>WFKR01000004.1:17143263-18394097 GCA_025331145.1 Rosa persica
CCCGTCTGCAGCGGATCCCCATCGTGTGCTCTTCGGTATTGACAATGTCATTGGGTATATGAGAGCGTTAGGTTGGCTAGGAACGTTAGCATGTCTTAAGAAATTTAGGCGTTGTCATGTATGCTTAGTACTTGGTTAATATGGACTTGCATTTGACTTATGCTTTGTTTAAGTGTTATGCGTGTATTAATCAAATATATCATGCTTATTAGGTAATGGAGATTGAGGGGAGCAAAACCAGAGGTCGAGGTTGAGGCAGACCTCGTGGTAGGGGTAGAGGCCGAGGTAGGGGTAGGGCCCCTCCGGTCGATGATGAGTATGAGGCGGAGGTGGAGGCGCCTTATGAGGATCAGCCTATTCCTCCCGTGGCCATGGTTGATGATCCTGCTCGCTTGCTGATGCTAGCATGGGAAATTACCCGCTTGGGAGCGACCAAGTTCGAACGAGGCATTGACTATATGGTGGCGGATCGATGGATAGAGGATTTGCATACCTATTTTGATCTGCTTGATCGCAGTGAGGCCGACAAAAGGAAGCTAGCCGCGTTCATGCTGAAGGATGAGGCTAGGGTGTGGTGGAACGTCACACAGAGGAGTATTAAGGTGTCTACTTTGACATGGGACGGCTTCGAGAGGCTATTCAGGGAGAAGTACTTTCCACCAGCAGTGAAGGAGAGGTTGGAACGAGAATTCCTTACACTTGTACAGGGAAAGATGACCGTAATCGAGTATGATGCGGAGTTCTCCAGACTGTACAAGTATGTGAAGCAAATGGAGGATGAAGACTTGGCCAAGAAGTTTCAGAGAGGGTTGAGTCCTTCTATTGAGCGTGATGTGGTCATCTTGGAGCTGAAGACCAAGAGAGAGATCTTGGCTAAGGCACAGATCATTGAGCAGAAGAACCTGATTCGTAGAGAGAAGGAGTCTGCTGAGAGAGACTTCCAGGGCAAAGGAAAGGCCATAGCAGGAAGCAGTAGAGCTAGAGACTTCAGGGGTGGGTTCTAGAAGAGACAAAGAACTCAGTTCCAGCATCAGGCTCCAGCTAGGGTAGTAGTAGCTCCTCCTGTTCAGGCTATGCCTATTAGGCAGATAGCACCAGCAGCTCCGGTGAAGTGCTTTAACTGTGGCGAGCCGGACCACATATCTCGTGCGTGCACGAAACCACGGGGTAGGATATGCTACAGCTATGGACAGGCGGGGCATCAGGCTAGGGAGTGTCCCCGAAATCAGGGTAGAGTGCAGGGTAACCAGCAGAGGCAGCTACAACCTGCACCTGCTAGAGTACTGTTTGATACGGGAGCCTCACACTCTTTCATATCTAGTTCGTTTGTGGATGTATTGGGTTTGATTGCTATGCCTCTGACTAGATCATTATGTGTTACATCACCTCTCGGTGTGTCTCTTGAGCTTAGCATGTTTTGTGATGATTACCCTATTGGGATTGGTGGCAGAGAGTTCTCTGCATCTTTGATTGTGATTCCAGATCACACGTATGATGTGATTTTAGATATGGATTGGTTGAACCCGAACCATGCTGTGATTAATTGCTTTAAGATGATTGTGTCCTTCCATGTTCCGGGATAACAGATGTTTCATTACCGTTGTCTGAAGTCTGACATCGCCATGAGGACAGGGATTTTGGCTCATATTGAATCAGGGAGTAGTACTTCAAAGATTACAGGGATTCCTGTAGTTTCAGAGTATGTAGAAGTGTTTCAGGAGATCCCTGGGTTACCTCCGAAAACGGTAATGGACTTCTCCATTGATGTGATACCAGGTACTTCACCTGTGTCGAAAGCACCCTATCGAATGGCTCCAGTTGAACTTCAGGAGTTGAAAGTACAGATTGAGGGCTTACTTGCACAAGGACATTTTGAGTTTCTTGTCATACCGTTTGGTCTCACGAATGCACCTGCAGCATTTATGGACTTGATGAACCTCACGTTCAGTCCCTACTTGGACCAGTTTTTGGTAGTGTTCGTTGACGACATCTTGATTTATTCAAGGTCGTCAGGTGAGCATGAGAAGCATCTGCGGATCGTACTACAGACGTTGAGAGAGCAGAGACTATTTGCCAAGTTCAAGAAGTGCGATTTCTGGCAGAATGAAGTCAAGTTCCTTGGTCATGTGTTCTCTAAGGAAGGAGTTTCTGTGGATTCTTCAAAGGTTGAAGCAGTGATGAGTTGGAGTCGCCCTACTACGGTTACAGAAATTCGTAGCTTCCTTGGACTGGCAGGGTATTACATGCGTTTCATTGAAGGGTTTTCTAGTATTTCTTCGGCTTTGACCAAATTCACCAGGAAAGACACTCAGTTCGTATGGTCGGATGAGTGTGAGAAGGCTTTCAATGAGCTGAAGACTAGATTGACTACAGCTCCGGTGTTGACTATTCCTACTAGTGATGGTGGATTAGTTATTTACAGCAATGCATCTCATCAGGGTTTGGGGTGTGTGTTGATGCAGAATGGTAGCGTTGTTGCTTATGGTTCTAGACAGTTGAAGGTACATGAGCGGAATTACCCCACTTATGATCTAGAGCTAGCAGCAGTGGTGTTTGCCTTGAAGATTTGGAGGCACTATCTTTATGGTGAGAAATTTGAACTCTTTTCTGATCATAAGAGTTTGAAGTATCTATGCTGGAAGCACATAGGTCTAGATACACCATACATCCAGGAAGTACTAAAATGTATATGGACCTAAGAAGGCAGTTTTGGTGGTATGGTATGAAGAGGGATGTCGCAGAACATGTGTCGAAGTGTCTTACCTGTCAACAAGTGAAGGCAGAGCATCAGAGACCAGCAGGAATGCTGAACCCCTTATCGATTCCTGTTTGGAAATGGGAAGATATCTCTATGGACTTTGTGACTGGATTGCCTAGGTCCAGGCAAAGTTATTACTCGATTTGGATGATTGTTGACCAGTTGACTAAATCAACACACTTTCTTCCGGTGGCAAAAACGTACTCAGGGGATGCGTTGTGTAAATTGTAAGTGAACGAGATAGTGAGGCTTCATGGAGTGCCGTGACGATTGTCTCTGATCGTGATGCTCATATCACTTCAGAATTATGGCGTAAGTTCCATAAGGCATTTGGTACATCTCTTGCTATGAGCACTGCATTTCACCCACAGACAGATGGGCAGACCGAGAGAGTGAATCAGGTGATGGAGGATATGCTTAGAGCTTGTGTTCTGGATTTTAAGGGTAGTTGGGCGAATCATCTGCCACTGGTAGAGCTTGCCTACAACAACAGCTATCACTCCAGTATCGGTATGGCTCCATATGAGGCTCTTTATGGTAGGCCATGTAGGACTCCTACCTGTTGGGCGGAAGCAGGGGATAAAACGTTCATCGTTCCTGAGATTGTACAGGAGACTACAGAGAAGGTCACTACTATTCGGGATAGAATCCGAACCGCTTAGAGTAGACATAAGAGTTATGCAGACTTGAAGATGAGACCTTTGGATTTGAGACAGGCGATCATGTGTTCTTGAAGGTCTCACCTATGAAAGGTGTGGTGAGATTTGGCAAGAACGGGGAAACTCGCACCAAGGTATGTTGGACCCTTTGAGATTCTGGAAAGGGTTGGTAACTTGGCATATAGTCTTGCTTTACCTGTTAGCATGTCGGGTGTACACAATGTCTTTCATGTGTCTATGCTCAAGAAGTATGTTCGAGACGAGTCGCACGTGATTGATCACGGTGCGATCGAAGTGAACACAGATGTGACATTTGTAGTTGAACCTATTCGTATCTTGGATAGGTCTATAAAGAAGCTTCGTAGGAAAGAGGTTGATCTCGTGAAGGTGTTGTGGAGTCATCATGACGAGGGTGATGCATCATGGGAGTTAGAATCTGACATGAGAGTGAGGTATCCACAGCTCTTTGGGGAATTGGGTACTTGAATTTCGGGACGAAATTCCTTTAAGGGGGGTAGATTGTAATACCCGCAATTTTCATTTTAAATTCGAGTAATTGTATTGAACGATTATTGTGCGATTTCACGAATGTTGTTCGATAATATTTCATTTTTTGAATTATCGAAGGTTCGAAATGATTATTTTAACGAAAAGCTCGAAATGCTTGGTTTGAGAAGTCGACTTTTTCTACGTACAAAATTTGGAGAAACTTCCTTCATGAAAGTTATAGAGCTCGTCGATAAAGTCCGTACACGTGCGGAACACAAAGATCGGATTTTTTCTGAATCAGTTATTGAATTTAGAAGATATTCCAAAACTTGTATATATAGAAAAAAACCCTAGAAAATTATTTGGGAAATTTTCATTTTGGTCCGGCCTCCATTTCTGTTTTTGGAAAGCACTGTAGCTCTCTCTCTCTCTCTCGCGTCTTCTTCCTCTCGGCCGAGCCCAGCAAACAGAGCACGGCTTCACCGTGCTCCCACTCTCTCCTCCGGCCACCTCTCAAGTTGCAACCAGCTCCAGGAGCTTCGTCTCAACCTTGCTCAACTGCCAGAGGCAGCCTTGCGCTACAACACGGCCGGTAGAGGAGGCGGCGAAGCCCGAACCTAATAGGCTCGATTTCGGTTCGATCTCGATATCTCAAGCTATAAGTCACCATTTCACTTGATTCTTGACTCATTGGACTCGCCTTAACTTCCTCTATAAGCACCTAGCAGGACTGGAGCTGGGTCGATCGTTTTCACTTTCGTCGGAGCTCGATCCCGTTTAGATCAAAAAACCACCTATCGATCCAAATATCTCGAGTTATACACGATCGTTTCTTGTGATTCATGGCTTGGTGAGTTCGCAATGAAGTTCTGAACAAGTTTCCAGAAGAGATCCAAGCGAGTTGTTGCAGTTTTCACGTCGGTTTTCAAGCTCGCCAGATTCTGGAAAAATTCCGGCCGCCAACTGTATTTGGTAATTTTCGATCCCTTCCAGTCGTTTTTTGGTCTTGTGATAGTTATGAAAGTTGCTCAGAATGATGAAACGAAGGGGAGAAGCTCAGCCCCGACACCATTGGTGGTGGTCAGCGACGGCTCTGTCCCTAAATCCGGTGACCCTTTCCGGCAACCTCCGACGGTCTAAAATTTAGTTTATGTTCATTTTATGATTCTACGTTTCAATACGATCATTTCGGCGTATTATATGTATTTTTCGGATATCATATGAATTAGTTATGAATTTTGTGATTTCGATCGATTTCGATCGTTAGATTTATGATCTGTGAAATTAGGACCGTCCGATGAACTTGTAATTTTGATATGATGATTATATGACTGTCCCAGAAGCTTTGTATGGTCATGGGCGAAGATCTGACCGTTGGATCTTCGTATATGTGCAAAACGGTAATTAGGAGAGCGATTCGTGAGAATCCGCTCGTCGGATTTTATTATAAATTAGAATCCGGCCGTTAAATGGTAGTTCAATTATGTTTTGGAATTATTGGCTAAATTCGAATCACATTTGATTAGGTGATTGACGGATTGTATTTGAGTGGGCTATTTCGGCGTTATATATATTTGTATTGAAGACGCAGCGGGAGTATCGAGGTGAGTAAAACTCACGTGGTTCATATTACGAGTTTTAAATTTATTTATTTTTGGTAATTCATTAATATACATACGTATATACATATTTATGGCATCTGATACTCATACTTACTCAACCAATCGTATCTCATCATCCACCTAGGATTAGAGCGTTCGATTCCCCCATACTGGTCACTACGTTGACTCTAAATCCATAATGAGTACAACAATATTTTTTCACAAAATGAAATCAACTCAACCAAGACGCACCATATTATTATGAAATTTAAGCATTTGAAATATAATCCAAATCATCATTTCAACACAATCATATCATCACTCAACAACACACCAACCAATATATATATTCCACGTAAATATATATATATATATATATATATATACACACACGTAATCATCCACTCAGGAATGACCACTAATACCATCTATAGTTCACACAAGAAAATAGTGAAATTCATTTGTATAATTAAAATTCATTTTACTTACCGTAGTTGATCAAGTCCATGTGATTTTTAAAACAAATATTTAATCCATAACTATTTTTCACACAATTATGAAAATAAATAAATTAAAGCATTCGGTTCGTAATATGAACCACGTGAGTTTTACTCACCTCGAAACTCCCGCTGCGTTTTCAATTAAAATACAAAACCACACCGAAACAGCTCACCCAAGTACAACCCGTTAATCACCTAATCACTTGAATTTAGCCAATAATTCCAAAACATACTTAAACTATCATTCAACGGTCGGATTCTAAATTATAAGAAAATCCGATGGACGGATTCTCACGAATCGCTTCCCTAATCACCGTTTTGCACTTATACGAAGATCCAACGGTCTGTTCTTCACCCATGACCACAAAAAGCCATTGGGACAGTCATATGATCATCATATCAAAACTACAAGTCCATCGATGGTCCTAACTTCACAGATCACAAATCTAACGATCGAAATCGATCAAAATCTAAAAATTCATAACTAAATCATACGATATCCGAAAAATACGTATAATATACCAAAATGATCGTACTTAAATGTAAAATCTTAAATGTATAGAAACTGTATTTTAGACCTCCGGAGGTGTCCAGAAAGGGCCGCCAGAGTTAGGGGCAGAGCCACCTCCGACCACCACCAATGATTCCGGGGCCGAGCTTTTCCCCTTCGTTTCATCATTTTGAGAAACTTTTATAACTAGCACAAGATTAGAAAATAATGGGAAGAGGTCGAAAAGTACCAAAAACAGTCGGGTGGTCAGAATTTTTCCAGAAACCGGCGAGCTCCTAGTTCGACGTAAAAACTTCAACTTCACTCCTCGATCTCTTCTGGAAACATGTTCAGAAACTCATAGCGAATTCACTAGTTCAAGAATCACAAGAAACGAAGGTCTACAGCTCGAGATATTCGGATCGAAAGTTACAATCGATCTGATCGGGGCTGGCTTCCAACCGCCACCACAAGCCATGCCGCCGTGTAAAGTTGCCTCTGGGAGCTTCAGGGGGTCGAGTCGATGTAGAGGAAGAAGTTTCACGTGGTTTTGCGGTCGAAAACATGAGGAGAACAGTTTGGTAGGTTTTCGGGTGCGACTGGTTCGAGGGGTTTTGCCGGACCGTGAGGCTGTGACAGAGGAAGCGACGACGTCCAGTAGGTAGAGCAGCTCGAGGCGAAGCCAAGGAAGTTGGTGCAACGCCGTTTAGTGGCCGGTGGAGTGAGCTATCGATCGGAGAAGTTCTTGGCTGGGTTTTGGACGAGAGAGGACGAAGGAGGAAGACGATGAACAGTGGGTTTCCGAAAATAAAAGGGAGCCCGGACCAAAATGGAAACCTTCTGAAAATAACTGGGGTTTTTTCTATTTATAAGCAAAATAGAAATATCTTTTAATTACCATAACTAATTCAAAAAAACTCCGATCAATGTGTTCCGCATATGCACGGACTCGTATCGATGAGCTCTACAACTTTCATGAGGAAGTTCGCCCAAATTTTGCACGTATAAAAAGTCGATTTCTTGAATCGAGCGTTTCGAGCTTTTCGTTAAAATAATCATTTCAAACTTTCAATAATTCTAAAAATGAAATATTATCGAGCAACATTCGTGAAATTGTACAATATTCGTGTCACACCCCGAATTTTAGAATAGAAATTCAAAATCCGAAACATGAATTACTACAACTTAAAATAGTCATCCTAAAAATTTCTTTTCTTAACAACCTCACCACACGAAATAAAATCAAAATCGAATTTAGTCTCGGTTAATTATTACAACTCAAATACAAAATGAATTGTAAAGCTCTAAATGAGCATACACACCTCACAACTCAATGAAATAAAAATAACTGTTGTAACACCTAAGCAGCTCGATCACCTCCCTGGTTATCCTGACCTGCAGGAATATCCGCTACACCATTTGAATAGTGTACCGGGATTGCAACAACACAAAACCCGATAAGCTTATGAAAGCTCGTATGAGTAAAAGAAAGAACGGTTGCTAAATTAAATCATATTTATTTCTACCCAAGTCAACACGCAACAATTTCTACATCTACAGGAAAACAACAATCTCAATCAATCAACAACTCAACATCAAACCCTAACTCACATCTTTCTTCACAAAACCCCAACATCGTATTTATAAAAATACGATATTTGACAGACTAGAGCTCTAACTGAATCGTAGCCCGTCACCTGACCTAGATTATAACATCCGACATATTTATCTTTATCGTATTTCATCAATATGTATACGTATATACATATTTAGAACGTCCGATAATTGTACATACTCAACCAATCGTATCCCATCATCCACTTAGGATTAGAGCGTCCGATTTCCCCATACCGATCACTACGTTGACCCTAAATCCACAATAAGTACAATAGTATGTTTTCACATAATTAAATCAACTCATCCAACATACATAATATTATTATGAAATTTAATCATTTGAAATAAAATCCAAATCATCACTTAAAATCACGCCAATCAATATATATATTCAACGTAAATATATATATACGTAATCATTCACTCAGGAAAGACCATTAATACCATCTATAGTTCACACAAGAAAATAGTGAAATTCATTTGTATAATTAAAATTCATTTTACTTACCTATGAACCGTAGTGATCAAGTCCATATGATTTTAACAACAAATATTTAATCCACAAATATTTTTCACACAATTACAAAATAAATAATTTAAAGTACTCGGTTTGTAATATGAACCACGTGAGTTTTACTCACCTCGAAATTCCCGCTGCGTCTTCAAATAAAATATAACTCACAATAATCCAAATGCTCGTCAACTCAAGCAGTCAAGTACCTAGTCAAGTACGGTCTTTACTTAGCAACGAAGTACGAAATAAACTTAAATGACGATCCGATGGTCGGATTTTAAAATAAAGACTATTCAATTGTAGGATTCTAAAATAAAGACGATCCAACGGTCGGATCGAATTTAAACAATGATCCGACGGTTAGATCCTCACGGATCGCCCTTGGAAACATCCTATTAAAATTATATGAAAATCCGACAAAAGGATCTTCACTAATCGCCTCCCGAATTACTGTTTTACAATTATACGAAGATCCAACGGTCAGATCTTCGCCCGTGAACACACAAAGTCATCGGGACAGTCATATGAACATCATATTAAAATTTGAAGTAAAACCGATGGTCTGATCTCCGTAAATCGTAAACCGAAGGTAAACTGTAAAACCGTAAATAGTAACGTCAAAACTTAAATTGACTATTTATCAACTTTTTCTAACATGACCATGTTATATATCAAAATGCTCGTATGGATGCATAGATCATCGTCCAGAAAATATAAACTCAAAATTTGGTCTGACGGGCCGCCAAACGCGACGGTCAGACGACGGTCAACACCGGTCAACCACCTCAGATGCAAAAGTCGTCAACTACAAACTTCTTCAAAATGAAATTGTGAACAACTTTAATACCTAACTTTTTCCGAGATGAGGTCTAGAGCGCCCTAGATCGGGCTTTAAAGTTGGATTAATCTCGGCCCTCTGATCAGTTTTCAGATTGAATCATGGACGTCGAAACCTTCAACTCTTGATCTACCACTCTACACTCAAAATCATGGTGCAAGCCACATATAGGGATGATCAGGAGGAAGAGCACGTCACGAAAATGGGGTCGGTTGACCCGTACACCACCGGAAAATTTGATTTCCGACCGGGTCGGGTTGGAGCCTTCAGAAAATGGCTTCGATCCAAGCCTAGGAGCGGCGGCTAGACGAGGCGGGTGCGACGATCGAGTGGGAGGCTCGAGGCGCACGTGTGGAGGCCCAGGTCGGCGACCGCAGAGGCCCATGGCGGCGTGCAGCATCTGGTTGGGACCGGGTCAACCGAGGGTGAGACTACAGTCACGCGAGAGAGAGGGGGGAGGGGGACTTATGTGCAAAAATTTGATTTTTTTCGTCCTTAATGAAAAAAATCAGATTTTTCTTCCTATTTATAGAAAATTTCCAATTTTCAAATATTCATAACTTATTCATACGAACTCCGAATAATACATTCCACATATGCACGAGATCGTATCGACAAGCTGTACAACTTTCATGAAAGAAGTTTTCCCAAATTCCGAAAGTACAAAAAATCGATTTTCACGACCCCCTAAATAACGTTCGTTTTCGAAAATAAAATCATTCGAAACTAACTTTCTTAAACCACGACATTCCAATTAATCCCAAATATCATAATTCAATTAATATAACAATTATGAATTACATAAATTTATTCTATGAAAATTTGAGTCTTCACAATTCGTTCCACACAATTACACGAAATTACACGAAATTAAAATTGAAATTGCGGTTATTACATATGGATTTAGTAAACTCTAGAAATGTTATACATGAGATGACCTTAATGTATCTACTGAATTAACCCACCAGACTTGATTGGAAACATGACTTTAGTTAAATCACAACCAAAATTTAGTTAAATCACAACCAAAACTTTAGTGTACATGGCTTTCTCATGAAATTTAGTTAAATCACAACCAAAACTTAAATTATCTTCTCGCACAATGATGATTACGATAGAAACATGAGCATTAGTATCATGAGTCTTGATTAATTGCCATATTTAGAAGTTTATGATCTAAATAACAATTACCATCTACAGAGATTTTCGTGGAACTATTTACCAAAATCAGTTAGTTAAAACTGATCACAGATACTCACCTTGTTTCCTCCTTTTTGACCTTCTTGATCTTATCTGACAATCCGTTTCTCTATCGACATAAGCAGCGAAATTTTGATCAATAGACATCTGCAGCGTTTCTTGTGCAACCTTATCTTTTGCTACTATCATTGGTTCAAACACTATAAATAGTTTTAATAATATTAGTTACTTTACTCGGACTATTTGTGTAAACCAACACAGTTGCCCTTGTCTCCATCTCTCTGATCTGATGCGAGAACCCATTTCTTAATTATCATAATCTTCTGTATCATCCTCTTGCAAATATCTCTTGCCTTTTGTTTGTATAGTGTTTGAAGCAATCACTATATTTTTTAATTATCACTCATTAGGCACACATTGACTATATACGATCACTATATATTTAAAACAATGATTCACTAACCACACACATAAAACAAAACTGATAAAGAGTATTAATTAACATCAGCAAATAGAGTTCATTCAT
Source organism: Rosa persica (assembly GCA_025331145.1). Taxonomy (NCBI): domain Eukaryota; kingdom Viridiplantae; phylum Streptophyta; class Magnoliopsida; order Rosales; family Rosaceae; genus Rosa; species Rosa persica. The sequence continues at coordinate 17,154,456 of WFKR01000004.1, forward strand.
CTATGACAACGAATAAACAGCAGAACATATGCTTACAAGAATATCAATATGGATTCCCTTATGCGCTACCTATATTTTAGTGTCAAAATATCCATCACAACAAAACAACAAAAAACTAAATCAAGTGAATCTAATACAACATTAATAAGTTCTACAATTACACAACATCCATCACAGATATATTCCAATTGCAAATACACAAAACTAAGTCACACCTTTTATTACAATAACAATACAGATAATTGACACTTTTTCAAAATCCATACCTGAATCCAAAGCAATCGAAGAATTTGACTGCAAACTGTTTTCAAAATCTGCAAGATCAAATAACAATAGTTAAAGTCATGACATTCCATAGAATGTAAAACCAAGAATCATATCCAAAAAAATGATCCTCAATGATAAAAAAAATAAAACACTGATTTAGAATGTTAGACCAACAAATAACAATCAATCTACAGCTCTATTTCAACAAAAAATAATGACAAAAAACAAAAACCCAGAAGAACCATACAACAAAGACCAATAGACAGAAATTGCATATATAAGAAGATCACAAATTTAGGATTTTTCTCATCAGATTTAATCATAAAAGCTGCTATCATTTTCTTCGACTGAAAACTGTTATCCACACCCCTTGATCAAATAAAACAAAATCGTAGCATGACGGAAATTATTAAATCTATCAATCAACTATCCTCTATTGATGAAAACCTAAAATGTTTTCAAATACTTCAAAATGGCAGCAGGATACTGTTATATGCAATCATAATATGCACACTATTATATGAAAACAATTACCATAACAATTATTAAAATTAACTAAATACATTAAATTAATTAAAAAACCTACCTTCTGCAACCGTAAATTGATTATCACTATGTTCAAATGCATCAACATTCTGACATCGAGTTGATCCTTTAGCAATGTGTGGACCAAACACTAAAACCAAAAATCGAACAATATGAACTAATGTACATCTCTAACAAAATAATTATATCTGGTAAGACTATTTGTATACTTCAATGTTTCAGAACACATAAAATGTACCCACTTGTTCTCCACCTCTTAGAGTTAACACAATTAGATCGCTCAACTCTATCTTTACCTTCACAATCTCCAGCAACACGCTGTTTTGACAATCTCCTCATTCCACTCGTCACATTCTTAGCTGCCATCTCTGCATTCAGATATATATAATTATCCTCAAAAATGGTAAGCTTCATTCACATACAGAATAATGACCAGCTTTATCGACAGACCCATCCAATACTAGCTGGCATAACTCTTTAGACTCCGCTAACAATAGCAAAACATTCATACCAGAGTTCAAAACACTTCCAAATCTTGATTGCACACTGTTCCCAATATCTGCAAAACAAAAACAAACAAATCATCTATCACAACTATACAAACCATAACTCAAAAAGATTCCAGCCAAAGACTAACTATATTACCAAACACAGTACAAATGAATTAAGAACAAAAAAAAAACCCAAACTGCAAAAATACCCAAATAATCAAATTTATTCTAATCAAAATTTGAAAAACAAAAGCAATGCCATACTCCAAACAATGAATTGAGCACGATAAAAACACAAGTATATTGAAACGAAAGATTAAGAGCACACATTCAAAGAGCCAATTGAGACATGCAATACGCTTAACAAGCACCAAAACCTAACTTAGCCATACAAAATTGCAGAGACTAAGAGAGACAGCTTCGAACTTGAAACGAAAACGAGCAGTGAAAACAGAAGAAGAATTGGATCGCGAAATTGGAATTATAGAAACTCCAAGTATGCTGAGAGCAAGAATAGCAAGATCGGACATAAACCCACCTGTCGTAATCATCATTATCACCAACATCACCAAATTTAGAGGCAAAATACAAAAGAAAACAAAAATTAGACCTCTAAGGTCACATGGACAGAAATTCAGAGAGGATGGTGAATTGAGGACTTTCCCTAACCAAATAAACATTAACAAAAGTCCCAAACACAAGCAAAACCACAAGATTTCATGAAAAACAAACATATTTCTCAAATTAGCAGTCACAAGATTAGAGCAATACCTGGACGCCGGAATCAGAGGCTCCATGGATGCAGTTCTCAGGAAGCATCTCAAGCTTCCGTTTTTAGAGGATTTAATGGCCGTGGCGGCAACAGACTATTCAACTTGACCGCCGGCGAAAGCTTCGAATCCAAGGCCGTACAGAGGAGATCTGAAGGCGGAGACTCGTTCTCCTTGGAGGCTTTATGCTTTTACGGAGGCTTGTCGGACTAGGGTTTGTTGACTGGGGCGGCTCCATCATCTCCGGTAAGAAATTGTGGCGCAGCTGCATATACTTCATCTCCGTCAGTTTCAAAGAGAGAAGGAGAGGATTTTAGAGATAGAATGTGAGATTCAGAGACAGAGAGAGGGAGATGGAGAGAGAGAGAGAGAGTATGGTTTCGAAAGACAAGGGAGCGAGAGAGAAGGAGAAGAGAGATAGGTGATGGTCGAAGGCGGAGATGGAGGAGGAGAACGAGCTGAGGTCGGGGACGTGAAGAAGGAGGTGCTGAAGTCAAAAGTGAGAATCTATTCATCAGGGTTCGAAACTTTTAGACATGACTAAGGGGGTGTATTCAATTGGGAGTTTATATGATTGTTTTGTATTTTAAGAGTCCTTTACGATCTTATGATATTCAATTAAGATTTTAAAAAGTCTTTTAAAATCCTGTGGTATTCAATTAAGATTTTAAAAAATCCTTTTAAATCTGATGGTATTCAAAAGTCCAATGATTTTGAAAGATTTTATTAGATGTTTGATTTTATAGGATTCTAAGGTGCTTGGTATAAATACCAAACCCTATCAGAAATCCACCCTCTAGACGTGAGATTTTGACGTCTTTTTTTTTTTTTTCCTCTCGCACTCTGAAGATGAAAAGACGTCAAAGAGAGAAGAAGATCTGACCTGAGAAGACGAACTGACCTGGAGCTTACCTCAACCTCTGAATCTTGTGGAAATCATCACTTGTTAAAAAGGTATTTTTGATACGCATGTTCAATGTTGATTGCAATGGTTTTGGCTATTAATTTGATCAGGTTAGAACGTTTATGCAGACATATTATTCTTCTTTTTGACATTGAAAGGACGTTTTCATTTGATTTGGTCAAGGATTTCATGTACCTAGATTGCGTATTATGTGTTGGATTCTGCATATTTGGTTTGATATTATACTTGGCTTCTTTTGGGGCTTTTTCTTTTTTTAGACTGAAATTTATGTTTTGCTTTGTATTGGACTATTGAGCTTATAGAAAGAGTGATGTCCTTATTAGAAACTAATCAAGTTATCCTTATTTATACCAATGAGAACGACAAGGGTTAGTTTGCATCCAAAAATATGTTGTTGATGTTGAAAACAATACAAATCTTGTTTTTGTGATCGAGTGCACACAAATGAGGTGGTCAATTGTTGGTGCATACACTCGCTAGCTAGAATTATGCCATTTAAATCCATATATATAGCTCTCCTGGCTCAACACGTTTGCATTCTTCCACTGATTGTAGATTGCTAATATGAAGAAGTCCTAGTTAATTAAGTTGTTGTTTTAAGTGCAAGAAACTCTAGCTTAGTACTTAGCAGGTATAACAAGTATGAAGACAATCAAGCTCAGATATTTAACTAGCTACACTTCATGCTTAGGATGCTCAACTAGGAACTCCAGTCTACGTTCCTTCATGGTGAAGTATTGTATTATGGCATATTCCCACCTAGTTATGTAAGGTTTGGCAGCGAGTCATTTTCAGCTATTGCAAGGGTAGAACTTCCTCAAGTCAAAGCATCTATCTGGAATTAGATGACCTATGAGTCAGGTGCTTTCCTAGGCCAATCGTAACTAGAATTGTGCATGTAACTAAGCAACCATTCTACTAGTGAAAAACTTTCATCCATGGTTACCAAAGACGCCTATTTGCTTTCTTCATTTCTTTTTCAAGATTAGCTTAGTCAACTAAATCCTGCTTCAATTGAATGGCTTGTATAATGTACAACCTATAATTTGAATGATTAATTGATAATTTAAATCCAAATCTGCTATACTGTTTGGATTTGCTGCTATTGTCTTTTCTCCAGCTGATCTAACAAGCTAGGTGCTCTTCTTCCATAAATTGTAATTTTAGCTAACTCTGGAGAGCTTTACTTTGCAGGAGAACCATCAGTTTCTTTTTTCTTTGGGGAGCTATAGCCTTTGGTCTTTGGAACTTAATTTGAGGTACACTTTGCTTCAGTTCATGAATTTTAACAAATGATAGTGAGGATGTCCTCCACCATGTATTGCATCTTTTAGTGTAATTTTACTTCATTTGGTTTGCGTGCGGCTCCCTATTTATTTTTCATGTGACTGGTTATGATTTTGATGACTTTGGATGGAAATCTGCTTTATGTAAACTTGAATATACTTTCTTTCATAATTGGAGACTAGCTATAATCAAACTGCTCTTTAGTAGTGTTACTTATGCAAATATATATGTATTCTAACTAAAATTTAATTAAGCTAGCTATGATCAGATTATAACCTTATAGGTAGGGGACTTATAGATCATACAAATATATAGGTAATCCAACTTGTGCATTTTACTATATATATGCAAATTGTAAATCTTTTTTAATCATGGTACATATTGATCTTGAAAATGACAATTACCTTTAGAAGACTATATGCTTGTTGTGACTTGTTTGCATTTGCTGTAATTTTTGACGTGTTTATAAAGAAGAAACAAAACAATAGATTATATATACATACTAATGAAAATTTTCCTATGTATGTATAATAGAGTATTATCATCATGGTTGATCCACAACAAGATGGAAAAAAAAAAAGGGAATTATGAGCAGTGGACCAAGGAAAAGAGTGATACCTTATTAGAACTAATGGTTGATGCCGCCGTTAGGGGATGGCGTGACAATAGTGGCATCTTAAGTAAGCAAACAGTGGAAGAAAGAATACTTCCTGTTCTTAATGCAAAACTTGGGTGTCACAAGACCTACAAAAACTACCAAAGCAGGGTTAGATGGTTTAAAGGTCGATGGAACTCTTACTCTACCCTTATGCGTTTTAGCTCTGGTTTTGGATTTGATTCAACTACAACGAGGTTTACTGCTTCTAATGAAGTATGGGAGGAATACCTTAAGGTAAGCTCCGTAAATACTATATAAGTCTATTACTTTATTCTCATACATAAACCTACTTTGAAGATTAATGTGATAACAATTTTTAAAATTTTGTTTTTTTTTCCTAGGCTCACCCAAAGGACACCGACTTGCGCTATGGGACATTTGATGATTATGAGGACTTGGAAATTGCTATTGGGAATGGTGTAGCGGTTGGGAAAAACTCGGTCAGGTTGGGTAGTGTTACTGATGCAAGAACATTAGGTGTTGGTGAAGGTAGAGAGGCATGCATATAAGACTTTGATTATGATATAGATTGTGAAGCATTTGTTGGACCAAATCAAAATAATCCATCAACTCATCCAACATCACCCCTCCAATCCCCTGAAATTTTGGAGGTTCCGAGGCGAGGAACAACCCAAAATAAAAGAAGTAAAACCGAATATGAAGGAAATTCTAACTCAATTGGGGGCACCCCTCAAAGTGGCGTTATGGAGAAGCTTGATAAACTTTACTCTGGTTTTGAAGTAATGATTAACTTACTAGAGAAAAGAGAGCAACAAAGTAAAATTTGGGATGCTATCATGGAGATCCCAAACTTGGATGAAGCTACCGGTTTCAAGGCTCTTGAGTTGCTTGATACCAAAACAAAAAAAGATGGATTCTTGAATATGTCTCTTCAACAACGATCAAATTGGATATTCCACAAGTTGGGAGGACTATAAATTGTGACTTGCTATGTTATGATGTCTTATGTGATGTTATTATGAATTAGAATACATTTGGTCTTTTAAGTTCTTTTGAATATTTTGCTTTAACTATTATCGGATGACTTTGGTTATTTTGTTATCGTTGTGACTTTTGTAGTATTATTCTATTTCTACCTCATCAAGTTTCGTAATTTTTTTTATGTGCTGAATGTCACTTTATTGACTTAAGATGTTGGTTTATTTGGGATGTTTTGAGTTTACTATGTTTGTGATTATTTTTCTGATATAATGTCTATCTATTTCTATTATCATTACATATAGTGATACACTTGTTTTAAATATTGCAGCAAATTGTGTCCTTGTAGAAAAATGGAAGGGGAGGAAATAGATGGGAAAGAGATAGGGGGAGAAGAAATAGATGAAGAAGAAATTGAAGAGGAATTTTACGAAACAATCAAGTATTTATTGATGGCATTTCAGGGAATAATCATTGTGTTAAGAGAGACTATGAGTATGATGCATCAACGTATTCATCGTCCTCTCAAACGATGACCTATTACTAAGAAAGGATATCATTACATACATGGTTTGTTGAAAGAAGACCCACAAACTTTTCGACAGTTGCACAGAATGTATCCAAATGTGTTTCTAAAGTTGTGTACGATTATTAGAGAAAGTACACCTTTGGAAGATACAAGGTATATATGTGTTGAAGAAATGCTAGCAATGTTTTTAATCATTGTAGGCCACAATGATCGATATGGTAATGTTCGGGAAAGGTTTGGTCGTTCACATTTTGCTACTAGTCAAAACTTCAACAAAACTTTGAAAGCCTTGAACACTATAGCTGTAACGTCACGAACTTAAATTTACCCGTTTACTAGTCATTTGGACGGTAAATGATAACTAATTTCATTTTTACTTTGTTTCGATACTTTTAGTGGCCCTAAAAATTGACTTTTTGTTCGGGTCAAAATTTGAGAAAATGTTCTTCATGAAAGTTGTAGAGGACGTTAAACCGAGCGCGTGCATATGTGGTTCGTAAAAATCGGAGTTCGTATGCGAAAGTTATAAGCGAAATATTAAAGTTACTGTTTATGGTAAAAAGTATAAATTTAAATTTTTACTGTTGAGGCCGGTAACTTTTCTTCTCTCTCTCTCTCCTCTTCCCCCCCCCCCCCCCGCGCGTTTTTTTCTTCTCTCTTCGGCCTTCTCTGCAACTCCAGCCTTCTTCCTTCTCCGGCCACCTGACGACGTAAAGCCAGCATCTTTGGACTCGCCTCCTCTCCCTCTAGGCGCCTGTGGTGGTATTTTGCGGTGGCTCGACCCGTGGAGCTCGGATTTGAGCTATGAAGTTTACTGTAGCAATCCGGAAATTTCGTTAATTTTCGGCGATTCCGGCCATCTCCGGCCACCAAACCAGCGTCGAAGGTCGGGTTTTTGCCAAGGATCATTTCCCCCCTAGCCTTGAGCCACGATTTGCAGTGTAGAGGAGGAATTGAAGATTTTGAAATTTCGGGTTACTATTCACAATTCGGGTACAAACTTCTCCTTAATTGTTGAGGTATTTCTACTCATTTTCTGACTTGGTCATAGTTGAGAAAATTAATGGGTGTGTTGAGAAGGTGCTGCTGCCAAAATTTGGTGGCTATTGGAGCTGGTGACTTTGGTGGCGGCGCCGCCACTGTGCGGCCGTAGCGGTGGCTAGGGTAACTTTTTAATTCCAATTTCTGGCTAGTTAAATCCTATAATTATCATAGAACTTGTATATGAAGTTTGGTGAGGATTGGTGGAGTTTTGAATCGGTTATAAATTTCTAAAGATTTGGATTTCGATTAATGTTAATCGTGAATCCGATTGTCGGATTTTCTCCATAATTGTTGTAAAGTCTGAATTTGACGATCGGGCGGTGTTGGTGAAGTTTGGTTGGTTGTAGAAGAGAATTGGAGGGATTGAGGTTATGGGTTTAGGATTTAATTATTGTTTATCGTAACATTATTTTCTTCCGTCCGGTAATTGTTAGTTACGAATAATTATGTACAGGACGAGGTACCGACTCATCACTCGACGAGGATCCTTACGCTTGGATACCACGTTAGCCGTATACTGTGAGTGGACTTTTGGTTTTCTAAATATTGATGCATGCAATTGATTTTCCGAAATAAGTATTTACTTAATTAATGAACATATTATTATATTTTACTTTCGGGAAATTGATATTGATTATTGATTTTGTTTTGGGAAATGGATTAGTAATTTAAATTATTGTTTTAATTTATCGAGCATATTATCCAATTTTTAATTGTGGAATTATTTATCGTTCGAATTTCGGATTGGAATTTGTTATGCTCCATTTTAAATTTGTTATCTGAAATAATTTTCGACGAGTTGTTTTCCGAGATTATTTCCGGAAATGAAAGTATTATTTATTAGCGGATTTGCTTTTTCCGAGGAATCCTCGGAAATTGGATTTTTCATCGGAACTTAGGAACTTATTTGATTTTCGTTTATTGGTTTATGATTCCGAATTTATATTAGCGTGCGGGGTCACGTCGCTGGATTAAATTTCTTTTCTTGTGAGACATTGGGGATGTCTTACTGATTTTCGATTTTCGTATGGTTTTTACCCACCATACCTGGGTCGATATATTTTATTGCTAGCTAGCCTATTAGTACTCCTCCCTACTTACTATGTGTTCGTGGGTGAGTAGAGCAGAGCATGAGATGCTCCAGAGTGTGGGACACTCCGACCCGAGCCGAGAGGCTCCCTTCTTTCGTATGGTGATACTTCTTCCTCATATATTATTTTATTATTTTGACTAGCGGGGCTAGTCCGATTCCCCTAACCAGCGGGGCTGGTCTTATTTTCTTGAGTATCAGAATTCTTTCCTTTTTGCTCGGTTGTGACTAGCGGGGCTAGTCGGTTTTCTTGAGCTGAACTAAAGTTACTGTGTTTCTTTAAATTGCTGCATGCATCGGGTTTTTTAAGAAGATATGTGCGGGAAAGTATAAATTTATTTTCTCCTTACAATTACTTATTTTTGTCCACTCACGCTAACGTTTTTATATACTTTTCCCCTGGGCCCTTCGTTTTCAAATGCCCAGTCTGCAGAGTAGCTGGTTTGGCATAGTAGGATTCGAGGCATAGCATCTGCTGCTGTTGTCTTCATTGTAGGTTAACTGTGGAACCTACCTGTATTTTATTTTCTCTTTCTCTTTTAGATTGCTCTGATAACCTGTGGGATAAATGTTGTATGATTCGTATTTTAGTTGTAAATTGTGGAGTTGTTGTGATTTGGGGAGCAGGGTGGCTCCAGAAGAATAAGGATGGTTTATTAGAAGTGTGAATGTGTTATTTATAAGTTTTTGGGTAGTCCATTTTAGGGGTGACTCTGCTGAATTTTTGGTAGAGTTATTCCTAAGGTGGGCCCCACAGGGCCACCTCGGATTTCAGGGTGAAATTCGGGGCGGGTCCTGTCAATAGCACCGCATATTATGATCAAACCTGGATCTGCAGTGCCCTCTAAAATAAGGGAAAGCACAAGGTTTTACCCCTGCTTTAAGGTATATTTTTTTTCCTCAAAGTTATTCTAAAGTATGCTTAAATATAGTTCGTTTGCTTAAATTTTTTTAATTGAATTTCCTATAAAATTTTTGCTAGCTTCTTGTTATTAATTTTTTTTTCTAGGATTGTATTGGTGTAATTGATGGCACCCATATTCCAGCGATGGTAAAAGGTCGCGAAGTAAGTAGCTATCGTAATCGTCATGGAATTCAGTCTCAAAATGTTTTGGTAGCTTGCGACTTTGATTTACAATTCCTATATGTGCTAAGTGGGTGGGAAGGTTCGGCACATGATTCAAAATTGTTAAATGATGCCTTATTAAGGAGAAATGGACTTGAAGTTCCTCAAGGTAATTAATTATTTTTATTTTTTTCATAAAAAATCATGTTTGCTAGGATTTAGTAATTTCTCTTTTATTAGTTTGTTGGTTTGGTGAGCTTGAGTACTTATTTTATTGTATGACATGCTAATTAAAATATTTTATCCTGTTAGGCAAATTTTTTCTAGTGGATTGTGGATTTGCTAATCGACGCCAATTCTTGGCTCCATTAAGAGGTGTTCGATATCATCTCAAAGATTTTGGTGGTCAAGGTTGTCATCCTCGAAATGCAAGAGAGTTGTTCAATCTTCGCCATGCGTCATTGAGGAATGTGATTGAGAGGATATTTGGTATCTTTAAATCACAGTTCACAATTTTCAAAACCGCACCTCCATTTCCATATCAAACACAAGCAGAATTGGTGTTAGCTTGTGCTGGACTACACAACTTTCTTCACAAAGAATGTCGTGAGGATGAATTTCCTGTTGAACCAGAAAATGATTCATCATCTTCATCCTATCTAGATATGGAAGATGAGAATCTTGAACTACTTTCTCAAAGTCAACAATGACAAAGAGCGGAGGCTAATGCTTGGAGGCTTACTATTGCTGAAGCTATGTGGGAAGATAGACTGCGAAATGATGATAATGAAAGTCAAGATAATAACAATGATACTCAAGACAATGAGAATGAGAATAGTGAGGAACATATGGATGACGGGGAACAAGAAGGTTATGATGATAATGAGGTTGGAATGGATGAGTATGCAGCTTTCTAATGCACATTTATAATTACCTTTGCATTTTTCATAATGTATTCCTTTGGTTGTCTTTACGTTTTTCATAATCTATTTTGAAATACATAATTTATTTTTATGAAACTTTTTTTTTTCAAGTCATAATAATTATTGTATTATATTTGTCCAAAAAATTATAGTATTATATTATGTTCTTTATTCAATTACTGTTATAAGGACAATCCATGCACTTATGAAATCCAAACAAATCTAAACAAATCTTGCTAATACAATACATTAAAATCTGTTTAAATCTGTGTGGAATTAAAACAATCCGCGGATTCTGTAGAATCCACGAAAATCCACGGATTATAAAAAATCAATCAGAATAATTTAGAATCTGGATTGAATACACCCCCCTAAGTGTTGGGGGGAATGAAAATTTGGCCCCCGTGTTTCTCAACTTTTTAAGTTAGTCCCTCTGCGTTTTTTCAAAAATTTCAAATCAAAGTTTACACATCAATTAATTTAACGACCGATGTTAATAATTACAATAGAAATCGATATTTCATAAACCGATGTTAAGATGGACTTTTACATCGCGTGCTTTTTCAACCGATTTAATAGTGGTGATGTCTGATGGCATAATTCTAGTAGTGCGCTTTCAGCTTCTATTCACTTATGTGCAGCAGAGAATAAACAACAGGTGTGCAGTCGAGAATTAGGTGGTGGCTCAGCAGATGAACAGGTGGCAGGGGCAAGTGAGTGTAAATTGATTGGAAGGGAGGAGCAAAATCGTCAAATCACTTAGAGCGGTACTGTTCATTCTCACTCCCTATCAATCTCTACCGCTCTCAGCTTCTATTCACTTATGTGCAGCAGAGAAAAGACAACATGTGTGCAGTCGAGAATTAGGTGGTGGCTCAGCAGATGAACAGGTGGCAAGGGCAAGTGAGTGTAAATTGATTGGAAGAGAGGGGAAAAATCGTCAAAACACTTGGAGAGGTACTGTTTATTCTCCCCAGGCGTTTTAGAATAGAGAATTTTCGAAAGAACAAGAAAAAATATCAACATTTATTCTTCATCCTCTCAAGAGGTCCACATTGTTTGGTCAACATCTCTCACAATGATCAATTTTCCACGCCGTTTTAGATTTTAATGTTAAATTTTTAATTCTTCAATTTTAATTTAGGTTTCTCTCTCCGATCCTTTTCCTCAAACTTCTTTTCAAGAACCTATAATTTCAATAACAAAATTACCAATAAATGCACTAAGAAAACTAAAACCAATCGCAATTAAACAGAAATTGCTTCATGGTTTATACCTATATGAAATAAGTGGAAGAAAATAAAGTGAATATATAGGCTATAACGTGGAAGTTCATGAAGAGTAAGATTAGCCATGTGTTTGATAACGATGTTAAGGATAAGTGCAAGAGGTGAAGAATGAGAGCTTATGTTCTTAGACTGTTTCGATGGCTATTGAATCGGTGGAGAAAGAGTAAGTACTGTTAAAGGATTGATGTGGATCGCTTGAAAATAAAAAGACAAGCTATTAGACTTAGATGAGATAAGACACATACGATATGTGATGTTATCGGGAAAATATGTGTAAAATAATTTAGAAGTAGACTTTTAACTACTTTGAAAATTCAAAACCACATATAAAAAAGGATTAAATTCTGTTTACTAACTTGTACTTTCAAGGGTTCATCAGTTCAGTCCCTGCATTTCTAATTTAATCAGGAAAGTCCTTGCACTCTCTAATTTCAACAAATCGATCCAATCTGTCACTATTTCATCAATTTTCGCTGCTAAAATGCTGACGTGGGACATTCTCACAAGGAAAATTCTCAAACTACCCATCGCTAGGCAGCCTGTCGATGCGTCACTGTTGTGAATGCAGATGGATAGTTTGGAAATTTTCCCCGAAAATTGAAAGAGTGGTGACAGATTGGATTGATTTGATGAAATTGGAGAGCGAAAAGACTTTTCTGATTAATTTAGTAGTGCATAGACTGAACTGATAAACTCTTGAAAGTACATGGTAGTAAACAAAATTTAGTCCTATAAAAAATAGGAAGATGTTAGAAATCGTAATCGCTATTAACCGTATGTTGTTAGCGTCTTTAGCACGTAAGTTGAGTTTAACGTACAAATTAAACGATCAAAAAACATTGTAGGACATGAAAATAGTTAGAAACCAATCTGACCTATTTGCATTTTCTAAATATCGTATTTGAGTTTCGTTTGTTTTTACTGGGGAGGAGGGCGAGCAAAGAAAACACTGACCATAAACACTTCAATGGTGTTTGTTACACGAGATTGGACGGGATTGGACATCCTTATCTAGTCTAATCCCAGTTATCCCATGTTTGGCGGTAGGAAGGACTCTTTTTAATGAGACTCTACAGTCCCAAAGACAACACCTTCTACCACAAACCCACAAAAAACCATGGGATTGTGGAAGCCACTCTCATTCGATCTACTCTTTCCTTGTGTTCATCATTCTCTTATCATTCTCAACCTGCAATTCAACCCCGCCCCATCTAAAACATGAGCATCTCCTCCACTGTGAGCATCAAAAATAGCAGATCGTAGAATGATTGGGTCGGAGTTCGATGGCAAGTTTCTGCAAATTGAAAGCTGAGAAGAAACCAAACTGAATGATTGAGAATCAGATGATTGCAAAGGTAATGAATCAATGAAAGATCATATTTTGAGAATTAGGCATTGGATGTTTTGTTGTTTGCTTAGATGGGTATTGATTGGAATTGCATAATTTTGGCCTTGGGTGAAGGATTTCGATTCTAGAAGTTGAATTTGTCTGGGAAGAACTGCAGGCACCTTGGCTTGATTGGAAACCCAGATCCCTTGATGAAGAACACGGGCACCTTAGCTTGACTGGAAGAGAAATTGGGTATGACTTTGATCTGAGAAGTCTAAGAGAAATTGGTGATGATGTTGATGGTGTTGCAGGTCTGTGGTGTTAATGGAGTCTGGGTCTTTGTGTTAGTTTTATTAGTCACTCAAGCACCAAACATGAGTTAAGACACAGTAAAGCATAAGCCCAGCTTGTGAAGTCCAGGAGAATTATAGAAATGCGGGATATGACAATCCTAGTAAACAAACATCACCTTCCGAGTTTACCATTAACCCCCCAGTAATTCTATTTGGATAATCTACGTGTCGGCTGTGAGAACAATGCGTGACAAGCTACAGCGGGATCTGCTGCCACGTTCCGGACACAAAACAACCAGTGCACCCGCACTTGGGGGCCACAATATATCTATTAATTTCATACGTGTCTGCCAGCGCACGGTTGCACTAACCTCAATTTCAAATTACCGATATAACCATTCGCTATGACATCTTTTGAACGGACATATACCAAGTCGGCCGGTCTAGCTTTCAAGAGGGTAATTTCGTCATTCCAAACTGCCGAGTATAATAATACAGCACGTGCGAGATTCCCACGTGGTCGCCGTCAATGACCTCCTCTCCCAATTCCCCTTCGCCTAACAGCGTTAATAGCTCCAAGACTTTCCAAAATCTGGAATTTTCGTGGTTAGGGTTTTCAGAAAATCAATCACCGACTCAATTCCTTAAATCGGAAACAGCTTTAAAATCACCGATTTCCGGTTTAGGAATTTGCCTCTTTTTTCTCGCCGCTGGCTTCTTTAATTTAGTTGTTGTTTGTTTTTTGGAAACTAATTCAATGGTGCAGTTGATGAAATCCGGCGATCTCCGCCAAACGACGCCGTGTAAGGATAAGCTGCCGGTGAAATTGGAGATCGAAGACTCCTTGGAGGATGAGCATGGCCCCCTCAACAAGCGCTCCAAACCCTCTCCTGCTTTTTATGAGGTTCGGTTTTTTTGATCTGTTTCCTTCTTTTGCTTGCTGACAATATATAGCTATAAGAAATGAATATAATTTCAACACCTACTTTGATCACAACCATTTTTTTTTTGTTTGAATCTAAACCAGCTCGATATTTTCATGTTTGATTATGTAGCTAGCAATATATATTTTAAACCAGTCCAAGAAAACCATGTTTATGCTGGTTGTATGGGATTTCCAATATCTTAACTGATCTCTGGATTATATGTTGTAACTCATGGTTGACGTGACTATAGCTTTCTTAGGCTTGTAGTTTAGTTTGTTGTGTTGCTTTTATGGTACATGGGTGTAATGAAGAATATACGACTCATTCGGCTTGTCTTTTTACTATGATAATTTCAGAATATAGTTATTCGACTGATGTCTGGATTTTGTTATAAAGACTAAAGGTTTACGTTGAATTTTAGCTTTCTTAGGCTTGTAGTTTTATTGCTTTTATGGTATATTGGTGCAGTTAAGAATATTTGACTCAGTGGGGTTTTTTTTTTTTTTTTTTTTCTCTTTACTATAATATTAATTTTGGAATATAGTATTCCACTGTATCAGTTACTTTTGGTATAGCATTTAAATTTGTTCGTTTATTGAAGTGCTCCCTTTCATTCTCCTGATTGTTGCAGAGTTCGGGGGATAATGGGTTTGCTGTCTCAGCTCCCCAATACAATCCACTTGATGAGCCTAGCCCTTTGGGTTTGAGGCTCAGGAAGAGCCCGTCTTTATTGGAATTAATTCAAATGAAGCTTGCTCAGGGGGGTCCTCCTGGAGCTGGAGCTGTGCCAAGAGAAAATCTTAACTCTGGAGTTAAGAAGGAGATTAAAGCAAATGCTGCGGTGGGAGCTACTGATAAGCTTAAAGCGTCAAATTTTCCAGCTTCAATGTTAAGGATCGGTAGCTGGGAGGTATTCACAAGAGTTTCTGAGTCATTTATATTGGATATTGTGACTGCAATATGTTTGGGGTGAAAATCACTAATATTACATTATTTCCTGGCAGTACAAATCAAGGTATGAGGGTGATTTAGTGGCAAAGTGTTATTTTGCAAAGCATAAGCTCGTCTGGGAGGTTCTTGAAGGAGGCCTCAAGAGCAAAATAGAAATCCAGTGGTCAGATATCATGGCTCTGAAAGCGAACTGTCCTGATGATGGACCTGGTACTTTGAATGTTGTGGTAATGCCTTTGATTTCATATTCGCTTTTCACATCTGTGTGCTGATTCTCAGGATGATAAATTTGTTACTTATTTGTACTTTGAATGTTGTGGTAATGCCTTTGATTTCATATTCGCTTTTCACATCTGTGTGCTGATTCTCAGGATGATAAATTTGTTACTTATTTGTACTTTGAATGTTGTGGTAATGCCTTTGATTTCATATTCGCTTTTCACATCTGTGTGCTGATTCTCAGGATGATAAATTTGTTACTTATTTGTATTTATCACCTGGCAATCCTTTTTGTGTTGCAGTTGGCTAGACAACCTCTGTTCTTCAGGGAGACTAATCCTCAGCCTAGAAAGCATACTTTATGGCAAGCAACCTCAGATTTTACTGATGGGCAAGCAAGCCTGCATAGGTAAATTAAATTGGTCATTACAATTCTTCGGTTCACCGACGATCTCAAAGTTGGTTTTTCTGCCAGTGTTGTTGCGTTAAATTGTTTTGAACGCTTTTACTTTTCGGTGTCTGTATTTAAGCATACTGTGCAATTTTCAACTGCTCCCATGAAATTTGATTATTACTTTTTCTCTCCAATTACTTTTTTGATGACACACGGTTTTGCTTTCTGGTGACATGGTGACACACGGTTTTGCTTTCTGTGTTTGACATGGAGCTAAAACTATTAAGTTGTATGATTGATACATGGTCTTTCAGTCTTTTTGAAGTTGCAGTCATACACTAAGGTATGAAATTGAGGATGCTGTTATATTGATGTAAATTCTTTGGGATTGTGGTTTTACAGGCAACATTTTCTGCAATGTCCACAAGGACTGTTAAACAAGCATTTTGAAAAGCTTATCCAGTGTGACACACGTCTTTGCTTCTTAAGTGGACAGCCAGAGATCGTTTTGGATTCACCTTATTTTGAACTGCGGCCTTCTGTATTTGAAGACCAAGGAGAATCCAAAGGCCTTGGTTTTGACCAAACGGCAAGTGGTAAAGGATCCTCCATTTCTGGTTTCCAGGATATAGCATCACCATCTGCAAGTCAGTCATCATCTTTGAAGACAGACCAGCAGGATTCAGCTGGTATGACATTAGAGCATCGGTCCAGAGAAGCTCCTTCCCCTAGCTCAGGTATGATAAATGAACCTAGCATTTTATTCTATGATTAATGGTTACTTTTCTTTCCTCTTTCTTTAAATATAATTACCATGTTCTGTAAATTTATTCACTTCGTTTAGCGTTTCTTTAATTTATATGACATACTTAATGGTGAAATGAGATTTATGTTGTATTAGGATGGCTTCTTGAGTATCTATGTAGTGTACTAGTATCGTTTTTAGTTCACAATTGTGGAAACCATAGAATTCAGATTCCAAATAGGCTCTTAAATTCCATAAGGCATGTCTATCAAGGTCAGAAAATTGTTAGCAACAAGGCTAGGAGCAACTCTCATGAGTGTGATTTTATCTTGAAATGAGGAATGACTCTACACTACATAGTCAAGAGTATTTTCTATATTAGATCATGTATATTGCCTTGTTATTACATGGTATGTCCCTTGCATGACTGTAAGGGCTGCAATAGCTTCATGGCTGATTTCTGTCAGTCTGACAGGGTTCCCGTCAGTGCACAGGGCGAGAAAACTTCTGTTCATTAAGGACTTAGGACTAGCTTAGCATATCTAATGTTTTTCAGATTCATGTATATGGTTACAACACACACACACACTGCAGAATTCTTAAGTTGATAATATTTGTACATATTTCAATTTTGATCTCTTGTATTGATGATGTATGATATAGACCCAGAAAAAAAAAAAAACACACACACACACACACACACTGCTGAATTCTTAAGTTGATAATATTTGTACAAATTTCAATTGTGATCTCTTGTATTGATGATGTATGATATAGACCCAGAAAAAAAAAAAGAAGAAGATAATGTAAGATGGTTGCTAGTCTGCGTGTTGCGTCATTTGTGTGCCAACCAACAAAAGTCACTACTGATTTTGAATTATTTCAATCTTGAGACATGGTAAAACTTTTGCATTTAGAGTTCTGGAGTTGTGCATCATTTAAAGGTTGTGTTGGACTTGATTAAGGCAGTCATTGAAGGGATTTGCCTTCTTATTCTGGGATTACACTGTTAGGCTTGGTTGTACAAAGTATATAGTTTATTTAAATCTAAGCATGAATCCACGTATTGTTTGATGGTCACTGACTCACTGGTTGCCTTTATCATACTAGTTATGGATGCTCGTGCAATTGAAGGAAATGGAAGTTCTGAAGTTGTTGATTCCAGGGGGCCAAGAAACTGGGAACAGATAAAAGTGCCTGGGCTCCATCCTTCAATGTCGATGAGTGATTTTATGAGTCACATTGGGAACTGTATTTCAGAACAAATGACTTCTGGAAACCCACCTTCTGCTGATCAACAGTCGGAATACCGGGATATTCTCGAGGACATTGCACAGTACCTGTTAAGTGACACTCAATTAACTGCAGCAGATGAGAGTCATGAGACATCTCTCATGTCCAGGGTCAATTCTCTTTGTTGCCTTCTGCAGAAGGACCCCACTTCTCTTCAGACTTCGCAGGTTGAAGTTGAAGGCACAGATGCTGGAAGGGATATTCAGCTTAACCACACTCCTGGTGGTATATCTGGAGCTGATATGCAGGCTCCTGAAGAGGATATGAAGGATGTTCCTGGAGGAAAGAAAGCACCGGGAATGTCGAGAAAAGACTCCTTCGGGGAATTGCTGTTTCACCTCCCTCGCATCGCCTCTCTTCCCTCACTTCCAAAAGTCTTGTTCAACATTTCGGAAGATTGTGAGAGTCAAGGTAGATAGTCACTTTTTCCAAATAATCAAATCCTATAAGTCTACAGCATGCGAGCTGAATAGAAACTCCTCTCCACCCTTCAAATCTCTCAGTGCACACAGTGAATAATGCTGGCTATTTAATACTATTGTCTGTCACCAAAAGCTTGCATTATGTTGGGAGATCAGGATTCTGAAATTTGTGTTGATGAAGAATCCTGAAAGATTTCCCACTGTACAAATGCACCACCGCACTTTGTAGCTAGCGTTGTTTGGTTCCGTTCATACCGTATGACCAGCTTGAAGAAGCATCTGTTTGTAAAGTGTATTAATTATTTCAATGTGAATGTAATTTTAGTCAATAGTCATTCAGCTTGTTTGCAATTGGAAGTGATGAAATCGCGTTAAGCTGATCAATAAGATGATCAGCGTATTAGACTCATAAATACAAAGGAAAAAAAAGAAGAAAGCAAAAGTGAGCTTGTATGAACTATCTTGGGGACCATAAAGGAGGGTTTTTTTTTAATATATTTTATGTCTTTTCCGATAAGAGAAATAAAATTACAAAGGAAAATCACGAACACAGCCAACACTTAAATTATCCAGTAAAAAGACTGAAGCCGACAGAGGAAGGGATTGAGTCCAACTTTAAGCTTGGCCAAGGTGCCTTATTTTAGCAATAACATCGGCAAGAAAGTTCGCTTCTCTCTTAATATGTCGGAAAGCAATGATAAGAGACTTCTGAGCTAGAAGCCTAATGACCATAAAGGAGGATTTGATGCATAAAACAATAAAAGGAAACGCAAAAAATAAAGGGAAAAAGACCAAAAAAGGGCTTGTATGCACTTCTTGTTTTGAAATGAATAAGTTTTATCTCATTTTTAGAAATGGGTATTATTTGGACAGTTAACGTTCAATGGATAAATCTTAACTTGTATCATTAGAGAAGTAATGATTAATCTGTAAGTATATAGAGAATCAGTGTAGTGGATCCCCATGTCTACTGGCGGATCCAGTTTTTGAAACTGGAGTTTTTTGTTTGTTTTTTTTTTTTTTTAATAAGGAAGTGATAGGAAAATTTAGTGCATTTTGAATATTAAACTAAAGTAAGTATCTTAGGTACATATTTTATGAGATGCAAAAAAATAAGAACCCGACCGAATCTACTATCAAATTGATTACCGAAAAGAAAATTTTTGGTATCATTTTTTATTAAATAAAAAGAACAAGAGATTGAGAAAGTAATTTAATCAAAATTAATGCCCAATAGACTATGTAATAACCGCAATTTTCATTTTAATTTCATGTAATTGTGTGGAACTAATATTGTACAATTTCAAGAATGTTGCTCGATAATATTTCATTTTAAGAATTATCGAAGGTTCGAAAAAATTGTTTTAACGAAAAGCTCGATTTAAGAAATCGACTTTTTATACGTGCAAAATTTGAGAAAACTTCCTTCATGAAAGTTGTAGAGCTCGTCGATACGAGTCCGTACATATGTGGAACACAAAGATCGGATTTTTTCTGATTTAGTTATCACATTTAGAAGAAATTTCTAAAACGAGTATATAGGGAAAAAACCCTAATTTTTTTTGGAAGCTTTCCTTTTTCATCCGGCCTCCCTTTCCCCTTTGGGAAACTGTTCACTCGTTCTCTCTCTCTCTCTCTCTCTCTCTCTCTCTCTCTCTCTCTCTCTCTCTCTCTCTCTCTCTCTCTCTCTCTCTCTCTCTCTCTCTCTCTCTCTCCGCGCGGCCGAGCCCAGCAAAAATAGAGCATAGCTTCACCGTGCTCTCTCTTCCTCCTCCGTCCACCTCAAGGCCTCAAACCACTTCCCTCGTGCTAGCCTCGACCTTGCGCAGCTGTCAGAGGCAGCCTTGCACCGTGACACGGCCGACAGCGGCGGCGGTGAGCCCCGAACCATTAAAGCTCGTTTTCATTTTGATCTCGATATCTCGAGCTATAGGTCACCATTTCACGTGATTCTTTGCTCATTGGACTCGCCTCGACTTGCTGATCAAGCACCAAGAAGGACCGGACCTGGGTATAACGTTTTCACCTTCATCGGAGTTCGACTTGTTTAGATCGAAAAACAACACTTCGATCCGCATATCTCGAGTTACAGACCACCTCTTCCTGTGATTCTGAGCTTGCTGAGTTCGCCATGAGTTTCTAAACATGTTTCCAGAAGAGATCGAGCCGTGAAGCTGAAGTTTTTAAGTCGAACTAGGAGCTCGCCGGTTTCTGGAAAAATTCCGACCACCCGACTGTGTTTGGTAAATTTCGACCTCTTCCCGTTATTTTCTAGTCTTATGCTAGTTATGAAAGTTGCTCAAAATGGTGAAACGAAGGGGAGTAGCTCGGCCCCGACACCATTGGTGGTGGTCAGCGGCGACTCTGCTACTAAATCCGGCAGCCCTTTTCCGGCCACTTTCGGAGGTCTAAAATATAGTTTCTGTACATTTTAAGATTCTACATTTTAATACGATCATTTGGACATATTATACGCATTTTCAGATATCGTATGATTTAGTTATGAATTTTGAGATTTTGATCGATTTCGATCGTTAGATTTGTGATCTGTGAATTTAGGACCGTCTGATGGACTTGTAGTTTTAATATGATGATCATATGACTGTGGCTTTGCGTGGTCCGACCGTTGGATCTTCGTATAATTGCAAAATGGTGATTAGGGAGGCGATTTGTGAGAATCCTTCCGTCAGATTTTCTTATAATTTAGAATCTGACCCTAGAATGGTAGTTTAATTATGTTTTGGAATTATTGGCTAAATTTAAGTCACATTTGATTAGGTGATTGACGGGTTATACTTGGGTGAGCTGTTTCGGTGTGGTTTGTATTTTAATTGAAGACGCAGCGGGAGTCCCGAGGTGAGTAAAACTCACGTAGTTCATATTACGAACCAAGTACTTTTAATTAATTTATTTTGTCATAATTGTGTGAAAATTATTTATGGATTAAATATTTGTTTTTAAAATCATATAGACTTGATCAACTACGGTCCATAGGTAAGTAAAATGAATTTTAATTATACAAATGAATTTCACGATTTTCTTGTGTGAACTATAGATGGTATTAGTGATCATCCCTGAGTGGATGATTACGTATATATATAGTTACGTATGGTGTTGTTGCAATCCCGGTACACTATTCAAATGGTGTAG
This sequence comes from Rosa persica, assembly GCA_025331145.1. Classification (NCBI taxonomy): domain Eukaryota; kingdom Viridiplantae; phylum Streptophyta; class Magnoliopsida; order Rosales; family Rosaceae; genus Rosa; species Rosa persica. Next base: position 17,176,003 of record WFKR01000004.1, read on the forward strand.
TGGATATTCCTACAGGTCAGGATAACCCGGGAGGTGACCGTGTTGTTTAGGTGTTGCAGCATTTATTTTTATTTCATTTGAGTTGAGAGATTTGTTATGCTCATTTAGAGCTTTACAATTTATTTTGTGAGTGAGTTGTAATAATTAACCAGAGACTAAATTCGGTTTTGTAATTAAATTGTGTGGTGAGATTGTTAAGAAAAAGAAATTTTCAGGATGGTTATTTTAAGTTGTGGTAATTCATGTTTCGGATTTAGAATTTTTATTCTAAAATTCGGGGTGTGACAGTTTGGTATCAGAGCGTAAGGTACATATTTGGTGATATGTCAATACTCTCTGAGTGATGGCATGTCTGCAGCGGATCCCCATTGTGTGCTCTTCGGTATTGACAATGTCATTGGGTATGTGAGAGCGTTAGGTTAACTAGGAATGTTAGCTTGACATATGAACTTTAGGCGTTGTCTTATATGGTTAGTTACTTGGTTAATATGGACTTGCATTTGACTTATGCCATGTTTAAGTGTTATGCGTGTATTAACCAAGTATGCCTTGCTTATTAGGTAATGGAGATTGAGGGGAATGAAGCTAGAGGTCGAGGTAGAGGCAGACCTCGTGGTAGGGGTAGAGGCCGAGGTAGGGGTAGGGCCCCTCCGATCGATGATGCATATGAGGCGGAGGTAGAGGGACCTTATAATGATCAGCATATTCCGCCCATAGGAGGCACTGATCAACCAAGTTTGGAGGAGGCACTGATCATATGGTTGCAGATCGATGGATTGAGGATTTACAGACCTACTTTGATCTGTTTGATTGCAGTGAGATTGAGAAGAGGAAGCTAGCCGCTTTCATGCTGAAGAATGAGGCTAGAGTGTGGTGAAACGTCACACAGAGGAGTATTGAGGTATCTACCTTGACATGGGATGGTTTCGAAAGGCTGTTCAGGGAGAAGTACTTTCCAGCAGCTGTGAAGGGAAGGTTGGAACGGGAATTCCTCGCACTTGTACAGGGGAAGATGACCGTGATCGAGTATGATGCAGAGTTCTCTAGGCTGTACAAGTATGTGAAGTAGATGGATGAAGAAGACTTGGCTAAGAAGTTTCAGCGGGGGTTGAGTCCTTCGATTGAGCGTGATGTGGCCATCTTAGAGCTGAAGATGAAGAGAGAGATCTTGGCTAAGGCACAGCTCATTGAGTAGTAGAACCTGATCCATAGAGAGAAGGAGTCTGCTGGGAGAGACTTCCAGGGCAAGGGAAAGGCCATGGCAGGAAGCAGTAGGTCCAGAGACTTCAGGGTCGGTTTCTGGAAGAAACAGAGAACTCAGTTCCAGCATCAGGCTCCAGCTAGGGCAGTAGTAGCTCTCCCATTCAGGCTATGCCTATTAGGCAGATAACACCAGCAGCTCCGGTGAAGTGCTTTAACTGTGGCGAGCCGGGCCACATCTCTCGTGCGTGCACAAAACCACGCGGTAGGATATGCTATATCTGTGGACAGACAGGGCACCAGGCTAGGGAGTGTCCCCAAAATCAGGGTAGAGTGTAGGGAAACCAGCAGAGGCAGCTACCGCCTGCACCTGCTAGAGTCTTTGCCATTGGTCAGGCAGGCACAAGGGTGGAAGGTACTTTATCTGTTTATCACTATCTTGCTAGATTATTGTTTGATACATAAGCCTCGCACTCCTTCATATTAAGTTCAGTTGTGGATGTGTTGGGTTTGATTGCTATGCCTCTTACGACATTATGTGTTACATCACCTCTCGGTCTGTCTCTTGAGCTTAACATGTTTTGTGATGATTTCCCTACTGGGATTGGTGGCAGAGAGTTCTCTACATCTTTGATTGTGATTCCGGATCACACGTATGATGTGATTTTGAGAATGGATTGGTTGAGCCCGAACCATGCTGTGATTGATTGCTTTAGGATGATTGTGTCCTTCCATGTTCCTGGACAACCAGTGTTTCATTATCGTTGTCTGAAGTTTGACATCGCCATGAGGCAGGGATTTTGACCCATATTGAATCAGGGAGTAGTACTTCAAAGATTACAAGGATTCCTGTAGTTTCAGAGTATATTGACGTGTTTCAGGAGATACCTGGGTTACCTCCGAAAAGGGTAATTGACTTCTCCTTTGATGTGATACCAGATACTTCACCTGTATCAAAGGCACCCTATCGAATGGCACCAGCTGAACTTCAGGAGTTGAAGGTTCAAATTGAGGGAGTACTTGCGCAAGGGTTCATTCAAGCTAGTGTATCTCCTTGGGGCGCACCAGTGTTGTTCGTGAAGAAGAAGGATAATTCACTTCGGTTATGTGTGGATTATCGATAGCTGAACAAGGTGACCATCAAGAACAGGTACCCTTTACCTAGGATTGATGACTTGTTCGATCAGTTTAGGGAGGCTACTGTGTTCTCAAAGATTGATTTGAGATATGGATATCACCAGTTAAGGGTGAAGGATGAAAATATTCCAAAGACGGCGTTCAGGACCAGGTATGGACATTTTGAGTTCCTTGTCATGCCTTTTGGTCTCACGAATGCACCTGCAACATTTATGGACTTGATGAACCGCACGTTCAGTCCCTACTTGGATTAGTTTGTGGTAGTGTTCGTTGACGACATCTTGATTTATTCAAGGTCGTCAGATGAGCATGAGAAGCATGTGTCGAAGTGTCTTACATGTCAGCAAGTGAAGGCAGAGCGTTAGAGACTCGTAGGAATGTTGAATCCCTTGCCGATTCCTGTTTGGAAATGGAAAGATATCTCCATGGACTTTGTGACTGGATTGCCTAGGTCCAGGCAAAGTTATGACTCGATTTGGGTGATTGTTGACCGGTTGACTAAGTCTGCACATTTTCTTCCCGTGGCAAAAACGTACTCAGGGGATGCGTTGTGTAAGTTGTATGTGAATGAAAGAGTGAGGCTTCATGGAGTGCCTGTGACGATTGTCTCTGATAGTGATGCTCGTTTCACTTCAGAATTCTGGCGTAGGTTCCATAAGGCAATTAGTACATCTCTTGTTATGAGCACTGCATTTCACCCACAAACAGATGGGCAGACCGAGAGAGTGAATCAGGTGATGGAGGATATGCTTAGAGCTTGTGTTCTGGACTTTAAGGGAAGTTGGGCGGATCATCTGCCATTAGTAGAGTTTGCCTATAACAACAGCCATCACTCCAGTATCGGTATGGCTCCATATGAGGCTCTTTATGATAGGCCATGTAGGACTCCTATCTGTTGGGTGGAAGCAGGGGATAAAGGGTTCATCGGTCTTGAGATTGTACAGGAGACTACAGAGAATGTCACTACTATTCGGGACAAAATCTGGACCGCTCAGAGTAGACAGAAGAGTTATGCTTACTTGAAGAGGAGACCTTTGGAGTTTGAGACAGGCGATTATGTGTTCTTGAAGGTCTCATCTATGAAAGTTGTGGTGAGATTTGGCAAGAAGGGACAACTCGCACCGAGGTATGTTGGACCCTTCGAGATTCTGGAAAGGGTTGGAAACTTGATATATCGACTTGCTTTACCTATTAGCATGTCGGGTGTGCACAATGTCTTCCATGTGTCTATACTCAGGAAGTATGTCCGAGACGAGTATCACGTGATTGATCATGGTGCGATAGAAGTAAACACAGATGTGACATTTGTAGTTGAACCTGTTCTTATCTTGGATAGGTCCACGAAGAAACCTAGTGGTAATAGGGTTATAGAATGATTTAGAATCCTATTCAATGTAGAATTACTTTCCTTGTACGTTCAGATTCTATGCATTGTAATCCTCTATATAAAGAGACCCCTATTATCAATGAGAATACACAACAATTCTCTCTTAATTCCGTTTCTCTAAAACATGTTATCAACACGAGCTCTAATCCTAGCCCTAAAAACCAAAACCCTAAATCTCCACAGCCCCCACAGCTACCCCTATAGCGACTTCGCGACATCCCCGCAGCAGTCGCGTCCCCACAACAGTCCTCGCGGCATCTCTGTAGTGTCCTCACGGCCTCGCGGCATCCTTGCAGCCACCCTGCAGTATCCCTGCACTGCCAAGCCAACAACTTTTCCAGCCAAGATTTCTGGCATCTTTTCGAGGTAAACTTTTCTAAAAGTTCCCGTTTTGAAGTTTTTCATTGATTTTCTTCTTTTTCTCGGGGACTTCCAACCTCCCTTCTTCTACCCCCCTTTCTTCTTCATAGGGGAGACCGAAAGCCAAACTGTGGGGGTTCGTGCTCACTCCAAGCTTGGAGCTTGTAGAGTCCTCCAAACTTAGAGTTTGTTGAGATGTTGTGATCGATCGCAAACACATCATTGTTTCGATCTAATCCAATTCCTCTTGGAATCAGATTTCTTAGAAGCAACTCGCTCAGAAATCCCTAAATTTCTTGGTAGCATTTTTTTACATTACGCTCCGAAACTAACCCTAATTTCTTGTTCTCTTTCAGGATGAGTAACTTGAACAAATTGGACTTTGCTCCATTGGGAACAACTGGCTCTGGATATCACAGGTGGGTTCATGATGTCCGCCAACATCTCAAGGATGATGGAATCCTAGATACGATTCTCGAGCCTAGTCAGGACATGCTAAATGTTGAGCAAGCTCAAGCTTTGGAAGCAAATAAAGTAGCCTTAGAGGCAAATAAGGCGAAAGTCATCATCCTAATGACTCGTCATATGGATGATTCGTTCAAGCACGAGTGTATGAATGAAGAAGACCCTAGAAGGCTGTGGGTCTCACTCGAAGAAAGATTTGGCAACGTCCGTGACTCCATGCTTCCTGACCTAGAAGTGAGATGGCATAGCCTCCACTTCGATGATTTCAAGTCAGTTCTTGACTACAACTCGGAAGCACTTCGCATTAAATCCTTAATGGAATTCTATGGTAAAGAGATCACAAATGCGATATTGATTGAGAAGACTCTCTCTACCTTCCCTGTCTCTGCATTGATGGTTTTTAAAAACTATCGAATCGATGTTGTTACAGAACAAATCACAAGGTTTCATGAGCTCATTGGGGCTATGAATGGGGCTGAAAAGCATGACAACATCCTTGTAAAGAACTATAATTCGAGATCCATGGGAACATAGCATATTTCAGAATCCAATTATAGTCGCGCCCCAAAGAAAGGGTGTCAAGAGCGAAACCCTAATCTTAGGGATACATTTGGACGTTCTGGTCCATATAATCGCTCTACTTGGGAAGGTGACCGCCAAAATAGGCAAACACGGAACCGAAGAGGTTAACGTGGAAAGAGAGAGGGAGGCAATGCCTCTGGCCATGTTGGTGGCGCCACCAACACTAAGAGCCGTCTAAATGATGCTTTCAAAGCACCTCAATCAATAGAGTCTGAGCACAGAGATGTATGTTCTCGATGTGGAGTATCCGGTCATTGGGCACACATTTGTAGAGCTCGTGAAGAAATTGTCACCGCCTACAAAGCATATTGTGAAGCAAGAGAAGCTCACAATGTGAAACAAGAAGATCAAGATGATGATCTAGAGTGAAGGGTTAAAGACTACAAATCTGGCTAGGATCAATAGATTGCCAATTCTGTTTAAGTCTTTATTTTTCCAAGAGATGTAATAGGCAATCGCCATATTATTTTTGTAGTAAATGCCTATGGTTTCATCTTTCTTCAAAGTAGGCTCACCCAAAGTAACTGTGATGTCTAGGAAGGTTCTGAGATTAGTGGTACTTAAGCGAGCCTTGCTCCGCCGACATCTCTCTACTTACCTGGTCACATTTATTTTGGAATTATCGAAAGAAGTTAGACGACTACCATTGTTTTGCATTAGCTAGCATTTTGGATTAGATTTTCTTTGGTCAAAGAGACAATGATGTAACTCCGTTGGCTTATGAATACAATTTCGAGTTCTTTTCATTATGACTCCATTTTGATTCAGAGCATATGACTTTGTGACTACGATGGCTGGGCCATCAGTATTAATTCAAGGACATGTAATAACCCAAGTTCCCATTGCCAAATGGCACCTTGATTACTATCACAGAAACTCTCTACGCTCCTAGGGCAAATCACACCTATGAATAGCCAACGGATTCCATGCGAAAACGCATGTAAAGAACGGAGATGAGTTCCTTTGCAATACTTCTAATGATTGCGAACAAATGCGCATCTTAGAGAAGTTTATGTGTCTCTCTAGTGGACTCTATGTCACTATTCGAGCTATTAATCCAATAAAAGTTATGAGAGAAGATCTCTTGGATTTAGACACATATTGGCTTTGTCACGACAAGATAGGTCATCCTAGTTATGATATGATGATCCGTCTACAAAAGACTTCACATGGACATCATTTCTCTCGAGCGAAACGAAGCATGAATCAAAAGTTGATTATTGGACTTAGCAAGACAGCAACAACCGCAGCCTCTGGCGCTGCAGCTGTCTTCGGCCGCCAACATCCCTTGTGATAACGCCATAAATGGCGCCAGCCATGAGCATGACGCTATGGTTGTTCCTCCCAATGGCCATGACGCCATACATACTAATTCCCATGGCTCCAACGCCATGATGGGAGATGTAGTCAGACATTTTGCTTCTAATAGCGCTACAGACGCTCAGGCCCAACCAATATCCTCATTGGTTGCTTCCAAGGCCTCTCGCTCATTTTGCAAAGCCTGTTCCTTCGGGAAATTAGGACTGAGACTGTCCTATACAAAAGATATGAAAATACTCATTATGTTCTTACATCGAATCCGTGGGGATTCTGTGGACTGATTCAACCAACTTGCGGACGTTTAAATATCTCATGATGTTGGTTGACATGCAAACACGCTGGTCACGGGTTGTGCCATTGTCCACTTGTAAATACTGCTTCTGCTACACTCCTAGCAAATACAATATGACAACGGGCTAACTCCCCGGATCATTCTATTCCTGTCAATTGGACTTGACGATGCTAGAAACTTTACATCGAAGGCTTTCGATGGATATTGCAATAGGATTGATGTTGGACATCACATTCTCATGAACACACCCAAATGGTTTCGCGGAAACGACTACGATGGTAGTCAAGACATTGGTAATGCGCACCAATCTCCCTATATCCGCTTGGGGTGATGCAATATCGCATGCAGCTATGCTAATTCGTCTACGACCTACCACCACTTAATCTATGTTTTACAGCTAGTGATTAGGTACAAGTATTTTGTACTTACACACATTTCAGTGAGTCATTTATGTGCCAATTGCGCCGCCACAACGCACTATAATAGGTCCTTACAAACGAATGAGAAAATTGGATTTGAGACTCCAACCATCGTCCTGCCACTTAATGCCCTTACTAGGCGATCTCCTTACCGCTAGATTTGCGGGTTGTCACTCTGCTGAGACAGTCTTCCAGTCGTTAGGGGGAGATAAGAACATGGATGTTCAACAGGAACGATAGAAATTGTCGTGGTCTGTCCCCACTATGTCTCATCTCGATCCCTACTAAAAGTGACGAGATCACACATGTGCTGCAAATATGCCTGCAAGGCAGTACGTCCCTATAAGAGGACGTAGCGCCATCCTACACGGAGGTAGGCATGGTGCCAATGCCAAAGAGAGTGGCACTCTGGCATCATAGGCCATGGCTCCAGCCAGATGCGTGGGAGGCCAGTGAGTTCGAATGATACTTTGGCACATTCCAATCCTTTGATCATCGACACTCAAAATCGTCTCATGAGTATCTTCCGGGTTATGGTTAACATTGGGGGACGCCTCAACGTAGAACCTATTCCTGAGAATATAGAGGTCTATGAAACTTACACTAGTGTACATGAGACGTGGGATAGAAACTTCATCATAATTGATGATGTAGTTGCGCCTTTCGTTGCACATGAGTTTGTTGAGTCCGATGATATCGAACCACTCTCCTTTGAAGCATGAATACCAACGTAGAGAGATTTGGCCTAAATGGAAAGATGCGATCCAGGTTAATTTGGATTCTCTAACGAAGAGGAAGGTTTTTTGAGCCAATGATGCCAACACCTCCTATCATAAAACCTGTTGACTAATAGGTCTTCGTTAGAAAGCGTGATGAGAAAAAGAGATGGCAATCTCGCCTTATGGCGCAAGGATTCTCACAAAAATGCCATGGAATCGACTACGATGAGACATATTCTCTCGTAATGGATGTCATTGCACTCCACTACCCTGTCAGTTTGGTAGTTTACAAATAACTGATCATGCAGCTTACAAATGTGGTCACTACGTATCTAAACGGGGATCTAAGATATAGAATATACATGAAGGTTCATGGTAAACTTCATCTACCCAAGTCAAGTGGCTCTAGACCACGGAGTGCGTTTACAATAAGGTTGAAACGCTCACTAAAGTGACTACTTGATTGGGAAGGGATATGCCCACGCGTTTCTATAACAAGTTTCGGACTCTATCACGGTTCATGTTAGACATGACCTTCATTGGAAGCTCTTAAAGAGTTAAGAGAAACTGTTGAACACTTGAAATCCGAGTTTGAGATGAAAGATTTTGGGAGAACACGATTATATCTCGGTTTGGAACTTGAGCATCGTGTCGATGGACGCTTAGGCATTTTGACAAGGTCAAGCCTTCAAGCACCCCCATGATCGTCTGTAGTCTTGATCCTGAACGGATCCTCTTCATCCAAAGGATGATGGCTAAGATGTGCTAGAGGCAAAAGTGCCCCACTTAAGTGCAATACTCGCATTATTGTACTTAGCTCAATGCACAAGACCAGACATCTCATATGTTGTGAACTTGTTAGCTATGTATAGCTTTACGCCAACGCGACGCCATTGGATTGGTGTAAAAGATATCTTTCGATACTTGAGATGTACGATCGATATGGGCTTGTTCTATCCCTACAGAGAGATGATGGATTCGGACCCATTACACACCAGAAACGCCTCAAACGCTGGCCTGCGTTTCCTATCCCCACCCCAAAACAACATGTGTTTTGGAAGGTTTTGCTGATATTAGGTATCTCTCTGACCCACACAAAGGTCATTCCCAAACTGGTTAAGTGTTCACCATATGTAAAGACCGTGATATCTTGGAGGTCTACAGAACATACCCTAGTCGCTATATCTTCGAACAATGTAGAGATTATTGCTCTTCACGAAGTGGTTCGTGAATGTATATGGATTGGATCCATAATTACGCATGTTCGAACAGTTATGGTTTGAAGTCTACCACAGATGAGCCTACGAGCATATAGGATAATGCTGCTTGTTTTGAAGCAAGGCTACATCAAAAGCGATAACACCAAGCATAATCAGCAAGATCAAACTCTCTTCAAGATCAAAGTGAACTAGGTTCAATCTGAGGACAGTGCGGCATGCTTGCTCATTAAGTCATTGCCTAAATTCCACTTTCGAGAAACATGTTGATAGCATCGTTTGTGGAAGTTATCCGAATCCCCATGATCGTAGTCATCAGGGGGAGATGCAGACATCAGGGAGAGATGTCTACATGTATGGTCTCGAAATGTGAAGGGTGTGTTGTGCTCTTTTTCCCCTTTGACCGAGGTTATTTTTGTCCCATTGGGTTTTTGTTACTCGGCAAGGTTTTTAATGAGGCAACGAGAGAAGCACCACGTTTGGGCGACACAAGGGGGAGTGTTCAAGGAAATCCAGATTATGTGTCTGGCCCAAACTCTAGGTTACTTGACATAGTGGTAATAGGGTTATAGAATGATTTAGAATCCTATTCAATGTAGAATTACTTTCCTTGTATGTTCAGATTCTATGCATTATAATCCTCTATATAAAGAGACCCCTATTATCAATGAGAATACACAGCAATTCTCTCTCAATTCCGTTTCTCTAAAACAAAGTGTGATTATTAGTTCATAACATTTGTTTTTTCCTATTTTACTACTTTGAATTAATTGCTGGACTTTTAATACTATTATTTTTTAATTTTATGTCATAAAAATAATTTAAAAATTAAAAAAATAAAAATCGCCTAGTCCCTACCTAAGCTCCCGCCTAGGCCCCTAGGCGCTAGTCCTCCTAGCGGTTTTAGAACCTTGGAGATGCCTACACAAAAAAAGAAATCTCAATTAAGTATTGGGGTTTCATGTGGATTGGTAGCTACAAGACAACAAGCTTTATGTCAGAAGCAATCACCAATTACTTAGAGGGAAGAACAAGGAGGCCATAAATTGAAGAGAATCATTATTAGAGGATTATCTCTTTGAGTCAAGGATGCCTTACCCAATATACGTTCTTGATGGAGAATGTAGAATCAAGGAGAGGGGTGCTCCTATTTATACAGAATGGGAGATCCAGACTCCTTCTCCAAATTGAATTATAAGAACAAAGCTTCATCTTGAATGTCATCTCTATCACAATCTGATAATCACGTCGAGATGTTATCCTTCCGAAGAAATGAAGCTTATCAAGTCTGCCTATAGATAATCACACTACGATCTAGTCTCTTTGGGGTTTAGTTTCGTGCAAGACACGAAGTGGGGCTCAAATGGGCTGTACAAGTAAATTAATGGGTGTCCAAATCAATCTATGCACCACAGGTTTTTGGGCTCTGATGAATCACTTGTCTACAAGTTTTGAAGCTCTACAAGGCCCACTCCAAGTCGGTCTATTCCAAAAATTCGGGCCCAGTTGAATTATTCATCGGACGAGTAAAACAACTCACGCAAATCTCGCTACAAACCTCGACACTTTGGGTGCCCAATTCAAAGAACCAGACGCTCTACAAAAAATGTGCTCTACGGGTTCAAAAATATATCCGTGGAATAAAATTAGTACAAAACCTAAAAAATCCCAAATGTTGAGCTACAGTGATTTAATCCCTTCACGGGTATGTAGACAGTCTAGATTTAAATCTGGATGCAACTGCGACCTTAACCGAATCCTTGGTTTTCTCCAGACCAAATTCACCAAATCCATATGACCACAAAAGTCATCCAAATTCCCAACTCCAAATGACCTTAAAGTCACCCAAACACTTAACCAAATGGCTTTGGTGCGTTATTTACCCGTCAAAGCACCTAAACCTTCCCAAAATATGAACTACGAGTGGCTTGATCCCTTCTGGGGTTGAAAAACATTTTGGGTGCAGTAGCAAAATCAAACAAACACACTCCTCTCCATTCAATTTTTGTCTTCGTATTTGTAATGAAAGGGTCTTCCCTTAAAGCAAGGGATTGTAATTAAGGGATACTTTTTATCTCGAATGGGTCAGAGCTTAACATAATAAAAAAAACTCTATTTCCATCAATGAAATAGAGTGAGATTGTGTTGAGTACATTTATTTACTATTTTTGCTCAACATAATTTTTGGCACGCCCAGTGGAACTCATTCTCTCTTTCATCTCCTATATGACGATACAAATGTATTGTGTGTGTGTTTCTCAGGAAACAAACAAATGGCACCACAAGTAACTGTATTCTTCCATAAGATCCCAACAACCGGGGACAATGCCAAGAGAACCGGTCATCGTATGTTCTTTGTACTTAGGCATGCACAGGTCACCCGTAGCGTGACAAAGTGGAAGCTCGGAGCAAAGCAGGGCAAGAAAGCCGTGAAGGTTGTCAAGAAGCAGATCGTCAAGGCCCCTTCTAAAAATGCCATGAGAAACCAGAGGAAGAGAGCTGCTAGGGCTTAAAGGAAAAGGGACGCTGAGGCCAAGACGTTGAGGCCATCCTAGCAGAGATTGCTCAGTCAACGCAATTTGTGGCTAACATTGCGAAGGTCCAAGAATTTTTCAGCCACTAAGATGCCAGCTCATTTCATGGTTGGCACTATCCCAGTGTACCTACCAAGCACCGAGAATGTGAGGGTGACCTCTACTGAGGAGGAGGATAAAGATGAGGTTTCAGTGGCTCAGGAGTCCACCACCTCTTCACAACAAGCTATCATCAACCCGAAGCAAATAGCTAAAGGGGTAGTCAAGGCCCTTGACGCGCCATCAAAATAAGCAGGGAGGCCAAAGGGTCTAAAAATACCCATTTTTTGGAGATGACTCTTACTCAGGGCCAGTTTCCTGCAACAAAGCCCACAAAATGGCGCTTAGAGACACGGCATTAACGGGTATTGCATCAGAAAATGAGAGGCAGACGTGGAAAGATAACCTGCTCTATGAGGCATCTGTAATATAAACTGTTTCCCATCTGCAGAGACCGCATATCGACGACGCTTCACAGGGTTCAGAAAGTAGGGAAAGCAAAGAACCCAATGGTGCGCAAGTGTTGGTAGCTAGCCCACAAAGCCCAGAAGAGCAAATGCAAGAGTTACAAAGAAGGGTAGCTCAGCTTGAGTTAGACGCAATTTGGAAGCAAGAGGAACAGGCCAAGAGGCGTGCTGAAATAGAAGCTGCGGTAGCAAAAAAATTGGAAAAGAAAGAGGCTGAAGTAGCTGCATTGGTAGTGCAACTAGCCCTTATGGCTAATGATAAAGGTAAGAACAAGGACACGGCGTACCAGTATTAGGAACAGAAACATGAGGAAAGAGCAAGTACTTCAGGCAGCTTATTCTCGCCAAATGACATCAAAACAATGATAGGTGAAGGGATTAAGGAATTTCAGTTGTCCTTGAATCAGCTTATAATTGGATACAGAAAGACATATCCTCCTCAGTATGATGTCATACCTTTTCCCAAGGGGTATTAGAGATCGACCTTCGATAAATTCGATAGAATAAATCGCTCCCCTCACGAACATTTGGCCCATTTCCATTCAGCCTGTGGAGAGGCTTCTCAGATGGTTAGGCAATTCGTCCAGTCCCTCAAGGGTTCGACATTCACATGTTACGTCCAGCTCCAGCCAGTGTCGATCACCACATAGGATGACATGCAGAGAGCGTTCTTGGCACAATTTGTTAGCTCAAAGAAAAAGATCTTGATTATTGACTTGGCTAACACAAGACAAAAGGTGGGGGAAAATGCCAACAACTTTATCACAAGGTGGAGAAGTGTAAACCTCCAATGCACTGAAAGGTTGACATCACAATCTGTGGTTCAAATGGGCACCAACAACCTGCTTCCAAATATTGCGACTTTTGTTGGCACAGTAGAGTATCAAAGGCAAGCAATGTAGAGAGGCAGATAACTCGCTAGAAGACAGTAACCCCAAAAGTTCAGGCTGGGGAAAAGAAAGTTGATCCCAAGAAACCTGTAATAAAGAAGGGGCAGTCTATGGCACTTTCATCAAAACTGAAAAGAAGAGTGAGGGTACTAGCAACAGTTAAGGGAGAGATGAGCGACCGCGAAGGCTCACATTGAAGGAAAGGAAACAAGTCAAGTACTCCTTTGACAATGATGATGTGGACTCAATCTTTGATGAGCTTCTCACAGCAAAAGCCATCAAGCTCCCAGAATTGAAGCGCCCTGCTGAGTTGAACATGACCATTAACCCCAAGTACTATAGGTACCATCGCTTTGTCGATCATACACTAAAGGACTGCTACGTCCTCAAAGATATATTCCAAGAGAGATAAATAACCATGAGATAGAGATTGACTCATCTCCACACAGAGCTGGATCAGCAAATATGGTCGAAGAAAGTCTTGCGATGGCTATATCATCGACAAAAGTTGCAATAGTCTCGCTACTAGAGGGTGCTATACGTATGGTTTTTTAAATGGACAATGAAGTCAAGATCATTCACACATACCCGGATATACCCCGACCTGGGAATCTAAAACTTCGAGTCTGTATGAGCTAATGATTGCATCGAGTTTCGACATTTGGGAAGATTCAGAAGAGGTAGATGGGTCAGCAGACGAGTGGAAGATTTTGGCTAAAGTGTTCAAGTACCGTCCTGTCGACATTAGCTCCTCCATTCAATCTGGAGTTAAGATCAGGGAAGGCCATCCTTGAAAAAGAAGAAAAAAAAGAAGAAAGCACCCATGAAAGTTCAAATCCTTGAGGAGGAAGAATATGAACAAACACCAAGGGTGCCAATCACCCTTCAAGAATTCTTACTTAAAGAACTTCTTGAAGAAGGACAACAAGAAGATGGCAAAGAGGTGCTTGACTGTTGTATGGTCACCATCGAGGGTCCTAAGGGATCAGACACCAAGGCGAACGATGAAAGTTCAGATAAGTTAGAACCCGAGGTCAATAAGATCACTCTACGCTCTGGTTTGAGTATTCCAGGAGCTGAGAAGCAGAAAGAAGTGAATGTCCCATCTGGTAGCCTGAAAAAGTCAAAGGTGAAAATCGTTTCAGAGAACATGGCGGATAGGACTACAATAGCTTTGACGTCGAAGAACTCTAAACCAGAATAGGACGAGATCTGAGGAAGGGAGGCATCACACAAATGCATATACAATGTGCTAGCTCACCTGAAGCGGGTCTCGAATATGTTGAGTGTCTATGACGCACTACAGATGTCAAGGGAACTAAGGGAAGCACTCATTAAAGCTTTAATGAGCCCTGACATGTATAAGGAAGAAACTACAGAGGTTGCCATAACTACGCCAAGAGATTGTACCAACTGCAAGGAGTGCATTACCTTTGGTGAGGAAGACCTTCTGCTTCGATCCGAGTACCACAACAGACCTCTCTATGTCACAGGACACTTAGGCAACAGCTGTAAACCTCATGCCACTCAAGATGCTCCACATGATGGGAATGATTGTGAAACAACTATATATAATCCCATCCATGTTGACAATCCAAGGCTATAATCAATCTGGGCAAAAAGCCATGGGCACCGTCAAACTATAGATGGAAATAGGGGAATTGTACTTGAACGCCTTGTTTCATGTGATTGATGCTCCAAACATCCTTCAACGTACTGTTGGGGCGACTTTGGCTCTATACACATGGCATTGTTCCTTCGACTTTACATCAATGCTTCAAGTTTATTGCAAATGAGGAGGTCAAGAAGATACTGGCAGATGTGGATCATTTCAAAGGTGAAGAAGTTAACTATTCAGATGCCAAATTCTACAAACCTCCGACCTTTAGTTTTGCATAGCCACCAAAGACTAGGCCACTAAAGAATAGCGCAGCTGAACAAAAGACCGAAAAAGTGAAGCTTGAAGCAGCGAAGCCAACAAAGCTTGTCCAAGTCAAAGTGACAACCCTAAAAGATGAGAAGCTGTCGAGCTCAAAAGCAGCAATGCCTAAAGTGATCTTCAAATACTCAAAGAAAGACTAGCAAGAACCTGGGCGAAAGGCACTAGTTCTGGTCAGGGATACGATGAAGGTACTCATGACAAGCTACATTAAGCCTCTTCAGAAGATTGATCAGTTTATCCCAGGGGGCAATATGGTAATCTCCACAGTATTTGGGAATAATAAAGTCCAAAATAAGCGCTTTGTCTCATTGAGAAGTACAACATCTATTTGAATAAGGGTAAAATCTAAAAGGCTCAAAAGCAACCCAAGGAATAATGCACTCAAGATTATGGTTCAGCAAGTCAATGGCATGCTTAAGGCAAATATTTCGGAATCAGAATCTCTTGAGACAAAAATTTTTACCGATCATGAAAAGACTATCTTCCAAGAAGAACATGTGGCAGAAAAGCCATCACGTGTTTCTATCTTTCGACACCTAGGGAAGAAAGATCCACCTCGTGTTCCAGTCTTTCAGCGCTTGGCAATTGAAACTCAGCCTGGTATCTCAACTTTCCAGCATTCGAGCAAAACTCCCAAAAAATTGCAAGTAAGCATAAAATGGAAGGTTAAATGACACACAAAGGTAATCTTCAAGAAGCTTATGGACTTTATGATAAATGAAGATACAAAGGAGTCAGTATCAGCAAACTGTGTTTCATTTGAAGAAGAACCAAGCCAAGACCAAACACCGGAATTCATTGACATCGCCCAACCTACTCGACCACAAATGGAGGATGGGGGACAAGCAATCATGGACGACCTCCAAGAAATCAACCTTGGGACAGCCGAAGACCCAAAAACTATATTTGTGAGTGCTCTATTGAAGCAAGATGAATTGGAAGGCTATAGATCTCTTCTACAGGAATACAAGGACGTTTTCGCTTGGGGTTATCAAGACATTCCAAGTTTAGACCAAAAAGTGGCAGTTCACAAGTTAGCGGTCTCGAATCAGAAATGCTGGGTAAAACAATCCCCTCGACGCTTTCGCCCAGAGCTTGTTGTTCAAGTTAAGGCTGAAGTTGATAAGGTCATTGACGCTGGTTTCATTCGAGAGGTTAAATATCCCACATGGCTGGCAAGTATCGTCCCAGTGAAGAAGAAGAACAGACAGATCCACATTTGCGTTGACTATAGAGAACTCAACGACGCATGTCCAAAAGATGAGTTAACGCTCCCAATTACAGAACTGCTGGTTGATGCCACAACAGTATATGGCACATTATCCTTCATGGATGGCTTCTTTATTGCACCTGAAGATGAGGAGCTCATCGCATTTCGTACACCAAAAGGCATATATTGCTACACTGTAATGGCCTTCAGTTTGAAAAATGCGGCAACTTATCAATGAGGAAAAATCAACTGAAGATGAATCCCTTAAAATGTGAATTCGGGGCTACATCTGGGAAGTTCCTTGGTTTTATTGTCTGGTATCGAGGAATAGAGATTGACCCCACCAAGATCAAGGTAATCAAAGAAATGCCTCCCCCCAGGAACTTGCGAGAATTAATAGGGTTACAAGGAAGACTGGTGGTCTACATAAGAAGGTTCATTTCAAATCTTTCTGGAAGATGTCAACCCTTCACAAGATTAATGAAGAAGGATGTTCCATTTATATGGGATCAAGCCTGTCAGAATGCATTCGATAGTATTAAGGAGTATTTGCTCAAACCTCTAGTATTAATGGCACCCATCAAAGGAAGACCTTTAATTCTTTACATCGCAGCACTTGAGCGATCCTTGGGGGCATTACTTGCACAAAATAATGATGAGGGAAAGAAAACACTTTGTATTACTAAGCAGGACACTTGTAGGGCAGAACACAACTACACTCCCATTGAAAATGTTTGCGTAGCCTTGGTCTTTGCAGCTTAGAAACTACGATATTATCTGCTTGCTTACAACATCACCTTGATCTCCAAAGTTGACCCACTCAGGTATCTAATGTCAAAGCCCATGCTATCCAGACGTTTAGCAAAATGGTCTCTGTGCCTATCAGAGTTTGACATCAAATACGTGTCCCAGAAGGCCATCAAATGCAAGCACATGCTGATTATAGGGAATTACCTGAAGACTTGCCAGACGAAGAAGTTTTTTCAACAAAAGCATGTATGTGGCAGCTTTACTTTGATGGGGCAGCTAGAAAAGGGGGAGTAGGAGTAGGCATTGTGCTCATTACACCATATAGGGGCCTAGTCCCATACTCATTCTCTCTCATGGCTATATGTTCAAATAATGTTGCAAAGTACGAGGCATTGTTCATTGGCCTTGAGATAGGGCTCGAAATGAGAATTGACACTTTGCAATGGAGATTCTCAGCTGATTGGCAGGAAAATAAATGACGAATATGCAGTCAAAAATGAGAATATCATCATGTACCATCAGAGGGTCAAATATCTCATGGCGCAGTTTCAAGAAGTACATTTAAGCCACATTCCAGATTCGAGAATAACAAAGCAGATGCTTGGCAAATTTGGCAGCATCCTTAATTCTCCCGGATGAGAGAGATGTCCAAATCATAGTTGGGAAACGTCAGTTATTGCCTTCAGCATTTGAGTGAATGGAAGAATCAAACGAAATATGTGCAGTCTCAATATTTAAAGTCGAAGAGGAATCAGATTGGTGGAAGGACATAATTGAGTACTGCCAAACCAGAAAGCTGCTAAGTGATCCAAGGAAAAGAGTGTATGTGAGATGAATAGCCCTTCGATTTGCTTATCTGAATGACACTTGTACAAAAGGTCCTTTGATGGGATACTTCTAAGGTGTTTGTCGAAAAAAGAGGCAACTAAAGCTCTTACGGACACCCATGCAGGCATTTGTGGAGCTCATCAGGCTGTCCAAAGCTTGCAGATAGCTGAAACGAGTAGGCTACTACTGGCCGACAATGATACAAGACTCAATAGATTATGCCCGAGCTTGCAAGGTATGCCAGCTACACGAGGATTTCATACATCAACCTCCATTACCTCTGCACCCTTCTGTCCTTTCATACCCATTTGAAACTTGGGGGTTGGATGTCATCGGTGCTATAATTCCTAAATGCTCACGATTGCATCAATACATATTGGCTCTGATGGATTATTTCTCTAAATGGAGTGAAGCAATTCCCCTCAAGATAGTAAAAGCAGAGGACGTTGAAAATTTTATCAAGGCTAACATCATACTGAAGGAGTTGTGTCCTAAAACAATTATTTTGGTGAAATTATTATTGTAATTATTATTAATCAAAAGGGCAAGTTTATTGTTTATTGCTTATATTTAATATTTGATTGAACAAGGTCCAAGGAATATGAGTTAAAGAGAAAGTAATCTAAAGAGTTAGATGTGTGAGACATTTACTCTTTCACACTCTTATCCTAAAATGTTCCTAGTCATAGGATTATCACTTGGACATTGATGATCCGGAAAGACTAGCACATACTATGTATGCTCAATATGGAGAATGATATGTCTCTTATCATTTGTGTAGAGACACTAATACAAGTATGTGGATGCTCTTAACTTAAAGAGTACACTGAACGCGATCATTAGAGTTCTTGTATGACGTCTTACTTACATGTCAAACTTGAACTCTAAATTGCAATAATACAAATTAGTCATTTAACCTGAGACACCATAGTTGTCTTATAAGTGAATGGATTATCTCTTAATGTTGCAATAATATTGTGTCTCTTAATGGATATAATAGATGCATTCATTGGTATAATCAATTTGATCATGGAGACATGTGAGTGTACAATAAGGAATCTCTATCCTTAAGTAAATAAGGTGTATGTTCAAAGATGTGATTCAATTAGTCTTTGACCAAAACATTGAATGAGATTAAAAAGAAGTTTCTAATCACATTCTAAGAATCACATAAGAATGAAAATCACATTAGGCAAAACAAGGCAATCACAATTCAAATCATAGTAATTATCGTAACCCCGCACTCTGTCATCTATAGGTAGCTCCGACCACCATAGTAGTCCTCTTGATAGTTGTTAACTTAATAACAATTCAGCCCCGCAACCGAGAAATCATCACATTGATTATCGCACAGATTCCACCGGTCATCACACAGATAGCCATTGCTCAACTGCTCATCACACAGATTCTGTCGGTCATCACTCAGATAGAAACTCATACTTTACATGATATTCATCACAAAGATGTCACCAAATCATTACACAGATATCCCTACACAAGCTTTACATGGCAATCATCATAATATTGATCACACTGATTTCGACGATTCATTACACAAATATTCCTACACTTCATGACAAACCTCACAATATTCATCACACTAATTTTCAACGGTTCATTACATAAACATTCCTACACAAGCTACCATGTCTTAAATCACCAATTAAGATGGTCGTATTAGACCCATGGTATCTCAACAAATGAAATTCTATTATCACAACTCAATACTCAATTTCACTATTTTCCAATGATAATGAACTCACTATGTCCTATGCTACCCATATCACAACAATTTCACCAAAACATATATATATATTTCACGTAAATATATAAATACATACGTAATCATCCACTCAAATACCACTAATACCAACTATAGTCATAGTTAACCTAATAACTCCAAGACAATATGGTAATCTTGCTCATAACAAATATCGTGAGATTTACTCACTTCGAATTTCCTGCTGCGTCTTCAATATAGAACAAAGCAGCCAAACCATAAAAACCGTCCAAGAATACTTTGTCAAGTACCTAATCACATACGGTTTCAACTTAGTAACGATTCACAAACGATTTAAGTCTGAAACCCCTGTTTTGAACTAAAATCCCCAAAGTGGTGCCAATGGAGGTGAAACCACATCCAAGACCACCCAATGTCTCTGGAATACTTCTACGATCGATATGTCAAAACCAAAAGTCGATCGAACGCTCAAATCCTCACGGATCGAATCATCGAACGGTCCGAAACCCTAAAAATCACAACATATTCATATGATCTCCCAAAATTACATGTTGTATATCGAAATGCTCGTATCAACAAGTAGATCGAAATCAGGAACAGAAACTACCATTAAAATGGCTAAAAATCGCCAGAAAACACCACCACAGTGGCAGCGCCGAAGCCAACCCAAAGTCAGAATTTGGAAAAACTTCCAACACCAAAGTTCTTCATCTCAACTCCAGTTTCAACTTTCATAACTACACCAACGTCCAATTATAAACCAATCGATCGAAAATTATCTTAGAACAAATCGGACCGGTTGAAACCCTAGAACTTCAAAGCTTCGATTCGTCCTTCACAAGTGAAATCATCCCAAGCAGTTTTGGGAGAAGCATCAACATCTTCTGGGCTCCAAAAAACCTCAAGAACCACCGGCTATGGTGGCCGAAATCGTTTACTCCGATCCAGGCTATTCTGTCCCCGATAAGGCTTTTTTCTCGGCCTTGCAGTGCCTTCTACAACTCATATTTCACTTCAATTTCTTCTACAAACTTGTAAAGGAGGTCGAGACGAGAAAACCCCAATTTGTTTCACGTCAATCGGTGGCCGGATGAGGAAGATATGACCGAAAAACTGAAAAAGAAGAAATCTAGGCTCAGGAGAGAGAGAGAGAGAGAGAGAGGGTCTGATTTCTGGGTTTTGAAAAATTATGTCATTCTTTGCAATTTTCCGGTTTTTTCTCATATTTATAGAATTTTCCCAATTTTCAATGGCTCATAACTTTCTCATATGAACTCCGATTCTTACATTCCACATGTCCACGAACTCATATCGATGCGCTTTACGACTTTCGTGAAGGAAGTTTTCAGAGAATCTTAACGTATAAAAGTCAACCTTTGCAAACCCCCCCCCCCCCCCAAAAAAAAAAACCATATTCTTCGAATAATAATTCATCCGAAAAACTTTCGCTCCGTCCACGAGCCACGAAACCGTCCAATGACCACAAATTAGATTCTGAAAAATCCTCAGAAAATAATAACGAATTTCCGAGGTACTATATAATAACATGACTCGAAACCAGCACAAAATAAAACGGGTTGAATCCACACGATTAAAAAGCAAGTCTTTGCATGTCAATCCACCAAGACACATTTAATAGACGGGTCATTTACATGTCAACCCGCTAACAAGAAACGAACCCGTGTAACCTGTTTATTAAAAGGAATGAGTCAAGTTATATGTAATTCATATACAAGGCCTATTAAAAATAAGTAATGTTTTAAGTATTTAGGGGTTTAACTTCTTAAATGAGTTAAGTGGATGAAGTTATGTACTATTATAAGAGTTCATGCATACTTTTCAAGTGGTGATCCATTTATATGGTCTAAATGTGTCATCGAACTCAAACCTAACACGACATGTTTATTAAAAGGGTTATGTGGGTCATTGCGAGTCAGTGATTTAATAAGTAGGTTGGGTTTTTGGTTTATACTTGTGAGACCATTATTAAATGGGTTTGGTTTGTGTTTGTCTACTGTAACATGTTTAATACATTGACACGAAACGAACCCGACATGATCCGACCTAGTCCTAATGGTAAAGCACCACACGCGCATACAAAGGCGTAGACACACTAGGGTGAGAAGGGTCATTTGACCCTTCTCAGTTTTTGAAGATGCTTCCTGATTGGTTGAATTATTATAGACTTCCCCATAATATTATATTTTAATATGTTGTTTGACCCTTCTAACAGAAAAGACAAAAAATTGGTTGAACAGTTTTCATCATATACCAAGAGTCCCGTTCCCCTGGTCAGTAGCTGATCAGAAATTATTTGCTCAACTACTGTCCGTTTGAAATTGGACAGTGAACTGGACGGTAGTTGAGCAAATAATCCCTCCCTGGACAATTGCACAGCTCCACCGTTCTTTTAATTTCTTACTATATTTTATTCATTGATCAATTAATCAATGAGTATCCTGTATATGTTTAGTTTTTTTTTTTTTTACTTTTTTTTTCTCTCCCAGTCATCTTTCTACGCTTGTATCTCCTAGTCATCTTGTCTTCTCTAATTTTCAGCGGACTTAATCATAAGTAGAGATTAAGCTTTTGTTTATAACTTATTAATAACTTCAATTCAATTAAAAGAATTCCTTTAATTCTCTGCATAGTTCAGAAATTTTTACAGATTAATAAATTTAATTTATTCTACCATAAAAGTCATAAAAAGTGATTTGCGAAACCGAACGTGAGATGTGTGAATGAATGACAGTTGATTACATATATTGAGAAAGATATATTTGATTGTATTGATAATGAAACCCCATTAATCTATACCAAAATAAGAGCAATCGTCGTGATTAATTATATTTGGTTTAGAAGAATCTATTATATTTGAGTATTGTAATGATTTATGATTTATAAACTAATATATGCAAAATTTTATATTATTTGATGAAATTTTATTTTTGTTTAATCATTGTTCTCTGACCCTCCTAGTTCATGTTTTTGGCTACGCCACTGCACGCATAACTTCTATTTCTTGACTTGAGACTTAGGGGACTTGTACATACAGCTTTACCACTAAGTAGAAATAGTACCCAACTGGTCACTGTTCACAATTTCGTCAGATTAACTAATAGCTACTCCAGGACTCCACTACCCGATCCATGCAAGCCCTCGACTCAATATGATGACTAGATGTGCCACGGAAGGTCTTTAGAGCCACTTAGGGACAACAAGTCCCACATCAAATACAAGCAAATGCTAGCTTCTTCTTTTGTTCAATTTTCAAAAAATGGTAAGCTTGAGGATTGAGCTTCTTTTAAGTTGGAGTGCTAGCATGTTGTATCTGATAGAATCCCAAAAAATGATTGCGGGTCTATTTCTTTTTGTATTTGTTAAATTGTTACTAAAATTGGATGAGTTGGTTTGAACTTATAGAAAACATATGTTTTCAAGAAACTCAACAATAATGTTGTAGTCTTATACCCGTTTCAACATGTGCCACAGACCTAGCCTTGAAATCACCGAATCAAAGTTCCCATGGTGGTGTTCCCAACTAGTCACTAGACTTGTAAATGGATCAGATCGATCTAAATCTAAATCCGTTTACTTAAAAAAAAAAAAAAAATCTCCGGCGGATCATTGACATCTCGATCCAAATCTGTATCTATCGGATTAATGGATACCCGATCCGCTAATCGGACCCGTTTATAATTTCAAATATTTTAAAATTTTAAATAGTAATATTAATTTTTATCATGATACTTTATAAGATATTAATAAAATATTAAAACAATACGAAAAATATCACCAAAAGTATAATTACATTATCAAAATTCTTAATGCTTCTTAGAATCTTTGATGATGGACTGTCCCTTAGATTTCTGTAAAAAATTTGTATTACAAATTCTTCATATTTTATATTTATAAAAATAATACTATATTAATAAAAAAAAATATTTTATTATTACAAAAAGGAGCTGGATCATTAACAGATCGGATCGACCTAAATTCGTATTTGATCCGTTAAATAAATGGGTTAACGGATTCGGATCATTAACGGATCAACGAATCAAAATTTTCAATCCAAACCCGTCCAATAGCCACGGATCTGGAGCGGGTCCGAATCAAAATCCGATCAATTTACAGGTCTACTAGTCACCAAGCAAACAAATCATTTTATAGTCTTGAAGTATCATGTGGTCGTGTCTCATGGTGGTCTGAACTAATATAATTAATGAATTTTTGTGGGCCTCAATGCAATGCGTGAAAAGAAGAAATTTTTTTTATTAATAAATCAATCAAAAGCAAGTACTTGCTACGTGGACCAATTACATTAACATAGACCATAGTAAGCATGGTGGTTCAGAACTGTACAGTCATTTCCTAACGTGACGTGGGTCGACTGCTTGGACTCCAAGAGTCCGGTAGCCAGCATGTTGCCATGGTCGGACTCATTAACGTGGCTAACAACATGGTTGCACAATGGGTTTGGTTCAATAAAAGTAGGCCACAAGCGAAGACAACCGTCGGATTGCATTGTGATTGATGCATCTTTATGCTAAAAGTTTCTGTTGGTGTTGTGATTCGAACACACAATCTCCAAATGTAAATTAACCAAACTGAATTAGAAACATTTGGTTCATTCTCACTTCTTTCCTACTTCAACAACATGAGAACAACAAGCTAACACTTTAGTATCTTGATCGTTTTAATGTTCAGGCTGGACAAGTAGGCTATATAATCGAAGAGCTTGCAATAAAATGGTTCTAACGCTAGCAAATTCCCTGAAGCAATGTATTGCTTAGGTTCTGAAAACCCGTTTTTGTATGGTGTTGTGCCCAAAGAAAACCAAAGAAATCGTACACGCTTCATATTTTGTTTGACCCACAGAAAGATAAACAACATATCAAATGGAAGAATGTACGTTATATCACCCGGGCTGAACTAATGAGCATAGTTCCAGTAGGCATCTACCGACTATAAGAAGCTGAACAATATTTACATTATTTACAAGTTTATTATATACACGAGGGCAA
The DNA here is from genome assembly GCA_025331145.1 of Rosa persica. Classification (NCBI taxonomy): domain Eukaryota; kingdom Viridiplantae; phylum Streptophyta; class Magnoliopsida; order Rosales; family Rosaceae; genus Rosa; species Rosa persica. The sequence goes on from WFKR01000004.1 coordinate 17,200,526, forward strand.
CAGGGGGAGCGAAGATAATTCTATTGGGATCATCAGCTGTACAGAAAAGAGTTCATTTCCCACAAAACGGAAGGGAATATAACTGTTAAATGTAATGTTTATATATGTACACTTGAAATTCTTCCATCACGTCGATCTGCCTAAAACAGGGATCAGGAAGGAGGTGGTGAATGAATGGTATCAGGTAACATGGCTACTGTCACTACGAAGTATTCACAGCCAATAGGGAGACCATATGGGTTTGATCCTGAATTCAAGGCCAACCGATCAGTCCCTGTGTCAGATGTTAGCTCATGCTCAAGCTGAATTGAAATAGAAGCCGATGGCTTCACAGTCTGGCGTTCAATATGCACAATTTGTCCAACAATGTAGTTAGGTTGACGCGGGAGATGATCTGTAAATAAGGCAACAGATTCAGCAGAGAGATAATAGTTAGAGCAATTTCTATTGATTGCCTCGTAATGCCCAGCAGTGTTGAGAACAAATGCAGCTATCTCATGGACTTCCAAACGGCCAAAAGATATCTTCTCCTTGTTTGCCTGCAGAAAAATTGAAAGTGCAATACCACTTGTTAACAATAGAGGTTATAGAGCCATACTAAGTTGATCAGATGTGCGTTCAAGGTAAACCATGTAAATCAAAGGTTTTATCCCTTTCAATGTAACCAATTGTGCTTTATATTTTACAATTCTTATTCTTTCAAGAAAATTACTCCAAGTTAAATAATAAGTTACCTGTTTCTCGAGTTGATGCTTTGTGTACAATGTTTTAACCAGATCTTTCTTCTCTTCCAATTCTTTTCTAAGTTGTTCATTTGCCGCTTCAACCTTCGGATACTTGTCAAGCAGTTCTTCACGGTGCCTTGACAAGAAACCAACTCTATCCGCGAGGACCCGGATACACTTCCGAAACTCAAGAGTACCATCATCTTCATTGTCATTGATAGAGCTGAAACATAACAAAGCCGAAACAGCTAATATTCATGAGACAGAAGTTCAAAATATTCTTATAATTTCCTTCAGTTAATATAAATGCAAACTGACTTAAGAACCTTCAGGAGGCAGAGAAAGGTCGGATGATATGTACTGTTGGATAAAGCATTACTGAAACTAATAGAATTTGTTAAAGGGAAATACTTGTGCATGGCAAACTTACTTTCCCAGTGATTGTGCTAAACTGCGCAAAGACTCAACAAAACTAGTCATCCCCTGGGCATTAACACAGCTCCGAAGCCTTTCAAAAAGGCCACGCATTTTCACAGCAGATGCTCGCAGTGCACTGTACTCTGAGGCCCTACGATCAGCAGCACAAAGATGGGTTTGAGCTTCCTCTCTTGCTTCATGCAAACAGTTCTCCAAGTGAGCACAATTCATCTGGTAAGTACAAAAACAAATACATAATCAGAACATAAAGGATGTCATCAAGTAATACACACAAGATGTGAATTATGTGTAATTGGTTAACAGAAGCATCAATAACTCAATCAGACACTAGAGCAGGCATTCATCCAATCAGAGAAAATAGACAAAATTGATGGTTTCACCAACCAAGACGATATATTGCGTCTTCAAGAGGACCTCATACTAGTAAGTTTTTGAATGCCTACAATATACTGTTGCATTTCTCTCAAGTTCGAGTCTTCAATAGGACCTCATACTAGTAAGTTTTTGAATACCTACGATGTTCCATCAGGCAAGGTATTGTCATGATATAAAACGTCTTACAGTAACGTCATGTTTCTTCTCTGGAAACTAGAGCCATTTGCTATAAGTACTCTACCAAATTTTACTGGATAAACGTATACGATAAATGAGAAACAGAGTTTACATATTTACCTCCCAAGAGTCTCAGTCTCCAAATACTGGTTATAGGTTAAAATACTCTTCCTCTATTAATTTTTCCTTGTAAAACCTTTTAAAACCTATTTCAAATCAACAGATACATTATATGAAAATATGAATATTTATGATCAATCAACCCTTTCATCACCCTAGATACTCTGAGGGTCGAATACATATGCATAATTGTAAGATCCTCTTTGTGGCCGAAAAAGCACAGGTAACATAATCTAGCACTTTCAAGTTCTACCTTGTAATTTAACAGGTGCATAGCATAATATGTTGGAAAGTAAAAATAGCTACTAGGTTGGTTAACATTCAGGATGACTTTCATATCAGAGTCGGTCAATGGTATTAAATGGCACTATATTAAAAGAAGAACCAAGATAAAAGACACAGGTAACTTGCATGTCTCAACTGTAGCTCAATCATAGAGATGTCATCAAAACCAATCGGTCAAGAAAACAAAAAATTCTTAGAACTCCAAAATCACAAGAATGTAACCATGTACGAATAAAGGGGAAGAAGCCGTGACATCCAACCAACATGCTTAACTACAGAATATGTTTCAAACACATAGAGTGGGAAGGGGCAAGAGAAAGGGAGAGTGAAATTGCAAAGGAAGAAATGAAGAGTAGTCAGATGTACAGGTTGCAATACCTGAGATTCATCAAGGAGCTTCCTATTTGTGTCCAATTCCCTCTTAAGCATGGCAACATCCTCCATAGAAGCTTTAAGCTTGACTTCTGTTTCATTCAACTGGTTTGACTTGTTTGCAAGTAGAGTTTCCAATTCCAACAACAGCTCAGTACTGACCTTGGTGCCAAAGCCTGGGTCAGCTGCTGTTTCGCAAGGAGACACATTCAGATGTTCAGGCATGCTTTCAGCAGTAGAACTGTGTGTCAGTGACATGCCCAGCTGCCCCACCATTTTTTCTTTGCCATCTTTAACACTGACTAGCAGATCTTCACGATTTAGCTCTTGCATTGATGAATCCATTTGATGATTATGCACTGGAGAAGAGTCCATCATATTTTCATCAGCCCCGTCTCGCATTTTATCAGCTCGTGCATTGAAAAGACCCAATTTGGCATCCAAAGAATTTGAGATGCAGGAAACCTCATCCATGGGCTCAGAATTAGATAAGCAAGGCATGCGGGCATCTCCTCTACCTAAGACTTCTTGCTTGCAGTTATCAACCTTATCAGACAAAAGGGCAAAATCGGAGGCATCCTTATCATTTGAAAGCTTCTGACCTTGCAAATACTGATCAGATAGTCTCTGTTCCAATTCTTGAATGCGTTTCTCATACGAAAGACACTGCAGCTGCTTCGTCCTAAGCATAGATTGCAAATGCTTTCCATACTCATCTTTCAGGTGCAAGGCTTCAGCTGTTTTCTCTGCAGCATCCTTCAATATACTATCCGTTTTACTGTCATCCAATGATTCAAAGTCTACTTCAGGCCAGAATGAACAAATCACAGCTATTGCAGAAGCCAGTTCAGCTTTCAATTTTGCATTCTCAACTTCCATCTTACTAGTTCCAGCAATCTCTACCAATTCACAGCCTTCAAGTAGCTCCTCAGATTTCTCAAGGCTATCCAATGTAAGCTCCTCAGCCTCTGCTGATTGACTGCTTTCATTAGACATAGAATATGAACCTCTAAAAGAACCCTTAGAAGACAGTCCTGCCAAGTAATCAGGTGCATAACGGTCCAGGTCTGAAATGTCAACATCAAGCAAACCAGTATCAAAAGGAGCTATATTGACATCACACTGATTGGGGCTATCATATAAACCCATGGATGCTAATACATCCCTGGGTATGTATGAACTATGAACTTTCAGAAACTCCTCCCGTCTCCTGACCTCAGCCTCCCTCTTTGTTGCAAGCCTCTCAGCTAACTGTCCAGCCATGCCCATGTAGAGCTTTAGGGAAGCCTTTCTTCTTACTATTTCTGCTAGGCAGGCTCTATATGCTGGGCCAATCCCGCGAACCAACTTTATTTCAAAAAACAAATCATCCTGGCGCACCATTGCCTCTCTAAAAACAGGAAACTGTAGCTTCGCATCTTTGATGATATAAGTGATATATGTTATCTTTTGCATATAATTATGAAGAAACATGTTCATTTCATTCTTTTTATCCTTGCAAAATTCAAGTAGCTTGGAAATTTTATTATCACAGGCCTGCATCCTAGGCAGGTGATTTTTGTCATGGACATCATACATAGGGCCCAAGGCTGAAACCGCATCATGAGGACGAAGTGAGGAAGACAACTGGGAAGACAAGCAATCATCCACAAGTTTCTTGACGGTATTTACATCTTTGCTGCATAGATGAGAATCGTTAACCACATTAACGACATTCTAAAATACAAGTTCATCAGTTCAAGGCAGGGATCTAATATTTAACTTCAGTAGCCAAATTAAAGATGCAAATGTCATTCAAACTTTCACGTAATTGAAGTAGTCAACCCCACCAAACTACTATAAGCTTTGTCCCAAACACAATCTTTTAAGTAATGTTGGAGGCTCCAAAAGTTCTGAACAACTCAGGTTTTCAAAGAAATTCAAGCACATATACATATGCAATAATAAACATTTCTGATACTCGAACAGGACAGTCACTAACAGAAAATATTATGACAATTTATTATCCAGTTTTAACAACAAAAAATGTATAGCATTCAGTCTGGTTATTTAAAGAAGGATCCACATCATCAGACAAACAAATGCAGAAGTAACAAAAATAACAGGATTAACTTGCATATCTGTCTACAGTCAAGCAGCAGTGCAGATCTTGCAAGCAACAAGATATGACTACCAAACCAGAAAATCCCAGTAAATTAAAACAATGCGGGTGTCTGCAAGGATAACAGACAAGTAATGCTCATATGTTATCTTCCAAACTAAATCTGGAATCACCTCCATAAAATGTTATGAACAATACATATGCAGCATAGGACATTAACTGGCATAACTCATGGAACACTGTTGCTGACCACTGTATATTCCCAGAAACATATAGAAATCAAACACAATAGAGGCCCGAAACAATTTATTGATCTCCCAACCATTCATAAAAGGAAACTGGACACAGACAGACAACCAAAAAGACAATATAATACATTCATACAATATTTTGGCAATAATTGAAAGGAAACTAACCTCAATGACTGCATTATACTCTTCTGCTCGTTAATATATCGTTGGTGCTCCTTAATTGTCAGTTCCAAATTCCTAATAGGCAGAGATGTCGTGCTAGAAAACAATTCCTCAACTTTCCGCTTCACCTCACCAAACATCTGCTTGAACTGTGAAACCTTATTCTCAAACTGTTTATGGGAACTGGTACAATTCTCCCCCACTTTCCTCAGGTTCTCTTCCTTTACAAAATCCGATAAGCATTTACGGTTGGCACTTTGTAATGCAGGATGAAGCTTGATGGATCTCAGTTTTTCTACATCCCTCCCCAGATTCACCAAAAGATCAGAATGAATTCGATGTTGCTGTGAATATCGCTTCATGAATTCTGTATAGTTCTGGTTTATCATCCTGTAGTATTGATCCAAATTACCCTTGGCAACCTCCACCGCCCTCTGTTGAACCTTTTGCTCCCTCAAAAGCCTTTCGCAATTGTCATATTTCACTTGGGTTCGACTGTAAATTGCATGACCCTTGTGGTAATGAAACCTAAATTCCCTTTCATAAGAAGGTAAGGCTTTCAAAGCAGGATCTGAAGCATCGTCCAAAGGATGACGATCATGTGAACCCGAGGGTGATCGGGGTTCAGCGATGTCAAGAATATCAACATGCTCAAGCGGAGGCGGCGGTGAATTTGTTTGCAGCCTTGCTTTATTGAATATAAACACTTCCTTGCCATCAGCTGGAAGCTTATAAGCAGAAAGCGGGCGCTGCGGCTCAAGCTTCATATCGCAACACAGAACAAGCTGGTCATTGATATTAATATCAGACACTGATTCGATATACCGCATAACTGCCTCTACCGGTGTGGTTTCTTCACAATCAAGCTCAAATGAGTGCCCATTCTCAGCAACATGAACCAAAAGCTTGCTCTGATGAACCAAACCTTGGGTGATACTTGAACTCATCTTATCCAAATCTCCACCACAAGCACCCCAGGCAACACAATCAAACAGATAATCTAATTTCTTCCCCCAAAATCACCACAAACCACTTCAATTCAGCCCCTTCCTAGAATATCTGCACCCAAATGAAAAAAAAAAAAAAAACCCCAATTTTTAGAGATAAACCCCCAAATTATCACAAACCAACCGCCAGGTTCGCAAACCTTGACACAATTCTGGGTCACCCACACCGTGTATTCAAACGAAAACACCAACGACTATGATCCACGCAGCACCCAGAACTTAAAAAAATACCCAAATCAAATAAGAACCAGCAGAATTGTATCCAAAAGTAACCACTTCGATCCGTCCAAAACCCTAATCAACACCAGCTGACAATGAATTCCACAGAAAAGCCCCGATTTCAAGGACCCACCACCCCAAATCCCTTGAGAAAGTTTCTGAAAAACCCTTAAATCCTTCGCAATCAGCACCCAGAAAACAAGTAAAAAAGCGAAGCCAAATCGAGGAAACTAATGAAATCAAGGATTTTGACACAAAAGGGTTTCGGCAAGAAAGATAATAATCAAAAGCGATTACGTGAAGAGGAGGCCCCTTCAGCACGAGTTTTCCACGAAACCCCTTTCGATATATTTCTTTTGTTTCATTAAGAGTATAGGCAGCAGTCTACCGTCTACGCTTGCTCTCTAGCTTTTCCTTCTTCCACAATTTTATTTTTTGTCTTTCTTTCTCTCTTCCCTTTTTTCTTTATATAAACAAAACAACGAAGCTTCTGAGGGAAGCAACCACCGCTAGCAGACTCTCTCTCTCTCTCTCTCTCTCTCTCTCTACAATAAAAGTTTTCAGAGTACAGAAAGCGAAGCAAGTCGATTTATATCGCTTAGCGCACCAAATAAATGTGGGGAAAAAATCAAATATGGGGACTTACCCAACATTTTCTGTGCAGAAATGGATTTTTTTTTTTCCTTTTGTTCTTCAATATTTGTAAAAATAAACTCTTGTTTAGACCAATAGTCTAAAGTCCATGTTATCCTTAATGGAAGAGTTATTTTGTAGGTTTGAACACGGGGCGAGCCCCCGTATACAAATTTTCAAGAACCGACCTGAGCTCGAAATTTTTGTGTCGAGCTCAGAGGGACGTGTTCAAGGATGAGGATAGGGTACAGCTCGGACCAAATCGAAATGGATCAGTCTCTCAAGCTTTTTCAGGCCCATTTCACTATCTGCCTCCTTTCGCTGCGATCCAAGTCTGGCTCATCCAATTGCTCAATCCTCATCTCTCGCCGCCACCTAACAAAACCCTAGTCACCAAATATTCAAACTTTACAATTTAGCTAGCGAATTAAATGAACTGCCAAATTGGCTACCGATCAGGTAAAAGGGACTGAGGCTTGACCGATTGGGTTTCAATTGAGGGACTGAGGCTTATTGTTGTGCCACAGTAATCAACTGAGGGAGGTTTCGATTAGGCTCTGAGAGATTGAGGATTGTCGAACCCAGGTTGGGGATAACGGGCGTAGGCTTGGCACAATTGGTTTCAGTTTTGAGAGATTGGGTTTCAAATCAATGCGAGAACTAGAGATTGAGAACCTGAGTTTGGGATTCAGTGGTTTTGTGAGAGATTGAGGGTCGGGTTTTGAGAGAGGTGATTAGGGATTTAATTAGGGATGAACTTATGACAATCATTTATGGGTTGAGATTTTTTGTCTTCAAGAAGGTTTGGAAGAGAGGAGGGTTCGTATTTGATCGAAGAATTGAAATCGAGAAATTGGAATCGTGTTTCCCTTTTATAGTTGGAGGTTTGGGTGATCGATTTTCAGTGTGGAGTTGCAACTCAAGATGAACAATGATTCTTGCCTTGCGGCGGTGATCCAGGCTAAACCGGTCAAAACCCCAGGTATTAAAGTTGATCCTTGGTTGAGCTCTCCAAGTTAGACTGTTGGATTGAGCTGGTTCGAAGTTTGGCACGGCGGCACGTGGGGTGCATGTGCAACAGCCTGTGGCGGCTCGTGGTGGTGCGTCCGACTATGTCTAAGGCAGTTTCTTACTTTATTTTCATCTACTCGTCGATACGCGCATTTTGATTTATGATTTGTAACTTTTGGAGATCGTTTGAATATGTTAGAATATTTCATAGTTTCAAATTGTTTAGGTTTTCAATCCGTGAGGATTCGACCGTTGGATCGACTTGTCATTTTGACATATTGATCCTAGAAGTGTTCCGGAGATTTTGAGTGGACTCGAATGAAGTTTCGCCTTAATCGGCGTTACTTTTGGGTTTTAGTTCAAATGAGGGATTCGACCTTTAATCGCTTTGTGATTTGTGTACTGAATTGAAACCGTACTTTCCTTAGGTACTTAATAGAGTGCGTTCTGTAAGTTATCTGGTTGTGTGAAGAAGCATCGGGAATTTCGAGGTGATAATCTCACAATGTTCATTTACGTATGGAATTACCTTATCGTTTTGAGAGTTATTTATTTAACTGCAAACTATAGTTGGTATTAATAGCATTTCTGAGTGAATGACTACGTATATATATATGTGAATTATATATGTACTGGTGGATTTGTTGATTTATGAAAATAATATGCATGATTTTGCTCATTTATTGTTTTGGGATGTGGCTTTTCGGAAAACAAAATATTGTGGAAATGATGATTTCTATTGTTTGAAAAGCATTGAGATTTGTGTAACATTTTGAGTCTTGTACGACTTCTTTAAATGTTTTATTCTGAGGGACATAGAGACCTGAGGATTTAAGGTCACATGGTGACTTTAAACAGTAAATCGAGTAACATGCCTTTGGTCGGGTTATGGTTACGATTCAGTTAAAGCTCTAGTTTGTCTGCCAGAATAACTCATGGGGTAACAGAGTGAGGTTATTTCAACTCATGAGTATGTGTTTAAAAGGAATCAAAGTGTGAATTGTTTTTCTTTAATGCACTTTGAAAGGAATCACAAAGTGTGAGTTGTTTTCCTTATTTTCAGTATAAGTTGTTTAGTTGTTGTATTTGAGTTTACTCATACAAGCTTCAAAAGCTTACCGGGTTTGTTGTGTGGTAACACGGTGCACTATTTGATGGTGTAGGGGTTAATCTTGCAGGTCAGGAAAATCGTGGTTGAAGTTGAGATATTGTTTCGCAGCTATACGGTAGGAAGCCAATTTTGTGACTTTACCGTTGATAAGACTTTCACTATGTAGTAAGCTCTGAGGAGCATTTACGTTTATTTTGTTGTGACAATTTAATTTGTGATCTTGTGTAATATATGACTATGCGGAACGAGTCTGTATTGACATAGTGGGTTCAGGGCATCAATATGTACTTGGTTTAAAAGAAAAAAGTTTTCAGGTATTTTGTATTGATGGCTGGACCATCACGTCTGTATAATTAGGTGTATTATATTGATTTTTAATGTTATTTAAAAATCGGGTGTGATAGGACAAGACTGGTATATAACATGAATCAGTTCAAGTTTCTATACAAAACACAATTAACTGTTAAAAGACCGCTCCAACCGGGCAAGTTTTCTAATTTTCGGGCTTTTTTGCCCAGCCTTACTTATTTTAGCTAAACACACCAATTTGTCATCACAATAACAGTTTAACATCGATTTGGGATGCTAATCCGATGTCTATTTTTGTAGGGGACATCGGTTAACAATCAATGTCTTTTTTTCAATGATCTTTAACATCGCCCACTAACACATTGGTAGAATTTTTTTTTACATCAGCCAGGAGCCGATGTACATGAGCATAATTCTAGTAGCCATTACCAATCTGCAAGCCTCTATCAAATCACAAGTTAGTATTCTTGCAATTACAAGTCCTTTATTTTCATTCATATGCTGTGTTGTAATCTATATATTATTGAATAAATTGTCGTTGTACTTACTAATATATCGCTATAAGTATATTTCAACTCATTGATACTTAACCAACACAGAGATCGACGATTCATCACAGGGAAGTCTATACTTCCAAGCCATGACTAAACTAGAAACTTTGACATACCCCAGATCCTGACCCTTTAATTGTAAGTTAGTGTTGTGAAGATTTTGAAAATCTGTGAAATAACTTCAGAGAGAGAGAGAGAGAGAGAGAAATATCAACAAAAAAAAAGAAGCTTAATTACCCTTTGAAAAATTAAGAATGGCACTGAGAGTTGACGGCATAATTGATGGTATATCTTAGTTTTGATTCGTGAGGTATCAATATTCATAATGGCTTTTTGTTCAAGTACTGTTTCTGAAAATTTCTCTTACCATTTTTTTTTGAGAAGAAGTAAAATCCATTAAAGACCGAAAAAATTACAATGCATGGGAATGACCGGTTGTGGTTCTAAAACCACTACACACATTCCTACCAAGATTTATAGTTACGGGTCTATCACGAGTAGTAACATCCATAAGCCGAAAGAGACCCAACTCCAAACCAAATTTTACGCCCATAGCCCCGAGCTACAATGAAAGGTAACTAGTTCCAAGTGTCACGATATGACCTTGCCATCAACATCAAGACAAACCACTTAATCCTCTTCGACACCCTGTCCAAAAACCGCCAGACCACGTGCAAGGGCAATTCACCACTACGTTGATAACCAAAAAGCACCAAATTTAGATCACCTACTTCCCCGGAATAACACCTTAGTAAAGGCACATCAATAAAACCACATCCCCAAAACCCTAGCTCAAAAGAGTAGGGACTTATTTGACCTAAACCAAAACCTACCAATAAAAACCTAAACAAATAACAAAAAGAGCTATCACGATCCAAATTTCTCTCCCCAAATGCCGTCTCCAATTTCTTAGCATCTGCCTTATGAGAGTTAGGGTTTGCGATATGAGTGTTCTTAGCCTTAGCACAAGAGTACTGTGGCCCACAACTCAGCACCAACCACCATCCTCCAATGAAGGCCCAAAGCCCAGCCCAACCATAACAGTCCACATCCCAAATATGCATGACGCCAACCTAGAAAACATCAACTGCCAACAACACCACAGCGTCGTCAACACCTTCCAGTCTTGATGTACCTTTTCCAAAACAAGACATCCTCTGACAATCCTCGATCTGCACACTCCGAGCTTTGGTCCCCAATCGGCTTCACAGCGTCGTCAACACCTTCCAGTCTTGATGTACCTTTTCCAAAACAAGACATCCTCCGACAATCCTCGATCTGCACGCTTCGAGCTTTGGTCCCCAATCGGCTCCACAGCGTCGTCAACACGTTCCAGTCTTGATGTACATTTTCCAAAACAAGGCATCCTCCGACAATCCTCGATCTGCACGCTCCGAGCTTTGGTCCCCAATCTGTTCCACCTCTTGATCCCACAGATTTCGACTCACACCGCGCCCCCCAAACCACCACTGAGACATCCACCGCAAGCATGACACCTGCGTAACCACAATCGTGATATGCCACCTTGATCTGGTGCCTAGGAAATCGCCGCCAGTCAACTGCCAGGAGCGGACCACCGAATCTGTCTTCGTCGTCGATTGAGCAGAAGAAAAGAAATCGTGCACGAGCCCGGACCTTTGAAAACGGAACTGAAACCAAGAGAACAAAGCCTGTCCAGGCGCACCTATTACCGGTCGACGCGACAGTATGCCGCAGCCGACGTGGTAGGGCCGCCGGACAAGCAACTTTACGACCGCTGTGAACCCCAAACCCTAGGCACGTACAAAGCGCGTATCACCGTAGTTGTCTTTGTTTTTATTTTTTACCCTTTTTTTTCTTTTCTTTTTTTTTGAGAATTTGTAACTTACAAATTAAGAATATTAAACAAGGATAGAAAGTAAAAACTCCTAACTTTTTTTGTCATTCTCGAAATATAGTTTCAAAGGAGGTAATGACAAAGAACTAGCAAAAGAAAAAGAACATTCATAGAGTAGTGTTGTTGGTTGCGGTAACCTATCAAATGGGTTCACATCATAGTGGCCAGGATACGCACATGGAGGCATAACAAAATGGGATGGTGATGTTTTAACTTTTAATCAAAACAAAAATCTTCAAACTCCCAAGATTAATGTCATAAAAAAAAAAAGCTCCCAAGATAAAAAAAGAACCGCCACATGAATTCATGAAATTCATAATTTATAAATGTATTATATTATATTTGAAGTGCTTTGTCTTGTCTTTTCCTGTAACTTGATGTAATATTTTTTGGTTGTTTCATGTTAGCTCGATTACCTGCATTCTATGTTGTTTCTTGAAGAAAATGCTTCTTTAGATTCGAAGAGTTTAAGGTCCAGACTGTCTTTAATTAAAGAGCATGCTTCTTTTTTAGATCTAACATAATATCAATATTATCTCTATTTAGAGTAATTTTAGCAGACTTTCTATTTTTGCTTCTTAATTATTTTGAACAGCATGTTTAGTTTTTTTTTATCTATTTTAGTAACTATACCAGACTTCTAAGTAGCTCTCAATTATAACTTTTAGTCATCTCGCTCTTAAATATAGAGAGCAAGATGAGACTCTTTATAATTTAAAACATTCATTTTAAGTTATTTTATGTAATTATAAATATATTTAAACTATTTAATTTTCATTAAAAAAAAATATGAATTCAAAAGTTGCTAAAATAGGGAGCACCGATGCAGATGTATTTCTAAAGTAGTTAGTTAAAATGACTATTTTAGCTACTTTGACTAAAATTTGACAAAAAATTAGCTATTATTGTTAAAAATGCACTAATTAAACCTTAACATCAACAAGTGTGTGTGTTTTTTCAAAAGATCTCAGTATTACTAGAAAATAATCCAACTACTTTTATCCTTTAAGAAACGGAGGCAATACTCCGAACCCAGGACCAGGGTCTAATGATAAAAATCGTAACATAAATATATTAGACACCTATATTATTTTAACAACCTATAGTTGATTGGGAAGAGCGGCCAAGCGGGTCTACAAGGTTAATTAAAGCCATATTTCCACTCAATACCCATCATCTTGGAGCTATCATCATGTCACTATTTGGTTTTAAACTATAAAAACAGTGTCATGTGAAATTTGTATGGTTTGGCTACTTTTCTCTATTTGGCTATATCAAATTATCAATCATTTAGTTCCCTATTGACATTTAGAATCTTGTCTTATTTTTGTTTATTATTATTTTTTATTATTTTTTTTATTTTTTGGTCAACCTCAGGTTTGTTAGTCCTGTATTCCCTCGCAATCCAGGACAGCCAAAATCCAATATGTTTCCTATTCAACTTCGGATGACCATATTTTTGAAAATACAAGCAGGTTTTCTCAACGTACCTAATGAATATGGAAACCATTGCATCATTATCACTAGCCCCTTAGAATTGGCTTTTATTTTTTATTTTTTAAATTAAAAAAGTTACAACAATATATGTCCTAGTTTTGGGGAAGCTTCTCCTTTTTTCATGAGAGGTATACAATTTTTTATATTTGAATAGTCTATTGACTACCTTATCCTCATACCATCAGTATTAATTAAGCAAACAAGCTTTATTGACTAAATTTTTAAAAACCCAAATGTGGCCCTTGCTTTATTAAAACCATGTAAAGAGCTAATGTAATATAAAAAGGGTAGGATGGATAATTGAAAAATCTAAAAAAGGATGAGAACGTGTTATTTCTCAAATTCCAACTGCAATTGCAGTTTTTCCTTTGTTTTCTTTTCTTCTTTTAATTTTAGTTTGAAAAAAAAAATTATTCAACTGAAGAATAGGGGAAAAAACTCAAATTTACACACGCGTGAGCGTGTGTGAAGAGGCTAGTATAAATATTTTTTTTGTTTTATTAATATCTATATTATGTAAGAGCATATATGGTAGTTCAAAAATTTAATCATTCTCTTATGAATTGGTTTAATTATATAAAATTTATCAAACAGCAGTTAAGATCTTGACAATATATATATATATATATATATCTTTCTTTAGTGAGATTTGTCCATTAGTTCATGAAGTTAAGAGTTTTCTATAGTAATTATTAGTCCATTAGTTGGAATTACATCCCTAAAATTTGTAATAAAGCCGCCCATAATAGCGTGGCTTATCAGCTTTGAATCTACAATTTACAACCTAATTTTTACTCACTTTTTTTTTTTGATCGGGTTAGTTGTTAGTAACTCACACACCCATGCAGTGGTATTCCAACGCCAAGACACCTGCATCGACATTGCGGCGAAAGCCAAGCAAAGCCAGACTAATCCACTGCACTACAGACGCACGATCCCAAAGGGTCACTCAATCAGCTGGCCACGGGATGAAGCTGGGATTCGAACGCTAGACCTGGGGGTTCCAGACTAGGCCATTCGACCAACACCACACCACGTGGTTAATTTTTACTCACTTAGAATAGATTTTTTTTTTTAATAAAGCCACAATATATCCCCTGTTTAAGAAATCTCTATTTTGTGTTTGGCCCAAACCCTAGGTTACTTGACCTAGTGGTAATAGGGTCATACTAGAAGGATTTAGAATCTTATTCAATGTAGAATTACTTTCCTTGTATATTCAAATTCTATGCATTGTAATCCTCTATATAAATAGACCCCTATTATCAATGAGAATACACAGAGATTTTCTCTCAATTTCTAATTCCCTAAAACACATTATCAGCACAAAGCCCTAATCCTGAAACCCTAATTTCATAGCCCTCAAATTCCAACATCCACCGCCTCACATATTGAAGCCCTAGCCCTTAGGAACCCAAAACCGTCGGCGGAACCACCAGAACCGGTCAAAAAATACCTGAACCGACCTTTCAGAAAAATCGGACCAGCCCCTGCCCCCTACAAGCATCTGTCGAGACCTGCCGAGCCTCTGCCGAGGTCCCTGCATGCCCCTGCCGACAGTTACCGACGTTTGTCGACAGTCCCCGCACGCACCTACAGAACCCATGTCAACATCTGTCGATAGATACCGCCAGCCCTCGGATGAGCCTGCTTGCACCCCCGCGCTACGCGCTCTTGCGCTCGACAGCACCTCATACATTTTTCGACAGCCCCTGCAACCATCTGCGGACAGCTTCTGCGACCCCTACCGAGCCCCGCGCAAAGCCTCTACAACCCTAGCTCTGACCACCACCGGCCATCAACTTCCGACCTATTTCCTGGCCATCTTCAACATCATTTTCCGGTCAAGATTTCCAGCATCTTTTCAAGGTAAACTTTTCTAAAAGTTCCCGTTTTTGAAGTTTTTCAATTTCTTCTTCTTTTTCTCGAGGACTTCCAACATCCATTTTTCTACCCCCCTTTTCATCTTCATATGGGAGACCTAAAAGCCGAATTGTGGGGGTTCGTGCTCACTCCAAGCTTGGAGCTTGTAGAGTCCTCCAAACTTAGAGTTTGTTGAGAAGAAAAAATGATCGACCACATACATCATTGTTTTGATCTAATCCAAAACCCCTCTTGGAATCGGATTTTCTTGGAAGCGACTACACTCAGAAATCCCAAATTTCTTAGAAGCGACTGCGCTCAGAAATTCTTATTGTTTTCCTGGTAGCCTTTTCGCTCCGAAACTAACCCTAATCTTGTGTTGTTTTTCAAGATGAGTTATCTGAATAAGTTGAACTTTGTTCCACTAGAGACAACTGGCGCAAGATACCATAGGTGGTTCTGAGATGTGCGCTAATATCTTAAGGAGGGTGGATTTGTGGAAACCATCCAAGAGCCTAGTCAGAACGTGCTCTCTGTTGAGCAAGCTCGTGCTTTCGAAGCAAATAAAGCTAAAGCCATAATTCTCATGACAAGGCACATGAATGATACGCTCCAAAGTGAATACCTCAATGAGGAAGACCCCAGAAAACTATGGGTAGAACTTGAGCAGCGATTTGGCAATGTTCGTGACTCCTTGCTTCCTGATTTAGAAGTGAGATGGCATGGCCTCCGCTTTTGAGATACGATGTTGATTGAGAAGACTCTCTCTGCCTTCCCTGTCTTTGCCCTGATGATTTCGAAGAATTATCGGATTGATGTGAATGCAAGACATATCACAAGGTTTCATGAGCTCGTTGGGGCCATGAACGTAGCTGAGAAGCACGACAATATCCTTGTGAAGAACTATAACGCTAGACCCGTGGGAACTAAGTCTATTCTAGAGTCTAACTATAGTTGCGCCCCCAAAGGGAGGATGCAAGGAGCGAAACCATAAGAGTAGGGAAAATTCTGGATGTTCTGGTCCATATTCTCGCCCTAAAGAGGAAGGAAATCGCCAAGATAGGCGTGCACGGAACCGTAAAGGTCAAAGTGTGAAGAAAGAGAGAGGCGGAGCCTTCGGCCATGGTGGTGACGCCACCAAGAGCACTGGCCATCTAATTCGTGCACCAAATGCACCTCGATCATGGGAGCCTGACCATAAAGATGTTTGTCTTCGATGTGGATCAAGGGGACATTAGGCAAAGAAGTGTAATGCATCCCAGAATGTTGTAATGCATCCCTCTGGCGCTGCTGCTGTCTCAGGCCGCCGAAAGGCCGCCCCTATCCCTAGATGACACCATCAATGAGCATGACGCCATGGTTGCTCCTCCTAATGGTCATGATGCCACACACACTAATTTCCATGGCCCTAACGCCATAATGGGAGATGTAATTACACATTTTGCTTTTAATAGTCGATCATTCTGCAAAGCCTGTTCCTTCGAGAAATTAGGACCGAGACCGTCCTACGTAAAGGATCCCAAAATACTTATTCCGTTCTTACAAAGAATCCAAAGGGATATCTGTGAACCAATTCAACCATCATGCAGACCTTTTAAATACTTTATGATATTGGTTGATGCGTCGACACGTTAGTCACATGTCGCGCTGTTGTCCAGTCGCAATGCTGCTTATGCTAAACTCATTGCCCAGATTATCCGTCTACGGGCTCACTACCCTGACCATCCAATTAAGTCAATTCGACTTGATAATGCTGGGGAGTTTACATCGAAAACATTCGATGACTATTGCATGTCATTGGGGATTGATGTTGATCATCCAGTTCCCCATCTTCATACCCAAAATGGTCTCGCAGAAGTTTCTATCAAACAACTACAAATGATAGCCCGGACATTGGTTACATGCACCAGTCTCCCTGTTTCTGCTTGGGGATATGTAATATTGCATGCAACGACGCTAATTCGTCTACGACCCTCTGTAACTCAATCTTACTTTGCGTTACAGCTAGTGATTGGGTACGAGCCTGATATCTCACACTTACGTATTTTTGGGTATGCTATTTACGTGCCTATTACGCGCCACAGCATACTAAGATGGGTCCACAACGACGAATGGGCATTTATGTTGGATATGAATCTCCAACTATCGTCCGCTATCTTGAACCCTTGACAGGTGATCTCTTTACTACTAGATTTACGGATTGTCAGTTTGATGAGACAGTCTTCCCGTCGTTAGGGGGAGATAAGAACACAAATGTTCAATAGGAATGACATGAATTGTCGTGGTCTGTCCCTACTATGTCTCATCTCGATCCCCGTACCGTACGGTCCGAACTTGAAGTGTGACGAATAATCGAGCTATAAAACATAGCAGACACTCTGCCTGATGCGTTTTCTGATGTTGCCAAAGTGATGAGATCACACAAACGTGCCTACAAGGATTGATGTCCCTAATAATGGACATAACTCCACTCCTGTGACACCAGAAGATGGCGCAATTGCCCAGCATGGCAATAATGTGGCGTCTATGGCCGCAGGTCCCGTAAGGAAGCGAGGTAGACCAATGAGGCATAAACAAATCCTTTGATCATCGATACTCAAAATCTGTCCCATGAGAATGTTCCGGATTATGGTTATGTCCAAGAGACATCATTGTGGGACCTCAATGTCAGAACCTATCCCTGAGAACGTAGATGTCACGCCCCGAATTTTGAATAATAAATTCAAATCCGAAACATGAATACAACTAAACAAATCACGTCCTAAATTTTTTTTCTCAAAACCAATATCTCATAAACCATAACACAAACCTCGTAGCAAACTATCTCTCGAGTCAATTATTACAATACTAAAATAAATAAAATGTTCTGCTCACAAGAGTCTACAAAAACACACCGAAATAGACCAAGTGCTGGTCTCAACCCTGCTGTCCTACGCAGCTCGCTCACCACCCTGATTATCCTGACCTGCAGGATTATCCGCTACACCATTTGAATAGTGTACCGGGATTGCAACAACACAAAACCCGGTAAGCTTTCTGAAAGCTCGTGTGAGTAAATAAGAATTAACGGTTGATTTATTAGACCACAACTCATTTATCTCAAGTAAACATCCAACAATCTCAACAACCACAAGAAACATCAATCCAACACACATGAACAACATGGAACACATATCCACAATCACCAAATCACAACTCTCGCCACTTTGGCACCTAATCACAACTATCGCCACTTTGGCACCCACGTTAGAGCTCTAACTGCCTCGTTACCTCTGACACTTTGGCCCAGGGTCAAGTAACGGCACCTCCAGGTTACTCAGTAACCCGCGAACTTTGGACCATTTCATGTCCTCAGAACAATATATCCCCGTTATTATTTAACGGTCGAACTTTGGACCTCCCTGTCCTCAGAACACATACACTCCGGTTATCATTAACCAAAGATCCTTGGACCATTTGATCCTCGGAATCCTACCTTTCTCTACCTTCTATTCAACTCACAAAATCAACATGCTTATCACCAACATTTATCAAATATTAACAACATAATTAAAATCATATTATCAACATTATCAACAACATATTATCACAATTCCACACCTCAATGTCACACCATTCAATATATAATCACGTAAATATATATATATACGTAACCATCCACACATGAATGATCACTAATACCAACTATAGTTCACATGATACAAAATCAAGAAATTCATTTTTAATATACTTTAAAACACATTTCTTAAAAACCATTTTCTCACACTTAACAATAAATTGAGCAATTAAGGAAATTCGGTTCCTAAATGAACCAAGTGAGATTTACTCACCTCTAAACTCCCGCTGCGTCTTCTTACAGCCCAAAATACGATTCACAATCGTCCGCTAACAAATCCGTCAAATACCTAATCAAAACGATAATTAACTTAGCGTATAATTTCAAAAACACACTTATATGAAGATCCAACGGTCGGATCTTCACCCGTGACAACACAAGGTCACCGGGACAGTCCTACGATCATTATATCAAAACTAGAATTCTATCGGACGGTCCAAACTTCATAAATCACAAATTGAGCGATCGAAATCAATCGAAATCGTAAAATTCATAACTAATTCATATGATATCCAAAATTCGCATGCTATATATCAAAATGATCGTATCGACATGTAGAATCTAAAAATGAGCAGAAACTGCACATGATACCCCCGGAGGTGGCCGGAAAGGGCAGCCGGAGTTTAGGGCAGAGTCACCGCCGACCACCACCAATGGTGTCGGGGCCGAGCTTATCCCCTTTGTTTCATCATTTTGAGCAACTTTCATAACTAACACGAAGTGAGAAAATGAGTGGAAGTGGCCGAAACTTACCAAAAACAGTCCGGTTTGGCCGGAAAAACTGTAAAAGCCGATATGTGCTCCGACGAGCGTGAAAACCTCCACTTCAGGTGCTGTCCTTTTTACTGCATGTTCTACTCCTCAATACGAGTTCAACCAGATAAAGAACTCAAAATTTGGAGCTCAAAACTGCCGAAAATAGAAAACCAGCTTCCCGCCGCCGCTACAAGCCGTGCCACGGCGCAAGGCTGCCTCTGGCAGCTGCGCAAGGTCAAGGCGAAGCCATGGGAGGTGGTTTGGCATCAAACGGTGGCCGGAGGAGCAAGAACTAGGCTGGAGAAGTTTGGCTCTGTTTTTGCTTTCGGTTCGGTGCCGTGCGAGAGAGAGAGAGAGAGAGAGAAAAATCTAGGTTTTCTGATTTTTCAGATTTTTTTCCAAAAATGGTAACCTATATATATACAAAATCGAACTTCTAAATGCCATAACTTCTTTCTACAAACTCCGATTCTTGTGTTCCGCATATGCACGAACTCGTATCGACGAGCTCTACGACTTTCATGAAGGAAGTTTCCTCAAATTTCTTACGTAAAAATAAGTCAATTTTAATAACCCTAAATAACGTTAAATTTCGATACTAAAATCATTCGAAACTAAATTTCTCAAATAACGACATTCGAATCACACTCACAACTCATAATTCATATAATTTGAGAAATATTCAATTACAAAATATTTAACTGAAATTTCGGGTCTTCACAGTCTACCATCCTTAAAGGAATTTCGTCCCGAAATTCAAGCAAACTCATCAACAAACAGTAGTGGGTACTTAGCCCTTATGTCAGACTCTAGCTCCCACGACGCATCACCCTCATCATGATGACTCCACAACACCTTAACCAACTCAACTTCCTTCCTACGAAGCCTCTTCGTGGACCTATCCAAGATACGAACAGGTTCAACAACGAAGGTCACATCTGGACTCACCTCGATCGTACCGTGATCAATCACATGAGACTCATCTCGAATGTATCTCCTAAGCATGGACACATGGAAAACATTGTGTACACCGACCATGCTAATAGGTAAAGCAAGCCGATATGCCAATTCTCCGACCCTTTCCAAAATCTCAAAGGGTCTAACGTATCTCGGTGCCAATTTCCCATTCCTGCCAAATCTCACCACACCTTTCATAGGTGAGACCTTCAAGAATACGTAATCACCCACCTCAAAGTCCAACGGTCTCCTTCTAAGGTCGACATAACTCTTCTGTCTACTCTGTGCAGTACGGATCCTGTCTCGGATGGTAGTAACCTTCTCTGTAGTCTCCCGAACAAGCGCAGGACCCAAGAGCTGTTTCTCTCCAACATCCGCCCAACAGATAGGAGTCCTACATGGCCTACCATAAAGTGCCTCATATGGGGCCATGCCGATACTAGAGTGATAGCTGTTATTGTAGGCAAACTCTACCAACGGCAGATGATCCGCCCAACTTCCCTTGAAGTCCAAAACACATGCTCTAAGCATATCCTCCATCACCTGGTTCACCCTCTCTGTCTGCCCATCAGTCTGTGGATGAAATTCAGTGCTCATAGCCAAAGATGTGCCGAAAGCCTTATGGAATCTACGCCAAAATTCCGAGGTGAAACGAGCATCCTGATCAGAGACGATCGATACCGGCACACCATGAAGCCTCACAATCTCATTAAGATACAACTTACACAAAGCATCACCTGAGTAAGTCTTTGCCACAGGATGAAAGTGTGCTGACTTTGTCAATCGATCAACAATCACCCAAATAGAATCATAACTTTGTCTGGACCTAGGCAATCCAGTCACAAAGTCCATAGAGATCTCTTCCCATTTCCATACTGGAATCGGGAAAGGTTTCAACATTCCCGCAGGCCTCTGATGCTCTGCCTTCACTTGCTGACATGTAAGGCACCTAGATACATACTCAGCCACATCCCTCTTCATCCCTATCCACCAAAACTGTCTTCGTAGGTCCATATACATCTTGGTACTCCCTGGGTGTACCGATATCGAGATCGATGTGCTTCCCGCAGTACCTCCTCCTTGAGATTATCACCACCCGGGACATACAATTTCAATCGAAATCTCAATCCACCACTCAGTTCCAACTGTCCACTCTGATGGACCTTCCTCGTTGGCATCAAGGATAATCTCCGAAATCACCATTTGAGCGAACTCATCATGTGTCTGACTCTGAATGATCCTGGAAATCAAGGTCGGCTATAAAGTGATACTACCGAGAAAGATTCCCTATCCTTCTCCTGTGGGTATAAGGTCACACTCAGATACAGTCTCCAACATACACCACTCCTGAACCATAAGTGACGCTATGATCCCTCGGAGTTTCCTGCTCAAAGCATCCGTCACTACATTGGCCTTTCCGGGATGATACTCCAAGGTGAAATCATAGTCTTGGATGAGCTCCATCCATCTTCTCTACCTCATGTTCAACTCCTTCTGGGAGAATAGATACTTCAAACTCTTATGATCAGAAAAGAGTTCGAACTTCTCACCATAAAGATAATGCCTCCAAATCTTCAAGGCAAACACCACTGCAGCCAGCTCTAGATCATGAGTGGGGTAGTTCCGCTCATGCACCTTCAACTGTCTAGAACCATACGCTACTACACCCCCATTCTGCATCAACACACAACCCAAACCCTGATGGGATGCATCACTGTAGATAACTAACCCACCGCCACTAGATGGGACAGTCAACACTGGAGCTGTAGTCAATCTAGTCTTCAGCTCACTAAAGGCCTTCTCACATTCATCTGTCCACACAAACTGAGTATCCTTCCTTGTTAACTTAGTCAAAGCTAAAGCTATACTAGAAAACCCCTCAATGAATCGCCTGTAGTATCCTGCCAAACCAAGGAAACTACGGATCTCTGTAACTGTAGTGGGGCGACTCCAACCCATCACCGCTTCAACCTTCGAAGGATCCACAGAAACTCCATCCTTCGAAACTACATGACCAAGGAACTTGATCTCCTTTTGCCAAAACTCGCACTTCTCAAACTTTGCATATAACTTTTCTCTTCTCAAAATTTGCAGCACAATCCTCAAATGCTTCATGTGCTCGTCAGACGACTTTGAATATATCAAAATCTCATCAACGAACACCACCACCTTACGCTCTGATACCAAACTGTCACGCTCCGAATTTCGAATAATAAATTCAAATCCGAAACATGAATACAACTAAACAAATCACATCCTAAATTTTTTTTCTCAAAACCAATATCTCATAAACCATAACACAAACCTCGTAAAACTATCTCTTTAGTCAATTATTACAATACTAAAATAAATAAAATGTTCTGCTCACAAGAGTCTACAAAACACACCAAAATAGACCAAGTGCTGGTCTCAACCCTGCTGTCCTACGCAGCTCGCTTACCACCCTGATTATCCTGACCTGCAGGATTATCCGCTACACCATTTGAATAGTGTACCGGGATTGCAACAACACAAAACCCGGTAAGCTTTCTGAAAGCTCGTGTGAGTAAATAAGAATTAACGGTTGATTTATTAGACCACAACTCATTTATCTCAAGTAAACATCCAACAATCTCAACAACCACAAGAAACATCAATCCAACACACATGAACAACATGGAACACATATCCACAATCACCAAATCACAACTCTCGCCACTTTGGCACCTAATCACAACTATCGCCACTTTGGCACCCACGTTAGAGCTCTAACTGCCTCGTTACCTCTGACACCTTGGACCAGGGTCAAGTAACGGCACCTCCAGGTTACTCAGTAACCCGCGAACTTTGGACCATTTCATGTCCTCAGAACAATATATCCCCGTTATTATTTAACGGTCGAACTTTGGACCTCCCTGTCCTCAGAACACATACACTCCGGTTATCATTAACCAAAGATCCTTGGACCATTCGATCCTCGGAATCCTACGTTTCTCTACCTTCTATTCAACTCACAAAATCAACATGCTTATCACCAACATTTATCAAATATTAACAACATAATTAAAATCATATTATCAACATTATCAACAACATATTATCACAATTCCCCACCTCAATGTCACACCATTCAATATATAATCACGTAAATATATATATATATACGTAACCATCCACACATGAATGATCACTAATACCAACTATAGTTCACATGATACAAAATCAAGAAATTCATTTTTAATATACTTTAAAACATATTTCTTAAAAACCATTTTCTCACACTTAACAATAAATTGAGCAATTAAGGAAATTCGGTTCCTAAATGAACCAAGTGAGATTTACTCACCTCTAAACTCCCGCTGCGTCTTCTTACAGCCCAAAATACGATTCACAATCGTCCGCTAACAAATCCGTCAAATACCTAATCAAAACGATAATTAACTTAGCGTATAATTTCAAAAACACACTTATATGAAGATCCAACGGTCGGATCTTCATCCGTGACAACACAAGGTTACCGGGACAGTCCTACGATCATTATATCAAAACTAGAATTCTATCGGACGGTCCAAACTTCATAAATCACAAATTGAGCGATCGAAATCAATCGAAATCGTAAAATTCATAACTAATTCATACGATATCCAAAATTCGCATGCTATATATCAAAATGATCGTATCGACATGTAGAATCTAAAAATGAGCAGAAACTACTCATCATACCCCCGGAGGTGGCCGGAAAGGGCCGCCGGAGTTTAGGGCAGAGCCGCCGCCGACCACCACCAATGGTGTCGGGGCCGAGCTTATCCCCTTCGTTTCATCATTTTGAGCAACTTTCATAACTAACACGAAGTGAGAAAATGAGTGGAAGTGGCCGAAACTTACCAAAAACAGTCCGGTTTGGCGGAAAAACTGCAGAAACCGATATGTGCTCCAACGAGCGTGAAAACCTCCACTTCAGGTGCTGTCCTTTTTACTGCATGTTCTACTCCTCAATACGAGTTCAACCAGATAAAGAACTCGAAGTTTGATGGTCTAGAACTCGAAATTTGGCGCTCAAAACGGCCGAAAATGGAAAACCAGCTTCCCGCCGCCGCTACAAGCCGTGCCACGGCGCAAGGCTGCCTCTGGCAGCTGCGCAAGGTCAAGGCGAAGCCGTGGGAGGTGGTTTGGCGTCAAACGGTGGCCGGAGGAGCAAGAACTCGGCTGGAGAAGTTTGGCTCTGTTTTGCTTTCGGTTCGGTGCCGTGCGAGAGAGAGAGAGAGAGAGAGAGAGAGAGAGAGAGAGAGAGAGAGAGAGAGAGAGAGAGAGAGAGAGAGAGAGAGAGAGAGAGAGAGAGAGAGAGAGAGAGAGAGAGAGAGAGAAAAAAATCTAGGTTTACTGATTTTTCAGATTTTTTTTTCCAAAAATGGTAACTTATATATATACAAAATCGAAAACTTCTAAATGCCATAACTTCTTCCTACAAATTCCTATTCTTGTGTTCCGCATATGCACGAACTCGTATCGACGAGCTCTACGACTTTCATGAAGGAAGTTTCCTCAAATTCCTTACGTAAAAATAAGTCAATTTTAATAACCCTAAATAAAGTTAAATTTCGATACTAAAATCATTCGAAACCAAATTTCTCAAATAACGACATTCGAATCACACTCACAACTCATAATTCATATAATTTGAGAAATATTGAATTACGAAATATTTAACTGAAATTTCGGGTCTTCACAGTAGAGATCTCTGTAAATTATACTAGTGTATATGGGATGTGGGAAAGAAGCTCCATCATCATTGATGATGTATTCGCGTATTCAGTAGTGCGTGAGATTATTGAGACCGATGACATCGAACCACGCTCCCTTGATGAATGCCAACGTAGAGCTGATTGGCCAAAATGGAAAGTTGCGATCCAGGTAGAACTTGATTCTCTAACGAAAAGAAAGGTATTTGGCAAAATTGTACCGATACCGCCCAACACCAAACCAGTTGGTCATAAATGGGTGTTCGTTAGAAAGCGTAATGAGAAAAACGAGATAGTAAGGTACAAAGATCGCCTTGTGGCGCAAGGCTTCTCACAACGCCTTGGAATCGACTACGAGAAGACATATTCTCTCGTAATGAATGTCATAACGTTCCGCTACCTTGTCAGTTTGGTAGTTTCCGAAAAACCAAATATGCAGCTTATGGATATGGTTACAGCGTATCTATATGGGGATCTAGATACGGAAATATACATGAAAGTTCCAGATGGAATTTAGTTACCTAAATCAAGTGGCTCTAAAGAACAGAGAGCGTTGGCTATAAGATTGAAACTCTCACAATATGGATTGAAGCAATCCGGACGGATATGGTACAACCGTCTAAGTGACTACTTGATTGGGAAAGGATATGTCAACATTGAACTATGCCATGTGTGCTCATAAAAAGGACAAGTTCTGGATTTACAATAGTAGCAATTTATGTCGATGACATGAATATAATTGGCACCCTTAAAGAGTTAAGGGAAACCACTGAACACTTGAAATCCGAGTTTGAGATGAAAGATCTTGGGAAAACACGGTTTTGCCTCGGTTTGGAACTTGGGCACCGTGAAGATGGTATCCTGATTCATCAATCAGCTTATACCCAAAAGATGCTTAGACGTTTTAATACTGATAAGATTAAGCATTCAAGCACCCTAATGGTCGTCTGTAGTCTCGATCCAAAGAAGGATCCATTCCGTCCAAAAGATGACGACGAATAAGTGCTAGAGGTAGAAGTGCCATATCTAAGTGAGGAGCATTATTGTACTTAGCACAATGCACGAGACCGGACATCTCTTTCTCTGTGAACTTGTTAGCTAGATATAGCTCTGCGCAACCACGACGCCATTGGACTGGTGTTAAAGATATCTTTCGATAGCTAAGTGGTACAATCTATATGGGCTTGTTCTATCCCTACAGAGAGATGATGGATTCGGACCCATCAAATACCAGGGACGCCACACATAACGGATTTCGTCCCTTCTCCCCATCCCAGAACGATATAAGTGTTTTGGAAGGTTTTGCTGATGCTGGGTACCTCTCTAACCCACACAAAGGTCGTTCCTAAACTGGTTATGTATTCACCATGGAAAACACTGTGATATCTTGGAGGTTTACAAAACAGACCTTAGTCGCTACCTCTTCGAATCATGCAGAGATTATTGCTCTTCACGTAGCAGTTCGTGAATGTATATGGTTACGATCTATAGTTACGCATGTTCGAAGTAATTGTGGTTTGAAGTCTACCACAGATGAGCCAACGAATTTATGAGGATAATGCTGCTTGCATTGAACAAATGAAGCAAGGCTACATCAAAGGTGACAACACCAAGCATATATCGCCCAAATTCTTCTATAATCAGCAACAACAGAAGCTCCTCAAGATCAAAGTGAACCAGGTTCGATCTGAGGACAATGTGGCAGACTTGTTTACTAAGTCATTGCCTAAATCCACGTTCGAGAAACATGTAGTAAGAATTGGCTTGCGGAAATTATCTGAACTCCCATGATAGTCATCAGAGGGAGGCGCAAACATCAGGGGGAGATGTCTACATGTTCACCTCGAAACGTGAAGGGTGTGTTGTGCTCTTTTTCCCCTTCGATCGAGGTTATTTTTGTCCCATTGGGTTTTTGTTACTCGGCAAGGTTTTTAGCGAGGCAACGAGAGAAGCACCGCGTTTGGGCAACACAAGGGGGAGTGTTTAAGGAAATCTCTATTTTGTGTTTGGCTCAAATCCTAGGTTACTTGACATATGGTAATAGGGTTATAATAGAAGGATTTAAAATCATATTCAATGTAGAATTACTTTCCTTGTATATTCAGATTCTATGCATTGTAATTCTCTATTATCAATAAGAATACACAGCGATTTTCTCTCAATTTCTGATTCCCTAAAACATCCCCTTGATTGTTAATAATCCAATTAATAATGATATTCATCTCTCCGATCAAAGAAAGAAAGTAGGGGACAGAAACCTTGAGTCCAAGCCAGTGGTGATCCCTTGAATAACTCTGGCTCTTTTGATTTCTATCATAATTACCGGGTGGCTGCTTTCTTGTGCACTCAAATTTTGGAACCAAAAAAAAAAAAAAGGTTAAGAGTTCTATAGTCTCAGCTGAAAACAAGAATCCGTAAAATGAAATGGACTACAAATAAGAGATTTCCAATTAACTTTCTTGTGCAATATACTTGATATTGGAAGTTTACAAGACTAAACTTTGATGACTAAACTAAAACAACTATAGCTTCAGTAATAGAAGCCTGGCTACTTGATGGATTAGGAAAGCACGCTTGTGACTTGCAACAACTTGACCGGTCGCAATGGCCACATCCTATAGCCTTGACTACTATGTGTAGAGCACACACCTGCTGTTGATAAGAGAAAACAGCCGAATGGCAACCAACATAACGAATCTACTCAACTTCCACGTTTGATCTGCAATTTTGAAGTTGAGTCTTGGCACAGAACATGTAAGCGATTGTCAATTTTATCGGAGTTTCAAGTGAGGGACTTCTTCCAAAAGAGTGACCGTCCCTGATTCCGTATGGAATTTCAAACACTTGCCTTCATTGTCGGTTTCAGAAATGCTTCATTCCTTCTCTGCAATCACCACAAATACATCCTTCACCGACCACCTCCGTCTCTCACTTTTAGCAGGGGGGTTGATGACAGCTCTCTCAGCATCAGCTAAACGATAACCAATCATGACCTCTCTCCTTTGTCGGGCGCGCAAGAGTACTTCATAGAAGCTTAACTCCTCACCTTCACGGAGATACAGATCTCCTTGCCTTATTTGCAATTCGTTACCCTGAATAAAAGATACGACGTAAGGTTTTGAAAAAAAAACTAGACAAGTACAAAAAGAACTTGAACCATAAATCAGGAATTGAATAGGTATCAATAGCATAGGATTCTTTTATCTGAAGAAACAGATGAGCGAAGAGCAATCAAGATACAACAATGAATAATGGTTGGTTTTTGGTGATAAATGATATGCACTTTAACTTCAAAATATGCGAGTCTAACCATTTTTTTCTTTTCCTTTTTTTTCTGTTTAAAAAAAAAAAGTTTAGTCTTAAAACAAGAGAGAAGTGAAGCCCAACCACTTTTCCAAATATAGTACTCTAGCTTTCAGGATGGCAAAAACACTTCTTTCAAGAACCCCAACACATGATGACAACCGTCTAACAGAATGATCTGCACACATTCCGGATTATGTAAGGCTGTTGTGTTCCAAATGTCCCAAGATGAATATTGACAATTTCTTAAGTTAGTATATAACGTGTTGCACCCTTCCCAATTCCCTGAGAGAAAGTTCTATCATGGCCTGTAACAATTAGTATTAGAGCAGTGTGTACAACCCAACTTTAGTGGACATAGGTGAGTGAAAGCACCATCAAGGGGAGGGAGAAAAAAAATAAAATAAAAAATAAAAAACAAAAAAACACAACAACAACAACAACAATCTAGAAAGGATAAAGGCAAAGCTATCTATCATCAGCAAAGTGACAAGAGAAGCTGATAATCATTCACCATCTTTTATTGTTCTAATTAAAACCTGGAATTGCTAAGAATATGACTGCATTATGAAATATAAAACAAACTTTCATCAGAGGGAAGAATACCTCCTCTGCAAACAGCTCTTCCAATACATCATTTATTTGCCGATCCTCTGCTACCATAGCCAGTGCCATGCTGACAAGCTCATTCGATAGCACATAGTCGCTGATCTTTGACATGGATAATAGATTTTTGGTCCTTGGGTCCAGAATTTCACTAATTATAACCGACTTATCTGAAGCTTGCTGCATTTCCCCTATCCATGAACTTTGTGAAAAGCTTCCTCTATCAACATGTGTTACCATAGGGAGACGCTTAGCCTGAAATAATCAAAATGTATTTTGGTGAAAGTAGATAAAATATGGACCATGGAAAATCAAATCATCTTCACAGAGTCCTAGATACATTCATTACTATGTGGTGAGTAAGAAAAAAGCTTGATTAATACGAGGAAGACGTAAAGTCATTGTTGTTACATGACCACTCATCTACAAAAACCAACCATCCATTCTCTACATTAATAACAAGATGAATACACTTAGCAAGTTCACCCGTGGGTCACCGGGTCACCCACTTTTCACTGCTTTTTATGTGTATTTTCACTCTCTGGGTCACAGGCACAGTGTATTTCGTGCCCTGGATCACTATCTGGGTCACCCTGGTGACCTGCAAGCTGCCTTGGTGACCGAGGTCTTATTGGAAACTGTGCCTATGACCCAGAGAGTGGAAATTAACACTAAAAAGCAGTGAATAGTGGGTGACCCGGTGACCCAACGGGTGAACTTGCTCTAAAATACTCCAAGCTAGTAATAAAAGCTATGAAACCAATGCACAGATGTCTTGCATGCTAGCTTTCTGATCTGACTCATGTCAGAAGCTGAGTTTTATAGGAAAGCAAATACGGTGGAACCAGTAAACAATATACAAACCGCAAAAGTAAGAATCTTTGACCAAAATAATGAAAACAGCTTCTTATAGAAAATATGTAATGTCCAAGGCATACAGCACAGAAGAATCGTTTATAATAATTCAAGTTCTTCCATACATTCATGGTGTAGTAAAAGGTCAGATTGCAAAGTACCTGTATATCACGAATCAAAAGCAATGTGGCAAGAGATCTTGAATCAGCTTGAATTGCTGAGTCTTCCACAGACTCATCGGCCAAAATTAAGATCTACATAAACATGTTTAACCAATGAAGGGGAAGATACATGCTTAATTATCATAATCAACATCCAAAAAAACACCCTACAGGCCAACTATAAATGTGAGAGAGAACCTAATCCATTCTTGTCACTAATTGGTCTACCGCATTCTGGATGGTAAAATATAATTCCGGCATGCAGACACGGTACACCAATAAGTTAGTAACAAGCAGCCATCAGGTTCTTTCCCAATACAGGCCTTGTTGATGTTGAATTATTTCACATGCAGCATGGGTCCTTTTCCTGCGTATGATTATCAATACAGATTTTTGTGAAGTGTAGGCCAATTAATTGCTCACCGAATCAAAAGATTGCAAAGGAAGACTCTCTAAATGACGGCGTATGACAGCATTTCCCTCACGGTCAACTAAAGATATATTTACTAAACGACTGATTTCAAGACCTCCATCAATGAGCTTCTTTTTCCTCTCCTTCTCAGCAACGTCATTGAACATCCAGAGCTCGGAACCCGGGGCCAGAAAGGCATCCAACACCTAAAAATCATAAATGCAAGGATGTAATTCTCTAAAAAGGCAAAACTAATAATCATGTAATCACATCAATGTAGATGCTGCAAGTGGAGCTTCAGAATTTTAAACTAAAGTCCAAAAATGTAATCCGATTTGCAGCTGCAGAGGAAAACAGGATGATTATCATCAGTGAATATGTTGTATACTAGAACTGCACCCCAAGTACTAGGAGCATGATTGCAGACATCTTGTGGCATTACCATAATCATATCCTCCATATCTCGCCGCCAACCACATAAAAGTATCCTTTCTGCAGACTTTGCAACAACAAAGTCTTTGGGTAGACTTCCTCTCCATACCTGCAGCATTGAGGCGAAGAAAAAGAAAAATTAGGGGCATCAATAGAAAGAACTTACCACAAGCATATCATCTATGTCCCTCCTCCATCCACAAAGTAGAATCTTCTGTGGCTTTCTTGCTGTTCGGGAAATTTGAATGAAAGATGCCTCTTTGACCTGAATGATCAAAGTGATTATAGTTTTGTGAGTTTTAATTATGGCATCTTCCCTTCGCTAAAACTCCATGGGCTTCATCCTAATTTGGACTAGAAGAACTTATACTTATTGACCTCTAACCCTATTTCTGCAGCTGTAGTTTTCTTTAATTGCAGTTTCACTCGTTCATTTTCACTTTGATTACACTATCATATGTATAGAGACAAGATCCTTTTACAGCATTACATATTATGCAATAGTTGTAAGGGAGGTAGGGGAAGGGAAGGGTTGGGGAAGAACAGAAGAAAGCATGTGATTGCGTCAAAGGGATGACTTGTGGCAACTGTCAAAAAGAATAGTAACAGCCATACATGTTAACAGCAAAGTCAGCAAACATTTTAACCATCAAAGTGCATAACCGAGGAGATATTTTCTGTGAGATAGTTACAAATTTATAACAAACAGGCATCAAGAATGACATGGTCAAAGTAAACTTTGATACTTCTAGTTTTCCAGCTATACAAGAGTAAATTAGATGTTCAAAACACCTAGGTAACCTTAAAGTTATGAACAGTTACCTATGTTGAAGGATTCACTGCAATTCTAATGTTGTGATAGATCTTGATTAACATCTAAAGATTCCATTTGACATGACAAATGGTTCTGAAACTTCCTTATATAAAGAAAATTTAATTTAAGCACTTTTGAAGCAAATCAATGAAATTGTCCACCAACAAATGCTGGAAAATAGTCCTTCCTTTATACCTAGGATTCAGCATATATATTGAAATATTCACTTCTAAGCTAAAGAAATAAAAATGAATGGCCCAAGCCCTGATATTAGAAAATCCGGTGTTTCTGCTTGTATTCTGTTTTAGTATTGTTTTGAGGACTTCTTGTCCTCTAATTTTTTCTACTAAAATTCTGTTTCTTCCCCACCCCCACCAAAAAAAAATAAAAAAGGATAATAAATCTAGTCACCAGAAAGTTTTCTTTTTTAACGCAAATTTTTTTGCTATATCTGTCATTTATTTAGTCTTTTGTTTGCTGTCACCCACCTGACTATGTGAGCCTAAATGCCGCATGACTCAGACAAGAAGCAAACAATGTCCCCAAGAACTAATTTACCTTCAATATGCTTCTTTCAGATAACAAGGGATTGAAGCTACTCTAGAAGTATTAACCTAGTATGGACAACACAACAAGAAGAGACAAACGTCCCTGAGAACTAATCTCTCTTCAATATGCTTCTTTCAGTAAAACAAATTGGCAAAAAGACCAAGCAAATATTTTGAAATCTATATGCTTTAGAGGAATTTGAAATCACCATAGGCAATGCTGCAGGAGCATAGGTATCGTCATCCTCTGCTATGACAAGTACTTCATCGCCTTCTTGTAGAACATAAGAGTCATCCGGGTTCAAAATAATTCTACCACCCAATGATGCAACCTTGACTCCACAAGGAATGGCATCAGGAAAACTGATCAGTACATCCTCAAAATGCATGCCATCCAACTGTGGCCATCTTTTGATATAGAACTCGCAATTTTCAAATCCAAGGATATCTTCCCAGATCTGTTATAGCCCATTAACGAAAACGGATTACCCAATTGACATACAAAAATCCATCAGAGCTTCAAATTAAAAGAAAATCACCAATATGTATAAAAAGATGCTGTCACCCCCACCCAAACAATGCTAAAAGCATAACAGAAATTGACCTGTGCAAGTCCGGGCTGCCTAGCACATTGAATCATCAGACGGCCAATTACATCATGAGCCACAACAGTTTCAACAAGATCTCCACCAACAAGTTTAACAAGAACCTCATTGTCAAGATCACTTAGTTCAACCACAATATGTCCCCTCAGCCCCTCTTTCACTCCGGTTAGACTTAAAACAGTTCTCAATGCACGGGCATCACTCTGCACCAACCAACATGTAATGAACAATATAGTATGCTTGTAAGGTATCAAATATTTAAGCAAAATTTGTTAGTGAAGTAGAACCAAGGGAAATACGCATAAATACCCCAAATAAATACTCCATACTTAAACAACACAAAGGCATAAATACGAATTTTGCGTTGATTGGTAAAGTATACCTGATCAGCATTTCCGTCTTCAGCAAGGACAATTATTGCACGTGCCTTGGAGACAGATACCTGCAAACGATGGTATAAGAAATCACATGGATAGGCTTACAAAATCCATCTAATAGTGTTAAAACTAGTCATTGGATGCAACAGAAAACATATATGTCCTTGTACCTCTGAGATTTGAAGAGATTTTTGGTGCAGAATATAAACATTTGGAGAGATATAAGCATGCATGTAACAGAGTATTAGACTTGATACCGGAATCCAGCAAGCCAAGAACACAAAGCTGTAGAACATCTTGGAAAATTATTTCTTTTAAATATAAAACTTAATAAATAAATAAAAACATTGAAATATATTTCATAATTTGAATTTAACAGAAGATAGAAGAAAATTTGATGCTTAACATTCCAATGAATGAAGCCGGAAAAAAAATAAGACCTAGAATTGATAAGAAAATAATAATAATAATAAAAGAAGAACCGTGTATATGTCACTCGCAAGTTAGATTGCAAAGTGAGCTCCATGAACATCTTCCAATGCTTACAGACACTTAAGAAAGGGAATCCAAATGCTTCCGGAAAGTTAACAAACCTCCCCTATTGTTGATGAAAGTATGAGTTAAACGAAAACAAGATATTTTTGAGATATCACATGAACAAAATCTCATTCAGTATCATTTGCCAAGCTATACAAGTCTTTCTAATGTACCACAAATGGAATAAAATATAGAAAGGTTAGAAACTACAAGCTTCACACCAGCAGGGTCCTAAGACTCGCTCTTACAGAGAAATTAAAACAATTCCGGCTTCGCACCAACATTTGGCATCACACAAATGCTGTATCAGAAATCACTCCAAGTAACCCAGGTTTCACATACAAGCAGAAACTCAGAAGAAATTTTCCTCAAGAATTATAGAGCCATACATGAATCACTGACATCCCTCAAACTAATGCGCTTAGGAATTGAATGAGTTAATTTTATATAATTTGAACTTGGCTCCCACATCATTTTCTTTATTCTACTATATATACATATTAGTCTATTTATTTTTTAGGTAATTTAAGTCTCTTAGGTTACTTAAGCTAGGGCTTATCGAGCCTATTGCTGTTAGGGTTAGTAAAATGTATTTTATTGTTAAAAATTCTAGAATTCATGTTTTTTTATTTTATAGAGGCAATCGTTATTTATCAGACTTCATGGAAGATTCTGACCAAAAAAATAAAAACTTCATGAAAGAATAAAACATCCTCACATCAGTCTTCGCAATCACCCCTCTAATATTGTTTTTGTTGTCTCCGTAGCCTGTCTTTTCCTTTGGCCCAAATCTTCTATTTCTCCTCTCCAAACTTAATTTCCTTCACTCTTCTCAATCACTCTAAAGTATGAATTTTATCCCAATTGGTGCTGCATCTTCCCATGATCCCATCACATGCACTGCTGCTCCATTTATCTAGACCATTCTAGAATGTTCCTCGCCTATAAAACCCCCACACGAAAAGCAAGGCTGCAGTTGCACACATTTTTGTTGACAAACCTAGACACCTCTAGTTGCACCACCGTCATCTCGCAGATCTACACAGCTCATCCAGTTGTGCTATCCGCCACCATGGGTTGCCTCCCAGTCGTTGTCTTCTACTCAGCCTACCAATTGTAAACATCATAACTGAACTCCCTTATGGTCTTAAATGTACTCTCATATGGGTGTTTCAATTCCTCACCTCCCTTGCAAGGAGTGGATTCTTGTCACCCAGGGGGAATGATACAGTATAGTCAAATTATTATTCAAGTATTTTAGGCTATTTATACTTGGACTTTATTTATTAGGATTTCTAATGCTAGGGTTAGTAAAGGTAATTTGTTGTCAGGGTTCTCGAATAATATTTAGCTTCTTTAAATAAAGGCATTGCTATCATTACTTCTTAGACATCATTAATGGATATATATATATATATATATATATCTCCATACTTGAATCTCAACTATCTCTCCTGTAATATTGCTCTTGTTGTCTCCCTAGTCTATCCTTCCATTATCCCTAATTATTCTATTTCTCCTCCTCTCTAAAGTCCGAATGATATCCTAATTAGTGCTACATCAACTACTTAACTAGTCCTTGATGATTTGTGTGCAGTTCCTCGATCTAGGAATACTGTAGCAGCTTCTTAAGCTGCTTTTCTTTTGGGCCTTTTACGTCTCATACAGAAAAGAAAAAGAAAATAGAAAAAAAAAACTAATTAACTAATTCATTTCAATAAGCCAACTGAGGTAGATGATAAAAGTCTGGATATATATTGTATAGTGTCCTCCTCTCCTGAGGGACGTCCCACACAAATTGTGACGGACATCAAAGAGGAGAACATTCTTCTAAATTTTTATGTTAAAGTAACAAGAAAGCAAACTGTCCTACCTTTTTCAGGTCAGCAAGAATAAGAGGGCTCCCACTTCTGCATATTACAGATGTTCCTTTGAAATCAAACTCCATTTTACCAATGTCAAGTTCCATTTCCTCTTTGTCTCGCTCAGCCATAACTACAACAATCCCCCCACCCAAACTCTCATTAGCTATTGCAATCTGGTTCAATAGTGATCCCTGAATTCACAATGGCATTCAGTCATATCACTTTTCATTAAGTTAAACTGTAACTTTACCTCATATATTCGCACAGCAAATGACGAAAGGAAATTAGCAATACAATCAAAAATTACCAATTTGTCGCTCCAACCGAGAATTAAAGTATGGTTTTGCTCCACAACCTCACTTCTTCCTTTCCTCAACGAGTCAAACTTCTCCGAAATTGCATCAGAAACAAGTCCAAGCATCATTGCAAATATGAGCATCCCACCAAAGCTAATGGAAACCGAAACAAGCCTTTCACCAATTTTTTCAGAGCCAGTATGGTTGCCGGAATCAGCTACATACGTCCACGATAACCAAAGACATTCCGCTAAGCTATCATCCTTCACTCCAAACAGTGCTAACCCCCCAAGACAAATAAGTAACAGTGTTGCAACCAACAATGCCAGTGGCTTAGAATAGGGGTGGACTGATAAAAACAAATCGACACGGTACGCCAGCTGTTTATTAAGAGATTCTTCTTCAGAGATGTTCTCCGGTGACCGTGATCTCGAGACATAGGCAATGTACTTGAAAACCACAACAGGGATTGATAAAAACATGAGGGAGACCATAAGCGCTAATCGTTTTAAGCTTCTGTTAGGAAGATCATCATCCTCCAGCCCAGAATGAGTGATGAGCTCCAGAGAGTCTAACGAATTGTAGGCTTGTAATCTCAATTCAAGCTTGGAAATATAATCCTGCAACTCATTGACTTGGCTATGTAAACAGAAATTTTGATACACCACTGATGAGAAAACCGTCATCAAAATCTGATATACACAAACAAAATTATGAGCTCCAATCACAATCAAACTATCAAGAGCAATGAGAGAGAGAGGTACCGCTACTGAAAAAGACATTTTCCACCGGAGTTTGAAGCCGAGTCCGGAAAAGCTAATGACCTTGTCGGCGGAAGCCTCCGATCGTTTTTTGGCGAGGCCGTCGGGGACGCCGGAAACGGGCTGGTTGACATCGTTTCGCGGCGGCTTCTCTCGCCGACGGGGGAAGTCAACTTTCCGGCGGGTTCTGTCATGGCTGAAAGTTCTCGGAGGGGCGGAGCTGGAGGATGGAACGGCGCGAAACTGCGTCGCCGGAGCAAATGGCGGCTGAGAATCGGTGGGGAGGGGTGGGGATGGTCCGGGGTTTGTGGGGAATCTTCGGTGGTATTTTGGGGATTTCGCTGCGTGGACGAAGGGCGGTGAGGGAAAGTACCAGTCTCTACTCGAGGAAGGGACTGCTGAGTCGGAGTTGAGGGACATGTCGGGCATAATATACGTTTTGTGCATTCAAGTGCCACTTATTTCTGATAACGTGGGTGGATTAAGAGCTGCTAATGCTGGCAAGTTTGGAATTTGAAAATGGTTGCTGCTTAAGATATATATGGGTTAAGGAGTTGATCATTGCCTCTTCTTAAATTAATTTGGGGTCACGACGACATGCGTTGACCTGAATATGACAACTTTAATTTGTTCTTATGCACCCTAGAATTATGACTTGGATTCGTCCTTAGAATGAAGGGTGTAGAATTTAGAGATAATTGGATTTCTTATAAGCTGAGTTTGCATTGTTTTTCAAAGACTCAAAAGCGCTTTTAAATTAATTAGAAAATTGATTATAAATAATGTGTTTTGAGTAATTTTTAAAAAAAATGTTAAGTACTTGTCAGGTGGTGGCCCCGGGTCTAGGTGTTTATCTTTTAGTAATTTAATTTTTATGTTTATAACATATAATTATATAAATATTACTGACAACCTAAGAATTCACGAAACTCAAAATTTCAATGTCCTCAAACTTTTGTTGCATGTGCATTTGGCTAATCAAACCATTCTATTTAGTGATAAGCTAGCCTTTGTTATGAAAAGTTCTAGATTCTAGATGTAAGACTTGATGATAAAGTGAACTAATAGGTGAACAGGTTTGTCCTGCATCATATGGTTACAAAGTGCAAGCTAACAAAGCTATCTAAATATACAATATAAACTACGATACCATCTCTATTATAAGAGGTCTCACTTACTATTTGATGATTTTCATTCACTCTACGCTCCAAAATAATTACTATTTGATGATTTTCATTCATTCTACACTCCAAAATAATAGCAGAAACAAAATTTTCACA
This sequence comes from Rosa persica, assembly GCA_025331145.1. Taxonomy (NCBI): domain Eukaryota; kingdom Viridiplantae; phylum Streptophyta; class Magnoliopsida; order Rosales; family Rosaceae; genus Rosa; species Rosa persica. Next base: position 17,238,508 of record WFKR01000004.1, read on the forward strand.
ATTAACTAATCCATGAACTTCATAAAATCGCTTCTACAATAGAAAGATGCATTACCCAACTCAATATATAGTATCAATAAATATCTGAAATTAATAACAACAACAATACAGAGCACCTACAATTTTGGGTTAATACTTTATTATCTAAGGCTTTATATACTGACATTTAGAATTGAATCCATACAAAGAAAACTGATCGTAACAAAAGGGAATCCTTCTGATGAGGACCTCTTATTTGAGGACTTGTTGAGGACTTTTAATTTCCACCATCTGATTACGTGGATGGTTCATATTCTAAAGAACAAAATAAAACTAACCTCACCCAACCAAACAACCACTCAAGCCTTTTGCTTCTCCTGCTGAAATCCACCAAAAATTCCCGCGCCAACCTCTTCATCAGAGTTATCTCTTGACTCTCCTCCTTCCAGAGGTCCAAAAACTTTGCAGCATAGCTCCCTCTCCAGGTAAGAAATTATTAATCTCTTTCTTGTTTTTCTTTTTTCTTCTATTTTTCTTTTATCTTGACATGATTTTACTACTATATCTTTCTCCTACACCTTTGTGTTTAGATGGAATTGCTTAGGTTTTTCTAATACAAGTTTGTTTGCTAACATATTTAATTGCTATTTAGGATATGCTAGTACTGTATGATTTGATTTTGTCTATTATTTGGTCTTTGAAACTCTTATTGTGTATTTGGATTTGGTTGACTAGTATTGAACATATGGGTTGGTGTGAAATTAGCTACATGTTTGTTAATTTGTTAGTCAGAGCAATATCCATGTTTTTTGTTGTTGAAATGGATGAGGACATTGAAAATGAAAATGGTTATAACTGTGTTTGCACCCCTAAAGTAGCAGAGGAATATGTACCAAAAGTTGACCAGATATTTTTATAAAAGTCACTTCAAGAAGCCTATGACTTCTATAGAAACTATGCAAAGATGGTAGGTTTTGGTATTCGGAGTCATTCTCATAAAAGATATAGAGGCTCAAATGACATCTGTAGAAAAGAGCATGTGTGTTATAAACAAGGAAAGTTTGAGAAAAAAGTGGATGTTGAAAGTAAAAGGAGTCGAGGGGTAGTACGATGTGGATGTTTGGCTAGAATTGCAATTTTGCATTTTGGACAGAGTACAATATACAGAATCTCTAACTTTGTGGAGGAGCGCAACCATGTCTTGTCAATCCTTGAAGAAGTAATATATTGAGATCACACCGCAAGATTTCTGAAGCTAAAATGATATTGACACAACAACTTGGGTTGGTTAATATTCCCACACATAAACAATTTAGTATTTGGGAGGTGCAAGCAGGAGGGATACAATATATTGGTTGTACAAAGAAAGATTTATACAACTATGCAAGAGATATGCGGAGAGAGTACAAGGGTCATGATGCAAAGGTGCTAAATGAGCACTTTCTTTGTGAACAATCAAAAAATGATTCCTTTGTTTTTAAGATGGAGGCAGATGGTGATGATAAACTTACACACTGCTTTTGGGCAAATGCAAAATCAAGATGTGCTTATAAGTTTTTTGGTGATGCGGTTGTATTTGACACCACATACAACACTAACGGGTATGGTATGACCTTCACGCCACTATTAGGGGTTAATAACCATGGTCAAACCATTGTATTTGGTTGTGGTTTCTTAAACAATAAAACCAATGAGTCTTTCATTTGGTTGTTCGAGCAATTTAAAAAAACTATGCCAGTTGATCCACCAAATTTTTTTATTACTGATCAAGATCCTGCAATTGGAAAGGCCATTTCTTAAGTTTTTCCTGGTACGTTTCATAATATTTTATTTGGCATATTATGAATAAATTCTCTGAGAAGATAGTTGTTTGTGTTCATCAAGATTCTCTTAGTGAAGTTAAGAAGTGTGAATGGGATTCAGACACCAAGGAAGTGTTTAATGCATGACGGATGGAAGTGATTGATGGAAGTAGACTAAATAACAATGATTGGTTCTCTTTAATCTATGAAATGCCTTCAAGGTGGGTGCCAACATATATGAAACATGTATTCTCAGCAGGAATGTCAGCAAGCTCACAAGTTGAAGGTAACCATGCATTTTTCAAAACTTATGTTTCAAAGGATAATACATTAATAGATTTCATATACGGTTTAATAGGGGGCTTGCTCACCAACGTCATGAAGAGTTAATTGATAACCATGTTGATGTCAACCAGAGACCTGTGTTCAAAACGCCAATGACGATGGAGAGGCAAATGGCTAAGATTTATACTAGCAAAATTTTCAAGAAGTTTCAAGTTCAGTTATGGTTATCTTGGGGATGTGTGCTTCAAGTTACAATTGATAATGATAGTGTGTGTGTGTGTGTGTGTGTGTGTGTGTGTGTGTGTGTGTGTGTGTGTGTGTGTGTGTGTGTGTGTGTGTGTGTGTGTGTGTGTGTGTGTGTGTGTGTGTGTGTGTGTGTGTGTGTGTGTGTGTGTGTGTGTGTGTGTGTGTGTGTGTGTGTGTGTGTGTGTGTTTACAAGGCAACAGAGAGCAGAAAAGATGGAAGTTTGAAGGTATGAGAAGTTACACTTGATAAGGTTGTGGATAATGTTGCATGTAGTTGAAAAAAAAATTGAACTTGAAGGAATCTTGTCCAGGCATGTATTGGCATATATGAAATGGAAACAAATAGAGTATTTACCAAATCAATACATTTTAAAGAGGTGGACAAGAGCAACCAATTCAGATTTGGTGCTTGAAGCGCATGGTAATAATATAGGTGATTTTGGTGATGATTCATTGCTAATGAGGCAAACAATAATGTCCAACGTTGCTTCTCAGTTGATTGATGGGGCCTTGGTATCTAAAAGGGCATGTAAACTCTTGAGAGAGAATTTTGAAAGCATGAGAAAAAAAGATAAAATATGTGGTGAATAATAGTACCAACATTAGAGGCAGTGTTCCACACCTCGATTTTCAAGCACAATTAATAAACAAATACAAATATACAGGGCGTGATGGTTCAGACACCAACACTAAATTTTTCTTCTTAAAACAAGTACAAGATAATGTCTAGAACCTACAATGTCAACACAGACTTGTTCTTTAGATTCATATATTACATTATACATAGTTTACAAATTAAGTTGCGTTAACAAATTAATAAGTAAATGCTCCCTCAGAGCTTACTACAAACCGAAATTCTAAATAAAGTTAAGCAACAAAATTAGCTTCCGAACACGTACTGTTACGATAGCACGAACCCTACTTCAGCCGCGATTACCTGACCTGCAGGATCAACCACTATACCATTAAATAGTGCACTAAATTGCAACAACAAACCCTGGTAAGCCTTTGACAGCCCGTATGTGTAACTCCAACTAACAAAATAGAAGACCAGGATAATAAAATCAAACAATTCAAACAATATGGTAACCCCTACATATGGTGTTAGTTCAGGTGATTACATGAAGGCAAAACAAAAATATAATCCTTGCGTATTATATGCAATTAAAACAATACATAAATGGTAATTTACTTAACAACAAATATTGTAATTTCACACAAATAATAGTCTCCTTTCACCTAGATGCAACATGAATCATTGAAATACCAGACATGATCATCGTAAACAACAATAGACTCGACAACTCTACTCAAACTCGCCACACTGGTTCCGCCACGCAGGTCCTACTATGCCACACTCTACTGATTTATTCGTACTCTTAAACACAACTCAAAATTAAAACAGGAACTGAGGAACATTCGTCAAAATATATAAATCCACAATCACAACACAATACACTATTTTCACCCCAAACTCAAGCATTCCCAGAACTATATATATCACATAAATATACACACACACACATATGCAATAATTATGGGAATCAAACTCCTCTAAGATGCCAAGATGCTTCTAGAAAGTCACATGCTTCAATCCTTGGGCTAGGCTTCTTCACTTGGACATTACGAAGCCTATCTTCACTTGTGACGCCACTTTGTTCATTCTAGAACCTTCTTGCACAATCTTGAGTCATCTTGAAGTCACAACATCTCCTAGCCTTCCCAAGTATCCTAGTGTAATCAGGACTCCTAATGCCAACGTGTTTCCCAATCCAATTAAGACTCTTCATTTTGAAGATGTTCTAGAACCTTCCTGAGCTCTCCTTGTGCAAAAGGGACTCTTAGTTAAGTTAGGTTTCCTCTTCCTGGCAAGAATGAGTTTCCTTGTCTAATTGGGATTCTGTCATTTCTAATTTCTGATCATCATTTCCACGAGCTCACTCCTAGTTGACTCAGGATTGCTACTTCAACTGGGATTCATTCTCCTAGTAGAATTGGGAAAACTTCATTTCTCCATTTATGCGCCATTTACTCCTTGCCTTCCATTATGGACTCAAAACTACCTAAAAACATAAAACCAAGTTAGAAATGATAATGTTAAGAGAACAACTAAGTACAATGTAGAGAGAATAACGCTTAAAACATAGCAAATATTGCTCTCATCAGTGAAGAAAATGCAACTAGTGATTCTTGTGGAGGCTGCGATGGAAATGTAATTAGTGATACAGTTGAGGGGACATATCAAAATGTTGCTTGTTCTCACCCACAACATTGAATGATCCACTTCCAGTAAGGGCAAAAAGGTTGTGGTAAAAGACGAAAATGAGGAAAATAGAAGGCAATGGAGAAGAAAGGACGACAATGCAACAACTGTAAAAAGGTTGGACATTATAAACAAAGGTGTCCAACTCTTAATAGTAGTAACTTGTGAGTGCTCAATCTTTTGATTGTAATATTTGGTTTCTCAATTAGATTAGAAGGTGAAGTGGTTGTAGTTGAACATTTTTGGCTTCTTTTTGTAACGGAGTGTAGAACTAAATATCTTGTAAGGATAACTCCAAACTATCTTCTTTTTATCTATTTGTTTAGTGGACTTTTTTTGTTAAAACATATTTTGAGGCAACAATACTTGAAAGTGGGCATTCCCAACAAAAACGTACTTCAAATCTGATCCAATACAACAACTTTGGCTTGGTCAATAAGGTTGAGTTTATCTCAGTATACAACTCTATCCAGAAACAAGTAGAAGCAAAAGTGAACTCTAATTAATCCATACAGAAGCTTTATAATTATAAATTAACGTCTAATAATATGTAAAACAACTTTATCTAGTTTTCTAGCTTATCTAATGGATGAGATGATAAGAGAACTAATTAGGATGGAAGAGTCCTACTCTTAAGACACTTGTAACAACTTTGAAAGACATGATCTCGTTTCTTTGACTAAATCTCCCAAAACCTCCAGTATGTCTTGTTAGCTTCTTGCAATCAGAACTACAATTTTTGTCCATCATCTACAACCTCATTTTACCCTTATTAGATAGAACAGCTCCCCCTTCTTGCTTTGGTCTTTGGCATAATATCATTAAGTGCAGGTAGTAGTAGATAGTCATCTTCAGAGTCAGAGAAACTTCAACTGCAACTAGAACTAAGATTGTCATCGGGATCATTATCACAATCGGCCATGATTTTCTCTTAAGATTGCCTTGAGTTCACTTGCTCATGACTTAGTAATTTTGGTTTTTAGAATCAATACTACCAAAAAAATCAAGTATTTTTGTGCATTGCTTGATAAGAGGACTGTAGATACCTCTACTAGCAAGCTACTTTGCTACATCACCAAGCATAAGTAACACCCTCTTTGGGACACGCACAAGCCATGGTGAGGCCCAACCGAGACATGCATCCAGTAGCCCTATGTTCAGGCTACGCTATGGTACCCGGAAGTGGCAAATACGTCGTCGGGAAGCCACCTTGCTGGCCTTGCTAAGTTGCCTCCACAATATGGCTTTCTAGACTAGAATAGTGACTTTGAGTCCTACATCTAAGAAAATGTAAGGGAAGAGGATTCCTTCACCTATAAAAGGAATGCCTCTTCCCACTTAAACATCGACTCCATTACACACTTTGTAATTCCAAATACACATACTATAACATTCAAGTGGATGTAGTTTCCCGCTAAGGAGGGAAACGAACTATTATACTTCCCTTGTGTGTGTGTCTCTCTCTCTCTAAAAGCTAACTAGAGACCCCAACGGACTCTAACGTTAACATTGGCGCTAGAAGCACTCGGCCTTCTTTGCCTTGTATTCTCAATCAAGCCTTACATCCGCCGCAACCCATCCTAGTGGTAAAACAAAAACCAAACAATTCTTGCATCAAGTTCAACTTGGGCTCAGTGCTCGCAAAAATCCAAATCAAGGTTGGTCAACGCCCAACAAGCTGGCCAACTCCGGTCAACGCCCACTCAAAAAAAAAAAAAGGGAGAGACTTTTGGTGCTGATTCACTCTGGACACCCAGAAAACTTCTCTGGGCACCCATGACGATTCTTCAATCATCATCTGAGCTCGCAACCATCCCACCTTTAATCATCATCCTCCGCTAGCGAGGAATAGCTCCAGTTTCAAATCACAACTCGATTGCCACCGCGGAGCTTCTGTCAAGCTGCAGCGTCGAGTTTCCGCTAACAAACCAAAACTTTAGTTAGTAGCACCATCGAACGTCCTGCAGCGGCAGCACATAGCTTCTCTCAGTGTTAGCGTCCTTTTACTCTGACGCCATCTGACAACGTCAAAATGTCAAATGGCAACAATAGCATCATAAGGCATGATGCTTCCATCTCTTTTACTTGCATTCTTCTCCTAGCGGTAACGCACACAAGCACACGACGCTCGGAGCACAGCCACGAAGTCACACCGCCAAACTTTGCATACCCAGAAATATACTCTAGGCACCCAGCAGACCTCTTGGCTTGTCGCTTAGTCTCCTCTAGGCAGTCACCTCCAGACTATACTCTTCCAAGCTCTACCGCCAAGCTAACGAGGTTAGCGGTAAACAAGAAACAAAAACAAAAAAAAACCAGCGGCCATCTCCCTCTAGCAAGGCACAGTGGCAAAACTTTGGCGGTAAGCGCTAGGCGTCGCTAGCAACAGCAGCACCAGCAGCTAGCCAGCCTGCCACCGGTGAGCATCAGCGCCGGCATATTCCACCCAACTCTGTCAGCGCTGGTACCAAAATTCCTCCGTCAAACTCTGTCAGCGGCAGCGATAAAATTCCTCCGCCAAATCCTAAGCACCATCCGCCCCAAGATGAGTTCCGCTGAGCTCACGACCACCGCTGACTAAGAGCTCCGCTGGCCAAACACCACCACTTGCCAAAGCCTCCGTCAATCCGCCGCGCTTCACAGCTAGCACAGCTCCGTCGAGCTTCTCCGCTAGCCCAAACCTTGCTCAGCCGAGCATCACCGCTGGCATCACCTCTGATCTTCACCACTGGGTACCACCGCTGATCTCCTCTGCTAGCTGCTGCTTCATAGTGGCAATCTACTGCTAAGCACGAACGAAGCTGAACACAAGCGGAGCTCCAATCCCAGCGACCAGCGAAGCCTCAATCCCCGCGGAACTTCGTTCCCTGCCAGAGCAATTTTCTGGATGGCCATTCAATCTTCCGGTCACCCAGGCTGAGCAGTATCCAAAGCTTAGTAGAACTTCAAACCGCCAGTCATCGACCTACCCAAAAGCTCCAGCACCTTTGCAAACAAAACTCTAGCGCCGAGTGCCTTGGAGCCACACAGAGATAAGCTCTCTTATCTAATTATTTATCATTATAAGCTGCACGTGTTACGGCTTCCATCAACCACACACGTCTACGTATACGTATCTACTAAGCATGCAGTGCCATATGTCATTTTTTAACTCCGTGGAGTACAAGTGCAACGCACTCACAACATGGACACTTGTCTACCTATACATATGTACAACGTACACCTACTCTGTTGCTTGTCAGATGCATCATGATTTATATATTCATTATCATGTTTGTCTATTAAGCACATATCCTTTACCATATTTGTCTTCATTGGAAGACCACATGAGCATTTAGTTGCTGATTATTAAATATGCTAGGCACTTCCCATATAAAATTATATCATGTAGCGTATGGGGAGCTATGTTCCGTTTATCATGCATAACACAATTATAAGGGCATCACATCTTGGTGCTACTTTAACATGTCTGCTATCTATGTCTTCGGTATGCACACAAAAACCACCAAAGTCTCATGCTTCTGCCGTATGATTTGTGGGTAGGGACATGTATACATGCACATCACCGCTGCTGCATCATATACATAATCATCGATCGCCTTGCCAAATAGCGATACCATCATCCTTCGACTAGGGTGCTTCGCCGGAGTAATGGAGCGTCATGCTTAGACAACTCCAACATGATTTGGGTACTTACATCAATTTCAAATCCCAACTCACTCCAAATTGGCATAAGATAAGTCACTATATCTTATCTCTTATGCTCTTACAATTAGAGCCTTTGCCATGACTATACATGTCTCCATGACCCTTAAGCATGCCTACAAAATGTTATTAGCAACTTTACTACAAGTACATGCTACACACATTAAATTCACTTTCATGTGACATTCATATAGAAGCTTGTGATGCTTACGACTTAGTTAAACATGTTCGGATAAACGACTGGCTCGGGTTACGACTTGCTTCGGTATTGAGTATGGCCACGACTTACGCTTGGGCCACGCCCCGCATGCTTGCACAGCGCCTACGTGCTCAACTATACCCAACTTGCTTGATCATGTCCAACATGCTTTACTTAAGCCCCAAGTTCACAAACGCTTCATACTATGTCACCGGAACTACTCCCACAATTTTCTATGGACACCCATTACACTTGCCACTATCTATTGTGTGTGTCAAATGGCCATAAGATCCACATATACAACTACCAATTTTTACATGTTCATACACATTAATGGAATATTGAATTCTTCTACCATTTGTTATTCAGCTACAAATCGAATTCTTTTCGCATTCCATTAATACGAACGGTAACCAATATAACAAGCATTCTACATATGCGCGTTCTTTTTGTCTCATTGTACAGGATTAAACGAGTCCCTTCTTGCTCACGGAGTTCGGGGACTTGTAGGGGCTCCGTGCCGCTTGGTCACTTATGCTTGATGACTCCACGCTTATAACTCCTCAACCAAGAAGCTCCTCTTACTCGGGGACTTGTAGATACCTCTACTAGCAAGCTACTTTGCTACATCATCAAGCTTAAGTAACACCCTCTTTGGGACACCCAAAAGCCATAGTGAGGCCCAACCGAGACATGCATCCCGTAGCCCTATGTTCAGGCTACGCTACGGTATCCGAAAGTGGCAAATACGTCGCCGGGAAGCCACCTTTCTGGCCTTGCTAAGTTGCCTCCACAATATGGTTTTCTAGACTAGAATAGTGACTTTGAGTCCCACATCTAAAAAAATATAAAGGAAGAGGATTCCTTCACCTATAAAAGGAATGCCTCCTTCCACTTAAACATCGACTCCATTACACACTTTGTAATCCCAAACACACATACTACAACACTCAAGTGGACGTAGTTTCCTGCTAAGGCAGGAAACGAACCACTATACTTCCCTTGTGTCTCTCTCTCTCTCTTTAAAAGCTAAATGGAGACCCCAGCGGACTCTAACGTTAACAAGGACCATCGTCTTAAGGATTTATTTCTTGCGTTGCTTCACCTCACTGTTTAAAGCTTCGTTTCTACACGAGTCAAAACCAAAGATTCAGTGTCTTTATGTATTTCAGAATTCTCACATAGCATCTTGATTTCCTTGGCAGCACACTCATTATGTCTATCAATCAAACCAGCTTCTTTAGATGAAGATTTTGGAATATTGAAAGTTTCACACCTTCATTTCTAGAGAGAGAGAGAGAGTGGAGATAAATTTCTGGACCTTTGGAAGGAGGAGAGTCAAGAGATAAACTCTGACAAAGAGGTTGATGTGGGAATTTTTGGTGGATTTCACGGAAGTAGCAAAATGCGTGAGAGTGATTGTTTGGTTAGGTGAGGTCAGTTTTATTTTGTTCTTTAAAATATGAACCATCAATGTAATCTAATGGTGGAAATTAAAAGTCATCAATATGTCCTCAAATAAGAAGTCCTCATTAGAAGAGCTCCCTGTGAAAGAAACCAAAGATTGTACAAAGACCAGATCGAATAACAAACACAAGGCTAGCACCAAAATCATACACCAATTAAACAAATGGTAAAACAATACTCTATCCAATTCACATATGAATCTCCAAGCACATTTAAATGCACAACTCCAAAATAGAAACCACTGACTCTCCCTCCCCTCCCCCCACTGGCCAAAATATAAGAAAAAAAATCCCTTGATTGATTTGATTCCTAATCCTTATTATAATCCAATCTCATATGTCCAATCCTCTCACAAATATATATGAGCTTTTCTACTGTACTTGATGAAATTTTGGAGTAGAACGCTTTAAATTTTTGAAATCAGAATCCATTAACCACCTTCGATCGGCCTCGCAATTGTTCTAGAATACACAAGAAGAAAAAGCTCTAGGCCAAATAGGACCACCACCTCCTTCTCCAGCAGTCCCACACCAAATGGAAATCCGGAATGGTTAGAGGATTGGTTTTTCAATTGAGGGAATCTTTTTTTCTTCGTCATTTTGAGTTTTAACTAGGATTCAAAAAAAAAAAAAAAATTGTAGCTCCCAGGCGGTTTTGCCTAGACCTCCACACTCAAGGAACATGGGGGCATGATCCAAATTACCCTTACAGGGATTGGGAGCAACACCTTTTTGAACAAATTTCACCCAAAAGATACCCAAGTGGATCAGGTACACATGAGGTTAAATTGATTCACCATTAAATTGTTTATTTCTTCATGTGTATGTGAAAAACAAGGGGGCATGATATTGTAAGGTGAAAGTGCATTTAATTTTTTATTTTTTTTACCGCAATGAGTGGTTAGGAGGCCAATGATCACAGGCAATGAGGCCAACAACCATAATTAAGGAGGAGGCACAGAGGCCATCATCATGGTCATGGAGAACAGTAGTACGGTGTTTGGGATCAGTTGTCACGGTCGTGGAGATCGTTGTCAAGGCCATGGAGACCAGCGATCACCATCAAATAAGCCAACGGTTAGAAAGGTTAATCTGTATTGTCAAGAGATAACTGATATGTTTAAAATTGATGAGCATATATTATTGAAACATCGAGAAGTACAACTAGAGCCGCAATTCATAAAGAAAGGGAAATTCAGCAGTCGCCTCTGATGCAACTTTATTACATAAACGTAAAATATAAAAAGTATGGTAGATTAGAAGCTTCCAAACTGAGGAGTGTCGTTAAGACCCACATAGTACGGCAGTAGATATTGATCAATCCTTGGGAAACTCAACATCATGCACTAATGGTGTTTATAAATGAATCCGTATAGGATAGAGAGAGGGACACAAGATGTTGGTTCACCACCTGTTTTGAGATGGCTATATCCACCTGAAAGTTATACTGAAAGTTCGCCATCTGCGGACAAGTCATGGACCTCTGCTTTTAGCCTATAAACATCTGACATGACATGCTCAAGAGAATCTTGCATAATGAAGGATTCTTCCCGGAGGGCTCTAAGGCGGTGGGATTTAGGGCCTTGACTCTGTGAATGCTTATGCTTCAACGTCGGGGACTAATAGGGCCAATGTTGAATCATGAGGGACACTTATCTCCACACGATTAGAGTAATCCAACATGTTCTCTAGATATAGACAAAATTCATCGTTAGAACGACGCCCTTTTGAACACCAATGAGACCTGAGAGAAGAGAAAAAACCATCAGTAAGATCATCTCCTAAGATAAAAATTTTAGACAATAAAAAGAGTAAAGAAATGAGGATAGAAAGACCTATTCGATGAGCTGTCAGATATGATCATGATGGGAGTTGAAGTCTGACGGTCAGGAGTGCGTTCGTCAACGACAACAATTTGTTTTCTACAATCGGCCTAAAGAGATTAAGGAAGGTGAGTGTGAAGGCTAAGGTTGACTTGAATTAGCTTACCTTTGGGTGCCATGACGATGGGGTGAGACAGGGAGGCAACAAAATCTCAATAAGACGTGCAAAGAAAGTTGTGAATGAGGAACCCTGAATGGGAAGCTATTTATGCGAGAAAAAGGTAGTTTCAAAATTTGAATTTTTGAATCCAAATCCGAGAATTGAAGAGTTTGTTACTTGTATCTAAACAGTAATGTTGGCATTAAAGCGCGAGAATATTTAGGAAAGAATATCAGTGCCGATGGATGAATCAGAAATTTAAGAAACTCATCATTAGAGAAGTCGACAAATGCGAGAATGCGTTAAATGGAAATGTCATTCCTTTATTAGAGACTACTGTGGTATGTTAGTAGGAAAGAGACTAAAAAGGAAGACCTAATAGAAACAAAAGTAGGGAATCTACGAAAAGTAAAAGACAAATGTCAACCGCATTATGAAGAAGATCTTATGAAACTGAAACAAACTTTTTTTTAGTTGCCCTCCACTCTGACATCTCCTGAAGGTGAACCATCAAGCTCTTTCTCCTTGGACTCGAATTGACGGTTCACCTCATCGAGTCATTTTTGGTGTTTGGTGTGGAGAGCTTCAAGGCTGCGCAAAAAGCGATGAGACTCCATGAGAGCCTACATGCAAAAGAAAGAAAATTAGATAAACAAGTAAAGATTCTATAAAAGAAGAGAAAAGTAAAGGGTACTTGCGTTAAACTGAGAGGCACAAATATCATCGTATAGCACAATAGGACTCTTGGAGGACCCTCGAGTTTAGGAGATGCGATGGAACCGGCCACCGCTAAACCATTGGAAGACAGGGATTCCCCAGCTAAAATATAGGAGCTGTCACATTTCTTGAATATTAGCTCCAAAACCTTGGGTGGTGGTGGCGGCATGGAAACAGATGGGCCGCCACTATCAGGAGGATTCTCAACCTTCCACTTTTTCCACTGCTGGGGGGGGGGGGATCATATAAGGTAACTCCCTCACGGCGTGGGAAAGCACTTCCTCTTTCGTGTCATCGCCATTGAGCTCCTCCTCCCTTTCCTCTAAACCCTCATCTACGTCGTCCTTCTCAGTTATCAAAACCTCATAGTAGTTAGGAACGATCATTTTGAATGTGTCTTTAGTCACGAGATATTCCGCAAATAGAGGTTGGCAAAGCCCCAATTTATAGAAATGGTTATCCATATTGGCAATATGGAACGCTAGCGCTTTCGTTGAAAGAGCTTGATCTAGATGGATGCAGTAGCAGCTGAATAAAGCTGAGGGATGGTTGGATACAATATCAAGATGGTTCTCGAGGGTCGTGAACTGAGAGGGATACCATCCTCGCTCGATAAGATGAGTCTCCAGCCACACTATGCGACTAAGGGGAAGGTCGAACTTGGCTTGAGAAATCTTATAAGCTGAAAGACAACAAGTTAAAATCAACAGACGACCAGGAGGAAAATCAATCACAATAAGGGTACAATCAAGATATAAGATACATATTGAGGTCATCCGCAAATTCCCTCAGGGGAAAGTAAATCGAGCTCAGGAGATCTCTAATCGCCATAAATCATCAAAGCCCTAGATTTCCAATCACTACCACAAATCGAAATCCTTATGAACATCTTCATCCTCGGAAAAAGGGTAAAATTGAAACACCGAAGATGCTTGCTTAGCTTGGCGTAATTATAAAGGTAGAAAAAATTAAATAACTCCAAGGAGACTTTCCATCTCAAACCAATAATCAAAAAGGCAGATAAGATAAGGTAGGAATTTAAGTTGAGATGAAACGGATGCAAACCAAGCACGACCCACATAAGTTGGAAGATAGGGTGAATTAGGAACTAGACATAACGCAAGTGCTTATGAGACAATATCAAAGCGTCGTCAGGGTTGTTCCTGCCCGTATAAATATCTGCGTCCACAAGAATGGCTAAAAGTTTGACCAACTTCGGAATAGAATATATTTCGGCATATTTCTTCAGAATCTGACTCATCAGTTTCCAAGGTACAAGTTCACAATTTGGCTCCAAGTTTCCTTTTTGGGTTAACGTCGAATTAGTGAATTGGATGCAAAGCGATAAGAACAAAAAGGTAGAGCTAGAAAGAGCATAATGGAAGTCAAAATCAGAATGAGCAATGCTAAGTGGAGAAAGATTACTGTTAGAGAACAAACAAAGACCAAAAACTTACGCAGGACAAAGAAGCAGCTTTAGATTAATCGTAGCTCAAGCATAGGCACAAAAGCAGGGGCTGGTATTAAATAATAAAGGGGTCTGCAACCAAAAAGAAAATTGCAACAAAAGCACCAGAAATTTACCCCAAGCTCGACCAAAGCTAGAAGAGCAGCGCGGGTCGAGGCACTAGAAATTTGCAATGGCTAGTTGAGGCGAGGCAGTGGGGGCAAGTGGTCAGAAGTGCTGCATATAGGCGAGGCCCGGATGCAGGGATTTGGCGTTGGGAGATGGGGTCGGACACAGATTTCGACTTTGAAGACGGCGAGTAAGGACCGATGCGGCAAAGTTGGATTGGGTAAAAGCTCCGAGTCAAAATGTGAGCAGGTGGATTAGAGTTGAGATGCCTCTGGAGCTGTCGAAGGATAGGTGTCAAGAACCAGTTGAAAGCGGGGTCTTCTTTATTGGGATGGTGCACTGAAAGCCCATGGAGCAATCTAGGGAGAACTCAGAGAATCTTACAGTAGCAAGAAATTCGGTCGAAATAGAGCCGAAATCATGTCAGATCGAGTCACGGTGAAGCTAGGTCAAAGTAATATCCAGGTTGGGTGAAGTTCAGCTCCGTGTGAGACTAAGTTGTAGCTAGGTCGGGCTTGAATCATTTCAGTCTAAAAACAATGAGCCTAGGCCCAAGTCAAGTTAGACCGAATTTGGTTTTGGAAACAAGTTTGGGCCCATACAACCTTAGTTGGAAATTTCTTCTAGAAAGGGTGTCAATGTGAGAAGCTTGGTGTCTGGAGAAAAAAATTGAGCTTTTGGAAAATTTCCTCTTAGGATGGGTATCCAAAGAGAAAAGTTCGAGGCATTGTAAGGGTGGTCAATAATTTAAGCCCTACAATTAAGACAATTAAAAGGTAATAATTGCAGCGGTAAGTGCAGCAATGATTGCAACATTCAGTATGACAATGATTGCAGCCATATGTGGCAACAATTACAGGAATAAATACAGTTTTAATCGTGACTTGCTGCCCAAGTCATTGGTGACTTATCATGCAAGTTTACTTGCAGCCCAAGCCATAGTGCACTTATAAATAGGGGCAAAACGACCAGATATGACATCTAATTCAAATTGAGTTTACTATACTTGACTCAAAAACATACTGACTTAGGCATCAGAGAGTTTACTGCAGGTACCCCTTCCCTCAAACCAGTGATGAAGAGAAGCCTCCGCTTCGTCGTCGTCAAAGTCAGTGACAAAGAGAAGCCTCCAGCTCATCGTCGATAAGTCAACGACGAAGGGAAGCCTCCAGCTCGTCGTCGTCAGGTCAATGATGAATAGAAGCTTCTCGATCATTCCTGATTCAACTCTCATCTAGTCCTTATTTATTGTTGGGTCAAAATCATAAACGAAATTTTTCATCGTGAATATCTGACGATTATTATTATCTAATCATGACTTCATTTAATGTGAAGTAAGATCTTTTAGTTTGCATGTATGAGAATAATAATCTCTTGTTAGAGTAGTTGAATAAAGATAAACATAACAAGATCAAATTCAGACATAGATGAGCAGTCTGGTCATCAAAATTTGAAGAGGATATGGAGGGATTAGAAATCAACCACAGAAGCTTCTAAGTGTTTTACTAGTGAATTGTAGTGATCTTTGGCGGATTCCACTATTCGATGGGGTAAATTTTGTGCATTCAAAAGCGTTTATGAAATTTGACTTCTCCAAATTGTGGAACCTAAAAAAGTAGTTCATGTATAGATTATATGTAACTTTTTCGGATGATTGAGAACTATATGACCAGAAATTGTTCATCTACATTTGCATTTGACCTCATTCAAGTGCGCTAAGAGAAGATTATTGTTCTCATACATGTGAAGTAATAGATCTTATTGCTCATCAAATGAAGTCATGATCCAATAATAATAATCATTGGATTTGTTTGAAGACAAATATGATGATGATATATGAGAATTATTCATAGTCGAAAATGAGTACAAGAGTGAGAATTACTCACCAAAGAAACCCTCTATTGGACACATTTAAAAATCAGTGTCCATTAGTACAGCAAATGACATGAAAAAATAAGGGGCATAATCAGTATGGACTGTTTTCGAAAGACTTTGGATACGACATTTTGTACATCATTAAAGAAACAAAAGTTAATATTGTTTTACGTGAGCTATGTATTAGAGATTAATGCATATCTATCGCTTCGCACAAATACTGCAATACTACTCATTATATTTTTTAAATGTACATTGATGAAAAGAGCTTGATATTCTTAAAGATTATTCAAAAATTGAAAATAGGAGTAATTGATTATTTTTCTAGAAAGAAAAATACAGTGATTAAAAATATAGATTAATGGAAATGATTTTGCATTAATACTGTAATGTACAATCACATGTAGACTGATCACATAACACCGTAACTAATGCTTATTAACCATGAAAGACTGTATTTGCTGTTGATTAACAATGAAAAACATATTTAATTCTTTTGCTGATAAGTTGACGCCTCGATTTCATGACCTTTCCCCCAAAAAATCTGCTTGTATGGGTTTTCCATATATTCTGTACATGAGTGCTCCACGTCACCCCTTACTTTTACCGATAAGTTGACGCCTTGATTTCGTGACCTTTACCCCCAAAAATTTGCTTGAGCTCCGCACCCTGAACCAAGTTCAAGGAAACCCTAATTCAATCACGTCTTGTCCTTTACACATCAGTTATGTCTGGTTTAGAAGTTAATATGGCAATCAAACCGTTGATCACTCAAACCTCTTATTCCAATCGTATGGCGTCAGCCCCTAGTCAGTTGATGGTCTTAAATGACATCGTATATTGTATCATCATAAACTTAAGTTGGGAGTTTGTCTTCTACATTTGCTAGTTTGATTGTTTAATGTACGAAAAATATCACACAATGTTATTAGGAATTCATGTTAGTATATGAAAAATATCACACAATGTTATACAACTCTAACCTGTTCAGTGATGTACATTATAAGTGGGTGACACACAATTAAACTCAACTATTTATGTATTATATTTTTCTAAGACATTTAACAATGTTGTTATATAAAGTTTGAGTTTGTAATAACCCACCAAGTTTGACCTTTGCAACATTGGCTCGAAAGTTGAGTTTAATTGAAACCTTTTTTTTTTTTGGTGGAACAGTTGAAACCATTATTATCTATACTTAAATCGATCCGGTCTACATTATCTAAAGAACTACAGAACTGGTGTGGGCAGATGAATTTATCGAGTTCGTAATAGACTATAACTCTAAGTATATAATAATGGTTCGGAAATTGACTTCAATTAATACTTTTAATTTTTCTGGTGAAATGATTGAAACCTTTCGTAAACCATGAAATTCGTTGTTAATTTCATGGAATTTCTTGAAATTAATATAGTGCTCGTTTATACGATTTATTGGTTTGAGGGTAGAGTGAAAGTGTTTTGGACAAATAATTACTTGAAAATGTTTTATTTCGAGGGTCAAGGGGTTGACTTTTTATAAGCTGAGTTCTCTGAAAACTTTCTTCACGAAAGTTATGAGCGCATCGATACGAGTTTGTGAATATGCGGAACGCAAAAATCAGAGTTCATATGAAGAAGTTATGGACAATGGAAAAAGTTTCCATTTTTGGATAAATAAAAAAAAAATCAGAAAAATGTGGAAAAATCCTCGGTAGAGGTCCGTTTTCGAATTGTCGGCAATTTCTCATGTTTTCGGCCACCTCTAGCACTAATTCTTGAATGGTTTTCAAGCCCATGAGACACTAATCATTTCTCCCCAAGTTTCTTAAACCAATTTGTAGCGAGGAAGGAGAATCATCACTACTAGAATAAGTGAATCACACGACACTTATCAGACAACACATCGAATTTTTCTGTCGTCTGAGTTCATCAGACGACAGATTTGTTAAACCAGGTCGTTTGTTCTCTTCTTATCCAACACATGGTCAAAAAGATGGAATGTAATGAAATTGCAAAACCCCGGACAACAGCAACAACAACATCTATTGTCTGAAAAGCCCAAAAAAAAAAATATATATTGGCTAAAAAAATTAGGTCAATCTCGCACAAGCCTTTAGGTCCAGCCTTTTTCCATTACCGCACAAACCTCCCTCACTCTCAGCCCTACTTCCATTCCCTCACAAACCTCTGACTCTCACTCAGCCTTGCTTAGTTCAACCCCTGCTCCCTCATTCTCATTCGATGACTTAAGGCTCAGATCTCAGTCATAATCGTCGTCGTCCCTCTACCACGAATCAGAAGACTATTCTTGTTTCTCGAGGAAGCTGTGGATGAGCTCAGACAGACAAGGAGAGACGTCGTCACCGGATTGCTCATTCCTGCTGCTGACGTAGCTCTCTTGTCCGATCGCTCATTAAAGTTCTACCAGTTCGGCGGTGCTATGGATTCGGAAGACTTACCGTTGCACCAACCTCCTCGCCTCTTCACGGAGATAGAAACAGTAAAAGCCACCACCAGTTCAACAGTGCTCTAGATTCGAAAGACCTACCGTTCGACGACGCATCGAAAGACTTGCACACTCTTCCAAGTAACCAATCCTTTGCTCTGATTCAGATCCTTGTTCTGTAAATTTATGGAAATTTGAGTTCATTTTTAATTCGGATTCGTTGATTAAGGACCTTTGTCTTTGACTTTCGCTTCCAATTCGGTTTCTGAGGGCTTTTGTTTTTGTGTTGCTTATCAGGTAGCTCTCTATTTTATGTCTTTCTCTCTGCTCAACTTTCAGTGTACTAGATATGAATTTTGGTTGGATGATTTTGGGTTTGCTTAATATGGGCGTAGTGTGATAGTTCTTGTTGCAATTTTACTTGCTTGTATGGTTTTCAAGAACATTTGGAGAAAGAAATTTGGTATTTTCAGTTATGCTTCATTATTTGAGTAAAGAAATGAATTCTGGAAATGACAATTTTTGGTTAGGTTGAAGTCCTAAAGAAGCAACAAGAGAGGAGGTAGGTTGCGTTGTTGGCATAGGAGGCAGATTGGCAGAATCAACTGGGCTTTAGAGCAGGCCTTCAATTTAAAGCCTGATTGCAGTGAGATTGGGGATGATTTCGTTGTTTTTCGAAGACTGATGATGGAATGATGCTCAGGTATATGTGGTTTTCCCTTTTTTTGCCTTTGTTTTCAGTTATGATCCCCAATTTGAAAGGGTTTTTTCTCTATATTTTGCAGGTATCTTGAACAAACAACTATTTTTTTTTTTGTTCCTGGTAATCGTTGCTCTATGCAATTTCCTTTCCCATTCCCATTTAACTAATTTTGGTTTCCCAATTGCATATTTTCTATTTTATTTCCTGTCATCACTATGGATTATGCTTTAATTTTCATGGATTCTCAAAGAAAAAATGAAAAGGTAGTGTTCTGGAATTTCATTTGATTTGATCCGCTAGTAGTAGAGTTGTTGAGAATTGGTTTCTACATTTATAGCTAGCTTTTTGCTATATATGGTTAGTTGATTTTTGGAAATCAATATCAACTATAGTAGAATTGTATTGGACTGTGATCATTCAATCATGTCTTCTGATTATAATTGGGAATCATTCCCAGTGGCATGTTAGTTTGGTTGTCCTGGAACATTGACATAAAATTGATATGCAATTGTAGAGTTGTTTATAAATTGATTTGGATGCTAAGAATTTGATTATGGTTTCATTAAATGATGGAAATTGTTAAGGTTCACTCTAAATTGCATCAGTTGATAGTTGTAAGCTTTGTATTGTAAAGAAGGGTTATTGTAATGTCTATTTACGAGGCCAAAATGGTTTTGTTCAGGGCACCAGTAATCCAATTGCTCAGATAAGATGATCATTGGCTCTGGAGAGTATGAGACAATTTATATACTTACACAGGATGACACCATGGCCTTTGCTGTGAAAAGATTGAACAGAGGAAGTGCAGATAGAGATCGAAGATTTGAGAGGGAAATTGAAGCAATGGGGGATATAAAGCACCAGAACATCGTGACTCTTAATGGATATTACACTGCTCCACATTATAACCTTCTTATATACGAACTGGCAGCTTATGAAGGCTTGGATGGAGTGCTTCATGGTATGGCATATATTAATTCAATTTCTACATTTCGAAGATTTATACATTTGAGTTTCAGTATTAATTTAGTTTGCTATATTTGAAAAGTGCAAATGAAATGCTGATTTGAAAGTAACTAGCATTTGAAACATCAGAATTCCCAAGGAACACGAATAAAAGTTGAGTTCTTAAAGTTTTCAATTTCATGGTTATTAATCAACCTGTTCACCAATTCTTTGTCTACTGTACATGCAATGCAGATCACTATCCAATAAGCATTTGGATTGGCTATCCAGATACAAAATAGCACTAGGTGCTGCAAAGAAGAATATCATATCTTCATTCCAATCTGAAATTGAAGGAGACGACTGATTCGAGAGAGAGGAAGAACTTAGGGACAGGAAGAACACGAATATGGGTATTGATTGTTCTTGGAACCATTAATATATACGAGAAATTACTGGATACATGAAATTTTGGAGTTATTTTTCTCTGGATTCTGTACTTTTGCAGTTTGTAATTGTCTGGATGGGGTGTACTTTAGTGGATACAAGTTTTTCACCAGAGGCAAAGGCAAGAGGGAAAAGGTATTTCATGTTCTTTTAAACCTTGAGCATTATTATTATTATTATTTTTCTCTTTTTTTATTTTGTTACAGTTTGGCCTAGACATCAGATGTGGAAAGTGACATGAGCATGCTAAAAGAGATGTAGGATGCCAAAAGCACAATTAGAGTGCTCAAATGTATAAATAATAATTGATCCACGTATGTTTACAATTACTGTTTTCTTGTTCTCCAAGCAAAAAAACTTGGAGAATAATTCTAAAATTCACCTCTTATTTATAGAGGCTTGGTATTCAATTGTTAGTGGTTTGGATGAACTAAAATTTGCAATTATTATTAGATCATATGGGACCATTGTTAACATATGGCCATCTTTAGTACATTATCACGAAATTTTGGTTTCGTATGAAGTTGTCACATAGAGCAACCAATGGATCAATTTAGCTAGATTTAGGTTTGGTCAGGCCAGTATAGTGTGCTTTTTCTTCAATAGGTTTCTTAATTTCGCTTGGACCACCGTAGTAAACTCTAGCATCTGAGAAAATAAACTGAGTTGGACTGCAACAGGTAAGCATTGTTGGATATGTCTGACCTGAATGGCCTGGCTGCATTCTAGTAGGAGTAACTGATGTAACTATGGCCGTTTATATTGTATATTTAGCTTTTGCTGACTACTACTTATTTACTTTCAGAAACTGGTGGAAGCATCACAATGAGGTGTTCGGAGTTTTAAATCATCCCAGAACTTCTTGGTAATAATGAGTCTGCTTGGATATAAAATGTCTCAACATTTCATTTTGTATGTCTGCAAATGATTTATGATGAGTACGTGGAGAATGATGATATACATTAATTAAAGTTGAGTTATTAGCTGTATTGGGAATGTGTCTCCTTCATTGCTGGACACTTTTTGTTGTCGTTGTTGTTGTTGGTGTTGTTTTTTTTTTTCTGATCTATTACAACCTCGGTTGTTTTGTGTGGTTTTTAAGGTTTATTTTGGAATTTCTTTTCATGTATTTAGTTCTTAGATATGGTACTCGATCTCTTGGTTATTGATGTTTTGAGCTCAAATATTAAAGCATGAAATTGATGTTGTGATGGTTAAAATTCAGAGTTAATCTTTATGTACAGAAATTTCTTTTTGCATGAGATAGTCTGATGCATTTGATGAGTGCTACATATGTGCATTTTTTTAGTTCATGAAAAGCTACTTCTGGAAATTAGATACATTTTAGCTTCAAACACTTCCTCCCCATGACTTAATAAGCAATTATATATCTGCCAAGTCCTGAAAACTAGAGTTGATGTGTCGTAATTTTTCTTTTAGTTGTACTCAGTAATTGAGCATTCTCGACAGAATGGTAGCACCAGAAACATGGAAGCAGCTTTGAAACGAAGCAAAGTTAACTGAAAAGCTCCACACAGCAAAGATCTGGAAGCAGCTGCAAAGATTCATATGATACCCTCTTTCCATTTCTCATGTGTTCAGTCATCCACAACTAGCTTTTGGTTTGTCTGAAGACCTTGAACTTGCTCTTGAAGCTAAGAAGTTATAAGTACAACATGGGAATAACACTGAATGCTTTTCAAGGTAAAACAATACTGCTTGAATATGCTTCCTTTATGATTCTAAAGCTTTTTTTTTCTCATAGTTCTATTCTTAATTTGTTATTAAAGACTATTCATCCTAGCAGGCTTGCTGTATGTATTGGATGCTGTATATAAGTTTGTGGTTCTGAGTTATTGGATGGTTGTCTGAACACTAAGAGCAAATCAATTTTTTTCAGTGGGAGAAAAGAGGGAAAGCAGCATATACCCAGCAACACATTGATGAAGTCGAAAACGAGTAGGCAAAATTTGTTGTTAAAACATATATGTAAGAGTAGTATTGCATCTAGTTAGTGGTTGGTGACTTATTTTGGTAACCTTGATTTTACAAGATAGACAATATTATTACTTACTAGATTGAGGTTGCTTTTGGTTAGGATTGCTGGATTTGATCGTATCTGGATATAACTATGTCCTTTTGAAAATGTTTTGGATTGACAATGTAAGAAACAGATGTAATTGATATGTGACAATGTTTTATTTTGGATTTGTTTGGGATATGATTGAACATTCATATTTGCAACAATTGTGCAAAGATGACTGTAGTTTCCAAAGGTATCACACAACAGAAGGGTTCACAAAACCATTGTCTGAGGTCCACTTACATATCACATCTAGAAACAACAAATAATACATGTTGTCTGAACTTCATTTCAGACAACAGAAATAACAAATTGACGTTGTGTGATCTCCATTCTGGTAACATGTATAATAAAGTTACTGTCGTTTGATATTGAAATCAGACAACAGATATAACAATAATATGTTGACTTAGATTCATAAACCACAATTAAATATAGTATGAACTGTGGTCTGAGTTCCTATTAGATGACATATCTCATCAGTGAACTGTTATACCTTATGCAAATCCTACAACACAAACAAATTACAAACTGTTGTCTGAGTTCCTATTAGACGATAGATTCCTAAATCTTTTGTTGTTTTAATTGCATAACACACAACAAAAACAATACTGACGCTTGTTGGAGGTTCATTTTAGACAACAGAGTCATTCCAATAGTGTGGTGTGATATTCATTTCAAACATCATATAATTGTGTTGCTGTTGTCTGAGATTCATCACACACAACACAGTTTTCCTAAAACTGTTGGTGTACTATAACTTTTCTCAACATTTAATAAACGAACTGTCATGTGAGTTTGTAACAGACAATAGTTAAACCTAATTATTTTAATTTGGAAATATTCAGACGACACATAATTAGCTATACATGTTGTGTGAATTTTAAATAGACAATGGTTTTTAACTGTAGTCTGAATGAGGTCAGTCAGATGACAGGCTACTAGACAACAGCAGCTTTTTCATTCAGATGACAGTTAATGAACTGTCGTTTGATTAACTTTGTGGTATAGTGCATACAGATTGGAATTCTAGGATTTCAATCGACCCTTTTTCTTTCGATGTAAATTCCGGCTAAATGGCTTAGATTCTGATTTTGTGTCCTAGTTATGAAAGTTGTTGTACATGTTGCTGGGAACATTTTGGCACAGGTCTTATGACATAATTTAAGGGTTGTTGACGGCGCGTGCGGCGCTTCTGGCCAGGTTTTGTGTTTTTTGTTTCCTTTGTTGTGTCCTACTCTTTGATACGACCACGTGGATATATTATGTGGTCATATTGTAATAATTGGAATAATATATGCTAGGTTTAACGTAATTTCGGTTTTCTCAATAATATATGCTACTGTTGGGTCGACTTGTAGTTGTGACATATCAATCTTAGAAGTGTTCTGGAGACCTTAGGTGGTCTCAAATGAAGTTTCACCTCAATTGGTATTACTTTCAAGTTTTAGTTCAAATGAGGGATTTGAACTTTAATCACTTTGTGATTCGTGTACTAATTTGAGACCTATTTTACTTAGGTGATTGATGAGAGTGTTTTGTACTTTATCTAGGTTGTAAGAGAAGATGCAGCGGGATTTAGAAGTGAGTAAATCTCACGAGGTTCATTTATGAACAGAGTTACTTTATTATTCGGAATTACTTGATAAGTTGTGAAATCATTTTCGGAAATAGATATTTATTTTAAATTTTATGAACTTGATCGTTTACGGTTCATGGGTAAGTTAAAATGAAGTTTTGTTATAAAAAATGATTTTTTTTGGTTTTGTGCTGTGTGAACTGTAGTTGGTATTAGTGGCATTCTTGAGTGAATGACTGTATATATATATATATATATATATATATATATTTACGTGAAATATATATCTTGATGGTGTGGCATTGTGGTATGTACAATAATTTTGATTCTGTTCTTGATATTGTTTTCGAGACTATTATTTGTGGGAAGCAATATATCATGATAATGACGATTTATAATATATCGTAATAACGATGATTGATATATCATGATCAGATTTGGTACTTCAATAGTTTAGAGCCTTCTTTATACAATTGTGCCACATTGGTTGATCGTTGAGTTCTTCATCATAATCATTTTCTGATACAGGTATAAGAGAGATAATTGGTTAAGACAGCTAATACTGGGCTACATTAATCTTCTTGCTGTAAACGGTAGCCTTCGTGAGAAAGATTATAATCTATTATCCTCGTCAATCATAGTTATGCTAGCTTAACATTGTCAACATGAGTTTATATAAATGTTCTCTATGATGTATCTACTGCTTATTAGATAAGTGTAGCCAAAATGGGCAAGTGATTTTACGATAACTTTAGGTATCATCGGCTTTAAATTACAGTTTTAGTAGAAACACGAAAGTTACGAAATGTTCATACCTCTGTGATGAATCTAGATGGTTGGATTTGCTATAGTTCTAAACGTGAAGTCATTAGATTTTGAAGTTGGTGCTCTCAACTGATTATTTACTATTATCTGAGTATCTAGTCGACAATGTTAAATAGATTGGTTACTCTCCTTTTTCTTTAACTTCAGTAGAGTGTAGGAGATTTTTATAGAAAGTACATGCATGTAATGGTGGTTTGCTTACATTGTGATCTTGCCAAAGAAAATAAGGGAGCATGCTCACATCAACTCCTGAAACTGATATACTGTAATAATGGTGATACCGTGATAGTGATTCACGAGCAGTGATATAAAATCTATTAGCTACCATATTTTTCACCTCGTGTCCTCTTTTTTCTTCTTTTCCAAGTAGTATGGTCATGTGAGTTATGTCACTCAAGAAAGTACTTCTTTCCGTCCTCTTTAATTTTTTTCTTTTCCAAGTAGTATGGTCATCTCACTAAATAGTACTCATCCCATCGTTCTCTTCAATTTTTATTTTTCCTAGCAGTATAGTTATGTTATGTCACACAGAAAAGTAGCAACTTGCAGTTGAAACTTGAAAGTCAGTTATGATGTTTAGATATTTCAATATGGTATTGGATTTTATAGATATTGAAGGAATGGATGGATTTCAAAACTTTTTAATTAGTGTGGAATTAGTTTAACAATTAAACTACTAACTAAACATAAAATACATTCTTTTAACCCATGATCTTGGCTTATTGTGATATGTATATAAATATAGTATGCATAGTAAGGAAGAACAAAGAGGTAGTTTATGTTCTACTCACCGCAGATGGGACAAAACTTCTTTTCAAAGAAAATCTTTTTCCATCTAGAGGGGATACTCATTTATTCAGTATCGGTCCATCCATAGCAGTGATATCAATTTCAGTAAGCTATTTAGTAGTTCTGTTTGGTTATCGCCTTGTTTTAGCGGATCTCAATATTGGTGTTTTTTTATGGATTGATATTTCAAGTATTGCTCCCATTGGACTTCTTATGTCAGGATACGGGTCAAATAATAAATATTGTTTACACCCCCCTTGGAGTGTGATTTTAATCCGATCCAAGTGAACCACCAAAGTTCCTCTCCTTGATCTCTCCTTGTGTGTGTTTCCTCCACCTTGAAGCACCTTGAATTAAGAACTCCTCTTATGCTTGTGATCTTCTCCTTGATGTAACAAGTAAAGACACAAAAGTATATGGCCTCTAAGGATCTTCACCAAGTGAATCAAGAGATGAAGAAAGATGAAAGAAAAGAAGAAATTATGCAAGTGTTCTTCTTTCCTTTTAATTTTGTAATGGACCAAGGGAGAACTCTCTCTCTCTCTCTCTCTCAAATATGAAAATAATAGTGTGGAGACACACTTATCTTTTTTGTCCATGCTTTCACTTTATATAATAGGAAATAAATCTAATTACTAAAAGAAAAATATTGACTTTCATAAAGCCAATATATTGGCTGGTCCATATATTCTATTGGGGTGGTTACCCAACGAAATTTGCAACATCAGCTATAAGAGGTCCGCTAAACTTGCAAAGGCTGGTTGGGAACCCATTATCTTCTCGGAGGAAGATGAGCGTAGAGTACATTTGCCCCACAACAATCCATTCTTAATCGACGCCATACTCGGCAAATGGTCAGTAGGAAGAGTCGTTGTTGACAGCGGTTCCGCTGTAAATGTCATCTTCAACGGTTGTTACAGTAAACTCCTACGAAATAGGAAATTACTACAGGATCATGAGTAATTACTTAGTTTCTCCAGTGACATCACACAACCATTGGGTTCTGACTACATGCGACTAGTTATTGGCACTAGCCCACGTACAGCAGAAATCCACACGGAGTTTATCATTGTACACTGCTTCAACTCATATAATGCCATTATTGTCGACCGACGCTCAACAAGCTCAAGTGCATCATAGCTAGATACGTGCTTCTCATGGAGTTCCCTATACCCAACGGGATAAGCTATGTCAAGGGAAGTCAACAACTGGCAGGGGAATGTTATTCAACAACCGTGACACGCTCGACGCCCTTCCATGAGATCTTAACGGTGGGAAACCATGCACCACCACCAAATATCTTTGAGGACCCTAGGGAGGACGAGAAGATATATGTCAAAAAAAGAGCCTGTCAACCCAGAAACTTCCTTAAGGGTCATCAGCATCTCAGGCGAACACCCTGAGCGAACAGTCTGCATCGGTGCTCAGCTTGACCAGGCGATAGCGGATGAGCTCACCCAATTTCTACGTGACAATGCAGCCGTCTTTGCATGGTCCTATGCTGACATGCCAGGCATCTCCTCTGAGATCATAACGTACAAATTGAGCATCAAGCCATCCTCCTACCCTGTCAAGCAGCGGCGAAGGGCCTTTGATGAGGAAAGGTATCGTGCAACAGGAGAAGCGGTTGCGAAGCTCTAGAACATTGGATTCATCCGCCAAGTCAATTACCCTCAGTGGCTATCCAACTTGGTCATGGTCAAAAAGCCTAGCGGAAAGTGGAGGATGTGTGTTGACTTCAAGGGCCTTAATTGATAGGAGCATCTTAATGCGACGTTTTAAGTGTTTTTTCCTCATATTTACTTAGGTATTCCTTCAGGAAAGTTTCTATTTTCTATTTTTAGGAAGTTTCTTGTTTTATTTGTAGAAGTTTCTATTTTTCATTTTTAGAAAGTTTTTCCATTCTTGTTTTTAGAAAGTTTCTATTTTTAGTAATAGTTTCTATTTTCAGGTCCTTGGAATAAATGAGCTGAATTGAGCTCAGAAATGGAAAGAGAAGCTAGAGAATGTTGGAGGGAGTGAAGATAAGACACAAAGGGCTGCATAAATGAGCTAAAATGAAGAAAAGAAGTTTTCCTATTTCAACCAGGAATCCTGTTCGGAAGAGGAAACTTTGACAAAGCAAGACTCCTAAGCCAACCAAGAAGCATGATCGAAATAATGAAAGGAAATGACGCTAGGAGACCTTAAGGCTTGAAGATGATGCAAGAAGGCTCAATATCCTTCTAGATTATTGTAGATTTCGGCAAAATGGATAAAAGCCCATATGATTTAGGGTTTGTGGCGCACAAAGAGATATTTTTGGAGGATTTATGCATTTTGCCGTTAATTCTCAAGGGAGAATTATAAGAAGATCACGTTGAAGATATTATTGGGAGAATAAATCAGATTTTTGCCATGAAAATCAAGGGGATGAAGTTAAAAGGTAGTCCATGGAGAGATTTAAGGAAGAGAAGGTTCAAAAACAAGTCCAGATTCATTCCTACATTCCCTATAGGAATTTTGGCCGAAATTAAAGAGAAAAATCAGAATATATTCATGGAAATTCAGCACTATTCACTAGGGAATTATTTTGGAGAGTTTTGATTGGTTGGACAACACAATAGGGCTTACATGGAAATTTTTGATTGGTTGAAGTTATGTGTCATTTTCTGATAATTCCTTGGAAAATAATAGAAGATTCATGAAGACTTGGAGACCAAGACCAACCTCCCCTTTATAAACCCCCTATGCATGACGTTTTCTACAAACATTCTCCATTCAGAAAATACTCCCATAACGTCAAAGCTCTCTCTTCCTCTCTCCACTCTCTAGTTTCAAGTTCTGCTTTTCCAAGCAAGGAGAGGAAGAAGAGGAAGGAGCCGTGAGCCCTAGCCTCCATCATCCACCTTGAAACTTGCTTCCAAGATTCAAGATCCAACGTTCAAGCTCTCCATCTCTATCTCCCCACACGGTGTAATTCATTCTTTTTTCCTTGTAATATTTTGATTTCCTTGTTTGAATTCGTAGGAACTTGTTTCTAGTTAACAATAACGTTTAGGACAAAGTTTAAGACCAATTCTATGTTTAAATAAAGTTTTAGTATTCTATGTGTTGTGATTCTAAGTTGCTTATGTGAGTTTGTTCGATTGAATTTGCTTTACAGAAAACTTTTATATGTTTATGTTCTTTGGTAGCCAACTTAGGATATATGCATGTAATTAGTGCTAGATTTAAGTCAACGATTCACCTAATAGTTTTGTGAACTTAAATCAAAAGTAGTAAAGGTTTTGGATAAATGTCGAATTCAATTGAAGAGGATTGCAAATAGATGAACTTATTCATACTAGGTTGTGCACTTAAGTTGATAACCTTTCTCTATGCCTCTTGCATTGAACATGTTTTGATTAGCTAGCTTTCTAGAGTTTGATTGTATGTTTAATAGGATTGATCTAGGTGCTTTCACTTAGGTTAATTAGTAAAGGAAAGTAAAATATGGGAAATCATTTGCTTCAAATGTTTCACATGATCAACTTGTTTCTCATGACTTAGATAATCAATTATAGGGTTTGAATCAAATTTACATGGAATTGGTTTTGATCTTTGTTTCTTACGTTTTCTTCTTGTAGATGTGTTTTTGTATTTTCTTCATTTTGTTTATTTTAATTTTCGAAAACCCCAAGTCTAAAACCCCCCTCAAATTCGTTACTTGTAAATATTATACTTTGTAAATAATAATTCTTTATTTGTTTCACAATGACAGGTGTACCCTCAATCCCCGGATTAGAACGATCCCTATTTACCGCATACTAACGATGATATCTTATAGGGTTAAATTATCTGCTTGCTTTTAGCGTATCAATTTTTGGCGCCGTTGCCAGCGATTGAAAAATCACTTGTTAAATTGTGAATATTTGTTATGTATATATTGTTCGAAAAATTAACTTAGTTTAATTAAATACTTTGGTTGTTATTTATATTATTGAACACGAATTTTAATTATATGTTGTAAATTGAGAGGAATAGGTGAAGTCGCGTTTGTTAATATTAGCCTAAACCCCTTATTGGTACCTAGTTTAGGTCCCTTAAGGTTGAAGGCGGCCTTTATTAACACTTGTGGAACTGTTTTCACACTTAGGACCTTTTTCATCCAAGTAAGTATAGCCTATGTGGGATGGTGTCTAGGAAGGGGATAATGTTCATAACGGGTTTTGAATCCAGAAGTACTACAAATGGGCTTAAACCCCTATGTGGGAGTAGCTCATGCCAAAATGGATTCTGCCTCTTGTGGTCGCCCTCCCCTATCTAGCCATTTCAGTAAGGTTGCCCAAAGGATGTAAGAGGGACTTTGTGTCTAGGCGACTACACTTGGGCCGCACGTCCACTTGATTTACCGCTTGGAATTATATTCGATATCAATGATGTTTATATAACAAAGGAAAATGTGGTGATACACTAAGGTATATTGGATAAAACATAGTCTTGAAAAGGGTAGCTGTTTCAGTCCCATTGCACATCGAGACTCCCTGTGTTGAAAATAAATTGAACTCTTGACTAAAAAAAAAAAAACAAAAATTTACACTTGTAAAAATACTTTTCACGTGTTTTGCTCACTTTTGTACTTAACTTGTGTTTTATGTACAATATACTTGCTAATTATACTTGTAGTTTGTAATTCGTAATTCATAGTTACTTGTTTGCATATTTTGTATTTCTTTGTTAATTATAGTCACTAACTTTATTTAATGAAGGTACCATCTGGCTGAAAGACGTTAAAACTCAAACGCTACTTGGGAGGCAACCCCATTTAGAAGTAGTCGTGAAAGACTCTGCAAACACATATTTGCTTTCTCTTTCCCTATTTATTTTATTTTCAATTTTTTCTCTTTTGATTTATTTTCATAAATGCCTTCTATCCCTGCTTATTTGTTTCATTGCATGCTTATGATTGATTACATGGAGGACAATGCAATATTTAAGTGTGGAGGAAGGGATGTATACTTTTGTCTTGAGTCACATATATTGAAAAATACAAAAAAATCGAAAAATGTCAAAAGAATTAAAAAAAAAAATTCGTTGCTTTTGTCTTTGTTTTTAAGTCATAGGATGCCCTTTTAACTGTCTAGGATGATTCAATATCTCTGAAATTATGGCTAAAAGAGGATCACATGATCAACTTCTTTCTCATGACTTAGATAATTAATTATAGGGTTTGAATCAAATTTACATGGAATTGGTTTTGATCTTTGTTTCTTACGTTTCCTTCTTGTATATGTGTTTTTGTATTTTCTTTATTTTGTTTATTTTAATTTTCGAAAACCCCAAGTCTAAAACCCCCCTCAAATTCGTTACTTGTACCCTCAATCCCCGGATTAGAACGATCCCTATTTACCGCATACTAACGATGATATCTTATAGGGTTAAATTAAGGCCTGCCCCAAGGACAGCTTCCCGCTACCTTGCATAGACCAACTGGTCGGTGCAACTGCTGGACACGAGTTGCTCAGCACGATGGACGGATTCTCCGGCTACAACCAGATTAAGATGCACCACGGCGACCAGGAGTGCACCTCCTTCACCACCGACAAGGGTCTATACTGCTACAATGTCATGCCTTTCGGTTTGAAGAACTCCGGGGCAACTTAGCAGCGGTTGATGAATGCCATGTTCGCTGAACATCTAGAAGAATCATCGAGGTCTACGTGGATGACATGTTGGTAAAAAGCATCAAGGCTAGTAGTCACATGGCAAACCTCAGAATCATATTCACCATTCTCTTTGCTTATGGCATGCGCCTCAACCCAGAAAAATGTTTCTTTCGCGTCACCGCCAGCAAATTTCTTGGGTACATAGTCATGAGCGGGGCATAGAAGCCTATCCTAACAAGGTGCAGGCCATCCTCAACATGAAGGCTCCAGAGTGGAAGAAGCACGTTCAAAGCCTCCAGGGCAAACTAACGGCCCTTTCTCGGTTTTTCTATAGACTTACTGACAGATGTCTCCCATTCTTCAAAATTATGAAGACAACCCACAAGAAGGTCATCGACTTGGAACCCAGACAGTGAGGCAACGTTCCAAAGCTTGAAAGAATACTTGGCAGCAGTCCCATTCCTTTCTATTCCTATACAAGGGCAGACATTGTATATATACCTAGCGGTATCACAATCAGCGGTAAGCTGTGTCATTGTCCGACGGGACGGTCACGAGGAGCTCCCCGTATTCTATGCTGGTAGAGGCATGAACAGAGCAACTCGCTCTCGCACTTATCGTCACCGCCAGACACCTCCGCTAATACTTTCAGGCCCGCACAATCCATGTACTAACAAATCAACCGCTAAGACAGGTAAGGCAGAACCCTGAACACTCAGGGCGCCTCAGCAAGTGGGCCATCGAGCTCAGCGAGTTTGACATTGACTAGAAGCCTAGGATCGCCATGAAAGGCCAGGCGGTGGTGGACTTCATTGTTGAGCTCAAGGAGCGTCAGGTTGAAACTGGCACAGAGGCTGAGCCCAGCGCAGAAATAATAACCGCTAACGACCCAGCCCCCCAGCACTCAGACTGGAACCTACAAGTTGACGGCTCCGCTTGCGTAAAGGCCAGCGGCGTCGGCGTCATCTTGAAGCACTCATAGCCAGCAAGACATGGCGGAGTATGAAGTACTCATAGCCGGCTTACTCCTCGCCATCGATTCGGGGGCTGACAACTTCAACATATTCAACGACTCCCAGCTAGTCGTTAATCAAGTCAACGATAGTTTCCAAGCCAAAGATCAACATCTAGCGGCATACTTGGGATACGTCAAGGCGCTTCTCAAAAAATTCAAATTCCATACCATTACACAGATCACCAGGGAAAAGAACGCCAAGGTTGATTCATTGGCAAGACTGGCAACCGCTCAACCACACTAAAGTTCGGCGGACACAAGGGTGGAGAATCTTGACAGACCAAGCATCACAAAAACCCTAGCAGAGATTTTTAACATTGAAGTCAACCCCAGTTGGATGGACGAAATCATCGAGTATAAATGCAATGGGACACTGCCAACAGATAAAGTCGAAGCACGACAACTCCAGCGGAGAGCAACCCGCTACAACATCTAGAATGGCAAACTTTACCACCAAGGTTTCACTCACCCCAACCTCCGGTGTCTAACCCCAGAGGAAGGAAAGGTCGTACTTGCAATGATACACGGCGGGGAAAATGGAAAACACTCGGGCACCAGATCCCTGGCCAATCGCACAATGCGACATGGCTACTTTTGGCCTACGCTCGGCGACGATGCCAAAAAGAGATTGAAGTCCTGCCACAAATGTCAACAATATGCTGACCTCCCACATGCCCCGGCAGAACCCCTTTCAATCATCATTGGCCCATTGATTCACTCAACTTGGGGCTTGGATTTAATAGGAAAGTTCCCAACCGCAAAAAGATAGTTCAAGTACATCATCGTCGCCATCGACTACAATAGCAAGTGGATAGAGGCGGAACCGCTGACAGCAATAACTACAGCCAAGGTAACTCACTTCCTCTGGAAGAACATCTACTGTCGCTATGGTGTCCCTCATACAATCATCACAGACAAAGGCACGTAGTTCAATAACAAGGAACTCATATCCTTCACCGCTAACTTGGGCACCCGGATGAGTTTTGCATCTATCGCTCACCCCCAAACCAATGGCCAGGTCGAGGCAGCAAACAAGATAATCAAAAAACTGCTAAAAAAGAAACTCGACGACGCCAAAGGTTTATAGGCGGAGAAGCTGCGTCCTGTGGGCCATCAGGACTACCCTAACTTCCGCCACTGGTGAAACACCATTCTGCATGATGTTCAGAACAGAAGCTGTCCTACCTATCGAGGTCACTCAACCCACCGCTAGAGTCGAAGGCTACTGCCTTGAGACCAACGGCGAAGGCGTCAGCATGGACAAGGACCTCTTAAAGGAGAAACGACACAAAGCCCATTTGTACAATTTGCAAAACGAACAGCAAGTATCGTGTTTCTACAACGCCAGGGTTAAGGCTCGAAACCTCCAACTGGGGGACTGGGTAATGAAGGAGGTCATCCCACCGCCAACGGCACTCCGCCCAACTTGGGAAGGTCCATACAAAATTATGGAAGTCATTAGCCCCGACACCTTCTACTTAACGGACAAGGATGGCGTCACAACGACCCACCCTTGGAATATCAAACACCTTCGATATTACTACAAATAGTCATGCCGCTACCCAAGAGCATCTTGACTTAGCTAAATTTTTGCTCAATATTTAGTTAAGGGAAGCTACCCAACAGGTACAACCCCACTTTTGTAAACTCTGATCCATCAACTACCAATGAAACGAGGAATTTGTAACGTTCCGTATCTTAATTTACCTGTTTACTAGTCATTTGGACGGTAAACGACAATTATTTTCACTTTTTACCTTGTTTTGATATTTTTAGTAGCTCTAAAAGTTTACTTTTTGTTCGGGTCAAAATTTGAGAAAATGTTCTTCATGAAAGTCGTAGAGGACGTTAAACCGAGCCTGTGTATATATGGTTCGTAAAAATCGGAGTTCGTATGCGAAAGTTATAGCTAAAATACTAAAATTACTGTTCATGGTAACTTCCTATATATATGTAAAGTTATCGGTGTAAGTTTCCATTTTCAGAAACTTACCGTCGATCTCTCTCTTCTCCCTCTTTCTCGCTCCCCGATTTTCACTCCCTCTCCGACCTCTTCACCTTCTTCCGGCCATAACTTCTTCATCCGGGGACGGATTTTGATGCATAAGCTATCATTAAAAGCTCTCTTCCTTCTCTTCATTTCTGGGTCTGTTTGGTAGCTTAATTTGAACTGTGGAAGGTGCAGCAAGGAGAAGAACAGGGCGGTGTTGCTGTGTTCTTAGGTTTTTGGTCGAAACTTGAGTTTCCGGCCACCTCCGGCGACGATTGTTGGTGGGTCATGGAGCTCTTGGATCATACAACCATCTCTCAAAGTTAATTGGTCAGATTCGAAGTGTGAAGCACGAATCGAAGGTTTGAATTTCTGGATACTATTCATAAATCTGGGTTTATTGTTTTCTTAATTGTTCATGTAGTTCTAGTCGTTTTCTGGCTTTGTGATAGTTAAAAGAATTGCTTAAAAGGTTGAGATGAAGCTCCTGCCATAACCATCAGAGGAGTTGGCCGTCGCGTGAACAGTGGCTGGCCGTGAATAGTGTGGCGGGTGAACAATGACTTAAATTCTGTTTTTAACTAATTAAATCACATAATTGATGAAAAGTTGATATATGTGTTTTTGGTGAAGATTGGAGAAGTTTTGAATCGATTATGAATTTCTAAAAATTAAGAGTTTCTATTATCGATATACGAGAATCCGACCGTCGGATATCTCTTGGTTCTGCCTTGTAACCTTTAAATTAACGAATTGGCATTAGTGTTGAATCCAAAAAAAATTTCATATTTAATTTCATTCATCGATTTGAGATTTCTGAAGGATTTTCGAAATGGGATTTCGATGGAATTATTTCTTGTTTATTTATTCGATCTTTGGTTTTGGCAATGGGAATGCCTTAGTAATGATTTCGGTTTGAGAATTATGATTTTGTTTGATCTCGCCTTTCTGTTATTGATTTGAGATACTTTTTGCGTGTGGGACACGTCGATGATATTTCCCCTTATTGTGAGAATTTGGGGGAAGCTTTATGAATTTATGTGGTTTTCGGATTTTCATTTGCCATACTTTAGCTGACTATTATCATTGGTAGCATTGATTTTCCGCCATTGTGGCCAGGTGATGGGATCACCGAAGCCCGTCCGCCTTTGTGGCGCTGGTTACTGTCTTTGTAGCAGTAATGCTGAAGCCCAGTATCATAATCGCTACATTTAGTGGTGTGTGGGTATATAAAGGGAGTATATGGAAGTCCTTTAGCCTGGGAGGCTATCACCCGAGCCTGGGTGGCTCATTCGTATGGCTATCATCTTCCCCTACTCATTATATTATATTATTTTTTGACTAGCGGAGCTAGTCCAATTCCCTTAACCAGCGAGGCTGGTCTTATTTTCTTGAGTATGGAGTTCTTTCCTTTTTACTTGGTTGTGACTAGCGGGGCTAGTCGGTTTTCTTGAGCTGAACTAAAGTTGTTGTGTTTCTTTAAATTGTTGCATGCATCGGGTTTTTAAAGAGATAAATGTGGGAAAGTATAAAATCTCATTTATTTACAATTATTTATTTTTATCCACTTAAGCTAACGTTTTTATGTACTTTGCCTTGGGCCCTTCGGTTTCAAATGCCCAGTTTGCAGGCGAAATTAGTTGAGGTCGGGCGTACATGGAGTTGAGGCATAGTCAATAGCATGGTTTCTGTGTTTTCCTTTGAATTAAGTTTTCCTGGTTTACCCTTTTTATTAAAATTGCTTTGATAACCTGGGGATTAATGTTATTAAGTTGAGTTTTGTGTAATGTGAATTGGGAGATGTTGAGATTTGGGGAGCATGATGGCTCCAGAAGAATAAGGATGGGTGATTTAGAAGTGTAAATTTCTTTTTTACAGGTTTTGGGTAGTCCATTTTAGGGGAAGTTCTGCCAAATTTTTGGAAGAATTTCTTCATGGTGAAATCTGGGGGCGGGTCCTGTCAGAATTATTCAAACCATTGTTGCCAAGCCCATGCACAAGAATTAACTGGCAACGCCAACTTAGTACTTGCATATATCGAAATTATTGGGTGTTGCTGTGTGTGGGAATAAATGAGATTAAATTAAGTAACAGTTCTTTTTTTACTCATACAAGCTTTCATAAGCTTACCTGGTTTTGTGTTGTTGCAATCCCGGTACACTATTCAATGGTGTAGCGGATATTCCTGCAGGTCAGGATAATCAGGGCGGTGACCGAGCTGCTTAGGTGTTACAGCAGTTTTTGTTATTTCATTTAGTTGTGAGGTGTGTATGCTCCTTTAGAGCTTTACCTTCATTTTGGGTTTGAGTTGTAATAATTAACCGAGACTAAATTCGGTTTGATTTTATTTCGTGTGGTCAGGATGTTATGAAAAGAAATTTTCAGGATGATTTTTTTTAGATTGTAGTATTTTCATGTCTCGGATTTTGAATTGTTATTATAAAATTCGGGGCGTGACAATATAGATATATAGTTACTGCACATATATATATGTATATATATGGTTAGTTGCTGCACACATATGTGTGTATAGATATATGGTTAGCGCACACATATATGTGTGTATACATATGGTTTGTTGCTGCACACACACAGATATATATATAGGTTGCTGTGCAAGCGCGCGCGCACACACACACACACACATATATATATATAATAGTTTGCAGGATTTTACGGGCCGGACTTAGCGGGCTTTTATGGGCCGGGCCGGGTTTTGAACCCCTAAACCAAGCCCGGCCTCTACCCACCTAGGCGGACTTTTTAGCGGGTCGGGTTGGGCGTTGAGCCCACGGGCCGGTGGGCCTCCATCGGCCCATTTGATCCGCGGGCTTTTTGATGAGGCCTACATAAACATAGTCACATAGCATGAATTTAAAATTGATCAATTATTGGTGGCAATTTGTTAAACTGGGAACATTGCAGAGTAGAGAGAAAATGTGCAGTTTGCCAATGAAAATAAGTAAAATATTCTGAAGAGATTAGGATTAGTTTTGGAAAGAAGAAAAGTTGATAGTGAGTGAAAACTAAACTGGAACCAGAAAATTGCATTTGGTTGATCATATTTATGCTTCTTTAACCATGAGATGTTGATTTTTTTGCAGAAAATGGAAAGTGGTGATGAAAATACAGAGCAAGGGAAGTCAAGGCCTGTATGGACCAGCTTTGAAGAAGAATATTTGTTGAATGGTCTTGACGAAATTATTGCTGGACGACAATGCTGCGACACTGAAAGTTTCAAATTTGGTACTTTACTAAAAATCGAAAATGCTTTAAATCTTTTATGTCCCAATTCCAATCTGAAGGCAAAGTCCACATATTGAGTCAAAGTTGAAGAAACTGAAGAAAGATTATAGCATAATCTATGACATGATGGATAAGAGTGGATTTGCATGGAATGATATCAAAAAGTGCATTGAAGTTGATAGTAATGAAGTATGGGATACGTATTTGCAGGTAATGAGGAAGTTTCATTGAGTTTCATTTTTAATCTAACTGATTTCATTGCTGCACTTTGATCGATTCATTTATTTTTTATGTCATAGCACAACAAAAAGGCAAAAGGATGGAGAAACAAGAAGTATCCATTATTTGACAGACTAGCTACCATCTTTGGGAGTGACCGTGCGACTGGAACTGGAGCTGAGGTCCCTGCTTATATGATGGAGGAGCAGAGGAACAAAGAAGATGGCATTGAAGTTGAGAATGACACAAGCCCTATGTCAATGAGCACGGGACAATCTCAGGTTAGTCAGAAAAAGAGGAAAAGAAATGATGAAGATAAAATTATACTTGCATTGGATAAATTGGTTGAAGAATCTGGAAAAAGAATGCAAGCAGTGACTAATGCTATAGTGAAAGGCAATGAAGATCGATCTGATATTACTAAGGAACTTAAGAAAATGGGACTTTCTGTGCTAGACCAAATTGAGGCATTGAAAATCATTTTGGATAAGCCCCAAAATATCTCTGTGTTCATGTCCTTAGATGATGAAGTGAGAAAAGTGTATGTGGATAACTTGCTTACGCGCACTGCTAGAGGATCTACCTAACTACTGCATGAGGATATGTTCTTTTTTTTGTTTATAAAACTGCAAGAGTTGTTGCAGTAGCTTATGTTGGACAAGGTCCTTCTTTTGCTAGATTAACATTCATTTTTGTAATTGCTAGATGGGAACTTGTGAAAGTTAAATTTGTGTATTAGGGACTTGTGAATGTGTAAAAACAAACTACAAGCATAGAACTTTATTAGCATGTGTTGTATTAATAGGTGGACTTGTGAATGTGTAAAAAATCACTACAAGTAGGCAGATTGTAGTTGCTCTTCTCAAGCTATTTGGTTATTAGATTTCATCTTGCTATATGTGAATTTTGCCACAAAACAAGCTACAACAGTTTCTCACGTCTCTACAAATTACCAACTTTGAAAGGATTATTCAGCTGGTATTTTCTGAAACTTTATTTTTTTTTGTCTAAATGGGTTTAGGTTGTCTTATCAGGTTTAGTGTTTTGTTAATTGGTGGTCAGTATTCTTGAAATAAATGAAAATTCCCAATTTCAGGGTCTTTTCTCCTTTTCTTCTTCATCATCTTCACTCTTATACAGTGGACCTTGCTCCGACTCTCTTCCTCTGAATCTCTCTCTTCACACAGGCTTTGTTCGATTTTCCACATTTGGATAAGTAAGTTTCTTTGAATTTTTTTGAAGATGATCGTGCTTTTTTTATTTTTTTATTTATTGTGTTGTATGATTTTTTCTAAACCAACTAAATATGATTATACATGCTAAACAGGTTATATAGAATGAAAATGACCAAGTCACTGTCAATCACATGTCACTGGCCAAGTCACTGGCATGAACATGTTAATGGCCAGGTAAATGATCATGTAACTGTCAGTGTCACTGATTATCTTTTCATTTTCCCATTTTGTACAGGATTTACAAACGAAGACATAGCCTGGGATAAAAGAAAATGGAAGGAAATAGAAGAAGTATATAAAGAAGAAGACTTTAGAGAAGAGTACAAATGAGAAGAGAAAAAGCAAGAAAGAAAGAAAGCAACAAGATTCTGAAAATGAAGAAGAAGTTGCAGCGAGGAAAAAGTAGGCTATCAAGAAAAGCACCAAAGATAGAGTCAAAAACAACAGAGAAACTGAACAAGAAAAAAACACAGAATAAGAGGGAGAATAAAACGTTGTAGCCAAGAGGAAGAGATACGTCAAGGAAGGTCACGTGCAATATAGGTGCACTATATTTAGTTTTCTGAAGACTATTTTAGAAAAGAAAGGAAAGGTGAGTGAGAGAACCATGGATTTGTTAGAGAGAGAAAGGGAAGAAGGGAAATGAAAGTGTGCTAGGGTTTCTAAACCTTATGCACCCTTTATATACTCATTATGTGAAAGGTCAAATCTACCCTTTTAAAATTCTTGTATTCACTTCCTTATCCCTCCAGATTTAGATTTGGGTTTTAACCGACTATTCTTTGGCCCAATTCCAATTTCTTGTAGTATTCTCCTCCACCCAACTCTTTGATCATTATTTTAAGTTCAACCTAGTTTCACTTCATATACTTCCCGTTAACTTAGTGTCTCCAAAATACAACTTCCATTATAACAAACTTGATCCTTAACAGAAGAATTTATTCTCTACACCCAATGAAAGCACGTTGGCCCAAATAAATTTAAAATTCTCAGAAGGCGGCCTTGACACCAAAGTGATATGCGAAATTGATTCCTTTAACCTCAATCGCCTTGTCAAATTTTTAGCGGCGAAAATTGGCTCCAAAAATTAAATAAAATTTTTTGGGGCCTCACACCCAGAGCAGACTAGAGAAATACTGGAACAAGGCATCCAATTAATATTCCAATTACTATTTTATACTTTTGTTTTGAATTTGTTGCCATTGGCCAAGTAACTGGCAGTTGAAGTCACTAACCAAGTCACTGTTTATGTCATTAGCCATGTCACTCCTAAGGTCACTGGCCAAGTTAAGTCAATGGCCATGTTACTGAGCAAGTAACTAGCCAAGTAACATGGCCATATCACTAACACTATTCATGTTGTGCAGTGTATGCTTTTGGGAAGGTCGGTATGTTGAGGTCAGAGATATCGAGACATGATCTAAAAAGAGATAACGCAATATCAAACAATTGGATAGATTGCTATGGGAATCTGTTGTTGGATAAGCTGTTGGAGGAAGAATTAGAAGGTGTTATAAGGCCAGTTTTTTTATGCACAGCTTGTGCTGGGTAAGTAGTGGAATTGATTTCATTCTACATTTAAAGCAATTCTATTGTAACTAGTTTTCTATTTGTTTGAAATAGTATTCAACAGAACATTTGATGATCAGGTACATATATATGTACCTCTACAAACCACTTTTCAAGAATTTGGGAAGCTGCATCACAATATTCTTCCCAATTACACGTGACAACTATTTTCACCATACACTGCTCTTTTTTGACAAGGATGAAATGCAATGGCTCACCTTGATTCAAAGAGAGGATTGTGGCATTTTGGTGATGTACTGCATGTATTATATTGAAAAAGGGAAGAAGCTTCTGAGCAGGAAAGCCAAGAAGCTTGATATTTTGAAATTCAGAGCTCATGTAAACAAGGAATTTGTAGAACATAGGCATAGTTGGAACTCGGAAAATTTAGAATAGAAATAGGACAAACAATTACAAAGTGTGGATTGAGATCCTCTAACGTTAGTTTTCTGCAGTTTTCTTGAATTTCTTAAAATCTCGACCATCTCAAAAATCTCATGGTTGAAATTCACACCACATCATCTTAACAACATTTTGTTTTATGCTACACAACTAACGGCAAGGAATGAGGAGGATCAGAAGAACCTATATGAGGAACAGTATTGAACAGATCCACAGTCTCATGCTCACCAAAGGGAACAGGTATTGGATGATTTGGAGATTAAGGTGGAGACTGCATTAGCAAGAGAAAAGGTAGATTGCACGAAAACAGATGAGATGAGAAGGGAATACTACTAGAATTATGCTCTAGACATCACGAGAACTAAATCGGTGAGAAATTCACGCGATGTAAAAAAATATCATTTACATCGATTCCTCAAATTCCGATTTGGCATGTAACTAACATCGTTTATTACTATTGACCGATGTCTACAATTTAATTCTGAAAGTTAAAAAAATGAGGAAAAGACTGGGTTAAAAATTTCAGCACGCGGGAACCAAAATTTTTGTTACCCACACACTTAGTCAATTTTCCCACTCTATGGTAGCCTATTTTCATCCTCACTTACTATCTCTAACAAAACTGGTGACTCATCTCTCTGGCTCTTCCCCGAAACCCTAGCCCTCTCCTCCTTCCTCTCCTGCTCTCTTTTCGGCCACCACCACCTCCCTCTCCTCTGTTCACTCCCGTTACTATCTCTCCAGCACCATGCCTCTGCTGGCAAGCTCTCTCTCTCTGTCTCTCTCTCTCTCTTTGTCTCTCTCTCTCTCTCTCACACACACACACACACACTTTCTCTCTCTAAAACCCTCTCAGCCTCTCTCTAGAATTAACAAAGATGAAGTCTATGAAGCCTCCAAGGAGAAAAGCACCTCCGACTTCATATCTAACTATACGGCCTTGGATTCAAAGCCTTCGCCGATGGCTAAGTTGAAGAGTCTGTTGTCGTCACAACCGCCGCCGTCAAATCCTCTCAAAAGGAAGCTGGGGATGCTTCCTAAGAACTCCGTCCATGAAGCCTCTGGATCTTTTTGTCCAGGTACTGCTCTGTTTCTTAACCGACTTGGATCTCTTCGTCGGAAACCTTCCCTTCACTATTGGTGTGTCAATTTGGATTTCATGGCTTGCTTAGTTGCTACTCACTCTTAGTGGGTTTTGCCAAAAGATTCAAACATTGTAAAAAAACTTCAAACTTTGTGAAAAAAAGGTTCAAACTTTAGCTTTTTGGACATATAGGTCGCAATTGGAAAGGTTAAGGATGAAGAAGGGATCTATAGCTCAAGTTCGCTTTGCTTTCTGTTTTCGTTTATAACATTGGGTTACTGAGATTGTAGATTATTATTGCTAGGTGCTGAAAGTTAGTTGGTAATTGGTGTAATGCAGTGTGTATGCTTGGTTGATGAGTCTGGCAATTGGACAATGCGTCCATGTCTCTCTAGTGCTGTGAAGCTTCACCCAAAGGTACATGCTTTTATTTGTGTCAATCTGTGTGCTCGTTACCACGTTTGCTTTGAATAGTTAGCTATCGTTTTATTTGAATGCTTTT
This sequence comes from Rosa persica, assembly GCA_025331145.1. Taxonomy (NCBI): domain Eukaryota; kingdom Viridiplantae; phylum Streptophyta; class Magnoliopsida; order Rosales; family Rosaceae; genus Rosa; species Rosa persica. The sequence goes on from WFKR01000004.1 coordinate 17,281,292, forward strand.
TGGAATGGGCTCGCGCTCTTTGTCGGCTTCATCAAGCTGGAGGACCGCCGCTCCAAGCCCTGGTCACAGTTGGCTCAATTCTCACTTGACGAATATCTGGCCATATGTAAATGAGGTAATTCCATCTGGGTTTTCTTTGTTTGTATTAAAGTTTGTGTCTTTTTTTTTTAACCAAGATTGCCAAAGAAGTTTGAATTGGGTTTGTGAATGTGGTGGTGTAGGCAGCTTCTGAGTTGATTAAGGCTTAAGTGGAGCCAATTCTGGAGCAGTATACGCCTATGATATTATCCTCAATCAAGTTTTTGAAGTTCATGCTGGGTACTATGGCACCTAAGTTTACAGGTCAATTCAATTCAATGCGGTGCTTTTACTGTTAGGTAATGCATCAAAAATTTTCTTTTATTGATTTCTTTTAGTAATGGTAGATTACATTGTATTGTTTTGTTTGTTTCGGTCATGGCCAACTTGTTCATGCGAGCTAATTGCAAATATTCATCTACAATTCAGTCATATAAGTAATATTCATTAAGTGGTTTCTAAGTTTGGAATTTCTAGTCACATGATGGTTACAGGGATGGCAGTATGTAATTTGATGCACCTTATGTGCATTACATATAGGTGAATGAGTTGTAGATTACAGTTTTGCATTTGTCGTGCTTTTAATGTCATTAAAGGGAAGCTTTGGGGTTGACCTTTCGTAAAGATTTCATCAATATTCTAATGAGCAGATGTTATGTTTAGGTGTTTCAGTAATTAAAGGTGGAGGTGAGTATCACAATAGGGTTGGACATGCAGTGGGATGGAAATCCAAGTATAATACTTGCCATCAAGACTTTACTTGGTGTGGCATTACCCGTGCAGGTAACCTACAACTTATTGCCTGCTTACTTATGTTTGGTGGAATTTTTTTTTTTAATATTAAGAAGTTAGTTTCCCTGTTGAGAGTGCCATTGTTGTTTTTGAATCTTCACTATACGGTAATTTATATTTGATTTGTAGGTGAAAGACATCAGATTCACTGGGGTATTTAGGCTTATATTTAAGCCTCTACTTGACAAGTTCCCATGCTTTGGATCGTAAGTAGGTTGAGGTTTTTTTGCCTATTTTTTGAACTATTAGGTAAGAAACGATGTAAAATAAATCAATGGACATCGATTTATTAAATAAAAAACGATGTCTAATATAAGCATGAACATCGATGTCCACCTCAAAAACTGATGTTTCATAAGAAATGGACATCACTTCATAAATGGAAACGATATTTAACAGAATAATGAACATCGTTCATGTAATACAAAAGAATGTAGATTCAATCTTAAATAGTGTGATATATGACAAGTACCAGTAAAGCTTGTAAACAGCAGGCAAACTTCAAAAACACCGATGTGTAAGAAAATATAACACATCGTTTCTATAATTAGTAACGATGTTAAAATGCATACTTGTGCCGTTGGACCTATACTTCGTTAAGCATTAAATGCAAAAATATGAAGATTTAACAATATTTAAAACACCAATTTTTGATGATAATAGCGGTTTAACATCGATTCTGGAAGCTAATCCGATGTTGTATGGGACATCGGTTATCTATTATTTCGCGATCTTCTACATCACCCACTAAGACATCGGTAGAAATTTTTTTTTAAGATCGGTTTCTAGCTGATGTATATGAGCAAAATTCTAGTAGTGGAATACAAAGCGTGAAGGATTTCATATACATCTCTTGTACATGCATGAGCAGACGAAGTAATAAATATCATTAAAATTATGTATATATGCATGAACAGCCTTGAGATTTTATGTGTTATTAGCCAAAAGAAAAAACTGTTGGCTTTTCAATTTTCACAAGTGTTCTCGTCTAAAAGCCTTGACAGTGACATGGCTAGTGACTTGAGATTTTATGTGTTATTATATTAGCCTTTCAATTTTCGTAAGTGTTCCTGTCTATAAGCCTTGACAGTGACATGGCCATTGACTTACCCAATGACATGGCCAGTGATATGGACTTGGTGAATTAGAAGATGCATAAAACCTGAATTGATGCAAAAGATTTATAAAAGTGATGTTCATTATGAAACAAACTAAACATAATTGTAACACCATAAAAAAATAGTTCATGCCTTCATTGCTCTATTAAAACTCCTATTTCTCTTGAATTGCTTCACAAAGTACCTAATAAGCTAACAGAGTTAAAACAGACTTGAATAGAAAGGCCACACGACCTAAGATTCTATGACACATGTGCGTACGTTATTATGTTGGCTTTTCAATTTTAGTTGTTGTGTAAGTTAATGTACGTGATTGTTGATTTTATTGTCCTTAATATGATGCAGTTTATAATATACATCTTCGTAACTATATAATTGTGATGATTGCATTAGCTACGTAAATGACCTGGGATTCATGACGTGTGTGTGTGTATAGTACACTTGTGGTTGTGATGAAATGTTTGGTATATTAAGTTGTTTTGTTTTAATATTGTATCCTAAGAATATTTCTAAATTGTCTAGTTTTTCATTGTCAGATGGATAAATCAAGGATGCATGCTGATGGAAGATCGTGAGCTTTTGAGTTAGGAGTTGAAGAATTGATTCTATTTGCATTAGAGAGTGGTTTTGACGTCAACAAACCATGTTGTCCTTGTATGAAATGTGGTCATGGTAAATCTTTGAAGGCTAGGGTAGTAAAGGATCATTTGGTTGAGTTTGGTATTGATAAAAGTTACAAAATGGATATGGCATGGGGAACTCTCATAAAATGAGATGAGCGAACCCGAAGAAAATTCTTAAAATGTAAAGTTTGCACAGAATGAAATAAGTGGAGGGGGTCCGATGATGAGGAGTTTTCAGTAGACTCAGATGAATTTTTAAGGTTTGTTGAGGATGGCAACAAACCTCTTTACCCTAGTTGTACACATTTTACCAAGTTTAATGGACTTGTTAAAACTTATAACCTGAAAGCAAAGTATGAGTTGAGTGATGCTTGCTATTCTGACATGTTGATATTGATTGGAATATTGCTTCCAGAATGTAATAAAGTACCAGGTTCTTTTTATAAGGCCAAAAAGAGTTTGTGTGCGTTAGGAATGAATTATGAAAAGATACATGTGTGTCCTAACGACTGTATCTTATACAGGGATAGTAATGTTGATGCCACTAGCTGCCCTACTTGTGATCTCTCTAGGTGGAAGTTATGAAATAATAAAATAGAAAAAGTCGGGGTTCCAAGGAAAGTGTTGTGGTATTTTCTACCTATACGTAGATTCAGAAAGATGTTTTAGTCGACTAGTACAGGTAAAAGCCTGACATGGCATACTGATGAATGACTGAAGGATGATAAAATGAAGTATCTAGCTGACTCCCCTATTTGGAAGTTAGTGAAAACAAGTGACCTACTTTTAATTCAGAGCCCAGGAATCTAGGGCTAGCGATATCATCTGATGGTTTCAATCCCCATAGGTCCATTTCTAGTAGATATTCTTGTTGGCCTATCATATTAGTGACCTACACTCTTCCCTTATGGCTCTGCATGAAGAGGAAATACATGATGCTCCCCTTGTTAATATCTGGACCTAAACAACGTGAAAATGACATTAATGTCTATCTCCAAACCTTGATAGATGATAGATGATTTGAAGATTTTGTGGGATGGGGTTGAAAGGGTGTATGATGGTTGTAGAAAACAGTACTTTAAACTTAAAGCAGTGCTCTTTTGGACCATTAACGACTTTCCTGCATATGGGAATTTGTCAGACAGTATTGTGAAAAGATACAATGCGTGGCCTGTTTGTTTAGAGCATACCAAACCTCATGGGCTGGGTCATGGTCAAAAGATGTCGTATATGCAACATCGGAGATTCTTACGACATTACCATTCTTATCGAAAACAGACAGCAGCTTTTGATAACACTGAAAAACGTGATCTCGCTCTTATTCCATTAAGTGAACATGAGGTGCTGCAAAGAATATAAGGTATGAACTGACTTTTTGGTGAAAAGCACCCTCATCCTCCATATAAGGGTGCTGAAGATGAGAGTAGACCTTGCTGAAAGAAGAAATCTGTTTTCTTTGAACTTGAGTATTGGAAATTTCTTCCCGTTCGACATAATCTTGATGCAATGCACATCGAGAAGAATGTTTGCGATACATTAATTGGTACATTGTTGAATATTCTTGGGAAAATCAAAGATGGAGTGGCTGCTCATTTAGATATGGTGGCAATGGGTATAACTGAAGCCTCAAACTGGGGAAAAAAAATAGAGAAATTACCTTTGGCAAGCTGGATTCTCATGCTAGAAGAAAAGAAAACAGTTTGCAAATCTGTATTTGGCATGAAGCTAGCTGATCGGTTATGTTCTAATGTGAAGAGTTTAGAGTCCATGGATGATCTACGACTTGTTGGTATGAAATCACATGATTGTCATACCGTCCTCCATCACTTGCTCCCCATTGCAATTCATTCAGTATTAGAGAAACCAATTAGATATTCTATCATTAAGTTTTGTCTCTTCTTCAAGGCCATATACAGTAAAGTCATAGATGTAGAGAAGCTAAAAAAAAATTCAAGCTAACATTGTCAAAACAGTTTGTGAGCTCGAGAAATTCTTTCTACCTTCCTTCTTCGATATCATGGTTCATCTTTCGATCCATCTTATTAGAGTAGTTGAGCTGCGTGGCCCCATTTTCTTTAGATGGATATACCCCTTTGAAAGATACATGAAAACATTGAAAGGATATGTCAGGAACCATAACCATCCAGAAGGTTGCATTACTGAATCATACATGATCGAAGAAGCAATATAGTTTTTGGTAGAACGTAATCTAACTAAACCTAGTGTTTGACTACCATCTAACAGCAATGATCTGTCCAAATCAGAAGAAGTTACAGCTGGCACATCTTTGTGTGTTGCAGAATACGGATGAAGCAAGGCCCTACTTTGAGTAAGTCATTTGTTTTGTTCTTTTTTTTTTTTCTTTTTTTCTTTTTTAAATCTGTGTCATTTTGGTACATGTAGTTTCTTTACTGAAGGATTTGCATTTTTCTTGTCTTTTGTAGTGAGCATTTGGAATGGCTGAAGTATGTATATCCAAATTTTGAGAAAAAATGAGAAGTGGCTAAAGGAGAAGCAGAATAAAACATTTGCGAAATGGATACAAGACAAGGTAAGTACAATGATCTGTTTATTCAAGCTCCTTTTATAGTTTGGGTAGATATTAAGTATAAATGGCAGTTTAAATTATAATAATGTTATTTCTTTGCATGAAGGTTGCCATTGGGTATATTTATGGTGATATTAATGTTTCGCTTAAGGTGGATTGTTGATGGTCCTAGTTCAGAAGTACCAACATTCAATGCTTACAAGATAAATGGAGTTAACTTCAACACCATTAATGTTCGAGCAATTCAATGCAGTGATGCTTCATTGTTCGCCAATGCAATGCTAGTCTCTAGTGCGAAAGAAAAAAAACCCAGTTAATGATGATACGACTTTTTATGGAGTCGCTAAAGATATATGGGAGTTAGACTATTATAGATTTAGGGTTCCTGTATCCTACTGTGATAGGGTTGACATTGATAAGAGCATTAAGATAGATGATTTGGGATATACATTAGTAAACTTGAATAGGTTAGGTCATTTTAATGATCCTTTCATGTTAGGTATAGATGTGAAGCAAGTCTTCTACGTAGATGACCCTCTTAACGCTATTTGATCAGTGGTTGTACGATGTCCGGATAGTGATTACCATGCTGGTGATGATGAGGAGATTGGAGTCATTGAACTTGAGAACGAGCTGTTTGATGCCACAATGCCTCCCATCGACACTACAGATTTAGATGGTGACCAAACTAGAAATTATATACGGGATGGTGACAAAGGAATATTGGTTGATTGATGAAATGTGTCAACTGTTAGTTTAGGGTTTATTATTGTTATTATTGGCTATGTATTGTACTTATTTGAAGTCGGATGTGAATTTTTTTTTACTTGATTATGAATAGTTGTTTTTACTTGATTTATTTCGTTGCTTATCAATGATAATGTTCCCTTATCTGTTAAGCTTTCTGTTTTCAATACTGATCATTTTTTTTTTCCTTTAATCTGGTTTCTTTACAATAAGGTCAGTCTTGCTTTACTATATATGATCTACCTGCCCTATTTATGTTTAACTAACCATCATGTGTTTTTGGTTGTAGATCATGGTTTCTCCAAAGACAAGGGCTGCCACTAGAGCAAGGTAGAATATTATCAATGCATTGAAAGTGACAAGAGCGAGATCTGCACCAGAACTACCATCTTCTGGTCAGTCAAATGCATCAGAAAATAATGCTCATTTATACAGATATCTGTGTCAAAATGTTTTAGCCACGGAAGACCGTCCTCTATAATGATTTTTTAATAAATTAATATTTAATATATACGTAGATATGTGTGAATTAGTCTTTACACAGACAACGGTGTGAGTAGATCGATGATAAAGTATTTTAATTTTCACAAAAAGTCTGGATGTGATGTTGTTTCACACGGACTTTTGTGGCTTTATAAAATCTGTGTGAGATGCATGTTTACTAGTGGTGAATATAACAGTTTTACCTAAATGATACCACATTGTGATAACATTTGTAAATTGGTTACAAAAGCAATAATAACTAGTTGTACGTGAAATGGTTACTACATCTAAAATAAATATTATCTATTTTTACATTAATTGTTGTAATTGTCGTAGAATGCATATAAAAAGAATTATATTTGGTTAAGATACTACTAATGATATAATTAATTATTAGTAAAGAGAAAAAAAACTTAATTGTCAATTGATAATCAAACATTAATTGGCTAATGATTTAATTAATTAGTAATAAAGACTATTTCACTAATAAAAGAAACAAGGCTATGGGATAAACCGACTACTAAATATTAAATATTTTGAACTATTGGATATATTACTAATCCAGTGGTCCAAAATATTCAACAAAATGGGTGTATGTAAACACCCGGGTACCAAAGAAAATTTCACTATTCAAAATACGATTGAGTTGAATAAAAGTATTGTCATCAGCAAGTATTAATGCTTTTTTTTTTCTCTAGTACGGATCGTCTTTAAATTTTTAACATATATATATATATATATATATATATATCTATATATAAATCATTGATGTTTAAAATTTTTAGCATACATATATGTAGTCCCGAACTTAAATTTATCCGTTTACTAGTAATTTGAACGGTAAACGACAACTACTTTCACTTTTTACTCTGTTTTGGTACTTTTAGTGGTCCTAAAAGTTGACTTTTTTGGGTCAAAATTTGACAAAATGTTCTTCATGAAAGTTGTAGGGGACGTTAAACCGAGCACGTACATATGTGGTTCGTAAAAATCGGAGTTTGTATGCGGAAGTTATAAGCGAAATACGAAGTTACTGTTCATGATAGATAGTATATATTTGAATTTTTACTATGGAGCTAGGTAACTTTCTTTTCTCTCTCTCTCTCTCTCTCTCTCCCCTCTCCTCCCCGCGTCTCTCTCAATCTTCCCTACCACTCCAGCCACCTCACAACTCCAGCCACTTGAGGACGAATGAGTGGCACCGTTCGACTCCTCTACCTATATCCAACCTCCCCATGGTGGTAGATCACGGCCTAGTGGCCGAAAAACGAAGACCCATGGTTGAGAACTCCACAGCCCTGTTTTGAGTTAATGCTTCGTTCTCCCAACTCCGGCCACCAAAAATCGTCAGACCAAGTTCATTAGGAGCGCATTGAGACGAAGAGCGTCCTCCCCAAAGCTTTTGCCGAGAATTGATGCGTGGAGGAAGAATCGAAGGTTTGAAATTCTGGGTCACTATTCACGAATCGGGTTCAACCTTCTCCTTAATTGTTGAGGACGGAGTACTGGCTCATCACTCGACGAGGATCCTTACGCGTGGACACCACGTTAGCTGTATACCTCTGTAGAGTAGCTGGTTCAGCATAGTAGGATTCGGGGCATAGCATCTGCTGCTGTTGTTTTCATTGTAGGTTAACTATTGAACCTACCTGTATTTTTTTTTTTCTTTTTCCTCTTTTAGATTGCTCTGATAACTTATGGATTAAGTATCTTCAAGTTTGAAAGTTACATTGGTGTAATTAAGAATATGTTATTTTCGGATTTCAGTTACTTATTGTGGAGTTGTTGTGTTTTGGGGAGCAGGGTGGCTCCAGAAGATTAAGAACGGTTTATTAGCAGTGTGAATATATTTCTACAAGTTTTGGGGGTGACTCTGCTGAATTTTCGGTAGAGTTATTCCTAAGGTGGGCCACATAGGTCCACCTCGGATTTCAGGGTGAAATTCAGAGCGGGTCCTATCAGGATGAGAGAAAATTTAACTGAAACCTAAATTTAACTTGATATTTAGGTATTCTGCTGGAGCATAACTCAATAACTAATTATATTTCACTTTTAGCTACTTTTAGCTATAAATATAAGTATCACTATTGAAAATGTTCTTAGAGCATCCCCAACAGTGATAGTGTAATAACCGCAAATTTCGTTTTTTTACTTCGTGTAACTGTGTGGAATTATTAATATACTTTTTCACGAATTTTAGACTCGAAGTATCTTATTCTTGATTTATTGAAGTTCCGAAACTTTACGTTTTAACAAAAAGCTCAAAATGTTCGACTTGAGTAATCGACTTTTTATACGTATAGAATTTGGGAAAACTTCCTTCATGAAAGTTATAGAGCTCGTCGATACAAGTCCGTGCATATGCAGAATACGGAAATCGGATTTTTTATGAATTAGTTACGGCATTTAGAAGAAGTTTCCAATTTGGTATATATATTTTCAGAAACTTTCCCATTTTAGGGTTTCCATTTCTGTCGCCGTCACTATTGCTCTCGTCTTCATTCTCTCTCTCTCTCTCTCTCTCTCTCTCTCTCTCTCTCTCTCTCTCTCTCTCTCTCTCTCTCTCGTCCGAAACCACCGAAATAGAGCAAACTTCTCCAGCCTTATTCTCCCTCCACCGACCACCTCCAGATGTCGGACCACTTCCCTTGGCTTCGCCTCGAGCTGCTCTACTAGCTGGATGTCGTCGCTCCCTTCGGCACAGCCTCAAGGTCAGGCAAAACAGCTCGATCCAGTTGCACCTGAAACTGAACCAAACCATCCTTCTCTTGTTTCCAACCACCAACCCACACCAAACTTATCCCTCTACGTCGACTCGACCTCCTGAAGTTCTCAGAAGCAACCTTTCACCTTGGCGTGGCCTGTGGTGGCGGCTGGAAGCCAGCCTCGATCGGATCGAACGAAACTTTCAATCCGGATATCTCGAGCTGTGGAACTTCATTTCGGTTGATTCTTGAACTGGGGAGCTCGCCTTGAGTAGCTGAACTAATAATCTCCAGAAGGAATCTGACAAGACCCGACCTAGAATTTCCCCCTGAAATTCCAGGTGACCCTACGGGATCCACTTTTCGAGAAAATACAACATAACTTTCCCTAAAAATGAACAACCCTAACCTGCAAAGAATTCAAATTACACTTCTAGCATACCGTCCTTATACTTCTTGAGCCATCATGCTCCCTAAAAACCAACAACTCCATTTCTATCATAAACAATTCTAATAGGTTATCAGAGCAATTCTAAAACAATGAAAAGATGATAAGGATCGATAGATCCTACAATGCGGAAATAGTGCTAGCTCTGCCTCAACTCCATTTACGCCCGATCTCGACTAATATCACCTGCAAACTGGACATTTGAAAACAAAGCGCCCAGGGTAAAGTAATTTAAAAACACATTAGAGTGAGTGGACAAAAATAATTAACAATATAATTTAATTGAACGAAACTTTAATACTTTCCCATAATTTGAAATATTTACAAAAATTACGAGGCATGCCACATTTATAAAATATATTTCTCGCTACATGAAAAACTCGTGAAATCGGGCTAGCCTAGCAAGTCAAATAATAATATCAAGAAAAATACGGGGAAAAACAATTATCACCATACGAGTATAACAGAGCCCCTTAGGCTCGACCCTCGACTCACTCACATATAAATTATGTGATGAGGAGAACTAACAACCTCTACTACACTCACGTGAGGAGGAGAATAAATCACCTCGACTTCACCCACAAACACAAAGTAAGTGAGAAGGAGACACAATAACCAACTCAAGTATGGTGAAGGAAAATAATCTAAAAACTCGTAAATAAATAATTACATGACGGAAATCTAAATTTACGATACTTAAATAGAATTCCTAAACGTCTCTTTTTATCTAACTCCCTCAATTCTCCTTGATATCCATCAAAACTTCACCAAGAAGGTATATCCATCGATTTATAATTTCAAAAGCAAATCCGAAAAAGATCCGACGTTCGGATTCTCGTAAATCGACAATCGAAATTCTAAATCTTCGGAAATTCATAATAAATTCAACACTTCACCAATTTTCATCAAACTTCATATATAAGCTCAACAACATTTATAGGATTTAATAGGCTAAAAACATAATTAAATCACTATTCACGCACTGCACTGTTCCTCGCTGACACTATTCACACACCGACACTATTTATGCACCGCCGGTCAACCACCATATCTGGTTACCAAATTTTATCAGCAGCACCATCTCATCATTTCCAACAACTTTCTAAGCTGTGACAAAGTCAGAAAATACCTTGAAGTAGCTGAACAATTAAGCACTCTGATGTCCAGTGAAATTTTTCAATTATGCTTTCTTCCTCCACATTTCGATCTGGGTTATGAAACTTGACGAGCATAAAGAGTGGCTCAAGCCGCTTCTAATGGACCTGGTTTTATGGTCGGAGGTGGTCGGAAATCAGCATTGACCACTTTGCTATAGTAAAAATATTTGTCTTTGATCTCCGCATTTCCGGCCAAACCGCAGTAAATAACTCCCACATGCGTGTTAAGGAGGAGGAGATGAGTCTATCGATGCCTGCAGCTCGCCATTTGGTGGCCTGGAGGCAGAGGAAGAGAGAGTTGCAAAAGAGAGAGCACGGGGAGAAGGAAAGAGAAGAAGAAAAAAGAAATTTTACCGGCCTACAGTAAAAATTCAAATATATACGATCTATCATAAACAGTAACGTTCGTATTTCGCTTATAACTTTAGTATACATACTCCGATTTTTACGAACCAAGTATGCACGCGCTCGGTTTAACGTCCTCTACAACTTTCATGAAGAAAGCTTTATCGAATTTTGACCCGAACAAAAAGTCATCTTTTAGGCCCCCCTAAACGATCAAAACGGAGTCGAAAATTAAAATAACTCTCGTTTACCGTCCAAAAGACCCGTAAGTCCATAAATTTAGGTTTGGGTTGTAACAGTCTTCCCTCCTTATACAAATTTCGTCCTCGAAATTTCATACTGTCGAAGTAAAAGAGGAATACACACACTAATCCAAAATATAATATTCTCGCAAAAGAAATGCGTCGAATATAACGAAGTGAGGATAATAGTGCACAAAACGATGTGTGAATCTGCTCAAAACATGTAGAAATTCACTTCAAAACTCATCCAAAAATCGGCCACTCAAAACTGAGAGATTAACACTTAGAAGAAACAATCCTTAAGATGACATCTAGCTGATCACCGTAATCTGATCGATTCCCACAGTGTTCCTGTTGAATTAAGGAGATAGACTTACTTCCAATCATTACTGACAATCCTTATCAACTGAATGAGAAAATTTTCAGAGCATTAAGTTCAAAAGACTTATCCACAAGTACGAAGAATTTCTTCCATAGTCTTTATCGAAGCAAGATTTCATTCACTATTCCCATGAAACCTGTCTACTCATCCTTGGATTAAATTTTCTTTCACAACCTCAAGTTCACTATTTTAACAATCAATAGAGCTTTCGACAATTACACCAGTAATAAAAAAAAATAACATGCTTAACTAAGAATTATCGATGTCCAAAGTCAATTCACTTGTCTTGCTTAGTAGTGGAGCATTTCATACTCGCAAGTACATGAATTTCTGCGTTACAAAATTCGTGTCAACTATTAGTTCAAATGACTGAAGGTATTGACACCAGAAACCATTTGCTTTGGATAACAGCATTCATAGCCTTTTCATATAAGTCGCACGATGAGGAACCATGTCATTCACCAACAATATTGTGATATTATACCAACTCATCCTTAATACATCTTCCATTTGTACTACGTTTATGGGGTAATCCAACTACTATTAAAACACCACAAGATGGCTACAACTAACCAACGAGTTCCAAGCAAATAAATTCCTTCGCTATCACAAAACATTACTTTCCTTTCATTTGTTTGTGCCTAGATTCTGGTCAAATGTCATTTCACGTAAATGTCCCACTACGACTAAGAGTATCAAAGGATAACCTCGATCAACCGATATATTCTTAATTATATAACTTCTTTGGCTGCCATAAACGATTACCCTTCAGTACTACCCACCTGTTCATGCTTAAATTGTTGTACAAGTACTGCTATCAGAATGTTTCACTCTTTTTTTCGTGTTCCATGATTGTAATATTCCAACAATCAATATTAAACTATAAAGTACTTAAATATAGTCACCTCTTCTTTTCTTGACTCAAAATGGACATTCCCAAGCAACATTTGTCCTTTACCAAGCTGGGGATAAGGCTATTGAAAATCTGTTCTCTAGACAACACTTATTTAGGATGATTCCAGCTATAGCAATCCAATAAATCGTAGGTATATGCCCATGTATGGAACTAGAGGAATATTGGGTTGTGGTGCAATTCACCCCAAATATTTCCTTGAAAAGAAATTCAAGCTAGACAAGAAATAGTGAGATCAGAAATTTCAACCTTGACCAGTCCTCCTTCAAATACTCATAACCTGAGGTAACAAAGTCTGAATGGAGTGTAAACTAGAAAATACACTCATAGAGCTTTCCATCCATACAAAATAGGTTGTCCAATTTCCATTTAAATGAAAATGGTAGCTTGTCAAAATTGATCAACTGTTCTACAAACTACTGCAGACATATAATCGCTCAAACTGTCACTTTTTCAATTCCATAAGCTTGAAAAGGATAGAACCTCACGGAATAGATATGAGACATATTTTCATTCTCCACAAAAAGTTTCACACTCCCATTAACTCTTAGTAGAAAAATTATAGATCTGCAAATCCACTGTTCTATCATACAAATTCTACTGTATGCTGATTCTGATATTGATGTACTTGGTTGGCCATTTTATAAGCTAAAGAGCACAAAAATTAAAATTGTTTCTCGAACATATGTAAGACATGTATGTCTAAGTTCCTGTAAAATTTAGGCTCCATCTTCCTGCTAGTTAAGGAATTATGAATTTCCAAAGCCAACAAACAGTAATTTCTTTCTGCTCTAACTCTCCAATATTCCAATCAATATTCCATAAATTCTACCATTCCAAATGAAAAATCCTTTTACAAGAGAACACTAGACATAGAGAAGTACAATTCCACAAAATTTCAGAGCTTATGCTCTCCTGAAGTGAGAAATATGGGTCTCTAAATTCGATTGATATTTCTAACACAAAACTGCTAAGCACAAAATTAGCAACCTAAGATTTTGTCCACTCACTTAAATTTCCTCATTTGATCCATGTACTTGTCAATAATTTCACGCCAAATTCACACTTCATATTTACGTCATCTCGCCAGTAAGCATGCTATGGTGACTGTATATTAATTACACCAACTACTTCCTTACTTTCCAATCAAGAGTCACCATATCGTATAAATGTTGATTAAGGCAAGAACCAAAATCTCAATAGACTAACCCATTACTACCTGTAATGGCATCAAGGTAGTAAAGACTCACTCAATTCTCCAAAGCAATCCATTACATATGTTTAACTCAGGCAGTAAACAATTTCCAAGACAACAAAACACCAATCACCAGATTTTCCTCGAACAACATTCATGATAGAAAACAAAAGGACATTCGTCCAGCATCTTGTATCACACCAAGCAACACCAGGATTCGATAGTGATCCCACCATGTGACGATCTAATATTTCAAATTAAGCATCACTAAAATACTCGACTAAAAAGACAAACCACAATTCATTTCACCTAATAAAACTAGAATGCTAGTCAAGCCATGACTTAGAATATTTCCGGAGCCAACTGAAAACTTATTTCCGTAAAATTACTCCACTAACTACTCTTATAAGATCACAACTCATCTGTCTAGCAAAATATTTATCGAGAACTTATCACAATTCAAAAATCGAATCATACTCTATATTACATAGTAATTTCGCGTGAATTACTGTGGATATCCAACGATGTCTCAACCAATAATCCCTGAAATTACATTCAAGCACATCATCGAAAACAAATAATCAAAGACAGTCACTAACTCAAAATCACATACGAAGAGTTGACTCTAACTCTCCTAGTTAAAAACAATGACCAAGGTCATAACTTTATTATAAAACTTTAATCATTTCATTGGTTCCTCGAACTTCTACCACATATCAACTTCAAAAGACAACTCTTTATCCGTCGTCCTATATATTACAATCCAAAATTTGAAAAGACCAATTTATAGGTCAGTGTACTTGGAATCAATTCCTTTCATCTCAAAGAAAATTATGCCTATACAAGTTGGTCAGGTCAACAACCCAAAAACAATGACAAGACTGAAAATTTCATTCTACTTACAACTCACATTTACTGTTACCATCATTAGTGATCAGAGTCATTTGATAACACGACATCTAGCCATAAAAATTCAGAATATTTATTCAAATTTTTCCATTGTCTACCGGAAGGAGATATGTACATGACTCCAACATAAAGTGTCCAGTTCAAGAAATTTCAAATCTAGATTTCTCGGCAAATAGTTTCCAACAATTGAGATTCTCAAAGAATCTCCAACAACTTCTAGTGATCTTCCAAATGTTACTTAACAATTAATCACCTCACAAGACACATTTCCCAAACTTTGGTTCAAAGTCAGAACCATCATATTATTACCAATTTCATTTCCACCAAAAATCCTGATTTCAAAACAATTATAGTAACCACAGATAGCCCAACACTATGGTCGCTAACCTCTACCAATCAAGGATAATTTCAAAATTTGGTCTCACACCTTAAACAATGTCCCAACAACTGGTTGACATCGAGGAACAAATAATCACAACATTTCCTCGAATCACATTTCGTAACACAACTCAAACATGTAGAATACTCTTACTCTACTATCACCAGAAAAATGTGGAAGTCAGGTAAATTGTCACGCCCCGAATTTTAGAATAACAATTCAAAATCCGAAACATGAAAATACTACAAACTCAAAATAATCATCCTAAAAATTTTTCTTTTCTTAACATACTCACCACACAAAATAAAATCAAACCGAATTTTAGTCTCGGTTAATTATTACAACTCATATCCAAACTGTAATGTAAAGTTCTAAATGAGCATACACACACCTCACAACTAGATAAATAACAAAACTGCTGTAACACCTAAGCAGCTCGGTCACCTCCCTGGTTATCCTGACCTGCAGGAATATCCGCTACACCATTGAATAGTGTACCGGGATTGCAACAACACAAAACCCGGTAAGCTTATGAAAGCTTGTATGAGTAAAAGAATGAACTGTTACTTAATTTAATCTCATTTATTTTCACACACAGCAACACTCAATTATTTCCACATATGCAATTAATAACAATCTCAATCAACACCAATTCAATATATCATGACAACCCCACTCACAACTTTTCCCACAACTCTCATCATCGTATTTATAAAAATACAGTACTTGACAGACTAGAGCTCTAACTGAATCGTAGCCCGTCACCTGGCCTAGGTTATGGCATCCGACATATTTATCAATTATTGTATTTCATCAATATGTATACCTATATACATATTTAGAACGTCCAATAATTCCACATACTCAACCAATCGTATCCCATCATCCACACTAGGATTAGAGCATCTGATTACTCACTCAGGTCATTACGTTGAACCTAAACCCATAAATGAACCCAACATATAATATCACATACTCAACAATCATCCCAACCAAGATACATCATATTATTATGGAATTACACAATTGTAATATAATCAACTCATCAATTCAACACAATCATATCATAAATCAAACAATCCACACATTAATATATATTTTCCACGTAAATATATATATACGTAATCATCCACTCAGGGATGACCACTAATACCATCTATAGTTCACACAAGAAAATTATGAAATTCATTTGTATAGTTAAAAATTATTTTACTTACCTATGGACCGTGGTGATTCAAGTCCATGAATTTTTTTAAAACAAATATTTAATCCGCAAATATATTTTCACACAATTACCAAAAATAAATAAATTAAAATGCTCGGTTCGTAATATGAACCACGTGAGTTTTACTCACCTCGAAACTCCCGCTGCGTCTTCAATATAATTATAAATTATAATTTATAATTAACGCCGAATAGCTCACGCAATTAAAATCCGTCAATCACCTAATCAAATGTGATTCGAATTTAGCCAACAATTTCAACTCATAATTTAACCACTAATTAACGGTCAGATTCTAATTTACATTAAAATCCGACGAGCGGTTTCTCACGAATCGCTCCCCTAATTACCGTTTTTCACATATACGAAGATCCAACGGTCGGATCTTCGCCCATGACCACACAAAGCCTCTGGGACAGTCATATGATCATCATAACAAATTTACAAGTTCATCCAACGGTCATAATTTCACAGATCAAAAATCTAACGACCGAAATCGATCGAAATCACAAAATTCATAACTAATTCATACGATATCCGAAAAATGCGTATAATACGCCGAAATGATGTATCGAAACATAGAATCATAAAATGGACAGAAACCAAATTTTAGACCTCCGGAGGTGGCCGGAAAAGGCCGCCGGAGTTAGGGACAGAGCCGCCACCGACCACCACCAATGGTGTCGGGGCCGAGCTTGTCCCCTTCGTTTCATCATTCTGAGCAACTTTCATAACTAGCACAAGACCTAAAAATGACCGGAAGGCATCGAAATTACCGATTTACAGTCGGCGGCCGGAAAAAATGCAGAAACCGGTGAGCTTGAAAACCGACGTGAAAACTGCAACCTCAGGCCCCGATCCCTTCTGGAAACTTGTTCAGAACTTCCTTGCGAACTCAACAAGCTTGGAATCACAAGAAACGATCGTGTATAGCTCGAGATATCTTGATCGAAAGTTTTGGTTTCGATCCGTTCGGGTCGAGCTCCGACGAACGTGAAAACGTTCGACCCAGTTTCGGTCCTTCTTGGTGCTTGTAGAGGAAGTTGAGGCGAGCTCAATGAGACAAGAATCAAGTGAAATGATGGAGTGTAGCTCGAGATATCGAGATCGAACCGAAAATAGCCGTTTTCGGTTCGGGCTGTGCCGCCGCCGCCACAGGCCGCGCCGCCTTGTGAAACTGCCTCCGGGAGCTAGAGCAGCTCGAGACGAACGCCTAGGACTTGGTTTGAGGTCGAGAGGTGGTCTGTGGAGGGAGAACAATTAAGGAGAAAAATTCCTCCCCTTTCGGCCGAGAGCGACTGTGAGAGAGAGAGAGAACAGTTTTTTTTTTTTTTTTTGTTCAGAAACAGAAGGAAGAAGAAGGAGAACCAGTAGAAGAAAAAATTAGGGTTTCCAAAATTTTTTCTATATATACATGTTTCGGAAAACTTCGAAATTCGATAACTAATTCAGAAAAAATCCGATCTTCGTGTTCCGCACGTGTACGGACTCGTATCGACGAGCTCTACAACTTTCATGAAGGAAGTTTCTCCAAATTACGTACGTAGAAAAAGTCGATTTCTCAAACCGAGTATTTCGAGCTTTTCGTTAAAATAAACGTTTCGAAACTTCGATAATTGTAAAAATGAATGATTATCGAACATATATCGTGAAATCGCATAATAATCATTCGATACAATCACTCGGATTTAAAATGGAAATTGCGGGTATTACATAAATGATGTGAGACGCAATGAAATCCTACGAGGTCGGCGTACATAAGGCATAGCACTTGAAGGAAGAACCAACTAGACGTGTACCTTACACACTTGATGAGTACATCAACACTGAAGAGTATATGATGGGGAACCGCTGCAGTCAGGCCATCATTCGAGAGGTACTGAATAACATCAAGCGTATAAGGTAACAAGTCTACAGAATCTGACAACCTAATGCTCCGATACCAACTGACAAGACCCAACCCAAAATTTCCCCCTGAAATTCCAGGTGGCCCTGCGGGGTCCACTTTTCGAGAAAATTCAACAGAACTTTCCCCATAAATGAACGACCCTAACCTGCAAAAAATTCCAATTACACTTCTAGCATACCGTCCTTATACTTTTGGAGCCATCATGCTCCCCAAAAACCAACAACTCCATTTCCATAATAAACAATTCTCATAGGTTATCAGAGCAATTCTAAAACAAATGAAAAGAGGATAAGGATCGATAGATCCTACAATGCGGAAGTAGTGCTAACTATGCCTCAACTCCATGTAATTTAATTGAACGAAACTTTAATACTTTCCCATAATTTGAAATATTTACAAAAATTTGATGCATGCCACATTTATAAAATATATTTCTCACCACATGAACAACTCGTGAAATCGGGCTAGCCTCGTTAGTCAAATAATAATATCAAGAAAAATACGGGGAAGAACGATTATCACCATACGAGTATAACAGAGCCCCTTAGGCTCTACCCTCGACTCACTCACATATAAATTATGTGATGAGGAGAACTAACAACCTCTACTACACTCATGTGAGGAGGAGAATAAATCACCTCGACTTCACCCATAACCACAAAATAAGTGAGAAGGAGACACAATAACCAACTCAAATATGGTGAAGGAAAATAATCTAAAAACTCGTAAATAAATAATTACATGATAGAAATCTAAATTTACGATACTTAAATCGAATTCCTAAACGTCTCCTTTTATCTCAACTCCCTCAATTCTCCTCGATATCCATCAAAACTTCACCAAGAAGGTATATCCATTGATTTATAATTTCTAAAGCAAATCCGAAAGAGATCTGACGGTCGGATTCTCGTAAATCGACAATCAAAATTCTAAATCTTCGGAAATTCATAATAAATTCAAAACTTCACCAATTTTCATCAAACTTCGTATATAAGTTCTACAAAATTTATAGGATTTAATAGGCTAAAAAATAATTAAATCACTATTCACGCACTGCACTGTTCCGCGCCGACACTATTCACGCACCGCCGGTCAACCACCATATCTGGTTACCAAATTTTATCAGCAGCACCATCCCTTCATTTCCAACAACTTTCTTAACTTTGATAAAGTCATAAAATACCTTGAAGTAGCCGAACAATTAAGCACTCTGATGTACAATGAAATTTTCCAATTATGCTTTCTTCCTCCACGCTTCGATTTGGGTTATGAAACTTGGCGAGCATGAAGAGTGGCTCAAGCTGCTTCTAATGGACCTGATTTTATGGCTGGAGGTGGCCGGAAATAGGCATTGACCACTTTGCTACTGTAAAAATGTTGACCCGAATAAAAGTCATCTTTTAGGGCCCCTAAACAGTCAAAACGAAGTCGAAAATTAAAATAACTCTCGTTTACCGTCCAAAAGACCCGTAAGCTTATATTTGGGTCGTAACAGAATCGAAGCCATTGGTGAAAGTTTTCAAATCGAACTCAAGCTTGCCGGATTCTAGAAATTTTCCGACCACCGTGACTAGTTGGGTAATTTTCGACCTCTTCCCGTTATTTTCTGATCTTGAGCTAGTTATGAAAAATGATCAACCTGTTAAAATAAAGAAGAGTAGCTCAGCCCCGACACCATTGATGGTGGTCAACGGCAGCTCTACCATTAACTCCGGCCGCCCTTTCCGGCCACCTCCGGGGTTCAAAAATATAGACTATATATATTTTAAAATTTCACATTTCAATACGATCATTGTGGCATATTATATGCATTTTTTAGATATCGTATGATTTACTTATGAATTTTTAGATTTCGAACGATTTCGATCATTAGATATGTGATATGTAAAGTTAGGACCGTCTGATGGACATGTAGTTTTGATATGTTGATCATATGACTGTCCCAGTGGCTTTGTTTGGTCATGGGTGAAGATCCAAAAATTGGATCTTTGTATAATTGCAAAACAGTGATTAGGGAGGCGATTTGTGAGAATCCATCCGTCGGATTTTCGTATAATTTAGAATCCGACCGTTGGATGGTAGTTTAAATATGTTTTGGAATTATTGGCTAAATTCAAGTCACATTTGATTTGGTGATTGACGGTTTGTACTTGGGTGAGCTGGTTCGGTGTGATTTGTGTTTAAATTGAAAACGCAGCGAGAGTTTCGAGGTGAGTAAAACTCACATGGTTCATATTATGAACCAAGTGCTTTTAATTTATTTATTTTGTCTTAATTGTGTCAAAAATATTTATGGATTAAATATTTATTTTTAAAATCACATGGACTTGATCAACTACGGTCCATAGGTAAGTAAAATGAATTTTAATTATACAAATGAATTTCATGATTTTCTTGTGTGAACTATAGATGGTATTAGTGGTCATCCCTGAGTGGATGATTACGTATATATATATATCTACATGGAATATATATATTGGGTGGTGTGTTGTTGAGTGATGATATGATTTGAGTTGGAATAATGATTTGTATTATTTTTTTTCAATACTTAACTTTCATAATAATATTGTGTATCTTGGATGGGTTGATTTCATTGTGTGAAGCATATTGTCGTGCTCGTTTATGGATTTATGGTCGACGGTAGTGACTGGTATGGTAATCCGATATTCTAATCTCTAGGTAGATGATGGGTTACGATTGGTTGAGAGAGTTGGATGCCACAACCCTTGTCGGGTAATGAGGCTAGATTAAGTACAAGTATTGGACGTTCTAAATATGTATATATGTATATATATTGATAAATACGATATTCGATAAATATGTCAGATGCCATAACCTAGGCCAGGTGACGGGCTATGATTCAGTTAGAGCTCTAGTCTGTCAGACACCGTATTTTTATAAATACGATTTCAGGGTTTTGAGAATAAAGATGTGAGTTTAGATTTCATGTTGAATTATTGATTTGGTGATTGATTGTTGAGACTGGTTTTTTGTGGATGTGAGAATTGTTGTGTGTTGGCTTGGGTGAAAATAAATATAACTTAATTAAACAACCGTTCTTTCTTTTTACTAATACGAACTTTCAAAAAAGCTTACCGGGTTTTGTGTTGTTGCAATCCCAGTACACTATTCAAATAGTGTAGCGTATATTCCTGCAGGTCAGGATAATCAGGGAGGCGACCGTGCTGTTTAGGAGTTGCAGCATTTGTTTGATTACTTTACGTTGTGAGGTTGTTATGCTCATTTAGAGCTCTACAATTTTATTTGTGAGCTTTCAGTTGTAATAATTAACCGAGGCTAAATTCAGGATTTGAAATTCAATTCATGTGGTGTGTTTGTTAAGAAAAAAAAAACCAGGATATTATTTGTTGAGTTGAAGTAATTCATGTTTTGGATTTTGAATTTATTATTCTAAAATTCAGGGCGTGACAGATAGCTATATTCATAGATAAAAGTAGCTAAAATTAGAATATAGCTAGTTGAATATTGAGTTATGCTCCAGCAGAATACCTAAATCTCAAATTAAATTTAACTTTTAGTTAAATTTCTCTCCTCTCTAGCTAAATATAGCTAGGTCTTTTAGCTAAAGCTAAATTTAGCTTTTGTTTAGCTAGTCTGCTGGGGATCAAACTTAGCCTAAAATTAGTTAAATTTCAAATTTTTTTTTTTGAAATAAGTATTCTGTTGGGGATGCTCTTATAACATGCTTCTTTTGAGGGTCAAATCAAGTATATGTGTAGTATATATTATAATACCTACTACACATACACTTGATTTGATATGTAAGATATGTTGCATCATATATCTGGCATGTATGAAGAAGAAGATAATTTGGTATCAGCATGGCCTACTGAAGGTCTATCATTGCCTCATGGCCCTAGTCCTGATGTAGAAATATTATAATGACTTCTAGAAGATGCTGACACTGAATCGTACCCTAGTGTAAGGAAAAAGATGTTCAATTTCTTGATAAAGTTGTATCCTTTTTTTTCTTCTTCTTTTTAGAATAAAAGTTGTATCAGTTAAAAGCATTGGATAGTTAGAGTTGTGTGTCGTTCACACAGTTGCTTGACTTGTTGAAAGCATATTTGCCTTCGAGAGGCACTATTCCTACAACCTTTTATTTAACAAAAAGTTTTTATTAAAGATCTTGGGCTGACACACCAAAACATCACTAAATGTCCTAATACATATATGATCATGCTTTAAACACAGTTTGTCATGTGTGTTGTACTAGTCGCTGTACAAAGAACAGCTCTACTGACACGACATCCACTAAGAAGACAACTGCCATGGTTTTCTGTTACTTTCCATTAGGACTAAGACTTCAAAGGTTGTACATGTCTTGCCATCCAGATACATGTTACTTGGGCAGAATTAGACAAAATTGACTATGATTTTGGTTACGAGGATCAAAATGTTTGTTTGGTCTAGGTAGTGACGGGTTCAACCCTCTTGGTTTGACAAGCTTGTGCCGTAGTACCTGGCCTGTTATAATTATTGTTTACAATCTCCCTCCTTGGTTATGCATGAAAAGACCATACATAGATGTGTACCTGCAACCATTGGTATACACATATGACGCATTTGAGAAAGAGGTTTCCAAATTAAGGCGGCATTATTGTGGACTATAAATGATTTCCCTACATATGCTATGTTGTATGGATATAGCACAAAGGGGTTAAAGCTTGCCCGACTTGTGGTGAGAAAACTGATTATTTGAAATTGCGTTATGAAAAAGAAAAAATCTACATAGGGAATTTAAAGTGGCTTCCAAATGATCATATTTTTCATATATGACGCAATAAATTCAATGAATCAACTGAGAATCGTAAACCACCCAAACCAATGAAGGGGTCAAATTGCTTGAAGACAACTAGTATATTGACGTTCCAACTTGGAAAGAGAAAGAAAAAGGGTCCACTAGTAAAAAAAATTCTAGTTCAAATAATAATAACACAAATTACACGAGGCCCTGGAAGAAACGAGTATTCATACTATGGTTGTATAGGTAGAACAATCACATTAACATTAATCGATAACGATTATTATTTGTTTAGTCAGGTACATATTTGACTAAAGAAAGTATGTATGCAATCAGAGTCAGCTGAGGGAAGCATTGTAGAAGGTTACATAATTTACGATGCCTATCATTTTGTCCTATGCATTTGTCAGATGGGGTTGAGTCAAAGCGAACAAGGATTGGTCATAATGCTGATGACCCGAAGGTTGTTTCCTATGAAAGGTTATCATCATTTTTTGAAAGAGATGGTCGTTAAAATCTGGACATGAGTTTAGACTCCTTGATACTAAATGGAAACGTATCTACATGCATGTGTTGATTAATTGCTCTCAGATCAAGTAATATTTACAGTAAGTCATTTTCATTCTTGTGATAATGTCACTAATTAAATTTCTTTCATGTATCAGCAATTGACGATATATGTGTGACATTGTTAGAGATCATATAGCAGACACTCAACAAACTAGCCATCAACATACATCACCAGGAGGAGATGCAAACATCAGTGGGAGATGTCTACATGTATGGTCTCGAAATGTGAAGGGTGTGTTGTGTTCTTTTTCCCGACCGAGGTTATTTTTGTCCCACTAAATTTTTGTTACTTGGCATGGTTTTTAATGAGGCAACGTACAAGAGAAGCATCGCGTTTGGGAGACACAGGGGAGAGTGTTTAAGTAAATCCAGATTTTGTGTCTGTCCCAAACTCTAGGTTACTTGACCTAGTTGTAATAGGGTTTTGAATTAAAGATATTCTCGGAGATACTCATTGATATCCGATTAATTGTACGATTATCTTTCCTTGTACAACCTCTGATTCTATGTCTTATAATCATCTATATAAAGAGGCCCCTATTATTAATGAAAGAACGACTCAATTCTCTCCTAATTTCAGTTTTTCTTAAACAAAAATTAATTAAAATAAAATTTTGAATCAGGACGTTAGCATGCTGATTTCTTCTCCCCCCACGTGCAGCACATTCCTTCCTTTCTTTTCCTATCTCTCTTCCTATCTTGGGCTACCACGTGGCCCTCATCTTTTCTCTCTTTCAAGACCACACACCCACACATTAATTCCATTCGGTTCCTCTCTCTTAGAGCGGTAGCCGACCCATCTTCTTCTGCCTACCCTCTACCACCAAGACCACCATCTTTCTCTCACCTCTCATCTATTCTTCACAATTCCTCAGTCAAATTCCATCATTTTTTCGAGAGAGAGAGAGAGAGAGAGAGAGAGAGAGAGAGAGAGAGAGAGAGAATAATTCCAAGCTAGTCATACTTACTCTTTAGTGTAGTTGTGATTAGTGTTAGTCTCTTCCTTTTTTCTTAACTCTCTTCTTGCTTTAATTTCTTGTAATTGATGAATTTCTTTGTGGGTATGTTGATAGATTTTGAACAGTTTCTTATTTGGGTCTAGGGCTTGAAGCCCTAGCAATTTTTATCATGTAATGACATTAATTTTTGGTGCTTAATGAATGTGTGTTGTGGTTTTTTGTTCATGACTTCGTGTAATTTTCGATGGGAATTTGTTATAGAAATTAGCCAATTTTATGACTAGTTCTTGTCCTTATCATGAAGTTCATTTGATTAGTGGCGTTATTTTATGAATGAGCATGTTGTCATTAGCAAATTGTTAATCTCTAAAAATTTGACTTAATGCCATTATATGCATATTAGGAGCCCTAGTCCGGTCTTAATGTGTGTGTGATGAGAATGTGAATGCTCTAGCCTGGATTTACAGTACTTTTGTAATATGAGAATGTGAATGCCCTAGTCCGGATTTGCATTATCACTCTAAGGCTCTAGTCCGGCTTAGAGTTAGGGATTGCTCCATTTCCCATTCGTTATGTGCTAAAATTGTGTAGTTACGGTAAATGATTGCTAGTGTGGATGCCTTAGTACCCAAATTATTGATAAAGTGGATGCCTTAATACCCAAATTCCTTCCGTTGTTTTCCAAACCTTTAAATTTCAAGCACTTTACTTTTTGCAAATTTTAATTTCCTAGTTTTTAATTTACAAAACCAAAAATCAATTCTCCCAAATATTTGCTCCCATTTTTAATTGTAAGTACCATAAGGCTTTGAGTCTACCAATCTATTTTAGTGTGTTCTTGGCTACTTTTAGCATAGATAAACTTCAGCACATTAGCAGTTAGCATAGATAAACTTCAGCACATTAGCAGCATTACAAACATTACCACACTGGTAAGCACATCAACTAAATGAAGCATTATTACAGCAACTAAAAATATTACCAAACGTTAACAAACATTATTGCAGGCATTGAAACCATTACCAAACATTATTGCAGCCACTAAAGTAACATTTCTTGAACACTTCCACAAACATTATCAACTTCCACAAAATTATCAAACAAAAATCTAGATAGAGCACTAACCCTATTTTGTGCCTTCAGTTTTCTTTGATTTTTTTTGGAATACTTTGCACCTTTCTGTGTAGAATATTTCCCTATTTTGGTGCTCTGCATATTCTGTTGAGAATTAACATATAAGGTGTGGGGGTGGTCAATTATTCTAGACCCATAATTAGGATAATTAACTCAGTCATTAATACAGCAGTAAATATTGGCCATGAAAGCGACAATGATTATTGTTATAAGTATGGTAATAACTGTGTGTAATGATTAACCTTCATAAATGACCGTCATAAGTGTAGCGATGATTGCCATCATAAGAGCATGAGTAAATACAGCCATACAAGCAGTGGTAATAGTTACTTGTCGGCTAAGTATGTTATCGCCTATACAAAGGAGGCTCGACATCTAGGTAAGGCATTTGATTCTGATTCAGTTTACTACACCTAACTGAGAAACGTAGTAACTTAGGCATCAAATAGTTTTGTGTAGGTACCCTCCTCCTCCTCAAATCTATAGTCAGAGGAAGCTCCCTAATTTTTTGTTGTCATCAGGTCAACGATAAACAGACGCCCATCGGCTCAGCATCATTAGGTCAATGATGAAGAAAAGCCTTCGGCTAATCGTCATCAAGTCATCGACGAAGAAAAGCCTCTGACTCTTGTTGTTAGGTCAACAATGAATAGAAGCTTCTTAATTATTCCTAGTCGGTTCCCAGCCCTAGTTTGTATTTATTGGTGAGTCAAAATCTTCCTGAAAATTTTTTGTCACCAACACAAGGATAATAGCTTCAAATGACATCAGAAACATTGAAAAACAAGGAAAAAATGTGCAAACTAGTACCTATCTTTGTTTGCTCATAAAATTTTTTACTCTTCCATAGTCGGAAAGTATTCAATGGAAGCTTGATCTTCATATTTGATCCAATCCTATAAGCATATTAATGCTTCATTAACCTGTCTCCTTCACCAAAAACGGCATATGATGGGAATCCTATCAATAAAGAAGAGGCATAGGCATTGCCTCTCTATCCAATCTGTCTTCCCCCCCCCCCCCCCAAAAAAAAAAAAAACACACACACTTTTGAAATGAAAACAACCTCCAAGAAGAAAGAGATCCAAAGTCTGGTCCCCTCGATCACCCTAACTTTGGATTCAATGAACTCCACTAGAGATCAATAAGCCTTTTTCCAGTCTAAAGTAGCTTTTTGATGCCTCTGTTGATACTTGAGTTGTAAAAACATCTCTTACAATAGCTACTAAGTTTGGATATTTCCCACCATTGAGCTTCCAACATAACAAGATATGGAATTCAAAAGACTTTAGAGGCTTCTCAATAGGATCTAAGATCAATGTACCTATTCACCTCACTCTCGACAACCACTTCACAACTATCTTCGAGCTTCCTCTCCCAATCAGCAAGCATTTCAGCCTTCTATCTAGTCATTGACTTTGATGCTGAGGAGCTGGTCCCACACTTGCAGTAGCAGCACTGTTGCTCTTTTTTTTTAGAAGCTTGAGATGAAGCAAAGGAGCTTGCATACAAATTTGTCAACTTACCAAAAGTTCCTTCAGCTGTTTGGTCTTCTCCTCCACTTCTTGGTCAGCAAAATGTAGCATTCAATGACACACATGACTGAAGTTCCTAAGCTTGTATTTGTGGTCCAAAACTAAAGTCACTAAAATGAACTGATTTAAATGATCAAGTTTACCAAAGTACTTCATGAACTTGGACCTCATCTTCACAGCCATGGCTACTAAAGTCTTCTCAGCTTTACTACCCTCAGCAATTTCAGGTCTTATAAAGCGAGAATTTATCTCTGCCTCTATAGTCACAATGTCATAAAATGCCCTTTGGATGGTTGGCTTTGTCAATGCACTAATCCTTAGGGTTACATCGTAAAATAACAAAAGAAATTGCACAAAGTCTGCTGCCCTCTCCCAATCAATTTCAGTAGGTGGCTCAATTCTCTTCCTAGACTTGTTCTTTCACACCTAAACTTGGGATATGACTCGAGGGGTTTTTAAGTGAGAGAAAATGCGAGTACGACCAAGATCAACACAATCTTGACCCTAAATAAAATGAAGTACTACTTTGGAATGGAATCCGATTTAAAGCAAAGTATCACCAACTAAATGACAACTAGATGTTAATCAAGCAACAAAAAGGTTTCATTTGAACTTGAACCGTGCAGTGAAAGAACTGAAAATGATTCAATAGAATTGTAAATGATGAAATGGAGACATAACTGAACTCCAATGTTAAGGCATGAACAGCTTAGCTTTTGAAAATTTATTAAAAAAATCATTTGTATAGCCATGAACTTGAAATCTTTCAAACTCACAGTAAACATGTTAAGGAAGAACATATTGAAATCGGTACAATTTAGATTTTGGGAAGCAAGGAAAAAGATGAACACAATCTAACTGAAGTCACTGAACTGTTATGTTTTATAAAAAATAAAAAAAAGGTTAAATACTGTTTACTCCTTGTACTTTTGCTTGAAAAACACTTCAATCTTTGACCTTCTAATTTCACACGTTTAGTCCCTGTACTTTAAAATTTGAGACCAATAGGTCCTTGCAGTCTAAAAGTCACGGTGAAATGTCTATTATGCCCTCAGTTCTTTTTTTTATTAATTAATTATTTTATTTCTTTTGAAAAAGGAATTTTTTTTCCCTTTCTTTCTTTCTTTCAGTTTTTTTTATTTTTTTCTGTTTTTTTTTCTTTCTTTCTTTCTGTTTGAAAAAAAAAAAGAATAAATAAAATAAAGAAAAAGAATTAAAAAAAAGAGAGAAATGAATAAATTTATTACAAAAAAAAAACTGAGGGCATAATAGACATTTCTACCGTGACTTTTAGACGGTAAGGACCTATTGGTCTGAAATTTTGAAGTACAGGGACTAAACGTGTGAAATTAGAAGGTCAGGGACTGAAGTGTTTTACGGTCAAAAGCTCAAGGACTAAACAGTATTTAACCCTAAAAAAAAAAAAAAAACTTTTAGCCACATCGTCAACTTAGAAAATTCACGAAAAAATTATTCTAACTTCAAATGACAAGAATCAATTTTGAAACAAGCATTTGGATGTGCCAAGTTTTGGATACTTCTTCAATTAGAACTATTTCTCATATTAACATTCCTTGCTATCAGGTTGATGATAAGTTTATTTGGGGTCCTGCGCCAAATAGAAAGTTTTCCATTAAATCGGCTACTTCGATTGAAGACTGCTTGATTCTGTGTTGGCAGATCTGGAAAACTCGAAACAACGTTGTCTTCAGGCCAACTTTTCTTCGGTCTCTATTGTGTATGTTGCAGCTTCCTTCGGTTTCTTCTCTTGCTAGAGCCATTTTTGGAAGCTATCAAGTGGCATCCTCCTTCTCAGGGCCTCTTCAGACTCAACGTTGATGGCTCGATGTCTGCTTCAGGTATGGCTTCTTCTGGCTTTACTATCAGAAACTACTTTGGTAACCCAGTTATTGCCGGTGCTTCCATTGTTATGGCTGAATGTACTACTCTCAAGGATGGTTTGTTTGCTGCTATGAGATTCAACCATACTAGAATACTTGTTGAAGGAGATTCTGCTCTAATCATTAACTACAAGCTGCACCGATCCCATTGTCCGTGGTCTGTTAAGTCTCTGGGTCTGAGACATCTTCTCCCTTGCAAAGTCCTTTGACAGTATTTCTTTTTCCCATGTGTTCCGAGAAGCAAACTTTCTAGCTGATGCTATCACTGTTGTTGGGTACAATCTCTCCTCCTCCAAAATTTGGATCTATAGCCTCCCTGTTGTTGCTGTTCCGACCTTGAATTGGGATTAGTTTAATTTTGGTTGCCCTAGAGGCTTCTAGTTGTAATTTTCCTTTCCTTTTCAAAAAAAAAATAAATATATAAAATAAAGATTTAAGATGATTAAACCAATAACCATATACATGTGTGTATCTATGCCTTTTCAACTCAAAAAGAATTATTCTGCATATGTATGGTATGACTTTGCCTGAATTATTTATTATTGTTTTTGGTTACAGGTTCTTCGGATTATATTCTCGCTATGTTCTTCATCCTTTGTCTTCCTCTCACCATAAACTCTATCTTATTGGTTTTGATTCCAGGTAAGGCTTCTCTTTTTGTTATATTGTTGTCAATGATAATACTTGGGTGTAAATGTAGTGAAAAGTTATGCACTCAATCTTTATCTTTTGCATTTTGTTTTTGACTGATATGTTAAGGTTTCGATAGAAATTCTATAAGTCTTATTAATAAAAATTCTATAAGTCTTATTATTATTTTTAATACTCAGTCTTTTTTTCAAAGTAATGAGTCTCGCTTATCTTGCATGTGTGTTATCCATTTGCATATATCTGTGCACTTTAGACTAATTAGATTTTAAAATAATATACATATTGTATCATCTGAGCTTTCATTAATGAAATTTTAGTTTTTTTTTTTTAATTTCTTCGTGATGTGACCTTGTTCATTTAATGTTAAAGATATATTGTTAGTAATGTTGGTTTATATCTTCATACTTAGCTATTCGTTTTACTTTTTTTTCTAGTTGACATAGATATTGGTAAGGAAAAAATGGACAAGTCATGGATTGATTGGGCAGATTGGTGTTTAAAGCCATATCGTGCGAAGTTAGAAGGTTTCTCGAACATTGCATATATCAACCGGGATCCGAGTTCAAGGATTTATTATCCTTGCAGAAAATGTGAAAACCATAAATTCTTTGAGAAAGTAATTGTGTGACAGCATCTTTGTGATAATGGATTTTGAAAGAAGTATGAGAAATGGGATAAACATGGTGAGTTCAGGGATGGTGATCATTCATCGTTTAGAGATGAGTTGCTAATGAGGTCAGGTGATTATATGGAAGAAAATATGGCTAGACTAGTCCAACAAGCTATAGGAACTGCAAATGTTGTTAGACCACATGATGAGAATGTGGAGAAAATCCAAATCCACTTGTTGAGTTATTGAGCCAAACAAATCTACTAAGCAATTCTTAAAGTTGATGAAAGGTGTAAATCTCCCATTATGTTCTGGGTCTAAAAAACATATAGCCTTATCTTTCATGATTAGGCTTCTACAAGCGAAAGTGTTATATGCATGGATGGACAAATCTTTCAAAGAATTGCTTGATATATGTGATGAGTCTATGCCAGAAGATGTAAACCTTCCTAATTATTATTATGAAGATCAAACGTTAATTGAAGTTTAGGCTTCACGTATAAAACAGTGGATGCTTCCCCTAATAGCTGTATGCTATTCAGAAATGAAGACATAAATCTTGATCAATGTTTGATATGCAAGGCATCTCAATGGAAAGATACTGGTGGTGATTCAATTTCTGATTTGGGACCTAGAAAATGAAAGGCAGCATAACAAGCAAGATATTTTCCTTTGAAACCAAGATCGCAGAGGTTGTTTATGCCCTCTAAAATGGCAATGCTTAATGAACTAATGATGGTGTGTTTAGGCATCTTGCCGACTCTCTTGCATGGAAGGATTTTGACAATAAACACCCAAGTTTCTCTAGAAAAATTCGCAATGTAAGGCCTGGGTTTGCCTCAAGTTGTTTATGCTTGATTTTGACAATAATCCATTCTAGACTACGAATATAGTTCATAGTACTTGGCCTATCATACTAATTCCATACAACTTACCACTAATGATGGTGATGAAGCAACCTTTTATCTCTCTTTCTGTACTTATTGATGGCCTAAAAGGATCTAGTGATAAGATCGATTTTTACATGCAACCACTCATTGAAGAGTTGAAGGAATTGTGGGATGAGGGCGTAGCAACTTTTGATGCATTAAGTAATCAAATGTTTCAAATGCATGCTATATTACTTTCGACGTTTAATGATTTTCCTGCCTGTGTCAATTTATCAGGGTAGAGTACAAAAGGTGAATATGCATACCCTTCTTGCAACTTTGAAACTGATTCTGTATGGCTGCCAAATCATAAAGCAATTTCATACTGGAGCAGCCAATAGTTTTTACCTTATGATCACAAGTATCAGAAAGATCCCAAATCTTTCAATGGCTTACGAGAATATAGACGAGCTCCTACAACATTATCAAAAGAAGATCTTCTCACTCAACTTCAATCCAATGGTATCCTTATAGAGTATAAAAAGAAAGATCTTCAGACAAGGCAAATGATTGGGCCAGAGAAACCTGAGAAAAATCCTTTGAAGAAAAGGAAGCACAATTAGAAGGAAAAAAAATATAGTTTTTGAGTTGCCTTATTGGAAGCACAACCTTGATGTGATGCATATAGAGAAGAATGTGTGTGACAATAAGTGATGCCCTGGAAATTCGTATTTATTTTTCAAGGATTTTTCAAAATCTAATTTGTGATTATTGGACGATTTCGTGGCTTATGAATGGAGCGGAAGTGTTTCGGACGATTTGTTATTCGAAATGTATGGTTTTAGGGGGCACGAAGGTTGACATTTTATATATTGGGATTCTCCAAAAACTTCCTTCATGAAAATCATAAAGCGCGTCGATACGAGCTCGTCAACATGCAGAACGCAGAAATCGGAGTTTGTATATCAGATTTCCAATTTGGGAAACTTTTCTCTCTCTTCAGTCCCAAGCTCGGTTTCGCCCCTCTCCCTTCACTGGCGTCGTTCTTCCTCCTCCAGCCACTATAGGACACGATTCCAAGTGGGCTTTCTTCATCTCAACCTCCTCTACATGTCTGTGATAACCATCAAGCATGAGACGAGCTGTCGTGGGCGCTGCAAGTCCGAGAAAAACTCACGACAAGGACTAAATCACCTTGATCAGAGTCGGCGATTCTGACCACCATAGCAGGTGTTTTTTGGGGGCTTTTGTAGCCTTGAGGCTGGAGAAGGATTCTCCCAAGGTAGCTTGGAACGATTTCACTTGTGAAGGACGAATCGAAGCTTTGAAGTTCTAAGGTTTCAATCGGCCAGAGTTCTAAGGTAAAATTTGATCTATTGGTTTATAATTGGACTTTGATGTTGTTATGAAAGTTGAAATTGGAGTTGAGATGAAGAACTTTGGTGTTGGAAGTTTTGCCGGCGCCACCATTATGGTGGTGTTTTCCGGCGGTTTTCGGTCACCTCAGGGATAGTTTATGTTCCTGATTTCAATCTACTCGTCGATACGAGCATTTCGATATATAATACGTAATTTTTGGTGATCGTATGAGCATGTTAGGGTTTTTGGGATTTCAATATTTTCGGTTATCGATTCGTGAGGATTCGAGCGTCTGATCGACTTGTGAGTTGGATATATCGATCGTGGAAGTATTCTGAAGACTTAGGGAGGTCTCAGATGTAGTTTTTACCTCAATTGGCGTTACTTTCAGGGTTGTTGTTCGATTAGGGATTCGAACTTTAATCGCTTGTAATATATGTACTAAGTTGAGACCATTGGTGATTAGGTGCTTCTCAAGGTGATTTGGACGAGTTGTTGGTATGAGTGTTAGTTCGGTTCTGTATAGAAGACGCAGCGGGATTCTGAGGTGAGTAATCTCACAATGTTCAACCAGGTTTTTCGTGTCACGCCCCGAATTTTAGAATAACAATTCAAAATCCGAGACATGAAAATACCACATCACAAAATTATCATCCTGAAAATTTTTCTTTTCTTAACATACACACCACACAAAATAGAATCAAACCGAATTTAGTCTCGGTTAATTATTACAACTCAAATCCAAATGTAATGTAAGCTCTAAATGAGCATACACACACATCACCACTAAATAAATAACATGACTGCTGTAACACCTAAGCAGCCCGGTCACCTCCCTGGTTATCCTGACCTGCAGGAATATCCGCTACACCATTGAATAGTGTACCGAGATTGCAACAACACAAAACCCGGTAAGCTTATGAAAGCTTGTATGAGTAAAAGAATGAACTGTTACTTAATTTAATCTCATTTATTTCCACACACCGCAACACTCAATTATTTCCACATATGCAAATAATAACAATCTCAATCAAACACCAATTCAATATATCAAGACAACCCAACTCACAACTTTCCCCACAACTCTCATCATCGTATTTATAAAAATACGGTATTTGACAGACTAGAGCTCTAACTGAATCGTAGCCCGTCACCTGGCCTAGGTTATGGCATCCGACATATTTATCAATTATTGTATTTCATCAATATGCATACCTATATACATATTTAGAACGTCCAATAATTTCACATACTCAACCAATCGTATCCCATCATCCACACTAGGATTAGAGCGTCCGATTACCCACACCGGTCATTATGTTAACCCTAAACCCATAAATGAACCCAGCATATAACATCACATACTGAAATCAACCCAACCAAGATACATCATATTATTATGGAATTACACAATCGTAATAAAATCAACTCATCAATTCCACTCAATCATATCATAAATCAAACGATCCACTCATCAATATATATTTTCCACGTAAATATATATATACGTAATCATCCACTCAGGAATGACCACTAATACCATCTATAGTTCACACAAAAAAATTATGAAATTCATTTGTATAGTTAAAATTCATTTTACTTACCTATGGACCGTGGTAATTCAAGTCCATGAAATTTTAAAACAAATATTTAATCCGCAAATATTTTTCACACAATTACCAAAAATAAATAAATTAAAATGCTCGGTTCGTAATATGAACCACGTGAGTTTTACTCACCTCGAAACTCCCGCTGCGTCTTCAATATAATTATAAATTATAATTTATAATTAACGCCGAATAGCTCACGAAATTAAAATCCGTCAATCACCTAATCAAATGTGATTCGAATTTAGCCAACAAATTCAACTCATAATTTAACCACTAATTAACGGTCAGATTCTAATTTACATTAAAATCCGACGAGCGGTTTCTCACGAATCGCTCCCCTAATTACCGTTTTTCACATATACGAAGATCCAACGGTCGGATCTTCACCCATGACCACACAAAGCCTCTGGGACAGTCATATGATCATCATAACAAATTTACAAGTTCATCCAACGGTCATAATTCCACAGATCAAAAATCTAACGACCGAAATCGATCGAAATCACAAAATTCATAACTAATTCATACGATATCCGAAAAATACGTATAATACTCCGAAATGATCGTATCGAAACATAGAATCATAAAATGGACAGAAACCAAATTTTAGACCTCCGGAGGTGGCCGGAAAAGGCCGCCGGAGTTAGGGACAAAGCCGCCACCGACCACCACCAATGGTGTCGGGGCCGAGCTTGTCCCCTTCGTTTCATCATTCTGAGCAAATTTCATAACTAGCACAAGACCTAAAAATGACCGGAAAACATCGAAATTACCGATTTACAGTCGGCGGCCGGAAAAAATGCAGAAACCGGTGAGCTTGAAAACCGACGTGAAAACTGCAACCTCAGGCCCCGATCCCTTCTGGAAACTTGTTCAGAACTTCCTTGCGAACTCAACAAGCTTGGAATCACAAGAAACGATCGTGTATAGCTCGAGATATCTTGATCGAAAGTTTCGGTATTTCGATTCGTTCGGGTCGAGCTCCGACGAATGTGAAAACGTTCGACCAAGTTCCGGTCCTTCTTGGTGCTTGTAGAGGAAGTTGAAGCGAGCTCAATGAGACAAGAATCAAGTGAAATGATGGAGTGTAGCTCGAGATATCGAGATCGAACCGAAAATGGACGTTTTCGGTTCGGGCTGTGCCGCCGCCGCCACAGGCTGCGCCGCCGTGTGAGACTGCCTCCGGGAGCTAGAGCAGCTCGAGACGAACGCCTGGGACTTGGTTTGAGGTCGAGAGGTGGTCTGTGGAGGGAGAACAATTAAGGAGAAGTTTTCCTCCCCTTTCGGCCGATTGCAGCTGTGAGAGAGAGAGAGAAAAACTAGTTTTCCAGAAACGGAAGGAGAAGAAGAAGAAGAAAGAAAAGGAAAAAAAAGGAACCGGTAGGGAAAAAAATTAGGGTTTCTGAAATTTTTCTATATATACATGTTTCGGAAAACTTCGAAATTCGATAACTAATTCAGAAAAAAACCGATCTTCGTGTTCCGCACGTGTACGGACTCGTATCGACGAGCTCTACAACTTTCATGAAGGAAGTTTCTCCAAATTTCGTACGTAGAAAAAGTCGATTTCTCAAACCGAGTATTTCGAGCTTTTCGTTAAAATAAACGTTTCGAAACTTCGATAATTGTAAAAATGAATGATTATCGAACATAAATCGTGAAATCGTATAATAATCATTCGATACAATCACTCGGATTTAAAATGGAAATTGCGGGTATTACAATCTACCCCCCTTAAAGGAATTTCGTCCCGAAATTCAAGTACCAAATTCCCTAAAAAGCTGTGGATACCTCGTCCTCATGTCAGATTCTAACTCCCATGATGCATCACCCTCGTCATGATGACTCCACAACACCTTCACGAGATCAACCTCTTTCCTACGAAGTTTCTTTGTAGACCTATCCAAGATACGAACAGGTTCAACCACAAACATCACATCCGGGTTCACTTCAATCGTACCGTGGTCAATCACGTGAGACTCATCTCGCACATACTTCCTGAGCAGAGATACATGGAAAACGTTGTGCACACCCGACATGCTAACAGGTAAAGCAAGACGATATGTCAAGTTACCAACCCTTTCTAGAATCTCAAAGGGTCCAACATACCTCGGTGCGAGTTTTCCCTTCTTGCCAAATCTCACCACACCTTTCATTGGTGAGACTTTCAAGAACACATGATCACCTGTCTCAAACTCCAACGGTCTCCTCTTCAAGTCAGCATAACTCTTCTGTCTACTCTGAGCGGTTCGGATTCTGTCCCGAATAGTAGTGACCTTCTCTGTAGTCTCCTGTACAATCTCAGGTCCGATGAACCCTTTGTCCCCTGCTTCCGCCCAACAGATAGGAGTCCTACATGGCCTACCATAAAGAGCCTCATATGGAGCCATACCGATACTAGAGTGATAGCTGTTGTTGTAGGCAAACTCTACCAATGGCAGATGATCCGCCCAACTACCCTTAAAATCCAGAACACAAGCTCTGAGCATGTCCTCCATCACCTGATTCACTCTCTCGGTCTGTCCATCTGTTTGTGGGTGAAATGCAGTGCTCATAGCAAGAGACGTACCAAATGCCTTGTGGAACCTACGCCAGAATTCTGATGTGAAACGAGCATCACGATCCGATACAATCGTCACAGGCACTCCATGAAGCCTCACTATCTCGTTCACATATAACTTACACAATGCATCACCTGAGTACGTTTTTGCCACCGGAAGGAAGTGTGCTGATTTAGTCAACCGGTCAACAATCACCCAAATCGAGTCATAACTTTGCCTGGATCTGGGCAATCCAGTCACAAAGTCCATAGAGATGTCTTCCTATTTCCACACAGGAATTGATAAGGGATTCAACATTCCTGCTGGTCTCTGATGCTCTGCCTTCACCTGTTGACAGGTAAGACACTTCGACACGTGTTCCGCCACATCCCTCTTCATACCATACCACCAAAACTGCCTTCGTAGATCCATATACATTTTAGTACCTCCTGGATGTATAGTATATCAAGACCTATGTGCTTCCCGCATGATCTCCTCCCTGAGGTTATCAACACTCGGTACATACAATCTCCCTCGAAATCTCAACCCTCCATCAGCCCCAATCATCCACTCAGAAGGACCCTCCACATCCGGGTCAGCAGTCATCTCAGAAATCCTTGTCTGAGCAAACTCATCAAGTGTCTGACCCTGAATGATCCTGGAGATCAAGGTGGGCTGTAAGGTGATACTACCGAGAAAGATTCCCTGTCCTGCTCCTGCGGGCATAAGGTCGAACTCAGATGCAGCTTCTAACATGCGCCACTCCTGCACCATAATCGATGCCATGATTACCCGCGGTTTCCTACTCAAAGCATCCGCCACCACATTCGCCTTTCCGGGATGGTACTCCAAGGTGAAATCATAGTCCTTAATGAGCTCCATCCATCTCCTCTGCCTCATGTTCAATTCCTTCTGGGAGAATAGATACTTCAAACTCTTGTGATCAGAAAAGAGTTCAAATTTCTCACCATAAAGGTAGTGCCTCCAAATCTTCAAGGCAAACACCACAGCTGCTAGCTCTAGATCATGAGTAGGGTAATTCCGCTCATGTACCTTCAACTGTCTAGAACCATAAGCAACAACACTACCATTCTGCATCAACACACAACCCAAACCCTGATGAGATGCATCGCTGTAAATGACTAATCCACCACCACTAGTAGGAATAGTCAACACCGGAGCTGTAGTCAATCTAGTCTTCAGCTCTATGAAAGCCTTCTCACACTTATCCGACCATACGAACTGAGTGTCTTTCCTGGTCAATTTGGTCAAAGCCGAAGCAATACCAGAAAACCCTTCAATGAAGCGCCTGTAATAACCGGCCAATCCAAGGAAGCTACGGATTTCTGTAACCGTAGTAGGGCGACTCCAACTCATCACTGCTTCAACCTTCGAAGGATCCACAGAAACTCCATCTTTCGAGACCACATGACCAAGGAACTTGACTTCACTCTGCCAGAAGTCGCATTTCTCGAACTTGGCAAATAGTTTCTGCTCTCTCAATGTCTGCAGCACTATCCGCAGATGTCTCTCATGCTTCGCTGACGACCTTGAATAAATCAAGATGTCATCAACGAACACTACCACGAACTGATCCAAGTAAGGACTGAACGTACGGTTCATCAAGTCCATAAATGCTGCGGGGGCATTCGTGAGACCAAAAGGCATGACAAGAAACTCAAAATGTCCATACCTGGTCCTGAACGCCGTCTTTGGAATATCTTCCTCCTTTACCCTCAACTGGTGATATCCAGACCTCAAGTCAATCTTTGAGAATACAGTAGCTTCTCTAAGCTGGTCGAACAAGTCATCAATCCTAGGTAAAGGGTACCTATTCTTGATGGTCACCTTGTTCAACTGTCGATAATCCACACATAGACGAAGTGAACTATCCTTCTTCTTCACAAACAACACTGGTGCGCCCCAAGGAGACACACTTCCCTGAATAAACCCTTGTGCAAGTAAGCCCTCAATCTGAACCTTCAACTCCTGAAGTTCAGCTGGAGCCATTCGATAAGGTGCTTTTGACACAGGTGAAGTACCTGGTATCACATCAATGGAGAAGTCCATTACCCTTTTCGGGGGTAACCCAAGGATCTCCTGAAACACATCTTCATACTCTGAAACTACAGGAATCCCTGTAATCTTTGAAGTACTACTCCCTGATTCAATATGGGCCAAAATCCCTATCCTCATGGTGATGTCAGACTTCAAACAACGGTAATGAAACACCGGTTGCCCCGGAACATGGAAGGACACAATCATCCTAAAGCAATCAATAACAGCATGGTTCGGGCTCAACCAATCCATACCCAAAATCACATCATACGTGTGATCCGGAATCACAATCAAAGATGCAGAGAACTCTCTGCCACCAATCCTAATAGGGCAATCATCACAAAGCATGCTAAGCTCAAGAGACACACCGAGAGGTGATGTAACACACAATGATCTAGTCAGAGGCATAGCAATCAAACCCAAAACATCCACAACCGAACTAGATATGAAAGAGTGTGAGGCTCCCGTATCAAACAGTACTCTAGCAAGAAAGTGATAAACAGATAAGGTACCTTCCACTCCCGTGCCTGCCTGACCGATGGCAAAGACCCTAGCATGAGCAGGTGGTAACTGCCTCTACTGGTTACCCTGCACTCTACCTTGAATCCGAGGACACTCCCTAGCCTGATGCCCTGCCTGTCCACAACTGTAGCATAACCTACCCCGTGGCTTCGTGCACGCACGAGAGATGTGGCCCGGCTCGCCACAGTTAAAGCACTTCACTGGAGCTGCTGGTGCTATCTGCCTGATAGGCATAGCCTGGACAGGAGGAGCTACTGTTGCCCTAGCTGGAGCCTGATGCTGAAACTGAGTCCTCTGTCTCTTCCAGAACCCACCCCTGAAGTCTCTAGCTCTACTGCTCCCTGCTATGGCCTTCCCCTTGCCCTGGAAGTCTCTCTCAGCAGACTCCTTCTCTCTACGAATCAGGTTCTGCTGCTCAATGATCTGTGCCTTGGCCAAGATCTCTCTCTTGGTCTTCAGCTCCAAGATAGCTACATCACGCTCAATCGAAGGACTCAACCCTTTCTGAAACTTCTTGGCCAAGTCCTCATCCTCCATCTGCCTCACATACTTGTACAATCTGGAGAACTCCGCATCATACTCAATTACGGTCATCTTCCCCTGTACAAGTGTAAGGAACTCTCGCTCCAACCTCTCCTTCACTGCTGGTGGAAAGTACTTCTCCCTGAACAGCCTCTCAAAGCTGTCCCATGTCAAGGTAGACACCTCAATGCTCCTCTGAGTGACGTTCCACCACACCCTAGCCTCATCCTTCAGCATGAAAGCGGCTAGCTTCCTCTTATCGGTCTCAGTGCAATCAAGCAGATCGAAATAAGTCTGCAAATCCTCTATCCAACGATCCGCCACCATATAATCTGTGCCTCCTCCAAACTTGGTTGCTCCCAAGCGAGTAATTTCCCTTGCTAGCATCAGCAAGCGAGCA
The DNA here is from genome assembly GCA_025331145.1 of Rosa persica. Taxonomy (NCBI): domain Eukaryota; kingdom Viridiplantae; phylum Streptophyta; class Magnoliopsida; order Rosales; family Rosaceae; genus Rosa; species Rosa persica. The sequence goes on from WFKR01000004.1 coordinate 17,321,492, forward strand.
GGATTATCAACCACAGCTACAGGAGGAATAGGCTGATCCTCATATGGTGCATCTTCCTCCGACTCGAATACTTCTTCGACTGGAGGGGCCCTACCCCTTCCTCGGCCTCTACCCCTGCCACGAGGTCTACCTCTACCCCGACCTCTGGCCTCGTTTCCCTCAATCTCCATTACCTAATAAGCATGATATACTTGATTAATACACGCATAACACTTAAATAAAGCATAAGTCAAATGCAAGTCCATATTAACCAAGTACTGATCATACATAACGATACTCAAATTTCCTAAAAGTACTAACGTTCCTAGCCAACCTAACGCACTCACATACCCAATGACATTGTCAATACCGAAGAGCACACGATGGGGATCCGCTGCAGACGGGCCATCACTCGGTAAGTATTGACATATCACCAAATATGTACCTTACGCTCTGATACCAAACTGTCACGCCCCGAATTTTAGAATAACAATTCAAAATCCGAGACATGAAAATACCACATCACAAAATTATCATCCTGAAAATTTTTCTTTTCTTAACATACACACCACACAAAATAGAATCAAACCGAATTTAGTCTCGGTTAATTATTACAACTCAAATCCAAATGTAATGTAAAGCTCTAAATGAGCATACACACACATCACGACTAAATAAATAACATGACTGCTGTAACACCTAAGCAGCCCGGTCACCTCCCTGGTTATCCTGACCTGCAGGAATATCCGCTACACCATTGAATAGTGTACCGGGATTGCAACAACACAAAACCCGGTAAGCTTATGAAAGCTTGTATGAGTAAAAGAATGAACTGTTACTTAATTTAATCTCATTTATTTCCACACACCGCAACACTCAATTATTTCCACATATGCAAATAATAACAATCTCAATCAAACACCAATTCAATATATCAAGACAACCCAACTCACAACTTTCCCCACAACTCTCATCATCGTATTTATAAAAATACGGTATTTGACAGACTAGAGCTCTAACTGAATCGTAGCCCGTCACCTGGCCTAGGTTATGGCATCCGACATATTTATCAATTATTGTATTTCATCAATATGCATACCTATATACATATTTAGAACGTCCAATAATTTCACATACTCAACCAATCGTATCCCATCATCCACACTAGGATTAGAGCGTCCGATTACCCACACCGGTCATTATGTTAACCCTAAACCCATAAATGAACCCAGCATATAACATCACATACTGAAATCAACCCAACCAAGATACATCATATTATTATGGAATTACACAATCGTAATAAAATCAACTCATCAATTCCACTCAATCATATCATAAATCAAACGATCCACTCATCAATATATATTTTCCACGTAAATATATATATACGTAATCATCCACTCAGGAATGACCACTAATACCATCTATAGTTCACACAAAAAAATTATGAAATTCATTTGTATAGTTAAAATTCATTTTACTTACCTATGGACCGTGGTAATTCAAGTCCATGAAATTTTAAAACAAATATTTAATCCGCAAATATTTTTCACACAATTACCAAAAATAAATAAATTAAAATGCTCGGTTCGTAATATGAACCACGTGAGTTTTACTCACCTCGAAACTCCCGCTGCGTCTTCAATATAATTATAAATTATAATTTATAATTAACGCCGAATAGCTCACGAAATTAAAATCCGTCAATCACCTAATCAAATGTGATTCGAATTTAGCCAACAAATTCAACTCATAATTTAACCACTAATTAACGGTCAGATTCTAATTTACATTAAAATCCGACGAGCGGTTTCTCACGAATCGCTCCCCTAATTACCGTTTTTCACATATACGAAGATCCAACGGTCGGATCTTCACCCATGACCACACAAAGCCTCTGGGACAGTCATATGATCATCATAACAAATTTACAAGTTCATCCAACGGTCATAATTCCACAGATCAAAAATCTAACGACCGAAATCGATCGAAATCACAAAATTCATAACTAATTCATACGATATCCGAAAAATACGTATAATACTCCGAAATGATCGTATCGAAACATAGAATCATAAAATGGACAGAAACCAAATTTTAGACCTCCGGAGGTGGCCGGAAAAGGCCGCCGGAGTTAGGGACAAAGCCGCCACCGACCACCACCAATGGTGTCGGGGCCGAGCTTGTCCCCTTCGTTTCATCATTCTGAGCAAATTTCATAACTAGCACAAGACCTAAAAATGACCGGAAAACATCGAAATTACCGATTTACAGTCGGCGGCCGGAAAAAATGCAGAAACCGGTGAGCTTGAAAACCGACGTGAAAACTGCAACCTCAGGCCCCGATCCCTTCTGGAAACTTGTTCAGAACTTCCTTGCGAACTCAACAAGCTTGGAATCACAAGAAACGATCGTGTATAGCTCGAGATATCTTGATCGAAAGTTTCGGTATTTCGATTCGTTCGGGTCGAGCTCCGACGAATGTGAAAACGTTCGACCAAGTTCCGGTCCTTCTTGGTGCTTGTAGAGGAAGTTGAAGCGAGCTCAATGAGACAAGAATCAAGTGAAATGATGGAGTGTAGCTCGAGATATCGAGATCGAACCGAAAATGGACGTTTTCGGTTCGGGCTGTGCCGCCGCCGCCACAGGCTGCGCCGCCGTGTGAGACTGCCTCCGGGAGCTAGAGCAGCTCGAGACGAACGCCTGGGACTTGGTTTGAGGTCGAGAGGTGGTCTGTGGAGGGAGAACAATTAAGGAGAAGTTTTCCTCCCCTTTCGGCCGATTGCAGCTGTGAGAGAGAGAGAGAAAAACTAGTTTTCCAGAAACGGAAGGAGAAGAAGAAGAAGAAGAAAGAAAAGGAAAAAAAAGGAACCGGTAGGGAAAAAAATTAGGGTTTCTGAAATTTTTCTATATATACATGTTTCGGAAAACTTCGAAATTCGATAACTAATTCAGAAAAAAACCGATCTTCGTGTTCCGCACGTGTACGGACTCGTATCGACGAGCTCTACAACTTTCATGAAGGAAGTTTCTCCAAATTTCGTACGTAGAAAAAGTCGATTTCTCAAACCGAGTATTTCGAGCTTTTCGTTAAAATAAACGTTTCGAAACTTCGATAATTGTAAAAATGAATGATTATCGAACATAAATCGTGAAATCGTATAATAATCATTCGATACAATCACTCGGATTTAAAATGGAAATTGCGGGTATTACATTTCGTTTCAACCATGTGCACTATTCTACGGTGTAAGGGTTGTTGTACAGGTCGAAGTAATAGTCTTTGAAGCTGAGGATTTGTTGCTGTTGTAGCTTGGACGTTGAAGTGTACGTTAGTTTTATTCTTCCACTGTGTAGAGAGTTGGTGAGTGTGTTTATTTATTGAATTGTAATTTAGTTTAATTTGTAAACTATTTGTAATATAATATGTGACTCTAAAAAACGAGTCCGTATTGCTGTCGGTGAACTCATATGCGTTTTGACTTAGTTTAAAATGAAAATTTCTCTATGTGTATTGTGATTGTTATGTTCTCGCGTTTCGGTTTTTGAATTTATTTATTCAAAATTCGGGGCGTGACAGTAAACTCATTACAAGTCAATTTGAGCCCGCTTTGTAAAGCGAACCCATAAACAAAGAACAACTCTGTGTCTTCTGAGGAAAAATCATCTTCTAGCACTCCATCCGCCAGGCAAGCAATTGTGGTACGAAAAGAAAGCTACTTTCTAGCAAATAAATAGGAGTCAATTCCTCATCCATAAGCCGCTTTCTCCAATTCAACTCGAAATAATTACCAATTCCGTAGAACCATGATCCGAATTACGACTGACACTTTAAAGAACTGTGAAGGCCTAACATCACCTAAGGAGGTCAAACTCTCAGGCCAGAACAACCCAAAATACTAAGTAATAAATGAGGGTGTCAAAGCACCCTCCAACCTGGCCCAATTCTGAAAGGAATCTGACTTACTCAAATGGGTCCAGAAGAGATCAAGCCCATATGGTCCAGGCCCAGGCTTAGAGGCCCAAACCCAGACAAAGACGCTGGCCAGATGTACATGTCACTATTGTGGATTTCCAAAGTAAAATATTGGTGGTCTTTCTTTAAGGAAAAAAAAAAGAATAATAATTTCATTAAATACAATAATAAGATCATTAATAATACCAGAACGACACATACATCAGATTTCCAGACTCAAATGTACCTAAGAGCCAAGTAACAATCAAACCTTTGACCCCAAAAAAAAAAAGTAACAACAATCAAACCTGATAAATACCGCTCATTAAGTACATACTGAAGCTTGCTTTAAGTGAGCCTAAGGTCAATAAAACACCTCACTTGTTAAAGCAAAGTCATCTTTTATCTTACTTTGAAAAACTGAAGTCGAGTTTTAACAAACAATTTAAAATCAAACAAATGAACAAAACTAGAGTGGGGTTATTAAATTATATAAGGGCCCGTTTGGAAACAAGATTTGGATTTGAATTTCAAATCTGATGTATTTGAAATCTGTAGAATTGAAATACTTGTATTTGAATTTTTATTGTTTGGATTGAAAAAGGATATGTGAAGATTTAGATTTTGCAATATTATATCACATCATCCAACTTAGCCAAAGTCGACCATCAAAGCAATATGCACCAATCTGCAACTAAACTCAGACGGGGATGAAGTTGGCGGCAAAAGCTCGTCCACCGTCGCCGGAGTCAAGGTCTCGTCGGCGATGTAGAAGAAGTCACAGAGCTGAGTCGAAATGTAGAGAGAGAGAGAGAGAGAGAGAGGCTACGATCTGTTTTTTTTTTCTTTTTCTTTTTTCTCTCCAGTTGAAGACCTAAAGATTTCAAATAACTAGGGTCCCCTACTTATTTGAAATCATCAACTTTTGCTGTTTGAAATCCCTGGGCTGATTTTGGAGAAATCCAAACACCCACTAAATAAGATAGCCAAACGGGATGATTTGGATTTTAGAGACTCAAATCCAAATCCTCAACTACAAATCCCCATATCCAAACAGGACCTAACTGAATTTCACAAATTAAATATTTTAAATTTAAGTTCACTTTATCGAATCAATTCATAATTTCATTTTATAACTCAAACTTAAACTTAGCCTAATTTTACTAAATAGCCCAATTTTATTTGTTCGTAAAAATAATCTCTAATTTTTTTATTAAATTTGTTGAAAAAATAGCTAAAAGTTAATCCAGGATCGAGGTAGTTTTTTTTTTTGACACCCTCATTTTGCATTATTCACAATTCTGAAGGCTTTTTAGGCTTGGAGATTAATTCGCTAATGATCTAGAAAGCCAACTATACATTGCAACCCATCCCTTGACCATATTCATGATCGAGGTATTTTTTGAAAGCATTGAACATGTACAACCATGTTCAAAACTATTTGACTAAATAGCTCGAACAAATAATATGAAATAGCCCAATTTTTTATTTGTTCGAACAAATAAAATTTGACTAAATAGCCAATTTTATTCATAATTTCATTTTATAATCAATAATTCATCATTGCCAAAAACGAAAAAAATTAAGAAATGTATTTACCGAAAGAGAGAAGAAAAAAAAAAAAAAAACAAGAAATGTAGCTTAGCGTCAAATCACTCGAGACAAAACGCTACCTTCAGAAATCAGAACGCACAGTCGCACACCACAAATAGTCAAATAGCCACAGTTGCGTTTGCTCATAACAAGAGAAAGAGGCAGAGAGAGAGAGAGAGAGAGAGGTGAGAAAGATGGGTTCTGCTTCTCTGATCAATCCGCTGACATCATCTCTCTGCGCCCCCAAGTCAGAGCTCACTACACCCAAACACTTGTGGGTGGTAGGCCCCACCTCCACGTCGCTGAGTCTGAGGTCCAGCCACAGCAAGAGAGGAGGGTCTATCGTGTGCAAGGCCGTGTCTGTGAAACCGGAGACCGCAGTCGAGGGTCTCAACATTGCCGAAGATGTTACTCAGGTAAATACCATTTCCCACTTCGGGGTTGCTTTTGTTTGATTTGAATGTCACTCTAAATTTCACAAGCCTGATTGATTTAAGATGCTCAACTATTGATATTGATATATTGTTGGTGGAATAATTGTATTGGTGCTCTCAATTCTGCTCGAATTCATTTTTTTTTTTTGTTAAGTGCTCAAATTCATTTAAAACGTGAGAGAGGTGAGTAATTATGTATCCACACTTCATTATTCGAGATTTACTATCATTTGGGTGTTTCATATGATGCTTATGAGGTGAACTCTTTACTGCAAATAAAACACTGAGACAATGTTTTTGATCATTTTTCAGGTTTTTGTTTTGTTATTTTGTATCAATTGACAATATAAAGTTGACTATTTAAACGCCATATCTTGTGAGAGAGAACAATGGAGATCAGTAGTCTTTGCACTTTTAGGACTTAATTATTCAAACGAGTGCTTACTGCAATGATCACTTTGAGGACTTAATTACTCAAATGTGAACCTACTTTACTCTGACGAGAACCTTATTTACCTGAATGAAGACTTTTTTTTCTAGTTATGTATATTACTCAAACGATGACCTTATTTACCTTAATGATGACTTTTTTCTAGTTACCACATGAGTCCTCAAAGTAGTAACATGAGTTATCAAAGTGATAAATATTACATGAAATAGGACTTGACGTACCATAGCTTTACACTTTTTTTTTTTTCTCTAAATATTATTTAGGAACATCCTTTTGATGACAAATATTGTTTATAACCAAAGTTTGTTTTTTTATTTGTTTATTTTCTTGATCTACAATATAGGAAATGCATAAGTAATCTTTAAAAGAAGGATCATAAGGTTGATGCAGTAGCTCATTTTCAATGCGCTTTTGTTTGAAAACGGATCCGTGTTATTAATTAGTGTGGCTTGACAAACTATCTATATCAAGATCGATCCAGGGACTGGGATGTGTGTGATTAGTGACAGATAATGAAATAGAGGGATGAGTTATGGATATTTTTTTTTACCAGTTTTTTGCTATTTTAATATTTATACATTGGATAAATAAATAAGATCTGTTTTGAAAGCATCAAAGGGGTGCACTCCATGTACACTATTTTACCATAAATCTCATCGTAATTAGTTGTTACTTGGTGATATAAATTCTTTTCTTGGACTGTATGTCAGTATTATTGACTTGTTTTGTTCGATCAAGAAATGCTTAAAATTTTGAAATTATGATTCGAAAAGAAAATGAAAAGGTTATATTTATTTATTGAAGATGAAAGTTGAGAGTTCTAATTACTTAAACTTTTTGATGAGGTCTACCCCTGATATGAACAAATAATTGAATAGATTTGTTATTAATTTGGAACATGTTTAAATTACGATATTTTTGTTATTTGGAAGTTCTGTAAATAACCCATGGAAGTCAAAGTTTAGTATTATAGCTCTCTCTCTCTCTCTCTCTTTCTCCCTCTCTCCCCTCCCGCCCTCCTTTCTATGCAAATGATACTTTGTACAACTTTCATTGACATGCACTAATATTGTGGTTAACTGGTTTTACAACATACTGCAGATTTTGAGAAACTTAAACTGTGTATCTTTAATGTATGCAGACTTATATATAGTTTTTCTCACTTACTTTATTACTTTATTTTTTAATACTCATGCTTTTACACAGTACTTATATGGTTTTGCTTTACTTTTATAAAGGAATAGAATATTTTATGGGAAGCTTAATTTTTTTTTTCCCTTCTTTTCTTACAAGACATTTTATGACAAAAGAATTTTTCAGTATGTAATAGTAAGCTAAAGTAGATTGTTTTCTCACCTGTTATCACCTTTTATGGTTAATCCGTGTACAACACTGGTTGCTATTGTGATGCAGCTTATTGGGAAAACACCGATGGTGTACCTGAATAATATTATAAAGGGGTCTGTTGCAAACATTGCTGCAAAGCTTGAAATTATGGAGCCATGTTGCAGTGTCAAGGACAGGTGAGGAAGCAATGACTTGCCATTCTGGGTACTGAACACTTTGAGCATTTCGTTTCTTATTTACATGGCCTGGAACATGACCAGATTGATATAAGAGTATTCATGAGATTGAAATGAGAATTGATATTGGACTCTACCCGATTCTTTTTATCTTTGAATTTGCTGGGTTTCCAAAAGGTCATCTGAATAGAGTGGTTTGATATAGTTCTCAGTCATAACCAACTGTACCGAATAATATTTATCAGTTCAACAAGTGATTAATGACACCATATTTCGTATTTTTCTTTCTGTATTTCGACATTGCTATGAGGACTATATAATTTCACTTCTTCTTATATTGAAAGCTAATATGTTAATTTCTTTCCTCAATAATAAAGGTAAACTTACCAAAACAAAATATATGTAGAGAGAGATATACTGCCCATAGTATATTCAATCTCCCTGTTAACGTTGCTTATATTACTCTTCAGGATAGGTTACAGTATGATAACTGATGCTGAGCAAAGAGGACTTATAAAGCCTGGACAGGTAACTGATTAGAAATATAACTTCTGTAATGTGAAAAATGAATATGGTCATCAACTAGGCATAATTTCTGAGAAATTTGCCATTTTTACATATTTCTCATTTGTTTATCACCTTAACACAATAAATTCAGTGCATGCAATATAATGGGCATGCATACTTGGCCAACTGTGTCTTTTTTTTTTTTTTTTGAAGAATGGCCAACTGTGTCTAAAGCTATATTAGTGGGTGTTTTTTTTGTTTTTTGGTTGAGTCATATCAAATTATGACTCCTGTTGTGGAGTTCTTCTAACTTCTAAGACATAACTATACCGTACAGTCATGCTTGCCTCTCCCAGCTGCATGCTTCATGCTATATTTTTTTACCCATATCCTAATGGCTGCATGTTTCATTACAACTTTTCTCTTGCTGAATGATTCTCATAGGAAATTGTGGAAATTCTGCTGCCATGGCATTTCCCTAATAATTGTTTTAAACAACAGATTTTGGCTGTTTGAAATTAAACCTCGTCTTTTCTCAATTATTGGTTTTGCATCATGACTGTGGTCTTGTCATTTGGAAAAATGTTGATCATGTCTTGATTATTTTGCACTTTTGGTTCTTGTAAAACCATTATGACTAAGAATCTCATATTGTTGACTTTTCAATGCTCTCTGACATATCTTCTTTCTCATTTTAATTTTAGAGTGTTCTGGTGGAACCCACAAGTGGAAACACGGGCATTGGTCTTGCATTTATAGCAGCCAGTAAAGGATATAAACTCATCTTGACAATGCCAGCTTCAATGAGCTTGGAAAGAAGGGTTCTTTTAAAGGCATTTGGAGCTGAACTTGTTTTGACCGACTCAGCAAAGGGCATGAAGGGAGCAGTTCAGAAAGCTGAAGAAATATTGAAAAGTACACCCAATGCATACGTGCTTCAACAGTTTGACAATCCTGCTAATCCTAAGGTGTCTGGGATTCCTTATGTCCTACTTTGTTGAACATAAAGGATTTTACTGTTAAGCCGCTTTTTTTGTCTTTTCCTTCTTGACTTTTTCACTTTTTGATATGCCAAAACACTAGAAATGTCATGTTAGATGGGTAGGGTGCTGCAGTGATGGTACAATTGGGCTTATATCTTGTCTCGTAAAGATTTCTGCTTTGCAGAGCTTTGCATTTTATGTCACTGTACTTTCTGAATCCTTTATTACTTACTGGAAATGCCGCAACGTAAAAGCAGAATATCACAGTAGTTGCATGAGCTATATTACTTTTCCCTCTCTCCTTTTGTGGAAAAAGACACGTCTTTTGGTTCTTCTTGGATGATATATATTCACTTATTTTTCATTTTTGGGAATGGTTAATTTTGATCCTGTTTTTCTACTTAGAGGTAATAAATTAGATCGCTTTTTGGTGGAGGCTGTAAAGCTTTGACCTTTATTGCCTTACCATGAGGCTAGCAGTTCGGGTGTATAACTCTGTTCTGTTATGTAGATACACTGATTGTAAGGCTTCCGGATGTATATAAATCTGTTGCGTCCTATATGCAGGTACACTATGAGACAACTGGTCCAGAGATCTGGGAAGATACAAAAGGCAAGGTGGATATATTTGTTGGGGGAATTGGAACTGGCGGAACTATTTCTGGGGTCGGGCGGTTCCTTAAAGAACAAAATCCTAAAATAAAGGTATTTTTAATTTTTTAATATATATATATATATTTTTTTTTTTTTTTGTTTTTTGTTTTTTTGTTTTTTTTTTTCTGATTCACAATTGTCAGACCATATTAAATTTGTTTTCTATTTAGAAGAATTGCATGGGTCTTGGTCTGGTCCGACCAACACTAGGTTTTTGGCCCAAATCCATGAAACAAGCATGCACTGTTGGAAAGTAGCTCCACCTAGATGCTTCTCTGAACAAGCCCACATGCAATTCTGACCTTTGATTCAGCCATGTGGTGCGGCCAGATTCACAAAGCATGAACAAGCCATGTGCTCAGTTGCTGCCTTTTAATTAAGGGCCCTGATTAAATGTCTTCTAATCAGCAGCCCATATACTCTGCATAGTTTACAGAATGTTGAAATATGCAGAGAAGGGTGTTTGAACTCCCTTCCTCACCAAGCTTCAACTAGTGCCTTGACGAACTGGACTACCCAGCAGTTGTGCTAATATGTTTACTTATATTATATTTATTACATATTGACTCATATATCCAAATTTTAAAAAATAGATAAATAAAACCTCTAACTAGAGTTTAACACTAAACTGGGTATTTAATCATTTCTAATATATTATTGGAATATTTATTAAAAGGAATATGAATTGTAAGACGAGTCTCTCTTCTTCTTTTTCCTTTTTTTTTTTTTTTTTCGTGTGGCTTTTGCCCTTGCCTCTGTGGGTAGATGAAAAACTTGAAGGCAAGGTCAAGATCGTTGATAGTGGAAGGTTGTATGGAAAAACCTTGTCTTTTGCCTTTTAGGGTACAAATGCTCTTATAGGCATATAAAAATGCCGACCAGCCAGGATCTGATGGACTCGCTGTGAATGTGTCAGTTTGAAGCACATCTGACATATGTACTAGCTCAAGGGAAAATTGTTTTCAAAAAGATTTTTCTTTTGTTGCATTTTTTCTTTGTTTTTTTTTTTCCCTTTCTGTTCTTTATATTGCCATTTCAGCATTGGCATCTGATCTTTAAAGTAACAGATCATTGGTGTAGAGCCAACGGAAAGCAACATCCTTTCAGGTGGAAAACCTGGTAAGATAATGATTCAGCCTTCTGACAGTTCAGTTCTTCCCATTATTCATTTGCATTTTGTCTACTTTTCACTTTCGAGAAAACAGGTCCCCACAAAATTCAAGGGATTGGAGCTGGATTTATACCTAGAAATTTGCACCAGGATGTCGTTGATGAAATTATAGAGGTCTAAGATCTTATTCCAATTCAAGTATTTATTTTTTTAATTTTTATATGCATTTGGTCTTTTATTTTTTAATCAATTTTTAAAATCTCCTTGTAAAGTCATTCTGCTAAATGATTAAAATGAGAATAATTACACAGATATTGCTATCTAGTATCTACAGTTCAATTCTTGGTTTATTTTCTAATTGATGTCAAAATGTTACTTTGCTAGTCATGCATCTAGGGGGAAATAATTACGTCAGGTCATTGTGAAGTTGGTTTGTAGTTGAGTTCTAACTGGTTGTGTATGTGGCAGATCTCAAGTGATGAAGCTGTTGAAATGGCAAAGCAATTAGCACTTCAGGAAGGCTTGTTGGTTTGTACCTTTTTACTTTTCAGCCAAACTCTAAACTTCAGTCCTATTATTATCCAGAGTATACGCATCTCTCCCTTTACTATACACGAGAACACTAGAACACTAGAACAACTAAACACTTCTGTGTTACATTTAGAGAAGAATAGAGTGAGGCAAAAATCACTTGCTTTTCATCTGCGAAACACATATTGGTGACTACGTTGACTACGTCGATGCTTTATTTGCTCAGTGATAACAGTTTGTTAATCAGAGTTTTGTGGTTTTCTGTTGTATAGTAAATATCCTCCCCTTGCTCCCCTCAAGCAATCATGTTATAATATGAAAAGTAAAGTTCCCAAGTATAACACAAGTAATCCTCCCCTTGTGCCAATGTCCTCTGGGTGCAGTTAGCATTATTTATATTATTATATTATTATTTTAGTTGTTATAGTTACTATTGCTATTATTTTTCAAAACATCAAAAGGAAAGTTCCCAAGTAAGTGAATCTATTAAATTGTTGTGTTTATGCGAGTTGTTTTCTCCTTGTCACCTTATGTTTGATCCCATCTGCTCCTGCCAAACAAACAACTAAAGGACTCTTTTTCTCTCATATGGTTGGGAAGAGTTTTTGCTGATGTTTGAAGTTCAAACTCTCACTTGCGATCAACTGAACTTAGAATTGCCTCATAAATTGAATAGAACATATATAGCCTTATCTAATACTGTTACCCCTATCCCCACTTGAGCAACAACACAACACACTTCATTAATGGGAATCGTTCATCCTTTAGGAACCCTCTGCAAAAATCAGCCATAGTGGAAATCATTTGTCATCTAGAATAGACAGATACTGCCTGTTGGGTAGAGCTGAAACGATGATGAGTAGGACCTAAAATATGAACGATTCTGATCATTGGACACTTAAAGCCTTTAGTGAGGTCAACGACAGTTTTCTCATTTGTAGTTAAAAGCCTATAAATGTGCATGTATTTAACAGTTCTAATCATTACCTTCATTTATGATCAGGTTGGCATTTCTTCAGGAGCAGCAGCTGCTGCTGCTCTCAAGGTTGGTAAGAGGCCTGAAAATGCAGGGAAGCTTATCACGGTATATCCTTTCTCAATTACTTCCCTTAAAAATTATTTTCCTCTATGAAACTGATGAACATATACACACTGAGGTGGGTTGCAGCATTAATTTGTGTGTGGTGGGGCGGGATTGTAGATTTTTGCATATGAAATCACACCGGGTTGAGTTGCAGCATTATTTGGGGCAGGGGCCATAGGTTGGGATATTAACGAATAACTGTTGTGTTAGGGTTTGTTGTTGTTGTGTACTGATGATATGGCTATGTTTGAAGAAAAAGTGAACATGTGATTTCTCTGCATACATATTTCCTACTTTCGATTGTTGGCTGTGACATTGATTTGTGGGCTCACAGATCACAGTACCAATAAGGACCATTAAGTAGTTGAAATTATGTTTGCATTTTTTGGGTTGACAGCATGACTACATGTAGATTGTCGACCATGTGGTTAGATATCATTTATTCACCCATGCACACAATAACGCAGGAACATAGGATGTACTAAAACAAAATTTCAGCAATGGACTCGCACATCAAACCATATCATACGGTCTTACATCCATGACAGCGCGCAGCAGAAAAATTCTTCGATACACGCACATACACACAGCTTCTCAAGTTTGGTTGACTGTATAGAATTCAACCCTTGAAATCAAAATTTATGTTGTATACAACACCTAAAGCTGCCATTAATTCTATTAGGACTTGGAACAAAGCCAGCCTACTATCTCATCCGATGCATTGATTCTTTGCTAAGTAATTTTGCTTTTCCTATTTTACATTACTGTACTAAAAGATAAGATTCTCTAGTCAGTAATTTTTCTTTTAGACAAGAAAATATATGATTGATATTGAGGGATAGTAGTGAATGCAATAACTAACAATTATTTAGAAAGTATTTTGGCTACTGTTCTGAGGTGTAGAGGACTTGAAACACCAGTTATGGACATACTGAGGGTGTATCTCAACCATTTTATATTCAATATAACAGTTGATATGCAAGTGGTTACTAACACTTTGGAATAGAAACACCAATCACGCTTATATTTCAAATTGGAATGAAATCCAGACTCAGGATTCCTGAAAATTCAGAAATGAGATCACTGATTTATGTGGGTCTCTGTGGGTAAACACCTAGATGGCGGGGATGAGAATATTTTTCTCATTGCTTCCATTCCCAGTACTGTAAGTAAGCATGACATTAACTTCTTTTTCACGGGTTCCTTGTCCTTTAATTTGGTTAGGATATTCCCACATGAATTCATTCAGTTCTGCTTGTCTGATTTTACCTTTACGTCTGCTAAAAGAATAAATCAGACGTCCATGGTTTGCCGTGTGCTGGATTGATTAGAATTTCTCCGGTCCACCTTTTGGCACTGGGATGCTTTCCTATGAACTTTCATTTCACCTTGGGAGAAGTATGATAATATCATGGACTATTCAATTGAATTACCCTGTTAAGTTCTTGATTTTTATGTTTTAGAAGCAGTCTTCTTGAACCGTTTCCTGTCTGATATGAACAAAGTAATATTGCACATAGCAAATTATTCATCGTAGAGTGTTGTAATTTTGACCCGTAATTTGTGTTTGGGCCATATATGCAATGCAGTTATTTTTTATTTTCTATATTGAATAAGAAGCTGCATGCAGTCGCACAATTATGTGAATACTCTTATTGCATTCAATCATTGGTTTATATTTGCATTAAAAATTTAATTTGCTTGCAGGTGGTCTTTCCAAGCTTCGGGGAACGATATCTCTCCACTGTTCTTTTCCAGTCAATTAGAGAAGAATGTGAGAAGATGCAACCCGAACCATGAACTTCGCTTGTTCAAGCAATTTATTGATGATTTTGCAAATTGTTTTTTTATATTTTTTATTGCAACTTTGTTTTTCCTATCACCGTCCATACAGTTTTTGAACTTTTAGCATCTCCTCTGAGTTTTATAGATAGGATGATGGTATAAGATTCTTTTCTGTGACTTGATATTTGTAAAGAACTTTGTGGCTTGAATGGATCTGTTTGTTTTTTACTTCTCCAGAGTTGGCTACTGATTTTTGGATCCTATTGTCTACAATATTTGACAGTTGAAATCAAATTAAAAGCCAAAATCAAAATGTGATTTCGATGTTTATTTGATTATTATACTCAATTTGGTTGATCTTGATCTCTTTGTTTCAGAAATGCAATCGATGTAGCTTTGTGACGGGGTTTTGGAATGGGTTAGAATTGACTAGGTCGTTCTTCTCTTAATCGTTTTTGTTTCAGGATATTGTCACATGTAAACCGTGAGCCAAAACTAATGAGGATATTTTATTTGGTTCCAAGAGCAATTGACGACTGAAAAAATGATCAGGTGTGAATAGCAAAACTAAATCTAACCACAGCCATCCGTATGTATTGGACGTTACATTTTACGCCGGAGCATATTTTCTATACTCTAAGATACATATGAAAATTTTTTATTTTTTTTTCCTTCTTGTCGAGCCATCTATGGCCTTTACAAGCTCCAAGCGGAAGGAGACGGAGACTCAAAACTGATTATAAATTATGTAAATATAGCCCGTATCACTCCTTGATGACATCAACAAGTTGCTTAATTGGTTGATATCAAATTTTCTGATGTTCTTCGAGAAGCTAATATCAAACATTCCACCCCTTACCCTTACCAGCGATTTGGGAGAACGGATTATTTTGTTCTTTTCTCCACGAGACGTTTTGTCTAGGATATAACAATTTCTTCTCCTCCCCAATAAACAGAGATTGTGGCCTAAGAAGTGGGGTGGTAGGCTTGTTTTATCAACTCGGAATGGATTCCCACTTGTTCCCAAACTGATAAAACAAACAAGAGCTAGGAAAAACAAAGGGAAAGGAAGAGGCATTATTCTAGTTAGTCTTGCTCCTAGGGCATGCATGCAATTGAAGTTCAAATAGTTTAAAGTTTCTTGGGTGAAGGAGTCTTATGCAAATGCAATTCATCTAAAAGCCTAAAAAACATTGGCCTAATTCTAGCTAGCTTAGCTTTTCTAGTGAGGTCCCCCAACCTAAACACGGCTAGTAACATAAATTAAGCTAGTGAGGTACAGTCTACATAACCTTTCTGGTTGATATATATTACCAGTTTAATTACCAGTATGTATTTGTGGATTCCAAGCAGGAAAAGCATTAAAGCAGCAGTAGACTAGTAGTAGTACACATAATTGAAAGTTTCAAGCTTTCATTTGGTTTTCTGTAAAAAATTGCTTCGATGAGCATGCGCATGGAGAAAGGCTGCCATGGCAAATGTGGCATGCCAAATATCGGATAGCTAGCTAGCTGGTTTAATGGAGGTTGACAACAGCGTTTTTCTCAAAAGGATTTAAATCAACAAACAAGTATTCTTTGTACGAAATTCTTCTACTCACCGTGGGTGGTCACCTGATGATGTGGCAAAAGGACATCCTTTCATTTCAGTGGGGCCAAGATATTGGCCTTAGTCCACTCTTGGTTTTAACGTTTTATTTAAGAACAAAGGATTTGGTCTAGTGGAAGCATGCTAGCTACGCTGCAAGTGGAGTGGACGTTGTAGGGCTTATCCTATTAATATGAGATCTCTGACTTGAACCCCAGCTTGTGAAAAAACATCCTTTGGTGAGGGGCCATTCTCAAGTTGCTCTCGGCCCCAAAGTGGTAGCTCACTCAGCCACAATTTTATGTACCGAAAACAAGTGTAAGGGAAAGAAAATTAAATAATGGAAGTAGAAATAACAAGTGAAATTTTGAACATTTGATTGGGTTAAACATGGTAATAATAAAGTCTTTGCTTGTTGTTTATCTAAAATCCAAATTTACCAAGAGGCCACAAAAATAGGAGGGTCAGGATCATAAGACATAATATTTTACATAACTTTTTACAGACCTTGTGAGCTATTATATTTTAAAATAGTCAATGGTTCACATTTGTTGTTTGAATGATGTCAACACAATACCACGTGATGTGAAAATGACATGGCATTACATATTTACAATCTAAAATTATAATTAGATTAAACTTTTCTTTATTAAACCAAAAGCAAAATCAAAACTTGGAAAATTAAAATCAACTATACACATGAAAGAAAAGAAGAAAAAGAAGAATAAAGTCATCTATACACGATCAAAATTTGGAAGATGTCTCTGCCTCTCAACTTACTGGCTCCTTCTAAAATTGTATGGGGAGATGTTTGCAGCTTGCTAACTTTAGATCTATCATCCAATTATCTAAGTGGGGAAATAAACCAATTTCTTGATGCTTTGTCTTGGTGCAGTAATAATAGCTTAGAAAAGTTAAGTGTCGCTTCAAACAATATAAATGGCCTAACGTCTATGCCTTTAGAAGATTTTCTTTTAAATATGTGTAGCCAATTTGAGTTAGTTGATTGATCCGTGTTCATGCCCATACATGCACACACGATTCTAGCACATTCAATATAATGAAATTTTGGACCAAAGACATCATGCATGTATGATAAATTATATGTACCATTCTCACAATCAATTCAATATGAAAACCAAAAGTGCATTGATACCATTATGTTATAAAAATAACATGACTCAATGTAAATTAATCCTCTTAAAAGAACAATAACAAAAACAAACCAATACTCTCTCAGCGAAACAGTAGCTAGTTACTATAAAAAAAAAATCAATATGAAGTTGAATTCATTCTTCATGGTTACTGTCTGAATCTTCCTCGTTTGAAACTTTGTCCGACTCTTGCATATTCTTATTACCTGAAAATGCAAATTAAAATAGAAGTATTAGAAACTATCATAATTTATGCATCAAGTAAAATTATATGATCTAACAAATAAAAAGAAGAGAAAAGTTAAAGTACTTTGATTTGTAGAAACAATCGGTTTTCTTTTTGGCATTTGGGTTTAAAATGCAAGTAATAAACTTATTATATCCTGCTGTTGGAACATTGTACACCTTTCTCTGCTTGCTTTGACCCAACTCCATACCACGTTTTATCCTCTTAGAACTTTTTGTTTTTTTTTTTCTACTATTC
Source organism: Rosa persica (assembly GCA_025331145.1). Classification (NCBI taxonomy): domain Eukaryota; kingdom Viridiplantae; phylum Streptophyta; class Magnoliopsida; order Rosales; family Rosaceae; genus Rosa; species Rosa persica. The sequence continues at coordinate 17,339,310 of WFKR01000004.1, forward strand.
TCATACTTCTTTCTCCCCTTGGTTTTTGAGATATTTGGATCTAAAAGCAACAACTCAGAGGACTTACTCGTATATTGTTTTGCTTCATCTTGGAAAACATTCTTGAGACTCCATAGCATTTTTTTTTTACACTTATTAACTTCTGAATTTTTCGTTGACAATTTATCTAAACCATCCATGTACATTGTGCAAGGCTCATCTAAGGATGTTGCATAACAAGTTAGTTGAGTTCTTTTTGACACATATGACTGAATCTAAATGCTTATGATTTTTCTTTACCAAGGCTTCAGAATCCATGACTCTAAACTTATTTGCCCCTTGCCTCCATCTTTGAAAAATAAAGTGGGAGAGTATTGTATCAATATCTTGACAAACAAATACTTTCATAATATGCTGACAAATTATTCTCACAAATTCAAAACTTAGCATTTACATTTACCCTTATGTGTTTGTAAATTCAACTCCATCAAAAGCTCTTTTGAGTTATCAGTTTTCTTTATCACTGAATATCTATGAAATTGATCGTCAGAACCCTTTTCTTCAACTTTAAGCCATTTGACTCTAGACCATTCGCACTTGAATTTTTCAAATATATTACTAGTATACATCTGTGCTGCATGTTTCAAAAGGAAGTCATCATCATTCACAATACGATACTTATGCTATGATGTAAAATTTTTGCTACTTTCTCTTGTAACAATCTTTTGTAAGGTTTGTTCATACTTGACAACAAATTCTCTCAAATTGGTCGTTGATGTGAAAAAGTTGTCAAAGAATACATTAGTGCCTTTACTATGCCCTATTATTTTCATTTTGGTAAAAAATGTGCTGCAATTATATACTAGAACCCAAGATTTACGAATTTCATAAAGTTGTTGTAGCCATTCATATTGTTTCAATTCATGCTCCTCAATCAACTTCTTCCATTGCTCTTCAAAATCCTCTAATTTGTATGTTGCCCATATACACTTTTCCATGCCAATCTTGAAGTTGGACTTCTTAAAATATTCATGTGACGACTTTTCACCAAACTGTTTCTTTATATGCCAAATGCAAAGGCGGTGGCGAGTATTGGGAAAAAAATCTTAGCAATTGCTCATTTCATTGTCAAATCTTGGTCAGTGATGATACATAACGGATGTCGACCTTCAGTCGCTTCAAGCCACATTCAAATAACCATAAAAATGTTGCCTCTGTCTCATTTTGTAAAAGAGCACATTCAAATTGTATAGATTGGAAGTGACGGTTTACTCTAGTAAATGGGGCAAATGGCATGTCATACTTGTTTGTTCGATATGTTGTATCGAATGTCACTACATCCCCAAAATACTTATTGGTCATCCTTGATATAAAATCCATCCAAAAAAAAATTAGTAGCTTTACCATCTTCATCACATTCGACATCATAAATAAATTACGGATTTTCTGCTTGTTTTTTTCTAAAGTAATTAAGGACAGATTATGCATCTCTATATTCCAACTCTTTGTGCCTCAAGTTGATCAAATGATTATAACAATCCTTATTATTGAAACCGAGATTTTGAGCACCACCAAACATTGATGGAACTTTACTGATTTGTAATTAAATTCTCTTTATGAAAAGCTTATTCTAAATCTTTTGTTGCATTGGGCATATGTCTGTTCGACTTCATTATCATTTTTCGAGCTGGTGTCACTACTTTATGGTTGTGAATGTCATTGAAAACCGAAATTTTCCGTTTGTCATGAAGAACTCGCATATCAGCCTCACACCCACATTTAATTATTGAAAAACTTCTATGCCTCTTCTTTCCAATCTGTTTGTCACATGTTTCTCTCTTATCTTTCTCATCTATCTCATCATTTTCTTTCATATCATCATCTTTTTGAGTTTGCATTACATTTTACCTTGATGTGTACACACAAATAATCTATGGGTCACTTCGTTTGATTGCGATCTAGACTTTGATGAACTTTGAATACGAGTCCAAAAACCTTCTTGTCAACCGAAGTCTTCATAATATTGTCATGCCTCTTCCAATGTTTCAAAAAACATACCCACATAAAGCGATTTAATTTTCGAACATCTTTCTCTGGAGGATGGTGACCAATTGGAACATCATTTGATACTTGGTGAATAAGGATCCAAAATTGTCATCTTCTGAATTTAAGTCCATGAAGATTAACTTTAAAAAACACTACATGATCATAAAAATTCATTATAGAAAACTTTGGACAAAAGGGTAATGATTAACTGAAAAACATAAATTAAAATGTGTGAGCAGTTAGACAAACAAAAAAAAATCCAATGGTAGTACATATGAAGAAAAAGTGGTGATATCGGAAGCTTTAACCAAGTTTCTTGACTGGCCCTTTCTTTGAATAATAAAAACAAAATTACTGAAGTAAAGATAATTAAAATTCACCTAATAAGGCATTCCATACCAACAAAACAAAACTTATCCCTTAAGACTTACACCCTCTTCCTCGAAATCTTCAAACTCCTTGATTCTATTCAACCACACACCATGTAATCTTTGTCTTTCATTATATACTTTCTAGAACGTTAGCTGTTGAAACAATCCAAAAATGTTCAGCCACGTCAAGCTAACTTCTATACGTACATAAACATTTGCTTAAGCATAATTAGCTATATTAGATTCAGCCCTAGGCCGCCGCCAGAGGCACTACCGTCGCCACTAGTGTGACCTTAGGGAACACCACCAGGCGAACTGTCGCTTGAGCTTAGGATCATGCCAAGATCACATCTGATGCGCCGCCCTGTGCCGCGCTAAGATCACCTCGCTAAAGCATCAAAAGGCACAAACTGATACATATTAGTCCCACATCGGAAACCAAAAGGAGTTCACTCTCCTTTTTACGTATAAAAGGTCAATTACTCTTTATTCATTACACATTTATTACTTGTTTAACGTTACACTGTCAATAATACAAATACATCTATTGACTTAGACATCAGAGTAGCGAAGACCTCCAATTGCGATCTCCATCCTGACACCAGTTTATTTTACTTAACAGGTGATGCTAGCGCTATCCATCCTTTTCTAGTGGCCCAAATTTGGGCTAGCGTTAGCAAGGTCTGACTACCGCCAAAACTTGAGCATTAACAACTTCCAACAAATTACTATATATATGGGAGATTAAAAAAATGTTATCATGTGGCAGATGCTGGTAAGAAGAAATCATGCCATCAGATGATAAAGTTATCTAATCATAAACAAACTTTTGTTAACAAACGAAGCAAATACAAAATAGAGGACAGTGAGTACCCTTAACTAAATAAACAAGTGAAAGTACAACAAACAACCAAGAAAATCCAAGTCACAGCTATATTTAAATCATAAACATGGCCTAAAAAGAGTAATATATAAACTCATGCGAGACCAACGCCAATGATAAACTCTGTTCCATAGTTGATCCATTTGCACCCTTAGTTTCTACTAAATAAATCTCAGACCCAATTTCTGTCACTGAGCTGTTCCAATTAGGATTAATTGTTGATTGATTATAGATTGATTTGTAATGATATGATAAGATTGATTGATCTATAATGATAAGTGATCAAATTGCAATTATAGGACTGATTAGTATAGGTGTTAGATGTTTTCCTTTTGTATACAATTTGTAATCCTATTTAAACCTCAGTATGAGATGAATAGAAACACACCAAAATTTACCCAATATCTAAGATCGTATCAAAGCACTACGCTCTTGAGACCTAACCCATACCTAAACTCCGCTGCCCAAAGAAAATACCCATACCCAAACCAGTTCTTAAAGTAAGAACAAATATCCCAAACACTGCTTTAGTTAGTTGCTATCCCCATACCATATACCCAGAACTCATACTCATACAGAATCAACCAGACCCTCGTTCCAGATCAAACTTGCATTCAAACAAACGGATCGCTAGCAAATCCTTCATTCCGACGTCGATAACCCGGTTTCATCCGAGACCACATACTTTGGCTCACCTTCGACCTTGGTGCGTGATGGTGGATCAATATTCCAGCGAATGCTTTGACCCAAATCCTTTGCCGAAGCCACACTACTAGAATTATGGCCTCAGACATCGGCCAAAAACCGATGAGAAACAAAAACCCGACCGATGTCTTTGTGGGTGATGAGAAAGATCCGGAAAATTCAGACATCGGTAAAAACCGATGTCTAGTATTCGTTTAGACATCGGTTCCTCATTATAAATCGATGTAAATAGGTTTAAATGATAACAAACTTGCATGTTTTACTATTGTTAAACCCACATTTTATTGTATTTAATTCTTTAAGAAATATAGATTATACAACACAAGTTTGCGTTTTAACATTGTTATTGATTTAAGAACCGATGACTGATACTGTTACAGACATCGGTTCCCATAAACATTTCTTGTTCTTCATGATTTTGAAGCGTAATTTGCCACATATACCACGATTTTAGATTCAATATAAAGTCTAGTATTGTAGGAACCGATATATTTACTTACATTAACATCAGTGTGTAAGGAAAAACGATGTATGGTACTCATTAATATATCGTTATTGACAAACAATCGATGTCTGTGTATTGAAGGTATTATCGATTTTCATTTTGGAATTGATGTCTGGTGCTCAGTAATATATCGTTTTTGACAAAAAAATCGATGTCTGTATATTTTAGTAACATCGATTTCATTTTGGAACTGATGTCTGGTACTCAGTAATATATCATTTTCAACAAAAAATCGATGTCTATATATTTTAGTAACATCGATTTTCATTTTGGAACTGATGTATCTGTATTACTAGACATCAGTTTTTATAGTTAAAACTGATTTCAACTTTATATCTAGACATCAGATTCTATATAGAGGATGATGTCCACAAAATATGAAGCTGCTGCTATAAATTGCAATTTCGACAGTTGACAAGAGTGATTTGAATATTGGGGTATTTTATCTAAAATCATCATCCTTAACAATTTACAAAATGGGCAAAATAAAACCCTAATTCACCTTCTACAAGGCTAGCCTACCAATTACTATTGCATTTTTGTTCATAATTGCTACATTCACTTCATCTACTACAAAAAGGTTTAAACAAAAGCTAGCTAGCCTTACTCAAAATCAAGAAACTAGTCAAAATCTACAGCAAAGTCTGTAAGTAGTCGGCCACTTCAACGCGCACCTCGTACCAATAGTTGATGCCATGCATTCCATGCATATAGAGTGTCACTTGAATTGAAAATGCACCACATCAGGAGCTTCCTGTAACTATTTTTTCAGAATTGATTCAAGCACTAAATTGAGCTGAAGATATGGGAATATAATAACTCAATAACTATATCAACAGAGCTTGGAGGTTGTACTATTTTTTTGTTTTCATAAAAACAACAAAAATAAGTAAGCAAAAAGTGGACTAATATGAAGAAAGATTGAGTTATGAAAACATGCAAAGGTGTCAACAGTTCAAGTTCTGATAGAAGTTCAAATGTTTACATTTGCGGCCTCTGAGTTGTATAGAAGAGTCTAAACATGTTATTCAATCGGTATGCATCAAGTGTACGTATGGCATGAAGGAATGTACCGTAGAATTTCCCTCAATAATATGGGCTACCTATGTTGCCTGCAACCATTTAGTATACAACTCTCCTAATGTATATCAATTATAAAAAAACTTACATCCTCTGCTTCAAAATTATCATCAATAAATGCAGCAGCTCTTCTTCCAGCTTCGTTAAGCAATGGGGTTAATGCCATGACAGGACAACAACAATTATGAGCAACTTGCTAAGCTCAAGTGGTAGCACACCAAGCCTGTTTTTGACAAATTTGCATATTAATATAACAAATAAAAAACCACAAATACTTGGTCACACCATACTTTTGCATTTGGTGTAAAAAAATGAGTTATGAGTAGGACCCACATGTTTGCTAGAGAAAAAAACTACAAAGCCAAACTCCCCTCCTCGTTTACAGATAAACAATTCTGTCAATGAAATCATGAAAACAAATAACTCGAAAACATGCAACAATCAATTTCAAAAACTTGTTCTGAACAATTCACCTGAAATTGAACATCAAATAATGTTGTAACAAAAGAATACTGAACTACATAACACCTTACAGTATATGCGTATAACCCCAGCTTCTGGGTGAGAAGTGAAGTCCCCGTGACCGTCAGCAAGCAAAGGGCTCTGAGCTCCTTGCTTCTGCCATAAACTGATTTTACAATCTAAATATTAGGGCCAACAAAATTAAACAAATATTAATGAACTTAAACCCTATTATTCTTAGCACACACCTCAAAAATTTGCCTAAGAACTAATTTTCCTCCAAGAGAAAGAAGCCCCAGCCCACCTAGAGCTTTTAAACCCTCCTTCAAAAGCATTGGCCATATACTGTCCTCCGCTATGTTCTGTAGAAAAGCGATAGAGACATTAAAACTATGTGGACAAATAATGTCTTCACGCAACTTTTAAGGAATTTGAAGGCACAGACACGAAATATATAGTGTAGTTAATCAATTTTGACAAAAAAAAAAAAAACAAAAACAAAAAAACATCAATTCTGCCTCTGCACTCTACAGCAACTGTTGCAAAGAAATTCACAATGTTACTCTATCATTAGAGATGTCAACTCTTCTCCTAGCTTTCCTTCAAAAAGTCTAGTATTCCTTTCTTATCATAACATGCAAAAACCCGCAGTAACACCATATTTCAATAAAACCATTGCCTTCTGAAAGGCAGACTACTTCAATAAGAGTTTGATGAAATCAAAGACGATTTTTCACCCTCAGAATGGTGCTCAACAATCAGAACTAATGACATTTACAAGATTGAATACTAAAAAATAATTGACTTATAACTTCAAGTGAAGCTTGAGAGACTAGTTGACTTGGCTTTCCAGCACCAGAAGTATGACTAAGAGAGGTACGACTGCTATATCCTGCAAATATCAAACAGTGGGGAATCTAAAAGTTATTGACATTATATTCTCGTTGTACACTTCAGATGGAGAATCAAGAATGGTACGGAAAAGAAAATGCAATACCATTGATTATTCCACTAAACATATTTGGATAATTGAAATCATAAAAACAAAGAACAAAAATAAATACACAACTCTAAGTCAAGTTTTGGAATTGAACCTGTAAAAGAAGTATCCTAAGGGTTGCAGAACCAAATCTTGTAGGGAGTTTACCTTCTCTGCAAGTAGCTATATATTATGCTATGTCAGCTCTACAAAACTATATCAAAAGCAGCATGCTACAAAAGCTTGACAACAAAAACTCAGGTTTAAGTTCAGATCCTTAAACCATGAAAAAGGGATTGAGATTTGAAGCCACTATAGCTCAAATGCTGGTAGTGTTTGCACAACAATTACGTCATGGTTGAAATCAGCAACCCATAGATAATGGTTGCCAATTACTGCTAGTAATAACAAACTTTCATCCACCAGTACTTTGTAGAGCTTGGTTAGTATTTCAGAACAAAAAAGACTAGATAAAATATTAACAGATGTATGAAATACTTATCCAAGACACTGACTGTAGCTTACCAAAAAAAAAAGGAAGAAGTAAATGGTCACTTTAACCATACATGGCACCAGTTAATCACTGTATCTGTAGAAATAATAGCAGCTATTCAACAATACTTCTTGAATGAAAAATTAGTATATGCATTTTCTTATTTAAAATTTAAAGCACCTACAGTACAAAAGCTGAGGAAGATAAAGATAGAGCAGCACCAATCACTACTGCTTCATCAACGCTTCTGATATTGACTTATTAACAAATGAAGTATGGGAAACGAATTAAAGGACAAAAACAAAGTCAATCAAACCTTATAACACATTTACATCTCAATTAAGCTAGTAGAATATATAACACAATTAAGGACACTAGCTTGGATAATGAAACAAGTACAAAGAAAACAGCCAAAACTGAACAATCAATGACAATTCTGGCTCTAGCAAAAGCAAAGCCCTTTACTAAACTGATTAACTGAGATTAGTCTAAATCCATTCATTTCTATATGTTTACCAGCATTCAAACTTATCTTAATCCAGATTAAGTTGACAAAAAAGCTAATTTCCAACGAATCTATTCTAAGCACCATAGTTCCAACAGAAAACCCAAATTCATCGATTCCCAAACCAAGCACATCCAGTTTCAAAAATCAAATAGAATCAACATGAACCAGCTCAAAAGATCAGAGCTTTAAGACTTTCAAAAACAAACCCAACTCAAATACACAAGAATTAAACAAAAAAGACTGAAGCTTTAAATCAAAACTGGACAAAAAATCAGTATTGGTGGTGAAGAGAAGAGAGAGGCCCTACGTTAGTGGCGGTCGGAGAACGAGCTCGAGCCGGCTCAGGTCGGAGATTGATGAGCTCATGTCGGGAGAATGAGCTCGAGGTAAGGTCAGAGAAGAAGCTCGAGGTCAAATCGGAGAATAAGCTCGAGGTGGCTTGAGTCGGAGAAGGAGCTCGAGCGGCTCGGGTCGGAGAAGGAGCTCGAGCAGCTCGGATCGGACAACGAGCTCAGACCATGTTGGAGAATGAGGTCGGGGCAGGTCAGGTTGGAGAGAGAACGAGGTTGACAAGGTTCGAGAGTTTTCAGACAAAGTGAGAGTTATTAGGGTTCGATAGTTTCAGACAAAGAAGAAAAAAAAATACTAGGTGGGGGAATGAAATAATTGGTCCCCACGTTTCTCAAAAATTTCAAACTTAGTCCCTCCGCATTTTTGAAAATTTTTCGAACGAAACTTTTCACATCGTTTAATTTGATGACTGATATCCATAATAACAATAGAAATCGGTTATTTCACAAAGTGATGTTACTACGTTTTTTAACATCAGGTGCAATTCTGACCGATTTAATAGTGGCGATGTCTAATGACATTATTCTAGTAGTGCCAACACCACCTCGAGCTCGGTTTCAGTCGCCTTCAACCTACCTAGCAATGAGCGTATTGAAGTGCCTACATCGACGTTCGCAAGCAGAGAATGCACACCTCATATCCCCAAAATTTACGCTAGTCTAAATACCACGATCTAGCCTATGTTGATCAGCTTTAGCAGATGCAAGCTGAAAGCCACTGTCCACCTTAAATCAAGTGGACTTCGTGTGATTTAGGGCCCGACCCATTTTTTATTAAATTTTTTTTTTAAAAAAAAAAGGAAGGAAAGGAAAAAAAAGAAAGTAAAGAAAAAAAGAAAAAGAAAAAGAAAGAGAAAAGAAAAGAGTTGGTTGAGTTGAAAACCCGAAAGGGATGCTCAATCGAAAGTTGAAAGGGAATATATTTTTTCGCCTACAAGATGTCCCTTTCCAAGATATCATCGATGATCAATGAGGTAAATCAATACTTCTGCCATGATCATGCCTACACTTCAACCTTTCAGGCTAACTCAGGCACACATGGTCATGCTCTAAAAATTTCAGACTTTAGTTAGAAAGATATGTGGATAATTGACTCTAGTGCGACTGATCATATGACTTATGATCGTAGTGTCGTCCAAAAACCATCTCCTGCTCATCGGTTAGCTGTTACTAATGCTAATGGTGGCTCATTCCGTATCACTATTTCTGGATCGGTATCATAGACACCATATATAAACATAGATACAGCTTTATATGTCCCCTATTTATCAAATAACTTGTTGTTTGTGCGTCGAATTACACAACAATTGTATTGTTATGTAATCTTTTATCCTTGGTGTTGCGTCTTTCAAGACACCCTCACAGGAGAAATTATCGGTTATGGTATTGAGAAGGGGGGATTGTACTATATGGCAATGACAGATGCTGGTGACCTCCTGTGGTAGTGAAGTATACCATCTTCAGAAGAATACTTCAATAAGCAAATAGAGAGAAAACATATGGCAGTGGCACCATAGATTGGGACATCCATCATTTAGTTACCTGAGGAGTCTACTTCCTACCTTGTTTACAACTTGTAATGAGTCTGATTTTGAATGTGAAATGTGCATCCAAGGAAAGAGCAGCCGTACTAGCTATCCTCTCAGCCATTCTTACACTGTTAGGCCATTTGACTTGACCCACTCAGATGTATGAGGACCTTGTCCAGCTACTCCTGGTCTGCAATATTTCATGTTATTTGTGGATGATTATACAAGAATGTGTTGAGTTTTATAGTTGAAATATAACAGCGAAATTATTCTGTGTTTCAAATCTTTCATAAAATGATCCAAACCCAATTTTAAACTCCCATCAAAGTCTTCCACTTAAATAATGGTGAATATGTGAGCCATGCCCTCCATCAATATTTAAACAAGCATGACATTATCTACCAAACCAGGTGTCCACAAACTCCCCAACAAAATGGCATGGCAGAATGAAAAAACCAGCATATCCTTCAAGTTGCCCATTCCATGCTCATAGGAGGCCGCATGCCAGAATATCTATGGGGTGATGCCATCCTTACCGCCATTTATGTCCTAAATCGCTTGCTCACATGAGCCCTTAAATTACTACATGAGGATGACCATATACGTCCAAAAACACCACTTGAAACTCTTGGCCACTTCTTTACCCTACCACCACTCTATACCTTTTCACCCAAGATCTTCGATTATATTGCTTATAGATACATTCCTCGTAATCAGAGAACAAAGTTGGCTGCTTGAGTTGAGAGCTATATCTTGGTGGGATATGGTTCTACCCAAAAAGAATATAGGTGGTACAATCCCTCTACGCAGAAGTTGTATATTACCAAGGATCTAACATTTTGTGAGCAAGAACGTTTTTTTTTCCTGAAGACTTCTCTTCAGGGGGAGAGCACATCTGCAGAAAAGCAGTCTTCTGCAGCATTAGAAGTATCAAAAATTGTTGTAGAGGAAAAAATTGTTGTACAAGAAAGAGCCCAAAGAGATCTTGAAGAGCCAATAATAGATGATGATCAACTAGAAGCATCGCCAACAACAAATGATTATCAACCAGAAGCACCAGCAACAAGAAATGATGATCAATCTCAGTCCATCTTGCCAGATTCAACTGAAGACCCCCTACTCCTACCACATCAGCCCGTATTTCTCATGAGGTAAGTCTCAATCCTGAACTTGAGTCAGATAGTGTTATAAATAATAAGTCTGTCTCTAATCATGAGTCTAATGATAATGAGGCTAACCCTGAACTAAGATCCAACACTGAAACAAGTGTGTGCCCAAGATATCAGTTGCCAAATTGAACAACAAGAGGGAAGCCTAAAACCTAATATGAGCCAAATCTCAAAGCTAAAGATAAATACCCCATAAGTTATCATGTATCAACCCATAGGTTATCTGAGTCCTATACATTATTTTTGCTTCAATTAGCTGCTATTATCATTCCAAATAAATTGCAGGAAGCTTTAACGGATCCTAAATGGACTAAGGCAATGAAGGTTGAAATGGAAGATTTGGAGAAAAGTGATACATGAGAGTTAGTACCAAAACCTCAAGGAAAGAAAATAGTGGGGTGCAAATCGATCTATACCTTGATGTGATATTTGTGCTTCAAACCCAAATGTGCCATGGACTTATATTGTGACAATAAAGTAGCCATTAAAGCACACAATCTAGTTCAACATGACATAACCAAACGTGTTGAAGTGATAGGCATTTCATCAGGGAGAAGTTAGCGCAAGAAATCATTGACACGCCATACGTAAGAACTGAATATCAATTACTTAACATTCTGACGAAAGCTGTCTCTAGTAAAGTATTCCACATCTCACTGGACAAGTTAGGTATTCGAGACATCTATTCCCTAACTTGAGGGGGAGTGTCGTTGAGTTGTTCCAATTAGGATTAATTGTTGATTGATTGATTTATAATGATAGGATAAGATTGATTGATTTGTAATGATAGGTAATTGAATTGCAATCATAGGACTGATTAGTATAGGTGTTAAATGTTTTCCATTTGTGTACAATTTGTAATCCAATTTAAACCTCAGTATGAGATGAACAGAAACACATGAAATTTTACCCAATATCTAAGAGTTTCGTTACTAGGACAAGTTTATTGAATCTCATAAACTTCACAACCAATTCAATGTCTAAACCCTAAACTGAGTTGTTTTTAATACTATGTCGACAACAAAAAACAAGATAAGTATGTACATGTATTCTTGTTGTAAGTTTTATTTAGTTCCAACAAGCTAAGTAATTGAGATGATAGAGAGCCTAGAGTTGGAGAAGACGATCTTCTTTTAGTGTCAGGTGTTTGTTCTATTGCTCTTTTTTTCTTTTGATGGCGTACGTATTGTACTCTTGGAAGTTTTGATTTTTTTCTCTTTAATAGAGGATAGTTTAATCTAATTATAATTTTTGATTGAAAATATGTAATGCCATGTCATTATCCACATTACTTGGCATTGTGTAAGCATATCCTCCATCACCTGATTCACTCTCTCTGTCTGCCCATCTGTCTGTGGATGAAATGCAGTGCTCATAGCTAAAGACGTGCCAAAAGCCTTATGAATCTACACCAGAATTCCGATGTGAAACGAGCATCCCGATAAGAAACAATCGTAACCCGCACACCATGAAGCCTTACTATCACATTCACTTACAACTTACACAACGCATCCCCTGAGTAAGTTTTTGCCACAGGAAGAAAGTGTGCAGACTTTGTCAATCAGTCCATAATCACCTAAATCGAGTCATAACCCTGCCTGGACCTAGGTAATCCAGTCACAAAGTCAATGTAGATATCTTCCGATTTCCATACCGGAATTGGCAAAGGTTGCAGCATCCCTGCGGCCTCTGATGCTCTGCCTTCACTTGCTGACATGTAAGACACTTCGACACATATTCTGCCACATCCCTCTTCATTCCATACCACCAAAACTGTCTTCGTAGATCCATATACATTTTGGTACCCCCTGGATGTATCGTGTCTCTAGATCTATGTGCTTCCCGCATGACCTCCTCCTTGAGGTTATCAACACTTGGGACATACAATCTTCCTCAAAATCTCAACCCTCCATATGTCCTAATGGCCCACTCAGAAGGGCCCTCCACATTCGGATTAGCAGTCATCTCAGCAATCCTCACCTGAGGGAACTCATCAAGTGTCTGACCCCGAATGATCCTGGAAGTCAAGGTGGACTGTAAGGTGATACTACCGAGAAAGATTTCATGTCCAACTCCTGTGGGCATAAGATCAAATTCAGATGCAGCTTCCAACATGAGCCACTCCTGCACCATAAGCGATGCTATGAGTACTCGGGGTTTCCTACTCAAAGCATCCGCCACTACGTTGGCATTTCCGGGATGATACTCCAAAGTGAAATCATAGTCATTGATGAGCTCCATCCATCTCCTCTACCTCATGTTCAACTCCTTTTGGGAGAACAGGTATTTCAAACTCTTATGATCTAAAAGAGCTCGAATTTCTCATCATAAAAATAGTGCCTCCAAATCTTCAAAGGAAATACCACTGTGGCTAACTCTAGATCATGAGTGGGGTAGTTCCGCTCATGAATCTTCAGTTGTCTAGAACCATAGGCAACTACACCACCATTCTGCATCAACACACACCCCAAACCCTGATGGGATGCATCGCTGTAGATGACTAACCCACCACCACTAGTAGGAATAGTCAACACTGGAACCGTAGTCAATCTAGTCTTCATTTCATTGAAAGCCTTCTCACACTCATCTGACCGCACGAACTGAGTGTCCTTCCTTGTCAATTTGGTCAAAGCCGAAGCAATATCAGAAAACCCTTAATGAAACGCCTGTAATACCCTGCCCATCCAAGGAAGCTACGAATTTCTGTAACCGTAGTAGGACGGCTCCAACTCATCACTGCTTTAACCTTCGAAACCACATGACCAAGGAACTTGACTTCCCTCTGCCAGAAATCTCACTTCTCAAACTTGGCAAATAATTTCTTCTCTCTCAACGTCTGTAGCACATTCTGCAAATGCTTCTCATGCTCATCTAACGACCTTGAATAAATCAAGATGTCGTCAATGAACACTACAACAAACTGATCCAAGTAAGGACTGAACGTGCGGTTTACAACACTAGAAAACAATGGCTCTAGAAATAGAAATAAAATTAGGTAATAATAACCTAAGAATTTAGAACTCGTGTGCTTCAATGAGAAGAGCATAAAACTTGAGAAGTGCATGAAACTCCGAATGTTCAGAATCCTAAATCCAACCCAATCCGAACAAAACCTGTGAAATTATGACAACCAGAAAACTCATTGAATAGATAAATCCTTGAGCAGACGCCAAAAAATGCACAGCTTCAAGAGTATGCAGAGGTAAAGTCCCACAAGACGGTTCCTTTATAATTGTGAGACATGAGACCTATATCGCCACCTGCAAGCAATCTGAAAAGAACTTTGAGATTGACATTAAGCACCGCAAGATGTCCACATACATATTAAGTTTTGTGCTCAATTGTTAAAGAACTGAGCATTCTTTGCTTAAAATAACCACGAGTAACTGTGTTTTACTAACTTATTCACATTCGTGTCCTCACATAATATAAAAAGAAGCAAGAGAGTGGGCAGCCAGGCTGAAGCTGAGGCTGGTGTCATTAACAAGAGGTAACCAGTTGAATGACTAAACAAAAGAAAATTAGAACGTGGGTTGCGCCTACCTTCTTGATCATGTCCAAATAGTTCAACTTATTGACTTAATCTATGTTTCCTTTAGTTTTTTATATATTCATGTTCCTTTTTCCTTTTCACACAATTGCTCTCTTATAAATACACATTCCTACCATTCTCCCCCGTCAAATATATTACCCCAAAGCTAATTAGCTTTAATTCCCAACTATGAAGTTCAAAAAAACAGATCAGCTTCCTATTCCTTCTCCGTCCCTCTCCCTAACAAGGTAATGAAACACGCTCTCTCTCTCTCTCTCTCTGAAATCATAGAAGACTTTCCGTTCTTTGTCTTTTGTAAGAAATTGGAGCAAAATTTTTACAATTTCTAAAAGAATTGAATAGGGCTATGAATAACATGAGATGGATGGCTGCGATGAAACTGTGCCATACTTAATGTATTTGAATGCATGTTCTCAAGAATGAATGAATGAATGAATCAGGTGGTGGTCGGAGGAGACAGTAGCAATAGTGACTGGAGCAAACAAAGGAATTGGGTTTGCGCTGGTGAAAAGAATGGCGGAGTTGGGACTGAAGGTGATATTAACAGCCAGAGACATTGAAAGGGGTTGCAAGGCTGTTGAAGCACTTAGGGCTCAAGGTCTTCATAATATTACCTTTTTCTGCCTCGATGTTTCTGATCCTTGTTCTATCAAAACCTTCTTATCATGGTTCACCGAAAACTTTGCAGCCTTGGATATTCTTGTAAGCACGCTGCTACTTCTTCTATCTTCTTTTTCTTCTATTTTTTTTTTTTGTTTGGTTTTTGGATTTGGGAATAAATGGGGGTTCACATGACAGCTTCTTTGTTATTTTTTCTTACTGTTTTTTTCCTCATTTGTTCACCATTATTAAAAAATGTATCTTAATTTATTTGGGACAATTAATATTATGGACTGATTTACAGTGTGGTAGGTATATTGCATGTGTAGTGCTTATCGGCCCGGCCACCGGTTCTGAAACACTCTCACATGCAATCATATGTAATAATACAGATTTATATATAAATATGAAAAAAATGTGTATTTATAAAAAAAAAAAACGAAAACTTCAAGAAATGACAATAATTTTTCTTTTGTGAAGTGATCAACGTATAATTTTACTTAGCATGCTTTACTAATCGGAAGAGTTTATAATCAATATCTGTTAATTAACTGTTTATTCTATGTATCAACATGGTGTTTTCATCATAACTTCTTGTTTATCTGTAGATAATAACGGAAGGATATGTAATGATCATTCTGTCCTTACCTTTTATTATCAATGATATGTCCTTAAGATGCTTAAGTTAAAAAAAAAATGTAGTTTTTATTGACCTGATATATGCAGGGTCTGACCCACCTCCCAAAAAAAAATGATCCTTTTTTGTAGATTTAAATTAAAGTAATTAATTTGGCTTATATATATTTAAACATGCATTTAATTCAAGCATTAGACCTCCAAAACTTGTCATAACCAATCAAATTATAAGTGCAAAACTTTGTCAATAAGTATGAATGATTTTTCTACAGAAAGCAAGGTTGTTCTTGCTTGTTTTAGGCTTGCTTTCCAGCGAGCATCTCTTTAGACTTTAATGAGTTTAGTTTTGACTTAAATGGGTTGTTCAGTTTTATTTGCCAAATTTCTTATGTAAATGCATGTTAAACTCTTACTTGTTTTATGACTTGATTATCTAATGAAATCAATTCCCATTCAAAAAAAAAAGGAAGTCATATCTAAACCAATCACAAAACATAAAGTATTTAATCCATTTACCAGAAACAACTAAAGTAACAAATGAATAAATACTTCATTTCTAATAAAGATTCGAGCATGTTTTATGGAAGAAAACCCATCCGAGCATACTTCATTCCTAATAAACGGAACTTAAATTATTAGTAGATCGAGTAGGGTTTAAAATTGCAATGCATCGTCTCCTAAGCTATAAAAACTTTGACTACACAGATATATACGTATTTAAAAGATTTGTTAAATTTCACTAATATAATTGAACTAATAATTAATCAGCACACTAATTGAGTAAGGTGCACACTTCATTTATTTTTATTGTGATTCAAATTATTCTCTGAAAAATGTGGACACTTGAGTCTTCAAGACCATAATCTCGACGGAGTCAAGTTGATGGGAAAATATATTGCGAGGAATTGGAATTTTTTATACTAGGCGAGGAATTGAACACCCAGACAATGCTCAATATACATAACATATAGAAGAAAAGTCATTGAAATAGTTATAAAAATTACTAAACCTTGTCACCTTGCATGCACACATAGAAAAGGAATATATCATATAATTTTTCTTTTTCTATTTCTTTACTGTCCTAAACAATGATCATTTATCGCAAGTTGATGAATATTACCTCACACTATATCTTACATTGTTAACTTATTTTATTTTTTATATTTTTATTGTAAGTTGATGAATATAAGCTATATATATTCTCTCTAGGTGAACAACGCAGCAGTTTCGTTCAACGAAATCAACGAAAACTCAGTGGAACATGCCGAGACAGTAATCAAAACCAATTTCAATGGACCAAAGTTACTGACTGAGGCTCTCTTGCCCATGTTCCGTACCTCATCCATCAGTCGAATACTCAATCTCAGCTCCAGACTTGGTTCCCTAAATGTAAGTACTCCGTGCCTCGAACGGTTCTTAATTAATCTGATGTAATTAATATTAACCGTACCTACTGTGTGGTACACTGCAGAAAGTCGGAAACCCTAGCATAAAAGAGGTTCTAGAAAGCGAGAAACTATCAGAGGATCATATCGAGGCAGTTGTTAGCTTGTTTCTGGAACAAGTGAAGACCGGGACATGGAAGACTGGAGGTTGGCCTGAATTGTGGACGGACTATGCGGTGTCGAAGCTTGCACTGAATGCATACACCAGGGTTTTGGCAAAGCGCTACGAAGGAAGTTTGAGTGTGAATAGCTTCTGTCCCGGCTTTACTCAGACCTCGATGACTCGGTGCAAGGGAGATCACACCGCCGATGATGCTGCCATTGTCGGTGCTAGGCTGGCCTTGCTTCCTCCGGACAAGATACAGAGTGGAAAGTTTTTTCTATGGGGTAGTAGCAGTAGTACTAGTACCAGTAATAATGTGGTGGTATCCTCCAAGTTATAACTCAGAAATTCGATCATGATTTCATTAATTGGTGAACTGATCGAGATTAAGAATGTAGGCCTCTTTCGCATGTGAAAGGCCCTGGGTACATTACTTATTTTTAGTGTGTAAAATTTAATAATTAATTGGATCGAATCTCAATCCAGTAGCGTGTATTTAGTAGAATTGGAGGTGATCGATCGACTTGGTCAACTCTTAAGAAAAAGAAGTATTGTACAGCAGCTACGCTAACAAACGAATCAAGCCAAAAGTACCGACCAAAATACGCATCACCAATGAATTTGACAATTTCTATATATGATGATGTCTCCAGCTAGCCTGACTTCCCTAACTATAACCATAGCTCCCAACCACATAGGTATTGTCTTTCACTGCTCCCAGATGCACAAGGAGGCTAACGACAATGGATGGTGATGCCATCAATGGAGGAGCTTATGGATGTTTCCATAAGCTAGGCTGGAAGAGCTTATGGATGTTAATTTCCATTGCTGCGGCAGTTTATGTAGAGAAATAGCAGTTGATAGAGCAGCTACAAATGTTATTGTCTCAGGAGGAATCTTTCTGGAAACATCGTTCCAAAGTAACCTGGTTAAAAGAAGGGGATAGGAATACGGGCTACTTTCATAGGAAAGCTGCTAATAGGAAATTGAAGAATATGTTAAAAGGTTTGTTTGATCAAATAGGAAAGTAGTGTGAAGATGATGAAGGCATGGAATGGGTGGTGTCTTCTTATTTCCCGAAGATGTTTATTGCTTCGAATATAGACTATGAGGCTTTGAAAGCGGCACTTGAGGCTATTCAACCGTGTGTCTCTTAGGTGTTGAATGAGTGTTGAGTAAAAATTGCACACAGTGAGTGAAAATGTCACCAAACATAATTTTAACTTGTGTTCAATCATTTAGTGAATTGAGTTTTAATTATTTCAGATTTGACCCATTTAAGACATAATGTGTCTCTTAATTACAATCTCTTATTATAGGGAAACGCCATTTGAATTCATTTATGAAGAAACCAATTGAGAGGATGTATGTTTGTTAGATTTTGCGGCTGCACTCGGATATTTGAATGGGTTGCCTACGTACCCTTTGAGAGGGATCAAGCCACTTGTAGTTCAAGAGTTCCAATGATTAAAAGACCCATTAGAGGGCTTTTGATTTTGGAATGAGAATAGTCTTTGGGGCGAATTTGGTTGAAGTGAACGAGGATTCAATTTTCTGCTGTCACGCCCCGATTTTAACACAATTAGAAATCGATATACAAATCTCATACTTATACATGCGTGAATGTCCAGCCATCAATACAAAATACTTAGAAACTTTTTCTCCCTTTTAACTAGTTACATACTGATGTCCTGAACCCTCAAAGTCAATATATTACACCAGTTTACAAATTAAATTGCCACTACAAAGTAATAAGTCAATGCTCCCAAAGCTCACTACAAGAGGAAGTCTTGATAACGGTAAAGTCACAAAATTGGCTTCCTATCATAAAGCTGCTAGCATGCCACCTCGTTTTCAGCCACGGTTACCCTAACTTGCAGGATTAACCCCTACGCCATTGAATAGTGCATCTGGTTGCCACACAACAAACCCGGTAAGCTTATGAAAGCTTGTATGAGTAAACTCAAAACCACAAAATAGAATGACATTCTTAAGTGACTTCAACCTAAACATGATATGCACATAACTCACGCCTACCACCATCAATTTCATAACCTTCCATATCATACTTACATAAGTCAACTTGTGACTATAGCCTCATGCTCAGATTCTCAACCTAACTTCCAATTATACAAATTTAGTCAAACAAGACTTCCTCAAGCAATGTTTGATGCCATTCTCACAGACCATGGTGAATTCCAAAATCACACTCATTTCATCTCCACTAGAAGCTTTTGTCATCAACATGACATCAAAGGTGAAAACAATGAATCACCTTCCTATCCTCACTACAGAGCCCAATCGTCACCACTATGGCTTTTAAGAGAAATCAAACCATAAATCAGTAAAAATCATGAAGAAAGCAAGAAAATCACAATTCAAAACAAGCAAAACAATTCATGGTAACACCTGCATATAGTTTAGTTCAGGAGGTCACATCAAGTCAAGCAATTCAAGTCATAGTAATCATCATAACCCCTCACTCTGTTATCTGTAGCTAGTTCCAACCATCACAGCAGTCCTCTCGATAGTTGTTAACTTAAAAACAATTCAGTTCCACAACCAAGCAGTCATCACACTGATCATCGCACAAATTCCACTAGTCATCACACAGATAGCCATTATCCAACTAATCATCGCACATATTCTGCGGGTACGTCATACAGATTTCGCCGGTGATCACACGGATAGAAGTCATGCGTTACATGATATTTATCACAAAGATTCATCACAGAGATGTCACCAAATCATTACACATATATCCCTACACAAGCTTTACATGACAATCATTACAATATTCATCACACTGATTTCAACGATTTATTACACAAATATTCCTACACAAGCTTTTCATGACAAACATCACAATATTCATCACACTGATTTCAATGAATCATTACACAAATCTTCCTCCACAAGCTTTACATGGTACTCATTGCAAAGATTCATCACATTGATGTCATGGGTTCATTACACAGATATTCCTACACAAGCTACCATATCTTAAATCATCAATTAAGATGGTCATACTAGACCCATGGTATCTCAACAAATGAAATTCTATTATCACAACTCAACACTCAATTCCACTATTTCCAACGATACTGAACCCAATATGTCCCATGCTGCCCATATCACAACAATTGCACCAATACATATATATATATATATATATATATATCACATAAATATATATATATATATATATACATGGTCATCCACTCAGGAAT
Source organism: Rosa persica (assembly GCA_025331145.1). Lineage (NCBI taxonomy): Eukaryota > Viridiplantae > Streptophyta > Magnoliopsida > Rosales > Rosaceae > Rosa > Rosa persica. The sequence continues at coordinate 17,359,936 of WFKR01000004.1, forward strand.
ACTACCTATACCAACTATAGTCATAGATAACCTAATAACTCCAAAACAATATGGTAACCATGCTCATAACGAATATCGTGAGATTTACTCACCTCGTAATTCCCACTACATTTTCAATATAGAACAAAGCAGCCAAACCACAAAAACCGTCCAAAAATATTTCGTCAAGTACTTAATCACATACAGTTTCAACTTAGTAACGATTCACAAATGATTTAAGTCTGAAACCCCTGTTTTGAACTCAAATCCCCAAAGTGGCGTCAATCAAGGCGAAACCACATCCGAGACCACCTAATGTCTCCGGAATACTTCTACGATTAATATGACCAAAGAACAAGTCGATCGGAATCTCAAATCCTCACGGATCAAATAAATAGACCAGTACGAAACCGTAAAAATCATAACAAATTCTTACGAACTCCAAAAATTACGTATTATATATCAAAATGCTCGTATCGACGAGTAGAAGATATATAATACCAGAAACAGTCCCTTACAACGCCAGAAAGCCTCCACAGGCGATGACGCACCGCCACCAGCCAAAACTCAATATCTCCCAAAACTCCCAACATCAAAGATGTTCATCTCAGCATGCTTATCAATTTTTATAGCTAGCTCGAAGTCAAAAACTAAGCGTAAATTGTTGAAAACTACCTCGCAAGCCATGAATTATTGTTTTCAATCCGAGTTGAACTAAGTTTCACGTGAATCCATCCCAACAACCACCACAGATAGACCAGGGAGGCTGCTCCGAGCTCCCCAAGCCTGGTTTGAAGCTTCGCTGACGTCGGAGATCAGAGAACCAATCGGGTCCGACGACATAATTTTTTGCCGCTTTGTTGTGCCGTCACTACTGAGAATCGCCTCAAGAGGATGCCAGAGGGAGGAGCGGACGGCAAAGACGAGCCGATCTGGAGAGTTTCACCGCGTGAGCTCACCGGAAAATCCGGGTCGGGTCGACCGGGTCCAGGTCAGGTCAGCCGGATTTCTTTGATACTGAAGGTATCAGTCGAGAGAGAAGAGAGAGAGAAAACAGTTCCCAGAAATGGAAATTGGAAATTATGAAGATATTTTCCGATTTTCTCTATTTATACTAAAATGGAAACTTGTTCCGAAAGCTATAACTTCGTCATACGAACTCTGATTGACGTGATCTGTATGTTCACGAACTCGTATCGACTCGCTCTACAACTTTCGTGAAGCAAGTTTTCAGAGAATCCCAACGTATAAAAAGTCAACCTTGGACCCCCCCCCCCCCTAAATCCACCCTTTTCGAATAAATATTCATCCGAAACACTTCCGCTCAATCCACGAGCCACGAAACCGTCCAATAACCACAAATTAGATTCTGGAAAGTCCTTAGAAAATAAATACGAATTTCTGGGGCATCACATCTGTCTAAGACGCAGTTGCATCTATTTTAATTTGGTTCTAGATTGCCTACATACCCTTTTCGAAATTAAACCATATGTAGTTCCGGTATCTAGGATTCAAATGGGTAGATGACCCATTTATTTTTTGAACTTGGTGTTAGGGGGATTTGAGAGGGTTTAGAGCCCTTGGAATTTTGGTGTAATCTGGGAATGATTTGGTCTTCTGATGTTCGAGGAATTTGACTAGAGTTAGTCATTCAATTCAGGACATGCTGAATTTGGCTGGTGGAGTTAGGGACTTTCTTTGGCTTTGTGGTTGCATCTAGTGGGTGGCTAGATTCCGAACTTATCCTTTGTGGGATTGAATCGACAGCAGTTCATTCAATTTCAATTCCGGTTTTGTACCGATTGAATGACAAATTTTTTTAGTGAATTTGTCAATTGAACATTTTCATTAGACACCCATCATCCCGAGCTTTGTAATTGGGCAACATACTTGAAATGAGCCTCACGCTACTTGATTGAGCCTGAAACTTAAAGTAAGTGTAAAGTTTATTTGGACACCCATTATAAACAGTCGAGCTTTTATATTGACTCACACTTTATTTTTGACGAGTCAAATATTTTATTTTGGGCTCAGGATTTGAAGTAGACTTTCGCCGATTGACTTGCTTCTATTTTTTTGTATGAGGCACATTGACTCAATTCATTTTGGGTGGACACTCAATTTTAGTGAAGCATCTGATCATTTGACTTGGGCACTTGTCCTGCCGACAGGACCCATCCGGATTTCATCGAGAAATTTGAGATGGTCCTGTGTGGCCCATCTTAGGAATAACTCTATCGAAAATTCCGCAGAATTGCTCCTAAAAATGACTACCCAAAAGCCTATAGACTTCAAATTTATACTTCTAAATTCACAAATCCAACCTCAACTACTGGAGTTTACATGCTCTCCATAAATACAGCAACCAGACTCCACAACAATCACAAATACAATATCAATCTAGCATTTCTCAATCTAGAGATAGAAAATGAATTATTTTACAAGCAGGTTAAAGGGTAACCTACAACAAAACTGTAGCAGTAGAAGAAATGCCTCAACTCCTGCTATGCCGAACCAGCTAATCTGTAGACTAGGCATTTGAAATAGAAGGTCCCAAGAAAAAGTATTCAGAAAACATTAGCGTGATTGGATAAAAATAATAATCTTACATAAAAATAAATGAAGAAAATTTTAATACTTTCCCATTTAGTTCTTTCTTCAAAACCAATGCATGCAACAATTTATGAAGTTCCTTTGAAACCAAAACTCGAAAGTTTGTTATTCAGGACCAGTTTGGCGCACTGGTCAAATAGGGGAAAACAAAACAGGGGAAGAATGACAATGATGAGCCTCCCAAGCTCGGGTAATGCACTTTGATATTACGTGTTGAACTTTTAGTGGACCTAAAAGTTGACTTTTTATTATGTTCACATGTAGATAAAACTTCATTCATGAAAGTCGTAGAGGACGTTAAACCAAGTTTGTGGATTCGTGGCACGTATAATTGGAGTTCAAATGTTGAAGTTATGGTCAAAAAATCAAAAACTATTGTTTCTGGAAACTTACTATAACTAGGAAATCTCACCATGGTAAGTTTCTATTTTCAGTCAAACCCAAATTCTAGAAACTCTTTTAGCGCAACCCAGATTTCACGACTCGACTTGAAAAGTTGACTCAGCGGGTTTTCCGCTGTCTGACCACCGTTGTCGTTGCATCAGTCGTGTTGGGACTGTCTCTCCACGCCGACCACACATGTCACCTTCCCCAGCCTCGATTTGCAGTGAAGAAAGGGAATTGAAGCATTGAAGCTCACGACAAATCATCTCCTTGACCCGATTCGATCGTTGTGCTTTGGCTGTTTCAGGTGGCTCCACCAAACAAGTTTGGAAGTTCTCTTCACCGAAGTTCAAACCCCCCAAGCCCCTTCTATCGATTCAATGTGAGGAGGAAGAATAAACGATCTAAAGATTTCGGGAAATTCAAAACTTTATGGGTAATTTCTGACTTTTGCAGTTGTTTTTAGACTTTGTAGTAGTTAAGGAATTGTTGGGCTTGTTGCCATGAATATTTTGATGTAGGTTTCGCAACCCAAATGAGTGGTCATAATTGGCGTGGTGTTGGGGCGCGTTAGGCCTTCTGGCATTTTGCTTTGGCTCGTTAGCTATGGCTCGATATATTGAAGGTGTTGGTGAAATTTGGTAGATTTTTATCAAGGTTTGATATTGATAGGAGAATTCCAAAGTTCAGGTTCTTAGTTGTCGATTTATGGAAATCCGGCCGCTGGGCTTCCTTCAATTCTATTGTAGAACATTAGAATTGTGGAAATAATGATATTGGTGAATTTGGGTTGATTACGAGGAGAACTAGAGTTTTAGGTTTCGAATGGTTGACGAATTAGGGTTTTCAGTTTTATTTAACCTCAAATTCCTTTAGACCTTCCGATTAGTTATTCATGACAGGATGACGTACCGAGCTATTGCTTGATGAGAAATCCCTGCGCCTGACTGGTTAATGCTGTATACTGTGAGTGGATCTTTGTTTTAAATAAAATGCATGGAATTCTTTTTTAAACGATTATTTCATTTTCCTTGAGCATGATGAAATTTAGTTTAGAAAATTGATTCATGATTGATGCCTTAGTTTGCTTTCTGATAAGATATTTCAGTTTTATAATTTACTTTGGTTAATTTCCATGTTCAGAGTTGAAATTGTGAATTTAGTCATGACATATGGTTTTCAATAAATAGTTTGGATTTTGATTGCGGTCATGACTTATGTTCTTGAATAATTATTTCTAAGAAGGATTCTAGAATTTAATTTATGATTGTGACTTAGGATAAGCTTTCCAAAAGGTTTTTACAAAAATAAGTTTTTCATTGGAAATTATGATTTTCTTTAAATCTCGAAAGTTATTATCAATTGGGGATAGATTGTTCTGCTCTATGTGTCTTACAATGTGAAGACCCAGATTTTCATACAATAAATTTATGTAATTCAATAATTGTTATATTAATTGAATTGTGATATTTGGGATTATTTGGATTGTCGTGGGTTGAGAAAATTGTTCCGAATGATTTTATTTTCGAAAACGAACGTTATTTAGGGGGTCGTGAAAATCGACTTTTTATACGTTCAAAATTTGGGAAAACGTCCTTCATGAAAGTTGTAGAGCTCGTCGATACGAGTCCGTGCATATATGGAACGTATTATTCGGAGTTTGTATGAATAAGTTATGAATATTTGAAAATCGAAATTTTTCTATAAATAGTGTAAAAATCTGAGTTTGTTGTGAAGGACGAAGAAATCCTATTTTTGCACATCAGCCCCCGTCTCTCTCTCTCGGCCTGGTCACTGTGCCTGCAGACCCGCCGACCCGACCCGATTGGAAGTCGGTCTTCCCGGCCGCGCCGCCTCCGGACCCGGCCCCCATCCGCTTCGCCGCCTCACGCCTGGTCGATCCCCGCCGTCGCCACACCCAGCCGCCGCTCCTAGGCCTGGATCGAAGCCTTTATCCGAAGCCCAAACCCGACCCGGCCGGAAAACCATTTTTCCGGCGGTGCACGGGCCGATCCTCCCCATTTTCGTGACGTGCTCTTCCTTCTGATCATCCCCATATATGGCTTGCATCACGATTTTGAGTGTAGAGTGGTAGATCAAGAGTTGAAGATTTCGACGTCCCTGATTCGATTTACGGTTTTACAATTTACCGTTGGATCTTCGTATAATTGTAAAATAGTGATTCAGGAGGCAATTAGTGAAGTTCCGTTCATCGGATTTTCGTATAATTTTGATAGGATGTTTCCAGGGGTAATCCGTAAGGATCTAACCGTTGAATTATCATTTAAATTCAATCCGCCCGTCAGATTGTCTTTATTTTAGAATCCGACCGTTGGATTGTCGTTATTTTGAAATCCGACCGTTGGATCATCATTTAGGTTTATTTCATGCTTCATTGCTAAGTAAAGACCGTACATGATTAGGTACTTGATGGCTTGAGTTGACGAGCATTTGGATTATTGTGAGTTATAATTATATTGAAGACGCAGCAGGAGTTTCGAGGTGAGTAAAACTCACGTGGTTCATATTACTAACCGAGCATTTTGATTTATTTATTTGTGGTAATTGTGTGAAAAATATTTGCGGATTAAATATTTGTTTTAAAATTTCATGGACTTGAATTACCACGGTCTATAGGTAAGTAAAATGAATTTCATAATTTTCTTGTGTGAACTATAGATGGTATTAGTGGTCATTCCTGAGTGGATGATTACGTATATATATATTTACGTGGAAAATATATATTGATGAGTGGATTGTTGTGTGATGATATGATTGAGTTGAGTTGATGAGTTGATTTTATTACAATTGTGTAATTCTATAATAATATGATGCATATTGGTTGGGTTGATTTCAGCATGTGATATTATATGTTGTGTTCATTTATGAGTTTAGGGTCGACGTAATGACCGGAGTGGGTAATCGGACGCTCTAATCCTAGTGTGGATGATGGGATACGATTGGTTGAGTATGTGGAATTATTGGACGTTCTAAATATGTATATAGGTATACATATTGATGAAATACAATAATTGATAAATATGTCGGATGCCATAACCTAGGCCAGGTGACGGGCTACGATTCAGTTAGAGCTCTAGTCTGTCAAGTACCGTATTTTTATAAATACGATGAAGAGAGTTGTGGGGAAAGTAGTGAGTAGGGTTGTCTTGTTATATTGAATTGGTGTTGATTGAGATTGTTATTATTTGTATATGTGGAAAAAATTGAGTGTTGCTGTGTGTGGGAATAAATGAGATTAAATTAAGTAACAGTTCATTCTTTTACTCATACAAGCTTTCATAAGCTTACCGGGTTTTGTGTTGTTGCAATCCCGGTACACTATTCAATGGTGTAGCGGATATTCCTGCAGGTCAGGATAACCAGGGAGGTGACCGAGCTGCTTAGGTGTTACAACAGTTTTGTTATTTATTTAGTTGTGAGGTGTGTGTATGCTCATTTAGAGCTTTACATTACATTTTGGATTTGAGTTGTAATAATTAACCGAGACTAAATTCGGTTTGATTTTATTTCGTGTGATGAGTATGTTAAGAAAAGAAAAATTTTCAGGATGATTATTTTGAGTTTGTAGTATATTCATGTTTCGGATTTTGAATTGTTATTCTAAAATTCGGGGTGTGACAGTTTGGTATCAGAGCGTAAGGTACATATTTGGTGATATGTCAATACTTACCGAGTGATGGCCCGTCTGCAGCGGATCCCCATCGTGTGCTCTTCGGTATTGACAATGTCATTGGATATGTGAGTGCGTTAGGTTGGCTAGGAACGTTAGTACTTTTAGGAAATTTAAGCATTGTTATGTATGATCAGTATTTGGTTAATATGGACTTGCATTTGACTTATGCTTTGTTTAAGTGTTATGCGTGTATTAATCAAGTATATCATGCTTATTAGGTAATGGAGATTGAGGGAAACGAGGCCAGAAGTCAGGGTAGAGGTAGACCTCGTGGCAGGGGTAGAGGCCGAGGAAGGGGTAGGGCCCCTCCAGTCGAAGAAGTATTCGAGTCGGAGGAAGATGCACCTTATGAGGATCAGCCTATTCCTCGTGTGGCTGTGGTTGATAATCCTGCTCGCTTGCTGATGCTAGCAAGGGAAATTACTCGCTTGGGAGCAACCAAGTTTGGAGGAGGCACTGATTATATGGTGGTGGATCGTTGGATAGAGGATTTGCAGACCTATTTCGATCTGCTTGATTGCACTGAGACCGACAAGAGGAAGCTAGCCGCTTTCATGCTGAAGGATGAGGCTAGGGTGTGGTGGAACGTCACTCAAAGGAGCATTGAGGTGTCTACCTTGACATGGGACGGCTTTGAGAGGCTGTTCAGGGAGAAGTACTTTCCACCAGCAGTGAAAGAGAGGTTGGAGCGAGAGTTCCTTGCACTTGTACAGGGGAAGATGACCGTCATTGAGTATGATGCGGAGTTCTCCAGACTGTACAAGTATGTGAGGCAGATGGAGGATGAGGACTTGGCCAAGAAGTTTCAGAGAGGGTTGAGTCCTTCGATTGAGCGTGATGTAGCCATCTTGGAGCTGAAGACCAAGAGAGAGATCTTGGCTAAGGCACAGATCATTGAGCAACAGAACCTGATTCGTAGAGAGAAGGAGTCTGCTGAGAGAGACTTCCAGGGCAAGGGAAAGGCCATAGCAGGGAGCAGTAGAGCTAGAGACTTCAGGGGTGGGTTCTGGAAGAGACAGAGAACTCAGTTCCAGCATCAGGCTCCAGCTAGGGCAGCAGTAGCTCCTCCTGTTCAGGCTATGCCTATTAGGCAGATAGCACCAGCAGCTCTGGTGAAGTGCTTTAACTGTGGCGAGCCGGGCCACATCTCTCGTGCGTGCACGAAGCCACGGGGTAGGTTATGCTACAGCTGTGGACAGGCAGGGCATCAGGCTAGAGAGTGTCCTCGAAATCAGGGTAGAGTGCAGGGTAACCAGCAGAGGCAGCTACCACCTGCTCATGCTAGAGTCTTTGCCATCGGTCAGGCAGGCACGGGAGTGGAAGGTACCTTATCTGTTTATCACTTTCTTGCTAGAGTACTGTTTGATACGGGAGCCTCACACTCTTTCATATCTAGTTCGGTTGTGGATGTTTTGGGTTTGATTGCTATGGCTCTGACTAGATCATTGTGTGTTACATCACCTCTTGGTGTGTCTCTTGAGCTTAGCATGCTTTGTGATGATTACCCTATTGGGATTGGTGGCAGAGAGTTCTCTGCATCTTTGATTGTGATTCCGGATCACACGTATGATGTGATTTTGGGTATGGATTGGTTGAGCCCGAACCATGCTGTTATTGATTGCTTTAGGATGATTGTGTCCTTCCATGTTCCGGGACAACCGGTGTTTCATTACCGTTGTCTGAAGTCTGACATCACCATGAGGATAGGGATTTTGGCCCACATTGAATCAGGGAGTAGTACTTCAAAGATTTCAGGGATTCCTGTAGTTTCAGAGTATGAAGACGTGTTTCAGGAGATCCCTGGGTTACCTCCGAAAAGGGTAATGGACTTCTCCATTGATGTGATACCAAGTACTTCACCTGTGTCGAAAACACCCTATCGAATGGCTCCAGCTGAACTTCAGGAGTTGAAGGTTCAGATTGAGGGCTTACTTGCACAAGGGTTCATTCAGACAAGTGTGTCTCCTTGGGGTGCACCAGTGTTGTTTGTGAAGAAGAAGGATAGTTCACTTCGTCTATGTGTGGATTATCGACAGTTGAACAAGGTGACCATCAAGAATAGGTACCCTTTACCTAGGATTGATGACTTGTTCGATCAGCTTAGAGAAGCTACTGTGTTCTCGAAGATTGACTTGAGGTCTGGATATCACCAGTTGAGGGTGAAGGAGGAAGATATTCCAAAGACTGCTTTCAGGACCAGGTATGGACATTTTGAGTTTCTTGTCATGCCTTTTGGTCTCACGAATGCCCCCGCGGCATTTATGGACTTGATGAACCGTACGTTCAGTCCTTACTTGGATAAGTTTGTGGTAGTGTTCGTTGATGACATCTTGATTTATTCAAGGTCGTCAGCGGAGCATGAGAGACATCTGCGGATAGTGCTGCAGACATTGAGAGAGCAGAAACTATTTGCCAAGTTCGAGAAGTGCGACTTCTGGCAGAGTGAAGTCAAGTTCCTTGGTCATGTGGTCTCGAAGGATGGAGTTTCTGTGGATCCTTCGAAGGTTGAAGCAGTGATGAGTTGGAGTCGCCCTACTACGGTTACAGAAATCCGTAGCTTCCTTGGATTGACCGGTTATTACAGGCGCTTCATTGAAGGGTTTTCTGGTATTGCTTCGGCTTTGACCAAATTGACCAGGAAGGACACTCAGTTCGTATGGTCGGATGAGTGTGAGAAGGCTTTTATTGAGCTGAAGACTAGATTGACTACAGCTTCGGTGTTGACTATTCCTACTAGTGGTGGTGGATTAGTCATTTATAGCGATGCATCTCATCAGGGTTTGGGGTGTGTGTTGATGCAGAATGGTAGTGTCGTTGCTTATGGTTCTAGACAGTTGAAGGTACATGAGCGGAATTACCCTACTCATGATCTAGAGCTAGCAGCTGTGGTGTTTGCCTTGAAGATTTGGAGGCACTATCTTTATGGTGAGAAATTTGAACTCTTTTCTGATCACAAGAGTTTGAAGTATCTATTCTCCCAGAAGGAATTGAACATGAGGCAGAGGAGATGGAAGGAGCTCATTAAGGACTATGATTTCACCTTGGAGTATCATCCCGGAAAGGCGAATGTAGTGGCGGATGCTTTGAGTAGGAAACCGCGGGTAATCATGGCATCGATTATGGTGCGGGAGTGGCGCATGCTAGAAGCTGCATCTGATTTCGACCTTATGCCCGCAGGAGCAGGACAAGGAATCTTTCTCGGTAGTATCACCTTACAGCCCACCTTGATCTCCAGGATCATTCAGGGTCAGACACTTGATGAGTTTGCTCAGGCGAGGATTGCTGAGATGACTGTTGACCCGGATGTGGAGGGTCCTTCCGAGTGGATGATTGGGGCTGATGGAGGGTTGAGATTTCGAGGGAGATTGTATGTACCGAGTGTTGATAACCTCAGAGAGGAGATCATGCGGGAAGCACATAGGTCTCGATATACTATACATCCGGGAGGTACTAAAATGTATATGGATCTAAGAAGGCAGTTTTAGTGGTATGGTATGAAGAGGGATGTGGCAGAACACGTGTCGAAGTGTCTTATCTGTCAACAGGTGAAGGCATAGCATCAGCGACCAGCAGGAATGCTGAACCCCTTATCGATTCCTGTTTGGAAATGGGAAGATATCTCTATGGACTTTGTGACTGGATTGCCCAGATCCAGGCAAAGTTATGACTCGATTTGGGTAATTGTTGACCGGTTGACTAAATCAGCACACTTCCTTCCGGTGGCAAAAACGTACTCAGGTGATGCATTGTGTAAGTTATATGTGAACGAGATAGTGAGGCTTCATGGAGTGCCTGTGACGATTGTATCTGATCGTGATACTCGTTTCACTTCAGAATTCTGGCGTAGGTTCCATAAGGCATTTGGTACATCTCTTGCTATGAGCACTGCATTTCACCCACAAACAGATGGACAGACCGAGAGAGTGAATCAGGTGATGGAGGACATGCTTAGAGCTTGTGTTCTAGATTTTAAGGGTAGTTGGGCGGATCATCTGCCATTGGTAGAGTTTGCCTACAACAACAGCTATCACTCTAGTATCGGTATGGCTCCATATGAGGCTCTTTATGGTAGGCCATGTAGGACTCCTATCTGTTGGGCGGAAGCAGGGGATAAAGGGCTCATCGGACCTGAGATTGTACAGGAGACTACAGAGAAGGTCACTACTATTCGGGACAGAATCCGAACCGCTCAGAGTAGACAGAAGAGTTATGCTGACATGAAGAGGAGACTGTTGGAGTTTGAGACAGGTGATCATGTGTTCTTGAAAGTCTCACCAATGAAAGGCGTGGTGAGATTTGGCAAGAAGGGGAAACTCGCACCGAGGTATGTTGGACCCTTTGAGATTTTAGAAAGGGTTGGTAACTTGGCATATCGTCTTGCTTTACCTGTTAGCATGTCGGGTGTGCACAACGTCTTCCATGTGTCTCTGCTCAGGAAGTATGTTCGAGATGAGTCTCACGTGATTGACCACGGTACGATCGAAGTGAACCCGGATGTGACGTTTGTAGTTGAACCTGTTCGTATCTTGGATAGGTCTACAAAGAAACTTCGTAGGAAAGAGGTTGATCTTGTGAAGGTGTTGTGGAGTCATCATGATGAGGGTGATGCATCATGGGAATTGGAGTCTGACATGAGGAAGAGATATCCTCAGCTTTTTGTGGACGAACATGCTTGAATTTCGGGACGAAATTCTTTTAAGGAGGGTAGACTGTGAAGACCCAGATTTTCATACAATAAATTTATGTAATTCAATAATTGTTATATTAATTGAATTGTGATATTTGAGATTATTTGGATTGTCGTGGGTTGAGAAAATTGGTTCCGAATGATTTTATTTTCGAAAACGAACGTTATTTAGGGGGTCGTGAAAATCGACTTTTTATACGTTCAAAATTTGGGAAAACTTCCTTCATGAAAGTTGTAGAGCACGTCGATACGAGTCCGTGCATATATGGAACGTATTATTCGGAGTTCGTAAGAATAAGTTATGAATATTTGAAAATCGAAATTTTTCTATAAATAGTGGAAAAATCTGAGTTTGTTGTGAAGGACGAAAAAATCCTATTTTTGCACATCAGCCCCCGTCTCTCTCTCTCGGCCTGGTCACTGTGCCTGCAGACACGCCGACCCGACCCAACTGGAAGTCGGTCTTCCCGGCCGCGCCGCCGCCGGACCGGGCCCCCATCCGCTTCGCCGCCTCACGCCCGGTCGATCCCCGCCGTCGCCACACCCAGCCGCCGCTCCTAGGCCTGGATCGAAGCCTTTATCCGAAGCCCAAACCCGACCCGGCCGGAAAACCATTTTTCCGGCGGTGCACGGGCCGATCCTCCCCATTTTCGTGACGTGCTCTTCCTTCTGATCATCCCCATATATGGCTTGCATCACGATTTTGAGTGTAGAGTGGTAGATCAAGAGTTGAAGATTTCGACGTCCCTGATTCGATCTGGAGACTGATCAGAGGGCCGAGATTAATCCGACTTCAAAGCCCGATCTAGGACGATCCAGACCTCATCTCCGAAAAAGTCAGGTATTAAAGTTGTTCAAAATTTCATTTTGAAGAAGTTTGTAGTTGACGACTTTTGCATCGGATGTGGTTGACCGGCGTTGACCGCCGCGTTGACCACCGTCTGACCGCCGCGTGTGGCGGCGCGTCGGACCACATTTTGAGTTTTTATTATCTGGACGATGATCTATGCATCCATACGAGCGTTTTGAGATATAACTTGGTCATGTTAGAAAAAGTTGATAAATAGTCAATTTCTGTTTTGACGTTACTATTTACGGTTTTACAATTGACCTTCGGTTTGATATTTACAAAGATCAGACCATCGTTTTACTTCAACTTTTAATATGATGTTCATATGACTGTCCCGATGACCTTGTGTGGTCACGGGCGAAGATCCGACCGTTGGATCTTCGTATAATTGTAAAATAGTGATTCGGGAGGCAATTAGTGAAGTTCCGTTCATCGGATTTTCGTATAATTTTGATAGGATGTTTCCAGGGGCAATCCGTAAGGATCTAACCGTTGAATTATCATTTAAATTCAATCCGCCCGTCAGATTGTCTTTATTTTAGAATCCGACCGTTGGATTGTCGTTATTTTGAAATCCGACCGTTGGATCATCATTTAGGTTTATTTCAAGCTTCATTGCTAAGTAAAGACCGTACTTGATTAGGTACTTGACGGCTTGAGTTGACGAGCATTTGGATTATTGTGAGTTATAATTATATTGAAGACGCAGCAGGAGTTTCGAGGTGAGTAAAACTCACGTGGTTCGTATTACGAACCGAGCATTTTGATTTATTTATTTGTGGTAATTGTGTGAAAAATATTTGCGGATTAAATATTTGTTTTAAAATTTCATGGACTTGAATTACCACGGTCCATAGGTAAATAAAAATGAATTTCATAATTTTCTTGTGTGAACTATAGATGGTATTAGTGGTCATTCCTGAGTGGATGATTACGTATATATATATTTACGTGGAAAATATATATTGATGAGTGGATTGTTGTGTGATGATATGATTGAGTTGAGTTGATGAGTTGATTTTATTACAATTGTGTAATTCTATAATAATATGATGCATATTCGTTGGGTTGATTTCAGCATGTGATATTATATGTTGTGTTCATTTATGGGTTTAGGGTCGACGTAATGACCGGAGTGGGTAATCGGACGCTCTAATCCTAGTGTGGATGATGGGATACGATTGGTTGAGTATGTGGAATTATTGGACGTTCTAAATATGTATATAGGTATACATATTGATGAAATACAATAATTAATAAATATGTCGGATGCCATAACCTAGGCCAGGTGACGGGCTACGATTCAGTTAGAGCTTTAGTCTGTCAAGTACCGTATTTTTATAAATACGATGAAGAGAGTTGTGGGGAAAGTAGTGAGTAGGGTTGTCTTGTTATATTGAATTGGTGTTGATTGAGATTGTTATTATTTGTATATGTAGAAAAAATTGAGTGTTGCTGTGTGTGGGAATAAATGAGATTAAATTAAGTAACAGTTCATTCTTTTACTCATACAAGCTTTCATAAGCTTACCGGGTTTTGTGTTGTTGCAATCCCGGTACACTATTCAATGGTGTAGAGGATATTCCTGCAGGTCAGGATAACCAGAGAGGTGACCGAGCTGCTTAGGTGTTACAGCAGTTTTGTTATTTATTTAGTTGTGAGGTGTGTGTATGCTCATTTAGAGCGTTACATTACATTTTGGATTTGAGTTGTAATAATTAACCGAGACTAAATTCGGTTTGATTTTATTTCGTGTGGTGAGTATGTTAAGAAAAGAAAAATTTTCAGGATGATTATTTTGAGTTTGTAGTATATTCATGTTTCGGATTTTGAATTGTTATTCTAAAATTCGGGGTGTGACATACAAGACGATAGAATAACATATTTTAAAGAAAGACTGTTAGGAACTGTGGAAGCTTCATTATGTAATGAGGTGGCATATTTTAATGTCTTCCTTAATTTCACTACTGATCTAAGAGATACTGTCTAAGATTGAGAATCAAGACAGATGGTATCTTTATGAATAAGGGAATGATGGAGCTTGCAATAGAATGTCAAATCTATTACAAGTTGATAAGTTCGAACTTGAAAGCTCTCGGTATTACTACATTCATCCTTAGTAAACCAAGAAATAATTCTCAGCAAAAACGTGTCACTCAATGGCATGAAATTTTGTTCCCAAGAAAATGGAACCTATCACACTTTGTTAAGTAAATTCAAAGCACTAATGCTCTGTTTATGAAGATATGGGTGGAAAAATCAATCTGCAATTCCATAGGCATTTGTTTGCTAATTATGAATTAGCCAGCACTTCTGAAAATAGGTCAACGTTCCATGAAGAATCTTTTGCAGAAGAAGATGATAAAAGACCTATAAGAATACTTAAAGCAGACGAGGTGAAAGCATTATATACGCAAGCAGAGACTTGTGAATCCATAGAAGGATTAGAGAAAATCGTGAAAAGAATTTCTTAAATCCAACTTGGTAACAGTATCCATGGAAACTAAAGAAAATGAAAGGCCATCTCCTCCACGTCAAGAAGGTCAAACAATAATTCAAAACATTACAAATCATCCTACGAAGATCGTTTTGAGAAGAAAAGATAAGCTTCCTAAAGGAGAAGCTCCTATAAGAAGTGGAGAGAAAAGTTCTCCAAAGTATATTCCTACAGAAACCATGCAAATGGAGATACCCTATGTCTAAAAGAGAAGTTTACCTCAATGTAGACATGGTAGGAGATAAAAGGAAAACAATAGGTGACTGGGTTGCCAGTCTAAAGCTAACTCAGGCTCTAGTGTTATCTAAGTATTCATATGAGGATGCTCATGCATATTATGAATCGACTCTAACTGGAATAGTCTAGAAATGGTACTAGTTCTTCAAGCAAAGTAGCCCTGACCAATAATCCTTTAGACTTTCTAATTCCCATCTATGCAAGGTTTTGGGGTGAACGTATTAGGAATAGTGAGCAAGTTAAAGAAAGAGCTAGAATAAATATTCAAAAATTGAGGGAGGTGTATTCATTTCAGAGTCTATAGATCTTTTTGTATTTTAAAAGTCTACGGATATTCAATTGAGATTTTTAATAGTCTTTTAAAATCTTGGTGTATTCAATTAAGTTTTAAAATTATCCATTCAAGTCTGGCTATATTCAAAAGTATGCTGATTTTTTAGGATTTTATGAAATGCTGGATCTTAAAGGCTTTTATAGTGTTTTTTATACATATCTAAACTCAAAGACAATCAGTCACTTCCTAAGAGATTTTAATGGATTCTTTCTCGATAGTGGAATTTAATTTAAATTTATTTAAGTGTGCAAGGGATATGCAAGTATGAAACTAGAAATCACATATTTATTGATGTGTTTCTTCAATAATTAGAATTCACTAAATCGTTTTGGTTGTCATAGTTAGTTGCCTATGACATTGTAAAGCATTTTACACCTTGTTCAAGTATAAAATTTTTTGTGTCAAGTAGTTAGTTTTTTTTTAGGGGCATGAGTATTCGCACAACTTTACAAAGTCACCCTTAGGATCATCCATACAACAGAGCCTAAGCTCCCAAAGCACATAAACGTTGCTTTTGCCTTTTCGGCCTAACCGGAAGACAAATCCCTAACTCAGAAAATCCATTCTAGAGTTCCTTGCACATTTAAGAAAAAAGATGATTGGCCTATACGACCTAAACCTTGACTAAACTAAAGCTACAAAAACATCTTAAAGACTTGTAAAATCTAAATAAATACTAGTAAATCAATCCATTAGAATCAATCAGAGTCCATATAGAATTTAAACAATCTGTGGATTAAGTAAATCCATGGATTATAAAAACTCAAACAGAGTCTTTTAAAATATGAATTAAATACACCCCTGAATATTTATTATGAGGAATTTTAAGGAATCTACAAATGAATTCCAAAATTACTACTACACAATTGGGGACATCGAAAATGATGGCCTTGTTCGAGCTTTCTATCGAAAGTTACCTGGACCTTGGAATGATTTAGTAGCTCAATCTTCAAAAGAAAACCCCCTCTAGTTCTTTAGTGTTGGTGGAATAGAAGAAAGAAACAACTTAGAGGAGTTGAAAATATGTGCCCAAAAATAATGGGTACTTCAACATAATGGGATGCTATATCCCTAAGGAAAGAAGATATAAAAGCTGGTCTTCAAGAAAACAAGATAGAAAAACATCTCTTCTAAGAAGATTTATAAGTTCAGAAAAAGTTCTGGATATAATAAGGAAAAGTCTTCCCAAAAAAGGGATTTTTCAGGAAAAAACCAAAGTTTAACTCATCTAGGGAAACGAAAGAATGTAGATGGTGGCTCTACAAGGCAGAAGGACATTATGCCAATCAATGTCCTATGAAAGAGAAGAGGTCTGCTAAGGCCTTAATAGCAGAATATGAAGAAGCTATAGAATACGCTAACCTAAAATGTGTTGAAAGAGCTTATTTGGATGAAGAGAATGACCGGAAAAATCTGTCTCGTTGGAGCATTTGGTTTTATATTTGTTGAAGTTTAATTTTTTTGATTTCTTTTCCAATTCTTTGGTTATCAAATTTGGATTGTATGATCTGTCTGGTCTACAATTTCTAATTTTTTTAATTTATTTTTATTGTGATTATGCCATTTAGACCAGTTTTAGTATTTAATGGGTTAAAAGCAGGAAGCTTTTGTAATCATGATTTGAATTATGTGATTTAGAGAGAACAAAAATGCCTTTAGGTGATCGTTTCAACTTGTGGGTAAAGTAGTGAGCATGAAAATAAAGAGTATTTAGTAAAACAATTATCTGTGTTCTTGAGTTTTTTCTTTTTTCAGAGACAATTGAAGCTGTTCAAATCAGTTGTAGGGACATAACCAGAAAATTAAATTGAGGGTTGCTAAATTTTAGGTTGCCAAATTCTCCCTCAACTTCTTTTACTTTATGGTCTGCCAAAAATATGTTAAGAGAGTAATTTGTAATCTTGTGTTTCCACCTCTCCTAGTTTAAATATGTGTCTGTAGCTTTGAGATGTAACCAAGAAAAAAGAAGAACATATAGCAGGAGTAACAACTCTGCTTATCCATCTTTGTAATCCCTCTGTTTTGTTAAATTAAATAGCTACAAATTTCCTTTAAAACTAGTCTCTAGCCCACTGCACTTTCATTTTACCCCAACAAATTTGGTATCAAAGCTAAACTCTGATACTTTTCCTCACCTAAAAATTTCACCCCTTGTTCTGAGTCCAAATTCACTCCCCACGTTGTTTGCGTGTTCCCCCACCCCCCCAAGCAAAGTCCCCATCTTTGAAAGAGTATTATACTATGATTATTGGAGTAGTCAACACCATCTACCCAGAACCGCCTGAATCTGGGAACTAGACACAAGCACAAGACAAACAATACAAGGAGAAGAGAAGGAAAGATGCTACAACAATTTGATAACTTCAACAATGAATAAGCAAATCAATTTATCCAAGAACTTCTGGTGCTAAGAAGGTGTTAATGCTCAGAATACCACCATGTGATGTTGACTTCCGATAACGTGCACAAGGGTCCAATATTCTGATATGTAGAGAGTTTATTAAGTCCCATTCACTGTCAAGAGAAATACAACGACGACAAGAGGGGAGACCGCGGTTGGCGGTCTTTGCTCCTCCGATACTAAAGTTAGATGATGTATTTATATTGATAAATATAGTGGTAGATAGTTATTAAAATACATAATCAATGAAGAGAGAGAAGTGGATCTTTTATAGGGGAAATAGTGAGTTGCCTCACTCTTATTTTCGATGTGGGACTGATATGCTTCAGTTTGATGAGTTTTGATCCTTTCTGCTGAGATGACTTCGGGTGGCGTGTGTCGGCGCATTGAGGCATATTTCGGCTTGGAGTTGGTTTGTCGGTGAAGGTTGTCTTACTGTGTTCCGGGGGTCACACCTTTCAAGTCATTCCGACAAAGTGATATGGTTAGGTATGAGTGCTGATTATGGCCGGCAAATGTTATGTATGTGCAAGTCCCCCAAGTCCCTAGTCAACCATGTCGGGCGTAATCAGTGCGAGTGCGTCGTCAACCATGGATTTTGTCTGAGCGAGTGCTTTTGCCCTTTTAGGAGGGGCTAGGCCTTCCAGGGAGTCCCCCTCTCCCCGGCTAAGAAAGACCTCCATTTAGTCGAATGATTGTTTTGTTGAGGGGAGGTGTTTGATAGCATGAGGCGATGGGTAGCGATCCTACTCTTTCGTGCCCTAGTGTCGGAAGTTTAATGGCCTAATCAGTGGCTGCTGCAGGCTATGTTAACTCTTCCCTTACTCTTTGCGTGAAGAGAAAAACTTGACTGCATCACCTCGTGGAGGTCTGTGTACCGATAATAAATGGAGTATACCTGGTTGGGTATTGCCCGCTAGGTATAGATTGTGTTGGCTAGAACAAAAGTTATTTTTAGCGGGAGTGATGATGTCGATGAGAGATTTGCTAGCGGTTGATGGGCGATGGACTGACTATGTAATTGGTGTGTATTTTGTTAGTCAATACAAAGTGTTATCAGTGAAATAGTGCAGTTGTCGGTGAAAAAAAGCTGCTGTCGGTGAAACAGAGCTGTTGTCGGTAATACCAAAGTTGTGGTAGTGAGTCGCCATTTTATTTGGTGACTTTTTAGGGAAGAATGGGGCTACTTAGTTGGAAAGAGTCTTTCATGGCGGTGGATTTTTGAAATTTTGGTTACTTGGCCGGATTTGGAGTGATCCCCTGATAGGGTAGGTGACACCTGTGGATTGTTGATAGGGGTGGCGTGCGCGGAAATGTCGTTGCGCAGCCGTTTATGGCTTTGTCATAAATGCAGCATTTATGACCACGTCAGTTTTACAGAGGAGGTGTCTCGGTTAGTAGAGGTACGTGGCCTGATCTTGAGGGGTGGTTAGTTTTTGGAGACGATGGTGATTTGTCACTGGAGTTCGTATTTATGTGGGAAACGAAATTGAGTATCCCCCACTTTGCCCTATTCTGTGCATACTTCGTCTTTGTTGCACCAGACAGAGCTAGGGAGAGAGAACCAACATGTAGCGTTGATCGAGTGGAGGAAGAAGTAAAAGAAGAATCAAAAAGGAGGGAAAAGGGAAGCAAGATTGCTCTTTTTTTTTTTGTTCTACCTCGTGTGTGAATGCATGTGCCTTGTAAGTGTTGTAGAGATGTATTTGTGATTGTGATGTTGCTCGGTGCCTAAGGGTTTGAAGATTCAGGGTTTTCTAGGATTTTAGTGGATTTACTTTATAGATTTTGAACGATTGTGTTCTTGAATGAGTTCTTATAGTTATTGGCATGGGGTAGGCTTAGATCTTACTTGACTACTAACTTCTATGTTTAGAGTTTTTGTGGGGCATCATCAATATCTCAAGTAGTGAAGATTCTGACGTGTCATCACTTAACTCGTCTGAGAGAGACTTGATTGATTTGTTGCATCGTCCTACTTCTACAGGGGTAGCCTTGAGGAACCGCTAGATATAATCCCGCTGCAGACTATTTCTCTACCACCAATGGAGTCACGGGGGAGTGAGGAGCACAAGGTTATCTGTCAAAGTAGGAGTCACGGTGTTCGACAGTAGTGAAGATAGTGTCAGGGCTTCGGGTCAAAGTGACAAGGGGTTTGAGATCGAAGAGGAGGGGCAAAGCTCTAAGCCTACTAGCTTTTCCTAGACCCTTAGTGACAGTGTCGGGGTTGATTAACCATCTTCTATCATGCCATGGCGGAAGATAAATAAGCTGCTAAAATGATTCCGGCTTCCCATTATTGTGAAGTTGAGGCTGTTAGAAAAGGGTGAGAAAGCTACTAACTTAGTGGAGGGTTATGCCGCTACCCATGAAGCCATCCTCCACCACGGCGTGAAACTGTTGCTACTTCCGAGTCTACAGTATCTGCTGCATAAGCTGAATGTTGCAGTAGGCCAAGTTTCCATAAATATGTGGAAGATGCTTCTAGCCTTGATTGCCTTGTGGGACTTTTTGGGGTGTGAATTTCTGACGGTGGCGGAGGTTTTATTCTTTTATGAGTTGACGTATAATGAGGGAAAGAAATGTGGCGGCACTGTTAAACTAACCCGCCGACCGAGAGCCCCAAAACTTTTGGAACATACTCCTGACTCTTCTACCACATGGCGGGCAGTCGTGTACGTTGCTATAGAAGGATGGGAATATGACACAAGGCCAAAAGAGACAAAGGCTCCACAGTTCAAGGTTCCATCAAAGTTGCAAGCGATGAATGGTTATTGTCTAAATTGTGATAGTATATTTTTTTGTAGCTGCAATCCGAACAAACAAGAGGACCAACAATGTTCTGAAGAAAGTGATGGCGGATCTTGGTGGTATCAAAGATTAAGTCAATTTTATGATTGATGTGGTAAGCAAGGTGCGGAAGCAGACTGTCGATCCGCAGACGAGGAAGATAACGACGGAGGTAGAGGCAAAAATTCTAGAGGCTCCTCTGCATTCCAATCATGCCAAGCTAAAGAAGAAGAAGACAAGTGGCAAAGAGAAAGATGTGACGGATGAGGGTGAACAAGAAAATGAGGAGACTGGACTTGTTCGGTAGGTTCCTGCTTGCAAGTCTCAGGAGGTGACTACAACTGTTGTCGGAGAGTCGGATGTGGCTGATGAAGATATTACTAAGAGGGTAAAGAAAGATGATGAGAGGAAAAGGAGGATGAAAATTGTGGCGGACAAAGGAAGGGCCAAACATGACGGGCAAGAGGCTAGTGGGGGCATTTTCGAGGGTTTGGACTTTGGTGGGAACACTATTGGTCAGGCTGTAGGGCGATCCACTGTTCTACAAAAGAGGAAAATTGGCGCCACTGCAGCTCCTCCAGATCCTGCGAAGAAAATGAGGGTCGTGGGGAAGAATGTGGCGGTTGGCCAAAAGGGTTCTGGGGGAGGTGGGTTCGTCTCCGACAATCCTGTCATTTGGTTGGTGCAATGTGCGTCCACTAGTCAATAGGCCTTTCTGTACAAGGTTGTGAGCACATCGGCTTTGCCTATGAGGAGAGAGTTTCCTGCCTTATGGAGGCGTCAAACTTGGAGACATCCCTGGACCTAATTTTGAAAGGTGCCCACGATCTTTATCTTTACCAGGGTTCGTCAGAGGAGCGTAGTTTGAAGGAAGAACTTCTACAAGCGTAAAGCGACTTGGCAGTAGAGAGAGAGAGAAGAACATGGCCACCGAGGGGGACATTGCCAAGCTCGACGGTGCCCTTCTTGATAAAAGTATCGCCGATACTACAACCATCTCTAACTTGAATTCTAAGTTGGCAGCCCTGGAAAAGGAGAAGGCCGAGAAAGAAGATACTGTCACCCAGTTGCAGGGGGCACTTGCAGCCAAAGAGAAGGAGTTGATGGACTTCCAATCTGCCAGGTGTGAGGATCTGGAGAAGATGGCAGAAGATGAGAAAACGAAGGTGTTGGAAGCTGTAGAAGCCTTCAAACAATCAGCGGAGTTTAAGGAACTTCTGATAAATACCAAAAGACAAGGCGCTGCTCCCAAGTTCAATGAGCTCAAGGAAAAAGAGGTATCTGAATTTTGACCAGTTTTTCACCAATCGAGCTCCGTCAAGTCCCCCTGTCGGTGACGACACTAAGGTGGCAGAAACAAAAGAGTCCAGGGATGACGATTCTTCAGAAGCCGAGTTCTCTAATATCGTGAATAGAGCGGTTCCTCTGAGGAAGATGATGTGAGGTCGGATGGTAACCTCGAGACTCCGACGCTGACAAGCAAGGCTAAGAAGAGGAAGACAAATGTCCCTCAACTTGTTCTGAAGCATCGTGGTGGTGGTAGTGCTTCGGGTTCTTCTGCGCGTGTCAATGAGACTGTACAAGAGTAAAGTTGTCGACACTAATTTTGTTTTTTTTTCTAGTGGTGTAGTCGCTGTGTGTTGAAATGTATGAAAACCTTTGGTTTGGGAGTCCCAATTTTTCCTTTTGCAACGTGATGTTTGCTTTCGTTTTACCTTTGCACATGATGTATGTTTTATCCGCTAAGCCTTTACTAATTGTGTCGACAGGCATACTTTTGTATGTCAATGGAACATGAAAGGAATTAAGATGGTCTACTAATAGCATATATATAGCCTTTGCCTGTGTTGCGGGCGAAAGATGTTGGCTTGGCCAGACTTGATATATATATATATATATATATATTTTGCATGTGTGGGACAATGGTTTGAATAATTCCTCATTTCATTGACTACTGGATGGAACCAGTACTTTTACAGAAAATGTAGGGTAGCTTTTCTTAGCTAAGCTTTACAAAAAGTAGCTAAGTGAAGCTGCTCGTGGGCATGTTGTCACGTTATTTGTAGTAGTAGCGGAGAAGTTGAGTGTTCCAAGGATGGGTTGATGTGACGCTCTCCTTGTTTTTCAAGTAGAATGTGCCAGGGCTTACTACCTCGACTATTTGGTACGGTCCTTCCCAGGTTGGGCGGAGTGCTTTTGGTGGCAGTATGACTTCCTTCATTAGCCAATCTCCAAGTTGGAGGTTTCTCACCTCCACACGATTGTTGTAAAAATGAGACACTCGCTGCTTGTTTTGCTAGTAGCGTAGGTGTGCTTTGTCTCGTTTTTCTTCCAGTAAGTCTTTATCGAGGTTGACGCCAGCAACGTTTGTTATGGCGTCATATGTGTCAACCCTAGTTGTTGGTTGAGTTACTTCAATGGGGAGAACTGCCTCTGTTCCGAACATCATGCAGAAAGGGGTCTCGCCATTGGCGGATGTTGGTGTTGTCCTGATGGCCCAAAGAACTTCCGGGAGTTTTTCAACCCGTAAGCCTTTCTTGTCTTCCAATTTCTTTTTGAACAGCTTCTTGATGATTTTATTGGCTGCCTCAACCTGGCCATTGGTTTGGGGATGTGCTACAAAGGCAAAACGCATTTTGGTGCCGAGGCTCGCAGTGAAGCTGATGAGTTATTCATGGTTCAACTGTGTTTCGTTATCGGTGATGATTGTGTTGGGAACTCTATAACTACAGTAGATATTTTTTCATAGGAAGTGTTGGACCTTAGCGGTTGTGATGGCCATTAATGGTTCAGGCTCGATCCACTTGTTCTCGTAATCGATGGCCACAATCATGTACTTGAATTGACCCTTAGCAATTGTCAGTTTCCAACAATGTCTAGCCCCCACGTTGAGTGGATTCAGGGTGCAATAATGATCGATAGGGGCTCTGCTGGTGCATGTGGGAGGTCTGTATATTGCTGGCATTTGTGACATTATCATGACATTTCTTTTGCATCATCTCTTAACGACGGCTAAAATATCCTTAGCGCATGGTGCGGTTGGCTAGTGACCTAGCTCTTGAGTAATTACAACACTCTCCAGCATGTGTCTTTATTAAGACTTGTTTTCCCTCTTCGGGCGTTAGACATTTGAAGTTGTGATATGTGAACCCTTAGCAGTAGAGCTTGCCATTTTGAATGTTGTAGTGTGTTGCTCTTCACACCAATCGTCTTGCTTCGACCTTGTCGGCTGGTAGTATGCCATCACGTTTGTGCTTCAGTATCTCATCCATCTAATTTGGGCTTATCTCGATTATGTAGATTTCTATCAGAATTTTTGTGATGTTGGGCTTATCTAGGGTCTCCACCTGAGTGTTAGTGGGTCTCTGATGTGGTTGAGCTGTTGGGCTTATCCAGGGTCTCCACCTGAGTGTCAGTGGCTCTCTAATGTGGTTGAGCTGTTGGGCTTTTCTTGAGGTATTTGTGTGATGTTGAAGAATCTGAATTTGCCGAGCAGGGACTTGGCATATCCCAAGTATACCGCTAGCTGTTTGTCTTTGACCTGGAAGATGTCGTTGACTTGGTTGACCACTACTTATGAGTCGTTGAGGATGTCAACACTTTCCGCTCCACAATCAATGGCTAGCAACAACCCTGCGATAAGTGCTTCGTATTCCTCCATATTGTTGGAGGCTTTGAAGTTAAACTTAAGGGTGTACTCCACGTTAAGTCCCCCTGGTCCTGTGAGGATGATGCCGGAGCCGTACGCCTTGGCGCAGGCTGAGCCGTCTACAAAGAGATTCCATTGTGACGATATCTTGTCCTGCATGGCTTTAAGCTACTGGGTCTTGGCTACCAATATTATGTTGATGGTTTTCTCTGACTATTGTTCAGTTCGCTCTGCTATGAAGTCAGCAACAGCCTTCCCTCTGATGGTGGTTCTTGGCTTCTAATTGATATGGACCTCGCTGAGTGTTTAGGGCTCTGTAGTACTTGCTTTAGCGGTTGGTTTGTGAGGTCATGGATTGTATGTGCTTAAAAGTATTGGCGCAATGTTCTAGCTGCCATTATGAGTACGAGGGCCAGTTGTTCAAGTGGAGGGTATTTGGCCGCTCCATTCATACCTCTGCCTGCATAAAATACCGGTAATTCTTCTGTTGTCTTCCTGCGTAAAATGGCGTAGCTGATGGCTGACTTGGATACCGCTAAGTAACTGTTGTATTCAGCCTGGGAATGTATGACTGCTTCAATCATGACGTGGTCATATGTGGCATTGGGGCAATTACAGTTTAGGTGGTATAAGAAACTTGCCTTGATGAGCCCCTGCTTGATGGCTGCCAGCACCATTGTTTTGTCTAGATCCCGACATCTTGATGTGGCGGCCCTCCATCTTATGACAAATGCCTTTAATGAAGCATTAGTACTCTAGTTGATGCTAAACAGCTGACTTGAGTTGTGATATCCGACTGTCATGAGGATGAGTCGTGACAAAAATGCATTTGACAGAGCAGAAAATGAGTCCATGGAACCTGGGGGGCACTCAAAAAACCAACTCATTGCCTCGTTATCCAATGTTTCGCTGAATAGGTGACAGAGAGTTGCATCATCAAACCCTTTGTTGTTGGTTACCTTTCTGAACGTATCCATGTGTACGAATGGATCCGTTGCTCTACCAAATTGGGTGATCTTGGGAGTTTTTGCATATGTAGACCTGACGGTTTGCAAAATTTTGGCGGTAAATGGGCTCGGTCACGCCGCAAAATATGGATTTTGAGTTGGCGGTAGGGAGCCTGTTTCAGCTCTAAATAACCTTTATTCTAGTTCCCGTATTTTTTTGAGGATTAGGATAGTGGCTTGGGGAGGGGTTGATTTGGTGTCAACATCTGTTATCGGGAGATTGGTATGTTTCCCGCTACCCTCTCCTGGCCTGCGCTGAATGAGTTATCATATTGCGGCTGTGAGTCCGCTACCTGCTCTTGTACCAATTGTGGCGGTGGCACCTGCCCTAATCCCGCCACATTAGGTGGATTTAAAGTGACACACATTATGATTACTGGTATCGGCGCTACTCTTGTCCTCGTGTTTGGGCTAAGCCTCGAGCTTTGCAAATGTTTGCTCTGGGCAGAATGTGCATTTTCTCACAGTGCCCTCTTTAGCTCGTCGAATTTTGACAATAGTATCGCCACTTCATTTTGAGCTTCCGCCTTCTCTTTTCGCTCTTTTTCCCGCTCTCTATTTACGTTGTGAAAATCTGCCAATGCTAACTCCAACATAGTGGCGAGATCTTGGCCTTGTTCTTGGCGACTGGTGTCGGTTTGATTCTCCACAGCAGATTGTGTTGGGAGCACCTCGGGGGTGTTGAGGGTTTGATCATTAACGTTGGTTGGCTCAGTGAACAACCTGCGGTTTTAGGCGGTTGTTGGATTAGCACGGTTTGTGGGCTAAGGGTTGACGGGCTAGTTCACTTGATTTTCAGCGCCATCGCTGCTACTGCAAACCATGGTAGATTATGGGGGATGGCTTTTAGTTCAAAAATTCCCACAGACAGCGCCAATGTTAATGCTCAGAATACCACCATGTGATGTCAGCTTCTGATAACATGGACAAGGGTTCAATCTGATATGTAGAGAGTTTATTAAGTCCTGCTAACTATTAATAGAAATACAATGGCGTCAAGAGGGGAAACCGTGGTTGGCGGTCTTCGCTCCTCCGATGCTAAAGTTAGACGATGTATTTATATTGACAAATGTAGTAGTAGATAGCTATTAAAATGCGTAATCAATGAAGAGAGAGAAGTGGACCTTTTATAGGTGAACTAGTCAGTTGCTTCACTCTTGTTTTCGATGTGGGATTGATATGCTTCAGTTTGATGAGTTTTGGTCCTTTTTGCAAAGATGACTTTGGGTGGCAAGTGTCTGCACGTTGAGGTATATTTCAGCCTGTAGTTGGTTTGTTGGTAAAGGTTGTCTTGCTGCGTTTGCGGGAGTCACACTGTTCAAGTCTTTCCGACAAAGTGATATGGTTAGGTATGAGTGTTGATTATGACCGGCAGATGTCATGTACGTACAGAAGGCTAAAGTTGCATGGGAAATTTTGAAGCAAGAATTTGAAGGCTTGGAAAAAGCTATCACATTATGGTTGTAGTCCTTGTGGAGAGATTTTAACAACCTATCAATGAAAGAAATTGAAACCATTCGTGATTTCTCTTCAAGGGTAGCTAAGATTTAAATCAAATTAAGGGTTGTGGAGATACCATTGAAGACAATAAGGTGATTGAGAAGGTTTTGAGAGGTCTTCCTCCCAAATTTGATCATGTTGTTGCTGCTATAGAAGAATCCAAGGATTTGTCAGCCATGTCTATGTGCCAGTTAATAGGTTCACTTCTAGCTCATGAATAGAGGATTAACAAGTCTCACACCAGTTTCTTAGAAAAAGAAGAGTAATAGATCTGATGATGATCAAAAGTCTCAAGGCTCATTCAAAAGGTAGAACTAGCGGTTCGGAAGAGGAAGAAAAGATAACAACTACAGCCACAACTCATGGAAAACTAAAAGAGGCAGCTTGCAGCAATATGCTGGTAACTCTCATTCTCAATGTTTCATTTGCAACAATTACAACCATGAGTCGAAAGATTGCAAATTTAGATGCAAATTTCCCAATCATTCTCAGAGGGATTATTGGTTTCAAAACAAAAGAGACTAGGTTGAAGCTAAGTTCACAAAGGAAAGTGATAAGGAACACCTATTCTATGCTTGTATGAGTGCTGAGTTCAAGTCACAAAATATATGATACATTGACAGCGTGTGCAGCAATCATATGACGGGAAATAAGGAGTCTTTCGTGGAACTTGATCAAAGCTTCCACTACTAGAATTTTGCTCTTAGACATCACGACAATTACATCAGTGAGGAATTCCCGCGATGTAAAAAAATGTCATTAACATTGATTCCTCAAATTTCGATTTGTATGCATATAATTGACATCATTTTTTACTGTTAACTGATGTTTATATTTTAATTTCAAAATTTTTGAAAACACGGAAAGCCTAAGTTAAAAAACTCGTACACGCGGGGAACAAAATTTTCCCACTTTACTTCACTCACTCTCACGCCCTTCCCCGAAACCCTATCCCTCTCCTCCCACTTTCCTTTCTGTTTAGCACCCATCCTCCTCCTCCTCCATCTCCAAACGGCATGGAACCGATGAACCATCCTCTTCTTCCTTCTCCGCCTCCGACCAGAACCCGACCCTTCTCCGCCTCCAAAAAATTTGCAGAGATTTCGTTGTGACTCATCTTGGAGGTGGACTGGACGGAGCTGTGTGGCCGTGCTTCTAGTCATCGTCGGAGGACGTGCAGCCTACTCTTGATTCGTCGAAGGAAGCGAAGAAGATGGTGGCCACGGTGAGTCAACACCGGTGGTCGGAGATCGGTGATGGAAAAGAGAGACTGATCTAGATCCACTTTCTCTCTCCTCCATCTCTCTCTTGTCTGTGTTTTTCTTTGGTCTAGTACTCTGGTCCTCTTTAGTGACCTAGCTTTAATTGAGGTAAAAATTTCAGCTAATCTAACTAGTTAAATCTCTGGGACTTTATCAATTTTCTGTTTGAATACTTGGAGTTGGTCAGAATCAGTGATCGGCTTCTTTGTTGGATTTCTTTGTTGTTTGATTGGTTAGTTCGGAACTGGGAGGAAGCTCAATCAGTTTGCTTAACATCATAATTAAATCCCTTGCAGAGTATATTCATATATCCACCCTAAATTGGATTTCTTTGTTGTTTGTTTGTGTAAATGTTGGTTGCGTTTTGGTAGTCTTGATATTGAACTGGTTGGTTGTGTGTGCAATGTGCAATATGCAGTGAAGTGAGCCTCTGCAATCAAAGACTGCATTTGGTTTACAATGGAGCTGAGGTATATACTATCATTTGTTAGTTTCTTCTCCAGCAGTTTCAAGACTAATGAATTTGGTAATACACACCTAGATAATAAAAAATGATGTGCTATGCTGTTTCCTATGGTACCATCAGTTTGGTGGCGGAAGTCTGAGAATTTATAAACATGAGGTGCAGCAAAAGGTTTTGGAAATTTTTGGCATCTCCCTTGAAGAGGTGTGTACATCATCTATTTTCTATTCGAATTGGGCATGCGGGCATATGATTCTCACTTTTTAGTAGTCTTTTCAAATGAAATTTAGTCTATCCTTGAGTGATTAGAGGCTAAAGTGAAGTTTGGCTACTAACATACTATATGTCTACTGTGGTGGCATCTGCAGGTTGAAGTGAAGTTTTGCTATCTTCTTGAGGCATTAGACATGGGTGCCCCTCCACATGGTATTGAATTCTATGACATTGTTGTCTAACAGTCTAATTACTAGCATAAGTATGAGCATGTTTGATATTTTGGTCACTTATATTTTATTCCTTACTCTATGTTATGGACCTCCTATGCTTCTGTTGTTATTTGTTCATCACATATAATATGAATAGACACATGTTGCAATCTGAAAATAAAAGTAAACCTCAAGTCATTGAAGTTTCAGAGAAAGAACTGAATGTTCTTAGCTGTTTTATCTCTAATTAAATAGAGATAAATAGTATTAATAATTCTGTACATAACAAGGTGCTTAGGTTCTGCTCTAGATTTGAAATTTGTTCTAATGATGTAGGACGAATGATCATCCATAGAAGAGGTTAGCCATTTACTTAAGGATAAGCTAGTAGCTTATGTTCTATAGAATAATGGCAAGTGAAAGGACAACTGATTTTTTGGAGTTCACTTCTCAAGTAAAGCTTTGAGATGGAAAGATGCAAAAGGCTCAAGGCAAAGGTGTCATAGCTGTCCACACAAAGGGAGTTAACAAAAAATATGTCTTTGGTGTTCTTTATGTGCCAAACTTAGCTAAAAATTTATTACATGTTGGCCAGCTATTGAAGAAGATTTTTGATGATGATACTTGTGAAATTATTGATAAGAGAAATTATATGACTGTGGCGAAAGTTGCAATGACTGGAAATGGTGATTGGACTGCCAAACATTGCTGAAAGTGGAAAAGTATGTGAAGCTTGCATCTATAGAAAAATGCACAGGTTGCCGTTTCCAAAAACCTCACTAAGAGCTACAGTTGCTCTAGAATTGGTGCACGCTGATATTTGTGGACCTATGAGGACTCCTTCTCTCAAGAACAAGAGATACTTCATTCTATTTGTCGATGACTATACAAGGATCGATGATGTGGTTGTACTTCTTGAATGAAATATTAGAAGCCATCTCAACATTTTTGTAGTTCAAAGCACTGGTGGAAAGATAAAGTGGCTGTAAATTGAAGACCTTAAGGACAGATTGTGGAGGTGAATTTATCTACACTCCATTCATGAATTATTGCAAGGAGAATGGGATCAAGTGACAGCTCACTGTTAGT
The DNA here is from genome assembly GCA_025331145.1 of Rosa persica. Taxonomy (NCBI): domain Eukaryota; kingdom Viridiplantae; phylum Streptophyta; class Magnoliopsida; order Rosales; family Rosaceae; genus Rosa; species Rosa persica. The sequence goes on from WFKR01000004.1 coordinate 17,389,797, forward strand.
AGAATTCCCCAACAAAATAGAGCTGCAGAAAGAAAGAATCGTACCATTATGGAGATGGCTAGAAGCATGCTCAAAGGGAAAAATATTCCTAATGATTTATGGGCTAAAGCTGTTCACACAACCATTTACATCTTCAACAGGTCTCCTACAAAGGCAGTACACAACAAGACTCCATTTATAGCATGGTACAAAAGAAAGCCACTAGTTGATCATTTTAGAGTCTTTGGGTGCATTGCTTACGGCTTGATTAATTCACAACAGCGAAAAAAGTTGTGAGCCCCCATAATATATTCTTTTACTTTTGGAAAATATATTTCGCGCATAGAAAATTTTTTTGAGGCCATTACGAAATAAGCTGTGATTAATTTATAGGATTAGATGATATATCGAATTTTGAAAGTGTTGGTGTAACGTCCCGTATCTTAATTTATCCATTTACTAGTCATTTGGACGGTAAACGACAACCACTTTCACCTTTTACTCTGTTTCAGAACTTTTAGTGGCCCTAAAAGTTGACTTTTTGTTAGGGTCAAAATTGAGAAAATGTTCTCCGCGAAAGTTGTAGAGGGTTAAACCGAGCGCTGGCATATGTGGTACGTAAAAATCAGAGTTCGTATGCGAAAGTTATAAGTGAAATACTAAAGTTACTATTGGAGGTAAAGAGTATAAATTCGAATTTTTACTATTACATGGTAAACTTTTTTTTTTTTTTCCTTCTCTCTCCTTCCCCGTGCTCTCTCTCTCTCTCTTCTGCAACTCTCTTTATTTCCACCTCCAGGCCACCAACGAACGAGCTACCGGCCTTCACAGACTCGTCTCCTCCTACCCTAGACGCCTGCGGTGATAGTTTCCGACGATTTGGCCGGAAAAGAGAGGAATCAAACCTGTAACTTTACTGTAGCAGATTTGGTCAAAGCTGATTTTCGGCCACCTCCAGCCACAAACCTAGGTTCATTAGAAGCCCCTTGAATCACTCTTCATGCCCTCCAAACCTCTGGAAGCGATTTGCAGCGTGGAGGAAGAAAGCATAATTGAAAAATTTTGGGTTCAACATTCTCCTTAATTGTTGAGGTACTTCCAATCCTTTCATAGATTTGTGTTAGTTGGGAAAAATGATCAGAGGGTCGAAATTATTGTGCTACCAAAATTTGGCGGCCATCGGAGCTGGTGGAGGCGGTACGTGAATCCCACGTGCCGCCACTGTAGCAAGCGCGTGATGGCTCCTCCGGTGGCCATTTGACTTCAGTTTTGAGCCCATTAAATCCTATTAATGTCATAGAGCTTTTATATGAAATTTGATGATTTTTGGAGAAGCTTGGAATTAATTATGAATTTTCGAAATTTAGGGTTTTGATTTATGATTTACGAGAATTCGGCCGTCGGATTTCTCTCGAATTCGTTTAGAAATTGTAAATCGACGATTAGAAATTGTTGATGAAGTTTGGATTAAATCTGAGGAGGATTGAAAGATTCATCCATGAATTAACGTATAGAATTTCTATAATTTATCGTTAATGTTAATTATTTTCAGAATTGATTAGCTGTTTACGAGTAATATTTTCGTACAGGATGTGAGGAATCTCGATTTGAAGAAACTTCGAATAAATGGCAAGCATAGCCGTATACAGTGAGTGGACTTTTATTTCTTAAAGAATGATGCATGCATTTAATTATTGAATTAGTGCTTTATTAATTATCATATTACTTTTCGAGCATATGTCTGTTTTCGGATTTTGATTTCGATTTATCTGGAGGAATTACTTTCGTTGATGAGTTTCATGAAAGGATTATGAATTAGTCCTCTTGTGATTTTCGGATATTAATTTTGTTATGCCCGGATTCGAAGTTATGATTTATGTTGTTTTTCAACAAAGTATTTTCCATGGTATTTTCCAAAATGGAATATTAGTTCATTATTGAACTTTCTTGCTTATCCATCATTGACTCGAGAATATTTTTGGCATGTGGGACACGCCGTTGATTTATTGATCTTTCTTATTTATTTATTGACTTTCAGTTTTGGCATTGGGAATGCCTTGATGATGATCTTGGAATTGGTTTTGTTTCGATTTATGAGATTATGTTTTATTATTATTTCTCTCCTACTTATTTTTGAATTTGAGACACTTTTGGCGTGTGGGACACGTCAATGATATTTTCGGTTTACTGTGAGAATTTGGGGAAGCTTTATGGATTTATGTGGTTTTCAGATTTTCTTTTGCCATACTTTGGGTGACTATTATCATGCTAGCATTGATGTCTGCCTTTGTGGCGAGGTGATGGGATCATCGAAGCTCGTCCGCCTTTGTGGCGCTGGTTATTGTCTTTGTGACAGTAATGCTGAAGCCCAATATCCTAATCGCTACACTTAGTGGCATGTGGGTATATAACGGGAGTATATGGGAGTACGTTAGCCTGGGAGGCTATCACCCGAGCCTGGGAAGCTCATCCGTATGGCTATCTTCTTCCCTTACTTTTATGTTATTACTTGACTAGCGGGGCTAGTCCGATTTCCCTTAACCAGCGGGCTGGTGTGTTTTTTACGAGTTTTTGAGTTTAAAGAAATACGTTTTATAAATTTGAATCTATGGGAAAGTAATACGACTTCATTTCTGCTAAATTATTTATTTGGTTGTTTATTTTTGTCCACTGTCGCTCACGTGTTTTTCAATTACTTTCCCTGGGCCTTTTGGTTTCAAATGCCCAGTTTGCAGGCGAAATTAGTTGAGGTCAGGCGTACATGGAGTTGAGACATAGCCAATAGCACAGCATCCGCGTATCTATTTTATCCATGTTTTCCTTATTTACCTTTTATATTAGAATTGCTCTGATAACCTGTAGGATGAATATTATTAGATTGAGATTAGTACTTGTGAAATGGGAGATTTTGGGATTTGGGGAGCATGGTGGCTCCAGGAGAATAAGGATGGATGGTTTAGAAGTGTAAATATCTTTTTACAGGTTTTGGGTAGTCCATTTTTAGGGGAAGTTCTGCCAAATTTTTGATAGAATTTCTTCTAAGGTGGGCCTCTCAGGGCCACCTTGGATTTCAAGGTGAAATTCGAGGCAGGTCCTATCAGTTGGGATATTGAGAAATTTGGATAAGGAAAGGAGGATTGAAAGTTGATTTTGATGTTTGCGCATTGGGCTTACAAATCGGTTAGAATTATGGTGAAAATCAAGTTAAGGCCCACAGCCCATAAGGAAAGACATTTTAGTCATTTCTCATCATAAATATTTATAACAAGTATATCACACTCAAACCAAACCCTATTCTTATTTTTCACTTCAGCTCTATCTCTCTACCTGTGACCCTCTCTCTACCTTCTTGCCGCCGTCAACCATTGTCAGCCGCCACCGAAAAAAAACCAAAACCTCCAGATTTTCTTGATTTCTTCTCCTCTACCCAAATTTGAGTATGATATCATGAGATCAAGCCTCAAAGCCCATGAAATCTATCAAACCCGAAGGAAAACTTGAAACGTTTGATAGATTTCTCCGTTCGTAGGTCGATTAGAGGTGAGATTCTTCATCCTAGGCTTGAATCCGAGTTTTTATTATGTTTTGGGTAAAGATTTAGTGACATGCAACTACGAATTTAAGATTAGTTGGAGATATCTTCAAGTTTGTAGTCATCATCAAAGGGACAATAAAAATTGTCATCTTTGGGTAAGGTTTCATACCCTAGCCTCGAAATTATGGGCTCATTGGTAAGATGGTGATTTGCATGTTGGTTTTATGCAGAGATAGAGTATTGTCAAGGGAGCCAAGGAAAAGATCGAATAAGTTTTTAGTGAAATCCTAAGGGTAAGGTTTGTGGGTTGAAGAATTAGCCTTCATTCTTACAATTTTGACATTTTTAATAGAGTAGGTTGGTTTTGATGGAGTTGGATTATTCAATTTTATTTGCATGTTGTTTTTTTGGTTGAAAAATGATGTTTCTTGGTGAAGAGTGGGAAGACAAAAAAAAAAGGATAAGAGTTATTTTGATTAATTGGAAAAAGGGAAAATGGAGAAAAGAAATCTCAGAAATTTATTGGTATTAAATCCTATTTAAAGAAAGGTTTGACCAAACAATAAAAGGTGAGGAGTATTGTTTTGGTATGGAATGATTGGCTTTGAAAATGTGGAAGTGGAAAAGAAGGAATTACAAAGGAAAAACAATAAAAGTTAATTTGACAATTTTTGGAGAAAAAAAAATTGAGAAAGAATTATTGGAGGATAAATTAGTATTAATTGGATGAGTTATTATTCTCCGAAATTGATAGTAAAGAGAAGATCATCTGACTAAAAGTCATTTAAATTTTAAATCGGAGACAAACGTGAGTCAAGGAGAAATAAAACAATAATTATTCTAAGATTTCTTTCCAAGATTTTATGTTGATTTTGAAAGGAGAATGCTTGCTTATGGAAAGTCATTCATTCAAATTAAGTTGCCTATTTGGAACTCATGTGTATTAGATGGCCTAAACTTAATTAACGGGAATATTAGATTCGCGAAATATTAATTATCTAAGTGATACCAAAAAAAGAAATGATTATTAACGGTTTAATTATTCAATTTGGGACTCGAGTTCATGTATGAAACTTTAGCGAAGCGGACCAAAGTGGGGACATGCCTATTACATCCATATAGGGTGAGCTGTCCCTTCCATGTTAGTGACATTTCCTGTGTGTATATGCTAATATATATATTGTTGCGTGAAAAATCCTTCATTGTTTTTGGTTGTCATTATTGATGCCTCGAGATAAATGTTTCCTTAGTTGTTGTTGATATTTGCAATAAAAACCGAGGCTAGATATGCTTGTATATCGGAGATATGTTTATTTACTGACCTGAGAGTGATAGGAGCTATGCTTCCTACAGTATCGAAACTGTGAACCTGTAGAAGGACGATATGACCATATGTTGTGTCGAGCCCGTGTCACCTTAGTAGTGTACGTAGGGAATCGACAGTGATGTCATATGGCATTGGACTAGTAAATGGACACTCTCACTATCTATAGCCTATAAGGAAAGTAGATTATGAATATTGATGGATCCAGGCTATGATTGATAGTTGGCCTAGTTTACCGAGTATAGGAAACCAAGGTTTCAGTCACTGGGAAAGTTGGAAACCCTGTAGGCAAGTATCTCTGAGCTTAGACTTGGTGTTAGCATACTGCATATGATTTCTGAAAAATATGATGAATATTTTTGGTTGCCTTGATTTGAATCGTTTTACAACACGCGCATAAATATGTATTATATGTATGTTTTCATATCGTATTTTGAAACCTAGCATCTGTTGGGTCGGTCCCTATTGAGCTAGTGAGGACAAATTGCTCACCCCTACATTTTAGGCACTAAACAACCAACTATTGAGGAGCTGGACTAGGAGTTAGTGATGTGGCAATGTTTGTGTTTTGGTGTCGTTTCCAAGAATCCTGTTTTTAACTTGGTATTTCCATTTTTCGTTCACATTTCCTATTTTCAATAAATGAGCGTTGTTAGACTTTGAGATGCCTGCACACCTGAGGCGTGCTTCTTTCATTGTTGTATTTCGCATTCGGATTTTCTAGACAATTTGTGTTGTGAGCCTTAAGGCATCGCTTTACTTTTGTTTTCCCTCAAGACTTACTGCTATCTTTCATCTTAAAATAAATGGGTTGTTTATTTATAAAGTGTTTGATGAAATTTAGTTTCCTGAAATAAGGCTTTTAACTTTATAAAAGGCCCAGTAGCTTTAGGTTAGCAGGGTTTTCGAAATGTCCTTGTGACGTGATGATTCCTCGTTGTCTTAGAGTCACAGCGTTGTCGTATCCTACCTCTTGGGGTGCCACAAAAGTTTGATGAAAATAGTGAGAAGTATGTGTTTATTGGCTATAATGATGAGTCCAAGGGATATCAGCTGTTAAATCCTAAGATAAATAAGCTATTGGTCTGAAGAGATGTCATCTTTGATGAAACGACACCATGGAATTGGAAATCTGATTCCCCTCAAGCTTAAGGTTCAATTGAATTTGTTGAGACATTGCCATCGCAACAAGTTGCAGCTCAACAAAACAACTTAAATCCCGATGATTATGATACAGATTCTCTACCAAGGATGGTATGCTCCTTAAATAGAGGTTTATGAATCTTGTGATATTGGTCTGTTCTCTTGTTAACCACAAAATTTTCATGAAGCTACAAATGATGAAGTGTGGATCAAAGCAATGAAAGAATAACTTTCAATGATAGAAAAGATGATGAAGGAATTTGAAAACCTGGGAGCTTGTTGACTTGCCTAAACAAAAATATATGATTGGCTTGAAGTGGTGTACAACACAAAATAATATGAGGACGGGTCAATGCAAAAGGACAAAGCCACATTAGTCGCGAAAGGCTATTCTCAGCAGCCTGGTAAAGATATCACCGAAACCTTTGCTTAAGTAGCACGAATAGAGATAATACGAACTGTTCTTGTTTTGGCAACCTAATTGGAAGTCAATGTGTTCCATCTTGATGTCAAATCTGCCTTCTTGAAAGGTGAATTGGAAGAAGAAGTCTATGTAGAGCAGCCTCAAGGTTTTGAAGTAAAGAAAGGAAGAAAAAGTATACAGACTTCGAAAGGAGCTATATGGATTAAGGCAAGCCCCTCGTGCCTGGAACAAGATAATTAATGGTTATTTCCTTCATTATGGATTCGAGAGGAGCCCAAGTGAACCATCACTATATGTGAAAAAGAAGGTACTAAAATTTTTGTCATTTGTTTATATGTTGATGATTTGATTTACTATGCTTCTGATATGAGATTGGTAGATGATTTTAAAGAAAAGATGATGAAGGAATTTGAAACGAGCGACTTGGGACTCATGAGATATTTTCTTGGAATTCAAGTCAAGCAAAAGAAAGAAGAGATTATCCTTTCTCAAGAGAAGTATATTGAAGATTTGCTCAAGAAGTATCACATGGCAAATTGTAAGCTGCTTTCCACACCCAAATCCTTCAATGAAAAATTAAGGAAATATGATGGAGAAGAAAAAATTGATGCAAAGATGTGTAGAAGCTTGGTTGGATCGCTAATTTATCTCATCAACACAAGACTAGACTAAATGTATCTAGTAAGTGTTATTTCAAGGTTCAAGAAGGAGCTTAGAAAGTCCCACTTTGCAGCAGCTAAAAGAATATTATGGTATCTATAAGGGACAAGATGGTGGCAAGATGGTCGGATACACTGATAGGGATTAGATGGGTTATCTTGATGATCGAAAGAGCACGTCATGCTATATTTTTAGTTTGGGATCAAATGTGATTTCTTACGGCTCAAACAAGCAAGACACATTATCATTGTTATCTATTGAAGCTGAGTACATTGCATTAAATGAATGTGCATGTGAAGCTATTTGGCTAAGGAGAATTCTCAAGGATTTGCAGTTGGAACAAGAGGAGCCTACAAGAATCTATTGTGACAACATGTCTGCTATATCCTTGTCTAAGAATTCAGTTTTCCATAGTCGCACTAAGCACATTGAGCTCAGGTATTATAAAATCAGAGAATATGTGAGCAAAGGTGAAATCTGCTTGAGATTCATCAACACCTATGATCAACCAGCTAATGTCCTAACCAAGTTGATGATTACAAATTAAGAGGGGTGCTAAGAGAGTAATTTGTAATCTTGTGTTTCCAAGATTAGTGTTAAATGTGTTTTCTATCAAAGCTAGAGTCCTCCAGAATTCTCAATGTCTTGGAACTCTACAAAATCTAGAATCCACATCTCCTAGTTTAAAATGTGTATTTGCAGCTTTATGATGTAACCAAGAAAAAAGAAGAACAGATAGCAGGAGCAGCAGCTCTGCTTATCCATCTTTGTAATCCCCTCTATTTTGTTAAATAAAATAGTTACAAATTTCCTTTAAAAACTAGTCTCTAGCATACTGCACTTCCGTTTTAACCCCAACAAAATATCAGTCAATTTTGGAGTCCTAGAGTTCTCAATCACCTCGTGAAAGCATAAGTTCTTAAACTATGCATGTGGGATTGTATGTCTATATGTCTAGTTTTCCTGTCAAATGGTTTTGCATTTGGAGTTCTAAAACTTTTGGAATTGGTTGGAATTCTGGAGAGTCAGAACATAAAAAATTACTGTAGATTAACTTTGGAAGGCTATAGTTCTTAAACCAGTGGGAATATGGAGCTGAAAATTAGCAAGAATTTAGACATACATGTCTCACATTTGGCTAGGAGAGTGTTTATAATTTCGTGCCATGTAGCTTCCACAACGGCAAACCATGTACACCAATATCAGAAAAGCTTTTAGCAAAATCTACATAATAGAACAGTAAATTTACAGGCCTACAGCTTTCAATTCAGATTTAATTGGAGTGTAAACTTTATGGGAAGAAAGGGAAATATGTCTAGTTTCTGTTACATGTGGTTCACCCTTTTTAATCTTCTGGATTAGGAGAAATAGCACAGTTTGAGCGACTATAGGTATGCAGCAGTTTGCACACCAATTTATAAATTTGTCAAGCTACCAATTTCAACTCAGTGGAAATTGGGTGGCCAACTTTATATGGATAGAAAGCACTCTGAGTTTATTTCCCATTTTAAGTAAAATCACTCTATACGAATGTTTTTATCTCAGATAGTGAGCATTTGAAGAAGAAATGGTCAATCTCAAAAATTTATGATCTCGTTATTTCTTGTTCTCTTACTATTTTTATTGCTTATTCTTTTATAATAATTGAATCGTTTTATGCTGCTGCAGTTGCACAAATTTTTATAGTTATTGTTGCTTAGAGACTTATTTGCTTGGTTTGTTTTATTTGTGCTAGTTGTTTTAATCAAGGACAGTAGTTTTAGCTTACCTATACCATGCTTATAGTTAAAGTCTTGATGCTTGTTGTGGTTCCTGTGTTTTGTTCTGGTCATATATTTTTTAGTTATTTTTTGGACATGAGAATCAATATTGTAATTGTTAATATATGTTGCTGAGATTCTCTTACCTTATTAAATAACAAAAAATGGCTATAAATAATTTAAATTTGTTGCAGGTTGTATTGCTTCATAACAGTTGGTTTGGGGTCTCTGTGTCTTACTTTTGCTGTGTTTAATTTAGGAACATTAAGGTACATGCTCTTTTTCTTAATTTTCTTGGTGGTCTTAAGCTGTGTCAATATTTATTTGATTATTTGACTGAGTAAGTACTACTATATTGTCATAGATATTGGACTGTTTTATTTAAGAAGTTGCGTTCTTCCTATGGTACTACAATGTCTTTTTTCTCGTAAAGTTCTTCAGACATCAACACTAATACCTGTAAATTTTTTTCCTTAAATAAAGGCAACCAACGATGTCCCGAACCCACAAAGTAAATACAAATTTGTTCTTTAGAGTCAAATATTACATTACACAAAGTTTACGAATTAGGTTGTTTTAATAAAATAATAAGTAAATGCTCCTTATGAGCTTACCACAAAAAGGAAGTCTAGTAAAATCAGAGTACTCAAAATTAGCTTCCGACTCCTACAACTGCTACAGCAAGACTTCAACTTCAGCCACGATTACCCTGACCTGCAGGATTAACCCCTACACCATCGAATAGTGCACCGTTTTGCAACCGACAAACCCAGTAAGCTTATGAAAGCTTGTCTGAGTAAAGTCAAATTAACAAAACAGAAATACATGCTTAAGTCATTTTAATCTAAACAAGCGATAAGCATACATCTCAACTACAACCATCAGTTTTCATGTCCCTACATATCATGCTTACATAAGTCAACTCATGACTAAAAACCCACATGTTCTTATTCTCAACCCAGCATCGAATTACACAATTACGTCAAACAATGTTTAATTCACCAAACTCACACTCAAGCCACTTGCACGTGACATGATCCTCTTTCAATTTTCATTTAAGTTAAATTCTTTTATTTTCTCTCTTTAACCTCGTACAGACTGCCACCTCACCTTATTTTTTTATCTTTTCCCATCTTTCACCACACCACCGAGACCACATGATTGATTGACACACACACACACACACACACACACACACACACACACACATCACACACACACACACACACACACACACACACACACACACACACACACACACACATATATATATATATATATATATATATCACCTCCATCCTTTAAACCCTAAATCCCATCCACAAAGAGGGAGGACGTCATCTTCACACTTTCGACCTACATTGCCACACACCAGAAAAGGCCGGTAGTCCTTTGGGCTGCTCTCCTCTCCACCTCCTCTCTTTCTATTTTCTTCATTTTTGCTTTAATATTATTTTGAGACTTGAAGAAAGACTTACTCAAGCTTCAACGAATCATCAGGAAGAGCACCACACCTTCACTTTGGGTAGTTGGGTGAAGAAATTATTTGGTTAATACTAGCATATAGCTAGGAGTGACCAAGTCAACTCTCCCCTCTCTTCCTTATCATCACTTTCACATTTTTCTGTACTTTTGATGATGTAGCTATATATGGGTAGTGAGTGGTTTCTTTAGGAAACTAGGGCTTTAACCCTTGTATGGATTTGATGTAAAAATATGCTTTAGTTCAGTGGTTTTCAATTTCGTGTTTGGTATATCTTCTTATCACGCCTCGAATTTTGAATAAATAAATTCAAAACTGAAACGCGAAAACATAACAATCACAAGAAACACTTAGAAAATTTTTCAATTAAATCAAGCAACTAAACTAACCAAGTTCGCAATGTTAATACCGACTCTTTCATTAGAGTCACATATTACATTCTGAGAGTTTACAAATTAAACTGAATAACAATTCAATAAATAAACGCACCAACCACACTCACTACACAACAGAAGACTAAAATCAAAGCACGCTACTACGTCCAAGCTACGACAGCAACAACACCTCAGCTTCAATGACTGTTACTCTTACCTGCACAATAAACCCTACACTATGGAATAGTGCACCGGGTTGAAACAACAACCCTGTAAGCTTTCGAAGCTTGTATGAGTAATCTCAATTAAAATGACTCACATCACGCATGCTTATAATTTCTCAGCTCGTGAGATAAATTAAAGCAACAATATTTATCTCCACAAAACACAACCAAACACACAATCACACTAGGTAAAAATTAGTAATCCCTGCGTAGAAATTTAGTTCAGGAGATCACCAAAAGTCACACAATTTAAATGATAGCAATCCCCTACATATAGTTTAGTTCAGGAGATTACTTAAAAATCAGCAATAGAAGTGAAAATGAAAATGAAATAAAGAAACCAAACAATAGAAAAGAAAAAGGAAATAAAATAAGGAAATCAACAACTCACGCTAACGAATCCTTCCAAAACTCAACACATTTTACCAAAAGGACAATTACAAGTCACCCCGTGACAAAATCATAGGAAATGTTAACCTAACAAATCCACTCAGGAATGTCTACTAATACCAACTATAGTTCGCACGCACAAAAAACTGAGAAATTCATTTTCATTCTTGAAAACTCATTTTACTATACCTATGAACTGTAGTCCTATGAACTACAGTCCTATGAACCGTAGTCGATCCAGGTCATATCATTTGAACACAAATCTTTATTTACAAAAACAAATTACAATTTATCTTATCACATAATTTCAACTAATAAGTAAAACCGTTCATAAATGGACCACGTGAGATTTACTCACCTCCAAATCCCGCTGCGTCTTCTCTTACAGCTGAGATAATGTATCGAATAAGTTCCATCAATCACCTAAGTAAAATACGATCTTAACTTAGCACACGATTTATAAAACACACTTATATGAATCCGAACGGTCGGATCCTCATGTGATTTAAGTGTGTTTTGAATAAAGGAATTCAAATCCGAACTCGAAAACCCAATAAGCACAAGAAAAATAAACATAAAATTTTTCATATAAATTAAGTAACTACACAAATCGAACTCACAACTGTCAATACCGACTTGTTCTCTAGAGTCACATATCACATCACCAAGTGTTTATAAATTAAACTGAATAACAATTCAATAAGTAAACAGGCTCACCAACTCTCTACACAGCGGAAGACTAAAATAAAATACACTTCTACGTCCAAACTACAACAACTATACAACTTCAACTTCGACGATTATAACTCCGACCACACAATAACCCCGACACCATGGAATAGTGCACCGGGTTGAAACAACAAACCCGGTAAACTTTTTAAGCTCGTATGAGTAAACTCAAATAAAATGACTCACGTTACGCATGCTTATAACACTATGCCAAAGAACTTATCAAACGACGGTAGAAAACCGTTGTAGGATATGGAGAGCTACCATTGTAGAGTGAGCCGTTGTCTGATGAAAATTCAGACAGCGGTGGAAAACAGTTGTCTGAGAAACATACAAACAATAGGTATGTGTTAAACTTGTTGTGTGATACTCAGCAGATGGCTCGACAGGTAGCTCGGCAGATGCCAAGCGCAGCTGCGCGGCAGATGCAGCACTACCTTCAGACAACAGTGCTAGTTTTGAAGCTGTTGTATGTTGAGCTTTTCAAACAACAGAATTTTATTCTATATGTTGTCTGACTGATATTCAAATTTCAGTTCTTGAACTATATCTGTTGTCTGATTAACTTTGGGACAACATAATTGAATTTCTTCTATTGTCTGAATTTTTTTATTTTTTTTAGTAATGCCACAAGGGCGGAATAATATATTCATCACAAGCCAGAATAGGCCATTACATACCTTCCGCTGCCATTTATAGACATACAAGAAGCTAGTGGTAGTACCCATAAGTGGTACGTAGATATAGTCCTACTCATTATACATTAAATATGTAGAGGTAGTGGATACCCTCTTTCGGTACTACTCCAGAGGCGCTAGAGGTACATACGGTGCACAAAAGTGCATAGGTTCCTAAAAAGGAAATTATTGTAAATAGATAAACTAAAAACATAGGAATGGGCCTAGGGCAAAACGCCCCAGCCCTAAATAAAAGCCCAAGAGGCAGCTCCAAGAGAGAGGAAGTCTAGCTCACGGCCCAGCAGGGAAGGGTGCTTCAAGCCCAGCCCAAATACCATCACCAACCAAAATCTGTGGACAGTCCGGTGCAGCGCCGCCGACCACCATCATCTAGAACCTCGCCGCCGCTACCACCCCACGAAACCGCCCAGAACCAAGCCACGTCGGCCATCACGTTCCGGCTAGACCCTTCATAGCCACACCGCCACAACAATCCATTCTATTCACCAAAGCCACGCCTCCACGACACAATATGGTCCGACTCCCCCATATCCACCGCCGCCTCCAGTTCTGGAAATCCCATGACGAAGACACCGCCACAGGTCTTGGAAGCCCATGACAAACCCGCCGTATCTGTTCAGTTCGATCTCGAATCAGAAGAAGGCATCCGGACTCCACCTCCACCCATTCCGGCAAACCTGCAAGCCAAACCTCCACCCATTCTGTTGTCTGATTAACTTTTAGACAACAGTGTTTAATTGCTTCTGTTGTGTGAGTGTAGTTAGAAGACAGTGATTTTGTAAAAACTGATGTGTGATATGAATGATTGTTGTGTGATTTGTCCCCATTTTTTGGCCATTCAGACAACGAGCAATTACCCTTGTATGTATCCTATTGTCTGAGTATTTGAACATATCCTATTCCTGAATTAAATTGTGTATTTGATCCATTTACATACCAAATAGTTACATACCAAATATAAACATTGCAAACCATCCGATATAACATTGCAAAAAAACTAATCATTGAACCCAACATTTTAAACAAGAAAAACATTCTAATAGCGGCCTTTTAGTTTTCACAACAGAGAGAAAAGAATGTGGAGTAAAGCAGCTTAGTTGTATTTTATTACCCTGAGAAAGTGAAACAACAAAACTCAATACTATCAAGTCTTTTGTGTGCTCAATTTTCTTCTGCTGCTTCTCCCAAGTAGCATTTTGACTTTCAATCCTTGCTACTTTTGCAATACAATACTTAGAATAATTTCCCTCATACGTCCTGGAGACACCCATATCGGTTTCCACTATTTTTGTACACAATTGATCAAGAAAAGCTCGGTCATGAGATGAGATAACTATTGGCGCGCACATCCTGTTGATTGAGATAATCTTCGAGCCACTCGACAGTGTCCAAGGTCAAGGTGATTTGTAGGCTCCTCCAGCAGTAGTAAATTAGGGTGCTGAAGATAAAGCCATTATACTCTGATCAACAGCTAAACCAATATACATTATAAGATACATGTGCTCTGCACATTAGCATATCTTATTGGAATAGAGTTGAACATACAGTTGATAGCCACTTCCACACAATGATGATTAAATCTCACAGATTACAAATAACAACAAGGTAGCCCAAATGCAATCATGATAACACTGCTATTTAGAGTAACCAGCTTCAGATTAAGCATGTATCGTTTGGCTAAAGAACCAAATATTACTTGAAATAGCATCTCCCTAATCAGAAACAAGCGAGCAATTTCCTTGTTAACCACTAATAACAATTCACCATGACAACGTTTCGGCAATAACACGCTACAGAAAACTACAATAACAAACACAGAAAGCATGCTGAAAGTTGTTCATCTAGCCATCAAGCAAAACTCAAGCTATAACTCACATTCCAACAACTACATTTTTCATCTAAAATATAAACTATATACCTGAAGCAAAATCTTCCCAAGTGACATCCTCATTTGCTATACAAAATTACCTTTGCTGCTCATCTATTTGACATAACAAGTCAAAGCATCTCTTGAATAAATTATCCCACTCTATTACCTTTATAATCAAGCTTTCTGCAGCTACATATATCATTCTAGAAAAGGTGCCAATGCAAGTTAAGTGAACAATGTAGAGATCAAATGTGAATGCAACTCTCTAACACAAACATGTTCTTCCACCAACCAAAAGCATGTATCCAAAAAAAAGGAAAAACACATTATTCATACGGCTACCACTTTTGCAGAACTATTGAAGTAAACTTGAATTGTGAACTAATAAGGTAATCTCCACAATATATATTGAGATTCTGATGATATCAATGGAAATGATCAAATATTGAATCTATTGGTGAGTCGTAGTTTTTAGTTTAACTCTTGGAATTTGATTCTTTCCTTACACTTGGAATACGTTGAACATAAGTTTGAAGTGCAAAGTGCAGCAATTTAAAAGAAAAATTAAAGCTTGGTGTGAGTTATGCACCGGTGAAGCATTTTGCATGTACTCCCTGCACCCATATATTAGAATACATGATTCAATTTCAGCTTATCTAAATGGAATTATGTAAGTATCTCTAGAAAAGCGATGAAAGAATCCCAAAACTGTGCAGAAAAGCAGCCTTATTGCACCTCCATCATTAATCATTTTATCCTTTACAAACCATGCTAGCTAACTACTATTTTCTTGGCTTTGGTAACTAGACTTCCTTATAGTTTCTCACAATAATGTCCTTAAAACTAGTGGGAATAATGGGAAACTACATAAATGAGTGGGTTTTGTTAGAGTACAACCAAAACAATATTTGAGGTGGCTCCGCCTACAGCCTCACATATTTCAATAACTTACCGTGGACTGACGACTTCTAACTACTTTTATAATAGACACTTACGACAACAGTTTCTATCAACAATGTGTAGTAATACTACAATCAACATTTTTTTGGAACCCAGATGAGAATCACCCAACATCACAACTCTTATTTTCTGGGACAAACATAACAAAAATTTAAGCAAGGAATGACTAAAAAGGAGAACAAAATAATACCTTATCACTGACCTTAGCTCCTTGGAGGGGCTGTGTATAGATATATCGTCCAGGTATATCAATGTATTAGCTGAAGGAATTGTGTCCTAAAACAATCATTTTGATGTAATTATTATTATAATTATTATTAATCAAAAAAGGGCAAGTTTATTGTTCATTGCTTATATTTAATATTTGATTGAACAAGGTCCAAGGAACATGAGTTAAAGAGAAAGTAATCTAAAAAGTTAGATGTGTGAGACCTTTACTCTGTCACACTCTTATCTTAAAAGGTTCCTAGTTATAGGATTATCACCTGGACATTGATAATCCAGAAAGACTAGCACATACTATGTATGCTCAATATAGAGGATGATATGTCTCTTGTAATTTGTGTAGAGACACTAATACAAGTATGTGGGTGATCTTAACTTAAAGAGTACACTGAACGCGATCATTAGAGTTCTTGTATGGAGTCTTACTTACATGTCAAACTTGAACTCTAAATTACAATAATACATATTAGTCATTTGACCTGAGACACCATAGTTGTCTTATGAGTGAATGGTTTATCTCTTGATGATGCAATAATATTATGTCCCGTAATGGATATAATAGATGCATTCATTGGTATAATCAATTCGGTCATGGAGACATGTGAGTGTACAATAAGGAATCTCTATCCTTAAGTAAATAAGGTATATGTTCAAAGATGTGATTCAATGAGTTTTTGGCCAAAGCATTGAAGAAATTAAAAAGGAGTTTCTAATCACATTATAACAATCACATAAGAATGAAAATCACATTAGGGGATTGACATATTAATTCCATACCCCGATGATGTGATTTAGAACATAGTGTTTGAGAAGGACCGTATTGTATCGTAATTCCAATTAAGTAGGTTCTTTGTCATTCGATATTAACTAGGGTAGTCATGATATGTTGCAAGACGTCACTCATGACTTGTGAAGTCCCCGAGGATTAATAAACATCTATAATCCTAATGACAAGGGAGAATAAAAAATTGAGTTTTTTATTCGTAAACAAAATAGAATGGTTTCTATAAACTTCACTGTCTTGTTAATTAGAACCTAAGAGATCGCACACCATATAAGTGGATCCTTGAGATTGTATATGAAGAAGATTAAACAAGAGTTAGTTATGACCAAATAATTAATTAGATTTATTATTTAAACATAATTAGGAGTTTCGGGTAAAACCGAACCTATTGGGCCTAAACGATTGTCGGATTTTTTGGTGTGGACTTGGGCTTCACTAAATGAGATTTAAATGAAAGCCCAAGACACATTTTTAGTGCCCAATAGAATATATGGACCAGCCAATATATTGGCTTTATGAAAGTCAATATTTTTCTTTTAGTAATTGGATTTATTTCCTATTATATAAAGTGAAAGCATGGACAAAAATGATAAGTGTGTCTCCACACTATTATTTTTAGATTTGAGAGAGAGAGAGAGAGAGTTCTCCCTTGGTCCATTACAAAATTAAAGGAAAGAAGAACACTTGCATAATTTCTTCTTTTCTTTCATCTTTCTTCATCTCTTGATTCACTTGGTGAAGATCCTTAGAGGCCATATACTTTTGTGGCTTTACTTGTTACATCAAGGAGAAGATCATAAGCACAAGAAGGAGTTCTTAATTCAAGGTGCTTCAAGGTGGAGGAAACACACACAAGGAGAGATCAAGGAGAGGAAATTTGGTGGTTCACTTGGATCGGATTAAAATGACGCTCCAAGGGTGAGTTGAACATAAACTACTTCTTTGTTCTTCCTTACAATGCATGCTATGTTTATATACATATCATAATAAGCCAAGATCATGGGTTAAAGAAATAGATTTTATGTTTAGTTAGTAGTTTAATTGTTAAACTAATTCCGTACTAATTAAAAAGTTTTGAAAACCATCAATTCCTTCAATTGATATCAGAGCCATTGGCTTAATTTTGGTATGTTATAAACATGGCTAAGTATGTTGGTTGATGTGATTTTCTTAAGCCTAGAGTAATATGTAATTTAGATCATAAAATTTGCTTTGTCATAAAAGTTATAAAGCATGTGATGTAAGGTAGATTTTATGTTAGCAATAAAAAGTTTCTAGAAATTACATATAGGAAGTGATTTAAGTTTTATGAAACTTTGATGCATATGAGATTGTATTAAGGGGACTATATATTTCTTAATTAAGGTGTTAATCTTAGAAACATGTTAGATTATATATGCTTTAGGGTATGCATGTTTTTTTGGCTTCAAAGATGAAGTAAACAAGTGTTCAATGGAAGAACACAAAGCTGGAAATAAAATTCCAGCTTTGGAACATGTCTAAACTAGTTATGAACTAACTAATTTTTCATAGTGTTTGCTTTTACTTTTGATCCATAAATTCATGAATTGAAATCTACCTAATAGTTAATGATGACATAAAATCATTTTCATGTTTCCCTCACCAAATGGTTGGTAGAGTTAGTCATCTTTACTATTAGTTTCTCTAAATTACTCACCAAAAGTTGAAATGAGATAAAAGACATGTCTCTCTAAATCACTCATCAAAAGTTTGTGATGCATGATTAAAGACATCATCCTCTAAATTACTCACTAAAAGTTGGTGATCCATGATGTAAGACATCATTCCCCTAAATCACTCATCAAAAGTGATGTAAGACATCATTCCCTAAACCACTCACCAAAAGTTGGTGATGCATGATGTGAGACATCATCCCGTAAATCACTCAACTAATTTACTTGCATTAAATTAAAGTAATTTAGTGGTTAACATATTTTGATTGAGTTAATTATGCTTGTTTAATTAACCTTATTAATCTTGGTTAATTAAATGATGATTATGGACTATGGCCTAATATAATTGAGCATGAGATTGGCCGACTATTCATTTTGAATGAATGTGGTTATGTAATTAAAGTAGTTAATTCATTTGGGTTATATAATTAATTTAATTAATTCATTTGGTTGTGTAACTAAGTAGCTTATTTAATTTATTCAAGTTTGATTAAATTTAAATGGGAGCTTGTATGCCCCTTATCCGCTCTTGTAATTGAAGATGGAGGCACACAAGGATGATCCAAAGAAGAAGTTTGAAGTCATCAAGCCTTGAAAGGAGTTCAAGTGCAAGGTGTAATAGCTTAGCTTAGTTATTTAATTTTCGTAATCGTTACGCGTAATTAAAATCAACCACCCAAACATGACCTTGATCCAAAGAAGAAGTTTGAAGTCATCAAGCCTTGAAAGGAGTTCAAGTGCAAGGTGTAATAGCTTAGCTTAGTTATTTAATTTTCGTAATCGTTACGCGTAATTAAAATCAACCACCCAAACATGACCTTGATCCAACATATTGGCTCATGTTGGATCAAACAATAAGTCCATAATCATCCTATATGACCTATAATAATTGTATGTTCATTGTACTTGATCAAGTAATTTTATACTTCCCATGATTCTATTTGAAAAATGTTTTTGATGAAATCAAATTTTTTTTTGAAAACAATTAGTGGGAATATTTTATTGTAGATCAGGTATAATGAATATGTGATTGTATTAGGATCAAAGCAAATGCAATGTGATTGTTATTAATAAGATTATAAAAGATGAGACCTTAAAATTCCCTCAAAGTGATATTAAGTTGAAAAACGAAGAAGGTATTATGAATACTTCTTTGTGGCCTTCCAGCATTGTAATCTCCCATATGTTCTTACATGTAAATATCATTCTGAACAGAGGTATTTCTTGCTAGGAGCATTGAAAGAGGTTATTCAACATTTGATGTTGTAAGGTACGGAAAAATCTTGGTCAATATTCCATTATGATGGGATTTAATTTTTGATCCCTATACTTACATGAGATGATGGGTATAGCTTAACTAAAGTAATTTATCAATATCCTATTATGGTGAGACTTACTTACTTTAGAGGCCAAAGTTATGGATATTCACATTTGATGTGATTGGATAAGAGTATATTCTCATAGAAATTAAGTTGACCTATAGTTCTATTATGATGCGGTTGGCTTAATGAAAATGAGTCTTCCATACTCACTAAGAGTTTTAATTTATACTCTTGAATTCCTTGAGGGATTTGGAATTTGTTAAAATAGTGAGAGGATGCCATTTGATTCTTAAGACCCGAGTCACTTGGTTTAAAATCAATCTCATTTATTTTATTTTATGTTATGTAGATTGCAATATGTCAGAACATCCTATCACCAAAATTATCAATGAAAATCATCTTGAGGGCCCAAACTTCAATGACTGGCTTCGCAATTTGAAAATTGTATTGACATTCGATAAGATCGCTTATGTCTTACAAAATGCACCCCCTCACACTCCTATGGCTCAAGATGCAACCGATGAGCAACGTGTTGCTTATCAAAAGAATAAGGATGATAATCTTAAGCTAAATATGTTATGCTTGCATCCATGAACTCACAACTTCAAAAGCAACATGAGAATATGGATAACGCCAGTTCTATATTACTCCATCTCACTGAATTGTTTGGTGAGAGAAATAGAAATGTGCACTTCACAGCAGTCAATGAGCTTGTCAAGACAAAACATGTGAGGGGTGCACTTGTGCATCAACATGGTCTCAAAATGATAGGTCTTATTGAGCAAATTCAAGACCTAGGATTTCTACTTCATGCGGAGCTAGCTCAAGATCTTCTTCTATCCTCCCTAGATGATTTATTTTCTCAGTTCATAATGAACTATAATATGCAACAAATGGATCATACTCTTTCTGATCTTCTCAATATGCTGGTATCAGCTGAGAAGCAGATTAAGAAAGAGAGTGGGAGTGTGGCCATTGTCACTTCTTCATCCACCAAGTCCAAAGGCAAGAGCAAAGGGAAGAAGAAACAAGTGACAAAGCCTAAGGGAGCAGTCCAAAAGAAGAAGAAGAAGGAACAAAAGGAACCAAAATGTATATGTTTCTTTTGCAACAAAGATGGCACTGGAAGAGGAATTGCAAAACTTATCTTGCATCCTTGAAGAACAAGTCTTCAACAGAAGGTATGATCAATGTGATTGAATCAATATTTACAGTTAATAATACTTCCACTTGGATAATTGATTCAGGTGCATCTCACCATGTTTGCACTTCGTTGCAGGACCTAGTGGGAGCTAGAAAGCTTAAAGCTGGAGAAATCACCCTACGTGTAGGAAATGGCACAAGAGTTGACGCCAAAGCCTGGGGACTTATATTTTGAAGTTACCATCAGGAGATACATTGGAGTTAAATAATTGTCTTTATCTTCCTATATCTATAAAGAACCTTATCTCCATCTCCATGCTTTTGAAGGATGGTTATAGAGTAGTTTTTGATAAACTAAGTGGTTTTGTATCTATTAATGAACACGTGATATGTCATGCTAATATTATTGATGGTCTCTTTCATCTAGTTTGAGAAGGTAGTATTAATTGTATGAAGGAAAATTCTTTGGGATCTAAGCGATCTCGAGAAACGGTTAACCCTATTAAGATGTGGCACCTTAAGCTTGGTCATATTAGCCAAGATAGAATCCTCAAATTATCCAAAAAAGGATATTTAGAGTCGTTAGAGATCTGATCCTATGCCTACTTGTGAGTCTTGTATAAAAGGCAAAATGACCAAGTCCCATTTTGGAGGACAAAGAACAAGAGTTAATGAACTCCTAGGCCTAATACATACAGATGTTTGCAGTCCTATGTCCACTATTAGTAGAGGTGGATTCTCATACTTCATAACCTTTACCAATGACTACTCTCGATTTGGTTATGTATACCTTATGAAACACAAATCTGAAGCCTTTGAAATGTTCAAAGAATTTAATAATGAAATTGAGAAACAAACCGACAAGAGTATTAAGGATCTAAGATCCGATCAAGGAGGCGAATACTTCAGCAATGAGTTTATTGATTATCTCAAACAAGAAGGCATTGTTTATTTATTAGTTCCTCCTAGAACACCACAACTCAATGGTGTATCTGAAAGGAGAAATCGAACTTTATTGGATATGGTTCGTTCCATGATGAGCTATACTGATTTACCTATATCCTTATGGGGATATGCACTTCAAACAGCAATTTATTTGTTAAATAGAGTGCCTTCCAAATCCGTCCCACTTACACCATATGAGATGTGGCATCGGAAGAAACCAAGTCTCAATTATATTAAGATTTGGGGTTGTCCAGCTTATGTCAAAAGACTAGAAGCAGGCAAGCTTGAAGCTAAATCAAGCAAATGTTTATTTGTGGGATATCCTAAAAATAGTTTAGGATATTATTTCTATCAACTTGAAGAACAAAAGGTAAACGTTAGCAGAAATGCTACTTTCCTTGAAAGAGACTGTCCTTGATGGAAATGTTGAGCAAAATGATAGAACTCAAGGAAATGTCCAATAAGCCACAAATAAACGACTTCCTAAACCAACTATAACACAAACTCTAAGAAGATCTAGTAGGATCAGGATACCTTCTAAGAGGTATGGTTTATGTCATGAAAGTCTTGGAGAGTTAAATCTCCTTGGTG
Source organism: Rosa persica (assembly GCA_025331145.1). Lineage (NCBI taxonomy): Eukaryota > Viridiplantae > Streptophyta > Magnoliopsida > Rosales > Rosaceae > Rosa > Rosa persica. Next base: position 17,412,054 of record WFKR01000004.1, read on the forward strand.
ACAATGAAAACCTGTATGATCCTTCTAGTTATAATGAAGCAATGTCGGACATTGACTCAAACAAATGGCAAGAAGCCATGGAATTCGAGATTGACTCTATGTACACCAATCAAGTCTGGACTCTTGTTGACCCTCCACCTGGTATTAGACCAATTGGAAACAAATGGGTCTTCAAGAAAAAGATAGGCTCAGATGGTAAAATAGAAACCTACAAAGCCAGGTTTGTGGCAAAGGGTTATAAGCAAAGATAGGGCATTGACTATGAAGATACGTTCTCTCATGTTGCCATGGTTAAATCTATTCGGATATTATTTGCTATAGCTGCTCACTATGATTATGAGATATGGCAAATGGATATAAAGACTGCCTTTCTGAATGGCAACCTTGAGAAAGATCTTTATATGGATCAACCTGAAGGCTTTACATCTAAAGATGACATTCATAAAGTGTGTAAGCTTCATAGGTCCATCTATGGACTCAAGCAAGCTTTAAGGAGTTGGAACATCCATTTTGATGATGCAGTCAAATCTTTTGGTTTCACACAAAACATGGATGAACCTTGTGTTTACAAAAAGGTCAGTGGGAGTGTTGTTGTGTTTCTTGTACTTTATGTAGATGACATCTTACTCTTTGGGAATGATGTAGGAATGTTATCTTCAATTAAAGTTTGGTTGTCTAAGACCTTCCTTATGAAGGATCTTGGAGAAGCTGCCTATGTATTAGGAATAAAGATCTACAGAGATAGATCAAAAAGATTAATTGGATTATCTCAATCCTTGTACATAGACAAAGTGCTGAATAGATTTCACATGGAAGAATCTAAGGAGGGTTTTCTGCCTCTCAGACATGGCATTCACCTCTCTAAGAAAATGTGCCCACAAACAATTGAGGAAGTGCAAAAGATGAGCAAAATCCCATATGTATCTGCAATAGGGAGCCTCATGTATGCGATGCTGTGCACTAGACCTGATATTAGTTATGGCGTAAGCATAACTAGTCGATATCAATCCAATCCAGGTTTAGAATACTAGAATGCTGTTAAGAATATCCTCAAGTATTTGAGAAGGACTAAAGATTTATTCCTCGTTTATTGATGTGGTGATTTGCAATCAGAGTTGCAAGTGGAAGCATACACAGACTGAGATTTTCAATCTGATGTGAATGACAGAAAATCCACATCAGGATTTTTTTCTTCACCTTGAATGGAGGTGCAGTAAATTGGAGAAGCTGCAAACAAAGCGTTACTGCAGACCACTACTAAGGCAGAATACATTGCAGCTGCATAGGCTGCAAAGGAAGCAGTTTGGATGAAAAAGTTCATCACTGAACTTGATGTTGTTCCTACCATTGAGTCACCAATTCCACTTTACTATGACAACAATGGGGCAATTGCTCAAGACAAGGAACCAAGGTCTCATCAAAAATCCAAACACATCGAAAGACGTTTCCATATCATAAGGTTGATTGTTAATCGTGGAGACATTAACATTCTCAAAGTAGCATCTGTTGATAACATATCAGATCCATTCACTAAGCCTTTATCACAAGCAAAGCTAGAACGACATCTTGAGAAGATGGGTGTACGTTTCATGGCTGATTGGGTTTAGTACAAGTGGGAGATTGAAGGAATTGTGTCCTAAAACAATAATTTTGATGTAATTATTATTGTAATTATTATTAATCAAAAAAGGGTAAGTTTATTGTTCATTGCTTATATTTAATATTTGATTGAACAAGGTCCAAGGAATATGAGTTAAAGAGAAAGTAATCTAAAGAGTTAGATGTGTGAGACCTTTACTCTGTCACACTCTTATCTTAAAAGGTTCCTAGTCATAGGATTATCACCTGGACATTGATAATCCAGAAAGACTAGCACATACTATGTATGCTCAATATAGAGGATGATATGTCTCTTGTAATTTGTGTAGAGACACTAATACAAGTATGTGGGTGATCTTAACTTAAAGAGTACACTGAACGCGATCATTAGAGTTCTTGTATGGAGTCTTACTTACATGTCAAACTTGAACTCTAAATTACAATAATACAAATTAGTCCTTTGACCTGAGACACCATAGTTGTCTTATGAGTGAATGGATTATCTCTTGATGATGCAATAATATTATGTCCTCAATGGATATAATAGATGCATTCATTGGTATAATTAATTCGGTCATGGAGACATATGAGTGTACAATAAGGAATCTCTATCCTTAAGTAAATAAGGTGTATGTTCAAAGATGTGATTCAATGAGTCTTTAGCCAAAGCATTGAAGAGATTAAAAAGAGTTTCTAATCACATTCTAAGAATCACATAAGAATGAAAATCACATTAGGGGATTGACATATTAATTCCATACCCTGATGATGTGATTTAGAACATAGTGTTAGAGAAGGACCGTATTGTATTGTAATTCCAATTGAATAGGTTCTTTGTCATTCTATATTAACTAGGGTAATCATGATATGTTGCAAGACATCACTCATGACTTGTGAAGTCCTCAAGGATTAATAAACATTTATAATCCTAATAATAAGGGAGAATCAAAAATAGAGTTTTTGTTTCGTAAACAAAATAGAATGGTTTCTATAAACTTCACTGCCTTGTTAATGAGAACCTAAGAGATCGCACACCATATAAGTGGATCCTTGAGATTGTATATGAAGAAGATTAAACAAGAGTTGGTTATGACCAAATAATTAATTAGATTTATTATTTGAACATAATTAGGAGTTTCGGGTAAAACCGAACCTATTGGGCCTAAACGATTGTCGGGTTTTTTGGTGTGGACTTGGGCTTCACTAAATAAGATTTAAATGAAAGCCCAAGACATATTTTTAGTGCCCAATAGAATATATGGGCCAGCCAATATATTGGCTTTATGAAAGTCAATATTTTTCTTTTAGTAATTGATTTATTTCCTATTATATAAAGTGAAAGCATGGACAAAAATGATAAGTGTGTCTCCACACTATTATTTTCAGATTTGAGAGAGAGAGAGAGAGTTCTCCCTTGGTCCATTACAAAATTAAAGGAAAGAAGAATACTTGCATAATTTCTTCTTTTCTTTCATCTTTCTTCATCTCTTGATTCACTTGGTGAAGGTCCTTAGAGGCTATATACTTTTGTGGCTTTACTTGTTACATCAAGGAGAAGATCACAAGCACAAGAAAGAGTTCTTAATTCAAGGTATTTCAAGTTGGAGGAAACACACATAAGGAGAGATCAAGGAGAGGAAATTTGGTGGTTCACTTGGATCGGATTAAAATCACGCTCCAAGGGTGAATAGAACATAAACTACTTCTTTGTTCTTCCTTACAATGCATGCTATATTTATATACATATCATAATAAGCTAAGATCATGGGTTAAAAGAATGGATTTTATGTTTAGTTAGTAGTTTAATTGTTAAACTAATTCCGCACTAATTAAAAAGTTTTGAAATCTATCCATTCCTTCATTAGTGCCCTCCAATCTAAACACACAATTGTAGTATGCTTATAAGCAATGAAGAACAGATTTCCCAAATTTAAAAGCTCGCTGAAAGAATGGAAAGATACGAAGCTACAATCTAAACACACAATTATTGTCAGTTAACTTCAATAGTTGTAAAAATAAAAAATAAAAATGAAGGCCACTACTTTGCTCTTAAGAAACGAAGCTGACTAATTTGAACCCGTTTTCCTTCAGCCGATGCTCTTGAATATATGTTCACGCCAGCCTTTTGATGTAAAGAATATTGTGTAAGAGTACAACTACGTTGGCACACTCAAAAGCAAATTCAGAGCTATGTAGACTAAGATTCCTAAACTCTAAATGCATATTCAGTCTTACACTATAGAAAGCGAGTGCAAATTGGCTAAAGATGAGTTATGTAGACGAGAAATCAAACTCAGAGATTGTTGGAGGCAAGACAAGTTATATAGCTTCAAATAGTGTGTAATGAGCTATATTAACTGTGGTGAGAAGAAATACAAATTATCAACATGAACTGAAGGATATTTAGAGAATCACTCTTGAAAGAATCCATTCATCAATAATATAAGTTTTCAATAAAAATCGTTGACAAAGATTAGATCCAAATAACAAGGTAAGATACTAATTTCATATCCTGAGCCATAACAATGCGATTGCCTATTTTTTTTTTTTTTTAAGATAAAAAGAAACAAAATCATGGGAAAGTTAGAATAAATTAAGAATAGATCAGTACAAGTTCTTCATGTTCCACTAAATGAAAGGGTTCTTTCACGTTCTCTTAAACACAGACAATCTTAATATATATGTTTTCCAACTGTTGGTTCTCAGATTAGAATCATCTCTACCTTGCATATTCAGCAAATATAACCCAACCATACAGTAACTACACAAACAAAAACAAAAAGTTATAGTTTCGACAGACAAGTAAAATGAAAAAGTTAAATGTATGTTAATATATTCAGTATATATTATGATATATAAATTTCCAATTCCTATATGCTTTCTGTCTTTGTGTAGGTTTGGACAATCTAAAAGGGCTAGCTTTGTGAGGATACTCATGTAAAGGTGTACAACTTAGAAACTCTTAGACAACAAAACATTTGGTTTGGCAGGAGAGGGAATGCACAAACAACGTACTTGTTAAGAAGGGTTCATATCATGTTTACAATAAGGTGATGAATTTGTGCCTTTACCTAGAGATCTGGAATCGATGAAGGACAAGCTCCAATCTTGGCACCAAGTCGATTCAAGGCACAACCATCTCCTTCTTGAACAAATCTGTCTTCACCTGAAAGCAAACTTGTGTGCAACCAATGATTAATCAATAAATTTAGTCAATTAAACAGACGAGATTGGCTTCACCACATGCAAGAAAGAAATAGCAACTGAATTTTTCCTGTGAGAGAGAGAGACAGAGATATTTGTTAGATAAACGAGAAAATAAACATCTGAAACTAAAACAACAACAACTCTTTTTAGAGTCTAAAAAAAGTTATCCGATGGGAGAGAGAAAGGTAGTTGATTCTTGCAACCTCTTCTTATTAAACTAATATAAAGATTCATAATATGTGTCAGTCATGGCACATTTTATCAGAATTCTAATATAAATTAATACATAATGCAATTTTAGTAGCGTGGGGTAATTATGAATGACCAACTTTAGGGGCAATTAACAATTGTTATTAGGGTTCACACTGATACCTGTGAGTATTAGCAACAATAATGTAAACGGATATCTATGTGTGCGGTTTGTTTCTCTGATCGTTTTAATTCTCAATCCACACTGATATTCATGTGAAATGCAAAAATCATTTTTTTATCACGTCCATCTATTAATCAAATATTAACACAGATATTTGTGGGAAAAGTAACACTTGCTACAGAAAACTGTGTGAACCTTCATACTGACAATAGTGTGAAAAATAATTTTCATAGATGACTGTGTGAATGAAAATTATTTTTCAAATTATAATTTTATTATTACTGATGAATATCTATGTATAAAATAATTCACACAGATATCAGTATAAGTTAAATATTTGGTACATAAGACATCTGTGAGAAAGTTTAGCCACACTGATTTCATGAGCAATAGTGTGAGCATGTGCTTATGTGGGACCCATTTTTCAGTTCACATGGATATCTGTATCTATAAACCAAAAGCCAGTGATTTTTTATCAGTGTGAAAGTCAGTATGTATAAAATATGTGTGTATTGCTCATTTTGCTAGTAGTGAATATGATTTCATGAATTATTATTCTTATTTATTATTGTTGATAAAGCAATACATTGCCGATGATATATTTAGGGAAGACATAAAAATCTGAAAATATCAGAAATTACCAAGCTTTCCATTTTCGGAAAGCTTTCTCTCTCCCTAAGTCTGATCGCCTCATCCACTACGTCCGGCCACCTTGTGCTTCGATTCCAATGGGGTTTCTGCTCGCCATGATCCTGTCTACAGGTCTGTGGTGGTTGTTCATCGTGGGAAGCACCGTAGACGGCGCTGGAAGGCCAGAAAGCCACGGGATTGAGTCGAAAATCGCCTCAGTAAGTTCTTCCTCCTCCGTTCCCCATCGCTCATGATCCCAGAAGATGTAGATTCTTTCCTCAAGACGGCTTGCAACGATTCGATCTGTGGAGATCGAATTTTGAAGTTTTCGAAACTAGGGTTTTCTGATCCATAAGCTTCTAAGGTAAAATTCGACAATTTGGCTTATAATTAGACTTTGTGCTAGTTATGAAAGTTGAAATTTATAGTTGAGATGAAGATCTTTTGTGTTGGAAGTTTTTTAAAATTTTGACTTTAGTTTGGTGGCAGCGCCGCCACTGTTGTGATGTTTTCCGGCCACCTTTGGGGCAGTTTCTACCCCTCATTTCGATCTATTTGTCGATATGAGTATTTTTGATGTATAGTTTGTAATTTTTGGAAATTGTATGAGCAGGTTATGAATTTTCAAAATTTATGTTTTTCGTTTAGATCGGTTTTCGATCCGTGTTGATCCTGCCGTCCGATCGACTTGTAATTTTGATATTGTAATCGTATAAGTATTCCGGAGACCTTAGGTGGTCTCGGATGAAGTTTCGCCTTAAGTGGCATTACTTTAGGAATTTTAGGGCAAATGAGAGTTAAAAATATAATCGTTTTCGATTCGTGGACTAAGTGAAGATCGTATTGTACTTAGGTAGATGACGGAGCATATTTGTTACCTAATCTGCTGTAAAAGAAGATGCTGCTGGATTTTGAGGTGAGTAAATCTCACGTGGTTCATTTAAGAACCATGTTACTTAATATTTGGAATTAATTGATAATTTTGAAATCGTTTTATGCAAAAACGATTTGTTTTCGAATGAAATGAACTCGATCGACTATGGTTCATAGGACTGCAGTTCACTGGTAAGAAAATGGTTTTTAAGTATAAAAATGAATTTCTCTATCCCTTCGTGGCTTCCCGGAAGGTAGAGTAGAGTCAAGTTAATCAAAAGATAGATCTCCAGTTGTCAGAGATAGATGGAAATGGATATCCTCTGAGAGCCCTTGACTGCCGTACAAATTCCTCTTTTCAGAGGTGTTAGTAACACAAAAGAAGAAGCATCGTTAGTTGCGGGTGAAGTCTTTTAACCCCTTTCACTTTCTGCCCTCCTTTAGGTCCTATTTTGGTCCATCTATATAAGATGCCTTTGCCATTGCCTGAAGATTGATCTCTCGGGTAGCTGCCTAAGGTGTTTGGAAATCAAAACTGAATGAACTGATGGTCGGATCTTGTTGTTTAGGCTTCAATCCTGTTACGATTGGAGTGCGGGTAGATTCGCTCAGAGGCTAATATCTGCCTATAGAAAGTTGTTTTCATAAGGGACCCTAAAACTCTTTCTTCTTAGGGGTCCTCGAGATCAGCTTCTATATGTATGAACTATAGTTGGTATTAGTGGTCATTCTTGCGTGAATAACTACGTATATATACATATATATATATATATAGGATGGTGTGACATTGGTGAAGTAATGATTGAGAATTGATTGAATTGTTATTTCGAGTATTTCTCTTACGAGTATACAATTATCAATTTTGTGTTGATTATTGTTTAAAAATGTGTTTTGCTTGAGGAAAGTATTTGAGTCAAGAGGACTTTTAAATGTTTGGTTGGGTATCGTTTATCACATTGGTGATCAAGGCAATTATTATCGTAAAACTGAACCTCGGCCGAGGTGACAGGTTACAATATAGTCAGTTAGAGTTCTAGTCTGTCTGCCAATATACTTCTTGGGGAATAACTTTGAGTTATTGTGTACCATTGAGTACAACGTACTTCTTGGAGAATTGCTTTGTGTTATCGTGTGCTCTTGAGTACAACATACTTCTTGGGGATAAGATTGAGTTATCGTGTGCCCATGGGTATATTTGTTTAAAAGAGAGTGTTGGTGTCCTTTCTTTTGTTGTCCTTGTGGTACTTTGATTTCGAATAAATTGTGGAGGTGACGTTTGTTGCTTTAATATGATTTTGGGTTAGAAAAATGATTAATTTGAGATTGTTGATTTAATTGTAATCTCCTGAACTAAAATATATACAGGGATTACTATTATTTAGATTGAGTGCTTTGGGTGATCTCCTGAACTAATTTTCTATGCAAGGATTACTGTTTTTATTTAGTTTATTTACGAATAGTTGTGGTTATTTAGGTTTACTCATACGAGCTTCACAAGCTTACTGGGTTGTTGTTTCAATCCGGTGCACTATTTCATGGTGTAGGGTTTATTGTGCAGGTAAGAGCGTCGAAGATGAGGTGTTGTTGGTGTTGTAGCTTGGACGTAGAAGGGTACTTTGGTTTTAGTCTTCCGCTGTGTAGTGAGTGTGGTGGGTGCGTGTACTTATTGAATTGTTATTCAGTTTAATTTGTAAACTCTCATAATGTAATATATGACTCTAAAGAACGAGTCGGTATTGACATTAGTGAGCTCAGTTTGTTTTGTTGCTTAGTTTAATTGCTAAGTGTTTTCTTATGCTTATTAAGTTTTCGCGTTTCGAATTTGAATTTATTTATTCAAAATTCAGAACATGACAAGGCCATCATATATTCTTGCTCGACCTCTCCTTGATCTATTTTGGTTTGGTTCATCATCATCAGACTCACCATTATAGTAGTCATCTCACTTGTCCTCCACAATCATATTATGAAGTATTATGCAAGTCCACATGATTATCAATAATGAATCCTAATCCAACCTCTTGCAAGTTGCCTAACTATTGCAAAGCATGCTTGTAGAATTCCAAATGCCCTTTCAACATCCTTACAGTACACCTCCTGTTTTGTGAAAAAAAAAATACTCCTCCTGTTCATTCTCAAGTTGTCTGATAGATTGCACCAGTGATAAATGATGACAATGGTACCACAAAATCGACAAGATTCTCAATGGTGGTTGATTCCGGCATACAGAAGGATTCATCCAAGGAATCAGCTAAGCATGCAATGGCTAGCATCGGAGTACACATGTCAATTTCTGGTGAGTAGAGAAGCTTGGACACCTAGCACAATCTTGTGATTGCCGAAGGTATGGGTCCGTCGTTTGGACATGCTCTAACATACGAATGAACACTTCATCCTGTAACGTCATCTGAAAGTTTCCGCAGGGTACACAGGGTCAACTATGAAGTAATCATTTAACAATTTTTCATTAGCTGCCTCACGTAATCGAGGACGGGTAGCATGACCTGGAACATAACCACCCCATTGAGATTGTTGTTAAAGTGCGTTAGTGGCCAACTAGCTAGCTACTTCCGCCATAAATTGTGTTGTATTTCTTCTCCTCTGCGCATCATATTCTTCATCTTCTTTATCATCTTACTCGTCTTCACGTTGCCTCTCATTTCGCGGAGAAAACTAGTTTGAATTCATTGCAAAATGTAATGAAAAGTTATAACTGAACGAACAATTAGAGATGAGATAGAGGAGATAGTGAGATATGCATCTGAAACCACCCTTCTTATTGAGGTTTCAAGCTGAAGATAGAACCACCACGTATGCATAAAATCTAATCGTACATCTAGACAGTTGATCACAACAAAACACGTGGCATTCAAAAATCCTATCAAAAAATTTGATAAGATTCTCTAATGACTAGTATTGCCACGTTGACATTATATCTAATCGGGAATCTACATATTTGTTTCTGAAGTGGCACCTGGCACTAGAAAATCCTATCCGAAAATGTTATCAACAATACCACATAGATCACTCATCCAAATATGTACCTTAAAAATTAATTTTAGTCTAAATTAAAATAAATAAAATTATAAAAATTGAAAAACATAATGTAAAATCATAAAATACTCTAAAGGGCTAAAATTTAGCCATGCCTTATGGCACGCCCCGATTTTTAACACAAATAAAAATCGATATATATAATCTCATAATTATGCATGCGTGAACATTCAGACATCAATACAAAATACCTGGAATCTTTTTCCTTTTTAAATCAAGTACATATTGATGCCCTGAACCCTCAAAGTCAATATATTATACGAGTTTACGAATTAAATTGCCGCAACAAAATAATAAGTAAATGCTCCTCAGAGCTTACTAGAAGCGGAAGTCTTAATAACGGTAAAGTCACAAAATTGGCTTCCTACAGTAAATCTGTTAGCAGGCCACCTCAGTTTCAGCCACGATTACCTTGACCTACAGGATTAACCCCTACACTATTGAATAATGAACCGGATTGCCACACAGCAAACCCGGTAAGCTTATGAGAGCTTGTATGAGTAAACTCAAAACCACAAAGCAGAAATACATTCTTAAGTCACTTCAACCTAAACACCATCAATTTCTTGTATGTATATGCACATAACTCACGCCTACCATCATCAATTTCATACCCTTCCATATCATGCTTACATAAGCCAACTCGTAACTAAAGCCTCATGCTCATATTCTCACCTAACTTCCAATTACACAACTTTCAGTCAAACAAGGATTCGTCAGCAAATGTTTGATACCATGCTAATGCACTACGACGAATTCCAAAATCACACGCATTCACCCTCCACTAGAAGCCTTTGTCATCAACATGACATCAAAGGTGAAAATAATGAATCAGCTTCCTATCCTCACCACAGAGCACAATCGTCACCACTATGGCCTTTAAGAGCAATCAAGCCATAAATCAATAAAATCAAGAAGAAAGCAAGGAAATCACAATTCAAAATAAACAAAACAATTCATGGTAACCCATGTATATAGTTTAGTTCAGAAGGTCACATTAATTTAAGCAATTCAAGTCATAGTAACCATCGTAACCCCACGGTCAGATGTTCGTAAGTAGCCCCGACCATTACAGCAGTTTCCTCAATCATTGTTAGCTTAATAACAATTCAACTTCGCTACCGAGCAGTCATCACACTGATCATCGCACAGATTCCAATGGTTATCACACATATAGCCATCATTCAACTGATCATTGCACAGATTCCGCAGGTACATCGCACAGATTTCACCGGTCATCGCTACCATATCTTAAATCACCAATTAAGATGGTCATACTAGACCCATGATATCTCAACAAATGAAAATTTTATGGCTAAATACTGGTTACTACCCTGTGATTTAGGTCCAAAATCAATTCAGTCCCTGGACTTATAATTTCATCAAAAACACCCCTACACTTTCAATTTTGATCTAATAGTCGTTAATATTTGTTATGGATGCAAGTTATAGTTGGATTATTTGTTGAAAAACTATTTATTTTTAGTAGTAGGATTCACTCTTAAATTGACCAGAGGTGGCCTACAGACACTACATCATAAAACATAGGCCATATATGAGCGACGTTAACAAATTAAATTAATTAATTGTCAGAAAACTAACAAATTGGACCTATTAGATCAAAATTGAAAGTGGAGGGGTGTTTTTGATAAAATTAGAAGTTCAGGGACTGAATTGATTTTTGACCCAAACCACAGGGTAGTAATCTGTATTTAACCAAAAATTCTATTACCACAACTCAATACTCATGTGAGGACCCGAAATTTCAGTTATATATTTCGTAATTTAATATTTCTCAAATTATATGAATTATGAGTTGTGAGTGTGATTCGAATGTCGTTAATTGAGAAATTTGGTTTCGAATGATTATAGTTTTGAAATTCAACGTTATTTAGGGGTTACTAAAAATCTACTTTTTTTACGTAAGGAATTTGAAGAAACTTCATTCATTAAAGTCGTAGAGCTCGTTGATACGAATTTGTGCGTGTGCGGAACACAAGAATCGGAGTTTGTAGGAAGAAGTTATGGCATTTAGAAGTTTTCGATTTTGTATATATATAGGTTACCATTTTTGGAAAAAATCTGAAAAATCAGAAAAAAACCTAGATTTTTTTCTCTCTCTCTCTCTCTCTCGCGCGGCACCGAACCGAAAGCAAAAAACAGAGCAATCTTCTCCAGCCATTTTCTCACAGCTCCGGCCACCGTTTGAGGTGAAACGAAGCCCAAATCGACTCTACTCCTTCCTGTGAGTCGACTGGTGGTCACCGTTCACCCTCTTGTGGCGGCTACGCGGCGGTGGAGCTCAAACACCATTTGAGCCCTAAAAAGAACCAGCCGTGTTTTCTCCTAGCTCCGGCAACAAAAACTTGAGTTCTTTATCTCGTTGAACTCGTATTAAGGAGTAGAACACGAAGCAAAAAGAACAGCACCTGAAGTGGAGGTTTTAACACTCGTCGGAGCTCCTATCGATTTATGCAGTTTTTCCGGCCAAACCAGACTGTTTTTGGTAAGTTTCGGCCACTTCCACTCATTTTCTCAATTCATGTTAGTTAAGAAAGTTGCTCAAAATGATGAAACGAAGGGGATAAGCTCGGCCCCGACACCATTGGTGGTGGTCGGCGGTGGCTCTGCCCTAAACTCCGGCGGCCCTTTCCGGCCACCTCTGGGGGTTTCATGAGCAGTTTCTGCTCATTTTTAGATTTTACATGTCGATACGATCATTTTGATATATAGCATGCGAATTTTGGATATTGTATGAATTAGTAATGAATTTTACGATTTCGATTGATTTCGATCGCTCAATTTGTGATTTATGAAGTTTGGACCGTCCGATAGAATTCTAGTTTTGATATAATGATCGTAGGACTGTCCCGGTGACCTTGTGTGGTCACGGGTGAAGATCCGACCGTTGGATCTTCATATAAGTGTGTTTTTGAAATTATACGCTAAGTTAATTATCGTTTTGATTAGGTATTTGACGGATTTGTTAGCGGACGATTGTGAATCGTATTTTGGGCTGTAAGAAGACGCAACGAGAGTTTAGATATGAGTAAATCTCACTTGGTTCATTTACGAACCGAATTTCCTTAATTGCTCAATTTATCGTTATGTGTGAGAAAATGGTTTTTAAGAAATGTGTTTTAAAGTATATTAAAAATGAATTTCTTGATTTTGTATCATGTGAACTGTAGTTGGTATTAGTGATCATTCCTGTGTGGATGGTTACGTATATATATATATATATATATTTACGTGATTATATAGTGAATGGTGTGACATTGAGGTGTGGAATTGTGATAATATGTTGTTGATAATGTTGATAATATGATTTTAATTATGTTGTTAATATTTGATAAATGTTGGTGATGAGCATGTTGATTTTGTGAGTTGAATAGAAGGTAGAGAAACGTAAGATTCCGAGGATCGAATGGTCCAAGGATCTTTGGTTAATGATAGCCGGAGTGTATGTGTTCTGAGGACAGGGAGGTCCAAAGTTCGACCGTTAAATAATAACGGGGATATATTGTTCTGAGGACATGCAATGGTCCAAAGTTCGCGGGTTACTGAGTAACCTGGAGGTACCGTTACTTGACCCTGGGCCAAGGTGTCAGAGGTAACGAGGCAGTTAGAGCTCTAACGTGGGTGCCAAAGTGGCGATAGTTGTGATTAGGTGCCAAAGTGGCGAGAGTTGTGATTTGGTGATTGTGGAAATGTGTTCCATGTTGTCTCATGTGTGTTGGATTGATGTTGCTTGTGGTTGTTGAGATTGTTGGATGTTTACTTGAGATAAATGAGTTGTGGTCTAATAAATCAACCGTTCATTCTTATTTACTCACACGAGCTTTCAGAAAGCTTAACTGGTTTTGTGTTGTTGCAATCCCGGTACACTATTCAAATGGTATAGCGGATAATCCTGCAGGTCAGGATAATCAGGGTGGTGAGCGAGTTGCGTAGGACAGCAGGGTTGAGACCAGCACTTGGTCTATTTTGGTGTGTTTTTGTAGACTCTTGTGAGCAGAACATTTTATTTATGTTAGTATTGTAATAATTGACTCGAGAGATAGTTTGCTATGAGGTTTGTGTTATAGTTTATGAGATAATGGTTTTGAGAAAAAAATATTGTAGGACGTGATTTGTTTAGTTGTTTTCATGTTTCGGATTTTGAATTTATTATTCGAAATTCGGGGCGTGACAGTTTGGTATCAGAGCGTAAGGTACATATTTAGTGATAAGTTAATGTCTTCCGAGTGATGGCCCGTCTGCAGCGGATCCCCATCGGGTGCTCTTCGGTATTAACAATGTCATTGGGTATGTGGGAGTGTTGGGAGTTGTCTAGAACGTTAGGACGTAATAGGAGTTGAATTAACCTCTTTTTGTTAGTAGCTTGGTTAATATGGACTTGTATTTACTTATGCTTTGATTTAAGTGTATACATGAATTAACCAGGTATGCTATGCTCCTTAGGTAATGGATATTGTGGGAGGCAGAGGTAGGGGTCGAGGTAGACCCAGAGGTAGAGGTAGAGGCCGAGGTAGGGGTGAGATTCCACATGTGGGAGTACATGAGGAAGAGGTGGAGGCACCGTTTGTGGAGCAACCTGTTCCACCTGAGGTTGTGATTAATGATCCCGCTCGTCTGTTAGTGTTGGCGAGGCACATTAATCGGTTGGGAGCAACTAAATTTACGGGAGGCACAGATTATATGGTGGCTGATCAATGGATCGAGGATTTACAGACCTATTTTGAGTTGATTGTCTGTGATGAGATCGAGAAGAGGAAGCTAGCCACTTTCATGCTCAAAGATGAGGCTAGGGTGTGGTGGAATTGCACTCAGAGGACTATTGATGTTTCTACCATGACTTGGAATGGATTTGTGAGGATCTTTAGGGAGAAATACTTCCCAGCATCGGTGAAGGAACAGCTGGAGAGGCAATTTCTCTCGCTTACTCAAGGGAAGATGAATGTGAGAGAATATGAGGCAGAGTTCTCCAGGCTATATCGGTTTGTGAAACCATTAGATGCTGAAGACTTGGCTAAGAAGTTTTAGCGGGGGTTGAATGGCTCTATTGAGCGCGATGTGGCTAGTATGGAGCTGAAGACAAAGGAGCAGATTTTGGCTAAAGCCCTGATCATTGAGCAGCAGAATCTGATCCACAAGGAGAAGCAGACAGTTGAGAGAGATTCTCAGGGAAAAGGGAAGGCTGTTGCAGGGAGTAGTGGGTCCAGAGATTATAGAGGTAGGCTCTGGAAGAGACAGCGGCCTTATTTTCATCATCAGGGTCCAGCCAGGATAGCAGCAGCACCTGTCCCTATTCAAGCACCACCTATCAGGCAAGCAGCACCAGCAGCCCTTATGAGGTGTTATAGCTGTAATGAGTTGGGTCATCTTGCTAGGACTTGCCCTAAACTCAGGCCTAGAGCATGTTTTCGATGCGGACAGACTGGACATATTGCCAGGGACTGTACTCAACCTCATATCGTAGGACAGGGTAACCAGCAGAGAACCTTACCTCCAGCACCAGCCAGAGTATTTGCCATCGGCCAGAGAGGCACAGGGGTGGAAGGTATCTTATCTGTTTATAACTATCTTGCTAGAGTACTGTTTGATACGGGTGCTTCCCACTCGTTTATATCTAGTTCTGTGATAGATGTTGTGGGTTTGACTGCTATACCGCTTACTAGACCTTTATGTGTTACATCGCCACTTTGCGTATCTCTTGAGCTTAGCATGTTTTGTGATGATTGCCCTATTGCAATTAGTGGTAGAGAGTTCACTGCATCTTTGATTGTAATTCCGGATCACACGTATGATGTGATTTTAGGTTTGAATTGGTTGAGTCCGAACTATGCAGTGATTGATTGTTTTAGAATGATTGTGTCTTTTCATGCCCCTGGGCAACCAGTGTTTCATTATCGATGCCTGAGATCTGACGTTGCCATGAGGGCAGGGATCTTGGCACACATAGAATCAGTGAATAGCACTTCAGAAATTGCAGGGATTCCGGTAGTGGCAGAGTATGCTGATGTGTTCCAGGAGATACCAGGATTTCCTCCGAAAAGGGTAATGGATTTCTCCATTGATGTGATACCAGGTACTGCACCGGTGTCGAGAGCACCTTATCGGATGGCTCCAGCTGAACTTCAGGAGTTGAAGGTTCAAATTGAAGGATTACTTGCACAAGGGTTCATACAAGCTAGTGTATCACCTTGGGGCGCACCAGTATTATTCGTGAAGAAGAAGGATAATTCACTTCGGTTATATGTGGATTATCGACAGCTGAACAAGGTGACCATCAAGAATAGGTACCCCTTGCCTAGGATTGATGATTTGTTCGATCAGCTTAGGGAGGCTACAGTGTTCTCCAAAATTGATTTGAGATCTGGATATCACCAGTTGAGGGTGAGGGATGAAGATATTTCTAAGACGGCATTTAGGACCAGGTATGGGCATTATGAATTTCTTGTCATGCCTTTTGGTCTAACTAATGCACCTGCAGCTTTCATGGACTTGATGAACTGCACATTCAGTCTTTACTTAGATAAGTGTGTGGTGGTGTTCGTTGATGACATCTTGATATATTCAAAGAAGTCTGACGAGCACGTGAAGCATTTGAGGATTGTGCTGCAAATTTTGAGAAGAGAAAAGTTATATGCAAAGTTTGAGAAGTGCGAGTTTTGGCAAAAGGAGATCAAGTTCCTTGGTCATGTAGTTTCGAAGGATGGAGTTTTTGTGGATCCTTCGAAGGTTGAAGCGGTGATGGGTTGGAGTCGCCCCATTACAGTTACAGAGATCCGTAGTTTCCTTGGTTTGGCAGGATACTACAGGCGATTCATTGAGGGGTTTTCTAGTATAGCTTCAGCTTTGACTAAGTTAACAAGGAAGGATACTCAGTTTGTGTGGACAGATGAATGTGAGAAGGCCTTTAGTGAGCTGAAGACTAGATTGACTACAGCTCCAGTGTTGACTGTCCCATCTAGTGGCGGTGGGTTAGTTATCTACAGTGATGCATCTCATCAGGGTTTGGGTTGTGTGTTGATGCAGAATGGGGGTGTAGTAGCATACGGTTCTATACAGTTGAAGGTGCATGAGCGGAACTACCCCACTCATGATCTAGAGCTAGCTGCAGTGGTGTTTGCCTTGAAGATTTGGAGGTATTATCTTTATGGTGAGAAGTTCGAACTCTTTTCTGATCATAAGAGTTTGAAGTATCTATTCTCCCAGAAAGAGTTGAACATGAGGCAGAGAAGATGGATGGAGCTCATCAAAGATTATGATTTCACCTTGGAATATCATCCCGGAAAGGCCAATGTAGTGGCGAATGCTTTGAGCAGGAAACCCCGAGGGATCATAGCGTCACTTATGGTTCAGGAGTGGCGTATGTTAGAGACTGTATCTGAGTTTGACCTTATACCCACAGGAGAAGGACAGGGAATCTTTCTCGGTAGTATCACTTTACAGCCGACCTTGATTTCCAGGATCATTCAGAGTCAGACACATGATCAGTTCGCTCAAATGGTGATTTCGGAGATTATCCTTGATGCCAACGAGGAAGGTCCATCAGAGTGGACAGTTGGAACTGATGGTGGATTGAGATTTCGATTGAAATTGTATGTCCCGGGCGGTGATAACCTCAAGGAGGAGGTACTGCGGGAAGCACATCGATCTCGATATACGGTACACCCAGGGAGTACCAAGATGTATATGGACCTACGAAGACAGTTTTGGTGGATAGAGATGTGGCTGAGTATGTATCCAGGTGCCTTACATGTCAGCAAGTGAAGGCAGAGCATCAGTTGCCTGCGGGAATGTTGAAACCTTTGCCGATTCCAGTATGGAAATGGGAAGAGATCTCCATGGACTTTGTGATTGGATTGCCTAGGTCCAGACAAAGTTATGATTCTATTTGGGTGATTGTTGATCGATTGACAAAGTCAGCACACTTTCTTCCTGTGGCAAAGACTTACTCAGGTGATGCTTTGTGTAAGTTGTATCTTAATGAGATTGTGAGGCTTTATGGCGTGCCTGTATCGATCCTCTCTGATCGGGATGCTCGTTTCACTTCGGAATTGTGGCGTAGATTCCATAAGGCTTTCGGCACATCTTTGGCTATGAGCACTGCATTTCATCCACAGACTGATGGGCAGACAGAGAGGGTGAACCAGGTGATGGAGGATATGCTTAGGGCATGTGTTTTGGACTTCAAAGGAAGTTGGGCGGATCATCTGCCATTGGTAGAGTTTGCCTACAACAACAGCTATCACTCTAGTATTGGCATGGCCCCATATGAGGCACTTTATGGTAGGCCATGTAAGACTCCTATATGTTAGGGCGGATGTTGGAGAGAAACAGCTCGTGGGTCCTGCGCTTGTTCGGGAGACTACAGAGAAGGTTACTACCATCCGAGACAGGATCCGTACTGCACAGAGTAGACAGAAGAGTTATGCCGACCTTAGAAGGAGACCGTTGGACTTTTAGGTGGTGATTACGTATTCTTGAAAGTCTCACCTATGAAAGGTGTGGTGAGATTTGGCAAGAAGGGGAAATTGGCACCGAGATACGTTGGACCCTTTGAGATTTTGGAAAGGGTCGGAGAATTGGCATATCGGCTTGCTTTACCTATTAGCATGGCCGGTGTACACAATGTTTTCCATGTGTCCATGCTTAGGAGGTACATTCGAGATGAGTCTCATGTGATTGATCACGGTACGATCGAGGTGGGTCCGGATGTGACCTTCGTTGTTGAACCTGTTCGTATCTTGGATAGGTCCACGAAGAAGCTTCGTAGGAAGGAAGTTGAGTTGGTTAAGGTGTTGTGGAGTCATCATGATGAGGGTGATGCATCATGGGAGCTAGAGTCTGACATAAGGGCTAAGTACCCACTACTGTTTGTTGATGAGTTTGCTTGAATTTCGGGACGAAATTCCTTTAAGGAGGGTAGACTGTGAGGACCCGAAATTTCAGTTAAATATTTTGTAATTCAATATTTCTCAAATTATATGAATTATGAGTTGTGAGTGTGATTCGAATGTCGTTAATTGAGAAATTTGGTTTCGAATGATTATAGTTTCGAAATTCAACGTTATTTAGGGGTTACTAAAAATCGACTTTTTTTACGTAAGGAATTTGATGAAACTTCATTCATGAAAGTCGTAGAGCTCGTTGATACGAATTTGTGCGTGTGCGGAACACAAGAATCGGAGTTTGTAGGAAGAAGTTATGGCATTTAGAAGTTTTCGATTTTGTATATATATAGGTTACCATTTTTGGAAAAAATCTGAAAAATCAGAAAAAAACCTAGATTTCTCTCTCTCTCTCTCTCTCGCGGCACCGAACCGAAAGCAAAAAACAGAGCAATCTTCTCCGGCCATTTTCTCACAACTCCGGCCACCGTTTGAGGTGAAACGAAGCCCAGATCGACTCTACTCCTTCCTGTGAGTCGACTGGTGGTCACCGTTCACCCTCTCGTGGCGGCTACGCGGCGGTGGAGCTCAAACACCATCCGAGCCCTAAAACGAACCAGCCGTGTTTTCTCCTAGCTCCGGCAACGAAAACTTGAGTTCTTTATCTCGTTGAACTCGTATTAAGGAGTAGAACACGGAGCAAAAAGGACAGCACCTGAAGTGGAGGTTTTCACGCTCGTCGGAGCTCCTATCGGTTTCTGCAGTTTTTCCGGCCAAACCGGACTGTTTTTGGTAAGTTTCGGCCACTTCCACTCATTTTATCACTTCGTGTTAGTTAAGAAAGTTGCTCAAAATGATGAAACGAAGGGGATACGCTCGGCCCCGACACCATTGGTGGTGGTCGGCGGCGGCTCTGCCCTAAACTCCGGCGGCCCTTTCCGGCCACCTCCGGGGGTTTCATTAGCAGTTTCTGCTCATTTTTAGATTCTACATGTCGATACGATCATTTTGATATATAGCATGCGAATTTTGGATATCATATGAATTAGTTATGAATTTTACGATTTCGATTGATTTCGATCGCTCAATTTGTGATTTATGAAGTTTGGACCGTCCGATAGAATTCTAGTTTTGATATAATGATCGTAGGACTGTCCCGGTGACCTTGTGTGGTCACGGGTGAAGATCCGACCGTTGGATCTTCATATAAGTGTGTTTTTGAAATTATACGCTAAGTTAATTATCGTTTTGATTAGGTATTTGACGGATTTGTTAGCGGACGATTGTGAATCGTATTTTGGGCTGTAAGAAGACGCAGCGGGAGTTTAGAGGTGAGTAAATCTCACTTGGTTCATTTATGAACCGAATTTCCTTAATTGCTCAATTTATCGTTATGTGTGAGAAAATGGTTTTTAAGAAATGTGTTTTAAAGTATATTAAAAATGAATTTCTTGATTTTGTATCATGTGAACTATAGTTGGTATTAGTGATCATTCCTGTGTGGATGGTTACGTATATATATATATATTTACGTGATTATATAGTGAATGGTGTGACATTGAGGTGTGGAATTGTGATAATATGTTGTTGATAATATGATTTTAATTATGTTGTTAATATTTGATAAATGTTGGTGATGAGCATGTTGATTTTGTGAGTTGAATAGAAGGTAGAGAAACGTAAGATTCCGAGGATCGAATGGTCCAAGGATCTTTGGTTAATGATAGCCGGAGTGTATGTGTTCTAAGGACAGGGAGGTCCAAAGTTCGACCGTTAAATAATAACGGGGATATATTGTTCTGAGGACATGAAATGGTCCAAAGTTCGCGGGTTACTGAGTAACCTGGAGGTGCCGTTACTTGACCCTGGGCCAAGGTGTCAGAGGTAACGAGGCAGTTAGAGCTCTAACGTGGGTGCCAAAGTGGCGATAGTTGTGATTAGGTGCCAAAGTGGCGAGAGTTGTGATTTGGTGATTGTGGAAATGTGTTCCATGTTGTCTCATGTGTGTTGGATTGATGTTGCTTGTGGTTGTTGAGATTGTTGGATGTTTACTTGAGATAAATGAGTTGTGGTCTAATAAATCAACCGTTCATTCTTATTTACTCACACGAGCTTTCAGAAAGCTTAACTGGTTTTGTGTTGTTGCAATCCCGGTACACTATTCAAATGGTGTAGCGGATAATCCTGCAGGTCAGGATAATCAGGGTGGTGAGCGAGCTGCGTAGGACAGCAGGGTTGAGACCAGCACTTGGTCTATTTTGGTGTGTTTTTGTAGACTCTTGTGAGCAGAACATTTTATTTATGTTAGTATTGTAATAATTGACTCGAGAGATAGTTTGCTACGAGGTTTGTGTTATAGTTTATGAGATATTGGTTGTGATTTGTTTAGTTGTATTCATGTTTCGGATTTTGAATTTATTATTCGAAATTCGGGGCGTGACAACTCAATTTCACAATTTCTAAGAATAACGAACTCAAAACGTCCTAAGCTGCCCATATCACAACAATTGCTCCAACATATATATTTCAAGTAAATATATATATATATATACGTAGTCATTCACTCAGAGATGTCACTAATACCAACTATAGTCATAGTGATGCAAAACTTGAAAGACAACCATTTATGTGATCAGAAAAAAGCAGGAAAGCTTGTGCAAAAATCCGTGCAAAATAGTTGCCGAGAAGCAAAATACGAAAATTGGAAATTGCCTTATTTTCTTCTATTTTTGGGCCACATTTTGAAGATATTTCATGTGTACTTTGGCAGCAAATCTTGACTACAATTGAAAACTAGATGTTTCACTATCATAGGACCAAAGAAAGTGGTCAGAAGAAATAAAGATGAAGTTAGAAACTTTGCACAAAGTAACCATCTTGAGCAGCTTTCTTCCTTTAGTCTTATCTGCGAAGCATATTTGAGCCATCTTTTGGAGACTTTATTGGAGAGTCCTTTGGAAGATTATTGTTTGGATGTCAATAAATGATGCGATAGGGTATTGTAGGCCTAAGAACCATTCAGAAAGATTGCTACAAAGTCGTTCTACAAGCCCATAAATTTGACCAAACAATAAGGAAAATCTGGAAATTTCTAACAAGCTTTATTTTGAAGACTTTTCAAGACTGTTTTTGGGCAACGAGTTGAGAAGATTTTAAAATATTTTTGTACCCTTTTGAAGTTCAACATTAAGGCTTTTACCTACCTGAAAATCACATTCAAATCTGAGATGGAACCTAGTTAACAGAGGGGCTAAAAAGGCAATCCCAAGTGAGGCAGATTGTTTGTATCTCTTGGTAGATTGTTTTGAGGCTTCTTGAGGACTCTTTGCTGAGTTGTACACATTGTATATGAGTTGTGAAGGATCTAGAAGTCAAAGATTTCAGCCAAGAAGAGAGTTCACATTGGAGAAGAAACAAACCCAATTGCAAGAGTGCCCTTGAACTTGTAACTCCTATATAAAGGGCCTTCTTCCACATTTTTCTTAAACACATACACACCATCTACTGCCCTATATCAGAGACCACACCTTCATACTCTCCCCTCATCATAGCTCACGAAATCCCTACTCCAAGAAGAAGTCGTAGCCTCCATCTTCCATGAAATCATCTTCCATCATCCTGTCATGCTCCTGCTTTGAAGACTCCTCAAGCTTTATTGGAGAGTATTCAAAGTGAGATCGTGATATCTACTGCCCTGTACGGTTTATTCCTTATGTACTTTTCGATTTCAATATGTATATGTTTTTGGATTTCCAAACTATAAGCGAGTAATTTTCTTTGTTGAGAACTAGTATGAAATCCAAGTTATGTGATCGATTTTTAGCTTTTGAATGTGATGCCCTGGAAATTCATATTTATTTTCCGCAGAATTTCCTGAATCTAAATTTTGGTTATTGTACGGTTTCGTGACTCGTGGACAGAGCGGAAGTGTTTCGGACGAATAATTATTTGAATTTCACAATTTAGGGGGGGTTGTGTGAAGTTTGACTTTTTATACGTTGGTATTCTCGGAAAACTTCCTTCACGAAAGTTGTAGAGCACGTCAATACGAGTTCGTGGAAATGTGGAACATATCAATTCGAGTTTGTATAAGAAAGTTATGGCTATCGGAAGAAGTTTCCGTTTTAGTATAAATATGGAAAATCAGAAATTAATTTCATAATTCCCATTACCTTTTCAGGAAATTTTCCAATTCTCTCTCTTCTCTCTCTCGACTGCACCTTCAGAAATGAAAATTCTCGACTGACTGGCCCCGAAACCGGTCGACCCGACCCGGCTTTTCAGTCGATCTCTGACGGTCTCCGGCTAAGAAAACTTCCAGATCCATTCGTCTCGGTTGCCTGGTCCTCCCTCTGGTGTCCTCTAGCAGCGATCCTCCTCCACGGCAGAGCTACAAGTCGACAAAGTTAGGTGTTTTCAGACCCGACCGGAAAACGTAGCTCCAGCGACGGTACGGCTTCAAGCTTCCATCTTTGGATTCGTGGAAGCTTTCTGGATCTATCTATGGTGTTTGTTTGGATCGATTAACTTGGAAATCAATTCAACTCGGATTGAGCAAAAATTCAAAGCTTGTGAGGTAGTTTTCGACCCTTGATGCTTGTTTTCTGACTTCGAGCTAGTTATGAAAAATGCCAAGCATGCTTAGATGAACAATTTTGATGTTAGGGGTTTTGGGAAATAATGAGTTTTGGCCGGCGACGGTGTACCACCGCCTGTGGTGGCGAAAGCCATCTAGGGAACTGTTTCTGGTATTATATATGTTCTACTTATTCATACGAGCTTTTCGATATATAATACGCATATTTTGGAGTTCGTATGGATTTGTTCAATCCGTGAGGATTCAAGCATCTGATCGACTTGTGGTTTGGACACATTGATCGTGGAAGTATTCCGGAGACTTTGGGAGGTCTCGGATGTGGTTTCGCCTTGATTTGCTCCACTTTGGGGATTTTAGTTCAAAACAGGGGTTTCAGACTTAAATTGTTTGTGAATTGTTACTAAGTTGAAACCGTATGTGATTAGGTACTTGATGAAGTATTCTTTGGACGGCTTTTTTGGTGATTAGGCTGCTTTGTTCTATATTGAAGACGCAGCGGGAGTTTCGAGGTGAGTAATCTCACAATGTTCATTTACGAATAAATTAAGTGGTTGCTTTGAATACTTTTTAAAATGATATGGACTTGATCGATTACGGTTCATAGGATTGCGGTTCACAGGTAAGAAAATGAGTTTAAGTATACTATGTTTTACTCGGATTTTCGATTGTGAACTATAGTTGGTATTAATAGACAATCGTGCGCGAATGACTATGTGTATATATATATATATGTGAAATATGTATATTCTGATGGATTGATGGGTGATTTAAGCAATAGGTATTGAAGGGTTTCATTCTATTGTTTTGAGGCTTGACTTTTCGAGTGTGTTGAATCTGACGATCGGGGAGGTTTGAAGATCTGAGAGTCACGGGGTGACATTTCCTTTTTATTTGGTTTAACATTTTGGGTCAAGTGTGACTTGCTTTAAAAGTTTTGATCTGACGACTGAGGAGGTCTAAGGATTAGGGATTGCTGGGAGTGACCTCAGGCATATATATCAAGACTTCACGCCTTTGGCCAGGTTTGTTAATACGATCAGTTAGAGCTCTAGTCTGTTACCATTTTTACATCATGAGGGGTAGCGGGGAGCTATTTGATGCTCACGAGTACGTGTTTTAAAAGGGAGTTTCAGGGATTCTTTCTTTTAATAGTCCGGGGTGGACTTGTGTGTCATATTCAAATTGTCAGAATGTTCAATTTATATGATTTTGTCACGGTGTGAAGTCTGTTGTTTTCTTTTGGGAAAAGAATGGGTTGTTGGGGAAAACAGGATGTGTGTTTCATTTTTATGAGTTGATGGGTTTCTTCATTTGGCGAGTTGTGCATGTGTGATTTGAAGTTGTGCATGTGTGTTTTTGGGTTACTCATACGAGCTTTCACAAGCTTGTCGGGTTTGTTATGTGATAATCCGGTGCACTATTCAATAGTGAAGGGGTTAATCCTGCAGCTCAGGATAATCGTGGCTGAAGCTGAGATCGTGTGCTTACAGCTATACAGTAGGAAGCTAATTTTGTGACTTTACCATTATTTTAGACTTCCGTTATAGTGAGCTCTGAGGAGCATTTACGTTTTATCTTGTGTTGACAATTTAATTCGTAAGCTTGAGTAATATATAACTTTGTGGAGCGAGTGTATATTAACTTTAAGGGTTCAGGGCATCAATATGTACTTGGTTTAAAAGAGAAAAAGATTCCAGGTATTTTGTATTGATGACTGGACGTTCACGCAGGTATAATTATGGGATTATATATCAATTTTTATTTGTGTAAAAAATCAGGGGCGGACATTGAATCTCTTTTTCGATTACAAGGTTTTGTGAATGCTTTGTTTGGTTTTGTGTTATAAATCTTTTATGTGCTTATGTTGTAGATTGATCATCTAAAATATGAGCATGTAATTGGAGCTAGTTTTAAGGTGCAGTGCGTTCACGATCTTAAAACACTTTAAGTAGTAAGGCCTACATGTTAGGTGAAATCAAACAAATAGAATGCATGCTAGGATGGCGTTCCTCACTAGTTTTGTACTCTAAAATCAATCTTTCCAAAGAGCTTAATGTGTTTATATGTACTTAATGAGCTAATTTGATAGGGTAGCGTTCTACACCTTGATTGCATATAAGCAAGCTTAGGACGCAGTGCGTTCACGGTTCTAAGTAATTTTTGGAAAAATAAGGCTTTGGCAGCGATCCAAAAGTTATTGATTGGTTTCATTCACATACCTTAGTAATTGAAGATTAGGTTAAATTGTCTTTCTCTGATCATAGCTAGAGGTAGATTACGAAATTCTCAACGTTTTCTTTCTTTTATTATTGTTTGCGTTTTCAAAATACTAAATTCCCCTTTCATTTAGTTTTTGTGTCAACCTTATTTTCTCTTTTCTTTCTTTAGTTTTTGATAGTTTTATTCAATTAGCGCAATTTGTGAAAGTACCCTCAATCTCCGGACTGAACGATCCCTGCTTATCCTATACTAACAATTGTCTTTTACTGGGTAATTTTGTGTGCTTAACTCAGGTGTATTCTTAAGGGACAATGTCAATAGGTTGAATGACACAAACATAAACCTAGAAAAAATTCTAACCACCAAAGCTGAAGGGGGGTAAATTTCAAACTCCCACCTAAAACATTACAAAAATATCATGGAGTCATCTACAGCTAAAAATAGGCAGTCTTGCAAGCAAATTTCAAACTTCAGCTTCATACAGAGTGTCACTCCCTGAATTTTAATCACAAATAATAATAGAATTAAATCAAATACAAATGTTCTAGGCGTTATGGTTCAGACATCAATACTAATAGCTGTGAAAATTTTCCTTTAACAAACGCAACCAACGATGTCCCGAACCCATAATGTAAATACAGACTAGTTTTTTAGAGTCGCATATTACATTACACAAAGTTTTCAATTGAAACATCAATTCAATAAGTAACTGCACACACTACACTCATTACACAGCGGAAGACTATCAAGTGTGTACACAGTCAGGTAATAAACCTACCACTGCAACAACAAGGAAGTTTTACAGCTTCAACAACGCTCACCCTGACCTGCAGGAAAAATCCCTGCACTATGGAATAGTGCATCGGGTTGCAACAACAAAACCGATAACCTTTTGCAAGCTTGTATGATCAACAACCGAAAATAGAACACATGCTTAAGTCCTCTCAACCTAATAATCAATAAGCATATTTCATAGTATCAACTATCAATTTCTCATCATTCAATAGCATGCATCAACAAGTCCAATCGTGACAAAATCTATATGCTCAGACTTCAATTCAACATTCAATTTCACAATCATAGTTCAAAACAAAACCATTTCAAGTAATATTTGAAATCATATTAACACTCAAAGGCAACTTACCAAATCATGCTATCCAAAATCATGATAATGCAACTCAAGGAAGCAGTTCACTCAATAAAAAGGAAAACAACTCACACTTTTGATTCCTTCCAAAACATAATAGAGAAGCAACTCACACTTTGATTTCTTTTAAAAATGTAGTAAAGGAAGACAACTCACACTTTGATTCCTTTCGAAAACGTAGTAAGGAAGACAACTCACACTTTGATTTCCTTTTAAAAACGTAGTAAAGGAAGACAACTCACACTTTTATTCCTTTCAAAAACGTACTCATGAGTTCAAAATAACATCGCTCTGTTACCTCATGAGATATCCTGGCAGACAGACTAGAGGTTTAACTGAATCGTAACCATAACCCAGCCAAAGACATGGTCACTTGATTTATTGCCTAAAGTCACCCTGTGACCTTCAATCCTCGGGCCTCTCTATCCCTCGGAATAAAACATTTAAAGAAGACGCACAAGACACAAAATGTTACACAAATCTCAATACTTTTCAAAACAATAGAAAACATCATTTTTCCAACATATTGTTTCACGAAAAGTCATACCCCAAAACAATAATATGAACTCACTCACAAATACTTTTTGCTTCACAACGAAACCACCAATACATATATATTTTACTGAAATATATACATATATATACGCACACACACATAGTCATTCACTCAGGAATACCACTAATACCAACTATAGTTTGTAGTTAAATAACTCCCAAAACAATAAGGTCACTTCGTTCGTAAATGAACATTGTGAGATTAGTCACCTTTGAATCCCGCTGTGTCTTCACACACAAACTGAGATAAGTAGTAATCATTGCAAATCTGCTCAACACACTTTCCACATACCTAATCACATCAAGGACACATCTTAATATCACTTGTGGTATGAAAGCATCTAAGTTCAAAACACAAGCGATTAAAGTGCGAATCCCCTTTTTGAACAAAGACCCAAAAGTAATGTCAATTGAGGCGGAACCTCATCCAAGACCACCTAAAGTCTCTAGAATACTTCTAGGATTGATATGTCCAAACGACAAGTCAATCGGTCGGATCCTCATGGATTAAAACTGAACAATTTGAAATTACAGAAAACCCTAACATAATCAAACGATTTCCAAATGTTACAAATCATATATCAAAATGCTCGTATCGACAACAATTGAATAAGTTATAACCACTTTATTTCCTGGTGTCCTCGTTCGTCAACAAGAAAAAGTAATTTCTAAATATTCCCCTCTGAAGTAACCCTTTACTTTCGAATAGGTGTCCTAAGTAAATTCGAAGGTGAACAAACATTCTTCCAACCTCCAGTTTACATAAAAAGAATAACCAATGATAAAAGAAAACCACAACGAGATTAACATTTCAAGTTTCCAAGAAGTTGGAAAATAATTTCGAATGAGTTCACAACTAAAATTATTAGGATATGCAGTTCCAACCAAATCAGGATCAGTAGGTTAATGTAGAGATGCGTACTGAGACCATCATAAAATTTCAGAAATTTAAAAGGAGTAGAGGTCGAATAGAACTACATTTCAAGCAGTTGCATAGACAAAATAGTGAAATTCTCAAAATTTCAATTTTGCTTGAAAACATATTAGGGAAATTTTCAACTTTCCTACTTTTCGAACAAGATTTGTTGGCAAGAACCATTTGGTAGGTAAGAAAATAATTTCAAGGGCATTTCACTGGAACAACCTTGAAGATAGTTTTGAGTTTGTTTTCAAAGTCTAGGCTGCAGATTTTCTGAATAACCAAAATTGTTCGGGCTTCGTAAAACAAAACACTTCAGTAAAGAAAACTTGATTGTTTAAGGTGTAGCCTCTTGACTTATGAGGGAAATATTTTGAGTAAAGCAAGAGACAAAAATCAGCTTTTGTAGTAAGAAGCAAGAATGTAAAACGGTTATGTAAACTCTGGGTGTGGAAGAAATGTTTCGAAGTCCTTGTCACAAAGTAAATGCATGAGGTAAATGCGTAAATTGTCACCTAGATTTTCGAACTCGTACTCATCTTTTACCTTTTTATGCCTCAAATCCCAGTATAGTGGATTTTTCCCCAAGCAAAACTAGGAGATACCTCAATCCAGGAGAGCTACTGTTGACTTGTGATTTCTTCTTTCAATTCGAGTCTACAAAGGTTCATACTTAAGTTCCTAATTATGGTCTACCTCTTCAAACAATTTCCATACTAAGGTATCGAGCTGAAGCTTTCGGCTCGTCCATGTCAACAAGAGGAAACTAACTCGAACTTCGATCCCTTGAGGTAACGAAACCTTAGGAACAGTTGTCCCAATAGTAGACTCATGAACTCGCCAATTGAGTATAAGTATTTCTGTTCAAACTTTTCCCGACTTTTCCCTTTTCTTGATGGTGAAGCCGCAACATGTAATTATACATGGCACATTGATTGCCTTTCTCCACATCCCTGTAGAATGAGGCATTAATTCAACTTTCGAATTTTCAAACTCCTTGACGTCACCATTTCAACTTCATTCTAACCACGTAATCAAAGTTGTCTTTCAAGATTGTGCTACCAACTTGTCCACTTTCCAAAATTCGTAGCGTTACTGACTTCAAAGCAATCAAAGATTCCTTGAAGTAAAGAATACTGGCTGCTAAAGTTATAATCCTTTAAAGAACATTTCTTGACCACTCTTAGAAACATTGTTGGTGATCCTACTAATACCAGTACAAGGGCATGACCTTGTGATCTCAAAGCATCCTAACATTTCCAAGAACGTTGCTGGTACCGCAATCATTTATTTTCCCAAAAATTTCTCTAATTACAGGGAATATGATTTCCCAACTCTCTACGGACCAATGGCAACCCAAGAATAGTTTCTATGACTCTACTAGTCATTCCTCAATTCCACAATTTAACAATAGGATTGAGGAGATGCCAAACTCAAGCAATATTCAATTTCGTGTTTGTGTTGCCATTATAAGTTTCCCTATTAGTCCACTACTTGGGAAACACTTGAGAGGTGTCTACCTTACTCGAATGTCACACCTTCTTTCCATAGAGCATCGATGTGGAACCACTGCAGTCAGGCCATCGCTCAGAAGAAAGAAGAGGAAATCGAGCCAAAATATGAACACCACTGATCCAAATGACTATATAGGGGTCATTATCTCACTTTTTACTCAAATTTTCATTTTTATCCGCCTAACACTATATTTTTCAATATATGCAACAATATATGTAGTACAATAACTTTAATCCATCAATAAAATTTTACTCTATAACACTAGCATGGGGGTACACAAATATTCCTTTTAACTTCATCACTATCCTACTTTTCCGAGTACCAACTCACCTATATAACCTCGTTAACTCCTTAATGTTCAATCCCCTAATAATTTACCCGACACTTTATCCAATTTTCATACTTACTACTTTGGAGCATTTGTGGTCGAGTGGCATCATGGCGGCATTGGCAATTTATAATTTAAACAAAACTTTAAAGAACCACAAAGAGAAAAACTAAATAATTTCCCAAGGAATCTCAAAGGTATCTTTACTTTTCAAATCCAATGGAAATTCTTTGAACGACCTAGAAGTAGCCTCAATGAAAAATATTTGCAAGTGAAATGAGGTAAAAAGGTATCATCCAAAAAGAGTAAAATTAAAGAAAGAGGTCAAAAACATATTTTTGCCAACATATTTTTAAATGTCCAAGAAAACCGAGCATTTTGCTCAACCAAATTCGACACTTGAAAAATTTGAAAAGGGGTTGCTAGTTTTGCAAAAACAATTTCAAAAGTACTTCGAAACCTAGAGCTCTAATACCAAATTTTTTGTGGTGACCCGAGAGAGGGGTCCCACAATGCCGCTATCTCGAGCCAATGAGAAACCAACATGTCACGAATGACATCCTAATAACTCATCAACCCGAAACCGCAAGGCCTTCTGGGTTTACGTTGTTGGTTTACAGAACATTTTCTTGGACAAATCATTCTAGCAACCGAACAACGTATTTTCAAAAGCGGAACTTAAAATGGGCTAAAGGATTTGAGCTTACAATAGAACCCCAATTTGGAAAATAATAAATAACTAAGTAAATACAAGTATGAGAGACGCACCATAAGGTTACGAGTCTCCCGAAATCTTGTAAATAAGTAAGTAGGAAACAAATAAATAAATAAAAAGTAGATAAATAAGTTACTTCAAAATCCGATAAGGGACCAAAACCTTCTTTTAATAAAGTCAAAGAGAAATGCGCCAAGCCGGGCCATGTGCCTCCTCTATACGCTCCCCGACCATATGCTCGAGACCTGCACACTGTTGTAGGGGTGAGCTTTCGCCCTGGCATGCCTAGTAAGGGCCTACCTAACCATGCTAGGTTTGAAAAATAATATACTTGAAAATATTGATTACATAATATTGTGCATGTTTATCGAAAATACTTTAAAAGAGGCAACCACAAACATTTGTTCCCTTTTATAAAACATATGCAGCATGCTTCACACAAATTGGAGCCCCGAGATACTTACTTGCCGGCAACTCTAAATCAATCGATGACCAACCCGGTTCGTCATCCTTCGAGAACATGCCAACTACTCTATAGTACTTGTGACTACAAGTAGCGAAAGTGTCCATTTCCTGGCCCTAAGTGTCTTATGACTGGTTCACCGTCGATACTTACATTTTTCCTCAACGAACATAGGAGCACAGCCCCCCTTGGTTTAGACATCGAAGTTTTTTTATTTTAAAGATTTTTGGCATATTTGCGACATCCGTTACTCTCAAATTTTGATGTCTGTGTATTTTATGGACATCAGTTTTCCACTTATGCCTAAAACTGCTATACTTAACAAGACATTAGTTGCTCAATGAAAAAGACATTAGTGTTTAACCAATGTGTATCAACTGGCATGTAGTAGTGAATCCTGTAATATAATAGGACTCTAATGATGAGACTATAAGGGATACTAATTCTTTTACAGAATCATTAGATGATCAGGCAAACATGAAACAACCAAGGTAAGTCCAGACATGCAAGTATAGTAATCAAATAACAATTGGACTAAAGTTCCCCAACCACAACAAATATCACTTACGTGCGTATGTTGATAGTGTTTCTGGATACAACCTAGTAAGAAGATATGCCATTCCTGAAGAATGTTGGGAAAGGTAATGTAAAAGCTGGGATGCTAATTCGTTGATAGGAAACCATTTCCTTCTACATCAAATAGTAACTCAAAACGAACAAATGATTGGTTTTGAGAAAAACAAAAAAAAAATACTGGGAACCAAGACTTACTAATGCAGTAAGCTTCACTGGTAAGGGCTTTACTCAATGATATCAGAGATCACCAGGGAAGATTAGCGATTGTAAGTCAATTTTCCAACCAATCTTACAGTTAAAAGATCACAATGAGATTAGAGTGAATGACTCAACAAGCTCTAAGTCAGAATCTAAGATAGAATCCGAAGTGGAAAGTTTAGATGGTTAAGAAATCTTCATCATAGAGATAACTTGAAAGTTTATGCAAATAAAATTGAACAGAAGAAGATACTGACTCTCGCTGAAATAGAAAATATTCTTAAACTTGTAATCAGGGAAGACCCTAAGTTGTATTGGGAAAAAGACCCAATATATTGCCAAATGAAAATGCATGATGCAAATGCTATTTTCCATGTAAAAGCTATTCCTCATTACAGAGAAGAAGATAGAAAGGAAATGGAAAATCAAATCCAAGAGCTTGATAGGAGCATTTTAATACGACGTTTTAAGTGTTATTTCCTCATATTTACTTAGTTATTTCCTTAAATAAATCCTTCTTTTTTAAGAAAGTTTCTATTTTTAGTAATTTTAATAAAAGTTTCTATTTTCAGGTCTCATGGAGAAGATGGAGCTGAAATGAGCTTAAAAGAGAAAGAGAAGCTAGAAAACATTGAAAATGGCTAAGGCAAGGCACAAGGGCTGCAAAGTTGAGCTAAAACAAAGAAATAAAGTTTTCCTGGTCCAACCAGGAAATCCTGTTCAAAATAAGAACTTTGTCCAAGCGAGACTCTTGAGTCAACCAGGAAGCATGGTCGGAAAAATGAAGAAAAATGGGGAAAAAAAAGAGGAGTCCTAAAGGCACTAGGAGACCACACGGCTTGAAGATGAAGCAAGAAAGCTCAAGATTCTTCTAGAATAATTGTGATTTTCAGCAAAAATAAAGAGACCTAAGTATACTAGGTTTTCTTGGATGCAAAAGGAGTGAATTTTAAGTGAAATAATTGTTTTTACCGTGAGATATATAAGAGGTATAAAAAGTGACGTTTTTGGGACTAAAAATATGTCCTGATACATTGTTGGAGAGTTTCAAGGGATTGCTACAAGAAAAGGTCCAAAACAAGTCCAGATTCATTTTCCTGATACATTGCTATTTCTTTGGCTGAAAATGAAGAGAAAAATCAGAAAAAAATATCCTTATAAATTCAGCAATAATATATTTGAAGGATTATGGACTTTATTTTGGAGGCTTTTGATTGGTTGGATGACATAACAGGGCTTAATTATGTGGCATTATTTGATTGGTTGAAGCTGTGTGGAGCAACCAGATAATTCCTTGGAAATTAAAAGAAATCATGAAGCCTTTGCCGTCCCCTATATCTCTAGAAACCAATTCAGCAATTCTTTCATTCTTTTCTTCACACAAAAATCAGTTCCATTCTCTAGTCTTCAGAAGCTCTGCGTCTCAACCAAGGAGGAGGAGAAGAAGAAGCCGTGAGCAAACCCTAGCCACCATCCTTCCACCTTGTGTCGTAGTCCTTGAGGAGCCTTGCTTTCAAGATCTTCAAGCTTCAACATCTACAAGTTCATCATTCATTCATTCACGGTGTAATTCTATCTTCGTAGAGTTATGAATTCTAGTTAACAAATAACGTTACGGGCAAAGTTTAAAGCCTGTCTCTATGTTTGAATAAAAGTTGTAATTTCTTTATAGTTGATTTCTATGTTGCTTATGTGAAATTGCTTAATTGATTTTGGATTACAGAAAACTTTTATATGTATGTGTTCGTTGGTGGCCAACTTAAGATATATGCATGTAATTGGAGCTAGATTTAGGTAAACAATTCACCCAATAGTTTTGGGAATCTATTTCATAAGTAGTAAAGGCTTTGGACAAAAGTCGAAATCAATTAAGGAGGATTGCAAATAGATGAACTTTTTCATACTAGGTTGTGCATTTTGGTTGACATCCTTTCTTTGTTCTTCACGCATTGAATGTGTTCTTGAGTAGCTAGCTTTCTAGACTATGATTGCATGTTCAATAGGATTGATTTAGGTGCTTTCACTTAGATCAATTATTCAAGGAAAGTAAAAAATGAGAAATTGTTTGCTTATTAACGTTTCACATTGTCAACTTCTTTCTCATGACATAGAAAATCAACTATAGGAATTGTGATTGGATTTCATTCATATGATTGTGGTTTTGATCTGTGTTTCTTGCATTCCACTCTTGTATATGTATTTTAAATATTTATTTTTAGGGCTAAATACATATTACTACCCTGTGGTTTGGGTCCAAAATCAATTTAGTCCATGGACTTCTAATTTCAACAAAAACACACATGCACTTTCAATTTTGATCTAATAGGTCCAATTTATTAGTTTCTAACAATTGAGTCATTTAACTTGTTAACGTGGCTCATATATGGCCTATGTTTTATGATGTGGTGTCTGCATGTCACCTCTAGTCAATTTCAGAATGAGTCCTACTATTAAAAATAAATAGTTTTTCAACAAATAATCCAACTATAACTTGAACCCATAAGAAAATATTAAGGAATTGGACCTATTAGATCAAAATTGAAAGTGCATGAGTGTTTTTGATGAAATTAGAAGTCCAGGGACTGAATTGATTTTGGACCTAAACCACAGGGTACTAACCAGTATTTAGCCCTTATTTTTATTTTTTATTTTATAATTCTAAAACCCCCTAATTGTGTTAACTTGTATATATTCTTGGTTTTATTTTAGTAAATAATACTTTATACTAATATTAATTCTTTGTTTGTTTATGCAATTACAGGTGTACCCTCAATCCCCGGCTTGAATGATCCCTACTTATTCTATGCTGACAATTAAATTTTGCAGGGTTAAATTGCGCGTTTGCTTTTAGCTCATTCGGCCTTCCAATAGCCCACATCATGCTCCAGCATTTTTGGTACAAAATCATGCCGAGCAACTAAGAGGAAAAGCCAAAATGATAATAGATTACAAATGGTTATCAAAAGCCCAAGTAAGAGTGCTCATCAACAGGCTCAGAGGAGCAAAAATTTTCTCTTAATTGCAATCAGGATTCTGGCAAGACAGAATGCATCCTGACTCCATTGCTTTAACCGTTTTTGGAACTCCTGAAGGGCATTATGAATGGCTAGTCATGCCATTCGGACTCAAGTAAGCTCTGTTTATTTTCCAAAGGAAAATGCATAATATGTTTAAACCATGCTCAGACTTCTGCATAGTTTATATAGATGACCTTCTTGTCCTTCTCTAAAACCATGAATGAACACATGAAGCACTTAGAAAAGGTGTGCAAACTCATTGTCCAAAAAAGGATCATCCTTGGATGAAAGAAGAAATTGATTTTCTTGGCATTCATGTTAAAGATGAAGAGATTTGTCTTCAAGTACATTTTTTTTCTTTTTACGATTTCTTCAAGAACATATAGTCAAGAAAATCTATCAATTTCCTGACTATATCTCAGAAGCAAAATGTCTCATGAGATTATTGAGAGTCGTTAACTTTGCGAGTAGTGTGTTTGTAGTGTGCCTTCTTCCCTGTATAGTTCATGTGGAGAGGTGTGCTTTTATTTCAAGTAAGTACTTGTGTTTATAATTATAGATAGCCAAACAATTTTTAGCCGTTTACCTAAGAATAAGATTATGAATTCTTAGCCTATAAATATGTTTGAATGAATAAATTCAGATTGCTCATCATCTTCGTCAAGTTATTATTTATTAGTTAATCTTTATTATGTTTAAGATTATGTTATTATCTCGTAAGTTAAAAGTTTTTAATTTCTACTTCAAATGAAACCTTTTTTTTATTTGTTTTAAAAATAAGCAGTAGTGATTCCGCCCGTTTTAGCAACCACTAGACAGGAGGTCGTTAAGTGAAGTTGTGTGATGTTATAGGCTAGTTTATTTTTATTTCAAGGCTTAGAGCAGGTTTTCCTAAGAAAAAGTAAATTTATCCGTCTTCATTAGAGAGAGCACCTCAACTTTCTCTCTCAAGGAATAGCGGCCATCGTTTTTGTGCTCCGTCCTGTGGCACGTTGGCCCAACGTCATCGTCGGACGAGTCTTCCTGACCTCCATGTTGAATTGCTTCCCTATCAGGATGGGAGGTGAGCGTGGGGACGAATAAGAGCCTTGGCGCCAGGGGTTGATTCCTGGATCGGATTCCAATCTAGTGCGTCTCTGGCTTATGAGGTTTTGAGATGGTGGCGCGGGTAAAATCATGCACGTTGGAGTCACATGTTGGAGAGTTTGGTTGCCGGATGAGGCTGGGTTCGTGGCAGTCTACCTATAGTTGTGCAGTAGCTGATCTTCGTCTTGGCCGGCTGTTGGAGGGGGACTCCTTCTAATCTGGATCGAACTAGGTGGATGCAGGTGGGTTTGGCAGGGTCGTGGTCAAACGGTGGGTGTTAGGTCTCAGTTTGGGTCTCCATTTTGCTGGATCGGATTGGGCTGGGCTTGCTTTGTTTTAGGCCCAGTTAGTTTAGGGTTTTTTACTCTAGGTTTGGTTAGTTTTTAGCATTGCTTTCTAGGGGTGCCTCCTCTGTTAAGGTTGGTCCTAGGGCTCAATGAATACTATTAAAGTTAGTTTTTGGTTTCACTCCGGTCAGGTTACTGGTTACTTTGAGCTTGATTTTAGGATAATGTTGCATGTTTGGTTGACATAGTTATCTGAGTTCATTTGGTTTTAGACACATGACTCCCTAAGGATGACTCAATTTTATCGTAGCCCTTCTTTTGGGTGAGCTGTTTCTTTGTATTGTTTTCTACCATTGATATTAATAGATTGACATCAAATTCCTCTAAAAAAAAAAGTTTTTTTTTAAAAGTAAATTTTGAACTTTGCTTGTGTCAACATTAGACATAAAAGACATTTATAAAAAGAATAAGCCTCGAATGTCTTTTCCAGACAAAAAGGGACTTTTTTTAACATTAGAACCGAACTTTTGACTAAATTATCATTATACCCCAATCTAAATTGAAAACTGAATGAGGCCCAAATTGGTATTAAATCCTGGCCCAGGCAAAGGTTGAGGACGTGCCCCTTCAGCCACCGTGCACGTGCACTACTTGCCCTTCAGCTGCAAAGTACTCGGAACCCCAAATTGATCTATTGAAGAGGCGATCGGGTTTATCAAGGGTTTTGGATTGAATTCAGACTTTGTTACGTTTCACAATTCAGGTATATATTTATTTCTTGTTTGTTTGATTTCTTTGGGTTTCCTAAACTTTGCAAGTGATTTTGGTTTTGTTTTCCTTAATATTCGTTGAACAGAAATAATCAGTCTTCTGTGTTGAGTTGATTGTTGATTGATTTGTTCATCGTTTGATAGCCTAGAGCACTGAAAGAGACTTAAGACCAATAATTTATATATCCATGATACTCTATTTTTTCCTTTTTTTTCCTGTTTGATTTCTCAGTAACCAAATCGAAGTTGGTCTCTTGAAAGTTGTATTTCCTGATTCTCTGTAGGTCAAGTTCTGATTTTAATAATGGGTATTGCATTGTTTGTTGAACAACACAGCCAGATAGATCCCTGGCCCTTTCTTTTGTGTTTCTGAGAAAATCCCAAATTTATAAATGAAACAATAGTTTCGCTGTTCGTTTGTCATACTTATACTTAATGGATGTCTGATGTTTGTCATGTTTTCCAGAATCTGTTCTGATTGTGATGCACAGTAGTAACCATGAAATATTGCTCAATTAGATTCACTCTCTTATTATTGCAGGAAAGTGCATACCTGCAATTCATTGTAACTTACATTTGTGTATAAAAATCCCTTTGTTACGATTCAAGTACTGCATAGTCAGGATTTCTGTTACAGGTCTTTTTATGCATTCCAAATTTTGCTTTTATCACACTTGTTTAGGGCTGCCTATAGCAGTTGGTTAAAATGGGAGTATGTGATATGCAACTGCTTTCCCATTATTCTTGTGTATTCTATTGAGCCACCATATTTTCAGTCTGCTCGTTTGCACGAGTCTTTTTCTCAAACTTTCTGTATAAAAAATGAAAAAACCTATTGCATGGAGTCTTCTTTAACTTGAATTGTATCATTGTATGTTTCTTTCAATTGAAAGCACAAACTGAGATTGCTGCTGCATTTACTGGTAGATGGCTGGGATTTCGGGATTTAGGAGCCTTGCACCTAAAACAAAGAATGTTATAGTTGCTGGGGGCTTGACAGCTTTTGTCTTTGGCGTGTACTTCTACACCATGAGAGCTGTTGGAGGTACAGATGAACTACAAGTGGCTATAGATAAGTTTGAGGGAGACAAAGTCCAGAAACAGGCTGAAGGAAGCATGCCGTCAAAGGTTTGATCTTATAAATCAGTTTGTAATAATGTAGCAGAGAATTAGGTAACCAAGGCTGTGAAAGACAACATTGCAGCTCTTTATTTACTTTTTTCAAATGAATATGCAATATTTTTCTTCTTGGTAATACATTTAAGTTTTGTTGTGACCCAAGCCGTAGTTTATGATTTTGTCCACCACTCCGTGGAATGTCTAAGCAATGAGAAAGAGGGATTTTGCAGAAGCACTTATATGCATTCCCGGTGTAATTTTGGATCATTATGGATGTTAAAGACCTGGATTTGTATTACTTGTGGGTGAGATTGTTGGAACTTGCTTTACAGAAGTCGCGGGGGGGGGGTGCGTGGGGTCAGGGGTTGAGGGGTCAGGGGGAAGGTGTAAATACATGCTTAATGATAATATAATTTGCGTTGAAAGAGCACTTAAACTAGTTATTACGTCCTCTTAACTCCATAGTTTAACAGTTGAATCTCAAACCACCAGGTAGGAAGGGAGTAGCAATGGCCTGAAATAAAAGGTTTAAATTTTTACAGATGGTGTAAGGGATTAGGTGATCTCTGTTCCCAAAGAGTTGAATTTCATTATCAGAAAAAGCTCCAAATGGTAACTAAACTATTGCAAATAATGAGTATTATTTTTATTTTTGATGACATACTAATGAGTCTTATGGTACATATATTATTGTACCGTGAGTTACCAATGTAATGGTTAGGACATGGACAAAACGATCATATTCTTGATAACAAATGCTACGTAGACAAACCAAAATTCATATGAAAACGTTCAAAGCCCCATTCCAAAATGAGACCTAATCCAGGGGTCTTCAAACAAAATTTAGGGCTGTCATTTGATTTGGTAATTGGTGAACCGACTAAATATCGGTCGACGTTTTAGCATTGGTATTATTTCTTAGGGTTAACTGTATTATCATCGGTATGTTCTTGTTGTCATTATGCTGACTAGCAACCCGACGCTTAATTTGGTACTTTTGGGACATTGGGCAGAAAAAAAGGTCGTCATTATTGCGTTGATTATGAGGATTTGTGGAGACTCTTTGTAGCCTTTCTTGCTTGTTCTTAGTAGCCTATGGTAAAGTTTGGGCCTCTATAGCTGATGGTGTTATAGCCATTAACTTTCTCAGGGTTTGGTTCTTGTCCCCACTTATACTTTTTCTGATAATTTGAATGAAATTATCTCTCAAAACAATTAGAAAAACTATACAGTATATTTGATCGGACCCCGGACACGCGAGAGCCCAGCCCGGGGGGAATGCATGGTTCCCTGGCGCTCCGCTTTGAAGAGATTCAAATTAGACTTTTCCCCCACTTATCAACTATGATGCTATTTTTTTTTTTTTTCATATGGAGAATGATTTCATTTATCAAGAACTTCCAAAAAATTATAAGATCAAGGGGCATATAGTGGCTTCAGTAGGTTACTACATCCAAGCTATTAGGTCAGCTGTAGGTGAGTAAAATTGTGAGACGAAAAAAATATAAAAATACATTTTTAACAAAACATGACGAAGAAATTAAAAACTTTGAAGATAATTTTGACAACGTGACACATCCAAACTACTCTTTTGGTACCAATCTGGCAACTATGTCTAGTTTGATGAAAAAAAAAATTCATCACATGTGGGAAATATCACACAAAAATCTACTACAGTGAAACCTCTTATGATTGAGACCTAACCAATTTTATTACTATAAGAAGATTATTCCTTAATAGAGGTGTTGCTGAAAAAAAATTACTTTTTGACTTGGTTTTTCTTAATAGAGGTTGTTGCAATAGAAAATATGTTATGTAACACATTAAAAGTACAGAAATAACAAAACTTTCATTCCACGAAGTTGTCAAAATCCTTGATAAGCTATAAATATTTTGTTTTCAACAATAAAGTGTCCATGTTGATGAGTTATTATGTCCTCATAAGCTCAAAGACGTGACACAACCCTAACAAAATAAACCATTGTCCTAGAAAACTTTAAATAATGTTTATTTCATCTTCACTTTAATTTGTAACATTGTATGTTATTGACAAACATTACTTAAAGTTTCTTAAGACGGAATTTTTTTTACAAAAGAACTTTAACTGAAATCATATGGTGATAGTTACAATCGCTATCATGGGCATCCTGAATTTCAACAGGAGCTAAAATGAACCTAAAATGGTTAATGAGAAAGCCTAATTAATGTTGAACAAACCATAAGTTGTCTAACTGGGGGTCCAATTAAGAGTTGAAGTGCACTTCTTGGAAATATAAAAACAATACAGCTACAATTTGATGCAGTCTATCCTCCTCCCAGAAAAACCAACTACTTTGCTCGCCAATGCTCGCAATTGAGGTGCTCACAGTACTTTTTATGACTAAAGGGATGTTATTATAGAGCAATCATGGTTGTGTATAAATACTCACTGCATACGTTTAACATTTTAGGAAAGACCAGACAAGCTCCAACAGAGCTGCGATGGGTTCAAAAATGAAGACAATATGCAGCAGTGGAAATGGATGCAATGAACTTCATAAAATGCTTATGTTAAGATGATATCAGAAATGCCTATGATTAAGATGATATCAGAAATTTGATGCAAGTAATCCATTTCCAAGCATGCACAATCTTAGAAGTGGCAGTCCAGAAATTCCTCGACAGAAATAAGAGGAAAAAAATAAAATAAAAACATAAACAACAATTGCTAACCAATGAGCATTATAACCTGAGTACACAACTGTTCTTAGTTCATGTCATTTATCAATTCCTAAAGGGCTCATATGCATATCATATCGATGAGGGCTGAAATAGATAGGGAAGATAAAAACAGACTGCCAAAATAACGGCTAACTTAATTGTTGATCGAAAAGGAAGACTTCAATCTTTCAGCAAGAAGTGGAAGTGTCTTTATTCCATCTTCGGTCGTTTGTTGAACACATGACTCCAAATCATTGAGTGCACTAGTTTTGACCTGCTGAAGCTTAGCTGCATCAAACTTGTCTTGACAGACCATCAGTGCCCTACTCAACCTTTCCTGCACACAGGATACACAAGAGTGAGGACTGAGGAGTCAGTTTGCTAGAATACAACCTAGGAAAATAATACAGAATGCATAACTTTATCTTGTATAATCAGCATAAACTACAAATAAATTTGAAAAAATAAAAAATAAACAAGTCCCTTTTATACAAAGTGGCACAGTACAAACTTGATACACATTCAACCAAAAAGAAGTCTGATCATGAGTGGATTCCAGATGAAATCACAATTAAGATTGTGATCCCTTCAATTAACTGATTATGTCTTAATGGACAGTTTAAGTATAGTAAACTAAAATAACACAAGAAAAATCGTTTAATTACTACTATCTTCATATAAAATTACTACAATATGGAATGGAAAAGTATGACTGAAGTAGCAAGGCCAAAGTTATCTGAATCAAAGCCCTCTACCACATCATTTGCTGACACAATATTGTGAAAACTTATGTTGCCTAACCTAACTGCTTCTATATACAAAGCGAATACAACAATTTACATGTCACCTATACATCACTGACTCCATTACCACAGCAACCTCCATGTCACTAACAAGTGCATCATTTATCAAGCCACTGTTCACACCACCATGACTGCAACTGAGTAGTTAATCCTCAACAACTATGAATGCCTTTGAAAAAGAGCCAGTTACAGTAATCGCATTAACTCCGGCAAAAAACTACGTAAAGGATCATCTTACTGTTTGTATTTGGCATGAATGTAAATGGTCCAACCTAAACCACTGAAAACCTACTGCGGTATACTAGAAACATCTTTTTTTTCAGGAATCTTTGCCCAAGTTCAATAACTTTTATACATCATGATTTTCAACTTTCTATTACACATTATGTTCAGTTTCTTTATAGTTTTGAAATGACAATACTTGGCTGCCCACCTAAAGCCACTCTTAACCAATTCCTCATGTGTCTCTCCCACAACCCAACACTTGTCTTTTTGGATTTTTAACACAACCCTTTCTCTTCTTCCCCCATCAGTTCTGCATTCCAATTCTTAACAAAATAGTGACATCTTCAAGGACCCAACCAGCTTTAACACATAGAGTTCTAAAGACCTCGTTGTTGTCACAGTGCTTGAAGCTTGTAGCTACCCTGAGCTCTGAGTCCAGAGTATATCTTAGCAGCAATACCTCTTCTCGTCCACTCCCTCCTCAATCTTGTTGTTCTCTCTCTTCTTCCAAGTATGTAACCTCCCTGATGACCACCGCGGTCATACCCGATCACCGGCCTTTGACCCCCTGTGAGCCTTCACTCTCTAAAGTTGGTTTGATTACATGCGAAGAATTCGAACAATGGGGAAGAAGAGAAGGGGATATCAGATGTTACAAAGAGAAAAGGGACAGGTGTTGGGCTGTGGGTTATACACCGTTAGGGATGGTTAGGAAGTGCTTCCCACATATAGGCAGCCAAGTATAATTCATTTTGAACTATATATGGAGTGAAAGGAGTGAAAGAATATCAAGAAGGCTATTTGTTGATATTTAAAGGTTTAAGAGTTTAGGCTTTTAGCGAAGTGAAGATGGAAAATAATAGTGCATTCACTGTCATGGGGATATCTTTTTGTTCCTAGTTTTGTTAAAGACAAAGGGCTGACACTTCAGAAACAATGAGAACCTATGGTGGGAGGTCAAGCAAGGTAATATGTCATTGCGCAGGAAATCAAAGCAGGAAAAAAGAACCCTTGATACATTGTGTGGATGTAATCAAACACTCAAGTCCTTGAAATTTAATCGTCAGTAAAGTATAAACAGAAACCTCCTAACATGCAAGACATTACAACACCACAACCTAAAATTTCCTACAGAGTTCCACACTAAGAGATGCAGGAGCAAAGAAGCACTTACTTGAAACTTGGCCATCTCATTCTCAACTCTCTGTTGACCACTAACAACAGGCACGCTACAATTTTCAACGCAATTGCCAATCTCTTGTTGGCTTCTCCTCCTATCAAAACACTCGTATGCACATTTAAAGTATGCTTGCTGCCAAAAGAAAAAATAATAGAAATAATAATTAAACCATTGAAAATGTCAGAGATAGAAGAAAAACAAAAGACATACTACTACTTTTTACTACATACAGAATCTAATTATGCCTTTATTTACTCATCTTTCTGATATTCAGATGAAACATAGACGTATATGTATGGTTTGCTAATCCAGAAAAGTTTTTTACACTGGGAAAGAAAAATGTCAGAATTTATAAAACAATAATGATCAGAAAAAATCCCGAAACAAGAAAATGCAATTAATTAATTTCTTTAGTATCAATCATCACATCAGCAAACTCAATTTCAGGCATTTGACCAAACAGATCACAACTACGATTTTATCTTTACAATAACTTTTCTCAGAAACGGAACAGCAATGAGTGGAATACCAGTGTCGATCCATACCAACAAAAGAAACCTCTATCCAAATTTAATCGATAAAAAGGAAGAGAAAACCCCAATTGATCAAAGATATGCAATACCCATGAGATATATAT
The DNA here is from genome assembly GCA_025331145.1 of Rosa persica. Classification (NCBI taxonomy): domain Eukaryota; kingdom Viridiplantae; phylum Streptophyta; class Magnoliopsida; order Rosales; family Rosaceae; genus Rosa; species Rosa persica. The sequence continues at coordinate 17,455,747 of WFKR01000004.1, forward strand.
ACCTGGAGGGTGAAATTGACATGGTCTTGGACCGGAGAGAGATACTTTTGGGCAGCCGCATTCACGTCTTGTAGCTTTTGTTTAACCCTTTCTGATACCAATTGCTCTTCCATGGCTGCCAGGTGATCCATTTTGCAATTCGGGGCTTTGGGGTTCTAAAGGGTTTAGGGTTTTGTGTGGTAATATATAAAACAACAATTTAAAATAAATAGGAACGGCCTTCTTTCTCTTTTTTATTTTTTATTTTTTATTACTCTAATTTGCTAACGTGGTCCAGTCGGCTGTTCCTTTTTGGCTATACAACTATAAAGAGAGGCAGGATTTAGTGTTCAGGGATTCACTAAATTTGAAATACCTAGAATACCTTTAAAATAAAAATAAAAAATTATAATAAAGTTATTTAAAATGGTTATTATTGTAAATTAAAAAAACACAAAACATAAAATTGAGGAAGTGAATGAGAAAAAATTCTTACGTTCTCCTCATTTCAATACTAACACGTGCATTGTACAGATATGAGGCTAGTAGTAATAATAAGGGTTGTTCTTCGTTAAAACCTACAGTCCCGTAATAAAACTTTGTAAGTTTAAAATTTTTAACAAATCTCATTAAAAAGTGACAACTTGAAGAATGTCAACCATATCTTACAAGCTGCATCATCACATGGCATGATTTTTGTAAAAGCAAGCTATGAGAAATCACAAGCCTACTAACCATATGGCAATAGCAAGGGTAACGAAGTGTCAACTTGTCCATGACTCTACCCGCCTCGAAATTTCACCATGGAATCTGAGGTAACCCTATAGGGTCCACTTATAAAGAAGATTTTATTGACAAATCAACAGAACTTCCCCTAAAAGTAGACAACCCAAAACCTGTAGAAAAACACATTTCTCTTCTAACAAATCAACTTTATTCTCATGGAGCCACCCTGCTCCCCAAATCCAACAACTCCATAACGAAGTTAAATGAAACAACCTCTCAAGTGTAGATATCTCGACAAAAAAGATCCACAATTTTAAATTACATCAACTCCTCATAATTGGGTCATAAACCCTGAATAAAGTACTACAAATTTAGATAACATCCCCATGCCAAGGTGATCAGGGCAGTCTAAAATAAGAAACTGAAATACCAACTGGTAGGTTAAACAAGTGTAGGGGCACTTTTGATTGGGATTGTACGGCAGTGTAATCACCATGACTGAGCCCAAAATCTTGTCCCTTTTGTTTGGGTTAGCGAAGACTAGGCTCAGCAAACTTCAAAGGACGTGAGAATCCAAGGAAGCTTGATGTTGTGTTCTTCCCGACAGCTCATTGCATGCATATTCAAGGCAGTGAATTGAACATTCCAAAATAGGTTTGGCAAGATGCATGTGGCGTGGGAGCTAGAAAAGCATGATTTGTGGTGAAGATGAGAGATTTGCAGCAACCATGAAAGCTTGGATTGGGATTGGTTGATGAGTTTTTGGATTGGAGGTAGGTTTTTGGGTTAGGTGTTGGGGTAATTTCTTGGTTTTGTTTCTTGGCTTGCATATGTGTTTCTCAGTTGGATCTAGATGGCTTTTTGGGATAAGTATGGGGAATTGCTTGGGTTTGCATTGCATATGGGTTTTTTGGGGTTGTTCTAAATGCCTTTCACAATAGTAAGAACTCTCAATATATAGGAGAGTTGATGTGTGTAGCATTAAGCATGTAGCAGTGATTGTAATCTTAGAAATCCTGCTGCTGGGATTACCATTCCAGGGTTCCTGCTGCTGAAATCTGCTGCTGAGATTGAAATCCCAGGATTTCTGCCGTGTTTGCTGAGATTATGTTTCTGCTGTTGGGATCAGGATTATATGTGGCATTAGTGTTTTGTTTGGTTCAAAAGGATTTGGGCTTGGACTTTTGGGGTTCTTTACTTGTTGGGGTTGGCTTTATCCCTCCTATCAAAGGGATTTTGGGCTTGAATTATGCTATCTCTCATCTTCACTTTGCCCATGTTGAGAATTGGGCTGCTGGCTTGAATTTTGGTTCCAAATCCCAAATTATCAGCATGCCTAAAACTCACAATGGACATAATAATTTTCCATAACCTTCCACACCACACCCATTCTTGTAAGCCCCAAGTGTATGGATGTGGCTTGGTTCCACGTGTGTGGAGTGATGGTTGCTGGTGTAATTCGCCTTGAAATATGAATTAGGCTTAAAGCATGAATTGGGCTTGTTAGCTGGATTTTTGGGTGTCAACAATAGGTAACCTACATATAAGATGACAATAGTGGATGCGGATACAATCCCTCAACTCCTACTAATGTCGAACATCAATACTGCAAACTGGGCATTTGAAACCAAAGGACCCAGGGAAAAACATTTAAAACGTTAGAGTTGGTGGATAAAAATAAATATTGTAATATAATAAATTAAAGAGTGGTTTTACTTTCCCACAATTTGAATTAGTTATAAACCTTAATGCATGCAAGTGTTTAAGAAAGTAATTCGAATAATAAAACTGATTAGCCCCGCTAGTCAAAAATAATAACATATAAGTAGGGGGAGATGATAGCCATACGAGTGAGCCTCCCAGGCTAAACCAATACTCTCGTACGTACCCTTACACCACTAAGGCGTATAGGATACTGGGCTTCAGAGTTACCGTCACAAAGGCAACAACCCAGCACCACAAATGCGGACAGGCTTCAGTGATCCAATCACGTCACCACAAAGTCGGACAACATGCTAGCATGATAATATAATCACCACAAGTATGGCATAAGAAAAACATTTGAAAACCATTAAATCCATCAAGCTTCCCAAAAATCTCGCAAATGAAATCATAAGTAAGATTCCTAACCGTACTCGGAGAATCTCAAGATAATTCAATTAAATCAACGTCGTGTCTCACACATCAAAATTGTAATGACCTGGATTTTCGTAGTAATTTCTCGTTTTTTCTTGAAATTAATAAGTGTCTCAGTTAGTACGAATTATGGTTCCAATGTTTAGTTCTTTTGGTTACTCGAGAATTAGAATTATTTCGAAACATTATTCACTCGAAATGTTCAATTCAAGAGTTAACGTTTTGTACATTTCGATTTTGTGGAAGCTTCTTTCATGAAAGTTATAGAACGCGTCGATACGAGTTTGTGGACATGTGGAACATGAAAATCAGAGTTCGTATGAGGAAGTTATGGCTTTTCAGAAAAATTTTCCATTTTGGTTAAGTAGGAAAAATCAGAGGAAAAAAAAAATTAGAAAATCAGAAAATTTCCAAAAATTTTTCTCTCTCCTCTCTCCCGACCTCAGTTCCGTCCAGCCAACTTCGGCGGCTTCGTTCTCCACCCTCCGGCCACCATAGTCCGTGATTTTTGTCCCTATTTCTTCGCCTCACTCCCATCTAGCACCATGTGAAGTTTCATTGTGTGGGTAGACCTGTGCACGATGCTGTAAGGTCGAGAAATCGCACGGTGGAGCTGCAAATCGCCCAGATCGGAGATCACGTTTCCGACCACCATAACCGGTGATCCTTGGGGGCTTTTGAAGCTCTGAGGACGTAGAAGGTGTCTCCCAAGGTAGCTTGCCACGATTTCACTTCTGGAGATCGAATTTTGAAGTTTTCGAAACTAAGGTTTCTCGAATCTGTCGGCTTGTGAGGTAAACTTCAACTTTTTGGCTTATAATCTGACTATGATGTAGTTTTGAAAGTTGCAATTCGAGTTGAGATGATGATTTTTCATGTTGGGAGTTTTGTCTAATTTTGACTTTGGGTGCACGACGGCGCCGCCACTGTGGTGGTGGTGGTTTCAGGCCAGTTCCGGCCACCCCAAGAATAGTTTCTGTCCATTTTTGTGTTCTACATGTTGATACGATCGTTTGCATATATAATTTCATAAATTTTGGAAATCGTAAGTGCAAGTTATGAATTTTCAAAGTTTTAAGGTTTTCAGTTCGATTGATTTTCGATCCGTGAGGATTGAGCCGTTCGATTGACTTGTAGTTTCGATATGTTGATCGTATAAGTATTCTGGAGACCTCAAGTGGTCTCGGATGAAGTTTCGTCTCAATCGGGATTGTTTTCGGAATTTTAGGGCAAATGGGAGTTCAAAATATAATTATTTTCAATTCGTGGACTAAGTTAAGATCGTATTGTACTTAGGTGATTGATAGAGCTTATTCGATCCCTTCTCTGCTGTAAGAGAAGACGCAACAGGAGTTAAAGGTGAGTAAATTTCACGTGGTTCGTTTATGAACCGAGTCGCTTATTATTTTGGAATTGATTGATAAACTGTGAAATCGTTTTCATAAATTAAGATTTGTTTTCAAATGATATGAACTTGATCGACTACTGTTCATAGGACTGCAATTCACTGGTAAGAAAACGAATTTAAGTATAAAATGAATTTTCTTGATTTTAATACGTATGAACTATAGTTGGTATTAGTAATCATTCCTGCGTGAATGACTATGTATATATATATTTATGTGAAATATATATATATTGGATAGCGTGACATTGTGATATGAATGAATTGTGTTTTATTTAGAATATCATTTTGAACTCTTGCTTATTGTGTTGAATGAGTAGTTGAGTTTGGTAGAGTTTTGAGTCACGTGGGACTTTAAATGTTTTCGGATCTACGGATCCGGGTCACAAGTTGTGACAGAGGGAATTATTATCGTAGGTTTGAACCTCGGCTGAGGTAACATGCTACGATTTAGTTAGAGCTCTAGTCTGTCTGCCATTGTATTCAAGGGAGTAACAAGTGGGTTACATGAAGCCTTTGATTACACGTTTTTAATTGTATTTCAGGGGAGTAACACGGGGGTTACATGAGGCCTTTGAAATACACGTTTTTAAAGAGAGTCATGTGAGTTCTTTCTTTTATTATCCATTTGAGGGACTTGTGTTTCTTATTGATATGGAATTGGTTTTGGATTGTTTTAATCTCTTGGGTTGTGAAATTTTCAAGCATGTGGGTTTGTGTCATTTTAGTTGGGTTTACTCATACGAGCTTCACAAGCTACCGGGTTGTTGTTTGCAATCCTGGTGCACTATTCTATGATGTAGCGATTATTCCTGCAAGTCAGGACCCCCAAGACTGAGTCTGAGGCGTAGTTTCAGCAGTTTAGGTTTTTAACCTATTTTTGTTAGTGTATTGCTGTTTTTGGTATGCTCCTAGCGAGCATGTACATTGTATATTTGTTATCACGAGTTTTGTAAATACTTGTTGATAATGTTCTGCTCGAATGTTTGAGTCCTTGTGGATATACTTCTGGATTATTGTTATTGCACAGATTAAAATTGAAAAAGTTTCTATGTAATTTCAGGAAGTTGGTTATGTTATTGCGTTTCCGATTCGAATATCTTCATTAGAAATTCGGAGCGTGACAAAAATAATCTCAAATCGATAATAAATAGCCAGATTAAATTACAAATCATAAATTCAAATAATAACTAATCATTGAAAGCTTCAGGTCAAACAAATGGTAAAACAAAATTTTTCCCTAAAATCAACATTGAAATTAATCACAATTAATTCTCCGAAATCATCATCGAAAGAAACTCACAAGATAAATTGAAATCAAATTCTGAAATCGAATCATATGTTCAAATTATAAACCAAAACCAAATAATATGCTCCATAAATGAAACGATAAATGAATAAATCATTCATTCGGAAAATAATCGCATGCATCATTTAAAATCAAAAGTTCACTCACAATATACGGCTGTACATACTACGGAAGTCTTCACTAGGTTTGGCACTCTCAGCTGGGGACCATCGGGACTCAGGTACTATGCCATGGGCCGGGTTCACAACCCACCATGGCGGGATTCATGTAGGATGTCACCCAAGACACCCAGGGCTCGGGCCATGACTAGCACAAAGCATCTGATTACATGACAGAAGGCTTATAACACATCAGAAGAATAGCCTATGTTCCACATCGAAGATAGAGGAAACTCCTTTCTCATGCTAAAGAATAAAAGCATCAGTACAACAACCTTTTAGAGGTAATAACTCCTTTATCCACTATTTACTTGATCCACTTATATATATTGATCTCTCACTTAGACATCGGAGAGGCGTAAACCGTCCAATACAGTTTACCCCTCTGACGCTATGTTATTGATACATGATACGGGAGTTGGATTGGTACCCTTGTCGGTATAGCATTCTGTGTGAGGTACCCAGAGAAAGCCACCAGAAACATTGGCACGCCAGATAAGGGGTAGAAGGACATCTATGACCGAGTCGGAAGAAATGGCAGGTGAGGGTAGAAATGTCGCCCGGGAACTAATATTCTCTCCGGGTACATCATCAACAAGGCCATCAAATACCGGAGGGGACCACGGTCTCGGATTCCCGGACCGGCAAGACGGAAACCCACCGGCCCCGGACCAAGTAGCCCAGGTCTCGGAACTCCAATCGATGCAAGCAGTTAAGCCATTGTTCAAGGCAAGGATCATTTCCACAAAAAAATTTCCTAAACACTACTATCACCGAGCGGTACTCTGAGACCCACCGGCACTTGACTTAGCCGCAGCCTCTTATTCCTTCTTCTTCTTCTCAAGAAGTCCCTACCTGAATTTGGCCTCATCCAGGTACCCGGCCGCCACCCACTCCTTGAACTTCATAATCACGGCCTTGTCTTGGGCAGCAAGTAACATATCAAGGAGCTCTTGGGAGCCCTTGTACTACTCCACGGCAAGCCGCTCCTCCAGATGCTCTACCCTAGCTTTCCAGGACGTGGCGGACTCCGCAGCTTCTTTCTCAGAGTCCCAGGCATTCCTCACCTCATCCTTCATCTCCGACACTTCACATTCGAGCTCCGCGACCCTTTTCTTCACTGCCTCCAGCTCGGTCACCAGGGGATTCAAGGACTCTACCTTCCCCTTCAAGGAGTTTCGCTCCTTCTCCAGCTTGGCTTTCTCCCCATGCAGATACTTCACTTGCCCGGAGAGGCTGCTAACCTCTTCCTTCAGGTGCGTATCTTCCTCACTCGCGTCGATCGCATACACATTGAATAATGCCTGTTAACACCACGTTAGTACACACGAATAATGCCGCAGTAGGCAAGTACTTGAAAAACATAGAAAAGCTCAGTACCCGCATCATCTATTCCCGAGCTATTCGCCGATTCTCTTGGGGGTGTTGTCCTTCGCCAGTACCCGGTCTAGGCCTATGTCCCTCAGGTTGGCCAACAAGACTGCACGAGCTTCTCATCAACAACCCCGTACTCGCTCAGCAATTGTTTTATGGGCTTCTTGGGGACTATTGGGATGAACGGAGATAGCATCGCAAGTGAAGGGGACTGCTCCGATCCAGGATGATTCTTCTTCTGTCTCTTGGGTACCGCCCCCGTTACATCCCGACCGGTGTAGGTGACCTCATACTTATCCCCACCCCGATGGCGAGACTTATGGGACCTTTTCTTCTCGCCCGAAAGTAGAGCCTCCTCGCTCCCCTCTGACCTGGCAGAACGGGAGGAAACAAGGCCAGTTATGTTCGCCTTTTCTCTCCCCGACTCAACAATCGTAATAACGTCCCCGGTGGTTGGCTGCTCACTTTGGGTGATGGGGACCTTGGGGTCAGGGGTACCGTACCCTTCATCAGGCATCTCGAGAAGAAATTCTTCAATCAAGTGACTCGTAGCCTTCGACCCCAGGTCAACATCAATATGAAGCGCATCCTCTCCCTGGCTCATAAGCATATCCATCAACTTATTGTCGTTCATCCTGTCTTCTTCCTTACCTTTTCGGGGGTTTCTATGCCGCACTTTCACTGCAAACAATGCGGAAAGTACCGGATAGAGTACCGGATACCGCACTTTCACAGAAAACAGGCCTCGCCGGGGAGTCTCCCTAGGCCTAGCCTATCTAGGATAGAGTACCGGATGAACCTATAAGAGCTTCTTTCCTCTTCGCTCCATATAGTGTACACCCGAGCTATCCGTTTTCTTTCAATCTCGGATAACAACTAAGACTGGTCCCCAATAGCCTGATACGTTCCTGTTAGGTACCATTTCTTAATCTTAATTTGCCAATGACCCCCAACAAGAAAGACTTTATTCCTCCACCTCTTACTCATTGAGGTTGGCATATCGGTAACAAGGGGCTCGTAGTCCAGGGCGGTAAAGGTCACGGTACGTAAACAGGACTGCTTCCTTGAATAGAGGACCCGGTACACAGCTCTGAACTCGTTGATGGTGGGCCACCCTTGCTCGCACAAGTCCCACATGGCCATCATACTCAAAATTTGTCGCCAAGCATTCGGGGTCAACTGCCCTTATGATAGGTTCAGCATCCGCAAGAGATATTGTAGGCACCAGGGCAGCGGTAGCGATAGCCCTTGGCAAAGCTGGTTCTCGTGCAGAGCCACCCATCCCGGAGGAGGATTCGCAGCCATCTCTCCAGCCTCGAGAGGTCTGAGCTCTACCTCTTTCGGTATTCCCCACCTCAATCTCATAGCGGTGATCTCCTGCATGGTCATACTTCTCCTGGGCTCATCGCACACGGTCCCGTCCACTAATGTATACCTAGGTTTGGGGTGCCCTCGGGAATGGCCATCATACTCAAAATTTGTCGCCAAGCATTTGGGGTCAACTGCCCTTGTGATAGGTTCAGCATCCGCAAGAGATATTGTAGGCACCAGGGCAGCGGTAGCGATAGCCCTTGGCAAAGCTGGTTCTCGTGCAGAGCCACCCATCCCGGAGGAGGATTCGCAGCAATCTCTCCAGCCTCGAGAGGTCTGAGCTCTACCTCTTTCGGTATTCCCCACCTCAATCTCATAGCGGTGATCTCCTGCATGGTCATACTTCTCCTGGGCTCATCGCACACGGTCCCGTCCACTAATGTATACCTAGGTTTGGGGTGCCCTCGGGAATAGCCACCGTGACCACTTGCTCCCCGGGATCGTCCTCACTTTCAACCACGTCAGTATCCTCGCTACTTTCTGAAAACACCCCAGTCGATGATCCGATATTCTCTGCTAATGCCGGACGAGTACTACTACGAGCCAAGTACTGCTCAATATCTGCTTCCGCTTGTCTCACGGAAGATTGATATGATGATCCCGCATCCCTAGCCTTAGTTTCTGATTCCATCCTAGAACTAAGTCAAACAGAGCCCCGATTTGCTATCTGGAATCAGAAACATGAGGGTTAGCCTAACTAGATCTGTGCCTTGGTTAAAGCACGGATCACTCCCCACTTCCAAAACCCAGAAAAAAAAACCCCAGAAACTCAAGCAAAAAACCCAGAAACTTAAGCAAAAACACAAAAACTCAAGAAAAACCCAGAAAACCACAAAAAGGTGCAAAATCCGTCATACTTGAAATCATAAGCAAAAACCCAACGTTATCTCCAGATAGCATTATTCCTATTCCCTTTTCATTACACACAAATCCATAACAGAATACATCAAAGGCAGAACCAAAAAGAGAAGAAGAAGAAAAACATGGATTGCTGACCTTTTCTTCAGCAAACAATCGATCTCTTCCTCGTCGCTTCGTCTCCGCAAATCCACAGGGTCTCTTTCTCTCTCTCTGAGAATTTTTTTGAAAAGTGAACGCAAACAGTCAGTTTCCCTCTTAAATTCAATCTCCAAGAAATCACAGCCATTGAAAATGAAAAGCCCTCAAAGGTAGGATCACTACACGTGTCCCACGTGCCTCCCCACTTCCCGAAAATCCTAGATCGAAGAGAGGAGCACTTATTGAACCCCCCACTATTTAAGTCCCACGTGGCTGACATGCACAGATAAACCCTACCGGATACCAAGGGACCAAGGTTAGGTATACCCTATCGGGTATCACAATCTCATCTACATCGGGTATCAGAGGTCCCATACCTCCAAACCCATCGGGTACTGAATGCTCATGCCCTCTCTTAGAACCCCATCGGGTATCAGAGGCCCCATACCTCGATACCCATCGGGTACCGGAGGCTCATTCCCTCTTAGAACCCCATCGGATATCAGGTCCCATACCTCCAAACCGATCGGGTACCGGAGGCTCATGTCTTCTTAGAACCCCATCGGGTATCAGAGGCCCCATACCTCCAAACCCATTGGGTACCGGAGGCTCATGCCCTCTTAAAACCCCATCGGGTATCAGAGGCACCATACCTCGATACCCATCGGGTACCGGAGGCTCATGCCCTCTTAGAACCCCATCGGGTATCAGGTCCCGTACCTCCAAACTAATCGGGTACAGAAGGCTCATGCCTTCTTAGAACCCCATCGGGTATCAGAGGCCCCGTACCTCCAAACCCATCGGGTACTGGAGGCTCATGTCCTCTGTTAGAACCCCATTGGGTATCAGAGGTCTCGTACCTCCAAATCTCCTCAACCCCAAGGGTTAAATGGGGAGCACTGTAGATTAGCTACCTGCAGTGTAACCCGCTCAAGACATCCCTTAAATGTGCACTTGGGGGACTCCCTATAGGCACATTAATGCCAAACCTTGTGACCAAAAATATCAAAGTCCCCACCCAAGAAACATCTTGAACTGGAACTTGGGGGACTTGTACATACTAGGGAAGTCTTCACTAGGTTTGGCACTCTCGGCTGGGGCCCATCGGGACTCAGGTACTATGCCATGGGCTGGGTTCACAACCCACCATGACGGGATTCATGTAGGATGTCACCCCAGACACCCAGGGCTCGACTAGCACAAAGCATCTGATTACACGACAGAAGGCTTATAAGACATCAGAAGAATAGCATGCGTTCCACATCGAAGATAGGGGAAACTCCTTTCCCATGCTAAAGAATAAAAGCATCAGTACAACAACCTTTTAGAGGTAATAACTCCTTTATCCACTATTTATGTGATCCACTTATATATATTGATCTCTCACTTAGACATCGGAGAGGCGTAAACCATCAAGTACGGTTTACCCCTCTTACGTTGTGTTATTGATACAGGATACGGGAGTTAGATCGGTACCCCTGTCGGTATAGCAGTCTGTAGCATTCTGTGTGAGGTACCCAGAGAAAGCCACCAGAAACAACGGCTAACCCTACCATCGGTCGGGATCCTCCTCAAGTGGGGTCTCCTCACGTCTTGTACAAAATGGTAATAATAAACAAAAACTCAAAGTTTGGAATTTAGAATGTCACAATAACCGAAACTTAATCTCCAACCTCGAAAACCTAATTACTTCAACTTCTCAGATTCAACCCAAACTTCACCACAAAGAACAATTCATCAATTTAAAGGTTCTAGGGCATAACCGAGAGAAATCCAACGGTCGGATTCTCGTAAATCGATAATCGTAACTTGGAGCTTTGGAAACCTACATTCGATATCAAAACAACTCTGAATTATATCTAAAAGTCCTATACGTTAATTACAACTCAACCACTCAAAATAGAAGGCCGAAATCAACCTTATATGCCCCTCATGCGCCACAAATTATGCCTGCGGGTGGGGCCCACGTGCCGCCGGTCAACCCCTGAATTACGTTACAATACCTATGCCAAATTCTTCATCACAATAAGCCAACAGCTTTCATAATTATCACAAAGTCAAATTTGAAACACATAGACTAGAATTTACCTCGAAAGTAAAATGATCAATTTGAAACCTTAGAATTTCAATCCTTCGATTTAGCCTCCACACTCCAAATTGGATCAAGAGGCTTGGAAGGATTGACATGCATTCCAAGAGCTCTAAGACCCATTAAGTATTGTCGCCGGAGGTAGCCGAAAACTCTAGTTCCGACCAAAAACCCAAAACAACGACGCTGACTTCTTCTCTTCCTTTCTGCACCTTTTACAACTCAAACCAAGCCACAAAACCACCCTAGAATTGAAGAGGCTGGTGAGAGCTTTCCAATATTACCAGTGGAGCTCAAATCTGTCAACAGATGGAGGAGAAATCGCCGAAAAACAACAGCTGGTGTAATACCCCAGAAATTAGTTATTATTTTTCAAGGATTTTTGGAATCAATTTACTTATTTGTTGGTACTAGTATGAGGTTCGTGAATGGAGCGGAAGTGTTTCGGACGAATTTTTATACGAAAAGTGTGGTTTTAGGGGAGTGCAAAGGTTAACTTTTTATACATTGGGTTTCTTCGAAAACTTCCTTCACCAAAGTTGTAGAGCGCTTCGATACGAGTTCGTGGACATGCGGCATAAGGAAATCGGAGCTTATATGAAGAAGTTATGGTCGTCGGAAAAAGTTTCCATTTTGGTATAAATTGGATTTTTTTTTGGAAATTTTCATAATTCCATATTATCCTTTTTGGTTAGTTTCTGAAAAATTCTAGAAATCCAGACTCTCTCTGCGATCTAGCCAGCCCAACCCGTACCCGCTGACCTGACCTGAGTTTTCCAGCAAACTCCAACCACCTCCAGCGACGGGACAAGCCAAGACCAACTCAGACCTACCTTGTGCGTCGCCCTGTGGTGGTGGTTTGCACGGTGGTTCACTGGAAAGTGGAGATCGCAGATGTGAATAGTGGCGGCTGTCCGATCCTTCTCAGTTTTGGAATCTCCTCTGATTTCTCGGCCGATCCTTCTCAGTTTTGGAATCTCCTTAGACGTCTCGGTCAATCCTTCTCGGTTTTGGAATCTCTTCCTCCTCTTGATCATCCCCACACCCGCCTTGAAGGACTATTTTGCTTGAGGAGTGAAAGATCAAGGGTTGAAGATCAGCGGTGCACAATAAATTTGGAACTTGATCAGACGGTAGTGATTGGTCGATCTTGCAAACTTGATCTGCGACGATCTAAACCGATCTAGGCCTAGCTCCAAGTATGAAAGTTGCTCAACTCTTCATGATGAACATTTCTAGATGGCTTGATTGTTGTGATTTTGAGTTTGGCTGGTGTTCTGGCCATGTGAGGAACAATTTTTGGTTTTATATATCATCTACTCGTCGATACGAGCGTTCTGATATATAATACATAATTTTTGGAGATGGTATGAATATGTTATGATATCGTTCGATTATTCGATCCGTGTGGATTCGAGCTTCCGATCGACTTGTGGTTTTGGCATATCGATCGTAGATGTATTCCGGAGACTCTAGGTGGTCTCGGATAGGGTCTCGCCTCGATTGGCGTTACTTTCGAGTTGTAGTTCAATTTGGGGATTCGAACTTTAATCGCTTGCTTTGAAATTATATGCTTTTGTACCACAAGTGGTATTAAGATATGACCTTGATGTGATTAGGTACGTGGAAAGTGTGTTAAGTGGATTGTGGCGATCAGTGCTTATCTCAGTTTGTGTGTGAAGACGCAGCGGGATTCAGAGGTGAGTAATCTCATAATGTTCATTTACAAACGAAGTTACCTTTATCGTTTTGGGAGTTATCTATTTAACTACAAACTATAGTTGGTATTAGTAGGTATTCCTGAGTGTATGACTACGTGTGTGTGTGTGTGTATATACGTGAAATATATATGTATTGGTGGTTTTTGTTGATTGATGAAAACAATATGCATGAATGGTGCTTTTTATTGTTTTCTATTGTGGCTTTTCGGAAAACAAATGATCATGGAAATGTTGATTTCTATTGTTTGTGAAAAACGTTGAGAATGGTGTAACATTTTGAGTCTTGTGTGACTTTTTAAAATGTTTTACTCCGAGGGACCAAGAGGCCCGAGGATTTAATGTCACAAAGGTATATCAAGTAATCAAGTCTTTGCTCGGAGGAGTGGTTACGATTCAGTTAGAGCTCCAGTCTGTCTGCCAGTGTAATTCATAGGGTAATGGAACGAGATTATATCTAACTTATGAGTTTGTGTTTTAAGGACTCAAGGAGTGAGTTGCTTTCCTTGTATATGATTTATAAGAAATCAAGGTGTGAGTTGCTTTTTTTATTTCGTGTTGACAGAAATTAAGGTGTGAGTTGCTTTCTTTATTTCGTGTTTACAGAAATCAAGGTGTGAGTTGCTTTCTCTTATTTATGATTTGAAAGAAATCAAGGTGTGAGTTGCTTTTTTTATTTCGTGTTGACAGAAATCAAGGTGTGAGTTGCTTTCTTTTATTACAATTTGAAAGGAAATCAAAGCGTGAGTTATTCTTCTTTATTTCATGTGTTAAGGAATCAAAGTGTGAGTTGCTTTCCTTATCATTTGGGTGAGTTGCTTCCTTGAGTTGCATTACCATGGCTTTGGATATAATGATTTGGAAATCTGCCTTTGAGCGTCAAATATGATTTCAAATATTACTTGAAGGGTTTTGTTTTAGACTATGATCATGGATTTGAATGCTGAATTGAGACATGAGCGTATAGATTCCTTTATGAGTAGCCTTGTTGATGCATGCTATTGAAATAAGTGGAAATGATAGTGATGCCGTGAAATATGCTTATTGACTGTTAGGTTGAGAGGACTTAAACATATTGTTTGTTGCTGGTTTTTGAGTTTACTCATATAAGCTTGCAAAAGTTTACCGGGTTTGTGTTTGCAACCCAGTGCACTATTCCATGGTGTAGAGGTTTATCCTGCAGGTTAGGGTGAGCGTGGTTGAAGCCGTAGATTTTCCTTGCTATTGCAGTAGTAGGTTTATTACCTAATTGTGCTATGCACTTATTAGTCTCCAACTGTGTAATGAACGTCGTGTGTACAATTACTTACAGAATTGATGTTTCAGTTTAATTTGTAAACTTTGCTTAATGTAATATGTGACTCTAAAGAACGAGTCTGTAATTACATTGAGGGTTGGAGACATCGTTGGGTGCTAAATGTCTCAGCTAATTAATATTAGTGTCCAAACCAGCACGCTAGGTGCTCTGTATTTGGTGTAATTGTATTATTATTTATGTTTGAAATTCAGGGCGTGACAACGGGGTTAAGGGCTGATTGGGTCGGAGAGAGGTAGGGTGAACAGTGTAATTTGGTAGGTTTCCAGCGATAATAATTTTCTAAAGTAAAAATTTCCATTTATAGTAAATTTTCTGAAGCAGTAATTTTAGTTTTCTGATCATAACTTTCGTATACGAACTCCGATTTAAGTGTGCTGCGTGTCCACGAGCTAAGTTTAATGTCGTCTACAATTTTTTTGAAGGAAATTTTCTCAAATTATTAATCCATAGAAAATCAACTTTTAGGTCCACTAATCGGTATACAAAAATCTAGGAAAGTAAAACTTAAAGTAATTAACTTATATACAGTAAAATGGATAAATTGGACATGGAACGTATCCGTCTCTCTTAAATAATGTCATCCAACCAATAAGAGCTTGCCACGTCAATTAAAAATACTTGCTTAGACTTCTTTCGCTGCACGCAGAACAAATCACCTTCTCTCATATCCATTAAAGTTTCTTTCTTTTATCAAAACATCATGATTTCTAGATTCTTTGCAATCCTCATATAAGCAAGACTCCAAAATTGCACATTCACCACTATCTTATATTTTTACCGAAAATCCTATTAAATATAAAACAAATAAATTACTTGAAAAAATAAGCAAACTATCCAAAGAAAATATAGAAAAATAAGATAGTTAAGTCACATGAAAAGAGCTTATCAAACAACAAATGGTACGGTCGAATATCTAGAGATCAACCATTTTCTCCCCTGATAAAGACTAAGAAACTAAGAAACAATGCCACCAAAGGGAAGTAGTGACGGTTAGAAATAAAAAGGCAAGAAATTAGACCCTCAAATAAGATGAATGAGAAAGAAACCTAGCTAGAAAGAGAAGACTTTCACCAGGATTCAGGAGATATAGTGAAACTTGAAACTATTGAAGATCATTTTGAGAATGTTATGACTTTCCTAAAGTTACCTTACTTGGGCTTTACCGTTGGAGGAGTCAAAGTCCTTAAACATCTCAAATCCTCCATTTAAGTTAGCTGAGTTGGAAATTATGAAGAAGTTCCATAATAAGGATACAATTCCTGAAATCTATGGGTTACCAAGGAGTCTGCAGTACATTCTTCAAATAATTATAGCCAATCCTGAAGTTGATCATGCTCTAATTTGGCAAGAATTTTAAAGCTGTTTTCTTAACACAGGGATTTCAAAAGAATAAAAAATTAAACACTCAATTTCTAGTCTCAAATGAGGACTTTCACTTTCTCAGGTCTTTCATAGACGCCACTGAGCATAAACCACTTATGTTCTGACACGAAAAGTTGAAGCTTACAAGTAAACTTGACGAATCTCTAAAGAAGCTGGATTTCATGATTAAGAAGAAGCCAATGACTGCTACAACAGCTAAAGCCATTGAACAAGAGAAGAAGCTAGAAAGAGCAGCAAAGGACAAGGTACCAAGTGGGAAAGCCCCAAAATAAATGTCTTTAGAGGAAAAAACTTACGCGTCTTTGATCAAGATCTAAAAATGATTAAAAAATATCATAAGCTTTATTCCGCATGCCCTTGCGATGATCAAGATCTTGAGCAAGATATGTCCAATCATCTCATAAATGTTGCTTTTAGCCTAGATTTGAAGATAAGTTATCAAGTAATGATTAATAACGTCAAATTGGATGCCAACACCAATAACTTACCTACATCTGAGTCAGATCTTGCATACCTCTGTACCTACCAAAGACAGCAACCGGCTATAGAGATATATGATATAGGCTTGGTCACAGGCCTGAGACCAGAAAAAATATACAGTTCGAGCCCAAAACAAGTTTTTCTCCCAACAAGAATAGAATAGGGACCATACCGTTTTATTTCGGGCCTAAAATTTTGGACTTTTGAGCCCATAAAACTTATTTTAGTGTTTTTTAATTTTTCTAGAATTCAACTATGAAAAACTGAAAATCACCAATAAATAGGTAACTTTTAAGTACCGGGCATAACACAAGTCACTGTGGAAGCCAACCAACACCACCTTGAGAGACCACCCTTCGGCTTCAACAAGATGCTTCATGATAAGCATTTGTAGGCTAGAAAGGGACTTTGCATCCCACATGAAAGAAATTTGAAGGGAAGGGGGACTGTTAGTTATAAAAGGGACCTCCTCCCACTTAGATAGCTATTCCATTACATCTACATTTGTAATCTACTTGGGGGCCGCAAGGCCAAATCTATACAATCAAAGATTAAATTGGACGTAGTCTCCCCAAATGTAAGGTGAAACACTATACATCGTGAGTCTGTTCTCTCTCCCTCTCTCTCTCTCTCCCCCCCCCCAACTCCCGCTATCTAAGTAGAAACATATTTCATGATTAGTAGATAATAATTTCATTGGTTAATATACTAAACTTATATTCAATCTACCCATATGAGGGCACAAACTCTTGTTTGAGTATGTTAACAAACTCTAGGTTTGTCAAGATGAAGCACTAGTCCTAATTTTGAGAGTTGTATGTTAGTTGAAATTGCACATATTTGAATATTCTAGTACGTCACATTTCAATTTGTAATATTTTTAATGGATGGGGACTTAAGGATATTGTAAATTGTTGTACTAAATAATTTGGAATGTATTAGTTCATCTGTAATAGGTATTTTTGCGATCACTAACTCATATAAAAAGAGACAAGATTATTGATATGTTTACCAAATGATAACACACTTAATTGGTTTATTTATTTTATTTATTTTTGAGTATTTGAACTTTAAATGTAAAATAACTGTTTTCAGAGTGCTAGCATCTTTATTTTATTTTATATTTATTCAAATTCATTCATAATAATAAGAAGAGAGTAGACGAAGCCACGACGAGATAATTAGGCCACTGAATTTAGACATTAATAATTGAACTGCGACAAGAGTTTCTAGCAAGGACTGATGCACATGCAGACAACTGAATCGGGCGCACTTGGGGGGTGTTCGCAATTTGCCAAACATTGGGCTTCAACTTGCTGTCAACATTGTTTTGTGCATTATTTAAATATTATTTAGACAATATTATATATTACTTGGTCAGTTTGCAGTTACAGTAATTTATGTTATTAAAACTGACAGGTTCTAATCTGTACAAGGGAGTTGGCTAAAGATGTAGGTCACATATTAGCTCATAAACATAATGCGGCAGTAATCTAATGTGAGACATATCTGGGTATTCACTTTTTGGGGGTAATATGCAAGCAATTAATTACTTCTCATGAATTCGACATACCTATAAAGAATTATTAAACAATCAATCATAAAACATGGCTTTTAAAATGACATACCCAATGAAGAGATTACATGAACCAAGAAGAACAAGAATGATCAGAAAGCTTCGCAATGACAAATCTTTGGCCATCTCAGATAAAATGTCTATACTTCTTTAGTTGGGACAAAGGAGAAAATCTTATGGTTAAATAACTCTAGAACAACTTCTGATTTTCATATGTGCCATGGGTGTTGAATTTATAGAGTTGAAATGAGATGTAAACTAGCAACTAATTAAGCAGAATCTTGTAAACAAATCCATATGTAGATGTACATGGAAACAATATCTACACATATGGTAAACTTTTGCAACAAAAAATTGGTGAGACACATGGATGCAATTTAGAGTATAGAACAAAGTCTTGAGATCTTGATAGTTAATGTTATAAATTATTAGGAAACTTTCATGCAAAATTGAGGTGGAACAAAGATTGTTTGCCAAATCTTGCTCCACAGATACTCCTCAATATGTATACAAATCATGTATTACTATTTCCTGGCACTTTGATTCTATTTTCATACCTCATCAGTTTCTTGCAAAAAGTTTTTTTTTTTTTTAAAAAAAATTGTGAACATGCCACGTTATTCAAAATATGTCCACGAAGGTAATATCAAACTTGATATGATTGAACATTACACGTCAATGTTTTATTATTGGGGCAACTCTAATAATAAGTTCTATTTAGGGGTGCTATTCTCATTTTAGCACCCCATTCTTGCAGTATTCATATATGGCTCAATTCTCATCTCCAACAATAAGGTGCGATATGGGGGTGCTATTTTCACTATTCTTGATTAAAATATAATATGAATATAATGTTTATGTGAAGACCCGAAATTTTAGTTAAATATCTCGTAATTCAATATTTCTCAAATTATATGAATTATCAGTTGTAGGTGTGATTCGAATGTCGTTATTTGAGAAATTTGGTTTCGAATGATTTTAGTATCGAAATTTAACGTTATTTAGGGTTATTAAAATTGACTTATTTATACGTAAGGAATTTGAGGAAACTTCCTTCATGAAAGTCGTAGAGCTCGTCGATACGAGTTCGTGCATATGTGGAACGCAAGAATCGGAGTTCGTATGAGAAAGTTATCGCATTTGGAAAAGTTTCCATTTCGGGTATATATAGGCTACTATTTCCGGAAATATCCGAAAATAGCATAATATCCAAAAAAGGAAACCACGGGTTACTGTTCATCTTCTCTCTCTCTCTTCCTCCGTCGGCCCAAAACAGAGTAAATTTTTGCCGGCCTCTTTCTCACAGCTCTAGCCACCGTTTGAGGTGAAACGAAGCCCAGATCGACTCTACTCCTTCCTGTGAGTCGACTGGTGGTCACGGTTTCCCCTCTCGTGGCGGCTACACGGCGGTGGAACTCAAAACTCAATCCGAGCCCTAAAACGAACCAGCGGCGATTTCTCCTAGCTCCGGCCACGAAAACTTGAGTTCTTTATCTCGTTGAACTCGTATTAAGGAGTAGAACACGCAGCAAAAAGATCCAGACCAGAAGTGAAGCTTTTGACGTCGAACAGAGCAACTATCGGAAAATTTCGGTTTTTCGGCAAACCGGACTGTTTTTAGGTATTTTCGACCACTTGCACTCATTTTCTCACTTCGTGTTAGTTATGAAAGTTGCTCAAAATGATGAAACGAAGAGGATAAGCTCGGCCCTGACACCATTGGTGGTGGTCGGCGGCGGCTCTGCCCTAAACTCCGGCGGCACTTTCCGGCCACCTCCGGGGGTATCATAAGCAGTTTCTGCTCATTTTTAGATTCTACATGTCGATACGATCATTTTGATATATAGAATGCGAATTTTGGATATCGTATGAATTAGTTATGAATTTTACGATTTCGATTGATTTCGATCGCTCAATTTGTGATTTATGAAGTTTGGACCGTCCGATAGAATTCTAGTTTTGATATAATGATCGTAGGACTGTCCCGGTGACCTTGTGTGGTCACGGGTGAAGATCCGACCGTTGGATCTTCATATAAGTGTGTTTTTGAAATTATACGCTAAGTTAATTATCGTTTTGATTAGGTATTTCACGGATTTGTTAGCGGACGACTGTGAATCGTATTTTGGGCTGTAAGAAGACGCAGCGGGAGTTTAGAGGTGAGTAAATCTCACTTGGTTCATTTACGAACCGAATTTCCTTAATTGCCCAATTTATTTGTTATGTGTGAGAAAATGGTTTTAAGAAATGTGTTTTAAAGTATATTAAAAATAAATTTCTTGATTTTGCATCGTGTGAACTATAGTTGGTATTAGTGATCATTCTGTGTGGATGGTTATGTATATATATATTTACGTGATTATATATTGAATGGTGTGACATTGAGGTGTAGAACTGTGATAATATGTTATTGATAATTGTTGATAGTATGATTTTATTATGTTGTTAATATTTGATAAATGTTGGTGATAAGCATGTTGATTTTGTGAGTTAAATAGAAGGTAGAGAAACGTAGGATTCCGAGGATCGAATGGTCCAAGGATCTTTGGTTAATGATAACCGGAGTGTATGTGTTCTGAGGACAGGGAGGTCCAAAGTTCGACCGTTAAATAATAACGGGGATATATTATTCTGAGGACATGAAATTGTCCAAAGTTCGCGGGTTACTGAGTAACCTGGAGGTGCCGTTACTTGACCCTGGGCCAAGGTGTCAGAGGTAACGAGGCAGTTAGAGCTCTAACGTGGGGCCAAAGTGGCGATAGTTGTGATTAGGTGCCAAAGTGGCGAGAGTTGTGATTTGGTGATTGTGGAAATGTGTTCCATGTTGTTTCATGTGTGTTGGTTTGATGTTTCTTGTGGTTGTTGAGATTGTTGGATGTTTACTTGAGATAAATGAGTTGTGGTTTAATAAAATCAACCGTTCATTTTTATTTACTCACACGAGCTTTCAGAAAGCTTACCAGGTTTTGTGTTGTTGCAATCCCGGTACACTATTCAAATGGTGTAGCGGATAATCCTGCAGGTCAGGATAATCAGGGTGGTGAGCGAGCTGCGTAGGGCAGCAGGGTTGAGACCAGCACTTGGTCTATTTTGGTGTGTTTTGTAGACTCTTGTGAGCAGAACATTTTATTTATGTTAGTATTGTAATAATTGACTCGAGAGATAGTTTGCTACGAGGTTTGTATTATGGTTTATGAGATATTGGTTTTGAGAAAAAAATTTAGGACGTGATTTGTTTAGTTGTATTCATGTTTCGGATTTGAATTTATTATTCGAAATTCGGGGCGTGACAGTTTATGAATATAATATTAAAAATATTTTAATTTAAATAAATAAGGGAAAAATTTTAATTTTAATTTTTATCATAATATTTAAAAATTATTCTTATCATTTAATGAATTTTTTTTAAATTCATATTAATTTTTTTTGTCGTGATATGTAGGCATATATGACAAACAATCAAATTATTTAGAAGACATTTTGATGTGTTGTGTTAGCATATATGACAAACAACTGAATTTGAATGTGATTTCATCGCCATGTGTCAATCTCTAATTGGCTATTCAAACTACGGTTGGGTCTTTGTCTGCCACATGTCATATCTTATCTCATGATATCATTTCAAACCGTCCATAAATATGGGTATTGTCATCCTCATCTCTCACAAATTCACAAACACTTCTCATATCCAAATCCTACAAATCTCCATATTCTTTTTCTTTTGATTTTGTCAAACCGTTCATAAATATTGGGGCATTGTCACCTCATCTCACACAAATTAACAAACACTTCTCATATCCAAATCCTACGAATCACCATATTCTTTTCCTTTCGATTTTGTCAAACCGTTTCTGCAATGAATCGTTTGACGAAATGGTTGCAGAAAGATCAAGAAGAGGCCGTCACAAGAACCCGTCGAAGAGCCATTATTATGTATGTCACTACCTTGCAAATCTAAACTCTGGAAGATGAGGATTCACAATAGGGTGATTCTTCAAAAAGTCGTAACTATAAGGTCAGGGATCGAGAGCTTATGGATCTTCAACTCAAAGCTCAATACTTCACAGATTCGTGTAGGTATGAACCAAACATATTTCGTAGTTGAAATAGAATACAACCTTGGGTCTTTGACAGGATGATGCATGACGTTGCCAACTACAACTTATATTTTGTTCAGAGAAGAGATGCTAGTGGGAGGGTCAGCTTATAGACTGAACAAAAACTGACATACACCATGAGGATGCTCACATATAGCATCACAGCTGACTTTTGCGATGATTACATAGATATTGTGAAGTCCATTGCCATTGAAATTTTAGAGCACTTCACGAGAGCAATCTAGAACGTGTACCATGAGACTTACCTCCGCTGACCAACACCTGTAGATTTGTGATTGCTGCTCGACAAAGTTGTAAAAAGGGGATTCCTGGAGATTGTCGGGAGCCTTGATTGTATGTATTGGCAGTGTAAAAATTGTCCGATCGGATGGGCAAGGCATTATTTTGGCTATAAGAGGAAACTGACAATCATTTTATAGGCGGTAGCCTCCTTTGATACTTGGATTTGGCACGCCTTCTTCGAACTTCTAGGTTTCCTGAGTGATATTAATGTCCTTGGATGTTCACCTTTGTTCAATAGCGTATGCCTTGGTTAAACTCCTCAAGTGAGCTACCAGGTAGGTAATATGCGTTATGGCCAATGTTATTACCCAGTTGATGGCATATATCCTAAATGGGTGGTATTTGTACAAGCAATTAGAAACCCGAGGACACCGGAGATATAACATTTCACAAGGATGCAGGAAGCATACAGAAAAGATGTGGGAGCATTTGGTATTCTCCAAGCTCGTTGGGCAATCATAAGAGGACCAGCTCGTGGGTGGAGTAAAGAGAACCTTCAATATATGATGCAGCCATTATCTTGCACAATATGATTGTCAAAGATGCAACAGAGCCATTTGATCCAAATGATATCCTAACTAGACTAAGGAAAACAGAGAAATATGCCAGACTAGAAATTGATACCGATGTTCGTCGCAATCCGTAACAATTAAATCAATTCTTGCGTCATTATAGGGAGGTTAGATATCTAGTGATGAATAAAAACCTCCAAGATGATTTAGTCGATAACCTATGGACCATGAAGCTACAAGCTGATCAAAACCACCAGTGAGGAATTTTAAATTTATTGATTTCAATAAGTGGTCATGTTGTCATGATAAGGGATCATGGTTGTGTTGTTGTGTGGTGTAATTTACTTTGTGTGATGTGCTTTTACTTCGTGATCATGCTTTATTATGAAAATAAAAGTTGAATGCTTTATTACGAAGATGATCTAATCAAGAAGATAATTTTTATTTTCATAATTTAAAACACAAACAATTCAAAGCAAAAACAACTAACAAATAGCAACAGCAACCATAATAATAAAAAATTCAAACTAATAAACCAATATCTATTACATCTAAGATGTCTCATGAAGTGGATCAAAAGTGGCCAAACTTGAGTTGTCTCCTTGAGGGGGTGTAGGATCTTGAGATTGTTCTAGGATGCTTGAGGTTCATGCCTCCTTATCAATTATCATTAAGGTGAACATTGATGGAACCTGACGGGACTCGCTCCGGATTTCACCTTGAAACCTGAAGCGGTCCTGCGCAGCCCATCCTAGAATAAATTCTACCAGAAATTTGGCAAAACTTTCCCTAAAGGCAAACTATCCAAACCTATAGAAAGACATTTACACTTCTACTATCAAACATCATTCTCCCCTCCTGGAGCCATCCTGCTCCCCAAATCACAACATTTCCCAATTCATAATACACAAGTCTAAACTTAACAACATTAATCACACAGTTTATCAAAGCAATTATAAAACAAAAGGTATACAATAATAAAAAGAAAAGAGGGTAAATGATCGATAGATTCTACAATGCGAAAGTGGTGACAACTATGTCTCAACTCCGTGTACGCCCAACCTCAACTAATCTAGTGTTGATGTTCAATATTCTGCAGTAGCTAAACTATGATCAACGCAGGTCCGGTGGGTGGACCGTTACTTGATATTGTCAGTATTTCTGCTACCTGTCAAGTGAAATACAAAGAGGGCGTCAGAGGGAGACCACGTCGGGCGGTCTTCTCTTCTCTGATGCCTAAGTTAGTCAATGTATTTGTGTTGACATGGTAACAATAGACAAGTAGTATATGCGTAATAAATGAGGAGAGAGGAGAGAACCTTTTATAGGTGGGGAGAGAGCTGATCTTCTCCATGTTTTCGATGTGGGACTGATATGCTTCAGTTCCCAGTTTCTGGAGCTTCTGATGCTGTGTAGGCGCGGCGCGTGGCAGCACGTCAGTGATGATCTGGGGGTAAGTCGGGGCCTAGGCAGTAGCCTGCTTGGCTGTGTTCCCATAGGTGACTCTTATGGCGGGAGTTGGTATTTCTGGCGATAGTATGAGCGTGGCTCATTATAGCTAATTATGCTAGGCAAATGCCTTAGTTGGGGAGTTGCTTAGCAGTTTGAAGTGTTACTCTCGCTAGACTTACAAAGCATAATTAGCGTCAGTGCGTTGTCAACCATGGACTTATTAAGCAAACTCTTTATACCCTTTTGGGTGGGCCCCTGTTAGGCCCTCCAGGGAGTCCCCCACTCCCCGGCTAAGATAGACCTCTGTTTGGTCTCTGTATTGTTTGTTGAGGGGATCTATGTTGAACAGAGGGTGTTGGGTAGCGAGCCCAAACTTTGATACCCAACTGGAGGGGTCAACGTGCCTGATCAGGGCTGGCGAAGACTGTTGACGTGTCCCTGTTCTTGTCCTAGATGACCACGGTTTTAATGCAACGCCACATGGTGGTCGTTATCTATATGAGGCATAGCCTGAGGAATCGGAGGTGGCGGGAATCCCTCCGCTGAGGGTAAGGGGGCGATGGCGTCGCGAGGACTGATGTTTGTGAGACATTTGCTAGCGGTGTTGTGCGTAGCGGAAATTTGCTTGCGAGATAAGGAGAGAAGTTTTGCTAACGGTGTTGCACGTAAAGGAGATTGCCTTGCTTGCAAGATAAGGAGAGAAGTTCCGCTAGCGGTGTTATGCGTATCAGATATTCGTTTGCAAGATAAGGAGAGAAGTTCCGCTAGCGGTGTTGCGCGTAGCGGATATTCGCTTGCAAGATAAGGAGAGAAGTTTCGCTAGCGGTGTTGCGCGTAGCGGATATTCGCTTGCTCAGATAAGGAGAGAAGTTCCGCTAGCGGTGTTACGTGTAGGGGAGACTCGCTTGCTAGATAATGAGAGAAGTTCCACTAGCGGTGTTGCGCGTAGTGGAGACTCGCTTGCCAGATAATAAGAGAAGTTCCGCTTACGATGTTGCGCGTAGCGGAGACTCGCTTGCAAGATAAGGAGAGAAGTTTCGCTTAAGGTGTTGCGTGTAGCGGAGACTCGCTTCTAAGATAATGAGAGAAGTTCCGCTTGCGGTGTTGCGTGTAGCGGATACTCACTTGCAAGATAAGGAGAGAAATTCTGCTAGCGGTGTTGCGCGTAGTGGAGACTCGCTTGCTAGATAATGAGAGAAGTTCCACTAGCGGTGTTGCGCGTAGCGGAGACTCGCGTGCTAGATAATGAGAGAAGTTCCGCTTGCGGTGTTGCGCGTAGCGGAGATTCACTTACCAGATAAGGAGAGAAGTTCTGCTAGTGGTGTTGCGCGTAGCGTAGACTCGCTTGCAAGATAAGGAGAGAAATTTCGCTAGCGGTGTTGCGCGTAGCGGAGATTCGCTTGCCAGATAAGGAGAGAAGTTCTGCTAGTGGTGTTGTATGTAGCGGAGGCTCGCTTGCAAGATAAGGAGAGAAATTTCGCTAGCGGTGTTGCACGTAGCGGAGATTCGCTTGCCAGATAAGGAGAGAAGTTCCGCTAGCGGTGTTGCGCTTAGCGGAGACTCGGTTGCAAGATAAGGAGTGAAATTCCGCTAGTGGTGTTGCGCATAACGGAGACTCGGTTGCAAGATAAGGAGAGAAATTCCGCTAGTGGTGTTGCGCGTAGCGGAGATTCGCTTACCAGATAAGGAGAGAAGTTCCCTCTGGTATAGGGGCATTGAACCTAGACGATTGGTATACTCGCCCCCTTTGATGGCTTCTGCCACATGGCCGTCATGCGTCGGTCTGACGTTTGGGATTGTAAATTCTCAGCACGCCCGTCTCTTCGTCATTAATGTGAGTAATTATCGACTCAATCTCCAAGGCGACGCCTCGGTTATTCCGGAAACTAAATGCCATTGTGGGACACGTATGAGGCTGGAGAGTGACATCGATTTTTGGTTAACAGGCCTAGATTTGATTGATGTTGACATTAAAAGGGGGGAAAACCAGAGGTTGTCACCATTATCTCTACTTCAAACTTTCTCGTCATCCTCAAGCTCTGTTTTCTGGCACTTGAGAAGTGACTTTTGCCATTCGAGCGAAAGATCCGTGTTTTGGTGCAAAGGATCTCCAGAAGTGAAGGCGTAGAGTTCGAACGCTCATGAATTCTCACACCAGTAGGTTAGTGATTTTGAGCCTCTTCAGTTTTTTTTTTTGTTTATGTTTTGCTCTGCCACTTTCTGGGTTTTCGATTTGAATGGTTTCTTGTGTCTTCACTGGTGTGCCCTGGAGGGTGCAACACGCATTTTGCAGGGGGGGGTCTCTTCTGGTGTTTTTGACAGAGATGAGGTTTAGGGATTATTGGTAGATGGTCGAATCTGAGTTAGTGTGGGTTGGTATTCGTGTTTTGGTCAAATTTGGGTAAATGTTCTTAACGTTCCTAGATGAAAATTGTCGTAGGGTTAGCTTAGATCTTGTGTGAACTAACTGGTTTGGGTTTTAGGGTTTGTGATGGCTAGCGTCATAGAGATTTCGAGCAGTGAGGATTCCGGGTCTGACGTGTTGTTCAGCGAGGCGGATTGAATATTTATTGATTCGTTGTGTCCATCTGCCCCTGTAGGAACCTCACTGTCGGAACCGCTAGACATCGAGGTGGGTGACCGGGGAAGCGGCTATGGGTCGAGGTGGGCGATCGGAGAGTTCTGGGACAAGGGAGGATGATGGCGGACGCAAGCAGGTGAGGAGAGGCTAGCAAGCAATAGCCCAGCTAGTGGTTCCGCTGATGGAGGAGACGTCGGTAGAGAGGGAGTGGAGTCCACCTGGTTCTGTCTGACCGAACCGCGTTGATGAAGCGGGAGGGGCGATGACCGAGGCGGCTGTCACCCGCCTGAAGCTGGCATTCCGCTTACCTGGAGTGGTGAAGTTGCGCCCGCCAGCTGCTAATGAGCATCCATTTTGCCGACGGGGTTTCATGAGGCCATCTTCCGCCAAGGTGTGACTCTTCCGCTACTCCCACATCTGTAGATTTTGGTTTGTGAGTTTGGCCTCGCCTTTGGGTAGATTTGTCCCAACATGTGGCGGTTACTGATAGCGCTGAACTTGTTATGGTGCTTGTCTGGTTGTGAGGGTCCAATAGTGGTGGAGGTGCTACATTTCTTTGAGTTGGTGTACGTGAGGCACCGAGGTTGTAGCGATCAAGTGAATTTGAGTCGGCGGCAAAGGGCGCCCAAGTTAATCGAAAATATGAAGGATTACATGTCGCATTGGTGGGGGACCATCTACGTTGCCACCGACGGGTGGGAATACCAAGCGGGGCCGAATGTGGGGCCGCCGAGCTTTCGAATTAAGTTTGAGTTTCAGCCCATCAAAGGTTGTTGTCGACCTCCGCTACTCCAGATTTTGGCCTTTGCTTGTCGACTCTTATAGTTCTAATCATGTCTCACTTTTTTTTTTTTAGCGGGCTTACGTTACAACCTGACTCGCTAGGAGGAGTGCCACGTGGCGTGGATTAGAGGGTGTTGGCAGAACTGCAACCTGCTTAACCTTAGGCTTCTCACTGGTTCGGAATTGTTGGTCACCCAAGAGTTGACTTACACCCTTAGTGGGTAACTTTCAGTGATTTGTGTTCTTGTCTGGTTTGCAGCGAGCTAACTTGTTATTTGTTTTTGTGCAGAATCTCCGCCGGAAAATAGAAGGAGCCAAGAGTCTTTTGCCAAGGCGATGCACCGTGTAGAGATGAATGATTTCTTAGAGAGCATGTACGCTCAAGGGCCGGCGGCCCAGAAGACTGCGGTCGACCCGGAGACACTGGCGCTGAGCCAGTCTGAGGTGCCTGTGGTGTTGCCGATGGCTCACCACTCCCATCTTGGAGCCGACGGTTTGCCAGCCGTTCAGGCGGGGGTTGTTGTTGGTTGTGGCGTTGCTGGTGGGAGGGCAGCTCTTGCATCCGCTGCGTAGACAAGGAAGAGAGTTGCAGCCACCTGACATGGTCCCAAAAGGAGAAAGCGGTGGCCACGAAGGCACCGGTTACGATTGCGAGGTTGGAGCCGTAAGTGGCATCAAGGTCTGTTGCCGCCGGTGCTACACAAGTATTGCAGAAGAAGCGGCGCCAGAATGACGAGGCGGAAGAGACAGAGACCATAGGGGCCCGTCAATAGAAAAAGTCGAAGCAGATTGTGCTAGAGGCTATCGTCTTTGCTGGAAGGGTGGCTCGGACGAGTGACCTGGATTCCTTCGCTGCCTATTCCAAGTTTCTGACGGACCTTGAGCGGAAGTACTTATATCACCAGTGTGAGAGGCTGGGGTCCGGAGGCCTGGAGGAGGTTGTTCCCTCCACTGCCCTTGATCAATCACCCTTCAGATCTGCCTTTGGGCATTTGTTTGTTGGGTTGCATTAGTTGTTTCTAGCAGGGTCGAGTCAGCCCCGCACTGAGCGACAACTGAGGGAAGAGGTTGGCGGTCTCCAGGGGGAGTTGGCGGAAGCCAAAGAGAGATTGGCGGAGGCTGAGCGGCGCATATCCAAGGCCGAGTGTGATCTTTTAGATGCCCGTGGCAAGCTATCTGTCGCCGTTGAGCGTGACCTCGAGCTGAATAATGACATCTCCAAGCTGTAGCAGGACATAGTTCTGCTAAAGGATCAACTGGTAGCTAAGTCAAGAAGATTGAGATCCTTCAACGGGACTCCGCAGCCAAGTCTGCCGAGGTGAAGAGGTTGGAGGGTGAGGTTGCCCGGCGTGAAGCAGATAAGAGTTGCACGGAGGCCGCCGCTGTGGAGGCGTTCAAGTAGTCCGCCGAGAACAAACGTGTGATGGCGGAGGCGGCAAAGTCTGGCACCGTCGCTAACCTGGAGTTGCTGAAGCAGAAGGGTGCTATCGACTGGGTGAAGGCGTCCCAGCCTGCCAGGCCATCAGTGCAGACAGCGCCTCCTGCGAGTGGTGTGACCCCTACTCAGGCTGAAGGTGTTTGTTCAGGAAGTGGGGAGGGCAGTGAACATATGATGGACGACTCTCAGCGGACTCCACCTCCTACGCTGTCTGAGGTTTGGCGTGCCGGCTTTCTGGCTGCACATATTTGACCGGATGGTACCATTGTGACACCCTGTCCGACTGCTCGTGGGTCCGACCAGACAAGCCATATGACGGAGCAACAATCATAGCTGGCAAGCGAGGATTGTGTTGCAGCTTTCCAAAACCCGTGAAGACCGGCCATTGTAGTGTCGCTGAGACCTCATACATGTTTTTTTTTTTTTGCGCTGCTAAGGCTGTTTAATTTTGGAAACTTCTTTGGGTGGATCCCTAATGAATTCAACTGATTACTTGATTTCGAGATTTTTGCTGTAGTACTCGTTGATTTGTGTTGGTTGCATGTCGCCATACTGTTAGAGTCTTGACCTGTGTTTTTGTTAGTCAATCGAAACATTAAAGGAATTAAAATTGTTCCAACTACACGAGGTAGCGGACGTGGTCCGCCGAATGTTGTTGGCTTTGCCAATTAATTCTTGTGCATGGGCTTGGCAACAATGGTTTGAATAATTCCTCGTTTCATTGGTAACTGATGGATCAGCGTTTACAAAGGTGGGGTTGTACCCGTTAGGTAGCTTTCCTTAGCTAAATATTGAACAAAAATTTAGCTAAGTCAAGATGCTCTTGGGTAGTGGCATGACTATTTGTAGTAATATCGAAGGTGTTCGATATTCCAAGGGTGGGTCATTATGACACCATCCTTGTCCATTAAGTAGAAGGTGTCGGGGCTAACGACTTTCAGAATTTTGTATGGACCTTCCCAAGTTGGGCGGAGTGCAGTTGGCGGTGGGATGATCTCCTTCATTACCCAGTCCCCTAGTTGGAGGTTCTGGGCCTTGACCCTGGCGTTGTAGAAACGCGATACCCGCTGTTTGTTTTGTAAATTGTGCAAATGGGCCTTGTGTCGTTTTTCCTCTAGGAGGTCCTTTTCTAGGATGATGCCTTCGCTGTTGGTCTCAAGGCAGTAGCCTTCGACTCTAGCGGTGGGTTGAGTGACGGAAGTTGGGGTAGTCCTGATGGCCCACAGGACTTCAGGCAACTTTTCCGCCCATAAACCTTTGGCGTCGTCGAGTTTCTTTTTTAGCAGCTTTTTGATTATCTTGTTTGCTGCCTCGACGTGGCCATTGGTTTGGGGGTGAGCGACAGATGCGAAACTCATCCGGGTGCCCAAGTTAGCGGTGAAGGATATGAGCTCCTTGTTGTTGAACTGTGTGCCGTTGTTTGTGATGATTGTATGGGGGACGCCATAGTGACAGTAGATGTTCTTCCTGAGGAAGTGAATTACCTTAGCGGTAATTATTACTGTCAAAGGTTCTGTCTCTATCCACTTGCTATTGTAGTCGATGGCGACGATGATGTACTTGAACTGTCCTTTTGCGGTTTGGAACTTTCCTATTAATTCTAGGCCCCAAGTTGAGTAAATCCATAGGCCAATGATGATTAAAAGGGGTTCCGCCGGGGCATGTGGGAGGTCAGCATATTGTTGACATTTATGGCAGGACTTCGATATCTTTCTGGCATCGTTGCTGAGTGTAGGCCAAAAGTAGCCCTGTCGCATTGTGAGATTGGCCAGGGATCTGGCGCCCGAGTGGTTTCCTCATTCTCCGCCGTGTATTTTTGCAAGTAAGACTTTTCCTTCCTCTGGGGTTAGACACCAGAGGTTGGGTGAGTGAAACCCTGGAGGTAAAGTTTGCCATTCTGGATGTTGTAACCGGTTGCTTTCCACAGGAGTTGTCGTGCTTCGACTTTATCCGCTGGCAGAGTCGCATTGCGTTTATACTCGATGATTTCGTCCATCCAACTGGGGCTGACTCCAATGTTAAAAATCTCTACTAGGGTTTTTGTGATGCTTGGTCTGTCAAGACTCTCCACCCTTGTGTCCGACGGACTTTGGTGTGGTTGAGCGGTTACCAGTCTTGCTAGTGAATCAGCCTTGGCGTTCTTTTCCCTGGGGATCTGTGTGATGGTATGGAAGTTGATTTTTTTGAGAAGCATCCTGACGTATCCCAAGTATGCCGCTAGCTGTTGATCTTTAGCTTGGAAACTATCGTTGACTTGATTAACGACTAGCTAGGAGTAGCTAAATATGTTGACGCTGTCAGCCCCCGAATCGATGGCGAGGAGTAAGCCGACAATGAGTGCTTCATACTCCGCCATGTTGTTAGAGGCTTTGAAATTGAACTTTAATGCGTATTCCGCGTTCAGTCCCCCCGACCCCGTCAAGATAACGCTAGCGCCGTTGGCCTTTGTGCAAGTGGACGTGTAGGTTCCGGTCTGAGTGTTGGGGGACTGGGTTGTCAGCGGTTAATATTTCTGTGTCGGGCTTAACCTCTCTGCCTATTTCAACCTGTCGCTCCGTGAGCTCAACAATGAATTCCGCCACCACCTGGCCTTTCATGGCAGTCCTAGGCTTGTAGTCAATGTCAAACTCGCTGAGCTCGGTGGCTCACTTGCTGAGGATCCCCGAGTGTTCAGGGTTCTGCATTACCTGTCTTAGCGGCTAATTTGTTAGGACATGTATTGTGTGGGCCCGAAAGTATTGGCGGAGGCGTTTGGCTGTGACGATGAGTGCGAGAGCAAGTTGCTCTAATGGGGGATATCTTGTTTCTACCCCGCTCATACCTCTGCCGGCATAGAATACGAGGAGTTCCTCGTGACCGTCCCGCAGGAAAATGGCACAGCTTACTGCTGACTGTAATACCGCTAGGTATATATACAATGTCTCCCCTTGTACAGGAATAGGAAGGAGTGGGACCGCTGCCAGGTACTCTTTCAAGCTTTGGAACGCTACGTCACAGTCTCTGTTCCAGTCGATGACCTTCTTGTGGGTTGTCTTCATAACTTTGAAGAATGGGAGATATCTGTCAGTAAGTCTGGAGATAAACCGAGAAAAGGCGGTTAGTTTGCCCTGGAGGCTTTGAATGTGCTTCTTCCACTCTGGAGCCTTCATGTTAGGGATGGCCTGCACCTTGTCAGGATTGGTTTCTATGCCCTGTTCATTGACTATGTAACCAAGAAATTTGCTGGTGGTGACGCCAAAGAAACATTTTTCTGGGTTGAGGCGCATGCCATAAGCCAAGAGAATGGTGAATATGATTATGAGGTTTGCCACGTGTCCGCTAGCCTTGATGCTTTTTACCAACATGTCGTCCACGTAGACCTCGATGATTCTTCCCAGATGTTCAGCGAACATGGCATTCATCAACAGTTGGTAAGTTACCCCGGTGTTCTTCAGACCGAAAGGCATGACATTGTAGCAGTATAGGCCCTTGTCGGTGGTGAAGGAGGTGCATCCCTGATCGTCCGGGTGCATCTTAATCTGGTTGTAGCCGGAGAATGCATCCATCATGCTGAGCAGCTCTTGTCCAGCGGTTGCATCGACCAGTTGGTCTATGCAAGGCAGCGAGAAGCTGTCCTTGGGGCTGGCCTTATTGAGGCTCTTGAAGTCGACACACATCCTCCACTTTCCGCTAGGCTTTTTGATGACGACCAAGTTGGATATCCACTGGGGGTAATTGACTTGGCGGATGAATCTAATGTTCTGGAGCTTGGCAACCTCTTCCCCTATTGCACGACACCTTTCCTCATCAAAGGCCCTTTGTCGCTGCTTGACAAGGTAGGAGGATGGTTTGATGCTCAATTTGTGCGTTATGATCTCAGGGAAGATACCTGGCATGTCAGCGTAGGACCAGGCAAAGACAGCTGCGTTGTCAAGTAGAAATTGGGTGAGTTCATCCGCTATCGCTTGGTCAAGCTGAGCACTGATGCGGACTGTCCACTCAGGGTGTTTGTCTGAGATGTTGATGACCCTCAAGGAAGTTTCTGGGTTGACAGGGTCTTTTTTGACATATTTCTTCTCATCCTCCCTAGGGTTCTCAAAGATGTTTGGTGCTGGTGCACGGTTTCCCACCATTAAGATCTCATAGCGGCGCGCCGAGCGTGCCACAGTTGTGGAATAACATTCCCGTGCCAGTTGTTGACTTCCCTTGACACAGCTTGTCCCGTTGGGCGTAGGAAACTTCATGAGAAGCATATATCCAGCTATGATGCACTTGAGCTTGTTGAGCTCCGGTCGACCAATAATGGCATTATATGAGCTGAAGCAGTCTACAATGATGAACTGTATGTGGATTTCTGCTGTACGCGGACTAGTGCCAATAACTAGTCGCATGTAGTCGGAACCCAATGTTTGTGTGACATTACTGGAGAAACTAAGCAATGGCTCATGATCTTGTAGTAATTTCCTATTTCGTAGGAGTTTGCTGTAACAACTGGTGAAGATGACATTTACAGCAGAACCGCTGTCGATAAGGACTCTTCCTACCGACCATTTGCCGAGTATGGCGTCGATTAAGAATGGATCGTTGTGGGGTAAATGTACTCCTCGCTCCTCTTCCTCTGAGAAGGTAATGAGTTCCCAACTAGCCTTTGGAAGTTTAGCGGACCTCTCGTAGCGGATGTTGCAAATTTAGTTGGGGTGGTTAGCACGTGCATAGCTCTTCTTTGCCCTATGAGACATGTTGGTGATTGTGGCACCACCGTCGATGGTGTTGATGCGGCCCATCGGTTCAATGTTAGCAACCACAGGTGTAAACTTTGAATTGCTCCATCTTACCATCTCGGTATAAAGTTTCGATGGCTGTTTTGAGAGCATGGCAGTTGTTGGTGTTGTGTTTGTTGTCCTCGTGGTATTTGCACCATTTGCCTGTGTTTCTGGGTTTTCCCACGCTTGGGTATTTTCTTGGGGGTGGTGGCGGAATCTGATCTTTGCATTGGTTGAGTATATCCTCGTATGAGCTGTGAGGACTGTAAACACTACATATTGCTGGGAGGACTCCGTAAGTTTATCACGGTTATCCCCCTGCGATGAGCGGCTGGCCCTATTGTAATGTTGGTCCCTCTACCACTTGCTCTGGTAGTTGCCTTGTTGCCACTCTCTCTTCTTGTCAATTGGTGGCATAGCAGTGGTCTTGCTAGTGGTTTCCCGATTGCTGGTGAAGGGCTGGGCTGCCTTTACAGGTGTTGGTGGTGGTGGTGGGCTTTCTCCGTACGTGATGAATTCTGCATGTGCATGAATGACAACCTCGCTCATGACATGGTCGTAAGTGGCATTTGGATGAATGTAATTGAGGTGATAGAGGAATGGCCCTTTGAGGAGTCCTTGCTTGAAGGCTGCCAGTGCCATTGTCTTATCAAGATCGCGGCACTAAGACGTTGCTACCTGCCATCTGGTGACAAACGCCTTCAATGATTCCTCTGTCCGCTGCTTGAGGTTGAACAGCTGAGTTGTGTTATGATGTCTGCCGGCCAACAGGATGAACTAAGCAAGGAAAGTATTTGACAGTCCTTGAAATGAGTCGATAGATCCTGGTGGGCATTCAAAGAACCAGCACATTGCCTCACCGTCCAATGTTTCGCTGAACAAGTGGCAGAGGGTGGCGTCATCCAATCCCTTGTTGTTGGTGACCTTTTTGAAGGTGTCCATGTGGACGAATGGGTCAGAAGTGCCGCTGTAATGTGACATCTTTGGTGTCTTTGCGTGTGCTGGTCTGACGGCCTGTAGGATCCTAGCAGTGAATGGCCCTGGTCTGGATGTGAAAAGGGGATTTGGTATTCTTGCTGGGGCACCTGCCACCTCCAGGATTAGCCTCTGCTCCAACTGTTGCATCCTTTCCAGTATTAGGGTGGTGGCATCGCCAGCTAGCCCCTCTTGGAGGTTCTGCCGGATTGACCCTTGCCTGGCGGCAGGTGGGTTACCTTCGATCCTAGCTCTTAATGCCAAGCGGTTGGTATTTGGTTGTGATTCCGCTTCTTGCTCCATAATTAGGCGGGGCGGAAGAGGTGAGCCCCTTAATCTGGCGGGTTCAGCGGTACTTGCATCTGTATGATTGGTACATGTATAATTCCGCTGGTGTTGGGTCGACTGCGTCTGGTGCTCCGTGACTATTCACTCTGTGCTATATTAGCGTTTGCCTCCAGTGCCTTTTTTAATTCGTCGAACCTCGACATTAGCGTGGCCACTTGTTTATGGGCTTTCGCCTTCTCCCGGTATTCTTGTTCGCACTCCCTATTTGCTTTGTGGAGGTCCGTCAGTGCCAGCTCGTACATAGCGGCAAGGTCCTGGACAGCTGGGCAACTGCTGCTCGGTTGGGCCTCGGCTGCAGTTTGGGTCTGCTGGACCTGGGATGAGCCCTGGGGACCCATACTAGGGTTGGTTGGAGTGTTGAATAGTGCTCGGTTAACGTTGACTGCTGGGTCAACGCTAGCCGCGGTGTTGGGGTTGGCAGACTAGTCTGCCTACTCCTCGACGTTTTCCCCGCTACCGTTAGTAATGGTGGTGGTGGGGTGACTTTTTGTTCAAAAGATTCCCACAGACGACGCTAATGTTGATATTTAATATTCAGCAGTAGCTAAACTATGATCAACGTAGGTCTAGTGGGCGTACCGTTACTCGATATTGTCAGTATTTTCGCTACCTGTCAAGTGAAATACAAAGAGGGCGTCCGCGTCGGGCGGTCTTCTCTTCTCCGATGCCTAAGTTAGTCAATGTATTTGTGTTGACATGGTAACAATAGACAAGTAGTAAATGCGTAATAAATGAGGAGAGAGGAGAGAACCTTTTATAGGTGGGGAGAGAGCTGATCTTCTCCATGTTTTTGATGTGGGACTGATATGCTTCAGTTCCCAGTTTCTGGAGCTTCTGATGCTGTGTAGGTGCGGCGTGTGGTGGCGAGTCAGTGATGATCTGGGGGTAAGCCGGGACATAGGCAGTAAGTAGCCTGCATGGCTATGTTCCCATAGGTGACTCTTATGGCGGGAGCTGGTATTTCTGGTGATAGTATGAGCGTTACTCATTATAGCTAATTATGCTAGGCAAATGCTCATGTAAGTACATCTAGCCTGTAAACTAGGCATTTGAAATCGAAGGGCCTAGGGGAAAGTATTGAGAAAACACGTTAGCGTGAGTGGACAAAATTAACTGAAGAAGATAATTAAGATGAAGCAAAGCTTTAATACTTTCCCACGTGCTCTTCCTTAAAAACCTCCATGCATACATTGTTGATAAAACATTTATCTTTAAATTTAAGAATCTCGTGAAAACATACCAGCCCCGCTGGTTAAGATAAAAACGAACAAGCCCCTCTAGTCAAGAAACGATAGAGTATGGGGAAGAAGAAATCACCATACAATGAAGGAGCCTCCTAAGGTCTATCCTCGACTTCGACCCACAAACACAAAGTAAGTGAGAAGGAGACTCGACTACAATTCACATGAGGAGCAGAACTAAAAATAAAGCAACCCAAATATGGTGAAGGAACATTCAAAAACCAGTAAATCCATAAATCTTCCCCAAATCTTGCAATAGAAAACACGAGTACGATTCCAAACCCTACTTGATAAATCTCAAGAGAAAAATAAAGTAAATCAACGATGTGTCCCACACGCCAAAAGTATTCTCAAATCGATAACGAAATAGTTGGAATTAAAGTAGATTCATAAACAATAACCTAAAACCAAAATCATCACTAAAGCATTCCCAATGCCGAAACCAAAAGCCGATAAATAATCAAGAATATAATTCCATCGAAAATCCAATTTTCGAAAATCTTTCAGAAATTTCAAAATCGACGAATAAAAATATAGTATATAATTATGGAAATCACCTCAGAAAATAATTCCTCAAATATAATTATAAATCGTAAGTCCAAATCCGAGCATAGAAAACTCACGTTCGAAAATAATGATGGAAAATCCAATCAATATTCCACTAAATATTCAAAACCAAATAATATCTGAAACTAATTAATATGCTCGACAAATAATATGATAACTAAGTAAAGAAATAATTTGAGAAATAAATATAGGGATCATCATTTAAAACAAAAATCCACTCACAGTATACAGCGTATGGATCCTTGTCAAGCGATGGGTCGGTAACTTGTTATGTACAAGATTATATTCCTTAAATAACAATTCGACAATTAAATACGATTCTACAATGAAACTCGAAATCCCTTCATAGACCAACATCTCCATTTCTCTTCGGATTCAGCCCAAACTTCACCACTACGATCGATTCGTCCGTTTAAGCATTCTAGAGTAGACCCGAGAGAAATTCGACAGTCGGATTCTTGTAAATCGACAATTGAAACCCCACACTTCGGATTATCATAATCGATACTAAAACATCTTCAATTTTCATAAAACACACATCAACATGCTCCACAGGTTACAAGGAACGCACGCACCCCCACGTACCACAACACAATTCCCTATATTTTGCTAAGTTATTTCTTTTAACTTGATCAATTTAACTTAGTTAGTGTTTTAAAGGTAAAATGGAGTCTCAAAGTCCAAAAATAACTAAGGAAGACACAAGTGGCACAGAAATGAAGAATAATAAAAAAATGGAAGTTCACCCAGTTTGACTAGGAAAAGGAATCCAAATTGGAGTAGGAGTCTGAAGCCGACTTAGATTAGGAGTTCTACTTGAACAAGGAAACCCAATTCTGCTCAGATAAGGAAACCTAGTGTGACAAGGAGTCCCTGTTGGATAAGGATTACTCAAGAATGTTCCGGAAGAGTGTAGAAGCATCTCGGAAAAGAAGTTCGTATTTGACTTGGAAACTTGATTGCATATGGAGTTCTGATCATATTAGGAGACCTGTGGAAGCTAGGAGAAGACATGGAACATTCATGAAGTAGCTAGAAATGCCTGGAAGGCATTGAAGGTAAGAAATCCTAAATGGACATGAGTTGTGCTTTGAAAGTCAAATCCATTATAGAATATAGCTCAGAGCTCAGAAAATTATGATCTTTATATGATAGGAAGCTATGGATGTCTAGTTTCCAGAAATTTTTATGGCTTGTCGATATCTATTTTCTAGAAGAAGTTATGTCCGATTTAGTGCACGGAGGTTAAGTCTGCCGGAAATCTGTTTTGTGTCAAACAAAGTCCTACATCAACAAAGCTTAGAAGAACTCAAGTAGGAATGAAGTGGGAGTGCTTTTGATGTCTCCCTATATATACCTAGTGTATTTGACATTCAAAGGTTCACCACTTTTCTCCACGATTTCATTTTCTCACTTGTCCTTTTGAGTTTTCAGGTTTTTTCACATCTTCAAGTTCCTAGCCGTACCATCCTCCATCTTTGCCATGAACTCCACCTTGCACCACCTCCTTGGAGCTGCGTTGGATCTTTGGGACGTGACTAAGGGTTGTTCATACCACCTTCCATGTGTTTTCTTCATGGTTTTGTGTATTTGTTAGATAGAATTTCTGTTTTGATTTTCTTTGTGTAAAACTGAAACCATGAGTTGATAATCTGATTTTTGGATGCAATTTAATATTCTTTTCAATGTTTGATTTGTTGATGTGTTCTTGATTCTTGTTAGTTGCCGATTTAATGGAATGATAATCTGATTTTGTTTTATAGAAAACTTTTGCATGTTCTTGTTCTTTGGTTGCAAACTTAGGATGATTGCATGTAATTGGAACTAGTAATTAGGTTTATGCATTGTAACCCTAATTCACTTAAGTAGTAAAGGCTTTGGACAAAGATCAAAATCAGGTTATGTATGCAATGAATAGACTTGCGTTGAGTACTTGGATTTGCATGTTTATTGACCGAACCTTCACTTGTTCTTAATGATTCGAATGCATGAGATTACAAATTGCGTTGATTGTGTGATACTTTTTTTCAAAATATGTCGGATTAAGTACGTTGCTTGATCAATGGTGCAAGGGAAAGTAAATTAAAGGGTTAAATACTGTTTAGTCCTTGAGCTTTTGACCATAAAACACTTCAGTCCCTAACCTTCTAATTTCACACGTTTAGTCCCTGTACTTCAAAATTTCAGACCAATAGGTCCTTGCCGTCTAAAAATCACGGTGAAATGTCTATTATGCCCTCAGTTCTTTTTTTCTTATATAATAAATTTATTCCTTTCTTTTTTTAATTCTTTTTTATTTAATTTTTTTTTCAAACAGAAAGAAAGAAAGAAAAAAAAACAGAAAAAAAAAAAAAATAGAAAGAAAGAAAGGGAAAACAAATTCCTTTTCCAAAAAAAAAAATTAATTAATTAAAAAAAAGAACTGAGGGCATAATAGACATTTCACCGTGACTTTTAGAACGCAATGACCTATTGGTCTGAAATTTTGAAGTAGAGGGACTAAACGTGTGAAATTAGAAGGTCAGGGACTGGAGTGTTTTTCGAGCAAAAGTATAAGGAGTAAACAGTATTTAACCCTAAATTAAATAAGGGACATTGGTTGCTTTGATCTTTGTTTCTTGGTTGATAACGTTCCATGGTAACTAATAAGTTAAAAGGATTGCATGAATGAATTGATCTTGAATTGTTCTTGATAAATTGTTTTCCAAAGATTCTTCTTTTCCCACCTATGTATATAAAAACATTTTCTTTGCTTTCTTTATTTATTTTTTTCTAAAATTTATCTCTTTGATCCTCAAAACCCCCCTTTTCTTTAACATTTTCTTGTTCTTGTACATATATAAAATCGATTTAGGTACTCTAGGTAGCATGAAACCGTAAATAACTTGTATATAATCTGAAAATACTTAGTTGAAAACGTAAATAATGGTTCTTGTATGTACTTTTGCCGAAAATACGTTTTGGTGTTTTGTAGGAATTAGTTTGGTGGATTTTAGGAATTTGTTTTGTGTTTTTCAGGGATCGCTAAAATTTAGGGATTCTCTTGGTGTTTTTTAGGGATTTTGTTTTATACTTGCATTTGGACTCCTAATTAGTGTAGAACTAGTAATCCTTGTTGTATATGGTTTTCTTAATGTGATTATGATTTATAAATTGTATATAAGTAGGAGTAGGATTTCAAAACGCATTCTAACTTGTTTTCCTCTCTAAAACTCGGCAATGTATGTGTAAATAGACAGATTTCGTTGCTTTCTTTGTTGTTTGCTCTTTATTTTCATGTAACATGTATGTTTCTCTCTCTAATTCTTTGTTGTTTCTAACTTTTAAGCATGCTTGTACTTGTAAAACTTCTTACTTCCGTGTAAAATTGTATGTGTTCTTTCTAACTTTGTGTTATGTATATTCTTGTCTTCTTGATTTCATAATTACATGTTGTACCCTCAATCCCTAGCTTGAACGATTCCTGCTTCTCTATACTAACGTTTGACATCTTTTCAGGGTTAAATTGGCATCTGCTTTGCACGAATCAATTTTTGGCGACATTGCCGGGATTGAAAAATCTTCATGTGATAAACGCCACTAAGGTATTGATTTGGTAAGGGGTCGTGAATTTTGATGGAATAAGTGAAGTCTCTTTTGTTAATATTAGCCTTAACCCCCTTATTAGTACCTGATTCAGGTCTCTTAAGGTTGAGGGCGGCTTTTATTAACACTTGAAAAATGTCTTGCACTTAGGACTTTTCTTATCTAAGTATAGCCTATGTGAGATGGTGTTTAGGAAGGGGATAACGTTCGTGATGGGTTTTGAATCCAGAAGTGCATTC
Organism: Rosa persica; assembly: GCA_025331145.1. Taxonomy (NCBI): domain Eukaryota; kingdom Viridiplantae; phylum Streptophyta; class Magnoliopsida; order Rosales; family Rosaceae; genus Rosa; species Rosa persica. The sequence goes on from WFKR01000004.1 coordinate 17,496,631, forward strand.
AAATAGGCCTAACTCACTATGTCGGAGTAGCTCATGCTAAAATGGTTTCTACCTCTCGTGCTCGTCCTCCCCCACCTAGCCATTTCAGTAAGGTTACCCAAAGGATTTGAAAAGAAATTTTTGTGGAGGCAAGGACTTGGGCCGTACATCCAAAGCAAAGTTCATGACATCTTGTTGAATCAATTCCTTAGACAATTTTCGAAATTGGTTGGTTTTGGTAAGAATGTTGTAAGTCATAACTGAATAGGTGAAAGTTCTTTTATTAATGCTTTTCAAGCAACTTCCTTTATCTCTACGGCACACCTTAGTAACACAGGGTGTCTAGGTTGATTGGATACGAGAAGTGCATACAAGAGGGCCTAAACCACTATGTGGGAGTAGCCTCTCCAAAATCCATCCTCTACTACCTGGCTTTATGCCAAAAGAGTTACCAAAAGATAAAGGAGGTGAGACTTGCATTAACATTAGAATCTTTGGGCCGCACGTCCAAACCTTGACTAAAACGACTTTTTATTAAAGTTGACTACTTCAAAAATTGTAAAAGATTGTAACAACCCAAAATTTTCATTGGCCATGTGTATAATGTATATATGTGTGACGTTTATGTGTGTGTACCTTGGTCCACGTCTTGTATATTCTTTACTAACTCCATTCTTTAATTCTTTTTAGATCAATGAATGTCTGGATCATCTTAGCCACCCAAGTACCCCAAAACACCACTTCACTTGATTCAAGAGAGGATTGAAAAGCTAAAGAAGAACTCAGACATCTTTGATGTTTAAGTGTCTACACCGCTTCAACTCCATGAGCTTTAATTAGATAGTGAAAGGAATAGAGTAGAGGGAGGATCAGAAGCTTCCAACACTTCAGTTGATCAATCACCACAACCCTCACCACCACCATCACCTCGTGAACTCTTGATCATTCCACCACCACCACCACCACCACCACCACCAATGGCTCTCACCATAAGGCAACTCTCTACATCCGTCTTCCTACCATGTGGTGTCCCAACTTGCATAACCTACCCTGCTGCAGCTGAAAGAGCAACATCTAATTTTGTGTTGAATTCTGGACTCCTCCATCATCTTCCTACATTCCATAGCATTTCTAGGGAAGATCCCAACCAACACTTAATGGAGTTTTAGTTCATTTGCACTAGCATGAAGCGAAAAGAGCTGATGAGCAAATTTTGAAGCTAAAAGACTTCCCTTTTTCATTGGCTGATAAGGCAAAGTAATGGCTTTATGAATTGCCAAGTGGACGAATCACATCTTGGGCAGACATGATGAAGACGGTTCTTGAGAAGTATTTCCCTACATCTCGCATCATCATGCTTAGGAAGAAGATAAGTTTGATCCAACAAGGGCAAGATGAGTCCCTATGTGGAGTATTATGAAAGGTTTAAGTCTCTCATCACTCAATGTCCTCAACATGGCATGAAGGATGAGACCTTGCTCAATTGTTTCTATGATGGGCTCACAAACTTGGAAAGGGACATACTTGATGCTGCTTCTGGAGGGTCATTTGTTGACAAGGAACCTGCTGGAATGACCTTAGTTGAGAATAGAGCCTTGAATCAACAACAATATGGGAGCTCTAAGTCCACCCACACACGTTCTAAGGTCAATGAGGTAAGTACTTTGGTTCAATTGGACGATAAAATTAACAAGCTTACTTCTCTTGTGTCTCAGGGAGCTCATGAACATGCAATGGCGGGTGGAGTATGTTCTATGCAAGGGCATGTCTCGGATCAATGCCCTCAACTCATGGATGGAGGAAACTTTGAAGGTGTCAACACCTTAAGCTTCCAACAAGGGTACCAACGTCCTAGGAATGATCCATTCTCAAACACTTACAACCCTGGATGGAGGGACCACCCTAATTTTCGTTGGAAGGACAATGAAAACATCCAAAATGCACCTCAAGGCTTCCAATAACGTCCTCAAGGCTTTTATCAAAAGCCACAAGCTTCTAACCCTACTCCTTTTAATTCAAATTTCAATTCAAATGCTTCTTCTTCTTCTTCTTCTAATAATGAATTGATCAAGGCATTAACAAAATCTACTCAAGCTTTGATTGCAGGTCAAATTCATCATGGGAATCAATAAACGCCATATCCACAGATGTAGCTGAGATGAAGAAGCAAATGAGTCAAGTTGTGGAGTTTATGGGTAAGTTTCATGAGCAAGATATGCTTCCAAGTGGCACCATCCCTAATCCTCACTTTGAGTAAGCCAAGGCCGTGACTACAAGGAGTGGTAAGATCCTTGTAGACCTCCCTAAGCCTCAAAAGAAGACTCCAACTTCAACCTTAGAGGAGGAAGAGGACCTTACAACATTCAAGGCTCAAGTGACGTCTCCACCTTCTTGTGCAAAACCGGATCTTCAAGGTAAAAATCCTAACTCTTTCAAGCAGATTTGCTAATCCATATCCTTCTCTCTTGCCTTTCGCAAGCAGATTTGCTAAGTCCAAGAAAGATGAGGCCGAAAAAGCCATCTTGGAAACCTTCAAGAAAGTGCAAGTGAACATCCGTCTCCTTGAGGCCATAAAGCAAATTCCTGAGTATGCCAAATTTTTGACGAAGCTTTGTACCACAAGGAGGCAAACACATGAGAAAGAGGTGGTGAAGGTAAGTGAGAATGTCTCAGCTGTGCTTCAACGCAGAATGCCTGAAAAGTGTAAGGATCCAGGGAGTTTTTCTATCCCTTGTGTTATTGGAACTACTAGCTTAGAAAATGTCATGCTAGACTTAAGAGCTTCTATTAATGTCATGCCTTATTCTATTTATGAAATTCTAGGTCTAGGTGAACTTAAGCATGATAATGTCATCATTTAATTGGCAAATAGATCTAATGCATACCTTACGGGGTTAGTTGAGAATGTACTTATGCAGGTTGGTTAGCTCATCTTCAGTTGAGAATGTACTTGTGCTGGTTGGTGAGCTCATCTTCCCAGCTATTTTTACGTCCTAGAGATGGAGGAGCCATCTCCCAAGTCAACGCCACTTTTGCTTGGCTGTCCCTTTATGAGGATAGCTAGGACTAAGATTAATGTTTATTCAGGCACCTTGGCAATTAAATTTGATGGAAACGTTGTTGGCTTCAACATCTTTGAGGCTATGAGGTATCCCTTAGTTGATTTTCAATCATGTTTTTCTATTGATATACTTGATGATCTTGCGCAGAAATTCATGGAAATAATGGAGGAGGATGCCATGGCTTCAACCATTGCAAATGGTGTTGGAATCATGGAAGATGGTGCCACCACACCTAAGGAAGAACTCACGAATTGCATAGGGGACGTCCACCTAGAAAACGTTGCTTTACTTGAGGCAACACCCTTCGTAAGTAAGTCAATTCCTCCTTTGTCAATTTCCCTTTCTGCTAATAAACCTTTACCTTTAGTGATACAGGCACCTACCTTAGAATTAAAACCATTACCAGATCACTTGAAGTATGCTTATTTGGGAGACAAAGAAACGTTACCTGTGATCATATCATCATCTTTGACGTCTACTCAAGAGGGTCAATTAGTGGACATGCTTAAGAAACACAAGACTGCTATTGGTTGGACGTTAGCGGATATCAAGGGAATAAGCCCTACCACTTGTGTTCATAGGATTTTGCTTGAGGAGGGAGCCAAGCCAACTAGGGAGGCTCAAAGACATCTCAATTCATCCATGATGAAGGTTATGAAGAAGGAGGTTATCAAACTTGTCACGCCCCGAATTTTAGAATAAAAATTCAAAATCCGAAACATGAAATTACTACAAACTCAAAATAATCATCCTGAAAATTTCTTTTCTTAACATCCTCACCACACGAAATAAAATCAAAACCGACTTTAGTCTCGGTTAATTATTACAACTCAAATCCAAAATGAACTGTAAAGCTCTAAACGAGCATACACAACTCACAACTAAATGAAATAACAAAAACTGCTGCAACACCTAAGCAGCTCGGTCACCACCCTGATTATCCTGACCTGCAGGAATATCCGCTACACCATTTGAATAGTGTACCGGGATTGCAACAACACAAAACCCGGTAAGCTTATGAAAGCTCGTATGAGTAAAGAGAATGAACTATTGCTTAATTTAATTCATAATTATTCCCACACACAACGACACCCAACAATTTCCACATCCGCAAGTACTAACAATGTCAATCAAACACCAATTCAATATATCAAGACAAACCCAAACTCACATCTTTCTTCACAACCCTCAACATCGTATTTACTAAAATACGGTACTTGACAGACTAGAGCTCTAACTGAATCGTAGCCCGTCACCTGGCCTAGGTTATGGCATCCGACATATTTATCGTTATCGTATTTCATCAATATGTATACCTGTATACATATTTAGAACGTCCGATAATTCTACATACTCAACCAATCGTATCCCATCATCCACCCAGGATTAGAGCGTCCGATTACCCCACACCGGTCACTACGTCGACCCTAAACCCATAATGAGCACAACATATAATATCACATACTGAAATCAACCCAACCAAGATACACCATATTATTATGGAAATACACAATTGAAATATAATCAATTCATCAATTCAACTCAATCATATCAGCACTCAACAATCCACTCATCAATATATATTTTCCACGTAAATATATATATACGTAATCATCCACTCAGGAATGACCACTAATACCATCTATAGTTAACACAAGAAAATCATAAAATTCATTTGTATAATTAAAAATTCATTTTACTTACCTATGGACCGTGGTGATTCAAGTCCATGAAATTTTAAAACAAATATTTAATCCGCAAATATTTTTCACACAATTACCAAAAATAATTAAATTTAAAACGCTCGGTTCGTAATATGAAACACGTGAGTTTTACTCAACTCGATACTCCCGCTGCGTCTTCAATACAAATATAATTAACGCCGAAATAGCCCACTCAAAAACAATCCGTCAATCACCTAATCAAATGTGATTCGAGTTTAGCCAATAATTCCAAAACATAATTGAACTACCATTTAACGGCCGGATTCTAATTTACAGTAAAATCCGACGAGCGGTTTCTCACGAATCGCTCCCCTAATTACCGTTTTGCACATATACGAAGATCTAACTGTCGGATCTTCACCCATGACCACACAAAGCCTCTGGGAGAGTCATATGATCATCATATCAAATTTACAAGTTCATCTGACGGTCCTAATTTCACAAATCAAAAATCTAACGATAGAAATCGATCGAAATCACAAAATTCATAACTAACTCATACGATATCCGAAAAATACGTATAATACGCCGAAATGATCGTATTGAAACATAGAATCATAAAATGGATAGAAACCAAATTTTAGACCTCCGGAAGTGGCCGGAAAGGGCCACCGGAGTTACGGACAGAGCCACCACCTACCTACCACCAATGGTGTCGGGGCCGAGCTTGTCCCCTTTGTTTCATCATTCTGAGCAACTTTCATAACTAGCACAAGACCAAAAAATGAAGGTAAGGGATCGGAAAAGTACCAATTACAGTCGGCTGGCGGAATTTTTCCAGAAACCGGCGAGCTTGAAAACCGACTTGAAAACTGCAACCTCACGCCTCGATCCCTTCTGAAAACTTTTTCAGAACTTCCTTGCGAACTCAACAAGCCAAGAATCACAAGAAACGATCGTGTATAGCTCGAGATATTGAGATCGAAAGTTGGTTTTTCTATCCGTACGGGGTCGAGCTCTGACGAACGTGAAAACGTTCGACCCAGTTCCGGCCCTTCTTGGTGCTTGTAGAGGAAGTTGAGGCGAGTTCAATGAGCCAAGAATCAAGTGAAATGGTGATATGTAGCTCGAGATATCGAGATCGAACTGAAAACGAACCTTTTCGGTTCGGGCCGTGTCGCGGCGTAAGGCTGCCTCTGGCAGCTGCGCAAGGTCGAGGCGAAGCTCCTGGAAGTGTTGCAGCTCGAGTGGTGGCCGGTGGAGGAGATGGGAGCACGGTGAATCCATGCTCTGTTTTTGGCTTTCGGCCGAGAGAGAAAGACGCGAGAGTGAGAGAGAGAATGAACAGTCTTCTTTCCAAAAAAGGAAGGGAGGCCGGTGAAAAAAAATAGGGTTTCCAAAAATTTCTAGGGTTTTTTCCTATATATACAAGTTTCGGAAAATCTTCTAAATTCGATAACTAATTCAGAAAAAATCTTATCTTTGTGTTCCGCACGTGTACGGACTCGTATCGATGAGCTCTACAACTTTCATGAAGGAAGTTTCTCCAAATTTTGTACGTAGAAAAAGTCGATTTCTCAAACCGAGCATTTCGAGTTTTTCGTTAAAAATAATCGTTTCGAAACTTCGATAATTCTAAAAGTGAATTATTATCGAATAATATTCGTAAAATCGCATAATAGTCGTTCAACACAATTACTCGAATGTAAAATGAAAATTGCGGGTATTACAATCTACCCCCTTTAAAGGAATTTAGTCCAATTCCCCAAAAAGCTGTGGATACCTCGCTATCATGTCAGATTCTAACTCCCACGATGCATCACCCTCATCATGATGACTCCACAACACTTTCACGAGATCAACCTCTTTCCTACGAAGTTTCTTTGTAGACCTATCCAAGATACGAACAGGTTCAACTACAAATGTCACATTTGTGTTCACTTCGATCGCATCGTGATCAATCACGTGCGACTCGTCTCGAACATACTTCCTGAGCATAGACACATGGAAGACATTGTGCACACCTGACATGCTAACAGGTAAAGCAAGATGATATGTCAAGTTACCAACCCTTTCCAGAATCTCAAAGGGTCCAACATACCTCGGTCCGAGTTTCCCCTTCTTGCCAAATCTCACCACACCTTTCATAGGTGAGACTTTCAAGAACACATGATCGCCTGTCTCAAACTCCAAAGGTCTCCTCTTCAAGTCAGCATAACTCTTCTGTCTACTCTGAGCGGTTCGGATTCTGTCCCGAATAGTAGTGACCTTCTCTGTAGTCTCCTGTACAATCTTAGGGCCGATGAGCCCTTTATCCCCTGCTTCCGCCCAACAGATAGGAGTCCTACATGGCCTACCATAAAGAGCCTCATATGGAGCCATACCGATACTAGAGTGATAGCTGTTGTTGTAGGCAAACTCTACCAATGGCAGATGATCCGCCCAACTACCCTTAAAATCCAGAACACAAGCTCTGAGCATGTCCTCCATCACCTGATTCACTCTCTCGGTCTGTCCATCTTTTTGTGGGTGAAACGCAGTGCTCATAGCAAGAGACGTACCAAATGCCTTATGGAACCTAAGCCAAAATTCTGAAGTGAAACGAGCATCACGATCAGAGACAATCGTCACAGGCACTCCATGAAGCCTCACTATCTCGTTCACATACAACTTACACAACGCATCCCCTGAGTAAGTTTTTGCCACCGGAAGGAAGTGTGCTGATTTAGTCAATCAGTCAACAATCACCCAAATCGAGTCATAACTTTGCCTGGACCTAGGCAATCCAGTCACAAAGTCCATAGAGATATCCTCACATTTCCAAACAGGAATCGATAAGGGGTTCAGCATTCCTGCTGGTCTCTGATGCTCTGCCTTCACATGTTGACAGGTAAGACTCTTCGACACATGTTCTGCCACATCCCTCTTCATACCATACCACCAATACTGCCTTCGTAGATCCATATACATTTTAGTACCTCCTAGATGTATAGTATATCGAGACCTATGTGCTTCCTGCATGATCTCCTCTCTGAGGTTATCAACACTCGGTACATACAATCTCCTTCGAAATCTCAACCCTCCATCAGCCCCAATCATCCACTCGGAAGGACCCTCCACATCCGGGTCAACAGTCATCTCAGCAATCCTCGCCTAAGCAAACTCATCTAGTGTCTGACCCTGAATGATCCTGGAGATCAAGGTGAGTTGTAAGGTGATACTACCGAGAAAGATTCCCTGTTCTGCTCCTGCGGGCATAAGGTCAAACTCAGATGCAGCTTCTAACATGCGCCACTCTCGCACCATAATCGATGCCATGATTACCCGAGGTTTCCTACTTAAAGCATCCGCCACCACAATCACCTTTCCGGGATGATACTCCAAGGTGAAATCATAGTCCTTAATGAGCTCCATCCATCTTCTCTGCCTCATGTTCAATTCCTTCTGGGAGAATAGATACTTGGGAGAATAGATACTTCAAACTCTTGTGATCAGAAAAGAGTTCAAATTTCTCACCATAAAGATAGTGCCTCCAAATCTTCAAGGCAAACACCACTGCTGCTAGTTCTAGATCATGAGTGGGGTAATTCCGCTCATGTACCTTCAACTGTCTAGAACCATAAGCAACGACACTACCATTCTGCATCAACACACACCCCAAACCCTGATGAGATGCATTGCTGTAAATGACTAATCCACCACCACTAGTAGGAATAGTCAACACCGGAGCTGCAGTCAATCTAGTCTTCAGCTCATTGAAAGCCTTCTCACACTCATCCGACCATACGAACTGAGTGTCTTTCCTGGTCAATCTGGTTAAAGCCGAAGCAATACCAGAAAACCCTTCAATGAAGCGCCTATAATACCCAGCCAGTCCAAGGAAGCTACAGATTTCTGTAACCATAGTAGGGCGACTCCAACTCATCACTGCTTCAACCTTCGAAGGATCCACAGAAACTCCATCCTTCGAGACCACATGACCAAGGAACTTGACCTCACTCTGCCAGAAATCGCACTTCTCGAACTTGGCAAATAGTTTCTACTCTCTCAACGTCTGTAGTGCTCTCTCACCTGACGACCTTGAATAAATCAAGATGTCGTCAACGAACACTACCACAAACTGATCCCAGTAAGGACTGAACGTATGGTTCATAAAGTCCATAAATGATGCAGGTGCATTCGTGAGACCAAAAGGCATGATCAGAAACTCAAAATGTCCATACCTGGTCCTGAACGTCGTCTTTGGGATATCTTCCTCCTTCACCCTCAACTGGTGATATCCAGACCTCAAGTCAATCTTTGAGAACACAGTAGCTTCTCTAAGCTGATCGAACAAGTCATCAATCCTAGGTAAAGGGTACCTATTCTTGATGATCACCTTGTTCAACTGTCGATAATCCACACATAAACGAAGTGAATTATCCTTCTTCTTCACAAACAACACTGGTGCACCCCAAGGAGACACACTTGCCTGAATGAACCCTTGTGCAAGTAAGCCCTCAATCTGAACCTTCAACTCCTGAAGTTCAGCTGGAGCCATTCGATAGGGTGCTTTCGACACAGGTGAAGTACCTGGTATCACATCAATGGAGAAGTCCATTACCCTTTTCGGAGGTAACCCAGGGATCTCCTAAAACACGTCTACATACTCTGAAACTACAGGAATCCCTGTAATCTTTGAAGTACTACTCCCTGATTCAATATGGGCCAAAATCCCTGTCCTCATGGCGATGTCAGACTTCAAACAACGGTAATGAAACACCGGTTGTCCCGGAACATGAAAGGAAACAATCATCCTAAAGCAATCAACAACAGCATGGTTCAGGCTCAACCAATCCATACCCAAAATCACATCATACGTGTGATCCGGAATCACAATCAAAGATGTAGAGAACTCTCTGACACTAATCCCAATAGGGCAATCATCACAACACATGCTAAGCTCAAGAGACATACCGAGAGGTGATGTAACACATAATGATCTAGTCAGAGGCATAGCAATCAAACCCAATACATCCACAACCGAACTAGATATGAAAGAGTGTGAGGCTCCCGTATCAAACAGTACTCTAGCAAGATAGTGATAAACAGATAAGGTACCTTCCACTCCCATGCCTGCCTGACCGATGGCAAAGACTCTAGCATGTGCAGGTGGTAGCTGCCTCTGCTGGTTACCCTGCACTCTACCCTGATTTCGGGGACACTCCCTAGCCTGATGCCCTGCCTGTCCATAGTTGTAGCATATCTTGCCTCGTGGTTTCGTGCACGCACGAGAGATGTGGCCCGGCTCGCCACAATTAAAGCACTTCACCGGAGCTGCTGGTGCTATCTGCCTAATGGGCATAGCCTGCACAGGAGAAGCTACTGCTGCCCTAGCTGGAGCCTGATGCTGGAACTGAGTTCTCTGTCTCTTCCAGAACCCACCCCTGAGGTCTCTGGCTCTACTGCTTCCTGCTATGGCCTTTCCCTTGCCCTGGAAGTCTCTCTCAGCAGACTCCTTCTCTCTACGAATCAGGTTCTGCTGCTCAATGATCTGTGCCTTAGCCAAGATCTCTCTCTTGGTCTTCAGCTCTAAGATGGCCACATCACGCTCAATCGAAGGACTCAACCCTCTCTGAAACTTCTTGGCCAAGTCCTCATCTTCCATCTGCCTCACATACTTGTACAGTCTGGAGAACTCCGCATCATACTCAATTACGGTCATCTTCCCCTGTACAAGTGCAAGGAACTCTCGTTCCAACCTCTCCTTCACTGCTGGTGGAAAGTACTTCTCCCTGAATAGCCTCTCAAAGCCGTCCCATGTCAAGGTAGACACCTCAATGCTCCTCTGTGTGATGTTCCACCACACCCTAGCCTCATCCTTCAGCATGAAAGCGGCTAGCTTCCTCTTGTCGGTCTTAGTGCAATCAAGCAGATTGAAATAGGTCTGCAAATCCTCTATCCAACGATCCGCCACCATATAATCAGTGCCTCCTCCAAACTTGGTTGCTCCCAAGTGAGTAATTTCCCTTGCTAGCATCAGCAAGCGAGCAGGACTATCAACCACGGCCACGGGAGGAATAGGCTGATCCTCATAAGGTGCCTCTACCTCCGTCTCGGATGCTTCTTCGACCGGAGGGGCCCTACCCCTTCCTCGGCCTCTACCCCTGCCACAAGGTCTACCTCAACCTCGACCTCTGGCTTCGTTTCCCTCAATCTTCATTACCTAATAAGCATGATATACTTGATTAATACACGCATAACACTTAAACAAAGCATAAGTCAAATGCAAGTCCATATTAACCAAGTACTAAGCATACATGACGATGCCTAAATTTCTTAAGACGTGCTAACGTTCCTAGCCAACCTAATGTTCCCACATACCCAATGACATTGTCAATACCGAAGAGCACACGATGGGGATCCGCTGCAGACGGGCCATCACTTGGTAAGTATTGACATATCACCAAATATGTACCTTACGCTCCGATACCAAACTGTCACGCCCCGAATTTTAGAATAAAAATTCAAAATCCGAAACATGAAATTACTACAAACTCAAAATAATCATCCTGAAAATTTCTTTTCTTAACATCCTCACCACACGAAATAAAATCAAAACCGACTTTAGTCTCGGTTAATTATTACAACTCAAATCCAAAATGAATTGTAAAGCTCTAAATGAGCATACACCCCTCACAATTAAATGAAATAACAAAAACTGATGTAACACCTAAGCAGCTCGGTCACCACCCTGATTATCCTGACCTGCAGGAATATCCGCTACACCATTTGAATAGTGTACCGGGATTGCAACAACACAAAACTCGGTAAGCTTATTAAAGCTCGTATGAGTAAAAGGAAAGAACTATTGTTTAATTTAATTCATAATTATTCCCACACACAACAACACCTAACAATTTCCACATCCGCAAGTACTAACAATCTCAATCAAACACCAATTCAATATATCAAGACAAACCCAAACTCACATCCTTCTTCACAACCCTCAACATCGTATTTATAAAAATATGGAACTTGACAACTAGAGCTCTAACTGAATCGTAGCCCGTCACCTGGCCTAGGTTATGGTATCCGACATATTTATCATTATCGTATTTCATCAATATGTATACCTGTATACATATTTAGAACGTCCGATAATTCCACATACTCAACAATCGTATCCCATCATCCATCCAGGATTAGAGCGTCCGATTACCCCACACCGGTCACTACGTCGTCCCTAAACCCATAATGAGCACAACATATAATATCACATACTGAAATCAACCCAACCACGATACACCATATTATTATGGAATTACACAATTGAAATATAATCAATTCATCAATTCAACTCAATCATATCATCACTCAACAATCCACTCATCAATATATATTTTCCACGTAAATATATATATACGTAATCATCCACTCAGGAATGACCACTAATACCATCTATAGTTCACACAAGAAAATCATGAAATTCATTTGTATAATTAAAAATTCATTTTACTTACCTATGGACCGTGGTGATTCAAGTCCATGAAAGTTTAAAACAAATATTTAATCCGTAAATATTTTTCACACAATTACCAAAAATAATTAAATTTAAAACGCTCGGTTCGTAATATGAACCACGTGAGTTTTACTCACCTCGATACTCCCGATGCGTCTTCAATACAAATATAATTAACGCCGAAATAGCCCACTCAAAAACAATCCGTCAATCACCTAATCAAATGTGATTTAAGTTTAGCTAAAAATTCCAAAACATAATTGAACTACCATTTAACGGCCGGATTCTAATTTACAGTAAAATCCGACGAGCGGTTTCTCACGAATCGCTCCCCTAATTACCGTTATGCACATATACGAAGATCCAACGGTCGGATCTTCACCCATGACCGCACAAACACTCTGGGACAATCATATGATCATCATATCAAATTTACAAGTTCATCTGACGGTCCTAATTTCACAGATCAAAAATCTAACGATCGAAATCGATTGAAATCACAAAATTCATAACTAATTCATACGATATCCGAAAAATGCGTATAATATGCTGAAATGATCGTATTGAAACATAAAATCATAAAATGGACAGAAACCAAATTTTAGACCTCCGGAGGTGGCTGGAAAGGGCCGCCGGAGTTAGGGACAGAGCAGCCACTGACCACCACCAATGGTGTAGGGGCCGAGCTTTTCCCCTTCGTTTCATCATTCTGAGCAAATTTCATAACTAGCAGAAGACCAAAAAATGATGGGAAGGGATCGAAAAGTACCAATTTCAGTCGGCGGCCAGAATTTTTCCAGAAACCGGCGAGCTTGAAAACCGACGTGAAAACTGCAACCTCACGCCTCGATCCCTTCTGGAAACTTGTTCAAAACTTCCTTACGAACTCAACAAGCCAAGAATCACAAGAAACGATCGTGTATAGCTCGAGATATTGAGATCGAAAGTTGGTTTTTCGATCCGTACGGGGTCGAGCTCCGACGACGTGAAAACGTTCGACCCAGTTTCGGCCCTTCTTGGTGCTTGTAGAGGAAGTTGAGGCGAGTTTAATGAAAGAATCAAGTGAAATGGTGATATGTAGCTCGAGATATCGATATCGATATCGAACCGAAAACGAACCTTTTTGGTTCGGGCCGTGCCGCCGCCGCCGCTGCCGGCGGTGCCGAGGTGCAAGGCTGCCTCTGGCAGCTGCGCAAGGTCGAGACGAAGCTCCTGGAAGTGGTTGCAGCTCGAGTGGTGGCCAGAGGAGGAGATGGGAGCACGGTGAATCCGTGCTCTGTTTTTGGCTTTCGGCCGAGAGAGAAAGACGCGAGAGTGAGAATGAACAGTCTTCTTTCCAAAAAAGAAGGGAGGCCGGTGAAAAAAAATAGGGTTTTCAAAAATTTTTAGGGTTTTTTCCTATATATACAAGTTTCGGAAAATCTTCTAAATTCGATAATTAATTCAGAAAAAATCCGATCTTTGTGTTCCGCACATGTACGGACTCGTATCGATGAGCTCTACAACTTTCATGAAGGAAGTTTCTCCAAATTTTGTACGTAGAAAAAGTCGATTTCTCAAACCGAGCATTTCGAGTTTTTCGTTAAAAATAATCGTTTCAAAACTTCGATAATTCTAAAAGTGAATTATTATCGAATAATATTCGTAAAATCGCATAATAGTCGTTCAACACAATTACTCGAATGTAAAATGAAAATTACGGGTATTACAAAACTCCTTGATTGTGGCATCATATACCCTATTTCAGACTCTAAATGTGTTTCATCAGTTCAAGTTGTGCCAAAGAAGTCTGGAATAACTGTTGTGACGAATGCAAAGAATGAGTTAGTGCCTTAAAGAACTGTGACTGGACATCGAGTTTGCATAGGCTATAGGAAGCTAAACACCACTACAAGGAAGGATCACTTCCCTTTGCCATTCATTGATCAGATGCTTGAGAGGTTAGCTGGCCATGAGTTCTATTGCTTCTTGGATGAATATTCTGGTTACAATCAAATTGTCATTGCTCATTAGGATCAAGAAAAAACGACCTTTACTTGCCCTTTTGGAACATTTGCCTACAAAAGAATGCCTTTTGGACTTTGCAACGCCCTAGGTACGTTTCAAAGGTGCCTGGTAAGTATCTTTTATGATTTTATTGAGAAAATTATTGAAGTTTTTATGGATGACTTTTCTGTTTTTGGTAAAGACTTCGAAAATTGCTTAAGTACTTTAGAATTGATACTTGAACGTTGTGAAGAAACTAACCTTGTTTTAAAATGCAAAAAATGTCACTTTATGGTTAAACAAGGGATAGTTTTAGGGCATATTGTTTCTAAATGTGGAATAGAAGTTGATAAAGCTAAAGTAGATCTTGTTAGATACTTACCATACCCTACAAGTGTGAGGGAGGTCCGTTCTTTTCTTGGATATGCAGGTTTCCACAGGCGCTTTATCAAGGACTTCTCTAAGATTTCTAGGTCATTATGCGTTTACTTCAAGGATGTGGCATTTGAGTTCAATGAGGATTGCAAGGCATTTAACACTTTGAAGTAGCTTCTAACGTCTGCACCCATCATGCTTCCACCAGATTGGTCTTCTCTTTTTGAGATCATGTGTGACGCCTCTGACTATGCTATTGGAGCCGTGGTTGGCCAAAGAAAGGAGAAGAAGCCCTACACCATCTACTATGCTTCTAGAACTCTCAATGATGCTCAACTCAATTACTCTACAACTGAAAAAGAACTTTTAGCTGTTGTTGTTGCCTTAGAAAAATTTCGATCTTATTTGTTGGGTACTAATGTTGTTATTTATTCTGATCATGCAGCTTTAAAGTACCTTATGTCAAAGAAGGAGGAAAAAACTAGGCTAATTCATTGTATACTCTTGCTACAAGAGTTTGATGTTGAGATCAAGGACAAGAAGGGATCAGAAAACGTTGTGGCCGACCACTTGAGTAGACTTGTGCATAATGAGGACACCATATGCAGGTAAGTGTGCCTTAGTATGCTGATCCTTACTTGTAGAAATATGGTTATGATAATTTGATAAGGAGATATGTGCCAATAATGAACAAAAAGTTATACTTGAGTTTTGTCATTCTTAGGGGTCGTCAATGGGCCGGATCGGGCTCGACCCGGCCCATTCATTGCAGGCTTGGGCCGGGCCTTGCTATATTTTTAAATAATGGCGGGGCGAGCCGGGCTGGGCTTTATTAAAAATCGAAGGATCCAAGCCCATCCATATAAAGCGGGCCTTGCGGGTTTTTTTGGGCCTGGCCGGGCTTGGCCTTGCGGGTTTTTTCAGACCGGGCCTTGCGGGCTTTATTTCTAATTAAATATTTAAAGACACAAATTTTTTCTTTTAATCAAGCTTTGGAAATTCATTGGATAATGATCAAATACAACCAAAGATAATAGATCTATATTGTACCCAAAAAAGTTTATATTTATATATAGATATTAATTTATTGATAATTAAATTTTTAAAGACACTAATTTTTTATAAATCTATATTTATATATCATACACTCCAAAGAGCAATATAAAGCAATTCAAAGAAAATGAGAAAACCGACCGTTGGATGTGATTATTACAATAAATTATACGTGTGGTTAAAAATTTAGTCAATTTCACCGTAGTTTCGAACCCGATTAGATTAGTCAACCGTAGTCACTTGCATGTTTTCTTGGTTGACTGATGGCGTGATGACTGCAAAACTTGCTTATTTTTTTACATCACGTTTGTAAATATTTCATCGATGGATGTGCGTGGAGATAAGATAAAAATTTCAATTTTAATTACAAATACATTGACCAATACCAATTTGCCTCTTAAAGTTGTATGACTTGTACGTTGCATTTAAATGGTTGAGGTTCATTCTAAAGCAAACATGAAGTGGAAAATGAATTTGAAAAAACCAACCGTTTGATGGAGAGACTATAATATTTTATGGTGGCTAAAAAAAATCCAGCCAATTTGGTTTTCGTTTCGAATTCGATCAACTAGGTCAAACCTAGTTACTCTTATAAACCCATATTTATATATCACACACTTCAAAGAGCAACCTCTATCAATTCAAAGAAAATGGGAAAACCGACCATTGGATTTAATTATTACAATAAATTATGAGTGTGGTAAAAATTTAGGCAATTTCACCATAGTTTCGAACCCAATCGGATTGATCAACTGTAGTCACTTACATGTTTTCTTGATTGATCGATGGCGTGATGACCGCAAAACTTGCTTATTTTTTTACATCATGTTTGTAAAAATTTCATCGATGGATGTGCGTAGATATAAGATACAAATTTCAATTTTAATTACAAATACATTGACCTATACCAATTTGCCTCTTAAAGTTGTATGACTTATACATTACATTTAAATTGTTGAGGTTCATTCTAAAGCAACTATGAAGTGGAAAATGAATTTGAAAAAACAAACCGTTTGATAGAGAGATTGTAATATTTTATAGTGGTTGTAAAAAAATAAAGCCAATTTGGTTCTCGTTTCGAATTCGATCAACTAGGTCAAACCTAGTTACTCTTATAAACCTATATTTATATGTCACACACTCTAAAGAACAACCTCTATCAATTCAAAGAAAATGGGAAAACCAGCCGTTTGATGTGACTATTACAATAAATTATGAGTGTGGTTAAAAATATAGTCAATTTCACCACAGTTTCAAACCTAATCGGATTGGTCAACCGTAGTCGCTTGTATGCTTTCTTGATTGACCGGTGGCTTGATGACCGCAAAACTTGCTTATTTTTTTACATTACGTTTGTAAATATTTCATCGATGGATGTGCGTGGACATAAGATAAAAATTTCAATTTTAATTACAAATACATTTGTCCATACCAATTTGTCTCTTTAAAGTTGTATGACTTATACATTACATTTAAATTGTTGAGGTCCATTCTAAAGCAACCATGAAGTAGAAAATGAATTTGGAAAAACCAACTGTTTGATAGAGAGATTGTAATGTTTTATGGTGGTTGTAAAGAATAAAGCCAATTTGGTTCTCCTTTCGAATTCGATCAACTAGGTCAAACCTAGTTACTCTTATAAACCTATATTTATATTTACACACTCCAAAGAGCAACCTCTATCAATTCAAAGAAAATGGGAAAACCGACTATTGGATGTGATTATTACAATAAATTATGAGTGTGGTTAAAAATTTAGTCAATTTCACCATAGTTTCAAACCCGATCGGATTGGTCAACCGTAGTGGCTTGTATGCTTTCTTGATTGACCGATGACGTGATGACCACAAAACTTGCTTTTTTTCTTACATCACGTTTGTAAATATTTCATCGATGGATGTATGTGGACATAAGATAAAAATTTCAATTTAATTACAAATACATTTGCCTATACCAATTTGCCTATTTAAAGTTACAGATTCCCGTCCAAGCAGAATCGCCTTCACTTAAATTGCTATAAATCCTTCAAGAAAAGTCAGAATCGCAAACCGTAAAATTTTTCAGAAACTAGACACATGGGGGTTTCCGTCCATATCAGGTACAGCTCTTATTTCCATCCGAGCAGTTTCCAGTAATTTAGCGAAATTAGATGTTCTGCACAATAGTTTTTGTGTTGCAGATTCTCATTCAAGCTGAACTTCCTTCACTTAAATTACCATAACTCCTTCTAGGAAAGTCAGAATCACAAACCATAAAATTCTCAGAAACTTGACACATGAGGTTTTCCGTTCATATATGGTACAACTCTTAATTCCAACCAAGAATTTCCCAGTAATTCAGCAAAGTTAGGTGTTCTGCACAACAGTTTTTGCATTGCAGATTCTCGTTCGAGCTGAACTGCCTTCACTTAAATTGCCATAACTCCTTCTAGGAAAGTCGAAATCATAAACCATAAAATTCCTTAGAAACTAGACACATGAGGCTTTCCGTGTATATGGGATATAGCTCCTAATTCTTTCTGAGTAGTTCCCAATAATTCAGCGAATTTGGATGTTTTGCACAAGAGTTTCTGTGTTATTTATGTAATAATTTTTGTTTGCGGGCTTTTACGGGCCGAGCTTAATGGGCTTTTGGCGGGCTGGGCCTATGGGCCGGGCCGGGTTTCAAACCCCTAAACCAAGCCCGGCCCTCTACCCACCGGGCTGGGCCTATGAAGGGCTTTTTGGCAGGCCAGGCCAGGTTTTTGGCCCTGCGGGCCTGCGGGCCTCCATCGGCCCACGGGCTAAATAATGACTCCTACTCATTCTAAATAATGTGGTGGTCACTTTGGCTCTGATAGACCTGCTAGGAAGGTGTTAGAATCTGATTTTTATTGGTCTTCTTTGTTTAAAGATGCATATGAATTTTGTATGACATATGATAGATGCCAAAGAACCAGTAATTTAGGACCTAAAGACCAAATGCCTTTAAATTCTATTATAGTTGTCGAAATTTTTGATATATGGGATATTGATTTTATGGGTCCTTTTCCTTCATCTAATGGTTTTCTCTATATACTCTTGGCTGTTGATTATGTTTCTAAGTGGGTGGAAGCGAAAGCCACCAGGACTAATGATTCTAAGGTTGTTGCAGAGTTTATAAAGTCTAACAGTTTTAGTAGGTTTGGCATGCCTAAAGCTATCATTAGTGATGGAGGTTCTCACTTTTGCAACAAGACCATTGAAGCTTTGCTTAGGAAGTATAACGTCACTCATAAGGTTTCAACGCTTTATCATCCTCAAACGAATGGTCAAGCTGAAGTTTCAAATAGGGAGATCAAGAGGATACTTGAGAAAACTGTGGGACCATCAAGGAAAGATTGGAGTCAACGTTTGGATAATGCTCTTTGGGCATACAGGACGGCCTACAAAATGCCAATAGGGATGTCTCTATTTCGTTTGTTGTTTGGTAAGCCATTTCACTTGCCTGTGGAGTTGGAGCATAAAGCTTGGTGGGCGGTTAAGACTTTCCATATGGACTTGGATAAAGTTGGCCTTCATAGAAAGTTGCAACTCAATGAGCTTGAAGAAATTCCAAATGAGGCCAATTATAGTGCACGGATTTACAAGGAAAAGACAAAGGCTTTTCATGATAAGATGATTCGTGGAAAGGCCTTTGTAGTGGGTCAAAAAGTTCTTTTATTTCATTCTAGATTAAGACTTTTCCCTGGTAAGTTGAGTTTTAGATGGGTTGGTCCTTTTATTGTTACTAAAGTTTTTCTTCATAGTGCTATACAGATAAGGAGTCTAGCAACTGGAAGTGATTTCAAAGTGAATGGACATCGTCTTAAGCCTTACTATGAGGCGTTCGTGGAGCACAATGTGGAGGAAGTACCCCTCCAAGAGGCCCGACAACCAGAGGACGAAATGGAGGTACAAGTTAAGCTGAAAGACTTTAAACATTAAGCGCTGCATGGGAGGCAACCCATTTCAACCGTAGCTGTGGATGAGCCATCAACGCATATTTGCTTTCTTGAACTCTTCATTCTCTTTTATTTTCATCAATTTTGTTTTTAGGATTTCTTGCGTTATCTCTTCTTACTTGCTTGATTTGTGCTTTGCATGCTTTATACTTGTAATACATTAAGGACAATTCATGATTTAAGTGTGGGGGAAGGGTATAACGTTTCACTTTGTTTTTAGGAGCTAGTTTAGTGGTTATACAAAGAAAACAAAATACAAAATCGAAAAAATCAGAAAAATAAAACAAAAATTCATTGATTATTGTTTGAGGTTTGACGTTTTGCTTTATTTTGGTTTGTTACTTAGTTTATTCATTGTAAGAGTCAAAATGAATTTTGAGTAAATATCTTCTTCATCGTAGGCGTATCCAATGGGATGTGATGTCTAAGATCTAGTTTGGATCCGAGAAGCGCATTACAAGTGAGCCTAAACCACTATGTGGGAGTAGCTCTGCCAAAATCGGTTCCATCTTCACCTGGTCATGTTCTGAAGAAGTTACCAAAAGGAGAAGAGAAATATCCCTAAGTCCAAAACGGTTTTGCTATGCTTGTTGTATCACTTATGTGTTTGTTTTGTTTTATTTTGTTATCAAGTCTTAGGATGCCCTTTTAACTGTCTAGGATGAGCTTATATCTTTGAAATTAAGGCTAAAAGAGGATCACAAGATTGAGATAATGTTTGATGATATTCTTTGGTTAATTATGATTTATGAAAAGCATATGAATGTGTAGTAGATATGGTGTATGGTAACCTTGGTACAGAATACGAACATGTGGAAGATAAATTATCATTCATAATAAACCCTTGTGAGAATTTGAGCCATGTGCCCTTTCTTTGTTGAGTGATTAATGAAAAAAAAAAAAAGAATTATACCCTTATTTTCTTGGCGATGATTTTGTTGATCTCATTATTCTTTCATCTTGATTGGTTGCATGCCATAGATTAATTTAATGGACTAGAGAATGCTAGAACTCACTTTTGTGCTTGTCAAGACTTTTATCAATACATGACCCTGATTCTGGAAAGGATAAAGGCAATTTAGGATTTTACCACCATAGCCAAATATAGCATGTGTCCTTATTTGTGCCAATCGTGGGACCCCCCTTAGTTTAACCCTTTTGAGCCTACATTGAGCATTTTCCTTCATCACCCTCAAAATTCCTTAACCCTTAACTCTAGTATGGTTATATCCTTACCATTTGTTCAAAAGACTTAGTGGAGCATATTTTTGAGACTTTGCTTTGAGTTTTGGCGTCAAGGAAGATTTTTGAAGACATGAACAAGTTCAAGTGTGGGGGTAGACTTGTCCATAGAGAAAAATGTATGTATATGCAGTGTGATAAAAAAAAAAAAAAAATCGTAAGAAAGAAAAATATATGAAGTTTACGACAATAAAAAGAAAAATGTGTATTGTTTATGGATTTTAATCCCCTATACTTTGTGGATTTGGAGTTTGCTTTGAAGTGAAGGCCTATTGTTGAAGAAATTGGTCTTTGTCCAATTCATACTTGTTCAAAAGAAGGCTAGAATGAAGTTTGGGCCCAACATGATGACATTTGGCCCTTTTATAAAGCATGAGGAGGATTTGGCGTCACTTACTTTGGCGGATTTAGAAATATGGTCTCTTTATATCAACAAGTGATCTACTAGGTTTTTAGGATACTTTGTGATTTTCCTATCCCTTCGTTTCTTTTAAACCCTAAGCCTTGGCCTCATTACAACCTTAATTATAAGACCTCTTTGATCCTTAAGATGGGACAATCTTTGATCTGTGGAGATGAGTTATGACTGTTGAACCTATGACTTGGGTCCATTTGTGCATGTGATTGATATCTTTAGTGAGATCTTTGAAAAAAAAAATTGATATATATGTGCTTTCGTTTCTTATACATATGTGATACTTGATAATCTTTCACATATACTTAAGTGAATAAGTTTTTAAGCATGAGCCTTGAATCTGAGAGAAGAAAGAGTGATATATCCATGTGAGATTTGAATCATGACTTGTTTGAAATGTGTTAAGCATCAATCACCATTGTTTACCCCCAAGTCTTACATGCTTATATGTGGATTATATTTTGTAATTAGCTCTTGAATATCTTGAAGATGTGATGCTTAGTTGAGTGCTAATCTTGGTGACTTGAAAGTATGAGATTTCTGAGACAACATGTTAAAGGGCTTAGAAGTGTTTTGTGTGTGTCAACGTTGGAGTCTTTGTTCATGACGTTTGTGTCTTGATTTTTGTTTAATTGTTGTAACGTCTTGAGTCTTTGATTTTTCGTTTCCATACTTAGTCTTTATCATTAGTTTTCTTTGTTTTGGTCTTTTGGTTTTTGTTATGTTGATTTTGCTAAGGGACTAGCAAAAGCTAAGTGTGGGGGAATTTGATAGGAGCATAAAATGCAACGTTTATAATATTAAACTCCCTATATTTTGCTAAGTTATTTCCTTTAACTTTATCAATTTAACTTATTTAGTGTTTTACAGGTAAAATGGAGTCTCAAAGTCCAAAAATTATTAAGGAAGACACAAGTGGCGCAAAAATGAAGAAAAATGAAGAAATAGAAGTTCACCCAGTTTGACTAGGAAAAGGAATCCAAATTGGAGTAGAAGTCTGAAGCTGACCTAGACTAGGAGTTCTACTTGAACAAGGAAACCCAATTCTACTCAGATAAGGAAACCTAGTGTGATAAGGAGTCCTTGTTGGATAAGGATTACTCAAGAAGGTTCCGGAAGAGTGTAGAAGCATCTCGGAAAAGAAGTTCGTATTTGACTAGGAAACCTGATTGCATATGGAGTTCTGATCATACTAGGAGACATGTAGAAGCTAGGAGAAGACATAGAACATTCATGAAGCAGGTAGAAAGGCGTGGAAGGCATGTGAAGGTAAGGAAATCCTAAATGGACATGAGTTGTGCTTTGAAAGTCAAATCCATTACAGATTCTGAAATCTGCCTCTGCAGATCAGTCAACTTCAACATCTCCCTATACATACCTAGTGTATTTGATGTTCAAAGGTTACGTTCACCACTTTTCTCCACAATTTCGTTTTCTCACTTGTGCTATTGAGTTTTCAAGTTTTTTCACATCTTCAAGTTCCTAGCCTTGCCATCCTCTATCTTTGCCGTGAATTCCACCTTGTTCAACCTCTTTGGAGCTGCGTTGGATCTTTGGGACGTGCCTAAGGGTTGTTCATACCACCTTCCGTGTGTTTTCTTCACGGTTTAGTGTATTTGTTAGATATAATTTCTGTTTTGATTTTCTTTGTGTAAAACCGAAACCATGAGTTGATAATCTGATTTTTGTATGCAATTTTGATATTCTTTTCAATGTTTGAATTGTTTATGTGTTCTTGATTCTTGTTAGTTGCCGATTAATGGAATGATAATCTGATTTTGTTTTACAGAAAACTTTTGCATGTTCTTGTTCTTTGGTTGCAAACATAGGATGATTGCATGTAATTGGAGCTAGTAATTAGGTTTTGCGTTGTAACCCTAATTCACTTACGTAGTAAAGGCTTTAGACAAAGGTCGAAATTATATTATGTATGCAATGAATAGACTTGCGTTGAGTACTTGGATTTGCATGTTTATTGACCGAACTTTCACTTGTTCTTAATGATTCGAATGCATGAGATTACAAATTGCGTTGATTGTGTGATACTGGTTTTCAAAATATGTCAGATTAAGTACATTGCTTGATCAACGGTGCAAAGGAAATTAAAATAAGGGACATTGGTTGCTTTGATCTTTGTTTCTTGGTTGATAACATTCCGTGGTAACTAATAAGATAAAAGGATTGCATGAATGAATTGATCTTGATAAATTGTTTTCCAAAGATTCTTCTTTCTCACCTATGTATATAAAAACGTTTTCTTTGCTTTCTTTATTTATTTATTTTCTCAAATTTATCTCTTTGATCTTTAAACCCCCCCCCCCCCCCCCCCCCTCTCCTTTAACATTTTCTTGTTCTTGTACATATATAAAATCGATTTAGGTACTCTAGGTAGCATGAAACCATAAATAACTTGTATATATCTGAAAATACTTAGTTGAAAATGTAAATAATGGTTCTTGTATATACTTTTGCCGAAAATATGCTTTGGTGTTTTGTAGGAATTAGTTTGGTGGATTTTAGGAATTTGTTTTGTGTTTTTTAGGGATTGCTAAAATTTAGGGATTCTCTGTGTTTTTTAGGGATTTTGTTTCATACTTGCATTTGGACTCCTAATTAGTGTTGAACTAGTAATCCTTGTTGTATATGGTTTTCCTAATGTGATTATGATCTGTAAATTGTATATAAGTAGGAGTAGGATTTCCAAAACCCATACTAACTTCTTTTCCTCTCTAAAACCCAGCAATGTATGTATATATAGATAGATTTAGTTGCTTTCTTTGTTGTTTGCTCTTTATTTTCGTGTAACATGTATGTTTCTCTCTCTAATTCTTTGTTGTTTCTAACTTTTAAGCATGCTTGTACTTGTAAGACTTTTTACTTCTGTGTGAAATTGTATGTGTTCTTTCTAACTTTGTGTGATGTTGTACCCTCAATCCCCAGCTTGAATGATCTATTCTTCTCTATACTAACGTTTGACATCTTTTCATGGTTAAATTGACATCTTTTGCAGGTATCAACCAACGCGCCTCCGGCCAACCCCAGAACCATGTATCAACACCTATGCCAAAATCTTCCTCTCATCAAGCCCAACAATTTTTATAACTACAACAGAGTCCAATTTGAAGCCAAAAATCCAGAATTTACCTCGAAAGCAAAGAAGGGAAATTCGAAACCCTAGATTTTCAATCCTTCAATTCATGCTCCACACTTCAAATTGGACCAAGAGACTTTGAGAGATTGATGTATGATCCAAGAGCTCCAAGACCCACTAAGTATTGTCCTTGGAGGTGGCCGAAAACTCGTGTTCGACAAAAATCTGAGAAAACAGAGATGTTGCATTCTCCTTCTCCTTGCTACACCAAGCTACCAAACCATCCTATAATTGAAGAGGACAATGAGTGCTTTCCAACGGTACTCCTTGCTGCACCAAGCTACCAAACCATCCTATAATTGAAGAGAACAACAGTGCTTTCCACCGGTACCTGTGGCGTCAAAATCCGTCGCCGGACGGAGGAGATATCGCAGGAAGAAGATGATGAGGTTGGTGAGAGAGAGAGAGAGAGAGAGAGAGAGAGAGAGAGAGAGAGAGAGAGAGAGAGAGAGAGAGAGAGAGAGAGAGAAGAGAGAAACTCTCGGGGGTAATTTTCCAAAAATAGAAACTTACCACAGTAACTCCTTTTATAGAAAAATTATCATAAACAGTAATTTTAGTATTTTGACCATAACTTTCGCATTGAACTACGATATAAGTATGCCACGTGTCCACAAAATCGGCTTAACGTCCTTTTACAACTTTTGTGAAGGAAATTTTCTCAAAAACTGACCTAAAAAAAAGTCAACTTTTTGGTCCACTAAAAGTATTGAAACAAAGTAAAAAAGTGAAAGTAATTGTCATTTACCGCCCAACTAACTAGTAAACCGGTAAATTGAGATACGGGACGTAACAGATCCAGCATCATCTTGCGAGGATCCTCAGCGTGTTGCTCAATTAGTTGACATTCCTCAAATTGTTGTTCCATTTATTGGCACTTGCGCTCGCATTGTTCTTGAAATTTCTGCATTTGAAGTCGTAGGTCATCCGCATCTTGCTTATTGCCTTTTTTCTTAGCTAGCTTCTGAGCTTTCTGTCCTTGAGGACGTGCTTTCCTTGATGAAGTTGTCTCGTCCTCATTTGTGGGTGTTCCACAGTCATCCAAGTCGATAGGAGTAGAAACACTATGGTTGGTATTTTCCATTGTTGGCGTAGGACCAAATTTTTCTGTATTTTTCAAGTAAACCCAACAATGCTCAAAGCAGAAATCTTTACCAACCGAATTATAGTACGTCGACTTAACATTCATGAGCTACATACAATATTAAGTAAATAAAATATTTAAAAAAAAGACAGCTTAGTATAAATCGATTAATAAACTATATAACAACATTTTACTTTTCACAACTATATGACAAATAAAAAAATTATTACTACTTAAGATATTTCAATATAGCTACCTCGTCTTCCATAATTTCGCCGCTTCTTTGTTGAAAAGTCTCAACCTTGTTAAGATCTTACCGCCACTTCATATATCTAGACTTATTTTTTTCCAATGAGCCTTACAACTAGAAGATGTTCTAGTTACACGATCTGCTAGTTTGTGCGTATTGTACTCCTCCGTAATACTGTTCCAGAATAAATCCAACATTTGCTCAATTCCGACACAACCATCTCCACCAACGGTGATCCAAGCTTGGCAAAGAACAACTTCTTCATTGTGCCTCTAAATATCCTTTCTTGGACCCATTTTTTCAAAGAGAAAGAAAAAAAAATGAAAGAACAAGAAGATGGGTGAATAAATGAAAAATTTTGAAGGAGATGGAGGATGTTTGTTGTGAGGAATTAGGAAAGAATGGACTGGTATTTATAGGATTTCTTACAATTTACTGTTCCAATGGGTAGATTTTTTTCTACAATTTTCTGATAATTTTTATAATTTTTTTGAATAAAATTGAAATTAATAACCCTATATTTAATAGTATCCGTTGATTAAATTTTTCGATAAAATCTAATCTGTTAAATTGCAAATATATCTATTGCATAAAAAAAAGTTACTACATCAGAGCCGTCCATATCCAAAATGGACGAATCAGAACCATCAATTAAAATGACCGTTGGGGGTTCCAACAGTCGGTAGGGGAGAGGACAGAGCCCATGGGACCCACCACAACTGTACTTTTCCAGCTTTCTTCTTTCTCCCAACGCGCCACACATGCGTGCTTGGCTGCTCTTCTCTCCCTCCAGCGCGTTGTGTGTAATTTCTCTCTAAAGCGAGTTTGATTCGTGCTTGGGTTGGCTCAGCAGAATTAGTGGTCCCGGCCCAATGTAGTTGGGAGCTGGTTCTGAAAAATTCTCATATTTGAGACTTGGAATAGCACAAAATCTAATTTTAGGTTTGAGACCCCCTAAAAATGCCTGCTGGAGATGAAAAGTCCTATATTTCTACAAAATTCTGGTATGGAACTCCCCTCGTTGGAGTTGCCCTTACACTTGTGTCATACCATCAAAAGACCAGACTAGATTAGTTAATATTTAAAATATAAAGAAAGCGCTGATTGTTTAAGAATAAGAGAATTTTAGAGAATACTGAGATACTTTCATAAATAATATATGCCTCTTTATAGAGGATTACATGTACAATTCCTTAGAGTATAAGGTATCTAACTAAAAATGAATATGCCAAATTATGGATCTTAACCATATACCTTCACGAACAGTTTTGTGAAGAGCTATAAACTCTACATGATTCAAAGAAGTAGCAACAATAGTCTATTTAGTAGACCTCTAAGATATCACGGTGTTTCTATGGTAAAAACATAACCAGTTTGGAAGCTACCTTTATACGTGTAAGAAAGAAACCCGGCATCAGTAAAACTCATCAAAACATCACTCAGATTTTGATGGAGGGAGGAAGCACGCTAGCCGGCCAAAGGCAGAGGCAAGAATGCGAGATGGTGGCTTGCGGCGGATCTCGATGAGGCGGTTGAGGGCTTGGTTTGCGCTGCATTTGTATATGTAGAAGGTGGAGACTGCCATGAGGAAGGCGTCCATGGTTTGGTTGAACGTGGAGGTTAAAGCGGTGGAAGATGAAGATGACGAGTCCATTTTCGAGGGACTCAACTCAGTTGCTCTTTTTTTTTTCTTGTTTTTCTTTTTTTAATCTTTTAGTTATCCAGTTACCAATCTTCTTACACAAACGCAAGATTAATTATCTTCAATCCAATCTAGTCTAGTCTAGTCTAATCCAGCTTGAAATCCTAATATGATCTTATCTACTTTATCAACGCAACATGACAGGACCCGCCCCGAACTTTATCCAAAATCCGAGGTGGCCCTGCAGGACCCACTTATAAAGAAGACTCTGCTGAAAACCTGACAGAACCTCCCCTATAAGTAGGTAACCCTAAAACCTCCACATCTCAGTTACGCTCCTAAAAATAATCCACCCTTATACTCCTGGAGCCACCTTGCTCCCTTAATTCCACACAACCCCACAATCAACCATAGAAGGGAAATAGGATCTCGATTACTCGTGTTACGTCCCGAACCCAGAATTTTTGATTTTTATTAATTTGACGGTAGATGTTAGTTACACTTAATTTTTACTCCGTTATATGATTTTAGTGTCCCTAAAAGTTGACTTTTTGTTCGGGTCATAATTTGAGAAAATGTTCTTCATGGAAGTCGTAGAGGATGTTAAACCGAGAACATGCATACGTGGTTCGTAAAAATCGGAGTTAGTATGCGAAAGTTATAAGCGAAAAACTAAATTTACTATTCCCGGTTACTGTTCATAGTAAATTCTTTAAATAGGAAGTTACTGTGGTAAGTTTCCAAATTTGGAAACTTACCCGGCCTTTTCTCTCTCCTCTCCCCCGATTTCTTCCTCCTCCAATTCGGCCGAAACCCCTTCCTCTGAGTTCCTTCGATTCCGGCCGCCCCACGACGAAACCCGGACGTTCCTAGGTTCGCCTCTTCCTCCTCGTCATGCCCATGGTCGCATTTCATGGTATCTCGACCGGAGGAGCTCGGATTTAAGCCACAAAGTTCACTGTAGCAGATTGGGTTTTTCGGTGATTTCCGGCGATTTCGGTCGTCTCCGGCCACCAAACCGGTGTCGAAGGTTCGGTTTTCTTCACTGATCATTTCCCCTATGGCCTTGTGTCTCGATTTGCTGTGTAGAAGTCGAATTGTTGAATTGAAATTCTAGGGTTCTTGGACAATTTCTGGGTTTATGTTCATTCATTGATTTCGACTGGTTTTGATTGTTATTTGGATGTGTTGTAGTTGAATGAAATGATCAGTGAGTAGAATTGATGTTGTGGATGAAATTCGGTGGCCATAGGAGGAGGTTGATTCCGGCGAATAACCGCCACTCGCTGCCACTGTGGGCGGCGCGTGAGGTGGTGTAGGGCAGGTTTCTGATTGTCGTAATTTGGTTATTAAATCGATGGTATAATGTAGTTTGCATATTGGTGACCTCGGATTAATTTTGTGAAGTGTAGATATGGTTTTCGTTATGGTGTGAAATTCATTGATTAATTCACGAATAATCCGTGTATCGGAATTCCTTAATCGGAAGCTCAAAGTAAAGAAATGAAGTTAGAAAAGTGAAATTGGAGATTTTTTAAGCAAATAATAACAATTGGGATATGGTTTGGTTTTGGTGGATTTAATTTTTAGCCGTCTTGTACTTATTAGTTTATGAACGTTATATTGTACAGGACGTGAGGAGGATTCCTACGAAGAGGGTTCGGATCGACGGCAGGCTTAGCTGTATACGGTGAGTGGACGTTTGATTTTAAAGTCATGCATGCAATTAAATTTTCTAAGTTACGAAATTATTTAAAGTATTTGTTATTTAATGAGCAAATTATTCGATTTTGATTATGAAATTAGTTACGGTTCAAATTGCCGATTAGAAGTGGTTATGTTCCATTTCGAACTT
Source organism: Rosa persica (assembly GCA_025331145.1). Classification (NCBI taxonomy): domain Eukaryota; kingdom Viridiplantae; phylum Streptophyta; class Magnoliopsida; order Rosales; family Rosaceae; genus Rosa; species Rosa persica. The sequence continues at coordinate 17,525,851 of WFKR01000004.1, forward strand.
TTTATTAGAAATAATCTTCGATAAGATTATTTCTGAAAATGGAAGTATCATTATTTATTAATGGATTCGAATTTCTCGAAAAATCTTCGGAAATGGAAGATTTCTTCGTGATTATAAACTTACATGATTTTAATATATTGATTCATAATTTTGAATCATGTTGGCGTGCGGGGTCACGTCGTTGGACTAAATTCCTTTCTTGTGAGACTTCGAGGAAATCTCACAAATTCTCGATTTTCATATGGTTCTTACCCACCATACCTGGGTCGATATACTTTATTGCTAGCTAGCCTATTGGTACTCCTCCCTACTTACTTTGTGTTAGTGGGTGAGTAGAGCCGAGCATGGGATGCTCTTGAGTGTGGGACACTCCGACCCGAGCCTTAGCGGCTCACTTTATTTTATTGTATGGTGATGACGTTTTTCCTCATACCTTTTAAATTATTTATTTATTTATTTATTCGTCCGACTAACAGGGTCGGTCGAACTTCCCTTAAGCCAGCGGGGCTGGCTTAGTCATGAAAGTGATTTAAAAACCTTTAGTTCCCTATTGCATGCATAAGAACGTTCTAAACAATAAATGTGGGAAAGTGAGAAACACTTCTTTCTTAATTAAATATTTTTGTCCACTCACAACTAACGTTTTATCGCTTACTTTCCCCTAGGCTTTTCGGTTTCCTTTGCCCAGTTCGCAGTGTTGCTGTTCGGCGTGGGATCGAGGCTTAGCACCAGTTCTGCCACTTGCCTTTCGTAGGTTAATATTAACCTACTCCATGTAATATATTTGATTTTATCGTAGATTGCTCTGATAACCCTAAGAGGCTGTATTGTATAAATTTTACTGCCTTACGCTTGGATTTTGCTTAATAACTGTGGTGGTTGTGAAATATAGGATGATTGCATGTTGTGAGATCTTGGATTTAGAAATATGTGTTTTTGTCGTTTTTCTCACAGGTTGGGTTGTCCACTTTTAAGGGAAGTTCTGTCGAATTTTTCTTAAAAGTGGGCCCCGCAGAGTCCATCTTGAAAATTTGAAAGGATTTTCGGGATGGGTTCTGACAGTTGGTATCAGAGCTTTAGGTTTTCTGTTTCCTGTCACTTCTACTATCTTATGTACTTGATGACATCTAGTATCTTCCGAGTGATGGCCCGACCGCGGCGGATCCCCATCATGTGCTCTTCGATGCTAGTATGTTCTCAGGTGTATAAGGTAGTTGTCCTGGTATCTTTACTATAAATTGTTTAATCTTCTTTTTCATCTCAGGTGCTATGCCTCCTAGACGTCGAAATCGCGGGGAGACTCCTCCCGCTCCAGGAGACGAGAATGCTTCCAGAGGACTAGCAGATGCCTTGGGACGTATTGTCCAACAGCTAACAGCAGCGCTTCCTGGCTCCAGGACTGATTTTACCATGGAGCGAGCAAAGTGACATGGAGCTTATAGTTTCTCCCATGCTCCGAATGCTATGGATGCCCAGAATTGGCTGAACAAGATGGAGAGGGTCTTTGCTCAGATTAATTGTCCAGAGGAACGAAAAGTGGGGTTGGCAGTAGACTTTCTTCATGGAGTGGCCTTTGATTGGTGGGATACGACTAGCAGAGATTTGGGGGACGTCGGTCCGATAACTTGGGAACAGTTCAAGGAACATTTTAATAGGCGGTACTATAGCACAGCTATCCGTGACAGGATGAAGTATGAGTTTCTACATCTAGAGAAAGGGGATAGGTCGGTGACGGAGTTTGAACAGCGATTCACCCAGTTAGCCCAGTTTGTGCCAGATCTGATATGTACTGAGGAGGAGCGGATCTACAGGTTCATTGAAGGTTTGGGGGGTGATTATCGTATTCAGTTAACAGCCATACCCTTTTACACCTATCATGAGGCGGTTAACGCCGCTCTGAGGCTGGAGACTATGTATCTATCGGGAGTTCGACCCCGAGACCTAGACAGTCTTAGCCAGGGCCCATCGAAGAGATCAGCTTCCACCTCCGGTTCAGGATCATCAACAGGCAGTGGACAGAGTAGTGGATCTAGTGCTGGATCCCGATTTAGACGCGGGGGGCGCACCAGGAGATTCAATCGGGGACAGTTGGGTGGACGTCAGTTTGGACAGAGCAGGGCTAGTTCTAGCAGTCAGCACAGAACTCCAGTTAGTCAGCCAGCCCAGTATGGGCAATATCAGTCAGTGGGGTGCTTTGAATGTGGACAGCCAGATCATTTTAAAAGGGACTGCCCCCTGTTGACTCAGAGAGTTGCACCTACCCATTTTCAGGCGACAGGTCAATCATCCGCTGGTACTTCTACTAGTGGTAATGTTACTTCTTCCAGCGGTACGCGCGCCGGTACAGTAACTCGTGGCAGTTCCCAGTAGGGTAGAGGTCAGAGAGGACGCCCCACGACTCATGCAAGATTACATTCCATGACTCAGCAGGAGGGCCGCGATTCACCAAATGTTATCCTCGGTATGTTATCTGTATTTGGTCAACCTGCTTATACTTTAATTGATCCTGGTGCTTCGCATTCTTTTATGTCAAGTAGATTTGCATGCTTTGCAAATGTACCGCTGTCGCCCCTTATGGGCGAGTGGTATGTATCTCTACCTGCGGGAGCATCATTTAAGATAGAGTGGGTTTTTAAAGGTTGTAGCGTTTTGATTGATGATGTTGATTTGGAAGTTGATCTAATCCCTTTAGATCTTGTAGAATTCGATGTGATTTTGGGAATGGAATTTTTAGCAACTCACCGGGCTAATGTTGATTGCTTTCGCAAGATTGTAGTGTTTAGAAGTCCAGGGAAGCCGATAATTTTCTTTCAGGGTGATCGGAATGTTCTCCCTTCTTGCTTGATTTCAGCTTTAACGGCTGAAAAGCTTTTGAACAAAGGTTGTCAGGCTTACTTAGCTCACATGGTAGATACCAGCAGGGAGGAGTTGAGTATTGAGGATATACCAGTGGTTAGGAAATTTCCCGATGTATTTCCAGATGAATTACCTGGCTTACCCCCTGTAAGAGAGATAGACTTTACTATCGATTTGATTCCGGGGACAACACCTATATGTCAAGCACCTTATCAGATGGCCCCTGCTGAATTAAAAGAATTGAAGACTCAGCTACAGGAATTAGTGGATAAAGGGTTCATTCAATCTAGTGTGTCTCCGTGGGGTGCCCCGGTTTTATTTGTTAAGAAGAAGGATGGCACTTTGAGATTGTGCATTGATTACAGAAAGTTGAATAAGGTTACGGTGAAGAATAAATATCCTTTGCCACGAATTGATGACCTGTTCGATCAGTTGAGGGGAGCTACAGTATTTTCTAAGATTGATTTAAGGTCCGGGTATCATCAATTACGGATAAGGGAATCTGATATCCCTAAGACCGCCTTCCGATCACGATATGGTCACTATGAATTTAGAGTATTGCCATTTGGATTAACCAATGCTCCTGCAGCTTTTATGGATCTTATGAATCGAGTATTCCGTCCTTATCTGGATCGTTTTGTGATCGTATTTATTGATGACATTCTGGTCTACTCTAGAAATGATTCACTGCATGTCAAGCATTTGAGGATTGTGCTACAGACTTTGAGGGAAGCACAGTTGTACGCTAAGTTTAATAAATGTGAATTTTGGCTAAACAGTGTAGGGTTTCTGGGCCATATTGTTTCTGCAGAAGGCATTAGTGTGGACCCTCGGAAGGTAGAAGCAGTGTTAAATTGGGAGAGACCTACTACAGTAACGGAGATTCGTAGCTTCTTGGGCCTAGCAGGTTATTACCGGCGATTCGTACAGGATTTTTCAAAAATTGCAGCTCCTCTCACTCGACTGACTAGGAAGGGTGTGAAGTTTATCTGGTCAGAGGAGTGCGAGCAAAGTTTTCAAGAACTTAAGGGACGTCTAACTAGTGCTCCGGTGTTAGCGTTGCCTGACGATAGTGGAGAATTTATGGTGTATAGTGATGCTTCAAGGCAAGGCTTGGGTTGTGTTTTAATGCAACATGGGAACGTGATTGCATATGCTTCCAGACAGCTAAAACCACATGAATTGAATTATCCGACACATGACCTAGAGCTTGCCGCTGTGGTGCTTGCACTTAAATTATGGAGACACTATCTGTACGGAGCCAGATGTCAAATTTTCACGGATCACAAGAGTCTACAATATTTGCTTACGCAAAGAGACATAAACTTGAGACAAAGAAGATGGTTGGAATTGATCAAGGATTATGATTGTACGATCGAGTATCATCCAGGAAGAGCCAATGTAGTAGCTGATGCTCTTAGTAGGAAATCATATCCTACCATGCCACCCTCTCCTTCCTTATCGTATTTGAGAGCAGTGCGGGTTCAACTTCTTTACGAATTACGAGCTACTGGAGTTAACTTGGAAGTGATTGAAGAATCCGCAGCCTTAATAGCCAGCTTCCAGGTGAGACCAATTTTTATTGATAGAGTACGAGAAGCACAACAACATGACGAATATCTAGAACAGTTGAAAGAGGCAGTGGAAAATGGTACTAGAGTAGACTTCACTATCAGCAGGGATGGAGCTTTGATGTCCGGAAATCGAATTTGTGTGCCAGAACGAGACGATCTTAAACAAGAGATATTAGAGGAGGCCCATAGTTCTGCTTATGCCGTGCATCCTGGCGGGACTAAAATGTACCGGACTTTGAAAGAATACTATTGGTGGCCTAATATGAAGAGGGAAATTGCAGCTTATGTAAGTAGGTGTTTGATATGTCAACAAGTGAAAGCCGAAAGACAGAAGCCCTCAGGTTTGTTACAACCGTTACCAATACCTGAATGGAAATGGGAACATATCACTATGGACTTTGTATCCGGATTACCACGTACCGGAAATGGTTATGACAGCATCTGGGTAATTGTAGACCGACTCACCAAGTCTGCACATTTCCTGTCTGTTAAGAAGACTTATTATAAGATAGATAGATATGCGGAGTTGTACATGAATGAGATAGTAAAACTTCACGGCACACCTGTCTCTATTACATCTGATCGGGACTCCCGTTTCACTTCAAAGTTTTGGCGTAAGCTGATGGAAGCTTTGGGTACTCAATCTCAGTTCAGCACTGCATTTCATCCGCAAACAGATGGGCAAACGGAGAGAACTATTCAAACTCTAGAAGACATGTTAAGAGCTTGTGTTTTGCAGTTTAGAGGAAATTGGGACAGCCACCTAGCCTTGATAGAATTTGCTTATAATAACAGTTATCATTCCAGCATTGGCATGGCTCCCTATGAAGCTCTTTATGGAAAACAGTGTCGTACTCCTTTGTGTTGGAACGAAGTAGGAGAAAGGAAGCTTATTGGTCCAGAGATGGTGCAGATTACAACTGAAAAGGTGAAAGTGATTAAAGAAAAGCTGAAGGCAGCCCAGAGTAGACAAAAGAGCTATGCGGATAATCGAAGGAAAGATTTAGAATTTCAAGTTGGTGATTGGGTGTTTCTAAAACTATCACCTTGGAAGGGTATTGTAAGGTTTGGAAAACATGGAAAACTCAGCCCCAGATACATCGGACCATATCAAATTGCTGAACGGATTGGTTTGGTCGCTTATCGGCTAGTATTACCTTCAGGACTGTCCAAGGTACATGATGTCTTCCATGTTTCCATGCTCCGCAAGTATATTGCTGATCCTTCTCATGTCCTTCAAGAGCAGCCCATAAGATTACGGGAAGATCTAACATATGAAGAAAAACCAATTCAAATTCTGGATAGAAGAGAGCAGATACTCAGGAACAAAACGATACCATTAGTTAAGGTACTTTGGAGTAATCATATGGTAGAAGAAGCTACTTGGGAACCAGATGATCAAATGAGACGACAGTATCCCCACCTTTTCTAACAGGTATGTCAATTTCGAGGACGAAATTCCTTAAGGGGGGGAGATTGTTACGTCCCGAACCCAGAATTTTCGATTTTTATTAATTTGACGGTAGATGTTAGTTACACTTAATTTTTACTCTGTTATATGATTTTAGTGGCCCTAAAAGTTGACTTTTTGTTCGGGTCATAATTTGAGAAAATGTTCTTCATGGAAGTCGTAGAGGATGTTAAACCGAGAACATGCATACATGGTTCGTAAAAATCGGAGTTAGTATGCGAAAGTTATAAGCGAAAAACTAAATTTACTATTCCCGGGTACTGTTCATAGTAAATTCTTTAAATAGGAAGTTACTGTGGTAAGTTTCCAAATTTGGAAACTTACCCGGCCTTTTCTCTCTCCTCTCCCCCGATTTCTTCCTCCTCTAGTTCGGCCGAAACCCCTTCCTCTGAGTTCCTTCGATTCCGGCCGCCCCACGACGAAACCCGGACGTTCCTAGGTTCGCCTCTTCCTCCTCGTCATGCCCATGGTCGCATTTCATGGTATCTCGACCGGAGGAGCTCGGATTTAAGCCACAAAGTTCACTGTAGCAGATTGGGTTTTTCGGTGATTTCCGGCGATTTCGGTCGTCTCCGGCCACCAAACCGGTGTCGAAGGTTCGGTTTTCTTCACTGATCATTTCCCCTATGGCCTTGTGTCTCGATTTGCTGTGTAGAAGTCGAATTGTTGAATTGAAATTCTAGGGTTCTTGGACAATTTCTGGGTTTATGTTCATTCATTGATTTCGACTGGTTTTGATTGTTATTTGGATGTGTTGTAGTTGAATGAAATGATCAGTGGGTAGAATTGATGTTGTGGATGAAATTCGGTGGCCATAGGAGGAGGTTGATTCCGGCGAATAACCGCCACTCGCCGCCACTGTGGGCGGCGCGTGAGGTGGTGTAGGGCAGGTTTCTGATTGTCGTATTTGGTTATTAAATCGATGGTATAATGTAGTTTGCATATTGGTGACCTCGGATTAATTTTGTGAAGTGTAGATATGGTTTTCGTTATGGTGTGAAATTCATTGATTAATTCACGAATAATCCGTGTATCGGAATTCCTTAATCGGAAGCTCAAAGTAAAGAAATGAAGTTAGAAAAGTGAAATTGGAGATTTTTTAAGCAAATAATAACAATTGGGATATGGTTTGGTTTTGGTGGATTTAATTTTTATCCGTCCTGTACTTATTGGTTTATGAACGTTATATTGTACAGGACGTGAGGAGGATTCCTACGAAGAGGGTTCGGATCGACGGCAGGCTTAGCCGTATACGGTGAGTGGACGTTTGATTTTAAAGTCATGCATGCAATTAAATTTTCTAAGTTAAGAAATTATTTAAAGTATTTGTTATTTAATGAGCAAATTATTCGATTTTGATTATGAAATTAGTTACGGTTCAAATTGCCGATTAGAAGTGGTTATGTTCCATTTCGAACTTTTTATTAGAAATAATCTTCGATAAGATTATTTCTGAAAATGGAAGTATCATTATTTATTAATGGATTCGAATTTCTCGAAAAATCTTCGGAAATGGAAGATTTCTTCGAGATTATAAACTTACATGATTTTAATATATTGATTCATAATTTTGAATCATGTTGGCGTGCGGGGTCACGTCGTTGGACTAAATTCCTTTCTTGTGAGACTTCGAGGAAATCTCACAAATTCTCGATTTTCATATGGTTCTTACCCACCATACCTGGGTCGATATACTTTATTGCTAGCTAGCCTATTGGTACTCCTCCCTACTTACTTTGTGTTAGTGGGTGAGTAGAGCCGAGCATGGGATGCTCTTGAGTGTGGGACACTCCGACCCGAGCCTTAGCGGCTCACTTTATTTTATTGTATGGTGATGACGTTTTTCCTCATACCTTTTAAATTATTTATTTATTTATTTATTCGTCCGACTAACAGGGTCGGTCGAACTTCCCTTAAGCCAGCGGGGCTAGCTTAGTCATGAAAGTGATTTAAAAACCTTTAGTTCCCTATTGCATGCATAAGAACGTTCTAAAAAATAAATGTGGGAAAGTGAGAAACACTTCTTTCTTAATTAAATATTTTTGTCCACTCACAACTAACGTTTTATCGCTTACTTTCCCCTAGGCTTTTCGGTTTCCTTTGCCCAGTTCGCAGTGTTGCTGTTCGGCGTGGGATCGAGGCTTAGCACCAGTTCTGCCACTTGCCTTTCGTAGGTTAATATTAACCTACTCCATGTAATATATTTGATTTTATCGTAGATTGCTCTGATAACCCTAAGAGGCTGTATTGTATAAATTTTACTGCCTTACGCTTGGATTTTGCTTAATAACTGTGATGGTTGTGAAATATAGGATGATTGCATGTTGTGAGATCTTGGATTTAGAAATATGTGTTTTTGTCGTTTTTCTCACAGGTTGGGTTGTCCACTTTTAAGGGAAGTTCTGTCGAATTTTTCTTAAAAGTGGGCCCCGCAGAGTCCATCTTGAAAATTTGAAAGGATTTTCGGGATGGGTTCTGACAACTTGGTACTCAATAACAACCCATAATATTACAATAAAGTCTATTAGTCTGATCACAAACCTTAAGTAATGATACTGTAAGTTTAGATAACAACTCTTAGGTAATCAGAGCAATCTACAGATAAAAACAAATAAGACAAAGGTAGGTTAATGGATAACCTACTGGTGAAAGACGACCGACTGCTGGAAAATGACTGTGATGGTGCTAGTCTCGATGTCTAGACCGACCCGTTACTCTGCGAACTGGGCATTGGAAACCAAAGGGCCCAGGGGAAAGCATTTAAAAAAAAACGTTAGCGTGAGTGGACAAAAATAAATAATTACAACAAAAGAAATAAAATAACGGTTTATACTTTCCCATAATTTTAAATATATAAGCTCTTGATGCATGCAACATTTATAAAATTATTGCTTAAAATCATGAAACTAGAAACTATAAATCAATCTCGCTGGTTATCATATCATCGGACTAGACCCTGCTAGCCCGAAATAAAGAAAGAAGAGTAGGGGAAATATCAGTAGCCATACAAATGAGCCTCCCAGGCTAGGCTCGGGTGACGGCCTCCAAGGCCAATACTCTCATAGTCCCGTTATATACCTCTATGCCACTATATGTAGCGATAGGGTACTGGGCTTCAGGGACCCTGCCATAAGCAGCTCCCTATGCACCCCCAGCTAGGCTACCCTCACTAGGCCCATTGTGGCTCACAAGGGCGGACTTAATGCTAGCATGATAAATAATCACCCCAAAGTATGGCACAAGAAATCCGAAAACCAGTAAATCCATGAGTCCATAAAGTCCCCAAACTCTGAGAGCCAAAATCATAAATATCCGAAAATCTCATCAAGTGCACCAGCAATCACGCAGGAGGTGATAAATAAATATAGTCGAAAATCGCCATAAATCATAATTTCAAGTAATAATCAAGATAAACCATAATCTCCGTAAATTAAATCATATTCCTAAAACAAAATCAGAAATTCAAATAAAAACATAACAAATTCGCGTCCGAAATTCAAGATCAAATAAATCGAATAAATCTCTGAAAAGCATAATTATAAGCAGAAGCACGAGGTAAATCGAAATTAAATTTCAAGATGAAATGATATACTCAGAATGGAAGGTAATAATTTAATAAAACATTAGATCAATAAATAAACGCATGCATCATTATGTAAAAACGAAAGTTCACTCACAGTGTACGGCTAATTCTGTCGTTGCTCGATATGTTCCACTAATGGAGGCTCTTCACGTCCTGCATAAAAATGACGTGCACAACTGATTAATTATAGGATAATACTTTAAACCTAACGCCTTCACATCGCATCAAATCCTATCCGTGCTTTCCCAACAATATCGGTTCCTCGATTTACGAATTTCAAAATGAATTGGAACGAAATCTAATGGTCGGATTTTCGTAAATCGATAATCGAAACTCTAAACTTTAAAAATTCATAATCGATTCAAAACTTCTCCGATCTTAACTAAAATCACATGTACAATCTCTTCATCAATTATGTGATTTAACTAGCTAATTACAGAATTAGGTTACTGTTCATCCGCCGCACTATTCACGCGGTGACACTGTTCATGCGACGGTCAACTCCTCCGATGCCCACCAAATTTTAACAGAAGCTGCATCTCAACCTCCCTAGCATTTTTCTCAACTACACCAAATTCAGAAATCAAGTAGAACTACCTCAACAATTAAGAAAACAGTAAATCTCGATTTGTGAATAGTAACCAGATTTCAATCTCCAAAATTCTCCAAATTTATATGCAATATCATACTCAAAAGAAAGCTCATGAGGTAGAAAACAACTTTATACCTTGGAATTTCTCTAAATTCCCGATGGTTTAGTCGAAAAACCGAAAATAGTCAAAATTTTCCAAATCTTCTCTTCTCCGATTCATTGTACACAGGTGAAATTAAGTAATAAAACTTGTATAAGTAGAAAGCCCATGAAGAGAGGAAGAGATTGATACCATTTTTGTTGCTGGAAACTGCCGGAATCGGCCTCGATCTTTCTCTCTCTTTCTCTCTCTCTCTCTCTCTCTCTCTCTCTTTTTCCTTTCTGGTTTTTGCCGTGGGGGATGGGGAAGATGAAGAAAAATCTGATTTTATTTAGATAGAGTAAGGTGAAAAGACCAAAATACCCATAACTTTTGCACACAAACTCCGATTTTAGCGTGCCACTTGTCTACGAACTCGGTTTAACGTCCTCTACAACTTTCATGAAGAAAGTTTTCTCCGATTTTGATCCGAACAAAAGGTCAACGTTTAGACCCCCTAAATAGTCAAAACAGAGTTAAAAGTAAAAATAATTGTCGTTTACTGTCCAAATAACTAGTAAACCGGTAAATTAAGATACGGGATGTAACACAACATATGTAACAAAAGGGTGAGAAAAATAGTTTAATGACCGTGCTCTTACGTGATAACAATTTCTTTTATCTTTTAAATGTGTTTGATATAATTTTATTACAATTTATGCACTCACACTTGTATTCGTTAATTTTGATGAAAAACTTTGCTTGATATAATCCTACTACGTGTAACTTTTTTTCTCATGGTGAAATAAAATTGTGCAAACCAAATAACCGTATATGTTTTTATGTCATCTCTAATTTTTGGGGTGATTTTTTCTTAAAATTTGTTCAAAATTAACAAAAATATGACCCTCGCAACAAAATTTCTTTAGTGTGATGGTCTGTTGAGCAAGAAAATTGGCTATGCACAATTTGAGAATTTTATAGAAGATACCAAAAGTAATGTACTAAGAAGAGGTCATATGGTTATTAAAAAAGAAAAGAAAAAGAGGCCAGATGATTTGTTGGGCATTACTCAAACTGTCTAAGGGCAAAATCAGAAGTTTAAAAATTTGACCAACTATGAACAGTACTTTGGTCTTCACTTTATATATACTAGCCTTCCTGCACGGCAATTAATTTATGTTTGATTTATTATGATTATTTTATATTGTAACAAATCTTGTAAATGAAAATGGATTTTATTGTATATACAGAAGATATTACAAATGGAAGGGAAAACACAAACTGATCTTTCATTTACAATCCAGCAGAAGTAGAAGCACTGAGCACTGACAGGGAAGATATTCTTGCATATACCTAAAGAGAGCATTGCAAATTAGTAAGGCAAAAGTCGGTCGATATTACTCTGGTTAAACTTATTAAAGAATTTCTCAAATAGATGCTGTTGTAATGAAACAGTAGAGATAAATATCATTTATCAAGAACATGAGGAAATGATAAACTGAACCTATTTCCTGGGAATGTGTAATAAAAATTATTTATAATTCAATTCAAAAGCACTGCCATAATTAATAGTGTGTTTTTACTTTAGCCATTGTAATCCATTTTGGTTAGATAAAGTTGTTGTAAGTTTTGACCTCGATACAGCTAAAGGTCTTTTACTTTAGCTGTGCTTTGTTATTCACATAATCTAACTTTCAGATAAACAACCGTTATGTAGTATTCTACTTCTCAATTCCCCTAATTCCTCTCTAAATTAAAAATAGAAAAAAAGCAGAGTGATTATATGTTATTGCAATAATTTCTTTCATACCTTAATCTTCGTATTGAGTTTGTTGAGACCACTATTTCCTTGCAGATATTTAGCAGCATAAACTCATCCTACAATCTATGCTGCAGATATAGCTATTGGACCAACTCCACAGAAGACATCACCTGTCAATAACAAATAAATAACAGTGCACTAAGCAGCTCAAATAGATGCTTTAAAATTATAGGAGATGAGGAAGCAAAATTCAATTCTCTGTGATAACTGATAGCAGTACCCTAATTAACACAGTATATTACCAACTGACTTTCATGTCATAATCTTGAATGTCTGCATAGTTGTTTCTACAAATAGAAGATAAACTAATTTAACAAAAACTCATCAAAGGTTTCATTGTTTTTTGCGTCCACTTGTGCATCCTACCTACCCTTCTAAAACATAAAGTAAAAAACTGGTCATGATTTTGGACAATCGAAGAGATCAAAAGAGTTTATATAACAAAGAAGTTTTTGCATCAAGTAAGGTATCAAACCAATCATCAGCAATCATCTTCTCAAGCACAACTGAATTTAAAAGCAGAAACCTGATGAGTGCTAGTTCAGCTTTCATGCCGGAAATGTCGCTTACTTTGACAACTCGCAGTTGGTCCAATGCACAATTGTGGGTATCATCTAACCAAGAGCTTACTTTTGTCCTAATAGATCCATCTTGTTGCCGATTCTATACAAAGGTGAAAGCTTCTACAGCATCAGAATCTGAAATTTCAGAAGAAATAAAAAGTTACCACATCCTTGCTTGTATCTTATAGACTGAATCATAGCAAACTTAAATTCAGCAACCCAATAAACAGAATGAAATAAACATGAGTAATTGGAGGGTAGATGTTATTTGAAAAAAGCCAAAACTGGGAACTTCTTGAAACAACCTTAATTAGTAAGAAATTATAGCTGAAATATTCTGGAATCTAACTACCTGCGATGATCAGTTTACTCGATTTCTGTTCAAATCGACCATCATGCACCCGTGCTGACTTGAATAACAGTAAATTTCTTCCCGTCTCCCTCTTCTTCTTCTTCTTTTCTTTTCTTCTCCTCTCTCATCTTTTCGCGGTGTCGGCAGAAGCCAGACATCCGTCTCTTCTCTTGCTCTCTCCATGATCTTCCACCTCACCATTCCTTCTGCATTTACATTCCTAACCCTCCTTGATTTTGCCACCTCAGCCACACCATGGGCAATTTGGGAAGTTAGAAAATTTGACCAAATAATGAACAGTAACTGGCACTTCGCTTTATATACTAGAAATTTTGCCCTCGCTTTGCTGCAGGATTCACCCTTATCAATGAATAAGGAGTTAGAAATATGTAGTAACTATTTTTATACATATGAATATCGTTGAAGACTACTTGTTTTTGACAAAATGTACAGTTGTTTGATTTTAACTTTTTGAAGACTACTTGTTTTTGACAAAATGTACGGTTGTTTGATTTTAACTTTTTGAATGTGGTGAGGAAATTTGAGACTTTACCTAAATTTTGTCGACCACAAACAATTGAGTTTAAATCAAACTTGGTGCGTGAGAAGTTTTTGATGAATGTTGGCTTGAATACACGTAGCTGATGAAAAAATAACTGTTCCTTCAGAAAAGCAACTTTAACTTGATTGCTAGATGTGGCTTGAACGCAGTCCAACTGTTTGTCCAGAAAACAATTTCACTGTACTTTGACAGAGGTTAACTGAATCAATGAAACTGGAGAAGGCATTAGTACTGTTATCATTAGGCTCATGTAAAATGAGAATAAAGTTGAACATAATATAATTATAAATAGCAAATACGATAATGAATTTTGATATGCGAAAGATAGTTAATTTTTCAAGTTCAGTGCTTGAGTTCAAAGAAAAAAATGAATAATAATAAAAAAAGTGTAGTGAATGAGTACATACAGTAATAAACTAAATTAACTAATTCAAGAATATCAAATTGTTTAGTAGAATGTAGCATACAAATAGCACACCTGCAGATTTTGGAGCTATGATGCTATGATGTTCCAAGCTTGACAATTCTACATATTTTGGAGCTACGATGTTCCAAGGACCACACCTGTAGATCAAGATCAAAGGAAAGAAAAAGAAATCAAGAGTAACTAAACTAAAACAGATTTAGTCATTATAGCAAGGTTTTCTTTATGTCTCTTCTGATATTCCTTGACCTGAATGATTTATATTTTTGTTTGCTTTATAATTCTCCATCATTATACAATCAAACTACGTCGCAGAAATAAAGGAAATAATTCTCACAAACCATGCATTAAGATGTCAATGTCTAGTACTGAATGTGTTGGAATGGAATCAGGAGGGAATTAAGTCTATCCATGTAACATACCTTTTCATACCGTCAAGACAGTCCTGGTTGAATTATTATTGACCTGAGGGGGAAACAATGCGTTGTTGTTTCAAAGGGGGGCTTTGATTCACAATGTTTCCATTGGGCTGCCTGTTATTTTTCCTGCAAATAAGATAATTATAACAGATACATCAATCAATAAGCTTCAGAACAGAAAATATCATAAACACTTTTCATTATGTATAGAAAAGAATGAGGAATTTGTGTAACTATAATTAACTAAACTCTGACAAATGTTCAAGTTGAAATAAGCAAGGCAAGGAAACATCGGACCAGAAGAAATGCATACTGATTGTGCATTTGAAAGGCATACCAAGCAAGCAAAGAGAGTTGAATGGATGCAGGTGGGCCTGTATATAAAACTGGTAAGCTTAGACTCTGAGGAGATGAGGATAGAGTGTAAACAAAGACGAAAAGCATATATCCGACCTTCTTTGTTTGGTGTGCATGGAGTCATGTGTGCAGTCCTGCAAAACATTTCAAGATTTAGTACGAATTGCATTATAGAGGCTGGATAAACTCGTTTTTTTTATACACTTGGATTTCCTAGCCTTGTGCCAATGAACAGCTTGTGCAGGCAAGCCATGCTCGTTGTCAATCTCGCGATGCTTCCACTAACCAGTAGAATATGCAAGTTAGTCCTTTTTTTTAAGGAGATATGACTTAGTTTAGTATTGAAAAATATCTACAATTGATATAACTACAAAAGTAAATATAACTACATAAGTAATGTTTAACATGCAAGAATGGCCTAACTTCTTCTATTTCTATGTCGTCAAAAACCTCAGGTTATTTCAGACCTGACAAACCTATGCTATATATAAGAATTGATCAAGAGTTTGCATAATCTTGCTAAGCTTAAACTTTAGATTCAATAACAAATAAATTTCAGGATCAATATTATTTTTGATTTTGTTTATAAAAATTCAATCAAGTGAACAACCTGATCTCTATTTATTCTACCAAACAGAAATTATCATGGCTAAAAGTTCTAATAAGAGATTTTACATTCTTTCTATGACAGAGCTGGTGGCCATTTACAGAGCTGGAAACTCTAGGCACAAAGTGAGGAAGTAAAGGCTGTTTTTTAGATATATCAGTTATTGAAATTAGATAAATGAGAGAGACATTATAAAACAAAAAATCATATAACAAAGAGAATGGCGAAATGATCTTGCAGTAGTTCAAGATAATTTACTTAAATACTACTTTAAAGGTAGAAATGGAAGGGGTAGTAACAACAGATCTAAAATTGAAGCTGGAAACAGAAGGAAACAAACAAAATAGAAAGGAAGTTGTAGCAAAAAACATTTTGGATACTTGAACTATTGAAAACCTAAAAGTTGACTTATTAAATGAGATCAAATTGTATGTATTGAAAATTCATTAAAAAAACAAAAAAAAAAACAACAATGATAAAGGAAAAAGATAAAAAATGTGGCTGAGTGTTTGTTGTGCTTGAAAGTATCAGATTGGAATGGTGGATTCATAAGATAAACAGAGGACTAGAAAATATCAGATTGTTACCTTCAAAGTATTGCAGTCAATTCCTAAGATGCCAAGTCACGGAAGAAATAAAGTTCCTACAATATGAAAACATTGAGTTAATGCCTCAATTCTGACAGATCAATAAATCCATATAAAAGTGACCAATGTAAACTAAATTGAAGAACAAACAGCGATGAGTGGAAATAGTGCAGTGATATGAACAAAAAAAGTAAGCAGTTATTATGTTACATTCATTTTATGAAAAGAAACATCTATGTGCAGAGATTACCTATCAAACGATAGACTATTATGAAAGAAAAATGTAAATAGCACAACTGACAAACTATTAGGTATTCAACAATAGACTGTTTTCTATGAATGCAAAGTAATGAAATGTTAAAGAGGCAAAACAGAAAAGAGACCCAAAAGAAAAAAGAAGCAGAAAACAAAAATAAAAAAATAAAGGAAAGAAGAAGAGAGAAAGAACCAAACAAAGATGTAAATAGCAGAACCAAAATCTAATAGTTTGATGATTCATTGATCAACTAACTTAATAGATTTGTATGTTTGTGTATATCAGAGAGAAGGAATCTGGCATCAATCGTTTTCAGAAGGACAGTAATATGGCTAAAATCAAACAAAATCACTTTGGGCATATGAAATTTTACGAAGTCCACCTCTTACCCAGTCCTAAATTAAAACACTGGAAATAGCGTGTATATATATAGACAATCAAATAAGAGTAAGAGACAAATAAAATAGAAGACACAATTAAATAAGAGGTAGACTTTGAGACTAATACGAAAAACAGAATTAACTCAAATATTGAGTCTCAACTATTGCAGAATTCCTTATATCAAACTGTAACCATGCAGGACTTTCCTAAGTTCATATGTGAATAGTGGGTGGGCAATGATTCATGAGATGCCCAGTGATTGACGAAATTCAAGTTCAAATTTACACAATGAAGTGAAGAGGAACTCGATCAAAATTGAAAACTTGGTATCGACCCGAAATTAATCTTTATGATACATAACCAATAAGCATAAAAATTATTTTGGTGTATCAATATGTACCTTGAATCAGTGAAGTAGAGCAGTTCTTCTCCTCTTTTGGATTTCTCTGCCTCTTCTGTCCTTCCCATCTCCCCCTTCTTCTTCTGTTTCTACCTTTCTCCCCTCTGAAAACCCAAAAGCCACAACTATGCAAACTATAATAAGAAATCAATCATACACAATCAAATATGGCTAATTGAATAAAATTAACAGAAATCAAAGAACAAAAGCAAACTTTAGTGATACATATAGTGATTACTTTTGACCAAGACATATCTAAGCCGTAAACTAAATACAGGACCAGACCTTCTCATTGCATCCAAACATGGGTTGGTTATGTACTGTATGCATTGACAGTAAATCATCCCCTAAATGTACTGACTCCTTAGAATTGTAATTAATTTAAACCAAGGCTAATAACAAACATCAATAATAACACAAAGATTCCATACCTGAATGAAGACAAAACAACGAACCAATATCAAAGAACAAAAACAGGAACAGTGGCAGCCACACAATCCAAGTACTTTTTTGCATAGAACCTACAACATCAAAGCAAAATAACTATCAATACTCTCACAACAAAAAACAAGAATGAAAAGATCGAAACCCATGTATTAATTGAAAGCCAAACTTTGAAATCACCCAAAAGCAAAACCTCACTGTGAACCTCTTCCTCTTCTAATCAATAACCGAAATCCCAAACTCAAGAACAAACAATACCCCTAAAATATCAAAGCCCATATCAATTCTGAGCCAATCACAACAAAAACTTGAATGAAAACCCAATAATCCAACAATCCATTACATAATACCTTATACAATAGCTTCCTTCGATGTTAAACATTTCAAAATCCAGACAAACAACAACCCATTATGCTTTCTCTCTGGCTCTCTTTCGCTCTCTCTCTCTCTCTCTCTCTCCACACCATGCTTTCTCTAGAAGCCACGCAACAAATCCGTACACTGCGCAGATTCTAGAACGACTGAATGACAGGGGCATAAACGATATTTTACTGTTAAATGAACAGTAAGTCTCCTTTAGTATATAGTAATAAATAAATATATATAGAGATACAGATATATTCAAAGGATGGCCAGATTCGGAGATTCCCAAATATTTGGTGGACAGCTTCGTCATTTCGCTGAGTCGTCAATTAGGGTTTCAGCCTTGTGGGCCTATAAATACCAAGTCTAAAAGCTTTAGATTTCAAGCCGAGATTCCATTGTTCTCTTCTCATATCAGTCTCCTCCTCTAGGTCTTTTTTGTTCTTGTATCCAATAGTCGTTTTGTTTTGTATTCGTTTTGTAATTCTTTTTGTTGTTGTGTCGGTTTTGAAAAGGTGTTAGATTTGATTGATAGAGAAAAGCCAATTTGCAGAGCAAAGGCGTCTAATTAATGGCGCAAATTGCATTGAAGGTTGGCGATAACTAACCATGAAGCGATTCTCCGTGCCTTCCAAATCTCTTAATTTTGAGTTTGGCCTCGAACAAGTCGCTATATTTCTTCCTTCCATCTCGCCCCTACTTTTTCTTTTTGTTATAGTTTCAGGATCTTTTCAAACCTCTGTTCTTCAGATCTAAAATTTCTCTGAACTCTGATGTTGCGATTTCTCATTTGTAAATTTGTTGGGTTTTCGTTATTGGTTGTTATCCTCTTAACTATAGAGTAAGATGGAAAAGGATGAGATCAACACAAAAATAACTATGATCAACACTAAAATAACTGTGTAACATTAGTTTGTTTATTCTTGTGGTTATGAGATCTTACGGAACTCCAGATTTCTTGTTAAAAAAAAAAAGTTGACTCTAGATTACAATAACTTATTTTCAAATCTGATTGGTGATTTTAATGAATATGCGATCGATGATGGGGCTGGAAAGAATAGGACTGCAAAAAAATTACTGATTTAGCTGGAACTATCAGAAAGAAACAATGCATGTCTGAAGAAATAATGGAAGCAATAATAAAAATTATTCAGGGTGGAAGTTTGATGAGATAGTGAAGCACATTCTAGTCAATTTGATGGATTACGGCATGGGTGTCGAACAAAAAAAAAACCGAAAGTTTGGTTCTTCTTGCTTAAGAGTTTAAAGATATGATTTGGAGAAGAGATATAATTTGATCATTTGGCTTAAGTACATAATGAGAACCTAGGCATGAGAAATTGTGAGTGAATACAAATGAACTCATGATACAGAGTATTGATATTCCTCAAAATTTTTAGAAGGCAGTTTATCATAAACAGGATTAAAAACAGAGATTAGATAGGGGGGTACTTTCATCCTTGCTTCTCAAACAGCCGCTCAGCTAAAACTAGGTTTTGCGTTAAAATCCAATCAGTCCTTTGTGTATATGACTCGAGGAGATGACCATGGTCGTTATCTAGCACGTAGGCAGCTCTGGCTTCCCATTCGTACCGCCTTACATGGTGGTTTTTGTTGAAGTAATTTTTGCAATGGTCATTCGTCGGTTGCTGTTGACGTTGGGGAGGCCGTAGGCCGTCTCTTGGAGGTGCTCTGGTCTACATTCTTAGGTAGGACTGATTCGTGCAGTTGCTCAGCGTTAGTGTTGGCTTCGAAGATTATGGATTGCTGAGTTCCATCGTTGGTGCTGGGATTGCTAAAAGCCTACAAGTAGGTATTGCGCCTAGGATTTTGTAATTAGCCTTCGGCTTTTATCTTTGATTTTTATACTTAAATGGATGGAGGGCACGTGGAATCTTCTTCTCAATGGAGATGTCAAAGGTTAGTGTCACGGGCCGAACTTTGCGCATTGCAAAGTTCGGTCCGTGCGGCACTTGCTAGTAAGCAAGTCAGCTAAGTGAGTACCTTGTAAGGAACAATGAAACCACACGATATTAAAATAGTGCTAGCGACAAGCAAGAACACAATGATGTAAATGTTGAGCAACCACAAAAAACAAGTGAGTAATCGAAATGAAAGATTAAGGGACAATCTCACGAGACACAGATGATTGAATAATTCCACTTTTGTTGATGGTAAGACGGTAAGGGAGACAAAAGTACATGTGCTTACCTATACTAGTTCCGTAGTCCAAACTATGCCGACTAGGAACTCCTCCCTATAGAGCATATCAGGCTTACACGAAAGGGTCAGGGGAATACATGAAAAAGGCAGAGGAGAATAACTGTTAAATAAAATAAATTACATAATTTATAAATTACCAAAACACCCCTAGCACACAAGTAACCAACCAAAGGCTTAACTAATGACCCTGGACAAGGTTGCTTGTGGCATTACAAGAGCAGCCCCTAACATCCTCCCCCACTTAAGCTGTCGGCGCTCTCGAAGACAGCCTTGGTCTTGAAATCTTCAATCTTCTGGTTGAACTTCTTCTTCAGATCTTCGGCATTCTCCCAGCTTGTTTCTTCGTCTCCAAGACCTTTCCACTTGACAAGAAACTGTTGGCGTGAGCGCTCTGACGCTCGGATCACTCTTTCTGCCAGGATCTCCTCCACTTCTTTCGGCTTGGGTGGACGGATGTCGACGTGCTCCCGAACAGGCTGGTTGCGCGCTTGATCTTCAAGGTCTGGCTGGTGCGACTTGAGGTTGCTGACGTGAAAGACGGGGTGAACTCTCATCCAAGCTAGAATGTCAACTTTGTAGGAACACTTCCCCACTTTAGAAATGACAGGGAGTGGTCCTTCATACTTCCTGAAGAGTCGCTTGTCCCTGGAGAGTAGGAACCTGAGTTGTTCCGGGAGTAACTTGACAAGGACCATGTCTCCTGCTTTGAACTCTCTGGGCTTGCGGCCTTGATCCGCCCACTTCTTCATTCGCCTAGCTGCTTTCTCCAGATACGCTTGTGCAATCTCCGCATTGGTCTTCCACTCTTTTGTGAAGTTAAAAGCACGCGGGTTTTTCCCTTTGTACACTTCTTGTGTTGTATGAGGCAAGAGAGGCTGTTGACCAGTGACCACTTCGAAAGCACTCTTGTTGGTGGATGAGCTTTTCTTCGAGTTGAAACAAAATTGTGCAACATCTAACAACTGCGCCCAATTCTGCTGATTGGCATAAACAAAATGGCGCAAGTACTCCTCCAACATCCCGTTAAACCTTTTTGTTTGTCCATCCGTTTGCGGGTGATAACTCGAAGATATGTTGAGCTCGGAACCAAGTAGCTTAAATAGCTCGATCCAGAACGTTCCTGTGAACCAGGTGTCTCGATCACTGACAATGTTCTGAGGCACATCCCAATACTTCACAACATGCTTGAAGAAGAGGCTTGCTGTATCTTATGCCGAGCAATACTTTGGAGTCGGCACAAAGGTGGCATATTTCGAGAACCTGTCGACTACTACAAGGATTCCTGATAAGTCTCCGACCTTTGGGAGGTTAGTAATGAAATCAAGGGAGACACTTTCCCACGGGTGAGTCGGAATGGACAATGGTTCCAGTAACCCTCCTGGATCTTGTCCTGCTGGCAGGTTAGGCAGGTCTTGGTGTATTCTGTGACATCGTCCCGCATTTGGGGCCAGTAGTAACCCTGCTTGAGTAGTGCGTGGGTTCTCTACCATCCAGGGTGACCGGCCCATAAGGTGTCATGACACTCCCTCATGAGCATCCTGCGTAATCCATCAGCTCGCGGAACAAACACTCGTCCCCCTTTAGCCATCAGTATGCCATCCTCCATCCAAAACCGACGGCTTTTCCCTTCCTTCACCATTTTGATGAGTGATTGGGCCACATGATCTTTCTCTTAACTCTCCTTGATACGTTGCTTGATGTCTGTGGCAATGACGCTACTCGACAAAGCTGCCAACATCTTGTGGGTGGCAAGGTCGGCCTTGCGGCTTAGGGCATCCTCAACTTGATTAGTGTGACCAGCTTTGTGTTCGAACTGGAAGTCAAACTCTGCGAGAAACTCCTGCCATCTAGCTTGCTTTGGGGTTAACTTTGGCTGAGTCAAAAAGTGGCTGACAGCGGAATTATCTGTCTTTACAAGGAACTTCAACCCCAACAGATAGTGTCGCCAAGTTCTTAGACAATGAATCACGGCTAGCAACTCCTTCTCTTGAGCCGTGTATTTCCGCTCAGTTTCCAAGAGTTTATGACTTTCATAAGCAACAGGGTGTCCCCGTTGTAGGAGGACTCCTCCTAAGGCAAAATCTGAAGCATCCGTCTGAACTTCAAATGGTTGATTCAGGTCGGGTAAGGCGAGGACCGGATCTTCCATTACAGCCTTCTTCAACTCTTGAAAGGCCTTCTCACAATCACTACTCCAATCCCATATCGCTCCCTTCTTCAAGAGCTCAGTTAAGGGAGTTGTCTTCTTTGAGTAGTTCTCAATGAAACGTCTATAGTAATTAGCCAATCCAAGAAAAGAGCGCAGCTCCTTCACATTCTTGGAGTTTTGCCACTCCTTTATAGCTTCTACTTTCTCCATGTCCATCCTGATTCGACCCTTTTCAATAACATGACCCAAAAACTTGATGGTCACCTGTGAGAAAGAACACTTCTCGCGCTTAACATATAATTGGTTATCTCGTAACCGTTGGAATACCAGCTTCAGATGCTCCATGTGCTCTCCCAAAGTAGAGCTGTACACTACAATGTCATCCAGATACACCACCACAAACTTATCCAAGTACTCATGGAAGACTTGGTTCACCAAAGTGCAGAAGGTCGCCGGTGCATTGGTCAACCCAAATGGCATTACCAAGAATTCAAAGGCACCGTAACGAGTAACGCATGCGGTCTTAGGCTCGTCACCCTCAGCAATGCGAACTTAATAGTACCCCGAGCGGAGATCAAGCTTGGTGAAGTACTTGGCATTACTAAGCTGATCAAACAGATCCGTTATCAGGGGGATCGGGTATTTGTTGCGCACTGTGACTTTGTTAAGGGCCCTGTAGTCCACACATAGTCTCCAACTTCCATCATGCTTCTTTTGGAACAGCACCGACGCACCAAAGGGGGCTTTAGATGGTCTAATGAACCTAGCCTTGAGTAGGTCTTCGAGCTGCTTCCTAAGTTCCGCCAATTCAGGAGGAGCCATTCTATAAGGTGCTTTTGCAGGTGGTTTGGCTCCTGGAAGCAGTTCGATCTCATGGTCCACACTCCTCCTTGGGGTTAGTTCCTTAGGAAGTTCGGGTGGCATCACATCTGCATAACTCTCTCCCTCGATTTGCCTCGGAACCATTTCCCTCTTGCTATCATCCTTCATTAGAGGAACTGCTACGTATGTAGGCTCATGGCGTCTCACGCCTTTCTTAAATTGGAGGGCAGATAAGAGACGGGGTTCACTTGGTTGTCTGATTCTTGCTGGAACTACACAGGGCCTTTCCCCCATAATGAGCAAGTGTTGGGCGCTAGGAATGGGGATAGCTTTGTTTGCCAACATGAACTCCATCCCCAATATGACATCAAAGTCATCCATTCGGACAACTATAACATCTACTTTCCCCTCCCAATGGCCCAACTTGTGTGGTACCCCTTGGGACAGTCTGGTTATGGGCGAGGCTTCAGAATTCACAGCTTTCATGCGACCAACATCCTTCTCCAACTTCAACCCCAACCTTCGTGCTTCTGTCTCAAACACAAAGTTGTGTGTGGCCCCTGTGTCAACCATCACATTCTTGGCAACCTTCCCATTGACATAACCATCCATGAACATTAGGCCCTTAGCCTGATCCTTCTTGGGTGGTTGTGGTTGTTTCTTAACTGCACCCAAGAATCTCAAAGCTCCCATGTGGCTATGTTCCTCCTCCGATTCATGCTGGTCTTCTGCTTCTTTTGATTGAATGTGGGCTTGTAGGGCCGATAAGGCTGTCTTGTGAGGGCACTCGTTTACTTTGTGAGGTCCTCTGCATAAGAAGCAAGATAATGGTCTTGGGGCATACACTGAAGGATTGAAGGGTCGAGGGGTGAAGAATCCAGTTGAGACACCCGGCTTGGAAGTTGCCATGTCCCTCGCATAAGTGGTCCTCCTATCCCCTCCTCCAGAATTGGAGAAGTTGCCATGCCCCGGCCTCAAAGATCTGTTGGCATTCGTATTCAAAAAGGATTAAGTCTTCTTGCTGGAGTTCTCCTCAAATGTGTAATCCGTCAGTCTCTCAGCAGCAGCTTGAGCGGAGGCCAAATCTTGAACCCTCTGCTGCTGAAGCTCGGTTCTTTCCCATGGTTTTAAGCCCTCAAGGAAATAGAACAACCGATCTTTCTCTGATATGTCCGGGATGTCGAGCATGAGCACAGAGAACTTGTTCACAAAGTCCCTGATGTTGTTGGTGTGGTTGAGCTCTCTTAGTTGCCGTCTGGCAATGTATTCAACATTCTCGGGGAAGAATTGAGCTTTAAGCCATTTCTTTAGATCCTCCCATGTATTGATAGTGCACACTCCTCTTTGAATGTTGTTGTATTTGGTTCTCCACCAAAGTTTAGCATCTCCTGACAAATACATTGTCGCCATATTCACCTTCACCTCTTCCGAGTCCGGCTTCACTACTCGAAAGTATTGCTCCATATCAAATAGGAAGTTCTCAAGCTCGTTGGCATCTCGTGCCCCTCCAAAAGTTTGAGGTTCTGGTATCTTTACCTTCCTGTAGTCAGTCACAGGTTGGTTTCCCATCGCACGGATGGTCAAGTTGAGCTTGGTGTTCATCTCCATTAGCTCATTCTTGAAGGCATCAATGGTGGCTCGGACATCTTCTGCCATATTGTCCACAGTCACCTAGAGTGTATCAAGGGCATCACTCATCTGCCCCATTTGCTCGTTCGAAACGGGAGCTTCTTCCTCATTTCTCTCCCTTTCGTCTCCTCGAGCTTTACATCTTTCAAGGGCCATAACTCGGTCCCTGAGGCTCTCCACCTCTGTCATCCGCGCCACCAAACCATCTAGGTCGACGCGGTCCAACACACTAGTTATATCCATCAATCTATCGGGCACCCCCGCAAGTTCTCCCAATTGTTGGTCATACCAATCGAATCTTTGTTGGTTTGTCATTTTGCCTGTCATCGTAGCGAGCGTCTTAAGCCGAGTTGGCTCTGATACCAACTGTCACAGCCCGAACTTTGCAATACGCAAAGCGGACCGTGCGGCACTTGCTAGTAAGCAAGTCAGCCAAGTGAGTATCTTGCAAGGAACAATGAAACCACACAATATTAAAATAGTGCTAGCGACAAGCAAGAACACAATGATATAAATGTTGGCTTCGAAGATTATGGATTGCTGAGTTCCATCGTTGGTGCTGGGATTGCTAAAAGCCTACAAGTTGGTATTGCGCCTAGGATTTTGTAATTAGCCTTCGGCTTTTATCTTTGATTTTTATACTTAAATGGATGGAGGGCACGTGGAATCTTCTTCTCAATGGAGATGTCAAAGGTTAGTGTCACGGGCCGAACTTTGCGCATTGCAAAGTTCGGTCCGTGCGGCACTTGCTAGTAAGCAAGTCAGCTAAGTGAGTACCTTGCAAGGAACAATGAAACCACACGATATTAAAATAGTGCTAGCGACAAGCAAGAACACAATGATGTAAATGTTGAGCAACCACGAAGAACAAATGAGTAATCGAAAGGAAAGATCAAGGGACAATCTCACGGGACACAAATGATTGAATAATTCCTCTTTTATTGATGGTAAGACTGTAAGGGAGGCAAAAGTACATATGCTTACCTATACTAGTTCCGTAGTCCAAACTATGCCGACTAGGAACCCCTCCCTATAGAGCATATAGGGCTTACACGAAAGGGCCAGGGGAATACATGAAAAAGGCCGAGGAGAATAACTGCTAAATAAAATAAATTACAAATTTGTAAATTATCAAAACACCCCAAGCACACAAGCAACAAACCAAAGGCTTAACTAATGACCTTGGATAAGGTTGCTTGTGGCATTACAAGAGCGGCCCCTAACAGTTAACATGTAGATCTTAAGCCTTTTGGTATTTTCTTGGGATGTTTTTGTGCTTGTATTTTTTTTTTTTGGTCAATATGAAATTTCATTAAGCCACCAGGGCAAGCAACAAATACAATAACAAAGGGAGAACAACTCCAGAGAGACAAAACAGTGCAAGGCTCTGAGCTACACTACAAGGGGCCCTGGGAGGCCATCACTCCTTAAGACTGAAAGAAGAGAGGCTGGAGGCTGATTGGCCCATTCAAGAGAGCACAGCCTCAACTTGGCCAACTTTACCACGGCATCAGCAACGCGATTAGTTGTACGGGGAACCCAGTTCCATTTAATTCCAGGAAAAAGAGTCTTCAAGTGGGTAATCATGTTAACTATTGGGAGGATTCTCCGGTTTGGAGTTAGAAAGGGGTTGTCTAGCACTGTAATGATCTCTTGGCAGTCACACTCCAGAACAATGCTTTGAATTTTTAAGTATGCAGCTAGTTGCAAACTCTTTACCACAACAGCTGCTTCCGTTTTGATTGTAGAGTTGTGGGCACCATAGATGCTAGCTCCAGCTATGGAATTGCCTCTATGATTTCTTACAACAATGCCAATACCGCTCTTCTTGCTACAAGCATCCCAAGCTCCATCCACATTGACCTTAAAAGTTGTATGGTCAAGAGGGTACCAGTTTGAACTTGGAGGTTGGCCACTGGAGATCCTGGCAGGTGGACACAGCTTTGAATCCCCAACATGAAGCCAATCACCAAAGTTTCTCCAGGTTCTCTCAATAGTACCAAAAGGATTGGGACTTCCATGAGCAACCACAATTTCACATCTATGCTTCCAGATTTCCCACAGGTGGTGGGTGACAAGTTGAAAACCATAGGAATGATCACCAGAGAGAGAGTTCACCCTTTTATCAACCTCCAGTAGCCAAACATCCAAGGCAGTTATACTCTGTTTATTTGGGCTATAGCTAGTGGGGCCGCCAAACCACACAGCAGATGTCCAAGGGCATCGTAGCAGCCAGTGCTCAATTGTTTCCGGGTACTCACCACAGATGCTACGTAGAGGGTTGTGAAGAACTTTCCTTTTGTGAAGATTCACGGCAGTCGGGAGAGCGTCTGAAAGAGCTTTCCAAAGAAAGTTCAATATTTTTGGAAGTAAGTTGGACTTCCACACTAACTTCCAGATGCTATTATCGATTCGGTGAGAGGTGGAGGGCTTGTTTTTTTTGCTTGTGCTTCTTATTTGACTGCACCTTGTGAAAACCACTTTTGACTGTGTAGTTTCCATGACATCATCTTTCCACGCTTCCCTAATTGGAATGGCCTTAATAGCCTGAACATCGGAGCTTTCCAAGAAAGGCCTCAAGTGATCAATATCCCAGCATCTATTCTCATCAATTATCTCAGCCACATATAGGGGGATAAACCGATTGGAGGTATCAATTGGGATGATCAACCCCCCATTCTGATTGGGTACCCACCTGTCCTTTCAGATGTCCACACTTCTGCCATTCCTCACCTGCCAAAAGGCGTTATTTGTAATTCTGTCTCTTCCTGCCAAGAGACTGTTCCATACCCAAGATGGCCTAGAGCATCTTTTTGCCTTCTGAAAGTTGGAGTTGTCAAAGTACCTAGCTTTGAGAATCCTACACCAGAGAGCATTAGGATTCTTGATTAGCCGCCAGCATTGTTTGGCTAGCAAAGCTAAGTTATAATCTTGCAGGTCTTTGAACCCGAGGCCTCCAAAAGATTTGCTTCTACACAGATGATCCCACGCTTTCCAGTGGATTTTATCCTTAGAATCAGAGCGAAGCCCCACCAGAACCTAACAATATCTGAATTGATGGCTTTCCATAAGGTAGAAGGCATGAAAAAAACCGACATCGGGTAAGCAGGGACTGCCATGGCAACCGATTTAATCAAGACTTCCCTTCCAGCCTGAGAGAGGATGTTAGCCTTCCAGCCTTCAATTTTCTGATTAATTCTCTCTCTAATGTAAGTAAGAGCCTTCCTCTTCGAACTTCCCCACAAGGTTGGTAGGCCAAGATACACTCCCGGGTCATCTGAGATAGGGATATTGAGGTCATCCGCAATTTCAATTCTGGTAGATAGGGGAGTATTGGTTGAAAAGAAAATTGATGATTTTCCGAGGTTTACTGACTAGCCCGAAGCTTCGCAGTAGATACCAATGATAGAGCTCAACTTTTGGCAATTAAAAACAGTGGCTTTTAAGAAAAATAAAGCATCATCTGCAAAGAAAAGGTGAGAGAGACCTAGACAATTCTTTCTCAACTTTAAACCCTGCAGATGATTAGAGGCAATTACAGCTAAAATGTTCCTTGATAGGACTTCCCCGATAATTAGGAAGAGGTAAGGGGAGAGAGGATCTCCTTGCCTCAAGCCTTAGGATGGGGTAAAAGACTTACCCTGCTTACCATTTATCATTAGCGAAAAGGAGACAGAGGAAACCACCTTCATCACAAGATTCATCCACTTAGGATCAAACCCAAACTTGAGTAACGCAGCCTTGACGAAGTCCCACTAGACTCGATCATAGGCTTTGTGCTTGTATATTTTGAGCTTTACAGATAGAAAGATGAGGTTATTTTTTGACAGCTTCACAAAGGTGAGTTGCTATGTGTATGCTCATTGAATTATTAATAGATTGACATTTTTTTTAATGAAAAAAATTAGAGGTCAAAATTTTACTATTGATGAATAGTTTCTATTTTCTAATCCTACTTACTTTGTAGTGGGACTGTGGGAGCATTTCTCTAATACTTTTACCCCTCTGATTCTCGTAGAACTATTAATGAATTAACTTTTTTTTCTTAAAAAATAAAAACTAAATTTATATCTTTTAACCACTTTTTATGAATTGTCCGTAATACTTATCAAAGCAAGTGTGGAGCATTTCTCTGATATTATGATCCCTTTTATCTTGGGATGCTTCCTTTCTATGGATAAAGTCAGGGCCGGTCTTGAGAATTTAGAGACCTACTGTTAAAATTTGATCGAGGCCTCATGTTCATTGCATAATGACTTATTAAAAAAAATGAATGGGTATAATAAAATAAATGTAATGACAATTATTCTGAAACAGCTAATCAAGATAACAAAGAAAGTTTCAAAAATTGTTAAAGACAGAAAGTTTCAAAAAATCGGGGACACTAATGGTTAAAAAAAAAAGGGAAGGAAAAGAAGAAAAGAAGATTAAAAAAGAAAAGAGAAAAGGAAAAAAATCAGGGACACAAATGTAAAGAAAAGGAAGAAAAAACAAGATTAAAAAACAAAGCTGGGGACTAGAACCCGTGACAAGGAAATGAAGAACCACGCGAGCCTTTGTCAGCCTACCAAATTTAACTACACAAGCTTTTGTGTGCATGGAGGCAACTAAATTTATTATATTCACTTACACCTATGTATATTCAAAACTCAAAGTCAAAGGCCTCCGAAAATCTTATGCGGCAGGACAACCTGCACACCCTCAGAGTCGCCCCTAGATAAAGTTGTTTGTATATATGATGGTATAGAAATAAATTTATAGTGCAGCTCTATGTTGCCTTCAAAGTGTTGTTTGCAGTTGCTACTAGAACCATATAATTTTGGCATGCAAAGCCCCCTAGTGCCTCTATGTCATGTTTCAAGAAATTAACAAGCATATCCAAATTTTATCAAGCAGTACATTTTAATAGTATTAATGGTTCTATTCAAACTCTGTAGATGATCATGACCTCTATCGTTGAACAACAAGGTGCTGTTTCCAATCTAATTTAATCACATTTGAAAGGAACTTAATTTCGCTGCAGATGTTGCACACTCATGTAGTCCTTTTAGTTTGAGACAAGTGTTAGGCCCACAATTATTTAGTAATTATTCTCCTAATCTTGTACTTTTGCTTAACCTTTGTGTTTATTTATATATGTTTATTATATTTTCCTTATCATGCTAGGAAATGATGGCGAAGCATAGAAAAACATTAAAAAGTCAACTTTAGCACATTTTCTACTCCAGTTAGAAGAAAGTGAGTTAGACAAGAAAGGAGAGGCGGTAGCCTGACTAAACAAACTCCAAATAAGTTGAAACTATCCATATCCATTCTTAACATCCTAAGGATCATTTCATATGAAGAGTGCAAGAGCTATTTCGGAGTAGAAGGTCTTCAAATGATCAGTCCAATTTTCTAACTAAAAGACAAAAACTGCAAAACCGGACCTGTACGGATTTCGGCAACATTTCCTACCAAACCATAGTAAACTAAGCTCTGAAATTTATCAGGATGATCTACACTCATGGTAGAATATTTGGTATGAAGAAGTCAAAGGCCAATTTGCAAGTCTTGGTGGAGATCTAAGTGAAGAAAAAAAAGAGAAGAAACTGCTCAAATGGATCAAAAAGAAATCAACATAGGTCAACGATGAATTCCAGACATTTTCGGCCAAGTTAGGGCGACCAAAAACATGTGTGGAGGACAAGGAAGAACTGACTAGGCTCACAGACTTTAGGTGGAAAGACCTTAGGTCTAAGTTATTTTGAAATTCAAAATGTGAAAGATGACAAGTGATCTCATTCTTACACCTTACACCTTTGTCTCCCGTTTATTACTTTGTTCCCTTACACAGTGACCATTTTACTCTTACTTTTTCTCTTCTACCAAAATATCTATGG
Source organism: Rosa persica (assembly GCA_025331145.1). NCBI lineage: Eukaryota > Viridiplantae > Streptophyta > Magnoliopsida > Rosales > Rosaceae > Rosa > Rosa persica. Next base: position 17,556,251 of record WFKR01000004.1, read on the forward strand.
GCTTTCTATGTCATTTCTACATGGAGTTAAAGACTAGATCTACATTTTGTGCTTACACATTTGTCTATCATATCTAGCCCTTTATTTCATTTGATCTCCTCACTCTATTCATCACTTTTGGCCTATAAAAACACCCTCCCTCATTTGGACGTTTTTCATCTTCTCTTCTCACATCTCTTCACACAATTCTCTTAGTTTCCTTGCTTTAGTTCATAGTTTCTTAGCTTTGTGTAGAGATAGATGTATAGCTTCTTGGGTTCTTGGTTTTTCCTTACCAAAACCGAAGTATCTATACGCTTTTGATCAATCGCAACTCTAGTCTCATATATCCAAGCCTTGTTCATCATAGTTCTAAGAGACTTGTCGAATTGTATGGTGTTTTTAGTTCCTTTCTCTATTAGAAACGAAAAATACCATACGAGGAAGCATTTCTCACTTTGTTTTGCATCTTGGAGGGTAGAAAGTGTTCTTAGAGGTACGGTTTGGTTCTTTTTGGAACCAAACCCCTAGGTATTCCTTTCTTTCTATACTCTTTTCTCTCTTTACTTGATGCTTTACAAGTTTATGGGTTTAATTTAGGGGAAATTACTGGTCACTCCATGTATTTTTAAGGCGTCAACAGTTCAGTCCTTACTATCCTAATTTTAACAAGTTATTCCTCAAACATTCAAATTTCACACAATGTGGTCTAAAATGACTATTTTACCCCTCACTTCATCTTATATATATATATATATAAATTGATATATGTTTACTCATCACTTCATCTTATATATATATATACACATAAGATGGAGAGAGAGAGAGAGACAGGGGAATTAAAAAAAGAGAAGAAAAAAAGAAGTAAGGATAAAATAGTCATTTTGGATTTATTGTGTGAAAATTAGAGAGAATAAGGACTAAACTGTTTAATTTAAAAGGCGAGGGACTGAACTGTTTATAAGAGAAAAGTACAGAGAGTGACCAGTAATTTCCCCTTTAATTTATTTAACTATGGGTTGTGAGTTGAATAAATTTGGGGCTAAGGCTAACCCCTAGCCAAACTCATGTATAAGACAATGTGGTACCATATATTTGATGAATAGGCATGTTTTGAATTCTTTAGCTACTTTACTTTAATGCTTTCTTACATGTGTTTTTGGATTTATAGGAATTAGTGAAATAGGAAACTTAAGCATGACAATCTTTCGTAACCGAGAAGTGTGTGTAGCTATAGGATGGTGGTCTTGCTTATTCTTAAGGGAAGAACTAGATTGCTTAGGTTCTTACCTTAAATTAATGCTTGGTTTCGTGAGTTTAAGAGTCGAGATACCTTAAGCTTGCGACATCAAAGCTCTCTTATGTTTTAGCGAATGTAAATGGGACTAATGTTATGTAATCTAGCTTTGCTTTAGTGACATGGTTAGGTTGCATAATTAGTTGGTTGCTTGGTTTCTCTAGCGAAAACTGAGGGGGAATTTGTCACGCCCTGAATTTTAGAATAAAAATTCAAATCCGAAACATGAAAATACTACAAACTCAAAATAATCAACCTGCAAATTTCTTTTTTTAACATCCTCACCACACGAAATAAAATCAAACCGAATTTAGTCTCGGTTAATTATTACAACTCAAATCCAAAATGAACTGTAAAGCTCTAAATGAGCATACACACCTCACAACTAAATGAAATAACAAACTGCTGTAACACCTAAGCAGCTCGGTCACCTCCCTGGTTATCCTGACCTGCAGGAATATCCGCTACACCGTTGAATAGTGTACCAGGATTGCAACAACACAAAACCCGGTAAGCTTATGAAAGCTCGTATGAGTAAAAGGAAAGAACTATTGCTTAATTCAATTCATAATTATTCCCACACACAACAACACTAAACAGTTTCCACATCCACAAGTACTAACAATCTCAATCAACACCAATTCAATACATCAAGATAAACCCCAACACACATCTTTCTACACAACTCTCAACATCGTATTTATAAAAATACGGTACTTGACAGACTAGAGCTCTAACTGAATCGTAGCCCGTCACCTGGCCTAGGTTATGGCATCCGACATATTTATCATTATCGTATTTCATCAATATGTATATCTATATACATATTTAGAACGTCTGATAATTCCACATACTCAACCAATCGTATCCCATCATCCACCCAGGATTAGAGCGTCGGATTACCCCACACCGGTCACTACGTCGACCCTAAACCCATAAATGAGCACAACATATAATATCACATACTGAAATCAACCCAACCAAGATACACCATATTATTATGGAATTACACAATTGAAATACAATCAATTCATCAATTCTACTCAATCATATCATCACTCAACAATCCACTCATCAATATATATTTTCCACGTAAATATATATATACGTAATCATCCACTCAGGAAGGACCACTAATACCATCTATAGTTCACACAAGAAAATCATGAAATTCATTTGTATAATTAAAATTCATTTTACTTACCTATGGACCGTGGTGATTCAAGTCCATGAAATTTTAAAACAAATATTTAATCCGCAAATATTTTTCACACAATTACCATAAATAAATAAATTTAAAACATTCGGTTCGTAATATGAACCACGTGAGTTTTACTCACCTCGAAATTCCCTCTGCGTCTTCAATATAATTATAATTAACGCCGAAATAGCCCACTCAAATAAAATCCGTCAATCACCTAATCAAATGTGATTCGAATTTAGCCAACAAGTTCAACACATAAATTAACTACCATTTAACGGCCGGATTCTAATTTACATTAAAATCCGACGAGCGGTTTCTCACGAATCGCTCCCCTAATTACCGTTTTGCACATATACGAAGATCCAACGGTCGGATCTTCACCCATGACCACACAAAGCCTCTGGGACAGTCATATGATCATCATAAAAAATTTACAAGTTCATCCGACGGTCCTAATTTCACATATCAAAAATCTAACGATCGAAATCGATCGAAATCACAAAATTCATAACTAATTCATACGATATCCAAAAAATGCGTATAATACACCGAAATAATCGTATCGAAACATAGAATCATAAAACGGACAGAAACCAAATTTTAGACCTCCGGAGGTGGCCCGAAAGGGCCGCCAGAGTTAGGGACAGAGCCACCACCGACCACCGCCAATGGTGTCGGGGCTGAGCTTGTCCCCTTCGTTTCATCATTCTGAGCAACTTTCATAACTAGCACAAGACCAAAAAATGACGGGAAGGGATCGAAAAGTACCAATTACAGTCTGCGGTCGGAAAAATTCCAGAAACCGGCGAGCTTGAAAACCGACGTGAAAACTGCAACCTCAGGCCCCGATCCCTTCTGGAAAGTTGTTCAGAACTTCCTTGCGAACTCAACAAGTCAAGAATCACAAGAAAGGATCGTGTATAGCTCGAGATATCTTGATCGAAAGCTTGGTTGTTTCGATCCGTTCGGGACGAGCTCCGATGAACGTGAAAACGTTCGACCCAGTTCCGGTCCTTCTTGGTGCTTGTAGAGGAAGTTGAGGCGAGCTCAATGAGCCAAGAATCAAGTGAAATGGTGGTGTGTAGCTCGAGATATCAAGATCGAACCGAAAATGGTGGTTTTCGGTTCGGGCCGTGCCGCCGCCGCTACAGGCCATGCCGCCTTGTAAAACTGCCTCTGGAAGCTTCAGGAGGTTGAGTCGATGTAGAGGGACGAGTTTCACTTGGTTTGGTGGTCGAAAACGCAAGAAGCTAGTTTTGGTTCGTTTTCAGGTCCGGTTGTTTCGGGCTGTTTCGCCGGCGGTGGAGGCCTTGCCGGTGGAAGCGACACGGTCCAGGAGGTAGAGCAGCTCGAGACGAACGTCTGGGACTTGGTTTGAGGTCGAGAGGTGGCCTGTGGAGGGAGAACGATTAAGGTGAACTTTGCTCTCTTTTTCGGTCGTTTTTGGTCGAGGGATGGAGGTAGGGGATGATGAACAGTGGTTTCTGAAAATGTAAGGAGGCCAGACCAAAATAGAAGGCTTCTGAAAAATTAGCTAGGGTTTTTTCCTATTTATACAAGTTTCGAAAAACTTCTTAATTCGATAACTAATTCAGAAAAAATCCGATCTTCGTGTTCCGCACGTGTACGGACTCGTATCGACGAGCTCTACAACTTTCATGAAGGAAGTTTCTCCAAATTTTGTACGTAGAAAAAGTCGATTACTCAAATCGAGCATTTCGTTAAAAATAATCGTTTCGAAACTTCGATAATTGTAAAAATGAATTATTATCGAACATTAATCGTGAAATCGCATAATAATCGTTCAACACAATTACTCAAATTTAAAATGATAATTGCGGGTATTACAGAATTATCAAAGCATGTTGTTATTTGAAGGATTAAATGTTGTTTACTCCCTATACTTAATGGATTTCATCGTTTCAGTCCCTAATCTTCGAATTTCACCTAAAAAGTCCCTTAACTCTCAATTTCCTCCCATTGGTCACTGCCGTCAAACTTTTCTATTAAAGTTGCCGAAAATGTCTGTTATGCCCTCACTTACTTTTTTTTTTAATTTATTTATTTTCTCTCTTTTATTTCTTTTTTTCATTTCACCTATTGGAACCATCTTAATGAGGAGATGAATAGAAGGAGGCGAGAGAGCCGGAAAAGGAATAGGTAAAAAAAAAAAGAAAGGATGATAATTATTTTTTTTTAAGTAATTGAGGTATAATAGACTTTTTAGGGGAAGATTACTGAGTTTTTGATGGATACTTGACGGCATGGACTGTTTGGGAGGAATTGGGAGTTCAGTGACTTTTTAGGTGAAATTCGAAGGTCATGGACTGAAACAATGAAACCCTATAAGTATAGGGAGTAAGTAGTATTTAACCCTTATTTGAAAATGGGTTACATTATATGCATGAGGGATGCTAGGTGCAAAAACCTATGCTCCTATTTATCTTATTGATCAAAGTCTTTATTTTTGATTAGCTTAGTTTATTTTTGTGCAACTTAGTTTACTTTACAAATAGGGCTAAATACAGATTATTACCCTATGGTTTGGGTCTAAAATCAATTCAGTCCCTAGACTTCTAATTTCATCAAAAACATCCCTGCACTTTCAATTTTGATCTAATAGGTCAAATTTGTTAGTTTTCTGACAATTGAGTCATTTAACTTGTTAACGTGGCTCATATATGGCCTATGTTTTTTATGATGTGGTGTCTGCAGGTCACCTCTAGTAAATTTAAGAGTGAGTCATACTATTAAAAATAAATAGTTTTTCAAAAAATAATCCAACTATAACTTGAACTCATAACAAAATATTAAGGAATTAGACCTATTAGATCAAAATTGAAAGTGCAGGGATGTTTTTGATGAAATTAGAAGTCCAGGGACTGAATTGATTTTGGACCTAAACCACAGGGTACTAACCAGTATTTAGCCCTTATAAATAATTAAAACCAACCAAACCGTTCACTACCATAATTGTTAATACCATCCTTGCAATATTTAACTTCCAAAGTGCTAAAGTTGTGAACTTATAAAAAGTTATATTGCATGTTTTTCTAGGCTTTCTTGTGGAAATCTAGCTAGGTTTAAGTTTGCCCTAATCTTTTGGGCACGATACTCTTCACTTCTCTATATTAAAACTTGGCCTCCAATACTTGGGAGTAAGTAACATCACACACAACTTTGCACATATTTTCATACTCATGATGCACCCAACAAGTTTTTGGAGCCGTTGCCAAGGATTGAGTTTTACCTCAATCCCTAGCTAATAGGTTACCATGGGACTAGATAATCCGTGCAGTTTATCTTTACTTTGTTTTGTTAGTTTTTATGGTAGTTTTCATATTTTTGAATTCGTTTAAGTACTCTGGGCAAGTAATTGGTAAATTGTGGTAAGAGAGACTAAATTGAGCATGTCAAATTAAAAAAAAAAAAAAATATATATATATATATATATATATAGTCTTGCCTATTTACTATTTGCTTGTTACTCATTGCAAGTTCACCTTTTAGTATGTTGAAATTGGTTGTTGAAAGTAAAAAGTTGTAATTGCGGTAAAACTAATAGGAGCATATGGTACTTGTGAAAGTTAATCTTAACTACTCAATTTTTTTTGCTTAAAACTTGTGCCAATTTTGCTTTTAGCTTGTAAGTTTAAAATTTCTTTGAATTTATCAGGGTATTTTAATTTCACTTCTTTAAGGTTTGAATTTAATTAGAACTTGTGGAGTACGATTTTGTCTTTGTACTGTCGAGTTTATTCACTCTCCACAACTAGGCTCATCCGATTGAATTAATTTATGAGGAGTTACCGAAATGTTGAGTGTTAGACAACACCGAAAGATCAATTCCTATTCCCCTTTTAACTAAATTGGATCGGGATTTCACTTAGGCTCACCTTAAGAAGGCGATGTCAAGGTAAGAGGCTAGGGATTTTCCCGGGTGCTGTGCCGTGCACTAAGTGAGCCTCGCTCTACCAAAGCCGCACATACTTTTACCCGGCCGTACTTCGAAAAGAGTTACCAAATGTTTAAGTGTTGAACTTTGCGCTTAAGTTTGGAACTACGCCAAGCGTTGCGCTTAGCTTGGAACTACACCAAGCATAGTTTGGAATTACGCCAAATTCGTTACACCTAATTTGGAACTATGTCAAATTTGAAATCATTCTCCCATTTGCTTTTCTACTTACAAGTTTTAGTCAAATTCTTATCCCTTTAAAAGCGCAATTAAAGTTCTTTCGATAAAGGAAGGGAGGCTGAAAATAAACAAGTTTTTAAGCAAATTGCAATATTTGGGTGAAACGTGTAAATAGTTAAGCAAGCTCTAACAATTGCAAAAGTTAGAAAGATTTATGTGTGCTGATTTGTATAGTTCCTTATATTCTTACTTATTAACTCTTTTGACTTGTGTGATTCAGAGGTGTATATGTCTTTGTCCCCTCAATTTGCAAGTGGTTTACATGCCATTTTAGAGCCTAACAATCAAGAGACACAGCAAGGGCAATCACTTAAGCTCACGACCCATTCTTCATATACTATCTATTCTAATCCATTGATTCAATCATCCGAGGAAGATTCAAGTAGTTCAAGTGATAATTCGAAGAAAGGGAGTCTGGTTCTAGTTGTTAAAAATCTAGCCACATTGGAGAGATTATTCAACCTAGACCAAGAAGCAAGGGTTGCAAATCCAAGCCTTGGACGGAAAAGTACCATATTGTGATGGCCAACGAAGAGAAAAAGAGGAAAGGGGAGAGCAAAGGCCAATAAGGGATTGTGCCTTACCATCATTGTTCACACATTCAAGATGCATTGACTTGGCACCGTTTGCCTCTTCATTTGAAATAAAGCCAAGATTCTTGCAAACACTTCCAACCCTTTATGAATTGTCAAACAATGACCTATATCACCATCTACAAGAGTTTGAGGAGGCTTGTGCAAACATTGAGCTCAATGGAACGACGAAAGATGCTTTAAAGCTCAGGTTGTTTCCATGTTCCTTCAAGGAGAAAGCAAAGATATGGCTCAACAAGTTGTCTTCTAATAGTATCCACTCTTGGGAAGATATGCAAAGGAAGTTATCACTAAGTACTTTCCACCCGAAAAAGAAAATGAGAGGAAAACCGCTTTGATGACTTTTAGAGAAGATCAAGATTAGTTATTTCATGAAGCATGGGAGAGGTTCAAGAACCTTGATCTTGGTTGCCCTAACCATGGTCAAAGTCAAGACATGTTGATGAGTCTTTTCTATCAAGGGTTGTCTTCATAAACTAGAAGGCTTGTGACCTTGTGGGTTATTGTCCCACAATTGAGATCTCTCGACTAGCTTCTCCAACACTTGATGTTTATTTTCAATCTCCCTTTCTTTATCGAAAGAACTTTAATTGCAGTTCCAAGAGGATAAGAATTTAACTAGAACTTGTAAGTCGAAAAGCAAATGGGAGAAGAATTTCAAATTTGGCGTAGTTCCAAATTAGGTGTAACAAATTTGGCGTAATTCCAAACTATTCTTGGCGTAGTTCCAAGATAAGCGCAATGCTTGGCGTAGTTCCAAGCTAAGCGCAATGCTTGGCTAGTTCCAAACTTAAGTGCAAAGTTCAACACTTAAATTTTCGACAACTCTTTTCGAAGTACAACCAAGTAAGAGTAGTGCGACTTTGGTAGAGCGAGGCTCACTTAGTACACAACACAACACCTGGGATTTATTCCTAGACTCTTACCTAGACATCGCCTTCTTAAGGTGAGCCTACTTGTGAAAAGTGATGAATTAATACATTACAAAGGTGAAATCCCGATCCAACTTACTTAAAAGGGGAACATGAATCGATCTTTGGGTATTGTCTAACACTCAACATTTCGGTACCTCCTCATGAATTAATTTAGTCAGATGAGCCTAGTTGTGGAGAGTGAATAAACTCGACGGTACAAAGATAAAATCCTACTCCACAAGTTCTAATTAAATTCAAACCTTAAAGAAGTGAAATTAAAATACCTTGACAAATTCTAAGAAATTTTAAACTTACAAGCTAAAAGAAAAATTGGCACAAGTTTTAAGTAAAAGGAATGCATAGTTAAGACTAACTTTCACAAGTACAATATGCTCCAATTAGTCCAATTTTACCGCAATTACAATTTTTTACTTTCAACAACCAATTTTAACATACTAAAAGGTGAACTTACAATAAGTAATAAGTAAATAGTAAATATGCAAGACTACATATTTATTTATTATTATTGTTTTTTTAATTTGACATGCTCAATTTAGTCTCTTTTACCATAATTTACCAACTACTTATCCAAATTATTTAAACAAATTCAAAAATAAGAAAACTACCACAAAAACTAGCAAAACAAAGTAAAGATAAACTGTACGGATTCTCTAGTCCCACGGCAACCTATTAGCTGGGTATTGAGTTCTACCTCAATCCCCGGCAATGGCACCAAAAACTTGTTGCGTGCATCACAAGTATGAAAATATGTGCAAAGTAGTGTGTGATGTTACCTCCTCCAAAGTATAGGAGGCCAAGTTTTAATATAGGGAAGTGAAAAGTATTGGACCCAAAGGATTGGGAGAAACTCAAATCTAGCTTGATTTTCACAAGAAAGCCTGGAAAAACATGCAATCTAACTTTTTGCAAGTTCACAACCTTAGCCCTTTGGAAGCTAAAGATTGCAAGGATGGTATTAACAATTATGGTAGTGAACGGCTTAGTTGGTTTTAGTTATTGTAAACTAAGTTGCACAAAAATAAACTAAGCTAATAAAAAATAAAGACTTTGATCAATGAGATAAATAAGAGCATAGGTTTTTGCACCTAGCCTCCATGCATATAATGTAACCCATTTTCAAATAACAACATGCTTTGATAAATTCCCCCTCAGTTTTCACTAGAGAAATCAAGCTACCAACTAATTATGTAACCTAGCCATGTCACGAAAGCAAAGCTAGATCTTAGTCCTATTTACATTCACTAAAACATAAGAGGGCTTTGATGCTGTAAGCTTAAGGCCTCTCGACTCTTAAACTCACGAAACCAAGCATTAATTTTAAGGTAAGAAACCCATGCAATCTAGTTCTTCCCTTAAGAATAAGCTAGACCACCATCCTATTAGTTACACACGCTTCTTAGTTACAAAATATTGTCACGGTTAACTTTCCGATTTCATTAATTTCTATAACATGCTTCTAGGTGACAAATCCAAAAACACATGTAAGAAAGCATTAAAGTAAAGTAGCTAGAGAATTCAAAACATGCCTATTCATCAAAAACATGGTATCACATTTTTTTATACATGAGTTTGGCTAAAGCTAAAAACTAGCCCCAAATTTATTCTACTCACAACCCATAGTTACATAAATTAAACCCATAAACTTGTAAAGCATCAAGTAAAGAGAGAAAAGAGTATAGAAAGAAAGGAATACCCAAGGGTTTGGTTCCAAAAAGAACCAAACCGTGCCTCTAAAAACACTTTCTACCCTCCAAGATGCAAAACAAAGTGAGAAATGCTTCCTAGTATGGTAATTTTTTGTTTCTAATAAGAGAAAGGAACTAAAAACACCATACAATTCGACAAGTCTCTTAGAACTATGATGAAAAAGGCTTGGATATATGGAACGTGATTGATCAAAAGTGTATAGATACTTCGGTTTTGGTAAGGAAAAACCAAGAACCTAAGAAGCTATACACCTATCTCTACACAAAACTAAGAAACTATGAACTAAAGCAAGGAAACTAATAGAATTGTGTGAAGAGATATGAGTAGAGAAGATGAAAAACGTCCAAATGAGGGAAAGGTGTTTTTATAGGCCAAAAGTGATTAATGAAGGGTGGAGATCAAATGAAATGAAGGGCTAGATATGATTGACAAATGTGTAAGCACAAAATATGGATCTGGTCTTTAACTTCACATAGAAATGACCTAGAAAGCCCATAGATATTTTGGTAGAAGAGAAAAAGTAAGGGTAGAATGATCATTGTGTAAGGAAACAAGGTAATAAATGGAGACAAAGGTATAACGTGTAAAAATGGAATCACTTGTCATCTTTCACATTTTGAATTTCAAAATAACCTAGACCTAAGATCTTTCCACCTAAAATCTGTAACCCTAGTCAGTTCTTCCTTGTCCCCCACATATGTTTTTGGTCGCCTAAAATTGGCCGAAAATGTTTGGAATTCATTGTTGACCTCCGTTGACTTCTTTTTCATCCGTTTGAGCAATTTCTTCTCCTTTTTTCTCCACTTAGATCTCCACCAAGACTTCCGAATTGGTCTTTGACTTCTTCATACCAAATGTTCCCACATGAGTTTAGATCATTATGATAAAATTTCAGAGCTTAGTTCACTGTGGTTGGCAGGAAATGTTGCCGGAATCCTTACAGGTCCGGTTTTGCAGTTTTCCTCTTTTAGTCAGAAACTTAGAACGATAGTTTCTAGGCTTTTCACTTCGAAATAGCTCTTGAACTCTTCATACAAAATGATCCCTAGGATGTTAATAATGGATCTAGAAAGTTTCAACTCATTTGGAGTTCGTTTGGTCAGGCTACCACCCCTCCTTTCTTATCTAGCTCACTTTCTCTTAACCGGAGTAAGAAAACGTGCTAAGTTTGACTTTTTAGTGTTTGCCCATGCTTCTCCATCATTTCCTAGCATGATAAGGAAAACATAATAAATATATATAAATAAACACAAAGGTTAAGCAAAAGTGCAATATTAGGGGAATAGTTACTAGGTAATTATGAACCTAACAAAATATCTCACACTTACACTTTGCTTGTCCTCAAGTAAAAAGATAAACTAAAGTAGCATGAACAAACCAAAAGGCTCCCTTGCATCCTTGATAAGTTTAACCATTTTCTCTCAGAGAACCATGAGTTAGTAAATTGACTTTCCATTAAACAAGCTTAGAAACTAAATTTTCTAAATGCAAAGCTAATAATTGGATTTGGAAAGTCATGCTCAACAAAATCTGTACATATGCCATGTGTGCCACCGTAAATGATTCATGTGAGATTAACTTGAACCACACTTGTCTAACCATCTAACTCATATGGATATCACTCATTTTCACTCAAGTATTTAATGGTTAGTATTTGCACTCAAAAGCAATTCAATTGACATGTTTTCCATATGCTTGCTCTTCCATCTTTTCTCCACATGATCATTGCATGAGTTCTCTTGGATCACAAAGTCTTTTAGTTAGGTTATAATGGGGCTTAAGGTGGGGGTTTAAGAAATGAAGGGAAAGGAAATTACAAATTCTAAACGTCCAAGTAAGCAATTATCTTGTTGAATTCCTTTTTCTCTAAGACTCTAGGTGCTTTGTAAAACCTTCCTTTTCTTTTCACAAACCTAGAAACTAAAGGACTACTAAAAATTATTATTCCTCCTTTTGTACAACCCACACTCTTTTTGTATTTTTTTTTTCACACACACGATTTTTGTACAACACTTTTTTTTTTCATTTACTATTTTCTTTTCTTTGGTGACCCTTGTGCATATTGAATAATTCTTTTGATATTTTGAACATGTTTCTAGGGTCACCCTTTTTCTTTTCTTGGCTACACACACAAATATTCTACCCACCTCACACTTATTCTTTTGTAATATTCTCAAACCCATTTACAAGCACTAAATTTACTTAGAAAGGGTAGGAAGAGTGTTTAAGTTTTAAAAAAAGTAGACATTTGTGGTGGTGAAGAAATGAAAGGCTAACATATATTTTTTTTTAAAAGCTCAAATTGACTTACTAATGGATTTTCATTTTAAGGACAAAAGTTATTTGGTCATGGTGGATTCCTAATGCCTTGGTCTTCTCCAATAACAACTCATGTTTTGATATAAAGTTTTGAAATATTTGGAGCAAGTTCTAGATTACATGCAGAATGAATTGATCATACAATGAAAGAATTAGTGCATTTGAAACTTGTATGCAACTCTCTTAGGCTCAAAAGCTCACATTATTAGGCATAGATAGTTTCAACACATTTAGTCCTTATCTTTCCCACATGAATGCATCTAAATGACATAGGCAATATGAGTTTAAATGCATGTAAGCACAAAATGCCAAATCCATTTATTAAATAAGCATTGATCTTCAATCGCTAAATATGCTCAAAATCAATCAAACCAATTAGACATAAGTTTGGTTTCATCATAGGAGTTTGTTTCATATTTGGACCACGCAAGCAAACAAACACACATATTTTTGAATTTTTCAAAATTTTTCTATTTTTATGTTTTTTTTTTTGTTTCAATAAGAAAAAGAAAATAAATGAAGGGATAAGGAATTTAATTACTTAGCCTTACCACCTCACACTTAAATCACACATTATCCTCAATGTGCCGTTATGAACAATTGTGAAATATATGCAAAGCTTAGGCCCAAATAAAAAACTTCCTAATAATAGTCAACACAATTTATTAACAATTAACAATCGCCAAACAAGCACCTCACACTTAAAACATCATATAATCCTTAATGTATAATTAAACTATTAAGATCTTATCAATGTTTTGGGGAGCATGCATCATTAAAGGCCAAGACTTGCATCAAAACAATTAAACTAATTACAAGGCAAGAGAGAAAAGGTAGCCACCTGGACTAAGTTTTCAATAAAAGCTAAATCTTTTGTTTTATCCATTGATTAAGTGTAAAATGACTAACCAAAACTACCAAAACCAGAACATATTAACACTTAAACAATTAAACAAAACAAATCATGCTAGGAAAGACAAGAGTGAGAGATTAGAATACGCAAACTCTTTGAAGATCTTCCGATTAGCTCCAGAATACAAATAGGTGATAACCACACAAGGCCAAATTAGGCACTTGCCATCCATTAAGCTCCATGCATATAGAACCAAAGGAACCTCACACTTAGGCTTTGACACATTTTGCTAGATCTTGGCTTCATTCCACAAACACTTGCATAGAATTAAGATAGCACTCGGATGCAATTAAGGTTAGTGGGATGGTTGCACTAACCAGTTAATAGTGCAACTAGCACTTTATGGTATATAGGAATATCTCCAACAAAAGCACTACTAACAAGGAAAATTTTGACCTATTCAACAAGTAGTTTATGGATATACAGAATGTGTTACGAAAGACTAAAACTAAACAAACTCATTAAACATGCAATTCAGGATGTATTATGAAAGACTAAAATTAAAAACTCACAGGATCATATAACCCAATTCTTAAGCCTCCATAGATGCATTGTCGTTGTAACCCTGGAATTATACCATTCCAAAGTGCTGCTAAACCTTTTTCTCTAGCAATGGTAGCCATATTACCCAATAAGCCCCTATACTTAGGTTCACCAACTGCATGACCTACAGCTTCTTTCTTTTAGAGCTGGAGCCTAACTGTAGCGGTGTCCAACTTAAAGGTACAGAACTGCAAAAGAACATATTTCCTGTCATATACAAAGCTGTGATTCTTACGAATACACACAGATACATGAAGTTTAGGGCGCCCTGCGAATTGTACTTCAATTGCTTAAGTTGGACTAAATCATGTTGGCCAAGACATTTTGATTCTAACAGTTTAACCTAACATAATCACATGAGAGAGATGAGAGAGACAATCTTGTTTATTAAAGAGATGAGAAAGACAAATCACCATTCCTCATTGGCCTTGAATCCACATTATGCAATTTCCCGATGCATCATAACACGCCTAAAGTTTAACTTCAACTAATTTAGAACACAAACCCATAAAACTAAAAATTTATTGACATCATGCGAACTCTGGATTGCTAAACACAAAATTCAGCATAACCCAAGTACAAAAATGCACTGATGAAGCTAAAAAGTACGTAAATTTAAGCTAAATGATCATCAAACAACCCAAATAAGCAAATTTCACAACTATAAACTAAAACCAACAAAAAAGAAGTGAAATTTAGATATAAAGAGAAGGACGATGGATACCTCAGTGAAACAACCAATGAAGGCACTGCACAAGAACATATGTAAGAATGAGATCTCACACCTGGGGTTGAGATCCGCCATGTTGGAAACTGAAAAGTTCTAGCAAGATTCAACCCTCGCCATACTCATAAAATTTGGCAAGATGCTCAGCCTGTAAAACAACAAAGCATAAAGGAATTAGCTCAACACCAGTAACCCGACCGTTGAATCAGGTTTGACAAAAGAGGAGACTAAATTAAGATGCCCAAAAAAAAAAACTTATCTATGTTAACCCAATGGCCATCAAGTTCTTCGAATCGCAATTTGGTGGGTAATATCGAGATCGAAGAGCAAGAGAGAGGGGTTATGGGAGAAAACAAGGGTTTGGGTGAAATATAGCATTTTAATTAGAAAACAGATTTAATAGAAGGATGTAGAGGCAGCGGCAAACTTTCATTAATTTAAGAATGATAGTGAAAGTAAGCCAACGGAGAGTTATGAACCGATGCCAACAACTGTTACCCTGAACCAAAAGCATACAGATCTGGGCAGAACAAAAAGTGATAGATAGATCGAGTACGAGAAAGAATTACCCATCTGTGGTGAGTGAATTTATTTTACCCAGAGCTAAACAATCTGAGCTTCTTCGTTTGGTTCATATGACGAGATGCAAATGGGGACAAGAGAGTGTGAGATAGAGGGAACTAAAAATGTCTCTGGAAAAAAAGAGGGGAGAGTGCCAAAAATTGAATGAAAAAAATGTGGGGCAACTCCTGTTTGTTTTTGGCTCATCCTCGTAATGTTGTTAGGACACCTCAATAAAAATGTGTCCTTGTAGGGTCTCCTTAAAGCCCATAATTTTAGGAGTGAGCCCTTCATTTATTTTGATCTCCACCCTCCATTCATCACTTTTGGCCTATAAAAACACCCTCCCCTCATTTGGAAGTTTTTCATACTTTCCTTCATCCATTTTATCTTCTTTCTCTCTCCATTTCCTCTACATTCTTCTTAGTTCTTCATCTTTTAGGTAGTTTTGTTTAGCCTTTGTGAAGCGAGAGAGGTATAGCATCTTTGGTTGATAATCAAAACCAGAGATTCTAACCTTTTGATCAATCGCACTCTAGTTATCATGGATTCAAGCCTTGTTCTTCACAGTTTCTAAGAGTTTTGTGGAGTTGTGTGGTGATTTGGGTTTGTAGAAACCGAAATTACCATATTTTGAAGCATTTCTCACCTTGCGTTGCATCTAGGAGGCTAGATTGAGCTTTTGTGCTTTTGGTTTGGTACCAAAAACACCAAACCCATGGGTAACATCCAATTTCTCCACTCTACCTCTTATTTATTTAGATGTTTCACATATTTGTGGCTTAGATTTGTGTAATTATGAGTTGTGAGTAGAATAAATTTGGGGCTAAGGTTTAGCCCTAGCCTAATTTGTGTTCAAACTATGTAGTTAGATTTAATATGGATCATGCTATGAATTTCTACTTTGCTAATTTCATTGTTCATGATTTATGCATCTTAGATTTGTCACTTAAGGTTGGTAAGTCTTGATAATTTCATGGAAGTATGCTAGGCTTGACAAACCTAGTAAACTAAAGCATGTTGCAAATGTAGAAATGGTAATATTGTGATAATCAAATAAGGTTGCTTGGGTCCTTACAATTGAGCTTATCATGTGGGTGTAGGTTAGGTTTCCGATAATCAAGGGACTTACCTTCCATCTACATAGGTCTACTTATATCCGATAATTAAGGAATGGGTAAAAACTTGAAGGTTTGTAAGAGAGTTATTTCTGATAATCAAGGGGTAGCTTAAATACATTCTCTAATATAATTGTTTCTTGGTTATTCGATAATCAAGAGAACTGAGGGGGAGAGTCCATCTTGGTATGAGCATGTTAGGTTTGGTTAAGTAGACTTTGCACAAAGGAGGTTAGGTGTGATGCCTTACAACCCCTTTTTCATCTCATTTGATCAAATCTCTTACACTTTGTTAGATTAGTTTACTTTATTTGCAATTTAGTTTTAATTTAGTTAAAATCAATTCAAAAGCCGATTCACTACTATCCATTGTTAATATCACTATTTGGTAGTTAGGCTTCCAAAAGGCCAAAATTATTGAACTTGTAAAAAGGTAGACTTTGCATGTGTTTTCTAGTTTATTTTCACGATAATCTAGATTAGGGTAGAGTTACTCTATCATTTGGGTATGATACTCTTACTTTTCTCTTTTACTAAAACTTGACCTCCTAATCTTAGGAGTAGATAACATCACACAAATTTGCACATATTTTCGTTCTCATGATTCAACCAGCAGCCTACGGGGCCCACCTTAAACCTAACTAGAAATTTGGCAAGATTTACCTTAAAAGTGGACTGCCCAAGACTGTAAAAAGCATTTACTTACTTCTAAGATTTCCAACAACAGGTTCTAACTCCAACAAACCTACATACTCTCCTCAAGATTCAATTCCCACAATTAAAGGAAATCTTAAACACGATTCTCGAATCTCAATTTATCAATACTATAGAAATTTGGCAATCAGAGCTGTCTAGATCAGGAACTGAAATAGAATACAAGTAGGTCAAACATGTAACCTGCAATAGAGATGAAGTGGTGGCCACTATGCCTGAACTCCTATGCACGCCTGGCCTCAATTAATCTGCAGAATGGGCACTAAAAATTGAAAAGCCCAGGAAAAAGCATTCAGGAAAACCATTAGAGTGAGTGGATGAAAAATTAATAATATCAAGGAAATAAAATCAAATTTAATCCTTTCCCAAATTTGTTTTCAGATAAAAGCAAAACATGCAATATGAATACTTCTAAATATTTTTTGGTACTGAAATCTCAAATCATGCTATAAACTCTCACATAATGGAATATCTCAAATCATATTGTAAGCTCATCTCAAAGTCATTCCAGAAATCTCAAATATATTGCAAATCTTCTCAAAACATGCTGATATCTTAGACTTCAAATCATCAGTAAATATTCTCACATGACAAAATATGTGATGACTAGAGGGTACTGCGGACTAGTTATCTCATGCCACCTGGAGGGTACTTCCGACTGAATACTAGGAGGCAACGACTAGAGGGCTTTGCCGACTAACCATCTCATGTCATTTGGAGAGTATTGCCGACCGAGAATACTATGAGACGATGGCTAAACAGTACTGTAAACTAACCATCTCATACCATTTGGAGGGTACTACCGACCAGATGACGCATCAGAGGGTGTTACCGACCGGAATATATATTCTGGAGGGTATTGCCGACTAGATTATTATCTAGAAGTAATAGCTAACCAGGTAATGCATGCATGCACTAACATCATTATCTTTCATAATTTATCTCTGTGAATACATAATTATGAACTCAAACTCATTATCTTTCCCAAATCAAATCTCAATATCAATTTCTAGATCATTAATAAATCGTCGAAAGCATAATTCATAAATTCTCGATAATTTGACCATAAATCAAAATGCACTACCTCTCATAAGATTTAAATCGTCAACTTTTTGAAAACAAAATTCAAGTATCAACAAAAGCTCCAACAATGCTCATAACTCAAGGCTGATAATAACATCCGGAAAAGGAAAATCAATGTTAGACTTCAAGCAACGTTGGAATTTATCTCCATGTCGTCGAAAACATAATATTAAGAATTCTGATAAATGACAAATAAATCATAAAATAAATATCAAGTCTCAAAAAAATATCAACTTAAATCAATAAGGAAATTTAATAATCGAAAATATAATACAATACTGCATGCAAATTTTATTTAAAAAGAAAATGTACAATCACGGAATTGTTATATGGCCTTTTGACGAATTTCTCCTAAATAAGATGATGATCATGAATAATTGCTTTCGAGAGTCTAAAATAAATTGACGATAATAAGAATCGAAAACCTAAAAATACTTCATCGAAAGCTCAAAATGATATCAGAACAAGCTTAAATTTTATAGGCTATGTTGACTTGATTAGTATAACAACCAATCGAAAAATGGCATTGATCCAACAGTTGGATCTTCCCGAATCGAAACCCGAATTCCTGGAACTTTAAAAATTTCTATCGATTGCAAAGTTCATCGTATGGCTACCAAACTATATCCACATGCTCGCAGAAAACCTGAAATGGTCAGACGCGCCCCCACACCTTGTCACAAATGGCTGCGCTTGGGCAACGGCCTCCACCTCTGATCCTAAATTAGGTCGCAATACCTATGCCAAAATATTCACAAAACCAAGCCCAACAACAAATCAGCTACGACAAATTCAAATTTGGAACCATATGGTACCGTAATAGATTTCGAGGTTTGATTTCTTCAATGCTCCGATTCTCTTTCCTTGTTTTGATTCGTGCTATGCTATTTGGAGGGATTGCTAAATGTTGGAAGAGTTTCAGAGCTCAACCAATTTCGTCGCAGACGATGGCTAGAAATAGGAGTCCCAGACGGGTCAGCCCTGGCGAGCCATCGAGTTGATTTTTACTTCGATTTGTCGTGGTGATTGACTCTCGGTGAGTCATGGCATGTTAGTTAGCTAGCCTAGTTAACACTATGGTGGTTATGAGTTCAAATCTCACTAACATCAGTGGTGGGGTGTTACACTGTCATCTAGAATTTAAAAAAAAATAAATAAATAAAAAACAGAAGATGGGCCTAAAAATTGAACGGGCATTCCAAGGCGTGCCGAACTATGTTAGTGCAGAGGCTTGGGATGGCACCCCTCAATCGATAGATCAAAGGCAGAGACATAGTACCAGTAACATCTCAGAAAATAGGGGTCTTTTCCACCTAATAGAGTCATACAAAGACTCTGTCTTAGCGAGAGAAATCTCATTCCATTTTCGGAATCTTTTGGCAGATCATCCACGTCACGCTAGGATTTTTGAAGGACATTTATGAGAGTGAGGTGAGTTTTAAGAGAAAGACGGGGTGGATTATTTTGGTGCTCTAACTGGGCCAGACTCTGAAAAACCCGTCGGGTCTCCGCGTTCGAGTCGGATTTGAACCGGGTTGAGCTGAGAGAGTCTTCTGCTAGGGATATCCGACAAAAATGGAAAGTCTCTATCACTTGCTATTTATAGTAATTTTTGCTCTTGAAATTGAAACTTCTTCATACGAGGTCCGATTCATGCATGTTGCATGTTCACGAATTTGGTTTTACGTCCTCTACAACTTTCATGAATGAAGTTTTCTAAAAAACTGAGCGGAACAAAAAGTCAACTTTTGGTCTCCTAAATGATTGAAACGAAGGTAAAAAATAAGATTCATAATTATTTACCGTAGAATGATCAGTAAACGGATAATTCTTGGTACGAGGTGTAACATCGAAGGTACGACACGCACGTCAGACCCAAATGCCAACAAGTCCCATAAAAAAGGCGTCATTGTACGCGTCGCCAGATGAAGATAATTTTATTTTTTTTGAAACCCTAGCGCTCTCAGCCTTCTCGTTTTTAGGAAGCAGTTGTTTTAGAAGTGCCTTTTTTTAAAGTATTTTTTCATCGAAAAAGAAAATAAGGAAAGAGTTCACTAACAATGTCATCAGGTTGAAATAAAAACAATTTTTTTATTATTCCTTCTTTTTTGGGACCAAGTAAGAAAAAGGCTGAAGGAAGGCCATATCAGATCCAGAAATGATGGTTTATTAGTATAGGGGGTGAAACTAGGGTCAAATGCCGTCCTGTCTTATTTATCAGTAAAGGGGGAACAAAGATTGCAGAGATTAACAATATCGATGGTTTTTAGCTGTACCACAAGTGGGTAGACTAAAAGCCAAGAGCAGCAGAAGCACCTACTTTGCTGCACGGGTTAAAGTTTGCAGTTGATGTCGGATTCAATAAGTTGGAAATTGATGGAGATGCCCGTACTGTTATTAATACTCTTCATGACAGTTCAGAGGATTTGAGTGAGGAAGGGAATGTGCTAGAAGAAGCTAAGGAGGTTATGAGGCAGCTAAATCAATATAGCTGGGATCATGTCCGGCGGGATTGCAATAGGGTGACGCACAAGATTGCAAGGGAAGCTCTTCAACTCGGTGAACCTACGCTCTTCTACAATCTGGGCTTTCATGGCTTCATAGTTGTGTTGAAATGGATGTATCTCGTGGACATGGTACTCTTTCCGAGTCCCTTTGGAAAAGATTTTGATGAGGCCACTAGATACCCATTATCGTTGGTTGTTTTAATGAATTGCATCTTTGATAAAAAAAAAAAAAATGTATTCAATGGCTAGTAAATCAAAAGGAAGAGAACATACATGGTAAATGCTCCTAGCAACCAAAAGAAACGTTATTTATAACTAGAGATTGATAACATCGAGATCATCAAAATTGCCATAATGATTATTCTATTACACCACGCCAGAAAAGCTACGGAAGAACAAAGTAGACTCGTACAATACCATTCAGAAGAACAAAACACCGAAACACCAGCTACTCCTACCTTCTTATCTAACGACATACGCCACCAACACAAGAAACAACTGTATCTACAACCAACCAAAGTTCACTCATTACACACAAGGTCTAATCAACTGGATGTTTCAACAAAAGGAAGTACAAAAATTACTACCCCCATCGATTATGCGAGAAGAGACTTGCTAGAATTGTGAGTCTGCACTCAGAGTCCCACATTTCTATCAAAGATCCAACTGAAGGGTATGGCAGGTCCTTGCTTGGCCCTTGCTTGAGCTCTGTCCTCTAGTCTTCTAATTCTTGGGGCTAACCCACACAGATACTCTTGAGCCTTGCGACCCTCACCTGAAAGTCCAGTCAGGTCCTGCACCTTCCACCTGCCCACCAAGAACTCCAATATATCTGCATAGTCCTTGGCAGTATAGACACCAAGACGCTGTGCAACAGCTGAGAAGTGCTCAAAAAGTTTGTCATCACGGCCATCATACATCAAGTGAGCTGGCATAGCGATCTTCTTCTTCATCATGTCAGCAAAAGACGTGACAGTTCCATCGGGATCAATCTCAAAGAGCTTTTCCACAATCTTAGTATATGCAGTCTCATGGCGCTTTTCATCTGAGGCTATTGTGCCACATATTTGAGCCAACTTCAAATCCCCATACTCCTTGGCATGCCTGGCAGTATTTCCATGAGAAATGAAGGTAGCTCTCTCCTGGAATGATGTATAAATGAACCCAAGGTAAGGACTGTTCTCCGTACGGGGATCCTACAAAAACGAAAGAGATCAAAGTTCAAACAGCATATTATCATGGTATGTTGAAGCAGTAAACAGACTACATATCAACCAATCACCAAATTTCAGGCAATATTTAAAATTCCTTTTGCTACAACTGTTCAAACACTCCATTTCTCTTTCTTCCTTTATAAGTATCTAATGATGATTTCGAAACGAGGAAAAGGTAGAATACCGAATCAGTAAAGAAAGACACGAAATGATGAGCACAAATGTAAAAGATTTTCAGCCCATCCCTCAGTCAGTGTTTGTGCATCTGTATTTATAAAAGTTTTGTGTGTGCATGTGTAAAGAAGAGCCCAATATATAAAATTTGTTCAGATTCTGCAAACTTAAAAGATCATAAACAAGAATACTTGATATATGAAAAGTATCTCACCATTCCAGACCCAATCAAATACTGAATCGTCTTTTCAATTTGCCTCATGTCTACTCGGCCAGAGAGGTAGAGATACTTATTGAGAAGGTCACCGTGCCTGTTCTCTTCAGCTGTCCATGCCCTTGTCCAAACTGCCCAAGGAGTTGGGCTTGCACCTGTTTCATCCCGAACTCCATCCAAGGTATTAAGCATTGTTTGATAAGTTGGAAGGGCTTCTTCAGTAATCATATCTCCGACCAAAACAACAAAGTATTCATCTGGAATCTCCTTTGCCCTCTCCCGTAGTTCCTTAACTTGTTCCTCAAATCCATCAGATGCAGGATCTGGCAAAAAATCCTGGGGTTGCCAGCACTTTTCAACTGGCTTTAGGTGAACTAAGATGTTCTCCTCAGCCCAACCCTCAATGGATTTGAAGATCTCAATCTTTTGAGGTGGCATGGAATGGGTTACTTGAACATGCACCTCCCGAGGAGGCGTAAAAGGCTTGTTCAGATTCTCAACCTCCCTGCATTGAACAGAACATTAACAAATTTAGCACTTGTGTTCATATAAATAGGCCAGCAGCAACACTTATACACAGCTTAAGATGAAATTATATAATCTTGATGTGAATCTGATTACTACATTCCATTTATATTGAAAGCAAAAGGACCATGGAGAAGGGACTAAAGGGTTGTATTATAACTTGAAGCAGTTGATCTGACAGTACAGTTCACATGCAAAATCTAAATGCCACTTAATTTGTCCCCTGACTGAGATTCATTACGAATCGGTTATAAAGTTATACTATACCTTCACTTAAAAGGGTAGAAATATAATGATAATTTGCTGAGGCTTGTAGGTCTTACAAGATCACCAAAAGAAAAAGGGCCATTTATTTCAAAAACTCCAGAAAGAAAGGAATATGCACGCCCTAGACTGAACTAAGCGATTCCTCTGGTGAGAATTTTAGAACTAATGATAAAATTTGGGTTAACTTGTCAGAGGGACATCGAGAATGGCACATATGCATACTTAACTTTGTGAAAAGCTGAAAAACAAAAGGTAGCATGTATAAGGCATCCCAACACCTGGCAAACAGCCAGACATGTATTCAATGACTCACGAAATATCCCAAACAGACTATATCCAACTAATCTCCTAACATATTGTCATATACTCATGCTAAGTCTCCACATGTAATGGCCAAATTAACAAAAAATCAAAGATATTTAAACAAACTTCGTATGTTAAGCATTCAATGGCAAATACTATTAAGCTACAGAGATAAACATTCTGCATTTCATTTTCCTCAGAAGTTAGTAGTAGACTGCTAGTATACTTCTTTGACTGTTGATGGTTTATCATCACCCAAATCAAAATGAGCAGAAAACAAAAGGTATATCCAAAGTCAAAAGTATATTCTTCCTAGTTGGCATGCTGAGTATTGTTATCTCCGTCTCTTCAATGTTGCATTATTTTTTCTAAGTAGATATAGATATTCTCAACTTGTTCTATTTATTCACATACATAGGTGGCAAACACTAGCACAATCCCAAACAAAAAGATACAACTAGCAAACTGCAGTCTCTCACAAGATACTTCCATTAAAGGCATACATTTTTCAAAAGCCGACTCAACAACTTTGCCCCTGGACATTTGTACAGAATTTAAAAATGACACCGAAGAGGTTAACTGAACTGGAATATACTTGTAAGGCAAATACAGTCTCAACGTTACAATCGAAATAAAGAATACAACTCATACAATACATAAAGCTTAGACAAATCACTTGAGCACTTGAGAAATTTTAAACCCCAGCCCAGAAATCAAAAGATAAAATTCAGAGGACAAACTTGTTCAGTATACATAAGACAGCGAACCAATTACACATTTGGACAATCCATGAATCAAACATTAACTGGAAAATACAAAGACTAATAAATAAATAAATAAGAAAAATAACATGAAAAAGCCAAAAATGACCTCCTTAAACAGCCGGAGATGAGCCACTGATATCATCCAGTTACATTTGAAATCATGTCATGACAGAAAGAGGAGAACAAATAACAAACAATTTTTTAATGAGTAAAAAGTAATAAAACTAAATAACTCCAAGCTTGGGCATTTATGTACACAGACATCTATCAAGTATCTTCGATAAAGCAGACAACAGCATTAACCGCCAGTCATAAAAACCCAATAGATGGACGGTCATGCAGCCATTCAATAAAGCATGTAACAACAAAATGCCGGCGACAAACAAATTCAACCAATTTGAAAAGAATAATATAGCTATACCAATGCAGAACAACAATAAATTTCGTTTGAGGATGCAGAGTTTTCAGTATAAAATCCACAAATACAGTAGAACATTAAATTTGAAGAGAGACAAGTAGGAAAAAAGCAGAAATTTGATGCATAAAATGGAAAACCTTTAAAGAAACAACTGTTCATAACATTTCAATGACCACATGCAATCCTGGAATCGAAATTGAATTAACCGAACAAGAAGACATATGTAGCGATCTTGGATTGCAGTTCCACAAGTGAAAACAGCTATACACAACTTAAATTTCAAATGCGTTGTAATCAAATTAGCAGCACGAGAAAACCAGCACATTAAGACCAACCTTGAAAATCACGAAATAGAAGAACACAAATTAAAGTAATAAAAAAAAAAGAGGATACCCATCATTTTCTCCATGAAAAATAGCACAGGGAAGCAAGTAACAGATGAGAAATGAAGCAAGTTAAGGCGGAGATTACAAGAAATGAGAAGGACCCAGATCCAAAAGCAGCTCAAGATCCATATATGAATCCAAGAATGTGACAAAGCGTGAGAAGAAATGAAAAATTGAAAGAAAGAAAGAAGACTGACTTGGCGCCGGAGCGGAGAGTGGAGGCCATCGAGAACTTGGGAGATCTGAGGCTGGCCATCTGGGGAAGACCAAACTTGGGGGATTGAGTAGTGAAGGCGTTGAGTTTGAGAGCCATTGTTTCCTTCCTTGGTTCCTTGGTCTCTTCTCAGCAGGGTTTCGATGTTTTGAGTCTTACCTTTCAGTTTCCTCCACACAACAAAAGAAGAGAGACAACTGTACGAAAATATTTTGTAACAGAGACACAAAGTGGAGGAGATGGTGAAGTATTTGTCAGGCTAATATTACGTGGTATAAATATGTCTAAGGCAGATACAACTACCCTTATCATTCACGTAAATTACAGGATTACCCTCTCAGAAAATCAACTTCAAAAAAGAAAATATTATATATAAAAATAATAATAACAACAAGACTTCAGGAAGGGTTTTTGCACTATCAAGGAGGCTAAAGCATCGCCATCTGAGGTGGCAGGTGTCATTTCCATCTCTGGACATCCTATTTTACTCTAATTGATATAGGATCTGCTCTTATTCTTCTGTCCTCCTTTTGTTTGTTACTAAGCTCAAATTGAAACCTTTAGACTTAGATTGTGAAATTTGTATGACTATTTCTTCGCTGGAAAGTTATTTGAAAGTAGAATGCTTAGATCTTGTAAGTTCTCAATCGAGAGTTGAGAATTTAAGTAATGCTTGGTAGCTACTCTAGCCCTGGTTCTTCCTTCAAACTCTTGCAATTATGACACTAGATATATGTTGATGCATGTCATAAAGGAGATGGTTGTGTGCTCTTGACGAGGACATGGTGAGAAATGTGGAATTTTCACGAACCACAAATGTTTTAAGTTTTTCTTCACTCAAATAAGGTGAACAAGAGGCAAAGGGTGTTGGCTACAGCTGGGAAAGGAATACGAAATGTATGTCAAATTTCGGGGATGAAATTTTTTGAAGGGGGGCAGACTGTGATATCCACCAATTTACTTAGTTTGTGTTGTGGCCTTGTTGTTTGCAAACCTTATTTGTTTTGGTATTGTGAAATATTTTGTTGTTGGATCATATTATATTTTTATGACACTTTATTTTATTTTATTTTATTTTTATTTTTTTGTACAGTTAGTCTTAAAATTAATTAGTTATTTTAGTAAAAAGGAAAATAGGAATTTTAAACTAGTTATTACAAAGAGGTTGTGTTTACTTAGAAGTCTGAAACTTATCAGATATTTTCTAATAAATTAATTGAACCTATGAGTTTTGAGAGAGAAGAAAAGTCTTTTAGATGTGTTTAAGGTAGAAAAAGAAGAGAGAACAACATCTGCGTGCAAGGATATAGAAAGGAGAAAATATGTTAGTCTGCGCTGACCACAGAGGCTTGAGACGAAGTATCAAGTCTGAAATCAAGTGTTTTTGTTACAATTTCGACAAGGTAGTTTCATTTAAACGATTATGGTTCTTTCATTACTTGAAATTAGACTTATCAAGGGTTATTTTGGCATTCATTTCACTGAAAAATATTAAGAATCGAATTTATGATGATTTTTCAAAGTTGACATAGAGGAAATAGGTTTTCTACTGACAGGAGTTAGGAACATGTTACAGTCATTGTTTGAAGAGCCAAATGGTTTGTTTTTGCAGTCAAATTTTTCTGAATGTTTCTCTTTATGTCTAAATTCTGGGGTAAAGTTTTAATGAATTTATCATTCGTAATTATTTTTATAAAATTCGTTAACCATCTGAATCTAGTTGTTTAGGTGGATAGGCTTATTTTGGATTCTGTTTTGAAGACAGCTTTTGGGGTTCTAGAAAAACTGATTTGGCTCCCAAATTTTTATTGTATGCTAATTTTTTAGCTTAAATAGACTTGCCAAATTTCAACAAGTTTTAGTTCATATTGAGTCAAGTGGAATTTTTGGAAGAGTCATTTTTGGTGAAGGTTTCGTTTCCTGGCAACAACAGATGTCGGTTTTAGAAAATTATTTGGACAAGTTTTTAGTATTCTTTTGACTTGATATTTTTACAGTAGATACTTGAGCATGTCTAGTTTAATGCTGTAAATTTTCAAGGGATTTGATTAGCGATTGTAGTAAGTGAGATTTTTCCTTCGGATATAGGCCCTGCCAGATTGCTTTTACCGCAGGTTATAAGGTTCTAGTTCGTGTCTCATTTTGAGTTTTTGTTTGCTTTAGGCCGAGAAACCGTAACTAAGGACACTATACCAGTTGTTTGTATATGAAGTACTTAGATGACATGGAGAAAATGAATAATTATAATTGGACCTAAGGGTTGAGACATGAGAGACTAACTTAACAAAAAATGTCTTGATGCTTTAAAGAAATGATCAAGGACCAGAAAAGTGAATAATTGTAACTGGACCTATCACGCCCTGATTTTTAACAAAAATAAAAATCGATATATAATCTCACAATTATACATGCGTGATGGTTCAACCATCAATACAAAATACCAGAAAAACTTTTTTCTTTTAAACCAAGTGCATACTGATGCCCTGAACCTTCAAAGTCAATATATTACATGAGTTTATGAATTAAATTACCACAACAAGATAATAAGTAAATGCTCCTCAAAGCTTACTACAAGCGAAAGTCTTAACAACGGTAATGTCACAAAAAGGGCTCCCTACTGTAAAGCTGCTAGCACGCTACTTCAGTTTTAGCCATGATTACCCTGACTTGCAGGATTAACCCCTACACCATTGAATAGTGCACCAGGTTGCCATACAACAAACCCGGCAAGCTTATAAAAACTTGCATAAGTAACTCAAAACAACAGCAGAAACAACTCACACAAATCACGGGAAAACCCACGCGTTTCAATCAAAGAAACAACTCACGCAAGACGGGATAAACCCACACATTTCAATCAAGGGATAAACCCACATAAAATCACAGGATAAACCCATACAAAATTACGGCTGACGGACTAGAGTTCTAACTGATCGTAACTATACCCTTGGCAAGGGTATGGTTCGGATAACCCACCCTCGGTCACATTTGCGACCCGTGATCACATTTTGTGATCCATGATCCTCAAGCCTCAGGTCTTTGGATCCACCATATAAATAACAAAACATTAAGTAAGTCGCAATGGAATCAAAATGTTACACAATCCTGATCACATTTCATGACCTCTCGGTACAAAGACCAAAACATCAAACAGGCCTATTGGACCCAAAATGTTTCCCGAATCTAAAATAAAAGATTCTCTGTAATTTATCCATATCAATTACTCCCAGTACAAGGACCTAACATTAAATAAGTCACCCCACAAAACACAACACTTTTCAAAACAATAGAAATCAACCCCTTTTCACAAATATTGCTATCAAAACACAAAACCACCCACACATACATATTTCACGTAAATATATACACACACACACATACACGTAGTAATTCACTCAGAAATGCTACTAATATCAACTATAGTTTATAAATGAAAACTAGAGAAAATCATCGTTATACTTAAACTCATTTTTCTACTTGTGAACCACATACCTATGAACCGTAGTCAATTAAGTTCATATCATTTCAAGCAAATATTCATTTCGAAAGCTATTCAAAATTAACCAATTGATCCATTCATAAATGAACATTGTGAGATTACTCACCTCAAAATTCCCGCTGCTTCTTCACACGACTAGATAGCTTATAGAACGCACACTGTCAAGCACCTCAAGAAAGTACAACATCAATTCAGTACACAAATCACAATTGATTAAAGTTCGAATCCCCAAATCGAACTACAATCCAAAGTAACGCCAATCGAGGTGAAACCTCATCTGAGACCACCTAAAGTCTCCGGAATGCTTTTACGATCGATGTGACAAAACCACAAGTCGATCGGATAGTCGGATCCTCACATATCGATAACCGAAACTATCGAAATCACAAAAACTCTAACATGCTCACACGATCTCCCAAAATTACGTGTTGTATATCAAAATGCTCGTATCAATGAGTAGATCAAAATTAGGAATAGAAACTATCCCTGAGGTGGCCGAAAACCGCCGAAAACACCACCATAGTGGCGGCGCCGGCCCAAAGTCAGAATTTAGCAAAACTTCCAACATCAAAGTTCTTCATCTCAACTCCAATTACAAATTTCATAACTACATCAAAGTCTAATTATAAACCAATTGATCAAATTTTACTTTAGAATAAATCGGTCCGATTAAAACCCTAGAATTTCAATTCCGAAATTCAACCTCCACACTTGGAATCGATGCAAGCCACCTTGTGGAAAGCATTTGCGTCCTCTGGGCTCCAAAAGCCCTCAAGAATCACAAGTAAGGGTGGCTGGAATCTCCAGTTCCGACGAAAGCGATTTTGTCCCCAACACGACTTCTTCTCAGCCTTGCAGCGCCCACCATAGCTCATCCCACGCGAAATGGTTACCAGAGAAGTGTATAGGAGGTTGAGATGAAGAAAGCCCACTTCGAATCACGTCCTATGGTGGCCGAAGGAGGAAGAACAACGCCGGAGAAGGTAAAAGGCGAAACCGGGGTCGAGAGAGAGAGGGTCAGTTTTTTGGTTTTAGAAAATTCTATCCTTCTTTGCAAATTTCCGGAATTTTCTCATATTCATAACATTTTTCTAATTTAATCGCTCATAACTTTCTCATCCGAACTCCGATTCTTGCGTTCCACATGTCCACGAACTCGTATCGACTCGCTCTACGACTTTGATGAAGGAAGTTTTCAGAGAAACTCAAAGTATAAAAAGTCAACCTTTACACCCCCCTAAAACCATATTCACCATATTCTTCAAATAATAATTCATCTAAAACACTTCTGCTCCGTCCACGAGCCATGAAACCATCCAATAGCGACAAATTAGATTTCGGAAATTCCTCAAAAAATAAGAACGAATTTCCGGGGTACTAGAGGACCTAACAATTGTTGCTATGTTGTTGCAATACATGTACACTTTGCTATACTTCAATAACAACAGCAGTTACTTATCACAAACAGTAATATCAGTAACACAAGAGTAACATCTTATGTTACTGCATACAAGATGCAGTTATAGCTACTGTTATGACAAAAAAAAATGTTTATACTCATATTTTTTTCTTTTAATTTCATAATACTGAATCTGTTAAAGATTAGGTATCACCAATCCAATCAAAGGGATGGAAAACATAGATCCTGCACTTGTAAAGTGAAATCTTCTAACATTAAAAACAAAGTTGCAATAGATGCAACTGTACAAGTTAGAGAGAAATTATAAAAAAAATTGAGAAAAAACATAAGTAAAGATGATGAAAGTGATTTAGAGAGAACTTTTGTCTCAAGAGATTATCAAGAAAAGATGTTTGCTCTATTACATATCTTTATCATTCTATTCTGAAAATTTCATAAATAATTGCAACGTCTTATGGGCACGCAAGTCCTCCATCTTCTATCATTAATTTGACCAAGTAAATTAATAAATTATGTGACATACCCATTTCATACTTAGCAAATTAATAATGCAAGAATATAATTAAATTATGGATTATCAACACTTAAATTAATCTCAGGTAGTAGTAGGTACTAGCCTATTGATTTTTCTTTTATTAACTCTATTAGTCACCACACATAAATAGCATGATATAAAAAACAACACGTCTCACGCACTGAGAAGGGACAAATCAGGGATTTAGAGTTTACTCTGCACATTTGGATCGTGTAGATTATTCGATAGAGAAATTTATGGCCAGGATATGATCAATTATCAGTGTATAACCTTGCTTAAATAAGATTTTGATTTTTGAGTTACTTATTCCATCAAATGGGCTAGTTTTCGTTACGGAACGGACCCCATGATTAAAAATCACTTCAAGTTAGAGACCTTTTCAATTTTCAATGAGTTAGATATATTAGGACACTTCAAGATTTTTCAAAGCCTCTTATTGAGCTAGCAATTTTCATTATTAGTATAATGAAATGCTTGATGAGGTTGTAGCATGTTTGACGATTGCTAGAATACATCTAAGCTGTGTAATGTTGGTGGTCAAGCTTGGACACAAGCTGAAGTCTAGTTACAGATTGCAGGTTCGTATAATATATATATATATATATATATATTATTTCTTTAGATACAAAAAGATTAGAAACAAATAGACATGTCAATGTTAAAAGAATTTAGAGTACTAAGATGGAGAGTTCGAGTTCAAGTTTAAATTATCTATTGTTGAATGGCTCATCTTGAATGAAATTTGAGAAGCAATGCATTCTACTAGCTGGAATTTGATTTTATGTTAATGGATCCAACAGATCACCTGCTTTCATCTAGTATAGCAATGTCATCTAAGAGGTTTATAAAAAGCAAATTATATTATGGCGATGTTCGTTGTTGTAGTTATGTCCATCTATTTTGCTTGTCAGGAGAAGAAGAATTAATGTAGATAGTGTGTGTGTGTGTATTAATGATTGATTGATAAATTGCTTAAATAAAATAAAAATAATTATTAGGAAATATATTTAATACAAATGAACTAGATAAGGGAATAAGTTAAGACAAATGACGGAAAAAGCAATAAATAAGTTTAAAGTCTAATCATGCTCCATGTGACCAGATTTCATAACAAGATACATCATTGCTTCAAAATGGTTAATTGATATGTGGCCTCACGCTCTTTGACTTTGCTCAATTTATGTATAGGGCTCTTAAATTGCTCATTGTTCAACCAACTACTATCACAAATCATAATAAAACTCTCGCAAATTAGGAATAATAACTCGATGACCAACATAATTATCATTATGTTTTTCCTCTAGAGTAGTAGTACCAGCATCACCAGCAGCTCCTCCCCATGAACAATGTTTATGATATTTTCATTGATGTCAATAATATTGGCCAAGCCTTCATTGACAGGTTATACATCTCCTCGTGGTCATTTCTAAACTTTTTTTTATCAGATAAACAACTCAAATGCTATAACTAGTCTTTTATGAGTCGAACTCACGACTTTCCACTTACGAATGGGAGACTATGCTACTAAACCAAATGGTACTGGGCAAAGAAATGTAAATTAAAATTTTCCGAAGCTTTGTGATAGGGTAAGTTTTGGAATTTGCAATTTTTTTTCTATGAAATTCTTCTTCAAGTAGTCTACTTTATCTTGAAGCTGGCTCGCATCACCATGGCCAAAGCGATTCTTCATCTAATAATAAAATTAATATTGATGTATACTTCTCATTTTCCTTCTTAAAGGAAAGAAAGTCTTTCAAAATGTTGATTTTTTCTTCCTTGCTCCATACTCTTTCTGGAGCATGTGGTTGCTTGGAATCTGTTGACTTCAAATTCATATCTATGGTTGCTTGAATTGGAGATGGTGTTAAAGCTAGATTAGCCAACAAATTGGCTACTTTCTTCTTCTTCAATGAGTACTTGTCTTTCTCGCACCATAAAATTTTTGTATTGTTGTTGAAGTATCACGATCAGCAACAGCCATAGATATGATATCAACTGGAATTCACAAAATAAAGGTTCAACAATATGCTTTAAGGTTGTTAGGGTCGGTTAGTTTTCATATGGTACCATTGTATATATAGTGAGAATCATGAGATCGAGCACATAAGAACTTCTAATTGAGATATATTTTGTATTTATGTATATCTTGTAATCAAAACAATATCTGTTTTGTTTATTTCCATCCGTAGCCTAATAGCTCTCGCTCTCTCTTTCATCGTAATCATTCCAATAATTAAGCATTAAAGAGTGATATTATTTAATCATTCATAAAGTTTAAATAGTTTACTCCTAGTAGGTTTGTATAGCATAAATGCATTTATTAAGAATCTCACTTTTCAAATTTCAAACCTTTTAATTAATCCCCTTAAGCCTAGTATATATCAGAGTTCTTTTAATTTTATGTTCTTCGTGTTTCTCATTTTTCAAATACCTATAGAGATACCTATAGTTCCTGTAACTTCTTTATTTTATTTTTATAAAAATGAATTTATTCTATGAAAGAGATGTCTATCACAATCATATCTAAAGACATGATAGAATCATAATCACAATTCTCCATCTCCTGACTTCACGTTTCTTCTAAGAAAAAATCACACTTTTAGATTAGAAATGATTTTCCTGTTCGGTGTTTGAGTTACTGAACAATTCATAATGTATGGTGATAGAGGACGAGGACGAGGAGGAGAAAGCTTCTTTTTGTTTTTGCATTTAGGTAAAAACAATTCCAATTTTGATCTTGAGAAAGTAGTATGCAACCATGGCTTATTCATGATGACTCCAAACCATTGGATTTCGTCCTCAAAAATCCTATAGCGTCTGCTGAGACTTGCATACTCGACCAAGTCAGTGAGGGTTTCCATCTTAAAGCCTTATGTTTCTATTCATAAGAACTCTATCCCAATTCAAGCCCACAAAGCTCGTCCAAACAATATTTCCAATAAAGATGAGGTTGCTTTTACCATAACAAGTGTGTCGAATGCTAAGAGTTTCTCATAAAGATGAACAAGATGTAAAAGATTCTCATAAAAAGCTCTTCCATCTCAAGAACAATGACAATGATGACCATTACAAATTCGATTCTGGTAGAATTTTTTTATTCCCCTTCTCTCTTTGAAGACCTTATCAAATGCTTTCTGCTGTGTAATTACAAGTATATATATCTCTCACTTGTTCCGTTAATTTTTTATATTTATTTATTTCTCATTCTCTTGTCTTCTAATTATATATGATGATTAATATTTTGTGGTCGAATTCATTGAAAATGGCTTGAGCCCTTGCGAGCTTCAACTTGAGCCAAGAACCAAATCTTCAATGACATCAAACGTATGAAAGAGGCAGAAAGAAGAATTAAATATTGATCAAAGTGATCACAATGGCAAAGGAATTTTAGGTAATTTTACAAGCTCAAGAGAACTTGCTAGACTAGATGGGAAGACTTTAAAAACTTACCAATAATATTCTTGGCTACCAACCAAAAGACATTCAAAGACTTATTAAAGATGTGAACCACCGAAAGATAAGACTTGATGAAATTGAAGGGCTTGAGGACAAAGATGATGTGCCTCACAAATTCACACAAATAAAAGGTTTTGGTTCCTTTGCATGTGCAAATGCTTTGATGTGCATTAGATATTATCACAAAGTTCTAATAGACATTGAAACTATAAGGCAGTTGCAACAGGTTCCCATTACCTCACTTTAAATTAACCTTCAATTAATTACACTACAAACAATGCTCAATCTATATAATTGTAGGTTCATGGAAGGAAAAATTGCAACAAAAATACTATCACGAAAGATGGGGAAGAAATCTATAACAAGTATGTCCCATTCTAGTACTTGGCATATTAATAAGTAAATACAATATGCTTATTAGATATTTAGATATATATTGTCACTGTTTTTTTTAGGGAAGCATTGGTTGCTTCTATTTTAAGGTTGGAGCTCTTGGACTCGTACGAATGCAAATTTTAGAAGCTAAGTGAATCACTGGACATTATGTATCGTACAATAAGTGGGAGGATTGAATCTTTGGACAACATCTAAATATAATTAGAGGAACAAGTAGTTGAGAGGATCAATAAATTGTAATTCATTGGTTTTTCCTCAAATTATCATTTTGTAACTACCTTGATTACATAAAGAATGCTTAAATATGAGAGACATATTCTTGAATTTTCAATAGCGGATGTATCCTTAAGAGGAATAGATCTTGAATGAGCATGTGAGCTTATTCTTCCTTTAGAAGATTCGTTTAACTTTATTATTAAATGCATCAGGTTGATAAGACTGTAGTTGAACCTCGCCCAATAGAGATGTTTAAAAGGTTTCATGTCTCTAAGCCTAAGAGAAAAACCGAAACATTTGTCGAGTGAGAAAGTAAAAGATCTCTATCTGAGTTTTTGTATCTAAATTCTAATTTTTATTGATGTGATAGTGTATATATGGTTAGTTATGTATGTTTTCATTGAAAAAATTAAGGCTCTCCTAAAGAAGATCGAAGAGGCTTTGCGTGGTGATGAAGAAGAAGAAGAAGAAGAAGAAGCATACAATTGAAAGATGTATAAGGAGGTAATCAGTGGGCCTAATCATGGTAGAATTCTTGGCTTAGGTGCCGGAATGGAACCACTTGGAGATGTGTATCTTTCAAGTAGCAGTCAAACCAACATTAAGTGTTTGTGCTTGGAACGTGAAAAAGAATTTGAACAAGTGAAACAAAAAGTTGAAGCTCCTATAGATGTGGTGGTTGATTTGAAACAAGTGCTTTAATCTTTGATGTGAAATTGTTCAATCTTTGATGTCAAATTGTTCGAGCCATCCTCAGTGTGCAAGAGAATCACCATTCATGGTATGATTTTTTTCTTCTTTACTCATAATGATCATTATAGATTGCATTGATAATTCAAACTGACTTTAACTGGATTTTGGATTAGATTAAATGTTGAGTTGAATTCAGAGAAAAAAGAAGAAGGATATGTTATTTTTTATTGAGAGAGGTTTGTAGTGGAATGCAAATATGTTGAAGGGAATGTTATGAGCTTGTTTTGTATTGAACTACACGCAATCTATCATTTTTGGCTTCTAAATGATTTTATGCACACCATTTGGTTTGTGGACTACTTGTTGTCAGCAAGGACTTTGGTTTCAATTCTAATAGCAACTCCATAGTTTCCTTGGAGTAATTCAACTACTCATCATAGTTATTTTTCTCATTAGTCTTGTAAAGGGTTGGAACCTTCTAGAAAGATATGAAATAAACCTTCTTACATAGTTCAGTCTCCCTTGCAATCCTTTCAACTATAGAAGATTCTTGAGTGGTGTCATTTCTCTAATTGCTTTGATTTTGGTATAATCAATTTCTATTCCTCGGTACCTAACAACAAAATCAAAAAACTTACCAGATTACTCCAAATGCTCACTTTAAGAGGTTCATTTTCAGTTGCTGTTTACGAAATTTGTCAAAGACTCTTTTCAAGTCACTTAGGTGGTGCTCTCTTTTCTTGCTTTTGACCACCAAGTCGTCTACATAGCACTCGACTGTATTGTATAACATATCACTAAAAATAATTGTCATTGCTCTTTAGCATGTTGCTGTAGCATTCTTTAAACCAAAAGGCATTATAGTGTAACCTTTCTAAGTACGAAATGCAGTGAACTCCTGATCCTAAGGTGCCATTTTTATTTATTGTAATATGAGAATCCATCCATTTCTTGAACATGGGAGAATTCACTCAAATCAATTATTTGTCGACTTCGAAGAGAAGAACGCGAATGTCCTAAGTGCTTGGATTCCTCTATCTCTTGTACGTTGGAGAGTTTGCTCAAAGCGGTTAGGCTTTGCGTACATCATTTGGCACTTGTGATCATGCTTCTGTTCTTTTGTACTTGTGCAACCATGACCTTCTTGAAGTGTATCTGGAAGGCATTCAAACCAATGACACTACTCTACAAGTGAATCTGTCATTCAATGTCTACAAGTGAATCTGTTGTTCACCCTTCACGGTGTAATATTATCTTTTTCCTTGTAAACTATTTAGTTTTTCTTTGTTTGATTTTGTGAACAATGATTTCTAGTTAACATATATATTAAGGGCAAAGTTTAAAACCCATCTATATGTTTTGAATAATATTGTCATTTCTCTATGGTTGATATCTTTGTTGCTTATGTGAGATTGCTTGATTGGTTTTGCTTTACAGAAATCTTTTATGTGTTTATATTAATTGGTTTGAAAATTTTAGGATATGCATGTAATTGGAGCTAGACTTAGATAAATAATTCACCTAATAGTTTTGTAACCCTAAATCTTAAGTAGTAAAAGATTTAGACAAAACTCAAAACCAATTAAAGAGGATTGCAAATATTTGAACTTTTTCATACTAGGTTGTGAACTTTGGTTGAG
This sequence comes from Rosa persica, assembly GCA_025331145.1. Taxonomy (NCBI): domain Eukaryota; kingdom Viridiplantae; phylum Streptophyta; class Magnoliopsida; order Rosales; family Rosaceae; genus Rosa; species Rosa persica. The sequence continues at coordinate 17,592,980 of WFKR01000004.1, forward strand.
ATTCTTTCTTTGTTGTTCATGCATTGAATGCGTTTTGATTAGCTAGCTTTCTAGACTTTAATTACAAGTTCAACAGGATTAATTCAGATGCTTTTACTTAGATTAATTATTTAAGGAAAGTAAAATATGAGAAATCGTTTGCTTACTAACGTTTCATATGGTCAACTTCTTTCGCATGACATAGTTAATCAACTATCGGAATTGTAATTTGTTTTGAACACATGAGTTTGGTTTTATCCTTTATACCTAATGTCCACCCTTGTACATGTATCTCATGTTCTTCAGTTGAAAAAACCCACCATCAAGGCAAGAAGGCATAGTGGAAGTAGTAGTAGCAACAATAGTGAAGTGCACTTTAACCGTCAGAAGACTAACAGTGACAGGACTTGCCCCGAATTTCACCCTGAAATCCGAGCTGGCCTTGTGGGGCCCACCTTAGGAATAACTCTACCGAAAATTCGGTAGAGTCACCCCTAAAAATTGACTACCCAAAATATGTAAAAAACACATCAACATTCCTACTAAACCAACCTCATTCTCTTGGAGCCACATGCTCCCCAAATTCTAACAACTCCACAATATTTAACTAAATCTGAAATATAATATATTCTCAAATACACAAATAAAACACCCGAATTTTACAACAATTGTTCCACAAGTTATCAGAAAAGAGGAAAAGAATTCAAGATACAAGTAGGTTCAATAAATAACCTATAATATGAAAAACAACAACAGCATATGCTATGCCCCGAATCCTATTATGACAAACCAGCTACTCTACAAACTGGACATTTGAAACCAAAGTGCTGAGGGAAAAGCACATAAAAACGTTAGCGTGAGTGGATGAAATTAAGTAATTGTAAAGAAAAGGGATTTTATACTTCCCACGTTTTTCCCTTTATAAAATCCAATGCATGCAATATTTATAAAACATATTTCTTTATGCTCGAAAGCTCATGAAAACATATGTGATGCCCTGGAAATTCGTATTTATTTTCCGAAGATTTTCTGAAATCTAAATTTTGGTTATTGGACGATTTCATGGCTCGTGGACGGGAGCGGAAGTGTTTCAGACGAATTATTATTTGAAAAGTATGGTTTTACGGGGTTCACAAAGGTTAACTTTTTATGTGTTTGGATTCTCCGAAAACTTCCTTCACGAAAGTTGTAGAGTACGTCGATACGAGTTTGTGGACATGTGAAACGCGTCAATTGGAATTCGTATGAGAAAGTTATGAGTGATTGAAAATTAGGAAAATTTTCTATAAATATGAGAAAATTTGGGAAATTGCAAAGGAGGACAGAAATTTCAGAAAACTAAAACCGAGCCCTTTTCTCTCCATAGCCTAGTTTCGCCCTTCTCCCTTTGCCGGCTGATTTCTCCCCCTTCGGCCACCAATCGACGAGCCGTTTGTTCCTATATCTTCGCCTCACTCCCATCTACAACTCTGTAGAGTTTCACGACGTGGATTGGCCCGTTCACGACGCAGCAACTCCGGGAAATTTGGCACCCGAGCTGCAATTCGCCTTGATCGGAGTCGGTGATTCCGACCACCATAGCTGGTGTTTCTTGAAGGTTTTTAGAGCCCAGAGGATGTTGATGCTTCTCCCAAAGCGGCTTGGGACAATTTCACTTGTGGAGGACGAATCAAAGATTTGAAATTCTAGGGTTCAATAGGTCTGATTTGTTCTAAGGTAAAATTTGATCGATTGGTTAATAATTGGACTTTGTTGTGGTTATAAAAGTTGAAATTGGAGTTGAGATGAAGAACTTTGGTGTTGGAAGTTTTGCCAAATTTTGACTTTGGTTTGGCGGCGGCGCCGCCACTGTGGTGGTTATTTCCAGTAGCTTCCAGCCACCTCAGGAATAGTTTATGTTCGTGATATAGATCTACTCGTCGATACGAGCGTTTCGATATATAATATGCATTTTTTGGAGATCGTGTGATTATGTTGTGGTTTTTACGGTTTCGTACCGTTCGATGATTCGATCCATGAGGTTTGAGCATCGGATCGACTTTTAGTTTGGATACATCGATCGTGGAAGTATTCCGGACACTTTGGGAGGTCTCGGATGCGGTTTCCCCTCGATTGGCGTCACTTTGGGGATTTTAGTTCAAAACAGGGGTTTCAGACTTAAATCGTTTTGTGAATTGTTACTAAGTTGAAACCGTATGTGATTAGGTACTTGACGAAGTATTCTTGGACAGATATTTTGTGGATTGGCTATTTGGTTTTAAATTGAAGATGCAGTGGGAGTTTCAAGGTGAGTACTCTCGCAATGTTCGTTTACGAACAGATTAAGTGGTTATTTTGAATAGCTTTTGAAATGATATGGATTTGATCGACTACGATTCATAGGACTGCGGTTCACAGTTAGGAAAATGAGTTTAAGTATACTTTGTTTTACTCAAATTTTTGATTGTGAACTATAGTTGGTATTAGGGCTAAATACTGGTTACTACCCTGTGGTTTAAGTCCAAAATAAATTCAGTTCTTGAACTTCTAATTTCATCAAAAACACCCCTGCACTTTCAATTTTTATCTAATAGGTCCAATTTGTTAATATTTTGTTATGTGTTCAAATTATAGTTGGATTATTTGTTGAAAAACTATTTATTTGATAGATTTCTAATAGTGGATCTCACTCCTAAATTGACTATGCAGGCTACCTCAACAAGTTAAATGACTCAATTGTCGGAAGTCTGATAAATTGGACCTATTAGATCAAAATTGAAAGTGCAGGGGTGTTCTTGATGAAATTAGAAGTTCAGGGACTGAATTGATTTGGACCCAAACTACAGGGTGGTAATCAGTATTTAGCCCATGGTATTAATAGGCATTCCTGAGTGAATGACTATGTATATATATATTTACGTGAAATATGTATATTCTGATAGGTTGATGGGTGATTTAGGCGATAGGAATTGATGGGGTTCATTCTATTGTCTTGAGGCTTGACTTTTCGGGATTCATTGTTTGGGAATTGGGAATTGGGATTTTCTATTGTTTGAAAAGTGTCCAGATTTGGTGTGAGTTGCTTAATGATTTAAATCTAACGGCCGGGGGGTCCGACGATTCGAAGGTCACAGGGTGACTTCTTCTTTTGATTTGGTATAAAACTTTGGGTCCAGTGCGACTTGCTTAATGTTTTGATTTGACGACCGGGGAGGTCTGATGATCGGAGGTCACGGGGTGACGTCTCCTTTTGTGAGTTGAGTATTTTTGGTCCTAAGTGACCGTTTTGAAAGGTTTTAATCTGACGACCGGAGAGGTCAGAGGATTCGGGGTTGCTGGGAGTGACCTCAGGCATATATATCGAGACTTCACGCCTTTGGTCGGGTTTGTGGATACGATCAGTTAAAGCTCTAGTCTGTTTCCATTTTACATCATGTGGGGTAGCAGGGAGCTATTTGATGCTCATGAGTACATGTTTTTAAAAGGGAGTTTCGGGGATTCTCTATTTTAATAGTTCGAGGTGGACTTGTGTCACGGTGTGACTTTTGCTTGATTTGAGAACGTTTTTAAAAAGGGAGTTTCAGGGATCATTTCTTTTAATCGTCCAGGATGGACTTGTGTGTCATATTTAAATTGTCAGAGTATTCAATTTATATGATTTTGTCACGATGTGGCTTCTGTTGTTTTCTTTTGGGAAAAGAATGGGTTGTTGGGGAAAACAAGGTGTGTTTTTCCTTTTTATGAGTTGATGGGTTTCCTCATTTGGCAAGTTGTGCGTGTGTGTTTTTGAGTTACTCATATAAGCTTTCACAAGCTTACCGAGTTTGTTATGTGATAACCCGGTGCACTATTCAATGGTGTAGGGGTTAATCCTGCAGGTCAGGATAATTGTTGCTGAAGCTGAGATTGTATGCTTACAGCTATACAGTAGGAAGCCAATTTTGTGACTTTACCGTCATTTTGGACTTCCGTTATAGTGAGCTCGGAGGAGCATTTATGGTTTATTTTATTGTTGACAATTTAATTCGTAAGCTTGTGTAATATATAACTCTGTGGAGCGAGTGTATATTTTGCTTTAAGGGTTCAGGGCATCAGTATGTACTTGGTTTAAAAGAGAACAAGATTCCATGTATTTTGTATTCACGCATGTATAATTATGGGATTATATATCAATTTTTATTTGTGTTAAAAATCAGGGGCGTGATAACATACCAGCCCTGCTAATTAAGAGACATCGAACTAGCCCCAGTAGTCAAGTAACAGTAGAGTATGAGGAAGAAGTTATCACCATATGAGTAAGGGAGCCATCCTGGCTCGAGTCGGAGCCTCCCAGGCTCTTAGCTCAACTCACCTACCCACACATAGTAAGCGGGAAGGAGTACTAATAGGCTAGCTAGCAATAAAATAAAACGAGCCAGGTATGGTGGAGTAAAATCATACGAAAACCGAAAACCAATAAGACTTCCCCAAAATCTCGCAAATAAAAGCACGAGTTCAGTTCCTAACCGTACTCAATAAATCTCACGATAATCAAATTAATCAACGACGTGTCCCACACGCCAAAAGAATAATCTCAAATCCATCAACAAATAAGTGACAATTAATAGATGAAAATAATTTCCTCGAAAATCTCATTTTCGAAAACCTTTCAAAAAATCTCAAAACCGATGAATAAAATATAAAGTTTAATTCTGGAAATCACCTCGAAAAATAATTCTTCAAAATCAACATAAATTATAAATCCAGATCCGAGCTCATATATGAAATTCATAACGGAAAACCAATCAATGTAAAAATTATAATCCAAAACCAAATAATGCGCTCGATAAATAAAATGATAATTAAATAAATCAATAATTTAGAAAATATTCGCATGCATCATTTAAAATCAAAGGTCCACTCACAGTATATGGCTAATGCGGCACCCAAGCTTAAGGATCCTCATCGAGTGATGGGTCGGTACCTCATCCTGTATAAAATTACAATTCTTAATCAACAATTCGAAAGTTAAGTACGATTCTAGAACGAAACCCCTTGTAAACCAACATCTCAATTTCTTCTCGGATTTAATAGTCGGATTCTTGCACATCAAAAATCGAAACCCCGTACTTCGAAAAATCACAATCGATACCAAACCTTCTCCAATCTTTACAAACACACACCAACATGCTTCATAAGTTACAAGGAATGCCACTAGCCAATTTAGGAGGCCAGAATCAGCCCTCACGAGCCCCCATGCCTCACCAACAATGGCGGCGTGTGGGGCACATGCGCCGCCGGCCAACCCCTAAATTGGGTTACAATACCTATGCCAAATTCTTCATCACAACAAGCCCAACAATTTTCCCAACTACAAAAAAGTCCAGAATTACCTTGATTGGCCAGAAAATAGTCCGAAAGAAAAGAAGCTGAAATCAAAACCCTAGAAATTTCTATACGTGCATGAGCATTTGCCTAAGCATAATTATCTACAATGAGCCGTGCTAATAATACCACTAGTAGAACCAACACCATCAATATTGTTACGTACGGAAACACGGCTAGACGGGCCATCGTCTGAGCCCCGACTCAGCCCAAGATCACCGCCAATACGCAGTGCCAAGAACGCCCCGCTGAGGTATCAGAAGCTGGGAACTGAAGCACATAAGTCCCACATCTATAAAAGGTCCCTCACCTATAAAAGGCCCATTCTTCTCTCCACATTAACTATGCATTTATTACTTACCTAATGTTACTCTGTCAATATATATACATTGACTGACTTAGGCATCGGAGTAGAGAACATCGCCAACTGCAGTCTTCCCTCTGACGCCCTTTGTATTTCACTTGATAGGTGGCGCTAGCTCTACAATTAAATCAGTAGCGGTCCGAGTTAGGAAGAGCGTTAACAAGACCCAACTACCGCTGAATCTCAGACATTAACATTAGCGTCGTCTATGGGAATCCTTAAACAGCAAATTCAGGAACGAGTAGTGGACTTACACTTGTATGATAACTCTTTTAGTGCAGGCCAGCGCAGAATGGCAGAAACCCGCCAACGCCTCATCAGCGGCAACCCCCAATCCAAAACCCGCCACATCCCAGGCCCACCAGCGATGCTACGACACTAATCCTAGAAAAGGTAAGAGAGTTAGAAGAGAGACTGCTCAGAGCAGAGGTAGGCTGCTCAGCGATAATCCAAAACCCATTCTTCACAACGCATCCAGGCTCATTCAACGCCAGAATTCTACAAACTGTCAGGCTGGCATAGGCAAAAATTCTGGAAATTGATCAATGTAGGGACTGACGGAGCCCTTTGTCCATATGGACACATTCAAGAAAGTAACTAACAACAAGGGATTTGATGACGCAACCTTATGCCATCTGTTCATCGAGACACTAGATAGTGAAGCTATGAGCTGGTTTTTTAGTGCCCGCTAGGATCCATTGATTTATTCTTGGCACTGTCCAATGCTTTCCTATCTCGTTTCATCCTTATGGCGAAAATATACCACAACATAAGCCAATTGTTCAACATCAAGCAGGGTGCCAAGGAATCATTGAAGGCTTTCGTCACAAGGTGGAGGGCCTCCGTGTCTCGATGCTGCGATCAGGATAAAACAATGGCGCTGACAGCTTTCAAGCAGGGGCTCCCTAAGGGACTATTTCTTTATCACCTGAATTACAATTTCCCAAAAGTGGCATATGACCATGTCATGGTGAGGCAGTTCTCCATGCACAGGTAGAGTACAACACATATGGTGCAACGCCGCCATCGCCACAGGCCCCCACCAAGATAGCTCAGCCCTCTTCCTCTTAACAAGGTCCTACCAACATTACCACCGCCACCACTACATAATCAAACGATAAGAAAAAAAGTGGCAATAGGGTAACTACTAGGATAAGCGGCATAAGGATTAGCAATACCATAACAAAGGCAATCATTTCTTCCAAAACTATAACCACAATAACAAGCAGGCGGCGTCTTCTCAAAGGTATGCAGTGTGCACAGTTCTCACCGCTTCCTATGAGGAAACGTACTGAAACATATATCTATATTATTACAAAGTAGTACAATTTTTATTGATCGTGGACTATACATATATTTATATATTGAATTTAAAATTGGTTTTTTTTTTTGGTGTTTCCCCATTTGATTTGAAAATTTTAGCTGCATCCATTATTAGAACTAGATTACCTATGAACCCTACAAAGGGATCAAGCCATCCTAGTTATGATATTTAGGTGCTCTAACTTTTGCTTGGACTGCCCTTTCGGTTTCAATCTAGTGAGCGTTTTAAGTGAAGAACTTTTTGACGAACTTTCCATTCACACAGGGATAGATATAGTCTCCATCCGCATTTGAAAGTTCATGTGCATCTTTGGTGAAGGCTTTAGTGATGACATAGGGTCCTTAACATTTTGGCTCAGACTTTCTTTTTGACTTTTTGGTAACTATTATGGGCCTTCGTATTGTTGGGACTAAGTCCTCGACTCTGAATGATATGAACTTAACCCTTTTGTTGAAGCCACTTGCGACCTGTGCTTGGTAGATCTCGAGTCTTTGTAGGACCGCAAGTCTTTTTTCATCAAAAGCTTCAAGTTCTACAAGCTTAAGTTTTGCATTTTCATCTGGACTTGCAAGCTAGGTAGCAATCCTCAGTGATGGCAACTGAATCACTTCAGGTCTGTATACCAAATTTTATAGTGTGCAACATGTTGCTGTACGAACAGTAGTTCTATAGACCCATAATGTCTCAGTCAAGCGTTCATTCCAATCTCTTATATTTTTTGAGACCATCTTCTTTAAGATGTTGCAAAGAACTTTGTTGAAAACCTCGGCTAGACCAATAGCTGTAGTGCAGAAAATGCGTTCTGATATATGGTATTTCTCACACAACTGGCCCAAGGCCTTGTATTTGAAGTATGAGGCATTGTGTTAGATACTATCTTTGCAGGGACACCGAAACGGTAAATGATGTTTTTCCGGATAAAGCTTACAACATCTTTTGCCTTGACTACTTTAAGGGGAATCACTTCAGACCACTTGGGGAAATTATCAGTTGCAGCTAGTATGTGCTAATGTAGTCACGAGGATTTAGGGTTTATGGTACCCATGACATCTAATCCCCATGTTTCAAAAGGGTATGAAAGGACGGAAGTGTGCAGAGGTAATGGTGGTTGATGTATCCCTATGTAGTTGGCATGTCTTGCAGGTCCAGGGCGTAATTCACTGAATCTTATATCATTTTCAGCCAATAGTGGCCTATTCATTTTTGTTGGGCTCTAAGTTTTGGACCAACCTGATGAGCTCCACAAATGCCTGTAAGGGTATCCTTAAGAGCTTGAGCTACCTCTTCTTTCGACAAACACCTTAAGAGTATCTCATCAAATGATCTTTTTTACAATGTGTCATCCAGATAAGTGAATCGCAGGGCTATTTGCCTCACATTCACTTTTTTCTCAAAATTGTTAGGCAGCTTTTTCGGTTTGACAATACTCAATCATGTCCAATCTGGTTCTTCTTCAACTTCCAACAGTGAGACTGCATGTATTTCTTGGGATTTCTTCATATGTTTAAATGCTGAAAACAATAATCGACGTTCCCCAACAGTGATCTAGACATCTCTCTCATCTGGAAGTGTTAAGGATGTGGCTAAGTTAGCTAATACGTCTGCTTTGTAGTTCTTTGATATGGGAATGTGGCTAACATACACTTTTTGGAACTATGGAATAAGGTATTTAACTCTTTCATGGTACGGGATGAGGTTCTCGTTTTTGATTGCATATCTGTCATTTATCTTCCTGACAATTAGTTGTGAATCTTTTGTAGCATCAACCAGTAACTGTAATTGCGAAAGGGAACTCATCTTTTGGACTTGCGTCGTTAAGATCCCTATAGTTCAATGCAAATGCAGATCTATTCGTTCTTCTTCTTAATAGGGATGATGCTTGCTAGCCATGTGGGATACTTAACTTCCCGAATGAAACCAATGTTAATGAGCTTATCAACTTCATCCTTAACTTGAATGGAGAACTCTGGGCAAAAGCATAGAGGAGCTTCTTGTACCCATCGTTTCTAATCTGAGATTGCTAACTTGTGTACTGCCACATTTGTGTCCAAACCAGGCATGTCTTGATACCCTCAAGTGAAGACGTCTTTGTATTCTTGGAAAAGAGATTTGTAGCATTCCAATTCATATGGCGTCAATAGAGCACTCAGAAATGTAGGCTTTGGATCTTCAACTATCCCAAGGTTGATTTCTTGAAGGTCATCAATGTTGCTTGTCCTCTCTCTTCCATTTGTGGGGGGCTGGTTGGTTGGTGTTAATGAATTCTAGCACATGATCTTCGTCCAGATCTCCTTCAAATAAAATACAGTTTGCTGACTGATTCCTCCATTTTTTCATCTGGCTTAGAATCTGCAGTCTTTTTGAAGATCACCCTTATGTATCAATGAACCTTCCATTTCTTGCTTGCTTGTGACTTGTTGGGGGGTGTTGTCCGAACGCTTGAAGGCTAAGACATGAAGTTGCATTTGAATTGTCAAGCATTGAAAGACTAGGATGTGGGATGGATCTTTCATCCCTAGGCCTTGAAAGACCAAAAGACATGATGGCTTTTCGGTTACTTGTTCTTCCTGGAAAATAACATTTTCGTGATCAATCAGAATGTTTGCTTTAAGTATACCATTCACCTGTTGAACTGTGATCTTGAGTATATTGTCGTCTAGCCTATTTTTGAATCTTAGTGGAGCAGTTGATGTATTTCTGAATAAGATAATGTGCTTATTCTGGCTTTGCTTGTTCCCAAGTAGTGTGGAAATGACCATGTTGCCCCTAGGATAGACTGATCAATCTTGCGAAGAGGCTAGGTATAGCTTGTCATGAGTGCCTCAATTATATCCTTGACTAGAATTAATGCCTTTTATCCAAGATCTCGCTGGTCTTGCTTTGAGTATTTGAAGATCACTTTAGGCCTTATTGTTTTTGGGCTTGAAAGCTTCTCATCTTTCAAGGTGATCATCACTTTGATTGGAACAAGCTTTGGTGGCTTGGCAACCTCATTTCTCAGACTCTTGTTCAATTACTTTATCCGTTGGTGTTCCAATCCTTGGCTGTTATGTAAGACTAAAGGTAAGAGGTTTGTGTAATTTGGCATCTAAGTAGTTTACTTCTTCACCTTTAAAAGGATCTACATCTACCAATACTTTCTTCACCTAGCCATCTGCTATAAACTTGAAACACTGATATAGTGAAAAAAACAATGCAACAGTATCTTGAAGGTTGTCAAAGCATCAATCACATGAAATAACACATCTGAGTATAGCTCCCCAGTTTCCATTTGGAGTGTAATAAAGACCATGGATTTTTGGCTGGATTGATTGTATCCTTGGATTGTCAACATGGATGGGGATAATTATTTTGCACTCATTCCCATCATGCGAAGTGTCTTGAGTGGTAGGAGATTTATAGCTGAACCACCATCTAGGAAGATCTGATTAAGCGTCGTGTTTCCCATAAGTCCTGTAACATATATAGGTCTATTGTGGTACTCAGATCCTAGCAAGAGGTCATCTTAACCAAATGTGATGCATTCTATACAACTCGCACAAAACTTTGGCATGGTTATAGCAATCTCTGCAATCTTTTCCTTATACATGTCGAGGATCATCAAAGCTATAAGTCGTTCCCTCAGTTCTCTTGACATCTGCAGCGCGTCATGGACACTCAACATAGTTGGGACACGTTTCAGGTGAGCCAACACATTATATTTGCATTTATGTGATGACTTCTTTCCTCGGCTCATGGTCTGCTCCAGTTTAGAGTTCTTCAATCTCGAAGCTATTGCTGTATTGTCCGCCATGCTCTCTTGAATGGTTTTCATCTTTGACTTTTTTGGGTTACTGAATGGTACATTCACTTCTTTCTTTTTATCAGCACCTAGAATGCCTAAGCCAGAACGTAGTATGATCTCATTAACCTTGGGTTCTGACTTATCTGAACTTTCGTCATCTCTTCAGTGTCTGATCCCTTAGGACCCTCAATGGTGACCATACAACACTCAAGCACCTCTTCACCATCCTCTTGTTGTTCATCTTCGAAAATATCCTTAGGTGATTGGCACCCTCGGTGGTTGTTCATACTCTTCTTTTTTAAGGATCTAAACTTTCTTAGGGTCTCTTCTTCTTTTTCTTGTTTTTCAATGATAACTTTCCTTTGATTTTAACACTAGGTTGAGTGGAGGGCCTTGTATTGAAAGGATGATGTTTGCCAGTTTTATTTAGTGTCTTCCATTCATCTGCTAACTCGTCTAACTCCTCAGAATCTTCCCAAATATCAAGACTCGGCACTGTCATGTGCTCATATGGCACTACTACAAAAATTGAATCAGACGACACCTATCAAACGATGCATTATAGTATTCCGTCATCTGATTGTTTTTTATTTTTTTGGACGTTGTTTTTAAAAAATCTGTCTTCTGATATGGAATTAGAAATTAGTTCAGAAGACGTATACGGACAGAACTGTTGTATGACCCTAAAAAAAATTGAACGCCAAGTTTCCCACCATGTTATGTGGTGCCAAACCTATTTGAAGCCCTAAATTTTCCCCAGTCAGACGACGATAAACAATAAACCTGTGGTGTAATAAATATGTCTGATCGAAAGGAGGGAAATTTCCCTCCACCATCTTTCTTCAACTCCATAAGGAGGGAAGCACAATTAGTAGGAGACGAGCCTCAAATTTAAATGGCTGCATTCAGACCACGTTCTTACATAAATCTGTTGTGTGATTCCTCGTCCAAATTCATAGGGCCTCATAAATCCGGCTGAAACCTTAACACTTGGTGCAAAAAACATAATAAAAATAACTAAATAGCAAAACCCTCTTTCGACAGCTAGCCCTTGCTCTATGTTGACACATCTCACTGTCGACAGACCCAAACCTAAACAAAACCTCTCTTTTGCGCGCGGTGGCCTCACTCTCGACAGACCTAAACCAAAACCAGAATCCTCACTCTCCCATAGCCTCATTTTTCTCTCTATCTCAACATATCCAAACCAAAACGAAAATCCTTACTCTCTAGCCTAAACCTCACTCTCCGAAACCCTCATTCTTCTCTCTAACCAATCTCATCTCTTTGAGAATGAGATTGAGCCGGTGAACTGACATGACGCCAGTTTAGCCTCTCCAGATCTAGTCGATTCCCTTGGAATGAAGCACTGTTAGTGACTCCGACTGGTTCTCGTCGCACCCAGCTGCAGGTCGAGACCAAATTGCTTCTTTTTCGCATCGCACCCAGCTGGAAGATCAAATTTCTGGTATGAAAATCGTTTCTTTCTATTGATTCTCTTCGATTCTGTAACTGGGTTTTGCTATTACGCCTTGTTTTCACTTGGATCCTCTCAAGTTTCGATATTTTGTTGTAATTTCAACATATCTGGGAATGTGTACGGCTTTTATTACAATAGTTGACCCTATAAGGGTTTCGGGGTTATGTGTTTTTGATTGTGTTGTTTTTTGGTCAAATTATGTTTTGGGGTATGGTATGTTTCATGTTTGATTGTGTAGTTTTGATAAAGATAAGTGATAAAATTATTGTGTGTATTTGCAGCTATAGTCAAAAGATTGAATCGGTTTCTGTCATCAGAACGAATGAACTCGGTAATTTTTTTTTAATTCATGTAGAAACTGGTTGTTTAAATAGAGGTGTAAGATTGGAATGATGCGGACATCATTCATACAGTTATGGAAAGGACCGATCAAATAATTAAAACATGTTAAACATTAGAAATCAACTATACAATCTGTAAGCTGAGAGGTTGGACCATGTGGTCTATATAGCTGAGAGGAGAGATCCACGATCCAGAAATTTTTTGACTTTGATCTTTTAGATTTTTTTTTCTTCTGCAAGTTCTCTTATATATCTCTCTCCTGTGCCTGTATATGTCTGTATCTATATGTTATATCTGTGTTTTTTTTTTTTGAGAGGTTTTCTTTGTTGTCTTTGCTGTGTTGGGCTTTTGTTGATTTTTCGAGCCTATCTGAGATTTTAGCTTCTTCCCTAGATCAGTGATGATTTTTCTTTTTCTATGGTGAATCATGTGGCTTTTCTGTGGTTATGATTTGAAGGAAGATTTGAAGATTAAGAAATTACCATGTGATGCTCTTTTCTTTCTTTAATTTTTTGTTTTTGAATTTTGATATTAAATCTAAGTTAGAGGAGGAATGAATATTAGTACAGATCATGAGCTTAGTTCAGAGTGTTTTCTTTCATGTGGAAGACTTGCCCATTTTGGAAACATTAGATTGGTGGGTGATTAGTCCTATGGACTCCGTACAAGCTTTTATTGCAATAGTTGACTTTATAGTTTTGTTGAAAGGAGATTTATCCTATTTGACTGTTTAAACTTTCTTTAAGTGAACTAAAGTGGAACCTTTACATTGTTTACAACATGTTGATGGAGAATTTCCTGTGCTGTTCACAATTGAGATGACATGTTAAATAATTAATTGTTGGTTGGAAACTGAGAATTCAATTGAATGAAAATGGGAATTCCAGGTTTTAGATAATTTGATACTTTCCAAAATGATTTGACTAATTGACCCTTGGGCTACTTTCCGTTTGATATATGGTGCCTTACTGTTTAGGTGAGAGAAATGACTGACCAGATAAAAACGTTAATTACTTGATCATGAAGGTCAAAGGAGTTTTTCTTTCTGGTATATATCAGATGAAAAAAATCTGGGTTGACTGCTTTGTGGCTCACAGATAAATTTTCAAAATATGTCATCTCATTTACAATAATTAGACCTTTTTTTCTTCTTCTGAAAATCTCATTGATGTTGAAAAAATGCAGCCTGGTCTTTAATCCTATAATCAAGAAGCTGAGAAAACCAAGACTTTTGGCACTCTCAAAGACAGAGGTTTGGATTGGAAACAAAGTGGAAAGGTTTTGTTTTTAATCTCCTTCACCTGTTTTGTTGTTTAGTAAATGGTCCTGCTTATAGCTTTCAATGGAAGATACTGGATTCATGATATTTGTTTTTTCTGTTTAATTATTTAATTTTCAGATTCATTACATTAGCTTGGATGAAAAGAAATTTGATGTCAAACTTTGATTTTTGGACTAGGTTGAGAGAATTTGATTTCGTAACAAACAAAAGATTGTCCATTGACTAGATTGGTTGAGTCCAGTCTGAAATGAAGTCTTAATATTTTGAGCTTATTTGCATGCATTTGCATAGTGACTTCAATAAAGGTGAACACTTTCATTTCACTTGATGGTGGATTTTTGGAAGTGCTCCCATTCTGTTTACCAAATGGTTACTTTCAACTCTGTGTCTTTGCTTTAATTCACTTAGATATTATGAAATTTTTATTTATTTATTGATTATTGTTAACGTTGGTTGACATTGAAAATTTGATTTGTAGTTTTTTGTATAGTTGGGGATTGAACATTATGTATATTGAGAAAGTTTGAAAGATCAAGTTTTTGAATTCCTACAAGCCAAAACAGAAGAGACAAAAAGCCCACAACACAGAAAAGCTTTATCTTGGGGAACTCAACAAACCACCGACTTCCCATTTGTGCTTCTTTATAGGTACTTAGCTCTCAATACCTCTCTGTTATTAAATTTTGGGAATGTCGGTTTTTCAAAATTTGGCATCTGGGTGACTTTGTTTGAAGCTGAATTATGATGGGTTTTGTTGAATTTTAGCATTTGTTCTTAAACTTGGGAGCTTTTAATGAAATCGATGCATTCGCTGGCATTACTATTTATCTCTAATACAATCACCATAACCGTGTTAACTCAAATGATACGTAGATGAATCTTTGTAAATATTTTTTTTCCCTTGATCTCAGATTCTAGAAAGCCAATTAATGATTTAATAATACCTTCTTAGACTGTATCTAAGAAGTGATAATGGTAATGTTCAAAAAATTTGTGACAATTTGGGAAACACTCAAAATCGTTATTCCCCTTCTAAAACAAAGTTGTGAGAAGCTGGTTGTTCCCATATTGCGTTAGAGTTATTTAGCATGTACCATCAAAATATTAAGTGCTCTGAGATATTGGAGAATAAAATAGTCAAAGCAATATCTATCGCTGAGAATGATCTTTTTTGACTTTGATCTTTTTGTTCATTTTTTAATTGCTGCATGTATCTGCTTTGTTTTCTTTTTCTATCTTGATTTTCAAATTATCTTTACAATGAATGAATGCATCCTTTTTTTTTTCCAAGTTATTGAGTACAGATATTTCTTTATAAATGTTTTCAATACATATATGTGTGGGGGGCGGGGGCGGGGGGGGGGGGGGGGGGGGGTGGGCGGGGGGCAATATATTGGTTGTGAAGAGAAAGAGTATGAAGCTGTTGTGATTAACTTCCAAACTCTGCAAAACAAAAGGCTTGTGATAGAAGAAAAGATTAGGAATGAAATTAGAAGATGTTTCAAGGTGTTGGAGTGTAAGAAGAAGATTGCTGAAAGTGAGGTTGAGGCTTGGAAGCAAAAGTTCAAATGAATTTGCACATTGAATTCAAATTATATTGTAAATATTATCATAAACTTTCAATTCTGTGGAGAAATTTGTTATATAACAAATTTCTTAGCTACATGATTATAACTTCAGCTATAATGTAAACAACAAATCCTGCAGCAACGCGCAGGCTTGATTTCTAGTTGGTTCAATTTTATAGTGATTTGCATCAGTTTTGCATACTGCTCTTACTAAGTAATGATTTTATGATAAGTAAACTCGAGAAGTTTAGAGATTTTGTTGATATATGAGTGTCGTTACTGTCTTCCAGTCCACTAAGTGTGGTTTATTTAAATACACAGATCCTGTAAGCATCCGTCTTGCCATTGGTTATGTACTAAAGTACCTCTTTTGTTACATTTTGGCAGGAAACTTGTGGTGATTGCAAGTATGAGAGAGAAAGGGAGCTCAAAAAGTTGCTGGAAAATTTTAATAGCAAAAGAAGGTCAGTTAATTCAACCCTACAATTGGTTCTTTGAACTTGGTTAATTTAATGGGGTTGATAAGTTGTTTTGTTGAATACTTAAACTTTGTGGCAGGATATAATATGGGTTGATAAGAATTCTTTATATATATGTTGTGCAAAGTTTTAGTACTGTAATTACAACTTTTTGTTTTTTTGCTTGGTTAATGATGGATTTGGATTTTGAATGTTGTGTATTTGTATATGTGTTGAGGAACAAGGTGATGATATAGTTTGCTGTTTGTTGTCTTCTTTATTTAGATGGAAGATAGGTCTTGGATTCATGCGGATAAAAGATTTTTAGCTTATGAGTTAGGGGTTGGCAGTTTCTTGAAGTTTGCTTTCAAAAATTCAAAAAATCCAAACAATGTTGCTTGTCCATGTTCAAAATGTGGGAATATGGATTTCTTTCCTATCTCTGTTATTAAGACTAATCTGTATTATAATGGGGTTGATGAAACTTATAAGGTGTGGAAGAACATGGCAATATGTGTTTGATATATTCATTTTCTTTTGAATAATAATTCAGTCAATAAGGAGTAGTATATGTATGTTGTTGATTGATGGTGCACGTTGTGTATTTTTGTAGGGTTTTTCATCACAGCCAAACGACAAACAGTGTGGATATTGATGAGATATATGAGGGACATTATACATGATACAAACTTGGGTTTTGCAGAAAAGGTAACTTATTTTGCTGTTAGTTTGCTATTTTGAAATGACAAAGTCTACATGTTTGTTGTTAGTTTTCAAAGTAGTACGTACTATTGTTTCAGTTTATCAAATGGTATGGCATGAGTTTAATTTTCGATTTTTAAACTATTATAGTGGGGTAGGAGAGCTAACTATGTTTATAGTCAAGTGGAAATAGATGAAGTGCATAATGAGCTCACAAGTTATGTGCTCAAGAACATCCTCAAGTTGTAAAGTCTGCAGTTGCTCATGGCCAAGAACCTCTGAAGTGAAATAGGCAAGAAATGTGTTTTTGTGGTCTGAAGTGATGATTTAAAGTACATTTCTTCACTTATTTTGCTATTGGAGTAGCATATATAGATGTGCTCCTTATTTTGCTATTGGAGTAGCATATACAGATGCTCCTTATTTTGTATTGTGTAATCCATTTAGGTACAATTTATGTGGGTTATAACAATATTAGATTGATCTATATTAATATATATCCAATTACTGTTCATTTGGTAATTACTGATTTTGGAACTGTCGTGTGAAAGCCTACATCTAGTTAATTTTCTATCATCTGAGTTCAAAACAGACAACGGATGCTTACAAACAAAAAGAGTGGTGTGAATACGAGTCCCACAATGCACACAAAAATAAACAATCGTTGTCTGAATCCAAAACACACAATGGATGCTTACAAGCAAAAAGAGTGGTGTGAATAAGAGTCCCACAACGCGCACAAAAATACCAAAAACGTCGTCTGAATTCAAAACAAATAACAGCTGCCTTGTAAAGAGAGTTGTGTGACTTAAACTCACACAACAGGTACAAAATAAAGTGACATGTAAATCGCAATCACACAACAGCTTCTAAATCTACCCGTTATCTGAATAATAGTTACACAACAGCTAATGCTATCGACAGACTGCCAGCATGCTGTCGACATGCTACTGAGAAGATGTAAAGCCCTTCACACAACTGTTCCCTACAATTGACCTTCATCAGATGGTGCCTCGATATATGACAGTTTGCCTTCATATCAGACGACAGTTTTTAGCCCTCGCTTGATTCAATTTTTGTATTAGTGTGAATCAAAATTTTTGGATCCTCAGTGTTAGGCATATCTGGGAGTGCGTACACAATCTTAACTTCCTTGTCCACCTGAAAAGCAACACGTATAGCACCCTCTGGTAATGAGACTGTTGCAGCTTTTTTTGTTGAGGCAGTTTCCCTAAGACCTTCCTCAACCACATTTGCCGATGCAGTTTTGTTTCTAGAAGAATCAATCTCTATTTCATGATTATTGATCCTCTCATGAATTATATCTTTAAGGATGTAGCAGCCCTATAGTTTGTGACCAGCCAAAATGATACCCGTAATACTCGGGATCGTCGATCCGGTTCTTAGAGCTTTATGGCTTTTGCTGAAAGAAGCTCATCAAAGATTGAGTCTAGATCATCATTGTCAAATGAATACTTCACTTCTTTTGTTTCTTTCCATGTGAACCTCCATTGTCGCTCATCCCTTCCTCGATTACTGTTATCCTTGGTGTTCTTTTCTATTTTGATGAAAGTGGTCATTGACTCCCCCTTCCTTACTGTAGGTTTCTTGGGGTATTTTTTTTTTACCCAGTTTGAATCTTTGGAGTTAGCATTATTTGGCGAGCTATTTGCCTTTCTGGATTACTATCCTTTAAGATCAATGCATCAAATGTTTGAAGCTCTACAGTGTCAACAAACGTCTCAATATCTGGAAGTAGGTTGTTGGCACACATTTGAACCACAGACTTTTCAGTTAGTTTCTCGAGGCATTGGAGGTTCAAACTTCTCCACTTTGAAATGAATTCGTTGGCACTTTTCCCCACCTTTTGCTTTGCGTCAGCCAAGTCAATAATCGAGACTACTTTCTTGGAATTGAAAAATTATTCTAAGAATGCTCTCTACATGTCATCCCATGTGGTGATGGACCCTACTTGAAACTGGGTATACCATGTGAACACCGAACCCTTGAGGGATTGGACAATCTACCTATCCAAAAAGGCATCCAGCTAAGAAGTCTCTCCACAATCTGAATGGAAGTGGGTCAAATGCTCGTGAGGACAGCCATTTATTCCATGGAACTTATCAAAAATAGGTCTCTAATATCCTTTGGAAAAAGATATGGCATCATAGTGAGAAGGGTATGGTTTCCTGTATCCAATTATAGGTGGATTCAAAGACAACTGAAATTATTTAATTCCCTCAGCTATTGTTGTCTTGATGTTGTCTGGTGAGAATGCTTTTAAGAGGTCTGAAGTGCTTCCACCTTCCTTATTTTTCCGTTGCGAATATATGTACACAGTGTCTTTGTTCTTGTCTTTGTTATTGGCTATAAAGGCTAGTTACACTACCAATGCATCTATTTTAGCCTCCCTCTCTTCCATTTTTTTTTGGTCGCCGCTGATCTATTTTAGCATGCCTCTTGGTCTCTTTCGAGCCTTCGGATTGCCTCATACTCAAGTTGAGCTAACCTTCTTTGCAACTCTTGCATCTACTTTTCCGGTCTCTGCGGGTTAGCATGTGCACCGGCGAGCTCCTTGCTTTTGCTATTTTTTGAACCTTTCAGTTTGTAGCTGGGACACCCTTTTTATTACAGATGCATCATGTAGTAGGTTATCTTTCCACATTCGCTCGTTGTCTTCTGATGCAGTACCCACTTTCGATGTGTCTCTAGGCTTTGTTGTGAGTAACTGGCCCCAGGTAAGAATCGTCTCTGAAAACTGGATATTCCTTGTTTTTAGCCCATTTGGCCTCTCTTTGTGCTTTGATGGTACGTCGAGGGCCTTGATTACCCCTTTAGCTATTTGCTTTGGGTCGATGTTTTGACCTTCTCTTATGATAGCCCGCTGTGAAGAGGTAGTGGACTCCTGAGCCATTGAAACTTCATCTTTGTCCTTTTCCTTAGTAGAGGACACCATCACATTCTCAAGTCTTGGGGACCCCAGTAGTTTCGACCAAAGTTGGTGTCAATTGGGCAATTTCCCCAAAATGGCCTCAGCGTCTCTCTTCAGTTGAGCCCTGGCGGCTCTTTCCTTTGGTTTCTCATAGCATTCTGTGAAGGGGTCTTGACAATTGGAGTCTTAACAACCTTCACAGCTTTCTTGTCTTGCTTGGCCCCTAGCTTGGGCTTCGTCATGCTACGGGTAATGGGTGTATGGCCAATCATGAAGGACATACGATGACTGGTCCTCTTTGTGTTGTCGCTAATTGTTGGGAGCTTGTGGTGCCATCATTTTGTTTCTTGAGAAACATACACACATACAATACATTAATATCTTCATAAAGCAGATGAAAATAAGAATGAGTCCCACTGGGCTTGCCAAAATATATAGAGTAAAGATTGCATACAGTGAGGGAAAATGTCAGCCAACATAATTTCTCTCATATTCATTTGTGAATAGAGTTTTAATTAATTTGGATTTGACCCATTAAAGATAGACATCTCTTAATTACAATCCCTTATTACAAGAAAACACCATTTGATTCCAATTATGAAGAAATCAATTGTAGGCATATGTGTATTTGTTTGTTTTTGAGGCTGCACCCGAATACTTAAATGCGTTGCTACGTACCCTTGGAGATGGATCAAGCCACTCGAAGTTCAAAAATTCCAATGGGTGAATGACCTATTGGAGGATATTGCTTTCATAATAGGAACAGTACTTGGACGAATTTGGTGTGAGTGAACCAAGGATTTGATTTATTTTTGGATTTTTGTCTGAGGTAATTTTGGAAATGATTTGAATTGTCTTGGTGTTTGGGTGAATTTGACTGATGTGTTCAGGGATTCAGATTAGATGAATTTGGCTGGTGGAGTCAGGGATTCTGTTTGACTTGATTTTGCATCTTGTGGGTCGCTAGATTACCTACATTTCCTTGAAACAGGATCAAACTGCTGTAGTTCACAGGAATCGATATTTCTCGATTTCGTACATACTTTTGTGTTTGATGGATGTGTGTGTGTGTGTTGTTTATTGAATCTATCAAATGTACTTATTTTGTAGACATCTAATTATAGAGTATCTGTGAATTTGATTTGGGTACCCAATATGCCGAACTTTGTAATGGGCTTTTGAGTTGTACTTTTTACTTGTGGACAAACAAATTTAGCCGGACTCGAAATTTTGAGGTGCATGGGCTCAAAAGGTGATTTGTACATCCATGTTTTTTTTTTCAAGCTTTGGTCTCCTCGAACCTAAATAAAATGATCTGGATTCCCATATTTTCTTTTTAGGCTTATAGCTTAATTATGCGTCAGGCTTAATTAACTCCCAATTGTGAAGCCTGATCCATGTATAAGACTAAACTGCCTCATAATAGACTCTATCTACTCTTCAGCCAAATTGATAAGGTAGAATCCTTTTTGGCGTGGTTGACTCAAGCTAATAGAGATCGAATCGGAGATGGGCGTCGATCCTAGCGAATTCAACTTGGAGAAGAAGACGTTTTCTTGTACTCTCCATAAAAGGGAGTCTTGAATTTCCTCGGGGAAGGGTTGCAACCATTAATACGCACTTTTTCCTTGGAATTGAACGCATCCATCTTCCTAGGCTGCATTGCATTTGCCTGAATCTGCAGGCCTAGGTCAGTCCCCAAAACAGGATCTAGAGCTTCATTATGCACCTGCTCCACAACCTGTTAGCCAACAGAGTCAAAAGCATCCCTCATTTCTTCCTGTTGCAATATCAATGTTAGATCTCACCAACCATCTAATAGTTGGTTTCTTCTTCATTGGAATGGAAGAGAAAGCCATGAATAGATCTCGCTGGTTTCTACCCGTGAAGGAGAAAGACCCTCTTGAAGTTAAGGGGCCAGAGAAGTTCAAAACCCTAGCTGCTGGGCTAAAATCTTTTGGCACTTCACACTTAGCTCATGCATGTGTGATCAAATCATACTGAGGATATCTTCCTTTCAGATGGTCAAATTGGAACTACAAGATAGGTTCAACACCAAAATTCAAGAATACTTTGTGTTTAAGCAATACCGATTTGGTAACATCATAAGCAAATAGAATCCGGATCAAACATTTCTTGAATTCCTTCTTATCATAGTCTAGAAAGCTACTGAGCATATTATCAATAAGGGTGAAGTTTTTAGATTCTTCATAAAGTGGAGGAATCCCAGAAACCCTAACTCAGAAACGAACATGTTTGAGTGGGATCTCATCTAGCATTTTGGCACCATCGTACTCCTCAAGTCAAACAAGAGCACGATCAAAACACCAAATCCACCTTTTAGCAACTTATTATGATCCTGGATAGACTTGAACTAGAAAAGAAAGAGATTTCGCATCCGCTCTTGAACCCAGAATTCCCTGTCCACCATCCAAGTACGAAGGAAGTGGGCCTTAAAGGCTGTAGGATCAACCAGCCGACGGGTCAGAGGCTTTCCAATCAGAAAAGATTGGGAGGATCAATGGACAAGACCGCTACCAATTCTTCCAAGATCTGGTGAACTACCTCTTTCTACAAGCGGAAGGGAGGCAACAAAGCTAGCTATCACACCATTGCTTCAATTAAATGTAATTTCCACCATTCTTTGTCCTCTCTCTCTCTCTCTATCTCTGCACTGATTCTAGAAAAAAAAAACAATTTGATTGATTAAACTTTGCTTTGTTTTTGTCATGGCAATGTTTCTGCACACATGTTTGAATGTTTGAACAATTAAACTTTATCTCTTGTCTTCTTGTTCATCACCACCGTTTGACCACCATCTCAAAAGCACTTGAACAATTAACCAAACTAACTTGCTTTATGCTTCTGTTTTCTTGTTAATTAAAGACTACTTCTAGAAGCAAAGAAGGAAAATTTATTATTATTTCCTTTGCTTTTAAGCATGATCTCATTTAAAAAAAAAACGATTGATTTCCATGCCTTTGTATGTAGGCGTAATCATTTCCACTGCCCAGCCCTACTGTCAACTTTCACAAAGGTAAGCTGTGAAAAGAATTAGTAGCCTGTAGTTCTGCCTTCTTTCTAGTTCTTTTCTTTTATTTCTTTTTTGTTTGCTGGTCCGCCTTCTCTCTGACTCAATTCTTTTATTTCTTTTTTGTTTGTATGTCACAGAGAGAGATTGAAGACAATTTTAAGGGTGAGGCTTCGATTATTTTGCTTGGTAGTTTAGCTTTGTATGACTTGGTTTTTAGAAGTGGTGGTGCAAGATTTTTTCTACAGTAGAAGAAGGAAAACAAGGCAGAATGGGAAGCTTTTTTGTGCAATGGGTATTGCTGATTTTGGAAGGGAGTGAATGTGGTCATCTTATGCAAGTTTTTAGCATTGGAACTCGGCCGTTCATGAACGACCCTATGTTCCAATGCTGGAAATTGCAGCAGCTAAGTGCATTAGGACTCCGACTGTCATGAACGACCATATATTTCTTAATGTAGGAGAAGATCACCATGATGCTTGGTCGTTCATGAACGACCATATATGTTTCTGGTAGCTTGAGAGAGTCTCAACGAAAGAATGCGAGTTATTTGATGAACAACCTATCTTTTGTAGAAGACAAGAATAGCATGGATGTGGTGTATACCTGAGCTTCTCCCTTGCAGCTTGATGAGGTTACGCAAGAACAAGTGCCAAAAGGTCTATCAGGAGAAGAAGAAATGAACCATGTGGATGTAAAAGCAGTTCGGGTAGCTTTTGATGTTATTGAAAAAAAGGGCGATGAGGCATACAAGGAAGGGTTCAATGGAGGTGAAGGGAGGCCCTATGGATGTATATCCATGCTCTAAGGACCCTAATGAGTTGAAAAACATGGTTGACAAAAAGATACTTTCAAAAAAATGCTTCATTGAATGATATTGAAGTGTCGCATCATGAAGAGGGGGCAGAATATGTGGATTTGACATTGAATGACTCTTCAAAAAAGGTCAGCCTATTTCAGTTTACACCAATAATGGTAGAATTGATATGAGTGTTGTTTTGTTAGGTTAGGTCGATTTGTTATAAATACAAGTTTATAAATATAGGTAGCATTATAAAAAAAAAAGGGCTAAATATTGTTTAGTCCCTGAACTTTTGCTAAAAAAACACTTCAGTCTTTCACCTTTTAATTTGACATGTTTACTCCCTATTCTTTCAATTTTGCACCCAATAAGTCCATTCCGTTAGACTCCGTTAAATTGTGCTTTTAACTTCCTATTTTAAGGATAAAATTACTATTATAGCCCTGACTTTCTCTTTCTTTAATTTTTTTAATTGTTTTTATTCTTCTCTCTTATTTTTTTTCTTCTGATTTGCACCATCAAAATTACTAATTTTTTTTACTCTTCTCTTTTATTTTTGGTTTCTTTAATTTTTTTAATTTTTGTATTTTTCTCTTTTATTGTTTTTCTTCTGATTCGCATCAATAAAATTACCAATTTTTAAAAATTATTTTTATTCTTCTCTTTTATTTTTTTCTTCTGATTCACGCCAATAATATTACTAATTTTTTAAATTATTTTTATTCTTCTCTTTTATTTTTTCTTCTCTTTTAAGGATAAAAATTACTATTATATTCTCTCCCTTGTTTCTTTTCTTATGACTAATTTTATTGGGTGTTTGGGTGAGCCGGAGAAGAAACAAATAGTCATAACTTCTAATACAATTTTTATAAAAGGATTGGTGTGAATCAGAAGAAAAAAAATAAAAGAGAAGAATAAAACAATTAAAAAAATTAAAGAAAAAGAAATTCAAGGCTATAATAGTAATTTTATCCTCAAAATAGAGAGTTAACGGCACAATTTAACAGAGTATAACGGAATGGATCTATTGGTTATGATTAGTTTTTTCTTCTCCGGCTCACCCAAACACTCAATAAAATTAGTCATAAAAGAAGAAACAAGGGGTGGAATATAATAGTAATTTTATCCTTAAAAGAGAAGAATAAAAACAATTAAAAAAACTAAAGAGAAGAATAAAAATAATTAAAAAAATTAGTAATTTATTGGTGCAAATCAAAAGAAAAAAATAAAAGAGAAGAATAAAAAAAATTAAAGGGAAGAATAAAAACAATTAAAAAAATTATAGAAAGAGAAAGTCGGGGCTATAATAGTAATTTTATCCTTAAAATAGAAAGTTAATGACACAAGTTAACGAATTCTAACGGAATGGACCTATTGGATGTAAAATTGAAAGAATAGGGAGTGAACATATCAAATTAAAAGGTGAGGGACTGAAGTGTCTTTTTAGTAAAAGTTCAGGGACTAAACAATATTTAGCCAAAAAAAAATTATTTTTTGCATGTTTTTCAGTCACCTGGAGAAAGTTGGTAGCATTAAATGCAAGTTGGCATTAGGTTCCATTGAAAATATTGTTACTTATGCTACTGTTATGGACTGTGATGATAGCAACCAGTTTATTCATGGTGCTCCACTAGGGGATGAGAATTTGCGTGTTTCCATCTATGAGGCGGTTGAGGAGAAAGTAAATCTCCATGCTCCAAGGACCCTAATGAGTTGAAAAACATGGTTGAGAAAGAGACTTTGGAAAAAAATGCTGCATTGAATGATATTGAAGTGTCGGATCATGAAGGGGGGGGGGGGGGGGGGGGCAGTGGATTTGACATTGCGTGACTCTTCAAAAAAGGTAAGTCTGTTTCAGTTTACACCAATAATGGTAGAATTGATATGAGTATGTTGTTTCATTAGGTTAGGTCGATCTGTTATAAATGCAAGTTTATGAATATAGGTAGCATTATAATTTTTTTTTTTTTGCATTTTTTCAGTCAGCTGGAGGACGTTGGTAGCATTAAATGCAAGTTGGCATTAGGTTCTATTGAAAATATTGTTGCTTATGCTACTGTGATGATAGCAACCAGTTTATTCATGGTGCTCCACTAGGGGATGAAAATTTGCGTGTTTCCATCAATGAGGCGGTTGAGGAGAAAGCAAATGTCCCATTTTCGATTAACGATGAGACTGAAACTGTTAAGAGGCTATGGGAAGTTTGGTAGCATGGCGTAAAGAGCTAATCATAAGGTCACTTGTGAAGGTAAAAAGTCAGTATAACTGAAGCTACTACTATGGCATTCACTTGTTTAAATAAATTTGCTTAAGTTTAGATAAGTTGCATAACATATAGCTTACTTATTTTCTTATTCTAGAAACCTGTCATGGATAATGCTGAGAAGAAAAGGAAAAAGAAAGAGACAGAGGAGCAAGACACAGAAGTTCAATTTAGCTTGGCGTCAATGGCACTTACATTACTAGAATCATTGAAGATGTTATGTCAGTGGAGTGAGGATAAAATTCAGAAATGAGCATATCATCAGTTTCCACATGAACCTGAAGTCTTTGGATATTCTCGCAAGACTTTTATATTGGAATCAGATGTTCGGCGACTTGCAAGCATGACGGAAGTCACTGAAACTTGCATTGTTGTATATCATATGTAGAAAACATTCAAATTTTTCATTACATATCATTACTGAATAGTTACTGAAAGTATTTTATTTGGTGTAAATGCTTGTTAGGTACCTCTATGACAGTTGACCGCTTATAAAATGGTGGACATGGTTTCATTTGTTGGCCCTTCCCTAATTGGTGCAAAAGAGTCTCGGAATGGAACTGTAAGCGCCCAACACATCAAAGATAGGCTTGTAGCTAAAAAACAATGATAGATTTTCATGTTGCCATATAACTCAGGGTAAGTCCATGAAATTTCTGTTTTTCGTATATTGTTTGCAATTAATGTTAACCCTGTTAAAAGTATATAGTTGTATTACAAGATATATGATTATTTTGTATGCATGTAGTGATCACTAGATCTTGACAATTGTTGATTCGAATAAAGGCATTGCCTATTTTATGGATCCTCTGAAAAAACGCTTACCCATCGAAGATTGGATGTCTATAGTGGAAACGTAAGTCTCTGTCATAGATCATGTATTGCTGAGATCATTAAAATCTATTTAAAAAAATTTGTTGCCTCCTTTTGTTTCTCTCACATCTTTATTTTCTTGTTCTAGTGTAACGCATTAGGTATGTATAATTGTGAAAGGAAGAGAAAGGCCGAAGTTCAGTTATGTGGAAAAATTTGGCTGTAAGTTTCACCTATGTATATTGTTGCCTTAAAAAAAATAGAATTTGGTTCATTGTTTTGACTCGTTTAATTGACATTTAGTTGTAGGGCATTCCTCTCCAACCTCACAACAAGTAAAGATACTTTATCATGAGATACGAGGGATATTATTGAGGATAAAGACCCGCAAGTATGTGAATTATGAGGTTTTACTTTCGAGTCATCATCAGTGAGATCAATAGGGTAACGAGTCATTCCCGAGATAACACCATGCTAGTAAAACAGACACCTTTCATAAATATGAAAAAAAAATTGTTGAATTTAACGTGAATAAAAGTAGTTGACTTATTCTTTAGGAGTATCCTAACAGTAATAGTAGAGAAGTCCAGTAGTTGACATGTTACTGATGGATGAGATTAGTATTTAGACTCTCTTTCGTCATTTGAATAACAACTTTTCTCGCTTTCTCCTTTGTATTATTGGTTTATTGATTGTTGATTTTGTAAATTACTATAGGGGTGGTGGTTTTATATCATTAGAGAATTTATTGCTCATTGCTAGGAATTTCTCAGTATGTTCCCTCTCTCTATACATATGTTTGACACCAAAACAGTCCTTTAGTCAATATTTCTTTTATTTGGATATTCAATTTCTCAGTTACTTGATAAATTGCTTTGCTACGTGACAATTGATTACTTGATTAATCGTTATATTGTTCTTTTACAATTTATGCATACTAGTCATAGAAGAAGTATTAGTTAATTATGTCAATCCCTACTAATTCAAATTAATTGTATAACGTACAAAAATATTTTTATTTTTTATAATTTCATTTACTCTACAGAAGATGCCAGTTGATAAATCATGGATGAAGTTAGGACAGTCAGATCCAGAGTATTTTGATGGAGCTGCAAAGTTCATTGGTTATGCTACTAGGCATGTAATAGACAGCGATGGAAGAATGTATAGTCCATGCCGAGATTGTATAAACCAAGATAGGAAAGTTCCAACAAAAGTACAACAACATCTTCTGTACATGGGTATTTTGGAAGACTATATAGTATGGCATAAACATGGAGAGAAGAAGGATGATGATAGTGATGGTAGTGGTGATAGTAACAATCATAGTGATGTTAATGTGGCTACCCATTTTGGTTAATGTGATGATATGCAAGAACTTATAGAAGAATGTATCCAACAACAGCTCAATGGAGATGCAGAGAAGTTTTATAAATTGTTGGGTGAATCAAAAGTACCACCGTATCCTAGTTGCAAGAATTATTCTAACTTGTCATTTATTGTTAACTTGATGCACATCAAGAATACTAGTAATACGGGCAATAAAGCATTTGGCAAGTTATTGGAATGGTTGAAAAATGAATTTCCCATGTGTGAAAAATTGTGGACATCAAGCTATGGAGCAAAGAAGATTGTTAAATAGCTCGAACTTCATTGCGAGAGGATTGATACGTGCAAAAATGATTTCATAATATATTACAAGGAGCTTGCAAATGCACCTGAATGTCCTACATGCAAGCTTTCAAGGTGGTAGACACAACGCACCACCATAAAAAAAAAAAAAAAAAAGGAGGGGGGGGGGGAATGAAAAAAAGATTTCGTGGACAGTTCTATGATATTTTCCACTCACACCCAGATTTCAACTACTATTTATGTCATCTAAGATAGTTCCAGGTATGAGGTGCCATTTTCAAGACCGTGTGAAAGATAGTGTTTTAAGGCATCTAGCAGATGCGGAAGCTTTGAAAACTTTTGATCAAATTCATCCATCATTCGGCAATGAGCATCGAAATGTAAGACTTAGTTTGACGACCGACGTATTCAGCCATTTTAGAAATATGAGTTTTAGGCATAGTACTTGGATAGTTTTGCTATTTCCATACAATCTTCCTCCATGAATGTACATGAAATAGTCTTACATCTTCTTATCTTTACTCATTCCATGACTGAAGGATCCTGGCAATGATATTGATGTTTACATGAGATTGTTGATCGATGAATTAAACACTTTACGGGAATATAGTGTAGAAACGTATGATATTTATATAAAGCAAAATTTTGAGATGAGAGCTGTAGTCATGTGAAACACAATGCTTTTCCTGCATATGGTTACATGTCTGGTTGTGGTACACACGAAAAATTGGCATGTCCATGTTGCGCGTCAAAGACTTCTAATCATAGATTACAACACAGTTCAAAACAATGTTATATGAGAGACCGTCAATTTTTAGCACCAGATCATCAATGGTCTAAATAACGAGAACCTTTTGATAATACAAGGGAGAACAAATGAGCACAAAGGAGACAATCTGGTGAGGAAATTATAGATGAACTTTAGGGTTTGAACACAATTGCATATGGAAAGAATGAGAAAAACCAAATTATCCAGGATTTGGAAATACTCACAATTGGAAAAGAAGTAGTATATTTTTCCAATTGCCTTACTGGAAAACACTTCTGTTGCGCCATAATTTGGACATGATGCAATTGTTAAAAAATATTTTTGATAACGTGGTTGGCACAATAATGAAGATTGATGGTAAAACAAAATATTCTTTAAATGCTCGTCTGAATCTCCAAGCTATAGATATGAGGAAAGAATATTGGCCTAGAGAGGAGGATGACAAACTAGTTTATGATCTGGAACCTTTTGAATTGTCAGTGAATAATATCAAAGCTATATGTGAATGGTTGCTGAAGTTGAAATTTCCTAATGGAAATTGTGCAAATGTATCTCGTTGGGTGAATGCTAAAAGGCGTAGTATTTCTAGCATGAAGAGTCATGATTGTCAGGTTTTCTTAGAGAGACTACTTTAGCTTGTGGTGCCAGAGTTAGTGCCCAAAACCCCTGTGAAGCATTGATTGAGCTTTCTTACTTTTTCAAAGAATTGTTTGGTAAAGTACTAAGTGTCTCTGATTTGGAACTGCTTGAAGATCAAATTGCCATACCTTTATGCAAGTTGGAAATGATATTTTGTCTTGCATTTTTTGACATCATGGTTCATTTGTCAATTCACTTGGCATGAGAAGCAAGTACGTGATCCTGTACAGTATAGATGGATGTATCCGATTGAAATATAATTAATATAATTTTAAATATTGAAATTTTTTACAAACTTTTATTATATCGATGCTTAATTGACACTTCTCTAATAAAATATTTAGTTTCTTGATAAATAGGTACGCGTAATAAACTCCATCAAGAACTTGAGCTAGTTAGTTTTAGATTCAGCGCGCTATCCAGATGGCTAAAGCATAACTTGTGATATAGTCTATCTATCTATTATTGGTCATTACTCTTATTTGCTAATGGGTTTCCAAACTGGGCTCTCCGCCGCCGTTTCCCGCTGTGCCGCGGCGCAAGGCTGCCTCCGGTAGCTGCGCAAGGTCGCGGTGAAGCTACTGGCGGTGGTCCGATGTCTATGGCATGTGGAGAGAGAGAGAGAGAGATCGAAGAAGCCGAGCTCTGTTTGAGCCGGGTTTCGGACGAGAGAGAGAGAGAGACGATGAACAGTTTCCAAAAAAAGAAAGGAGGCCGGATGAAAATGGGAAGTTTCCAAAAAAAATTAGGGTTTTTTCTTTAAATACCCAAAATGGAAATATCTTGTAAATGTCATAACTAATTTACAAAAAAATCCAATTTTTGCGTTCCGTAAATGCACGGACTCGTATCATCGAGTTCTACAACTTTCATGAAGGCAGTTTTCCCAAATTCCGTATGTCTAAAAAGTCAATTTCTTATATTAGACATTTCGAGCTTTTCGTTAAAACAAATTGTTTCGGAACATCAATCATTCTAAAAATGAAATATTTCGAATAATATTCGTGCAAATGCACATTATTCGTTCCACACAATTACATGAAATGAAAATTACGGTTATTACAATCTACCCCCCTTAAAGGAATTTCGTCCCCAAAATTCAAGCATCCAATTCCCCAAAGTACTGCGGTTGCCTCACTCTCATGTCAGACTCTAACTCCCATGACGCATCACCCTCGTCATGATGACTCCACAACACCTTCACAAGGTCAACCTCCTTCCTACGAAGCCTCTTCGTAGACCTATCCAAGATATGAACAGGTTCCACCACAAAGGTCACATCCGTGTTTACCTAAATCGTACCATGATCAATCACGTAGGACTCATCTCGTACATAATTCATGAGCTTAGACACATGAAAGACATTGTGGACACCAGACATGCTAACAAGTAAAGCAATATGATATGCCAAGTTCTCAACCCTTTTCAGAATCTCAAAGGGTCCCACATATCTAAATGTGAGTTTTCCCTTCTTGTCAAATCTCACCACACCCTTCATAGGTGAGACCCTCAAGAACACATGATCCCCCACATCAAACTCAACTGGTCTTCTCTTCAAGTCTGCATAACTCTTCTATCTACTTTTTGTGGTCCGGATCCTATCTCGAATAGTAGTGATCTTCTCAGTAGTCTCCTAAACAAGTGCAGGACCCAAGAGTCCCTTCTCTCCTACTTCTACCCAACAGATAGGAGTCCTACATAGCCTACCATAAAGAGCCTCATATGGGGCCACACCGATGCTGGAGTGATAGCTATTGTTATAGGCAAACTCTACCAATGGCAGATGATCCGCCCAACTCCCTTTGAAGTCCAAAACACAAGCTCTAAGCATATCCTCCATCACCTGATTCACTCTCTCTGTCTGCCCATCTGTCTGTGGAAGAAATGCAGTGCTCATAGCTAAATATGTGCCAAAAGCCTTATGGAATCTATGCCAGAATTTGGAAGTGAAACGAATATCCCGATCAGAAACAATCGTAACAGGCACACCATGAAGCCTCACTATCTCATTCACGTATAACTTACACAATGCATCCATCCCCTAAGTAAGTTTTCGCTGTAGGAAGAAAATGTGCAGACTTCATCAATCGGTCCACAATCACCCAAATCGCGTCAGAACCTTGCTTGGACCTAGGCAATCCAGTCACAAAGTTCATGGAGATATCTTCCCATTTCCATACAAGAATTGGTAAGGGTTTCAGCATCCCTGCGGGCCTCTGATGCTCTCGCTTCACTTGTTGACATGTAAGACACTTCGACACATGTTCTGTCACATCCCTCTTCATTCCATACCACCAAAACTGTATTCGTAGATCCATATACATTTTGGTACCCCCTGAATGTATTGTGTATCGAGATCTATATGCTTCCCGCATGACCTCATCCTTGAGGTTATCAAAAACTTGGGACATACAATCTCCCTCAAAATCTCGACCCTCCATCTGTCCCAATAGCCCACTCAGAAGGGCCGTCCACATTCGGATCAACAGTCATCTCAGCAATCCTTGCCTGAGCGAACTCATCAAGTGTTTGATCCTGAATTATCCTGGAAGTCAAGGTGGACTGTAAGGTGATACTACCGAGAAAGATTTCATGTCCAACTCCTGCCAGCATAAGATCAAATTTGGATGCAACTTCAAACATGAGCCACTCCTACACCATAAGCGATGCCATGGGTACTCGGGGCTTCCTACTCAAAGCGTCTGCCACTACGTTGGCCTTTCCGGGATGATACTCCAAAGTGAAATCATACTCTTTGATGAGTTTCATCCATCTCCTCTGCCTCATGTTCAACTCCTTTTGGGAGAACAGGTACTTCAAACTTTTATGATCAGAAAATGGCTCGAATTTCTCACCATAAAGATAGTGCCTCCAAATTTTCAAGGCAAACACCACTGCGGCTAACTCTAGATCATTAGTGGGGTAGTTCCGCTCATGAACCTTCAGTTGTCTAGAACCATAAGCAACAACACCACCATTCTGCATCAACATACACCCCAAACCCTGATGAGATGCATCACTGTAGATAACTAAACCACCACCACTTGTAGGAATAGTCAACACTGGAGTCGTAGTCAATCTGGTCTTCAGCTCATTGAAAGCCTTCTCACACTCATCCATCCACACGAACTGAGTGTCCTTCCTTGTCAATTGGTCAAAGCTGAAGCAATACCAGAAAACCCTTCGATAAAACACTTGTAATACCCTGCCAGTCCAAGGAAGCTACGGATTTCTGTAACTGTAGTAGGGCGGCTCCAACTCATCAGTGCTTCAACCTTTGAAGGATCTACAAAAACTCCATCTTTTGAAAGCACATGACCAAGGAACTTGACCTCCTTCTGCCAGAAATCGCACTTCTCAAACTTGGCAACCAATTTCTTCTCTCTCAATGTTTGTAGCACAATTCGCAAATGCTTCTCATGCTCATCTGGTGACCTTAAATAAATTAAGATGTCGTCAACGAACACTATAACAAACTGATTCAAGTAAGGACTAAATATGCGGTTCATCAAGTCCATGAATACTATAGGTGCATTAGTGAGACCAAAAGGCATGACAAGGAACTCAAAATGTCCATACCTGGTCCTGAACGCTGTCTTTGGAATATCTTCATCCTTCACCCTTAACTGGTGATATCCAGATCTCAAATCAATCTTTGAGAACACAGTAGCCTCCTTAAGCTGATCAAATAAGTCATCAATCCTAGGTAAAGGATACCTGTTCTTGATGGTCACCTTGTTCAGCTGTCGATAATCCACACATAATCAAAGTGAATTATCCTCTTTCTTCACAAACAACACTGGTGAGCCCCAAGGAGATACACTAGCCTGAATGAACTTTTGCGCAAGTAATCCCTCAATCTAAACCTTCAACTCCTGAAGTTCAACTAGAGCCATTCAATAGGATGCCTTCGATACAGGTGAAGTCTATTACCCTTTTCGGAGGCAACCCAGGTATCTCTTGTAACACGTCAGCATACTCTGAAACTACAGGAATCCCTGTAATCCTTGAAGTACTGCTCCCTGATTCAATATGAGCCAAAATCCCCGCCCTCATGGAAATGTTGGATTTCAGACAATGGTAATGAAACACTGGTTGTCCCGAAACATAGAAGGACACAATCATTCTAAAGCAATCAATCACAACATGGTTCGGGCTCAACCAATCCATACCCAAAATCACATTATATGTGTGATCCCTAATCACAATTAAGGATGCAGATAACTCTCTGCCACCAATCCCAATAGGGCAATCATCACAAAACATTTTAACCTCAAGAGACACACCGAGAGGTGATGTAACACATAATGATAAGAGGCATGGCAATAAAACCCAACAAATCCACAACTGAACTAGATATGAAGGAGTGGGAGGCTCCTGTATCAATTAGTACTCTAGCAAGATAGTGATAAACATATAGAGTACCTTCCACCCCCGTGCCTGCCTGACCAATGGCAAGGACTCTAGCAGGTGCAGGTGCTAGCTGCCTCTGTTGGTTTCCCTGCACTCTACCCTGATTTCGGGTATACTCCCGGGCCTGGTGCCCTGTCTGTCCACAGGTATAGCATACTCTGCCACGCAGTTTGGTGCACGCGCGAGAGATGTGGCCCTGCTTGCCACAGTTATAGCACTTCACTGGAGCTGCTGGTGCTATCTGTCTAATAGGCATAGCTTGAATAGGAGGAGCTGCTACTACCCTAGCTGGGGCATGATGATGGAACTGAGTCTTTTGTTTCTTCCAGAAACCGCCCCTGAAGTCTCTGGACCTACTGCTTCCTACCATTGCCTTTCTCTTTCCCTGGAAGTCTTTCTCAGCTTACTCATTCTCTCTACAAATCAGGTTCTGCTGCTCAATGACCTGTGCTTAGCCAAGATTTCCCTCTTAGTCTTTAGCTCTAAGATGGCCACATCACGCTCAATTGAAGGACTCAACCCTCGCTGAAACTTCTTAGCCAAATCCTCATCATCCATTTGCTTCACATACTTGTACAGCCTGGAGAATTCTGCATCGTACTCTATCACAGTCATCTTCCCTTGTACTAATGCAAGGAACTCCTGCTCCAACCTTTCCTTCACACCAGCTGGAAATTACTTTTCTTTGAACAACCTCTCAAAGCCATCCTAAGTCAAGGTAGATACATCAGTACTCCTCTGTGTGACATTCTACCACACTCTAGCCTCATCCTTGAGCGTGAAAGCAGCTAGCTTTCTCTTATCAATCTCACTACAGTCAAACAAATCAAAGTAGGTCTACAAATCTTCAATCCACTGATCTGCAACCATATGATCTGTACCTCCCCCAAACTTAGTTGCTCCCAAACGGTTAATTTCCCTCGCTAACACTAACAAGCGACCAGGATCATCAACCATGCCCACTAGTGGAATATGCTAATCATCATGAGGTGCCTCTACCTCTGCCTCATATGCATCATCAACCGGAGGAGCCCTACCCCTACCTCGGCCTCTACTCCTACCACGGGGTCTACCTTTACCTCGACCTCTAGCTTCGTTTCCCTCAATCTCCATTACCTATTAAGCAGGGCATACTTGGTTAATACACGCATAACACTTAAACATGACATAAGTCAAATGCAAGTCCATATTAACCAAGTAACTAACATACAAGACGACGCCTAAAGTTCTTATGACGTGCTAACGATCCTAGCCAACCTAACGCTCTCACATACTCAATGACTTTGTCAATACCGAAGAGCACACGATGGGGATCCGCTGCAGACGGGCCATCACTCGGAGAGTATTGACATATCACCAAATATGTACCTTATGCTCTGATACCAAACTGTCACGCCCTGAATTTCCGAATAATAAATTCAAAATCTGAAACATGAATTACTACAACTCAACAAATATTATCCTGGATTTTTTTTTTCTTAATAAATACACCACATGAATTGAATTTTAAATCCTGAATTTAGCCTCGGTAAATTATTACAACTGAAATTCACAAATAAAATTGTAAAGCTCTAAATGAGCATACAACCTCATAACGTAAATGAAATCAAATAAATGCTGCAGCTTCTAAACAGCACGGTCGCCTCCCTGATTATCTTGACCTGCAGGAATATCCACTACACCATTTGAATAGTGTACCGGGATTGCAACAACACAAAAACCGGTAAGCTTTTTGAAAGCTCGTATGATTAAAAAGAAAGAACAGTTGTTTAATTAAGTCATATTTATTTTCACCCAAGTCAACACCCAACAATTCCCACATCCACAACGAAACCACAATCTCAACAATCAATTACCAATTCAACAATTCAACGCGGGATCTAAACTCACATCTCTCTTCCCAAAACCCCGAAATCGTATTTATAAAAATACGGCGTCTAACAGACTAGAGCTCAAACTGAATTATGGCATCTGACATATTTATCATTAACGTAGTTCATCAATATATATACATATATACATATTTAGAACGTCCGATACTCGTTCTCAATCTAGCCCCATTACCCGACAAGGGTTGGGGCATCCAACTTACTCAACCAATCGTAACCCATCATCTACCTAGGATTGGAGCGTCCGATTCCCCCATACCAGTCACTAAGTCGACCCTAAATCCATAAACGAGCATAATAATATGTTTCGCACAATGAAATCAGCCAATCCAAGCTACAGAATATTATTATGAAATCAAGCATTCGAAATATAATACGAATCATCATTCCAAATCAATCATGTCATCACTCACAACACACCAACTAATATATATATATTCCACGTAAATATATATATATATATATATATATATGTAATCATCCACTCAGGGATGACCACTAATACCATCTATCGTTCATACAAGAAAAATTATGAAATTCATTTGTATAATTAAAATTCATTTTACTTACCTATGGACCGTAGTTGATCAAGTCCATGTGATTTTAAAAACAAATATTGATTCCATAAATATTTTTCACACAATTACAACAAAATAAATTAATTAAAAGTACTCGGTTCGTAATATGAACCACGTGAGTTTTATTCACCTCGATACTCCCGCTGCGTCTTCAATTTTAACACAAATCACACCAAACCCTCTCACCCAAGTAAAAACCGTCAATCACCTAATCAAATGTGACTTGAATTTAGCCAATAATTCTAAAACATACTTAAACTACCATCTAACGGTCGGATTCTAAATTATACGAAAATCTGACGAACGGATTCTCACGAATTGCATCCCTAATCACTGTTTTGCAATTATACGAAGATCCAACGATCAGGCCTTCATCTATGACCACACAAAGCCACTGGGACAGTCATATGATCAACATATCAAAACTACAAGTCCATCGGACAGTCCTAACTTCGCAGATCACAAATCTGACGACCTAAATCGATTGACATGTCAAAATTCATAACTAAATCATACGATATCCAAAAATACGTATAATATATCAAAACAATCGTATTGAAATGTGGAATCTTAAAATGTACAGAAACTATATTTTTGACCCCCGGAGGTGGCCGGACCGGAGTTAGTGGCAGAACCGCCGCCGACCACCACCACTGGTGTCAGGGCCGGGTTGCCCTTCTTCATCTCATCCTGCTGATCATTTTTCGTAACTAGCTTAAGATCAGAAAATAAAAGGAAGAGGTCGAAAATTACCAAAGTTTACAGCGATGGCCGGAATTTTTCCAAAATCCGGCGTGTTTGAGTTCAACGTAAAAACTGCAACCACTCGCTTCGATCCCTTTGGGAGACTTCTTCAGAAACTCAAGATGAGTTCACCGAGCCAAAAATCACAAGAAATGGTCGTCTGTAACTCGAGATATCCGGATTTGAAGGTGGTTTTTCAATCCACAAGGGTTGACCTCTGACGAAAGTAAAATCGATATACCCAAGTCCGGTCCTTTTTTATGCTTGTTCAGCAAGTTGATACGAGTCTAATAGGCCAAGAATCAAGAGGAATGATGATCTGTAGCTCGAGATATCGAGATCGAACCAAATTCAGGGTTAAACCAAACCTGGCTCTCCGCTGCTATTTCCGGCCGTGCCGGGGCGCAAGGCTGCCTCCGATAGCTGCGCAAGGTCAGGACGAAGCTACTGGTGGTGGTCCGACATCGATTGATGGCCAGCGCAAGGTCGGGTCAAAGCTAATTCACAAAAAATCTGATTTTTGCGTTCCTTATATGCACGGACTCGTATCGTCGATTTCTACAACTTTCATGAAGGAAGTTTTCCCAAATTCCGTATGTATAAAAAGTCGATTTCTTAAATCGGATATTTCTAGCTTTTTGTTAAAACAAATTGTTTCGGAACATCGATAATTCTAAAAATGAAATATTTCGAGTAATATTCGTGCAAATGCACATTATTCGTTCCATACAATTACATGAAATGAAAATGAAAATTGCGGTTATTACATTTCATGCTTGATGTTCTACATGAGGCTGGTTCCATTCAATTTCTTCTTGTTGATGACCTCGACGCAGTCTTGGATGGCGAGACGAGGGAGAATTGAGTGGCTAGGGTGGCGGCGACATCATCCCAGTCGTTGGCTTTGAGATTGATGCGGCTGAGAGAGGACCACTTGTCCTTGAAGACAGAGATCAGGGCTTAGGCCTCGTCGTTGGTCCAACAAGGCGGCGGGAAGAGTCGACGAGGGGTGGGTGAGGACATTGGAGTGTCGATAAAGAGAGAAGAGTGGCGTAGGTTAGCAAAGGAATTAGGGTGTGATGGCCGCGGCGGTGGGTGGTTGTTGACAATGGGTATGGGAAGGGAGGGAGGGAGGGGGGAGAGAGAGAGAAAAATGGAAGAAGAGGTTAAAAAAATATATATAAAAAATTAAATTAAAAATAAATGAGGGCATAATAGACATTTCAGCATGTCTGAAATACCACATCAGCAATTTAACGGAGACTTTGACGGAAAATTGACGGCAAGTACCAATTTGGTGAAATTGGAGAGTTTAATGAGTTTTTAGGTGAAATTGAAAAACCAGGGACTAAAACGTCAATTTCCTATAAGTATATGGAGTAAACAGTATTTTGTCCTTAATTCATCTTGGAAAAATAAAGACTTGAACAAAATCAACGATCTATTAATCCTGGCCAGATCTGAAATCTTCAACCCTTAACTCGAGATCATCATCTTGATCTTCTTGTTCCACATTGTGAGCTTCTCTTGCTTCGCGATACACTCTGTAGGGCAATACTCTCAGAGGTTTTACAATATGCGCTCAATAATCAAATGCTCTACATCGAGAACGCACATCTCTGTGCTCAGGCTCCCTTGATTGAGGAGCTTTAAAAGCGCGATTAGGGCGACACTTAATGTTGGTGGCGCCACCAACATGGTCGGAGGCGTTGCTTGCCTCTCTCTTTCTACGTTGACCACCTCGATTATTTCGGCAGTTACCTTCTTGAACAGAGCGATTATATGGACTAAAACTCTAGAATGATCCCTAGAGGCGCCACTATAATTGCCTAATTGGACTCCGGAATAGCTATTCTTCCCACGAGTCTCGAATTATAGTTCTTCACAAGGATGTTGTCATATTTTCAGTGACATTCATGGCTCTAATGAGCTCATGAAACCTTGTGATCCATCCTGCATTAACCTGAATTCGATAGTTTTTGGCAAGCATCAAAGCAGAAACGGGGAAGGTAGAGAGAGTCATCTCAATCATCCGCATCTGTGATATCTTTACCACATAATTTCATTAAGAATTTAATGCAAAAGTTTTCCAAATTGTAGTCAATAATTGACTTAAAATCACAGAAGCGAAGGATATGTCATCTCACTTCTAGATCCGAAAGTAGGGAGTCACAGACGTTCCCAATGGAGCAAAGTCCAATTTGTTTATCTTGACAAGAACAAGAAAATGGGTTAGTTTCGGAGCAAAAAACTAGCATGAAAACAATAGAAAATTTCTAATTGTAATTGCTCCCAAAAAATTCGATTCCAAGAGATCTTGGATTAGATCGAAACAATGATGTAAGTGGTCGATCATAAAAGTCTCAAAAACTGAAGTTTGGAGATAGCACAAACCCCCACAGTTCGGCTTAAAAGTCTCACACTGAAAAAAGTGGGAGATTGAATAAAGGAGGTTGCAAGTCCCCGAAGAAAAAACAAAGTATAGAAAGGCGTAAAAAAGTAAACAAAAGTGGGAACTTTAATGAAAAATTACTTTGAAAATGATCAAAACTAGAACTTTTGGCAGAAAGTTGGTCGATGGTTGGCTAGTGGCTAGTCAAAGCTAGTCGAAGTTGGCCGAAACAGCTTTCTGCAGGCGGTTCAGTCACTTTGGCAGCCAGTTTTGTGGTTCTAAGACAGGTTCTTGATGTTTTGCTTATGGTTCTGGATCTTGGGGTCAAGGCACTGCTGGTGGCCAAGTTTGGTGGTAGGAGGCTGTCTGGAAGGCGACGGACCGTTGGAAGATTTCTTTCTTCTTCCGAGGGCCGGTTCGGTACTTATCCTGCCTGTTCTGGTGGTTTTGCCTCCAGTTCTGGGCTCCTGGGATCAGGGGCTACACCGTGGGCGGCGGAGACAATTAGGGTTTCAAGGTTTCATATTTGGATTTCTGGGTTTGGCTATTTGTTTCAAGGTTAGGGCTTCATGCTGATAACGTGTGTTAGGAAAAATATTCAGAGAGAACAGTAGAGAGAATTGGGAGAATGAATTGTGTTTTCCATTGATAATAGAGGCATTTTTATATAGAGGATTACAAGTAGTGAATCTGAGTCTTACAAGGAAACATAATTGTACAATGATTAGAATATCTTAGAAAATATCTATAAAACTAAGCCTATTACAACTGGAACAAGTTACTAGAGTTAATCTAGGTATCCTTAAACAATACTTTAATTCTTATTTGTGTTTAATTTCCCATGGCTATTTCAATGTAAAGAATAATTACATAAATTATTACGCTAATATTTAGGGAAGAAAAGAATATTGCATACATGAAAGTAATTTTCTAAGAGAGAATTATTTAATTCGGAGATTAATAAAAGATTATCTCAAAAAATAGGTGAAACCTATGACCCACCTCGTCATCAAGGGTCTCCACCATTGGCTAATATGGTGACCATCATGATCTTTTCGATGATTTGTACAATAATGTGTCGAGGCTAAGGAATGAGCTCCCATTGTCGTTGTTGATGATTTCTCAAAATGGTACCAACAGTTTAAGATGATATAATCGAGATTAAGGCCAACAATCTCCATGTAGCTTTGCGTGACTAAGTAGGGTGGCGCTCCGACATAAAACATCAATAAAATAAAGGAACACGAGATCTGTAGAGGTTCGCCCAATTAGAGCTTCATTCACTTTGGTGCTTAAGGTTTCACTAGTCAATAAAAAGAGCACAAAGAGATTACGAAGTGTTTTATCACTCAACCCGCATCGCCAACACACCCAGAGCGCTCACAGTATAGGGATATGAGATCTCTGTCTTCTTGTAGAAGTAAGGTCCATATTATTTTTTAATCAAACTCTACTTGAGTATGAACCAAATTAGACTTATTTTCCATTTGAAGTTCTTTATTCACTTCATACTGGCATTTTTGATATCATCTTATTGGCCTTTTGAGTATTTTGCCACCAAGCAAACTCCCTCAAATATTCGGTCAAAAAACCTTCTTAATTGACGATTTGCTAAAATTTCTCAAACCGACAAGCTGACTTAGGTAGTACATCTCAATACCAAAATAAGAGCCCAGGAAAAGGGAGAGAACAATTAATGCCTGCCAGAAAAATTGGATACCTCAAAACACATGGACATGGTGAAAATAAATTCTACAAAAACACAGTAAACAATATAGTACATCGAACCAAAGTTTGATTGACAAACCAAAACGAACAATTCTCAAAATACTTTTCCAACACCCAAACCCTAAAGAAAATTAGAAGAAAATAAAAAATTCCAAACCATCATTTCCTATATTTTTGTTTATTATTATTTTACACCAGTAACATGTGACTCACTCTATCACCAAACACACATACAAAAGAAATACCACAATGGGGTAGAAAGAAGGTTAAGAACAAACAAAAATTTTAATCACACAAATCTGTTAAACGGCCTCCTTCCAACTCCTGCAGGCATAGAAACCGCGGAATCTATACTCATATTTTCTATAGATTGCAGAGACTGATTCTTATCTAAAATCCTTTGAGAGCTAGAATCCTTATTATTAGAGAAAAAAGAACCTTTCTTCCACTTGAACGACCCAATACCTTGAGTCAAAGGAAAAGAGAGCCTTCTCTTTGATTCGCTGCTTGGAGTCCCCATAAACCTCTCCCTTGGATTACTACTAGCTCTAGCTTTGGCTTTGGCTGAAGCCGTCGGAGCCATGTAGCTTGGAACCGAGAACGGAGGGCAGCTTACAAGGCTATCATCATCCTTTTGTGGAAACCCGAAAGGGGAGTCAGATCCACCTGCGGTTGGTCTTGTGTACTTTGATAAACCAGAGCTGTTTGCTTGTGGAGTACTCATATTAATGGTAGGCGGGGTTCGCGCTTGTTTTAGTGGTGTGAGGTTCATGGTTGATTTTGAGGATTTTGGAGTGTCCAGATTGCTATCATATGCAAAAGGATGTTGCCTTGATTGGGGCAAAGGGCTCTGCTTTAGCTCTGAACGTGGTCTTGAAGGAGTAGGCTGAAAGGTTTTCATTGCATTGGTTTCAACAGGAGGGTCTTTTGGCGGGAGTTGACGTTCTAACCAGTTCCACCACCATGGAAAACCCCCAGATCGGATATCAGCTAGAGGTGTTTGACCTGATTTAGGTGTAGCTTTCCACAGCTGTTGGCACATAGAAGTAGAAAATATCAATTATGCAAAACAAATCCCCATCATGGTAGTCCAAGTCCCCACAAACCATGAACTTATTAAAAAGAGTCAGAATGCTGTAACTCTACAATTACCAGACTTCAAATTCTATAGAGAAACAAAATTATGACAGAACAGTGAGGATGAAGAACTCATTAAATAAGATGAAGTCAATGAGACCACAGACTCAGTAGCATAAGTCAAAAAAGCCAGTAGGGTAGCTGGTGAAAGGAAGATTGATTCTGTTGGTACAAAAGAAATACCTGGTGAGAGTATGCATAAGCCATTGCTCTCTCTCTTTTGACGATAGCCTCAACCTTTTTCTGCATCCTCGCCTCTATTTCCTCTTTAGTTAGCAAGCTATCATCCCAGTCATCGTTATTTCCCATCTCAGACTGCATCACATTGCTTCCAATTACAAGGTTTTTTCCTTTTTTATAGATCATAACAGGCATACCAATGGCGGTATTATCTTCTCTTTCATAGTAGAGAAGTATACAGAATAAATTCATTGACCATTGCAGAGACTAAATTCAATAAATAAGAATGGCAAACAAAGCAGGTGAGGAAGATTTTTATAAGGCCTATTATAATCAACATGAAGACATATGAGCTGACTTTATCGTTTGGCATTACAACCACTAAGAAGAGCTTTCTCTGAAGCAGGCACGTGAGTATGCATTGTGCTGTATTCAGCTTATGCACATAACTAGGATCGTTCCACTAAACTTTGGCAGAGAGCTTAGCTGTTAGTGGTAAAGGCTCAGCTTTAAGTTATTTGACAGAGACAGACAAACAGAGTTTTAGTCCGTGTAGTTTCAAGGTAGTGATATATCTTTGCCAATGACAGAGTAACTGTGTTCAGCTTATGCACATAGCTAGGATCATTCCCCTAAACTTTGAAGAGAGCTTAGCTGTTAGTGGTAATGGCTCAGCTCTAAGTTATTTGACAGACATAGAATGTAAGTTATAGTCCGTGTAGTTTCAGGGTAGTCATATATCTTTTTCGCCCTTTTCCAGTGACAGAGTAACTGTGTTCAGCTTATGCACATAGCTAGGATCATTCCACTAAACTTTGAAGAGAGCTTAGCTGTTAGTGGTAATGGCTCAGCTCTAAGTTATTTGACAGACATGAGTGTAAGTGTTAGTCCGTGTAGTTTCAGAGTAGTAGTATATCTTTTCCAATGACAGAGTAACTGTGTTCAGCTTATGCATATAGCTAGGATCATTCCCCTAAACTTTGAAGAGAGCTTAGCTGTTAGTGGTAATGGCTCAGCTCTAAGTTATTTGACAGACAGTGTGTAAGTGTTAGTCCGTGTAGTTTCAGGGTAGTCATATATCTTTTTGTCCATTTGAGCAACTATGTTCAGCTTATGCACATAGCTAAAATCATTCCCCTAAACTTTGAAGAAAGCTTAGCTGTTTGGTGTGTGTGGCTCAACTCAACTTATTGAC
The DNA here is from genome assembly GCA_025331145.1 of Rosa persica. Taxonomy (NCBI): domain Eukaryota; kingdom Viridiplantae; phylum Streptophyta; class Magnoliopsida; order Rosales; family Rosaceae; genus Rosa; species Rosa persica. The sequence goes on from WFKR01000004.1 coordinate 17,636,743, forward strand.
AGACGGAGAGAGGGAGTGTTAGTCCGTGTAGCTTCAGGGTAGTCATATATCTTTTTGGCCCTTTTTCAATGGCAGCGTAATTGTGTTCTGCACATAGCTAAAATCATTCCCCTAAACTTTGCAGAGAGCTTGGCTGTTAGAGTGGTGTTAGTGTCTCAGCTTTAAATTATTTGACAGACATATAGAAGGAGTGACAGTCCGTGTAGTTTCAGGGAAGTCATATATCTTTTCATGGCCCTTTTCCAATGGCAGAGTAACAATTTTAGGAGATGGAAACCAACTGGTTTTGGTTGGGACTTGTGACCTGACATAGCTAATTCTACTTCAATACTTCCACATTTCCCTTTCCTATGAGTTAAACTTTTGGAAGAAGACTTGATAGGAATGTGTACATCAGTAGTTCCTGTACTTTTTTATTTGTTTGTGGTAGGCAGAGTGATAGTTAAATATGAACAGCACAACCAAATCTGATAATGGCGCAAATGTGGAATAATAATGGGAGAGTAGGTGCGGATATCTGTTTAGGATTACATTATTAGCGTCCATGTCTAAATTAGCAAACGATTTTTTTTTTTTTTTTTTGAAAGGAAATTAGCATAGGATTTATTTGCAGGAAAGTTTAGGTATTTAGCATTGGTATGGTTTTGTTGTCCATAACATTGTATTGTTATGTCCACTTTCGGAGTTGCAAGTTTACAAATCGGTTTTCTCTTTGTCCATTAGAAAATAACAACTATAACATATAGAAATGCAATATATATATATATATATATATAGACACAAACACACACATATATAATACTAATAGTAGTATAATGAAAAAATTGATGACAGGAAACTTACGGCCTGGCTCAAGGTCCATTTGCCAAATGTGTTTTCAACATCTTTGTCATTCTTGTATTGAACTTGACGCCTTGCTTGGCTTTCTAACATCTGGATCCTCCGTGACTGAATCTGAGATTGAACCCGCACTAAGAGTTGCATGTATTTCATGGCATTCGCTGTTTGACGCTTAACATTCTGTCCCCTAACCACTCCTTGAAGCCTCACCAAACCCTTTAGAGCTCTAAAGCTTCTCCTTGCCTGTAAAAAAAGTACCACATTGTGTTAGCTGAGTCAAATCATTAACATTAACATAAAATACAGATTAATGGGGTCACCAGAACTGTATGAACTATTGTTACAAAAACCTATACATGATCATCTACAGGTAGTTCTATGAATGGCTTGATTAAGATAACTTCATATGGTATCAGGTAGTTCTATGAATGGCTTGATTAAAACTCTAGTTCTATTCTTTGTTCCATAGGCTTCCAGTAGCATTTGTGTGTATATATAATACCAATGACTCTAGAACAGATCCTACGACAGAATGTTACAAAACTCTATTTCTATTTCATCATCTTCTTCCTCCACATTAAAAAAAAAAATAAAGAAAATAAATAAAAACAAACAAACAAACAAACAACAACATCAACCAAAAACAAAAAAAACAAAAAAAAATCATATTTGGTGTGTTTGTTGGTAGGGTGGTAAGGCTCTGAACTCTCATTTGGAAGGTCAGGAGTTCGAGCCCCATTATGAGTGCGGAGGGGTGGGGTGGGGTTTTAAAAAAATATCATATAATAAACATATATGTATGAAAGACTCTTGAACGGACATCAGACCAATGACTGATTACGAAACTACACAATTCTTAACGTATTCATGATAGAGGAATATATTTAGAGTCCTTTTATATGCTCCATAGTAAAAAGCAGTACCATGAGAAACGGTTCATATATCAACTAAACTAGCAGTAGGCATCAGGTTTTCCTGTATTGTTGTACGCTCAAATTGCCCAATCGTCTTGAATTCTAATCATACAAAACATAAGCTTACCATATAACCTCTATAGGCTGCTTGGATTTTAGTAGCAGAAGCATGGTGATTCCTTAGAGTCGGTTCCGGTCTGTAGCTGATCTCCTTATGGTGATGAACGATCCTAGGAGATGGAGCTCTTGGAGAAGGCGCTCTTGGTGAAGGCGCTCTTGGTGAAGGAGCCCTTGGAGAAGGAGCCCTTGGAGAAGCTGCCCTTGGAGAAGGAGCCCTTGGAGACGCAACTCTCGGAAGCACTGAAGGCGGTGATTGTGGTTGCTCATCAGGTATAGGAGGTCTAAAAGATATTACATGTTGCTCCCTTTCAAAATCCCCAAAAATTTTCTCAATACTGCTTGGTTCTCTGAACAGAGGAATGAATGAATTGGTGTCTCCATTTTTTTGTTTTCCCTTCTTCTTTTCTTTTGCACTTTTCTTCTCCAAACCCTGCAATATGACAAACAAGGGTGAGTATGCACTATGTTTGAATAGGAAGGAAGCCATTTGGCAATTTTTTTTTTTTGGAAGAAAAAATTCGTCAAACCGTTGGAGGAAGAAACGAGGCATGAGATGAAATCTACTTACATTGACTACCTTCTCCTTGGAGTGCGGTGAAAAAACCTTCTTTATGGCAGAAAACCAACTCCCTTTCTTTCCCATGTTCCTAGCATTCCTGTTTGTTCCTGAAATGAAAATCCATCAAACAATTAAGGATTTTACAGCTGCTTGTAGATTACAATTTCAAGGTGAAAACATCGTTCTTGGGTGGAAGCTACACAAAATGCAAAGAAACAAACGAGGCTTTTAATCCTCTTAGGAGAATCCATGACATGCTAGATTGATGGCTTCTTAGAAAGTTTAAATCATCTTACACGTGCAGTTAGAACAAGGACATAAAACCTATATATCCGATCCATATTGTATTTTCACATGTATATATCTTTGGATGTTTAACTGTCTCAACTATCCATTACCTACAAATCAAAGACTTAAAATCAACCTTAGATGGGCAACACAGGCAGAGATGGTCAACTACCCAACAAAATGTAAATCCAGTATGGAGCCACGGAAATCTCATATATGCCATCTGAAACAAAGAGACCTTTCTACAGCTTCAACATCTATAATATAACGAATATATTTCATCGAGTCAAAACTCCGGCTTGTTGCTCCAAACGGCCAGTATCCTTATTAGATCAGAAGAAAACTAGAATTGTGTATCCAAACACCCAGTATCCTTATTTAATTAACCACCATATTTGGATTTGGAAGGATTTTCAACTGGAGAACAAAAACAAACGGCCAAAAACACGGAACAAATTTGCAGGCACAAAGAGGGAGGAGGGAGGGAGGGGGGGGGGAGAGAGGGAGAGGTAGGTACAAGTTAACGGTAACAAGACAATAATTCTACAGGAAACAGCATCTGACACATGAAAAAAAAAAAAAAAAAAAAAAAGAGGAATCCCAAGAAAAAAGAATTGTGAAAATTTCCGCAAATCAATAGATATGCTCCTTTTTGCTCCACAAGAGAAACCCATATTTCAATTAATTAATCTAAATTAATTCCTTAAAATCAAAAATCATTTCTACCAATCTTCAAGACATAGAGCAATAAAAACCTAAAAGTTTAACAAGGATAATTAACATGAGACTGAGATAATTTGTACCTTATTGAGACCATCCAAGCTTCCAAAGACCCTTGAAAAAGCTGCTACAAGCAAAAGAAAAGAGCAAGCCGAGAAGAGAGAGGAGAAGAGAAGAGAAGGGAAGGGAAGGGGGTCGCTTCCCCTTTAGTCTCCCAGCTTTGCTCTGTTATACAAGCACATGCTTCTTTTCCACACACCTTCTCTCTCTCTCTCTCTACAACTTTGAATCTGGTTCTTACTTGTATGAATTTGCTTTTTCTTCTTTACCACCTTTCACCTTTTGCGGGATTTATAATTTTGTTTAGCTATCTAGGAGGATTGATGATCATGAATCATGATGACGAAGAAAGACAGAGAGACGTTGGCCACTTTCTCACTCAATGTGTCCCTCTGTGTGTGGCCAGCTTCAACAAACTTTACTTAAATGGGAAGACTATTTGGGCAGAAGATACTTATTACACGGTTGGTTACTTGGGGTTGGTACCTCTGTTTTTTCTTCTTCTTTTTCATTTCTATTTCTCTCTCTTTATTATTTTTGTACTCATCCCTCGTCTTTACTACAACGGTCTTAGATCGGCAGTTTTGGATAACAAAATCTACCCTGCAATTAAAAGAAGCAACCTCTCTACCACTTATCTCAAAATAAAAAAACTTCTATCCCTCTTAATTTAAATAGGTTTTGCTTATTTATTAAACTATCATAGCAACTACAGTACAGTATTAAATTGAAGTGTCAAATCACCAATTTAATTCTTCTAGTGAGAGATACGCCAATAATTATCTAACTAAAATTATGAAGAAAATTTATTATAATCAATATCTAAATTTTGATAACATCTTTTTGGTGTTTTATTCAAGTATAATTCAATAATTTTCATTTATTTTATAATTCAATTAATGTAATATTTTTAACTAAAAATCAAAATTATGTACTCTTCTCAAGTTTTTCAAGTGCTACAAATTCAAACAAAGAAGAATAAATTAAATTACTTCATTCATGTTTTTTCAAGTCTTCCAAAGAATCAAAATGTGTTACAGTTTTCGTCCCCCCTTGTGTTCTGCAGTTTCATTAATCAAAGCTTGAAAGTAGCAGCACCAACCCCGTTTCAAAAAAAAAAAAAAAAAAGTGAAATGTCTTACAGCTTTCAACCATCTTAAAAGATTCTGGGTCTAGTAATACTAAGCACGGAAGGGATATATTTTTTATTTATTTATTATTTAATTTATGTAATATTTTTAATTAAAAATAAAAATTATGTGCTCAGTATCATTTGATTTAATTATAATTATACATTAAGATTAGCGGGTCTCAAAATTCTAAACCACGTTAGAACAATGAGCATGTATCTTGAACTTTGAATATGTCTTGGCCCCCTGAGCTTGGAATGTTCACTTATATTCCATTCAACCTCTAACCAATTACACCTGAAAATATGAATATTGATTATTATATTTAGAAAGAGAGCGGTACACAAGTAGCTAGTGTTTCGACCAAATTCCAAGTTGGGGAGAGTCAAGTCTAAACTTGGGTCTTTTACGTCCGAAAGGACCAAATGACTTCCATTGTGGTCTATCTTGATTGCTTGACCCATTCTTAAACCAGTGCCCTATCTTAAACGACTTGATAGCATAACAGCATTCTTATATATAAGGCACCAACAATAGCTGGTATTAGATAAAATAAAAAATAAAAAAAATTAAGCAAGAGCAGGTATCGTGAAGGAGGAAGAAATAACAACAATTAGAATAATTAATCATCAATAAGAGAGAAAAGGTGGCAGGCCTTTGGTGGATGTGGACCCAATGACACTGGATAAGCCATGCGATCTGAGTCTTATAGTTGGTACATCGTAATATATATATTTTTTTTTTTGGACAAATGTACATAGTAATTATATTTGTAATTTTCTGTTTAGTTCCAGATACAATTTGCCACTTCAAACTTTCAATTTCAACAGAAAATTTCGATGCTTAATATTTACAGAATTTTCGATAGAAATTTTGGCTATTCAATTGAAATATCAATTGATTTTAGCAAATTTTAGTACGCACAAATTAGTTTCGAATATATTTTGGATATTGCTCAATCACTACAAAATTTTGACGAACATTTTGGTAATTTTGAAAAAATTTAAACAGTTCGAAAGGTATGTAAATTGTGAAAACATAACAGAGCTGAAACTAGTACAAAGTATTTATAGTCAAGCACTAAAAAATACTGACAAATATCATTCATTACAAATTACGATACATAATTACTTCTATTTATTCAAAACGAGCCTAGAAATATAAACTATAAGATTAAATCAAACAAAAGAAAACTCTAGTAGCAAATGTACAGAATATGGTGCAGTATGAAGTTTTTTTTGACAAAATATACGAATTCACACATGCAAGCTAAAAGCTATAGCATTTAGTAAGAAATGAGGGTGGCAAGATATCTTTGATTAAGATTTAGGTCAACTTGGTATCCCACTCCAACTACTACAAGCAATCCAAATTTTCACACCACACCCAAAAGAAGAAGGTCAAATTGATTGTCCAAGATTGACTAAACTCATTGCTGGCTAAAGATATAAATTTTGAGTTCGTGATCGCTAACAATCTTTGCCCCTCACCAGATCATACAAACTCTTTCAGTTCTCCCCTTGAACCACTGTTGAACAATCAACAAGCTACATGAACCAAATCTCATAATAATCACAACACGATGAATTTTTTAGAACATTTCCATCAATTAGATCCCATCACATATCAGAATGAATGTCAATCACCTAAATTCAGTAGGAGAAAATTGAAGAACTTGTTTTAGCCTTATCGTTAAACGAGGAACCAATCACGCTGCCCCAACTACAATCCAAACTAGTCAAAAAAGTCATATCCAACTTTGTCATTGTGGAACCATACTAGTCGATACCAAATAGTACCGCAGCTACAACTAACAAATCTGACCTAATTAATGTCGTCACCCTTTGATGCAAAAACCTAAAGTAAGGTTTTTCTTAGTCGTTGTCTTAAGATAGAAAACCCAAAGAGACAGAAGTGTAGAGGGCAAGAAGTTCATTTGTATTGATCTAGTTGTGTATGATTTGATTGATGTGTGAAATGGTGATGCCTCAACCTCTTTATATAGTGGATAGATTTAGGTGTACTCAGTACATCATAATGAGGAGCAACTAATTACCACATTATCCCATACAACTAATGTTCTCTCATAAGTAGTGTAATTCTTATGGAATAAGTAGAAAAACACCAAAGGTCTTTAGAAAATTAGTGTCTTGCTCAATGTATGTAGTTCACTTATTATATCTCACAAGGACATTTGTCACACCCTAAATTTTAAAATAAACATTCAAAATCCGAAAACATGAAATTTACCACAACTCAAAATAATCATCCTGAAAATTTCTTTTCTTAACAACTTCACCACCCGAAATAAAATCAAAACCGAATTTAGTCTCGGTTAATTATTATAACTCAAATCCAAAATGAACTGTAAAGCTCTAAATGAGCGTACACACCTCACTACTAAATGAAATAACAAAAACTGCTGTAACACCTAATCAGCTCGGTCACCTCCCTGGTTATCATGACCTGTAGGAATATCCGCTCATATGAGTAAAAGGAAAGACTGTTGTTTAATTTAACCATAATCAATTCTACTCAAGTCAACACTCAACCGTTTCCACAACCACGAAGTACTAACAATCTCAATCAAATACCAAATCAATAAATCAAGACAACCCCAACTCACATCTTTCTTCACAAAACTCAACATCGCATTTATAAAAATACGGTACATGACAGGCTAGAGCTCTAACTGAATCGTAGCCCGTCACCTGGCCTAGGTTATGGCATCCGACATATTTATCATTATCGTATTTCATCAATATGTATATTTATATACATATTTAGAACGTCCGACAATTTCACATACTCAATCAATCGTATCCCATCATCCACCCATTGTTAGAGCGTCCGATTACCCCACACCGGTCACTACGTCGACCCTAAACCCATAAATGAGCACATCATATAATATCACATACTGAAATCAACCCAACCAAGATACATCATATTATTATGAAATTACACAATTGAAATATAATCAATTCATCAATTCAACTCAATCATATCATCACTCAACAATCCACTCATCAATATATATTTTCCACGTAAATATATATATACGTAATCATCCACTCAGGAATGACCACTAATACCATCTATAGTTCACACAAGAAAATCATGAAATTCGTTTGTATAATTAAAAATTCATTTTACTTACATATGAACCGTGGTGATTTAAGTCCATGAAATTTTAAAACAAATATTTAATGCGCAAATATTTTTCACACAATTACCAAAAATAATTAAATTTAAAACGCTTGGTTCGTAATATGAACCACGTGAGTTTTACTCACCTCGAAATTCCCGCTGAGTCTTCAATACAAATACAATTAACGCCGAAATAGCCCACTCAAATACAATTCGTCAATCACCTAATCATATGTGATTCGTATTGAGCCAATAATTTCAAAACATAATTGAACTACCATTTAACGGCCGGATGCTAATTTACAATAAAATCCGACGAGCGGATTCTCACGAATCGCTCCCCTAATTACCGTTTTGCACATATACGAAGATCCAACGGTCTGATCTTCGCCCATAACCACACAAAGCCTCTGGGACAGTCATATGATCATCATATCAAAATTATAAGTTCATCTTACGGTCCTAATTCCACAGATCATAAACTAACGATCGAAATCGATTGAAATCTCAAAATTCATAACTAATTCATACGATATCTGAAAAATACGTATAATAAGCCGAAATGATCGTATTGAAACATAAAATCATAAACTGGACAGAAGCCAAATTTTAGACCTCCGGAGGTGGCCGGAAAGGGCCGCCGGAGTTAGGGACAGAGCCACCACCGACCACCACCAATGGTGTCGGGGCCAAGCTTGTCCCCTTCGTTTCATCATTCTGAGCAACTTTTATAACTAGCACAAGACAAAAAAATGACGGGAAGGGATCGAAAAGTACCAATTACAGTCAGCGGCCGGAAATTTTCCAAAAACCGGCGAGCTTGAAAACCGACGTGAAAACTGCAACTTCACACCTCGATCCCTTCTGGAAACTTGTTCAGAACTTCCTTGCGAACTCAACACGCCAAGAATCACAAGAAACGATCGTGTATAGCTCGAGATATTTGGATCGAAAGTTGGTTTTTCGATCCGCACGGGGTAGAGCTCCGACGAACGTGAAAACGTTCGACCCAGTTCCGGTCCTTCTTGGTGCTTGTAGAGAAAGTTGAGGCGAGCTCAATGAGCCAAGAATCAAGTGAAATGGTGATCTGTAGCTCGAGATATCGAGATCGAACCGAAAAGGGTGGTTTTCGGTTAGGGCCGTGCCGCCGCCGCTGCAGGCCGTGTCGCAGCTCAAGGCTGCCTCTGGCAGCTGCGCAAGGTCGAGGGAAGCTCCTGGAAATGGTTGCAGCTCGAGAGGTGGCCGGAGGAGAGGATGTGAGCACGGTTTCTCCGTGCCCTATTTTGCTTGCGTTCGGCCGAGAGGAAGAAGACGATGCGAGAGAGAGAGAAAGCTACAGTGCTTTCCAAAAACAGAAATGGAGGCCGGACCAAAAAGGAAATTTCCCAAAAAAATTCTAGGGTTTTTTCTATATATACCCGTTTCGGAAAATCTTCTAAACTAAATAACTAATTCAGAAAAAATCTTATCTTTGTGTTCCGCACGTGTACGGACTCGTATCGACGAGGTCTACAACTTTCATGAAGGAAGTTTCTCCAAATATTGCACATAGAAAAAGTCGATTTCTCAAACCGAGCATTTCGAGCTTTTCGTTAAAATAATTGTCTCGAATCTTCGATAATTCAAAAAGTGAAATATTATTGAACAATATTCGTGAAATCGCATAATAATAGTTCAACACAATTACTCGAATTTAAAATGAAAATTGCGGGTATTACAACATTAGTTTACCGGACAACCACCTCACTAAGTGTCCTACAACACTCCCCCTTTGGATGTCCAAAAACTGACACTGCATTTGAGCTCCATCTTCGAGCATTATATCAAAATTGAACTATGATTAGCATTGTGCTAAGTATAGTTAGGTAGAGTTCTTAATATCATTCGGTTCCCGGACTTAAGGGTTTACCTTAAAATAAATATCATTCGCTAATGCCAACATATAAAACCTTAAGTCCGAGAAAACCCATTATGGGACAAAAATAAGGAGTTTAAGAGTAAATTGTGTTGCTGAAGATGTAGACTAAGATGTAAGTGCGCAGAGGAACTAACTACAAGAGATGTGCCTTTGATCGAAGGAGAAAAGGGTACACAATGGTTAGAAGTATATGACTGTATATGTCGGCGGAGACGAAACCTCCGCCTCTGCGATCAAGCTGACAGAACCTCTCGTACAGAGAAACTATATCCTATTGTGAAACTACAGACACATACAGATCAAAGTCAAATAGGAAGCCTAAGGTTCATGATTCACTAATGAAATTAAGGAACAACGAGATTGTTGGGCTGTTACATGTGTGATTGTAGTGTTGCTATACTTCTTTGATGTCATGGACAACGGTGCTGTGTACATGGAGAATTTGAGGTGGGTTGGCGACTCGGACATGGTTGATGTGGTGATCGAAATCGGGGATAAGCTTACCTCACAGAGAGAGAGAGAGAGAGAGAGAGAGAGAGAAGTTTTTTTTTCATCATCCTTGAAAAGATGAATTTGCCTTTAAAAATATGACAGAAATCATACAAACTAACAGAGTAGATGACAGAATGTACCTAAATTGGTCGGGTTTTCAACCCCATGTACTAATTTGATAGTTTTGAAAGTATATTCACCTTAATTCTTAGTGACCTATACCTCATGTACTGTTCTTAAAAATTTCTCTAAAGGGAAATGCCCAAATACCCTAATTTAAGGAAAATTAGTCCCCCTTCCTCCACCAAATTTATAGATTTCCCTATTACCCATAAAATAATTGATTGTGTTTTCTAATACCTAATTAAGTTTTTTTTTGGAACTATTTTACCCTCTTCCCCTTTGTCACATAAAGAGAGAGAAGTCGTCGGAGACTTTGCCGGAGGTTACCAGAGAGGTTGTTGGAGGTCCCCAAAGAGATCTCATAGGTCACTTTCTCAAACCCTAAAATCTCTAATCCTAGATACAAATTTTTCAGCAAAAGCAATCAAGCCTTGAGAATCTTAGCGCATATGGCATTGGTGATGTCCGTAATGATCAAGCTGCACAATCTTCTTCAGGCTCGGCGGCGACACATCATACTCGGGAGAGACCCTTAGGTGGTCGTCACGCTACTTGAGCAAGGCTTTGTATCGGACATCCAGTATCAGAGTTGGGGCGGCTTCTGAGCTAGGTTGGGCATATGCTTGGTGTTCAGAAAAGCGAGTGTTTTATAGTTTTCTCGCGAAAGCTCAATGAGAATTTGAGAGAGTGAAGGAGGTGAGAGGTGGGGTTAAGGTTGCCTTCGATTAAGGCATGATTGATGGTCTCGTCTACTGGCGCCAACGCTGACGAGGACGGTCGGCGGGCACCAAGGATCTAGGCCGAGAGAGAGAGAGAGAGAGAGAGAGAGAGAGAGAGAGAGAGAGAGAGAGTATAAGGATAAAATTGTCATTTGACGTTTAAATATGGTAAGTAGAAATTTTAATTTGTTGCTGGAGTGAGTAAGAATTTTTTGAGTAAAATTTAGACATCATATGCGCATATTTAAATTGTTAAAGGGTGTGTCTATTTCCACCCTACTAAATACTTTGTGCACCCTATAACCAAATTTTTTCTTCAAAATCTCAAAATTGTCCTTAACAACAATTAGTAACAGAAAAACAATGAAAATGAGAAATCAATTTTTTTTTTTTAATTAAAACTTTACCCAACAGACATTCCAATTAATTAACATATCAGCTTTCTATACAAAAAAAAAAAAATTATCATCTTAACTTTTTCATCGCTAGCCGACCAAACAAATAATTAGATGAAATTTTCAAGCTATAACAACAAGTGAAAAGAATTGTTGGTTAGTATTATTTTGTTCTACTTCATGTGATTCATGTTTGATTCTATGTCATAGTAGTTGATAAAGGGAGAAGATAGAGAAAAAAAAATGAAAGAGTAAAAAGAAACTAGAAGGCATGGGGTTGATAGTATGCTAATTTTCTTTTTTCTTTTTTCTCTTCCAGTTTCAAATTTTCAATGATAGTATCTTTTTTTTATTTAAAATTATTTGAGGATGAAATTGAAAATTACAGGATAAAAATTTAATTATATGGTGAATAAGTATTTGGTGGGGGTGGAAATAGCCTCACCCGTTGTTAAATAGTGTTAAAATATGTTATTAATGGAATGATTAGTGGAGACAAAATATGATTAATTAACGAATAGCGGATAATTGAAAATGGTGGTTGGCAAAGAAAGGATACGTGGGTATGGATGAGTTGACCATAATTAACCTAGTAGTAGTCTAGTAGTCACACAAGTACCTAATTTAATTATTGACAACTTCGGAAAGTGATTGAGATGGATGCAGATTAGATAACCACCGTCGAACTTTGCTTTGGAATTGGAAATGAAGTGGAGATTTTTTTTATATTTCATCAATTTCTTTCAATTCATTTGAGTGGCTTTTAAGCAAACCATTGATTTTTGCATTTTTGAGGTAGCAGTAAGTTAGCTAGCCAACCAATTATGAACTTTGTTATGTTCCATTGCAATTTAGGTGGACCGTAACAGGTCAATTGTGAGATATTGACTATGTTTTATATCACCAAGGCCACATATTCACTTCTCATTAACAGTAGATAAAGTCCAAATTATCGTTTAAAAAAATTGTAATAATTAAAAACTAGGCAGCCGTTACGATACATTATTATGTAATCGAATGTTTGATTGGATAGGGTTTTTCTGGTCAAGCAGGTATTAATTTGGTGAATCTAGCTTGGTTGATTCCCTGTTTAGTATCGTATCTGGTTTTGTCATTGTGTCCGGCCATTTCCTTTCTATTCATTAACAATTACTCCATTATAAATACTACTTAATTAGTTTTATGGTTGAACTACTTAGTAGTTAGTGTGTGGAATGTGGAATGCCTCATATAGTGATATACAAGTATGTATGTCATTAAAAAAAAAAATATGTATGCCATGATTGATCATTGATGTGAGGCAACTCGTTATGATGCGATATCTCAATTTTAATTTGTCAAATGTATACTGATATAACTAAAATTTTTGAGAATTCCCTCATCTTCTCTCAAATGACTCTTTAAGTGGATTTAGAGTCTAATAGGGTCGATTGTTTAATCTCATCAAGGTAGCAGAAATACACAAAAGTATTTGAAATTGTTGGTGGAACGGATCGATAGTTAAAATTAGGGGAAAGAATAACCATCTATCTAGCTAACTAGTCGGGTATTTTTATTAAAAAAGAAAAACAATAAGACAAAATCAATCATTTCCACTATATAGGATATGAATGCAAATATTGCCCATTCATTCAAGAAAATATATCACCATGCATGCAGAAAGGAAGTTCAAAATCACCATTGAGATCGAAACAATTGATTAAGCACAGTTAAAATTGAATTAAACTTATCAATTATCCTCCTCCCCAGCCATAACCATTCTACTAAGACGACTAGGCCCAAGATTCTTCCTCCTCATTATACTTTTTCTTCTTATTACTTCCATTTGATTTCTCCTTCTAACGTGCATCATAGCTTCTTCTTCCATAACGAACCTCCTCATCAAAACGTCTTCCGTCAGAGATTTCCCACGAAAAACTCTTCTCTCGGAAGTGCTAAGCCTCGCGCTCATAGGGGTAATGCCTCTTTGATCTTGTGTCGTTGTCCCCAGTGGCTTCAATCTCGGGTAACTATTGCTTCTTCTTGGTGGGAGCTCAGCCCTAAAAACCTCATTGTAGGAAGATATGGGTGCACAAAGACAAACCCTAGTAAACGAAGTCGCAACCTTTAAGGAGGCACATTTTCTCAGTTTGTGTCTATTGGAATTCGAAGAATTAGGAATGTTGGTGTTTGTGGATTTGGTAATGGTTTTCCACAATGTTGTGGCATTTGGTGTTGGAACTTGATCTGTGGGAAGCTTGGGACTACTAATGCTTGATCTCCATAGAGTGCCCATCTCTATTGCTCTTTGATACCAAGGCTTCCTATTCAAAAACAAGTGCATGTCAATCTCATGCATAGATTCTTGATGGTAACCTAATAAATTTGAATCTTGTATTTGCCTTTCTGCATAGATTCTTGATGATACCCTAAAGGAAGGAGAAAAATGTGATGAAGTATAATGCATTCTTGTTAATTGGATTCAATCCATGCATGATGAGGACTCCAATTAATTTATAGTCTCAATTCTAATGTTGTCTAAGCCAACTGCCAATTACCAAGTTTATTTCGATAGTTGAAACGTACACACACACATACACACACACTTACACAACGTACCTGAACACTAAATATATGACCTGTTGATTTATATATATATATATATATATATATATATATACTGACTCCGGTTTTAATTTTTCCAGAATATATTGACTATAATTATGTTAAAAACAGTTGAAAATTACGAAAGCCAAACAAGTCACTTGTTTTTTGTAAAAAACAAGTAGAGAAGTGGGTGGTAAAATTTCGAAGTCTTTAGTTAAATGGTTCACATGCGTATGGATGATTATTTGGCATCACCAAACTTAGACATATCAACGATTTGTGAATCAACCGTGCATTGTTAGCAACACACTCCAACTGTCTCCATTTTAATAATTTGTCTTTATCATACAAATTATAAATAATATTCTTTTATTGTTTTGAAAAATTTATCATTCATTGGTAGTGTTATGAACAACTAATTTTACAAAGACAAATTCAGGAGTGAAAAGGTATGAAAATTGATATTTGGGGTGTGCAAATAACAACAGCTCAATTTAATGCCTCAATCACCATGATATTATTGGGCTGTTAGCTCAAAACTAACTAGACTTTTTTGGACTAAATGTTTTATTTTTAATAACAAGACTGAAGTGAACTGATACCATGCAAAACCAATGCAGTAAGGTTGTTCTAAGTGTTAATTTGTTTTACCTTATTCCTAAAAAAGTTAGGAATACATACCGAGAATTAATATGATTATGTGAGTGGAATAATTTCGTGACTCAATAAAGTTGTAAATTTAGTGCGTAGACATGCAATTTCTGTAGGGGGTTCTTTATCAAGTGATGTAAGGGGGGTAAAAAACTTTATCAAGTGATTTTAGGTGGCAATTGTAATAATACTAGGTGAACCACAATTTAATAAAAATCATATGACAGCTAAACATATTGGTCAGCATCATTTAGTTATTTTAGCATTATCAAATGTTTCACCGCCAGACCAACATAGTTCAAATTGGTCTGCATCATTTAGTCATTTTAGCATTATCAAATGTTTCACCGCCGCACCAAATTCTACGTCATAGTTCAAATGTGGTACATGGAAACACTTATTGTTAAAAAAAAAAATATATATATATATATATATATAATACCTCATATTGAGAAATTGAAATCGAAAAAAAACTCATATTGAGAAATGCGAAATGCTGATATGTGGGTGTGGCGAACGACTGAGTGGGTTAACTCAGAGTGCTTAGAACAATCATGTATTGGGCCTTAGAGGAGGCAGATCAAAAGATTCAAATTCAGACTAGGATTAAAGGAGTCAATGTAGTGACTAGTGAACTGGAAAGTAATGCGCTATCTCTCCGGCTTACAAGTTACAGCTCTTTTGAACACAAGATTCCAATTAATTCAGACCTTTTTAAGGGTATTCAATTTAAACTCGACACTAATATCTTATATATACGACTTGATAATATCAAATATAGAATGAAATTATAAACTGTGCAACTTCAAAGATAATTAATGGGATTTTAGCATAAAAAAAAGATGATAATTAATGGGAACTCTCTCTCTCTGTTACAGAGATTTTTCAGTAGAACAAATGTACTAAGTTGAGAGAGAGAGAGAGAGAGAGAGAGAGAGAGAGAGAGAGAGAGTTACTTTGGCATACCTTGCTGCTTGTGAGTTCTTTGGATCTTGCATGAAAAAACCAAGGTGAAGTAAGAAATATTTGAGAAAGGTGATGAAGGATAAGAAGAAAGAGAACAAGGAGCAATTAGTTTCATTTGGGTTGAACTGATTTCTGGGAATGTGAGAGAGAGAGCTAGGTAGCTAGCAGGAGGAGCCTTTTCTCTTTTGCTTAGCTACAATTGGCATGGCCGGCCACTCAACTCAAATTAATATGGGGATGGGGTATATGGGGGCTACTTGATTCACTTGGCAATGCCAGTGTGTGCTTCTTTTTCCATCTTAATTCTTTACTATTAGAAAATCTTCTTCTTTTTCTTTGGCTGGCAGGGGCATGATTCCTCTTGATTTTCTTAGAGAGAGAGAGAGAGATTTTTAAAAATTCAAAAGGCAAGTAATTGCTGCTTTCTATATAATGACTTTACCAATATACAATTGATCAATTTTAAACAGATTAAAAAATCTTATCAATTCCTCCATCACTTTGTAGCTATATATATTTCTATTATGGGTTTGCTTGTAATCATGGTTATTTGCTGATATACATGATTGTTAGCATGGACGATGGTAAGGCACAAATGTGTTTAAACATGCTTGGCCATGGCCTACCCTGTGTCGCCCTGTGTCACATAATTAAGAATTATACTCATACATCGACTCACTTAATTAGTACCTCTTTTAATTTGGGTTTTTCATATGCATCAATGCATGGTTCTCAACCCTACCAAAATTACTTGTTCATATCAAGTCAACATTTCTAAAGTTAGGAGCTCATGAAACTTTTATGCCACTCCAATATATATGGGGTTAGTCTTTGGTTAAGCTAAATAGAGCTAGGAAAAACAAAAAAGGGACAATAATTTGATATTTCATAAATTTTTGACTTCCTGAAAGTTTCATAGGGTAGACAGATTGAGAGAGCAAAAATTGTGGAAAGTAGCGGGCATATATATATATATATATATATATCTATATATATTAGCTAAAGATCCAGTGTGTTTGATAAATAATAATTAGCCCATGGAATGCACCATCACTATTCATTTGTGGGTGGCGTTATGTCCGAAGCCCAAAAAGCCGACTGCATGAGAAAAAGACATGATCACTGATGTTGGATTAGGGATTTGCCCCCGTTTGGTTGCTATTAGCTTAATCATCAATAATATTGGGATTGGGGTAATGATATGGGGCCTCAATAAGGCTTAAGATTTGTGGCTTCAAATTCTAGATGTCATGCCATGTAAGTGAATACAAATTTTATTTTCAATTCCACATAATATATCTTGCCATATCATACTATTGCAACACCAACTTTACCCTTTTACATTTCCTTTTAAATGTTATGGGATGAATCAATTACATTAATGAATTTAATTAGGTGACTAAAAAAAATATCAGCTATTAATCATGCATTAATTTAAGAGATACGTCCACAGATTCTTTGACCAATATTTTTCTTCATTTAATTAAATTCTTTCCTTTAATTTTTCTTGTCAAATGACATTAATATATAGAATTATGTGTCAAGAAATAGACGTTAACTTCTCTTCCAAATAATGATTAATTTCATCCAAAAAATTAGCATTAATAAATTGAATTTGGAGAATACTTATGTCTAAATTAAAAGGTAAAAAAAAATTTCACGTTAGCAGCCATTAATTAACATCTACAATCTAAATATAAGGGAAAAACAAACACAAAATAATAAATTCATATCTAAAGTTTAAATCCTGGCTACATAAAGAGAAAACAATGAACAAAAGAATATATACAATCATATGAATATGTATTTTTCACATTGTATGTGTTATGCAAATCTATTAATTAAATGTGTTATGCAAATTGATTAATCGAATGTACTTGCAAATTTATTGACTAAATTACATGAAATTTTTTCTACTCTTGATTAAAGATAAAAAATTTTTGTTTAATTCTAAGCATGAGTGTAATGAAAAAAAAAATGAAAAAAAGCCAGATTTTTTTTTTCAGAAGAAAGTTAAAATAATTTAGAGTCATTAGATCTTGGAATGATAAGATAATCTTTTTCTCAAGAATTACATGGCACGATTTGACAAATAGGTAATATGTATAGATAACATGGCTTGACACCTAAAATTGAGGTCACAAATCATTTTCCTATTGGGATTTACCCTACACACTGTAGATCGCAACCGAAATATAAGAATTGTTCGAACAGTATTGTTTTACAATTTGAGTAATGCGGTACTTTTTACGAAGTATATATGCATGTTTGTATGTGTCTTACGGCCTTGTATATGCATATAATAGGCGGGTAGGTTATTTTCCAACCATTATTTGTATTTTTTTAAATTTTTTAAGTAAAAAAAACTTCTTTAAATCTAAGAAATTACAATGTGGGAATGATATCGTAAAGTCCTAAATACTACAAATAGATAACATAGTATACTCATATCCGTAACTTACAACAAGCGATTATATATACCATGAGCCGGCCCAAATTTTGACCACAATAATTGTTCTTTCTCCTGGGCTATACAAGATCAATCTATCCCAAGAGTTCCATTCTTACATCTAATGGCAAGAAGAGACTAATCACCTTTCTCACCATGTACAAAAAACGCTAGTACATGTGTTGGGGCAACGTACTCCCGTTACATTAACGACAAGAAAATACCATAATTAAATCAAATAGTCCATAGGGATGATATCATAATAATGCTAGACCCGCTAAATCAAGACACATAAACCCCTAACTTAAAAAAGTAGAGACTTATTTGACCAAACCAAATACCGAAAAATAAAACCCTAATAAAACTAAAAAATTAGCTATGATGATTTGTTTACCGTTTCCACCAAGTTACCTTCGAGAAGAATCATGCTGCAAACTACTTTGTGGCTGGACAAGAGATGGCTCAACAACAACGATGATAGGTCAAAGTGCAAGGTTCAAAGCGAGAAACTTGACTATCACTACATTCAAAGGATCAGAAACCTCTCAGCAAAAGCACCAAACTTGAAGTCCACCTGCCTCCATCTAAAACCATGCCCATCCGTCTGCACCCATAGCACGCTACAATCAACACGAAGGCGCCGCTAGATAAGCAGAAGTGTGAATCATGTGTTTTTCAAAGCTTAGTTTTCTTCGATTCTCTTGTTTACAAGGACTTCGGCTTTCTCTTTTGTCCAATTAGTTTGTACTTTATTCAGTATTGAATTAAATTGTGTTCTAATTCTCATTACAAATGGCTAACTAAAAACATTCTCATAAGTTGAAAGTTCAAATGTTCAATACCCCAGACTTTTTACTAAAATTAAAGTGCAAAAAATTAAGGAAGTTTGACATTTGCTTTATTGGGGTCAAAAAGAGGCCAGGGCTTCAGTCATCTTTTGCTTTTGTAATTTGTACAATATATTTTTGTAGACCCTGGAAATCATTTGGTCCACTACTTTGGACTTTGGACTGGAATGAATGAGGAAAGCTAGCTTACTATCAAAATGGGAAAGGGACACACTGACAGTGGTGATAACATTGTGAACCGATTTGCTAAAATGATCGAATAATAAAAAGGAGCATACATCAATTTAAAGTACTCAAACACCTTAATTAAGTTACGTAATTAGTGTTAAGGCTGTTAAAGGTGATGTAATGGAGTAGCTTAGTGTTAAACACCTTAATTATGTAAATGTGTGTTAAAGGCATGTAATGTAATGTAGATACCTCCTCCAACCGATAACCGGAGTTGGCATTGGCTCGACGCTGTAGGCATTCAAGCCTCGACGCTCGACGCCCTAGGCATTCAAACCCGGCAAAATGTGTGAAATATGAGCTAGAAACAAGTCCGAGAAATGGGAGTTGATCTATACATCTAATCTTTACTTTTGGTTCTGATTTGTATAATTAATCTATATCTACAACGTCTGTACAACTTTATATACATTGCAGTGATGAATATTGAGGAGAGCAAAGACAAACGGTATATGGTTGGGGTATATATCTATATTCGATGACCAAAAGGAATCCCTAGTATAGAAAAACTGCAAAACTAAAATTTAAAAAAACTAGACTAGAAGAGAAAAAAACAACGGAAGTCAGCATTTCTTTTGGTTCATGGAACCTTGAATTGATGACCGCTTTCCACTACTTCTAAATCTAGAAAAGCAATAATCCAAGAGTGGGAATGGAACAAGTTATAGACTGGATCAAGGTCTGTATCAACTTAATTATATGAAAAACAACAGGGAAAGACTGTACATTTCATGAACCAGCACAAGTGAAGGACATGTAATGCATTATGTAGCAAGACATATATCCACAACCTGTACATACACAATATTGAAGCGTACATTCGCTACAAAGGAAAATAGTAAAAGTGAGGAATTTCATTGTGACAACTCAAAATCCGTCGCAAAAGCTTGGCAAATACGAGAAAATTTCAGTTGTCGCACATGATCCCATCAGGAATTTGGAAAACCAGGAATTTGCAAGAAATTGACAGTTGTCGCCCATATGACATTATGCGACATCCAATTCCTCGCAAAATATCAATTAAGCAATAATTTCTACCAATTGTCGGTTAATGTTTATGTGACAACTTTAACTTCCTCGCAAAAGATTAATTAGGCGACAACTTCTGTGAATTGTCGCTTAATGTTTATGTGACAACTAGATTTCTGTCACTGAATACTGATTTAGTGACCACTTTTGTGAGTTGTCGGTTAATGATTATGTGACAACCTTACCTTCCTCGCTAAAAATCAATTTGTCGACAACTTTATTGGGTTGTCGCTTAATATTTATGTCACAATTTGAACTTCCTCGCTGAAAATCAATTTGGCGACAACTTTATCGGGTTGTCACTTAATGTTTATGAGACAATTTGAATTTCCTCACTGAAAATTAATTATGCGATGACTTCTACTAACTGTAAGTTAATGTTTATGTGACAACTTTAATTTTCTCACAAAAGACCTATAAGGTGACAACTTTTATAGGTTGTCGCTTGATGATTATGTGACAACCTAAGCTTCCTCGCTGAAAATCAATTAGGCGACAACTTTTACGAGTTGTCGGTTAATGTTAATGTGACAACTTTAATTTTCTCGCAAAAGACCAATTAGGCGACGAATTCTATTAGTGGTCGGTTAATGTTTATGTGACAACTTTAATTTTCTTGCAAATGACCAATTAAGTGAGGACTTGTACAGGTTGTCGCTTAATGTTTGTATGATAACTTAAACTTCCTCACTAAAAACCAATTAGATGACGACCTGTACGAGTTGTTGGTTAATGTTTATGTGACAGCTTTAAATTTCTCACAGAAAAACAATTAGGCGACGACTTTTATGGGTTGTTGCTTAGTGATTATGTGACAAGTTGAACTTTCTCTTTGAAAACCAATTAGGCGGCGACTTATACGAATTATCGTTTATTTTTTGTGTAACTACTCACTTGTTGTTTGAATTTTCTTGTCGACTTGAAATTTTTTAAGGCAGATTTGGGTGAAATGAAATCTCTTCGAGGCTGTCACACCCCGAATTTTAGAATAAAAATTCAAAAATCCGAAACATGAATTATTACAACTTAAAATAGTCATCCTGAAAATTCCTTTTCTTAACAACCTCACCACATGAAATAAAATCAAAACCAAATTTTGTCTCAGTTAATTATTACAACTCAAATACAAAATGAATTGTAAAGCTCTAAATGAGCATGCACACCTCACAACTCAATGAAATAAAAATAACTGCCGTAACACCTAAGCAGCTCGGTCACCTCCCTGGTTATCCTAACCTGCAGGAATATCCGCTACACCATTTGAATAGTGTACCGAGATTTCAACAATACAAAACCCGGTAAGCTTATGAAAGCTCGTATGAGTAAAAGAAAGAACGATTGCTTAATTAAATCATATTTATTTATACCGAAGTCAACACGCAACAATTTCTACATCCACAAGAACCAACAATCTCAATCAATCAACAACTCAACACCAAACCCTAACTTACAACTTTCTTCACGAAACCCCAACATCGTATTTATAAAAATATGGTATTTGACAGACTAGAGCTCTAACTGAATTGTAGCCCGTCACCTGGCCTAGTTTATGGCATCCGACATATTTATCTTTATCGTATTTCATCAATATGTATACTTATATACATATTTAGAACGTCCGATAATTGTAGATACTCAACTAATCGTATCCCATCATCCACCTAGGATTTGAGCGTCCGATTACCCCATACCGGTCACTATGTTGACCCTAAATCCATAAATGAGCACAACATGTATTTTCACATAATGAAATCAACTCATCCAACATATATAATATTATTATGAAATTAAAGCATTTGAATATAATCCAAATCATCATTCCAATTCAATCATATCATCACTCGAAATCACTCCAATCAATATATATTCCATGTAAATATATATATACGTAATCATCCACTCAGGAATGACCACTAATACCATCTATAGTTCACACAAGAAAATCGTGAAATTCATTTGTATAATTAAAATTCATTTTACTTACCTATGGACCGTAGTGATCAAGTCCATGTGATTTTAAAAAAAAAAAATTTAATCTACAAATATTTTTCACACAATTACTAAAAATAAATAATTTAAGTACTCGGTTCATAATATGAACCACGTGAGTTTTACTCACCTCGAAATTCCCGCTGCGTCTTCAATAAAATATAACTCACAATAATCCAAATGCTTGTCAACTCAAGCCGTCAAGTACCTAATCAAGTACGGTCTTTACTTTGCAACGAAGCACGAAATAAACCTAAATGATAATCCAACGGTCGGATTTCAAAATAAAGACAATCCAACGGTCGGATTCTAAAATAAAGACAATCCAACGGTCGGATCGAATTTAAACGATGATCCAACAGTTACATCCTCACGGATCGCCCTTGGAAACATCCTATCAAAATTATATGAAAATCCGATGGACGGATCTTCACTAATCGCCTCCCGAATCACTGTTTTACAATTATACGAAGATCCAACGGTCGGATCTTCGTCCGTGACCACAAAAAGTCAATGGACAGTCATATAAACATCATATTAAAATTTGAAGTAAAACCGATGGTCTGATCTCCGTAAATCGTAAACCGAAGGTAAACTGTAAAACCGTAAATAGTAATGTCAAAACTGAAATTGACTATTTATCAACTTTTTCTAACATGACCATGTTATATATCAAAACGCTCGTATGGATGCATAGATCATCGTCCAGATAATATAAACCCAAAATTTGGTCCGACGCGCCGCCACACGCGACGGACAGACGGCGGTCAACCACCTCCGATGCAAAAGTCGTCAACTACAAACTTCTTCAAAATGAAATTGTGAACAACTTTAATACCTGACTTTTTCAGAGATGAGGTCTAGATGGTCCTAGATCGGGTTTTGAAGTTGGATTAATCTCGGCCCTCTGATCAGTCTCTAGATTGAATCAGGGACGTCGAAGTCTTCAACTCTTGATCTACCACTCTACACTCAAAATCGTGATGCAAGCCATATATGGGGATGATCAGGAGAAAGAGCACGTCACGAAAATGGGATTGATCGGCTCGGTCGGGTTGAAGCTTCGGAAGGAGGCTCCGATCCAAGCCTAGGAGCGGCGGCTGGCCAAGGCGAGGGCCGGGGATCGACTGGGCGAGGGGCGGCGATGCCGGGAAGGTCCGGATCCGGCGGCGGCGTGGCCGGGAAGGCTGCCGTCCGATCGGGTCGGGTCGAAACCGAGTCGGCTGCACTTTCTTCAATCCTCCGGGCTTCAGCCGAGAGAGAAGAGAGAGAAAATTTTTGGTATTTTTTTTTGTTTTCTGAAATGTCCAAAAAAACCAATATTTATAGAAAAATTTCGATTTTCAAAAAATTCATAACTTAATCATACGAGCTCCGAATAATGTGTTCCACATATGCACGAGATCGTATCGACGAGCTCTACGACTTTCATGAAGGAAGTTTTCCCAAATTCTAAAGGTATAAAATGTCGATTTTCATGACCCCCTAAATAACGTTCGTTTTCGAAAATAAAATCATTCGCAACCAACTTTCTCAACCCACGATATTCAAATTATTCCCAAATATCATAATTCAATCCCAAATATCATAATTCAATTGATATAACAATTATTGAATTACATAAATTTATTATATGAAAATTTGGGTCTTCACAGAGGCGAATTTGGGTGAGGTGAATCTTTTTAAGGCGGATTTGGGGGAGGCGAAATCCCCTCAAGATGAATCTGAGTAAGATGAAACCTCTCAAGGTGAATTTGGGTGAGATGAAACCACTTAAGGCGGATTTAGGTGAGGCAAAATTCCCTCAAGGCAGATATGAGTGAGGTGAAATTTCCTTAAGGCGAATCTGGGTGACGTGAAATCTCTTAAGGCAAATCTGGGTGGGTGAAACCTCTCAAGGTGGATTTGGGTGAGGCAAAATTCCCACAAGGTGGATTTAGTAACATTACACTTGCTTGAATTACTTGGGGAAGGAACTGCTGCTGTTTTGTGATGCTGATGTAATGGACTATTGCATGTCGGATCATCTAGTCTTCTTTTTTATTAATTTGTATGTCAGATTCATAGAAGATATACAGATTTCTAACATATGACTTGGGACACTGGTGCACACTTATTGTTTGTTTTTAACCAGATCAGTATTGTAGGTTTGTTCCTCTGAAATAGGTTTAGGATGATATATATATTCAGTTTAATACATGTACTGAAAAACTCCAGATCTGTATCATTTAGTTTTCACCAAACAAAACACATGCACTCCTTTTTGTATTTCAACTCTTTTTTGTTATGTGTTGTAGATGTCCTCTCAATCTCTCCAACTTGGCCGAGGAAAAAAAATAAGGAAGCCCAACAAGACCATCCAAATCAGCTTCTCAGCTACCGTCATAACTAGCACTGAGAGCAACTTCTAATGCAGCACCCACAAAAACTCCTCCCATTTGAAGAGCCACAAGTCGATCAACATCCTACAGCTCACAACTCAGGTAAAGATGTGAATACATAAGTCACTTGTTATCCTTAACAATGATTTGATATATAACTAAACATATGTTTATAAGATATTAGTTTCAGTTTCTGTCTTCTTATTCTTTTTATCTGATCATGCAGAGACTTCCTCTACCCTTACTGAATTGAAAAAAAAAACACGTGGCAAAACAACTGAGAAAGGTTTGATTGAGATGATTGCTAGCAATGGCAACAAGAAGGTGGAGATAATATTTGACCAGGATCATTGGGTCTTAAATACTGAGTACAGTAATAAGAAGTTCACTACCACTATAGGAATTGAGGTTTGAAGTTGAGCTCTGTAAATTACCACGGATGGAATAAGATTCCAGCAAATATTAAGAGGACACTACAAGAGGGATCGACCGTAAATTTAAGACAAAGTGGTTTAATGCAAAGTTAATATTTTTTGTTCCTAACATACTATATTATTTTTATTCTTAATTAGGTGCACTTTGTCGTGGAAATAGAACATCCAAAAATTATCTATTTTGTGGATGATAAGATGTGCTTGGCGTATACTCAATTCAAGTGGAAGTTGCACGATCACTACTAAAAATGTGGCACACCTGCTCGGGGACGAGCCCTGCTTCCTCAACCGGATCTATGGTGGAGAGATCGACAAAGGAGTGGCATTGGCTATGTGATAAACTCTACACTGATCCAAAATATATTGTATGTATTCTTTACTTCTTTTTTTCCAAAATATTTTTATTGTTGTATTTTTTTTAAAAGAAATAATATTACAGTTTTATGCTTTGATTAAAATTTTTAGAGTACATAGTTAACCTCACAATATTTATAAAGGATAAATACGAGAAGAATTCAGCTAGCCGAAAGAGACAAAGGAGTATGCATTGTGGCAAAGCTATGCCTTTCATTCAACATGCTTTTAGGACAGCCAAGGTAAATTTAATGAGTTTCAAGTGAGTTAATTAAAATGTTATCTTGCATAACTATTAATTTGGGAGATTTTTTTAAATTGCAAGAGGGCAATCCTTTGTCTTTCATAGACAATTGGGCAGCTATATGTATCAATTAAGATTCAAATAGCAATTGGGTTAGTGATGCTGCACGTGATAAATATGTAAGTATTTTTATCAATTTTGTTAAAGTCGTATTAGTTTTGGGAACATAATTACTATTTAAATATATAAATAAATAACATATTTATTTTTGTTTTTATATTTTATTTTTGTAGGATCGACTGAGAAATAAGAGAGAAGACCATAAGGAGAAGCTAACCCTGGAAGCATCGGAGGGTGCTCTACCAGAATCTGTACAAGTTACAGCGCATGATGAGATTTCAATCATGGCTGAAGAGTGTGGAAGGAAGGGAAAAAGAGTTCGTGGTTTAGGCTCGTTTCCTCGCATAGATCTTCCAACTGCGACATCTTCAATAGCTGTGTCACGCTCCGAATATTAAAATAACAATTCAAAATCCGAAACATGAAAATACTACAAACTCAAAATAATCATCCTGAAAATTTCTTTTCATAACATCCTCACTACACGAAATAAAATCAAACCGAATTTAGTCTCGGTTAATTATTACAACTCAAATCCAAAATGAAATGTAAAGCTCTAAATGAGCATACACACCTCACAACTAAATGAAATAACAAAAACTGCTGTAACACCTAAGCAGCTCGGTCACCTCCCTGGTTATCCTGACCTGCAGGAATATCCGCTACACAATTTGAATAGTGTACCGGGATTGCAACAACACAAAATCCGGTAAGCTTATGAAAGCTCGTATGAGTAAAAGGAAAGAACTATTGCTTAATTCAATTCATAATTATTCCCACACACAACAACACTAAACAATTTCCACATCCACAAGTACTAACAATCTCAATCAACACCAATTCAATACATCAAGATAAACCCCAACACACATCTTTCTACACAACTCTCAACATCGTATTTATAAAAATACGGTACTTGACAGACTAGAGCTCTAACTGAATCGTAGCCCGTCACCTGGCCTAGGTTATGGCATCCGACATATTTATCATTATCGTATTTCATCAATATGTATACCTATATACATATTTAGAACGTCCGATAATTCCACATACTCAACCAATCATATCCCATCATCCACCCAGGATTAGAGCGTCCGATTACCCCACACCGGTCACTACATCGACCCTAACCCGTAAATGAGCACAACATATACTATCACATACTGAAATCAACCCAACCAAGATACACCATATTATTATGGAATTACACAATTGAAACATAATCAATTCATCAATTCACTCAATCATATCATCACTCATCAATATATATTTTCCACGTAAATATATATATACGTAATCATCCACTCAGGAATGACCACTAATACCATCTATAGTTCACACAAGAAAATTATGAAATTCATTTGTATAATTAAAATTCATTTTACTTACCTATGGACCGTGGTGATTCAAGTCCATGAAATTTTAAAACAAATATTTAATCCGCAAATATTTTTCAAACAATTATCAAAAATAAATAAATCTAAAACGCTCGGTTCGTAATATGAACCATGTGAGTTTTACTCACCTCGAAATTCCCGCTGCGTCTTCAATATAATTATAATTAACGCCAAAATAGCCCACTCAAATAAAATCCATCAATCACCTAATTAAATGTGATTCGAATTTAGCCAACAATTTCAACACATAATTTAACTACCATTTAACGGCCGGATTCTAATTTACATTAAAATCCGACGAGCGGTTTATTACGAATCGCTCCCCTAATTACCGTTTTGCACATATACGAAGATCCAACGGTCGGATCTTCGCCCATGACCACACAAAGCCTCTGGGACAGTCATATGATCATCATATCAAAATTATAAGTTCATCTGACGGTCCTAATTTCACAGATCAAAAATCTAACGATCGAAATCACAAAATTCATAACTAATTCATACGATATCTGAAAAATGCGTATAATACGCCGAAATGATCGTAGCGAAACATAGAATCATAAAATGGACAGAAACCAAATTTTAGACCTCCGGAGGTGGCCGGAAAGGGCCGCCGGAGTTAGGGACAGAGCCGCCACCGACCACCGCCAATGGTGTCGGGGCCGAGCTTATCCCCTTCGTTTCATCATTCTGAGCAACTTTCATAACTAGCATAAGACCAAAAAATGATGGGAAGGGATCGAAAAGTACCAATACAGTCGGCGGTCGGAAAAATACCAGAAACCGGCGAGCTTGAAAACCGACGTGAAAACTGCAACCTCAGGCCCCGATCCCTTCTGGAAACTTGTTCAGAACTTCCTTGTGAACTCAACAAGCCAAGAATCACAAGAAACGATCGTGTATAGCTCGAGATATCTTGATCGAAAGCTTGGTTGTTTCGATCCGTTCGGGTCGAGCTCCGACGAACGTGAAAATGTTCGACCCAGTTCCGGTCCTTCTTGGTGCTTGTAGATAAAGTTCAGGCGAGCTCAATGAGCCAAGAATCAAGTGAAATGGTGGTGTGTAGCTCGAGATATCAAGATCGAACTGAAAAGGGTGGTTTTCGGTTCGGGCCGTGCCGCCGCCGCTACAGGCTGCGCCGCCTTGTAAAACTACCTCTTGAAGCTTCAGGAGGTTGAGTCGATGTAGAGGAACGAGTTTCACTTGGTTTGGTGGTCGAAAACGCAAGGAGCTAGTTTTGGTTCGTTTTCGGGTCCGGTTGTTTCGGTCTGTTTTGCCGGCGGTGGAGGCCTTGCCGGTGGAAGCGACGCCGTCCAGGAGGTAGAGCAGCTCGAGACGAACGCCTGGGACTTGGTTTGAGGTCGAGAGGTGGCCTGTGGAGGGAGAACGATTAAGGTGAACTTGCTCTCTTTTTCGGTCGTTTTTGGTCGAGGGATGGAGGTAGGGGACGATGAACAGTGGTTTCTGAAAATGTAAGGAGGCCGGACCAAAACAGAAGGCTTTTGAAAAATTAGCTAGGGTTTTTTTCCTATTTATACAAGTTTCGGAGAACTTCTTAATTCGATAACTAATTCAGAAAAAATCCGATCTTCGTGTTCCGCACGTGTACGGACTCGTATCGACGAGCTCTACAACTTTGATGAAGGAAGTTTCTCCAAATTTTGTACGTAGAAAAAGTCGATTACTCAAATCGAGCATTTCGAGCTTTTCGTTAAAATAATCGTTTCGAAACTTCGATAATTGTAAAAATGAATTATTATCGAACATTAATCGTGAAATCGCATAATAATCGTTCAACACAATTACTCGAATTTAAAATGATAATTGCGGGTATTACAATCTACCCCCCTTGAAGGAATTTCGTCCCGAAATTCAAGTACCCAATTCCCCAAAAAGCTGTGGATACCTCGTCCTCATGTCAGATTCTAACTCCCATGATGCATCACCCTCATCATGATGACTCCACAACACCTTTACGAGATCAACCTCTTTCCTACGAAGTTTCTTTGTAGACCTATCTAAGATACGAACAGGTTCAACTACAAACGTCACATCCGTGTTCACTTCGATCGTACCGTGATCAATCACGTGAGACTCGTCTCGAACATACTTCCTGAGCATAGACACATGGAAGATATTGTGCACACCCGACATGCTAACAGGTAAAGCAAGACGATATGCCAAGTTACCAACCCTTTCCAGAATCTCAAAGGGTCCAACATACTTCGGTGCGAGTTTCCCCTTCTTGCCAAATCTCACCACACCTTTCATAGGTGAGACTTTCAAGAACACATGATCTCCTGTCTCAAACTCCAAAGGTCTCCTCTTCAAGTCAGCATAACTCTTCTGTCTACTCTGAGCGGTTCGGATTCTGTCCCGAATAGTAGTGACCTTCTCTGTAGTCTCCTGTACAATCTCAGGACCGATGAGCCCTTTATCCCCTGCTTCCGCCCAACAGATAGGTGTCCTGCATGGCCTACCATAAAGAGACTCATATGGAGCTATACCGATACTAGAGTGATAGCTGTTGTTGTAGGCAAACTCTACCAATGGCAGATGATCCGCCCAACTACCCTTAAAATCCAGAACACAAGCTCTGAGCATGTCCTCCATCACCTGATTCACTCTCTCGGTCTGTCCATCTGTTTGTGGATGAAATGCAGTGCTCATAGCAAGAGACGTACCAAATGCCTTATGGAACCTATGCCAGAATTCTTAAGTGAAACGAGCATCACGATCAGAGACAATCGTTACAGGCACTCCATGAAGCCTCACTATTTCGTTCACGTACAATTTACACAACGCATCCCCTGAGTATGTTTTTGCCACCGGAAGGAAGTGTGCTGATTTAGTCAACCGGTCAACAATCACCCAAATCGAGTCATAACTTTGCCTGGACCTAGGCAATCCAGTCACAAAGTCCATAGAGATATCTTCCCATTTCCAAACAGGAATCGATAAGGGGTTCAGCATTCCTACTGGTCTCTGATGCTCTGCCTTCACCTGTTGACAGGTAAGACACTTCGACACGTGTTCCGCCACATCCCTCTTCATACCATACCACCTAAACTGCCTTCGTAGATCCATATACATTTTAGTACCTCCTGGATGTATAGTATCGAGACCTATGTGCTTCCCGCATGATCTCCTCTCTGAGGTTATCAACACTCCGTACATACAATCTCCCTCGAAATCTCAACCCTCCATCAGCCCCAATCATCCACTCGGAAGGACCCTCCACATCCGGGTCAACAGTCATCTCAGCAATCCTCCCCTGAGCAAACTCATCAAGTGTCTGACCCTGAATGATCCTGGAGATCAAGGTGGGCTGTAAGGTGATACTACCGAGAAAGATTCCCTGTCCTGTTCCTGCTGGCATAAGGTCGAACTCAGATGCAGCTTCTAACATGCGCCACTCCCGCACCATAATCGATACCATGATTACCCGCGGTTTCCTACTCAAGGCATCCGCCACCACATTCGCCTTTCTGGGATGATACTCCAAGGTGAAATCATAGTCCTTAATGAGCTCCATCAATCTTCTCTGCCTCATGTTCAATTCCTTCTGGGAGAATAGATACTTCAAACTCTTGTGATCGAAAAAGAGTTCAAATTTCTCACCATAAAGATAGTGCCTCCAAATCTTCAAGGCAAACACCACTGCTGCTAGCTCTAGATCATGAGTAGGGTAATTCCGCTCATGTACCTTCAACTGTCTAGAACCATAAGCAACGACACTACCATTCTGCATCAACACACACCCCAAACCCTGATGAGATGCATCGCTGTAAATGACTAATCCACCACCACTAGTAGGAATAGTCAACACCGGAGCTGTAGTCAATCTAGTCTTCAGCTCAATGAAAGCCTTCTCACACTCATCCGACCATACGAACTGAGTGTCTTTCCTGGTCAATTTGGTCAAAGCCGAAGCAATACCAGAAAACCCTTCAATGAAGCGCCTGTAATACCCGGCCAGTCCAAGGAAGCTACGTATTTCTGTAACCGTAGTAGGGCGACTCCAACTCATCACTGCTTCAACCTTCGAAGGATCCACAGAAACTCCATCCTTCGAGACCACATGACCAAGGAACTTGACTTCACCCTGCCAGAAATCGCACTTCTCGAACTTGGCAAATAGTTTCTGCTCTCTCAACGTCTGCAGCACTATCCGCAGATGCCTCTCATGCTCAGCTGAGGACCTTGAATAAATCAAGATGTCGTCAACAAACACTACCACAAACTGATCCAAGTAAGGACTGAACATACGGTTCATCAAGTGCATAAATGCTGCGGGGGCATTCGTGAGACCAAAATGCATGACAAGAAACTCAAAATGTCCATACCTGGTCCTGAACGCCGTCTTTGGGATATCTTCCTCCTTCACCCTCAACTGGTGATATCCAGACCTCAAGTCAATCTTCGAGAACACAGTAGCTTCTCTAAGCTGATCGAACAAGTCATCAATCCTTGGTAAAGGGTACCTATTCTTGATGGTCACCTTGTTCAACTGTCGATAATCCACACATAAACGAAGTGAACTATCTTTCTTCTTCACGAACAACACTGGTGCGCCCCAAGGAGACACACTTGCCTGAATGAACCCTTGTGCAAGTAAGCCCTCAATCTGAACCTTCAACTCCTGAAGTTCAGCTGGAGCCATTCGATAGGGTGCTTTTGACATAGGTGAAGTACCTGGTATCACATCAATGGAGAAGTCCATTACCCTTTCCGGAGGTAACCCAGGGATCTCCTGAAACACGTCTACATACTCTGAAACTATAGGAATCCCTGTAATCTTTGAAGTACTACTCCCTGATTAAATATGGGCCAAAATCCCTGTCCTCATGGCAATGTCAGACTTCAGACAATGATAATGAAACACCGGTTGTCCCGGAACATGGAAGGACACAATCATCCTAAAGCAATCAATAACAGCATGGTTCGGGCTCAACCAATCCATACGCAAAATCACATCATACGTGTGATCCGGAATCACAATCAAAGATGCAGAGAACTCTCTGCCACCAATCCCAATAGGGCAATCATCACAAAGCATGCTAAGCTCAAGAGACACACCGAGAGGTGATGTAACACACAATGATCTAGTCAGAGGCATAGCAATCAAACCCAAAACATCCACAACCGAACTAGATATGAAAGAGTGTGAGGCTCCCGTATCAAACAGTACTCTAGCAAGAAAGTGATAAACAGATAAGGTACCTTCCACTCCCGTGCCTGACTGACCGATGGCAAAGACTCTAGCATGAGCAGGCGGTAGCTGCCTCTGCTGGTTACCCTGCACTCTACCCTGATTCGAGGACACTCCCTAGCCTGATGCCCTGCCTGTCCACAGCTGTAGCATATCCTACCCCGTGGTTTCGTGCACGCACGAGAGATGTGGCCCGGTTCGCCACAGTTAAAGCACTTCACCGGAGCTGCTGGTGCTATCTGCCTAATAGGCATAGCCTGAACAAGCGGAGCTACTGCTGCCCTAGCTGGAGCCTGATGCTGGAACTGAGTTCTCTGTCTCTTCCAGAACCCACCCCTG
Source organism: Rosa persica (assembly GCA_025331145.1). Classification (NCBI taxonomy): domain Eukaryota; kingdom Viridiplantae; phylum Streptophyta; class Magnoliopsida; order Rosales; family Rosaceae; genus Rosa; species Rosa persica. Next base: position 17,669,398 of record WFKR01000004.1, read on the forward strand.
AAGTCTCTAGCTCTACTGCTTCCTGCTATGGCCTTTCCCTTACCCTAGAAGTCTCTCTCAGCAGACTCCTTCTCTCTACGAATCAGGTTCTGCTGCTCAATGATCTGTGCCTTAGCCAAGATCTCTCTCTTGGTCTTCAGCTCCAAGATGGCTACATCACGCTGAATCGAAGGACTCAACCCTCTTTGAAACTTCTTGGCCAAGTCCTCATCCTCCATCTGCCTCACATACTTGTACAGTCTGGAGAACTCCGCATCATACTCAATTACGGTCATCTTCCCCTGTACAAGTGCAAGGAACTCTCGCTCCAACCTCTCCTTCACTGCTGGTGGAAAGTACTTCTTCCTGAACAGCCTCTCAAAGCCGTCCCATGTCAAGGTAGACACCTCAATGCTCCTCTGAGTGACGTTCCACCACACCCTAGCCTCGTCCTTCAGCATGAAAGCGGCTAGCTTCCTCTTGTCGGTCTCAGTGCAATTAAGCAGATCTAAATAGGTCTGCAAATCCTCTATCCAACTTGGTTGCTCCCAAGCGAGTAATTTCTCTTGCTAGCATCAGCAAGCGAGCAGGATTATCAACCACAGCCACAGGAAGAATAGGCTGATCCTCATAAGGTGCATCTACCTCCGTCTCGGATACTTCTTCGACCGGAGGGGCCCTACCCCTTCCTCGGCCTCTACCCCTGCCACGAGGTCTACCTCTATCCCGATCTCTGGCTTCATTTCCCTCAATCTCTATTACCTAATAAGCATGATATACTTGATTAATACACGCATAACACTTAAACAAAGCATAAGTCAAATGCAAGTCCATATTAACCAAGTACTGATCATACATAACGATGCCTAAATTTCTTAAAAGTACTAACGTTCCTAGCCAACCTAACGCACTCACATACCCAATGACATTGTCAATACCGAAGACCACACGATGGGGATCCGCTGCAGACGGGCCATCACTCGGTAAGTATTGACATACCACCAAATATGTACCTTACGCTCTGATACCAAACTGTCACGCCCCGAATATTAAAAAAACAATTCAAAATCCGAAACATGAAAATACTACAAACTCAAAATAATCATCCTGAAAATTTCTTTTCATAACATCCTCACTACACGAAATAAAATCAAACCGAATTTAGTCTCGGTTAATTATTACAGCTCAAATCCAAAATGAAATGTAAAGCTCTAAATGAGCATACACACCTCACAACTAAATGAAATAACAAAAACTGCTGTAACACCTAAGCAGCTTGGTCACCTCCCTGGTTATCCTGACCTGCAGGAATATCCGCTATATAATTTGAATAGTGTACCGGGATTGCAACAACACAAAACCCGGTAAGCTTATGAAAGCTCGTATGAGTAAAAGGAAAGAACTATTGCTTAATTCAATTCATAATTATTCCCACACACAACAACACTAAACAATTTCCATATCCACAAGTACTAACAATCTCAATCAACACCAATTCAATACATCAAGATAAACCCCAACACACATCTTTCTACACAACTCTCAACATCGTATTTATAAAAATACGGTACTTGACAGACTAGAGCTCTAACTAAATCGTAGCCCGTCACCTGGCCTAGGTTATGGCATCCGACATATTTATCATTATCGTATTTCATCAATATGTATACCTATATACATATTTAGAACGTCCGATAATTCCACATACTCAACCAATCATATCCCATCATCCACCCATGATTAGAACGTCCGATTACCCCACACCGGTCACTACATCGACCCTAACCCGTAAATGAGCACAACATATAATATCACATACTGAAATCAACCCAACCAAGATACACCATATTATTATGGAATTACACAATTGAAACATAATCAATTCATCAATTCACTCAATCATATCATCACTCATCAATATATATTTTCCACGTAAATATATATATACGTAATCATCCACTCAGGAATGACCACTAATACCATCTATAGTTCACACAAGAAAATTATGAAATTCATTTGTATAATTAAAATTCATTTTACTTACCTATGGACCGTGGTGATTCAAGTCCATGAAATTTTAAAACAAATATTTAATGCGCAAATATTTTTCACACAATTACCAAAAATAAATAAATTTAAAACGCTCGGTTCGTAATATGAACCATGTGAGTTTTACTCACCTCGAAATTCCCGCTGCGTTTTCAATATAATTATAATTAACGCCGAAATAGCCCACTCAAATAAAATCCATCAATCACCTAATCAAATATGATTCGAATTTAGCCAACAATTTCAACACATAATTTAACTACCATTTAACGGCCGGATTCTAATTTACATTAAAATCCGACGAGTGGTTTATCACGAATCGCTCCCCTAATTACCGTTTTGCACATATACGAAGATCCAACGGTCGGATCATCACCCATGACCACACAAAGTCTCTGGGACAGTCATATGATCATCATAACAAATTTACAAGTTCATCCGATGGTCCTAATTTCACAGATCAAAAATCTAACTATCGAAATCGATCGAAATCACAAAATTCATAACTAATTCATACGATATCTGAAAAATGCGTATAATACGCCAAAATGATCGTATCGAAACATAGAATCATAAAAAGGACAGAAACTAAATTTTAGACCTCCAGAGGTGGCTGGAAAGGGCCGCCGGAGTTAGGGACAGAGCCGCCACCGACCACCGCCAATGGTGTCGGGGCTGAGCTTTTCCCCTTCGTTTCATCATTCTGAGCAACTTTTATAACTAGCACAAGACCAAAAAATGACGGGAAGGGATCGAAAAGTACCAATTACAGTCGGTGGCCGGAAAAATTCCAGAAACCGGCGAGCTTGAAAACCGACGTGAAAACTGCAACCTTAGGCCCCGATCCCTTCTGGAAACTTGTTCAGAACTTCCTTGCGAACTCAAGAAGCCAAGAATCACAAGAAACTATCGTGTATAGCTCGAGATATCTTGATCGAAAGCTTGGTTGTTTCGATCCGTTCGGGTCGAGCTCCGACGAACGTGAAAACGTTCGACCCAATTCCGGTCCTTCTTGGTGCTTGTAGAGAAAGTTGAGGCGAGCTCAATGAGCCAAGAATCAAGTGAAATAGTGGTGTGTAGCTCTAGATATCAAGATCGAACTGAAAAGGGTGGTTTTCGGTTCGGGCCGTGCTGTCGCCGCTACAGGCTGCGCCGCCTTGTAAAACTACCTCTTGAAGCTTCAGGAGGTTGAGTCGATGTAGAGGAACGAGTTTCACTTGGTTTGGTGGTCGAAAACGCAAGGAGCTAGTTTTGGTTCGTTTTCGGGTCCGGTTGTTTCGGGTCCGGTTCTGTTTTGCCGGCGGTGGAGGCCTTGCCGGTGGAAGCGACGCCGTCCAGGAGGTAGAGCAGCTCGAGACGAACGCCTGGGACTTGGTTTGAGGTCGAGAGGTGGCCTGTGGAGGGAGAACGATTAAGGTGAACTTTGCTCTCTTTTTCTGTCGTTTTTGGTCGAGGGATGGAGGTAGGGACGATGAACAGTGGTTTCTGAAAATGTAAGGAGGCCGGACCAAATAGAAGGCTTCTGAAAAATTAACTAGGGTTTTTTTCCTATTTATACAAGTTTTGGAGAACTTATTAATTCGATAACTAATTCAGAAAAAATCCGATCTTCATGTTCCGCACGTGTACGGACTCGTATCGACGAGCTCTACAACTTTCATGAAGGAAGTTTCTCCAAATTTTGTACGTAGAAAAAGTCGATTACTCAAATCGAGCATTTCGAGCTTTTCGTTAAAATAATCGTTTCGAAACTTCGATAATTGTAAAAATGAATTATTATCGAACATTAATCGTGAAATCGCATAATAATCGTTCAACACAATTACTCGAATTTAAAATGATAATTGCGGGTATTACAAGTTGTGAGTTATGAGATGAATGTAATGCAAGATAAAATGAAGAAGCTTGAATCAACTGTGGACATTATGCGGTCACAAAATGCACAGCTAATGACAATGTTGAAGAAGTTGCTGATGAATAGCCAAGGTTGCTTTGCTGATACAGAAAACATTGACATGAATATCGTAGTACCCAACTGAAGAAGATGATGTATTTGGAAAAGGTGAAGACGGTGTCCAAAACAATGGAGACAATTCTGAAACAGAGGATTTTGAGGAAGATTTATGATTCATAAAGTCATTTTCAGTAATTTTTGGATTTGGATTTACCTAGTCTTGGCAAACAATTTTTCTTTTTATTAGCTATTATTATTTTTGGGTAGAATTTTGTAAACTCTTTGATTTATGATTTAATAAATCTTCGATTATTATTAATAAATTAATTTTTTTAATATTCAAATTATTTTGAAATTTTTAAATAAATAATTATCAAATGAGACAAACAATCCAGTTTCGTTTAAAGTCATTTGCAACAAACAAGGATTCTTTTGCATATGTTGCAAATCATTGTATGCGATCTCGCCTATAATTTTTTTCAACAAATTTTTAATCTTGCATTTTATATTTTCGACAACTATATTGATTTGACATATCTTTATAAAGATATTGGCGACAATCCAGAGTTGTCGTAAAAAAACTGAATTTCTTGCTTAATTAACTATGCAACAACTTTGGGTTGTCGCAACCAGTTGTCGCATAATATGTTTTATTGATTGTCAAAAGCGACAAAATAATAGGATTGTCATTTTTGAATATGCGACGCAGTTAGTTCCTCAACGAAATTATAGAAGACAAACAAGAAACCTCGCATATAATTTGCTATAGCAAATACATATGTGTCACATTAATATATGTAACAAAAATGAAACCTCACAGTTATTTTTTGAAACAAAAAAAAGTCTTGCACTTAAATTTTTTTCAGTGGGAAGGAATGATGGAGACTAAATACGTTGAAGAAGAAATTGATAAAGTCTATAATGAGTGGGCAGAATTCGTTAGCGATAAGTACCTTTAGAGTTTTACACTATGGATCTTCAGTTTGATGCTTTAACTAGTTAGTGATAAGTGCTCGACCCTTTCTCATTTCTTAGTTTCCCCTTTCCCTTTTCCTAAACGGTCGACCCTTTCTCAGTTTCCAGTTCCAGTCGAAGCTCAAACTTATCCACCAACTGCGAGTCTGCATCAACAATCGAGACTATACAGTTGCGAGAAGCTGTGATCACTTCTAAATCAACATTCAACAACGATTCTCAATTGGGAGGAACATTGGGATTTTGTTAATTTTGGTGTTTGAAGCGATTGAGAGGAATAGCGATTTCCATTAGCCACTTCTGCCCTCAATCTATTTCTTAACGAACAACGATTAGGTTCTGCCATCACCTTGAACAAGAACCCTAATTTTTCCAGATTTCAGATTTTGAAACCCACCAGCAATCCCCTTCTTCATTCGAAACCCAACAACGATTTCTACTCCCTTCAACCATTTCAAAACCCCATCCTCTCTTCATCAGTTTGGCAAACAATGGAACCCGAAGCTGCAGTTTATAGGGATGAGATGAGAGTGATCCAGCAGGTGGTTCGACAAGCATGAAGAGAAAAAGAGAGTCTGGGAGCAGTAGTAACAGCCGTTACAGGTCACAAGTCTGGAAGCATTTTGAAAATTTTGAATATATACATGCTATGCAACAAATTAGTCATCTTTCTTAATCTGTAGGCGTTAGCAACGTAACTTATAACCTTAGCTCATTACAATAATGCATTTGTTATTGCCTATCTGCTACAGGTCAAGAATTTTGGTGTTAAAGTAGCTGTGTGATTTATCTCACTTCTAATACGCTATACCTTTTGCTTTTTCTTGATTATTAAAACCTAAACCTTCCAAGTTAAATTGGTACTTTCTTGTGTTGTCTAATATCAATACCAGTTGCATCACCAAGGAAACTGCCTCAAAACCCACCATCCAGTTATCCAGTTACACCAGGAGAATCTCCATTCACATTTCCTGGTACTACTTTACAAAGAGTTTTATATTAAGCTATGAAAAACTAAAACTTTTGCTGGTAGACTAGTTTTAAATCTGGTTTTGTTTTCCTTATTATGTTTTATTTTTTTTGGTAGAATGGCTGCTGATAGGGGAGAGATTATTCCTTGGGAAAACTTAGCTATTTTGGTGCAATGGAATGCGGACGCAAGAGTCCTTGCAGCATGAAAAGGGACAGGGTTCAATTATTTATATAATTTAGCAGTGAAGGTGGGCAGAAATTAGCATGTCAATGGCATGATAGATGTTGTTGTGAAACATTATGACAAAAAAGACGTGTTTAAAAGTCCAGGACCAGCACTTATTCTTTGGATTAGAAGATGTGTTGTTCATTAGTGGGCTTATGGTAGAGGGGCATCTAGTGATTAAGGGAGAGAAAGAAGAAGCCATCATGGCAAGTAGAGACCGAGATGCAGACAGTAATAGATGTGTGGAATTGTTGGGTGATGTGCCATCTGAATACATGAAAGAGGGCGGTAAATCTATAACTTTTGAAGGGTTACAAAGAAGTTCAAGAAGGCACCCAAAGATATAGATGAGGAAACGTTTGCTAGACATGTTAAAGCCTTTGCTCTCTATGTTGTTAACACGACAATCACGGTGACCACTGAGAATAAATATGCGAGTGTGGCCTGCTTGAGGACCTTTTTTGATATTCACAAAATAAAAGACTTCGCATGGGGAGCTGCAATTCTTTCCCAAGTCCATTATAGTTTGCTGAAGTATGAGACCAAGAAGGGGGATAATATTGGAGGTCACATGTACTTCTTGATGGTGTGGGCATTGGAGCATCTCTCTGCCTTTTAAAATAGTCTTGGCGTTCCGGCTCTTGCAGAGTGTAATTTCCAGCTGGCTTGTAGCTGGGCATCAGCCTTTTCCGAAAAGCTTGCTAACAAAAACCGGCATTAGTCCTACAGTCAGCTGTTGGATCAGCCTTGGGATGGCGAAAGATTGGTACATTTTTTCTTTCTTTCTTTGATTTATATCTAGTTGGTTTATACTAAATCATGTTAATAATGTTTTTTCTTCTATATATGTATTTTGCAGGTTAATTGGAATCCTTATTCTAGGCTGGTAGATACTTTTCTCCCCCAAAAATTAGGAACCAGTGACGGATAAGGACGTACTATAGGATTCTAGTCAATGTGTTTCACAAGCAGCCCTTAGTCTACCATTATCCTGAGTTTTGCCTAAAGAAACTTGGGTTTTTATTAGGTCCATAATTACCTAGTAATTATTCCCCTAATCTTGCACTTTTGCAACCTTTGTATTTATTTATATATATTTATTATGTTTTCCTTAACATGCTAGGAAATGATGGAGAAGCATGGAAAAGCACTAAAAAGTCAACCTTAGCACATTTTCCTACTCCGACTAGGAGAAACCGAGCTAGGCAAGGAAGGAGGAGCTGCAGACTGATCAAATGAACTCCGAATGAGTTTAAAATTTCCAGATCCATTCTAGACACGCTATGGATAATTTCGTATGAAGAGTGCAAGAGCTAGTTTGGAGTGGAAGGCCTTCAAATGATAACCAGATCTGTACGGATTCCGGCAGCACTTCAGGCCAAAATATGGTGAAGTAACCTCTGAAATTTAACCAAGATGATCTACACTCATGGAGGAACATTTTGTATGAAGAAGTTGAAGATCAATTCGGAAGTCCCGGTGGAGATTCAATTAAAGGAAGATAGGAGAAGAAAGTGTACAAACGGACAAAAAATGGGTCAATGGTGGTCAGCGTCGGATTCCGGACATTTCCAGCAGAGTTGGCCGGTCGAGAACATGTCTGGAGGACAAGGAAGAGCTGATTAAACTTTAGGTCTAGGTTATTTTGAAATTCAAAATTTAAATGATGACAAGTGGTCTAATTCTTACACCTTATATGCTCATTTATCTCCTATTTATTACCTTGTTCCCTTACACAATGACCTTTCTACCCTTACTTTTTCTTCTCCACCAAAATATCTATAGGCTTTCTAGGTCATTTCTATGTGGAGTTAAAGACTAGATCCACATTTTGTGCTTACACATTGGTCAATCACATCTATCCCTTCATTTCCTTTGATCTCCACCCTCCATTCATCACTTTTGGCCTATAAAAGGACCCTCCCTTCATTTAGACATTTTTCATCTTCTCTTCACACATCTCTTCACACATTTCTCTTAGTTTCTTAGCTTTAGTTCATAGTTTCTTAGCTTTATGTAGAGATAAGTGTATAGCTTCTTGGGTTCTTGGTTTTTCCTTTCCAAAACCGAAGTATCTATATACTTTTGATCAATCACAACTCTAGTTTCATATACTCAAGCCTTGTTCGTCCTAGTTTTAAGAGATTTTGTGGAATTGTATGGTGTTTTTGGTTCCTTTCTCTAATTAGAAACCAAAGATACCATACTAGGAAGCATTTGCATCTTGGAGGGTAGAAAGTGTTCTTAAAGGTACGGTTTGGTTCTTTTTGGAATCAAACCCTAGGTAGTCTTTCATTTCTCTACTTTTCTCTCTCCTTACTTGATACTTTACAAGTTTATGGCTTTAGTTTATGTAGCTATGAGTTGTGAGTATAATAAATTTGGGGCTAGGGCCAAACTCATGTATAAAACAATGTGATGCTATGTTGTTGATGAATATGTATGTTTTGAATCCTTTAGCTACTTTACACTAATGCTTTCTTACATTTGTTTTTGGATTTGTCACCTAGAAGCATGTTGTAGGAATTAATGAAATCGGAAACTTAAGCTTGACAATCTTTCGTAACCGAGAAGCATGTGTAGCTAATAGGATGATGGTCTAGCTTTATTCTTACGGGAAGAACTAGATTGCTTGGATTCCTTTCATGAGTTTAAGAGTCGAGAGGCCTTAAGCTTGCGGCATCAACACCCGTTTTATATTTTAGCGAATGTAAATGGGACAAAGGTTACGTAATCTAGCTTTGCTTTAGCGACATGGTTAGGTTGCATAAGTAGTTGGTAGCTTGGTTTCTCTAGTGAAAACCGAGAGGGAATTTATCAAAGCATGTTGTTATTTGAAAATGGGTTACATTATATGCATGAAGGAGGCTAGGTGAAAAAACCTATGCTCCTATTTATCTCATTGATCAAAGTCTTTATTTTTTTCTATTAGCTTAGTTTATTTTTGTGCAACTTAGTTTACTTTATAAACAACTAAAACCAACCTAGCCGTTCACTACCATAATTGTTAATACCATCCTTGCAATCTTTAGCTTCCAAAGGGCTAAGGTTGTGAACTTGTAAAAAGATTGACTCGCATATGTTTTTCTAGGCTTTCTTGCTGAAATCTAGCTAGGTTTGAGTTTCCCCCAATCCTTTGGGTACGATACTCTTCACTTCCTTATATTAAAACTTGGCCTCCTACACTTGGGAGTAGGGCACGTCATCCATAAATTTGCAAACACTTTCATACTCAATGAAGTCACCAACATTTTTCAAAGATGGATGTGAGAGGTTGTCGCCCTTGTGGAAAATTAAAATTTCGAACAAGACTGGTAAAGAAATAACAGTACGAAAGTGGACAAAACATCAAACATAGTGGGATAACTTTGAGTAATGTTTTGTGATCGGGACTGTCACGCCCCGAATTTCGAATAATAAATTCAAATTCGAAACGTGAATACAACTAAACAAATCACGTCCTAAATTTTTTTCTCAAAACCAATATCTCATAAAACCATAACAAAAACCTCGTAGCAAACTATCTCTCGAGTCAATTATTATAATACTAACATAAATAAAATGTTCTGCTCACAAGAGTCTACAAAAACACACCAAAATAGACCAAGTGCTGGTCTCAACCCTGCTGTCCTACGCAGCTCGCTCACTATCCTGATTATCCTGACCTGCAGGATTATCCGCTACACCATTTGAATAGTGTACCGGGATTGCAACAACACAAAACCCGGTAAGCTTTCTGAAAGCTCGTGTGAGTAAATAAGAATGAACGGTTGATTTATTAGACCACAACTCATTTATCTCAAGTAAACATCCAACAATCTCAACAACCAAAAGCAACATCAATTCAACACACATGAAACAACATGGAACACATTTCCACAATCACCAAATCACAACTCTCGCCACTTTGGCACCTAATCACAACTATCGCCACTTTGGCACCCACGTTAGAGCTCTAACTGCCTCGTTACCTCTGACACCTTGGCCCAGGGTCAAGTAACGGCACCTCCAGGTTACTCAGTAACCCGCGAACTTTGGACCATTTCATGTCCTCAGAACAATATATCCCCGTTATTATTTAACGGTCGAACTTTGGACCTCCCTGTCCTCAGAACACATACACTCCGGTTATCATTAACCAAAGATCCTTGGACCATTCGATCCTCGGAATCCTACGTTTCTCTACCTTCTATTTAACTCACAAAATCAACATGCTTATCACCAACATTTATCAAATATTAACAACATAATAAAATCATACTATCAACAATTATCAACAACATATTATCACAATTCCACACCTCAATGTCACACCATTCAATATATAATCACGTAAATATATATATACGTAACAGTCCACACAGGAATGATCACTAATACCAACTATAGTTCACACGATGCAAAATCAAGAAATTCATTTTTAATATGCTTTAAAACACATTTCTTAAAACCATTTTCTCACACATAACAAATAAATTGGGCAATTAAGGAAATTCGGTTCGTAAATGAACCAAGTGAGATTTACTCACCTCTAAACTCCCGCTGCGTCTTCTTACACCCCAAAATACGATTCACAATCGTCCGCTAACAAATCTGTCAAATACCTAATCAAAACGATAATTAACTTAGCGTATAATTTCAAAAACACACTTATATGAAGATCCCACGGTCGGATCTTCACCCGTGACCACACAAGGTCACCGGGATAGTCCTACAATCATTATATCAAAACTAGAATTCTATCGGACGGTCCAAACTTCATAAATCACAAATTGAGCGATCGAAATCAATAGAAATAGTAAAATTCATAACTAATTCATACGATATCCAAAATTCGCATGCTATATATCAAAATGATCGTATCGACATGTAGAATCTAAAAATGAGCAGAAACTGCTCACGATACCCTCGGAGGTGGCCGGAAAGGGCCGCCGGAGTTTAGGGCAGAGCCGCCGCCGACCACCACCAATGGTGTCGGGGCCAAGCTTATCCCCTTCGTTTCATCATTTTGAGCAAGTTTCATAACTAACACGAAGTGAGAAAATGAGTGGAAGTGGCCGAAACTTACCAAAAACAGTCCGGTTTACCGGAAAACCGAAATTTTCCGATAGTTGCTCCGTTCGACGTCAAAAGCTTCACTTCTGGTCTGGGTCTTTTTGCTCCGTGTTCTACTCCTTAATACGAGTTCAATGAGATAAAGAACTCAAGTTTTCGTTGCCGGAGCTAGGAGAAATCACGGCTGGTTCGTTTTAGGGCTCGGATGGTGTTTTGAATTCCACCGCCGTGTAGCCGCCACAAGAGGGGAAACCGTGACCACCAGTCGACTCACAGGAAGGAGTAGAGTTGATCTGGGCTTCGTTTCACCTCAAACGGTGGCCGGAGCTGTGAGAAAGAGGCCGGCGAAAATTTGCTCTGTTTTGGGCCGACGAAAGAAGAGAGAGAGAGAAGATGAACAGTAACCCGTGGTTTCCTTTTTTGGATATTATGCTATTTTCGAATATTTCCGGAAATAGTAGCCTATATATACCCGAAATGGAAACTTTTCCAAATGCAATAACTTTCTCATACGAACTCCGATTCTTACGTTCCGCATATGCACGAACTCGTATCGACGAGCTCTACGACTTTCATGAAGGAAGTTTCCTCAAATTCCTTACGTAAAAATAAGTCAATTTTAATAACTCCAAATAACGTTAAATTTCTAAACTAAAATCATTCGAAACTAAATTTCTCAAATAACGACATTCGGATCACACTCACAACTCATAATTCATATAATTTGAGAAATATTGAATTACGAAATATTTAACTGAAATTTCGGGTCTTCACAGTCTACCCTCCTTAAAAGAATTTGGTCCCGAAATTCAAGCAAACTCATCAACAAACAGTAGTGAGTACTCAGCCCTTATGTCAGACTTAGGCCTCATCAAAAAGCCCGCGGATCAAGTGGGCCGATGGAGTCCCGCCGGCCAGGAGGGCCAAAAGCCCGGCCCGGCCCGTCAAAAAGCCCGCAAAAGCCCGTCTCGGTGGGCCGATGGAGGCCCGCTAAAAAGCCCGGAAAAACCCGGCCCGGCCCATAGGCCCGGCCGGTCAAAAGCCCGCCTAGGCCCGGCCCGTAAACTATTTTTTATATATTATATATATTTGTGTGTGTTTGTGAATATATATATATATATAGATATATATATATATTAATATATATGTGTATGTGTGTATGTTTATATATATATATACATATATATATATATATATATATATAATAGATATGTGTGTGTGCTTATATATATATATATATATATAGGATTTTTCTCAGGTAAGGATGTCCTTAGTTTTTCTTAGGTGCGGATTTGGTGTTTTCACCCACTTTCCGATCATATTTTCACCTCTTAACCGTTCAGTTTTTAGAACCTAATGTATAGATCCCCCTGCAAAATTTCAGCCAATTTGGTGATCGTTAAGACATCCAAAACTGTAATTTACACGAACGGACCGAATCTGTCGAACCGGAACCGTTCGTATTTATAATGGTAAATTACAGTTTTGGATGCCTTAACGATCACCAAATTGGTTGAAAATTTTCAGAGGTGATCTATATATTAGGACCTAAAAACTGAACGGTTAAGATGTGAAAATGTGATCGGAAAGTGGGTTAAAACCGGAAATCCGTACCTAAGAAAAACTAAGGAAGTCCTTAGCCAAGAAGGACTGTATATATATATATATAGAGAGAGAGAGAGATATATATATATAGATATGTGTGTGCACTGTGTGTGTTTATATATATATATATATATATATAGATGTGTGTATGTGTGTGTTTATATTTATATATATATATGTGTGTGTGTGTGGAAATTCTCATATTTTTATAGTAAATATGTGCATATATATTCTAAAAAACAAGTGACAACGGTTGATCAATTAGATCGGATTTGAAAATATGATGAAATTAGCTAATTTTTTTACCACACTTATAATTTGTTGTAATAATCACATCCAACGGTCGGTTTTTTCATTTTATTTGAATTTATAGAGGTTGCTCTTTGGAGTGTATGATATATAAATATAGGTTTATAATAGTAACTAAGTTTGACCTAGTTGATCGAATTCGAAACGAGAACTAAATTGATTGGATTTTTTACAGCCACTATAAAACATTACAATCTCTCCATCGAACGGTTGGTTTCTCCAAATTCATCTTCCACTTCATGGTTGCTTTAGAATGGACATCAATAGTTTTAAATGCAATGTACCAGTCATATAACTTTAGGTGACAAATTGATATAGGGCAACGTCTTTGTAATAAAATTGAAATTTTTATCTTATGTACACGTACATCCATCGATAGGATATTTACAGATATGATGTGAAAAAATAAGCATGTTTTGCGGTTATCAAGCCATCGGTCAATCAAGAAAACATACAAGCGACTACGGTTGACCAATCCGATCGGGTTTGAAACTATGGTGAAATTGACTAAATTTTTAACCACACTCATAATTTATTATAATAATCACATCCAACGGTCGTTTTTCCCATTTTCTTTGAATTGATAGAGGTTGCTCTTTGGAGTGTGTGATATATAAATATAGGTTTATAAGAGTAACTAGGTTTGACCTAGTTGATCGAATTCGAAACGAAAACCAAATTAGCTGGATTTTTTACAACCACCATAAAATATTACAGTCTCTCCATCAAACGGTTGGTTTTTTCAAATTCATTTTCCACTGCATGTTTGCTTTAGAATGAACCTCAACAATTTAAATGCAATGTACAAGTCATACAACTTTAAGAGGCAAATTGGTATTGGTCAATGTATTTGTAATTAAAATTGAAATTTTTATCTTATGTCCACTCACATCCATCGATGAAATATTTACAAACGTGATGTAAAAAAATAAGTAATTTTTGCGGTTATCACGCCATCAGTCAACCAAGAAAACATGCAAGTGACTACGGTTGACTAATCCGATTGAGTTCGAAACTACGGTGAAATTGACTAAATTTTTAACCACACGTATAATTTATTGTAATAATCACATCCAACGGTCGGTTTTCTCATTTTCTTTGAATTGCTATATGTTGCTCTTTGGAGTGTATGATGTATCAATATAAATTTATAAAAAATTAGTGTATTTAAAAATTTAATTATCAATAAATTAGTATCTATATATAAATATAGATTTTTTTGGGTACAATATAGATCTATTATCTTTGGTTGTATTTGATCATTATCCAATGAATTTCCAAAGCTTGATTAAAAAAAAATATATTTGTGTCTTTAAATATTTATTTATAAATAAAGCCAGCAAGGCCCGGCCCGAAAAAGCCCGCAAGGCCAAGCCCGGCCCGACCCGGAAAAGCCCGCAAGGCCCGCTTTATATGGACGGGCTTGGATCCTTCAATTTTTAATAAAGCCCGGCCCGGCCCGGCCCGCCATTATTAAAAAATTTAGCAAGGCCCGACCCGGCCCGTTGACGACCCCTAGTCAGACTCTAGCTCCCATGACGCATCACCCTCATCATGATGACTCCACAACACCTTAACCAACTCAACTTCCTTCCTATGAAGCCTCTTCGTGGACCTATCCAAGATACGAACAGGTTCAACAACGAAGGTCACATCCGGACTCACCTCGATCGTACCGTGATCAATCACATGAGACTCATCACGAATGTACCTCCTAAGCATGGACACGTGGAAAACATTGTGTACACCGGCCATGCTAATAGGTAAAGCAAGCCGATACGCCAATTCTCCGACCCTTTCCAAAATCTCAAAGGGTCCAACGTATCTCGGTGCTAATTTCCCCTTCCTGCCAAATCTCACCACACCTTTTATAGGTGAGACTTTCAAGAATACATAATCACCCACCTCAAAGTCCAATGGTCTCCTTCTAAGGTCGGCATAACTCTTCTGTCTATTATGTGTAGTACGGATCTGTCTCGGATGGTAGTAACCTTCTCTGTAGTCTCCAGAACAAGCGCAGGACCCAAGAGCTGTTTCTCTCCAACATCCGCCCAACAGATAGAAGTCCTACATGGCCTACCATAAAGTGCCTCATATGGGGCCATGCCGATACTGGAGTGATAGCTGTTATTGTAGGCAAACTCTACCAACGGCAGATGATCCGCCCAACTTCCCTTGAAGTCCAAAACACATGCTCTAAGCATATCCTCCATCACCTGGTTCACCCTCTCTGTCTGCCCATCAGTCTGTGGATGAAATGAAGTGCTCATAGCCAAAGATGTGCCGAAAGCCTTATGGAATCTACGCCAAAATTCCGAAGTGAAACGAGCATCCCGATCAGAGACGATTCATACAGGCACGCCATGAAGCCTCACAATCTCATTAAGATACAACTTACACAAAGCATCACCTGAGTAAGTCTTTGCCACAGGAAGAAAGTGTGCTGACTTTGTCAATCGATCAACAATCACCCAAATAGAATCATAACTTTGTCTGGACCTAGGCAATCCAGTCACAAAGTCCATGGAGATCTCTTCCCATTTCCATACTGGAATCGGTAAAGGTTTCAACATTCCCGCAGGCCTCTGATGCTCTGCCTTCACTTGCTGACATGTAAGGCACCTGGATACATACTCAGCCACATCCCTCTTCATCCCTATCCACCAAAACTGTCTTCGTAGGTCCATATACATCTTAGTACTCCCTGGGTGTACCGTATATCGAGATCGATGTGCTTCCCGCAGTACCTCCTCCTTGAGGTTATCACCGCCCGGGACATACAATTTCAATCGAAATCTCAATCCACCATCAGTTCCAACTGTCCACTCTGATGGACCTTCCTCGTTGGCATCAAGGATAATCTCCGAAATCACCATTTGAGCGAACTCATCATGTGTCTGACTCTGAATGATCCTGGAAATCAAGGTCGGCTGTAAAGTGATACTACCGAGAAAGATTCCCTGTCCTTCTCCTGTGGGTATAAGGTCAAACTCAGATACAGACTCCAACATACGCCACTCCTGAACCATAAGTGACGCTATGATCCCTCGGGGTTTCCTGCTCAAAGCATCCGTTACTACATTGGCCTTTCCGGGATGATACTCCAAGGTGAAATCATAGTCTTTGATGAGCTCCATCCATCTTCTCTGCCTCATGTTAAACTCCTTCTGGGAGAATAGATACTTCAAACTCTTATGATCAGAAAAGAGTTCGAACTTCTCACCATAAAGATAATGCCTCCAAATCTTCAAGGCAAATACCACCGCAGCCAGCTCTAGATCATGAGTGGGGTAGTTCCGCTCATGCACCTTCAACTGTCTAGAACCATATGCTACTACACCCCCATTCTGCATCAACACACAACCCAAACCCTGATGGGATGCATCACTGTAGATAACTAACCCACCGCCACTAGATGGGACAGTCAACACTGGAGCTGTAGTCAATCTAGTCTTCAGCTCACTAAAGGCCTTCTCACATTCATCTGTCCACACAAACTGAGTATCCTTCCTTGTTAACTTAGTCAAAGCCGAAGCTATACTAGAAAACCCCTCAATGAATCGCCTGTAGTATCCTGCCAAACCAAGGAAACTACGGATCTCTGTAACTGTAGTGGGGCGACTCCAACCCATCACCGCTTCAACCTTCGAAGGATCCACAGAAACTCCATCCTTCGAAACTACATGACCAAGGAACTTGATCTCCTTTTGCCAAAACTCGCACTTCTCAAACTTTGCATATAACTTTTCTCTTCTCAAAATTTGCAGCACAATCCTCAAATGCTTCACGTGCTTGTTAGACGACTTTGAATATATCAAGATGTCATCAATGAACACCACCACACACTTATCTAAGTAAAGACTGAATGTGCGGTTCATCAAGTCCATGAATGCTGTAGGTGCATTAGTTAGACCAAAAGGCATGATAAGAAATTCATAATGCCCATACCTGGTCCTAAATGCCGTCTTAGAAATATCTTCATCCTTCACCCTCAACCGGTGATATCCAGATCTCAAATCAATTTTGGAGAACACCGTAGCCTCCCTAAGCTCATCGAACAAGTCATCAATCCTAGGCAAGGGGTACCTATTCTTGATGGTCACCTTGTTCAGCTGTCGATAATCCACACATAACCGAAGTGAATTATCCTTCTTCTTCACGAATAATACTGGTGCGCCCTAAGGAGATACACTTGCTTGTATGAACCCTTGTGCAAGTAATCCTTCAATTTGAACCTTCAACTCCTGAAGTTCAGCTGGAGCCATCCGATAAGGTGCTCTCGACACCGGTGCAGTACCTGGTATCACATCAATGGTGAAATCCATTACCCTTTTCGGAGGAAATCCTGGTATCTCCTGGAACACATCAGCATACTCTGCCACTACCGGAATCCCTGAAGTGCTATTCACTGATTCTATGTGTGCCAAGATCCCTGCCCTCATGGCAACGTTAGATCTCAGGCATCGATAATGAAACACTGGTTGCCCAGGGGCATGAAAAGACACAATCATTCTAAAACAATCAATCACTGCATAGTTCGGACTCAACCAATCCAAACCTAAAATCACATCATACGTATGATCCGGAATCACAATCAAAGATGCAGTGAACTCTCTACCACTAATTGCAATAGGGCAATCATCACAAAACATGCTAAGCTCAAGAGATACGCAAAGAGGCGATGTAACACATAAAGGTCTAGTAAGCGGTATAGCAGTCAAACCCAAAACATCTACCACAGAACTAGATATGAACGAGTGGGAAGCACCCGTATCAAACAGTACTCTAGCAAGATAGTTATAAACGAATAAGGTACCTTCCACCCCGGTGCCTCTCTGGCCGATGGCAAATACTCTGGCTGGTGCTGGAGGTAAGGTTCTCTGCTGGTTACCCTGTCCTACAATATGAGGTTGAGTATAGTCCCTGGCAATATGTCCAGTCTGTCCGCATCGAAAACATGCTCTAGGCCTGAGTTTAAGGCAAGTCCTAGCAAGATGACCCAACTCATTACAGCTATAACACCTCATAGGGGCTGCTGGTGCTGCTTGCCTGATAGGTGGTGCCTGAATAGGGACAGGTGCTGCTGCTATCCTGGCTGGAGCCTGATGATGAAAATAAGGCCGCTGTCTCTTCCAGAGCCCACCTCTATAATCTCTGGACCCACTACTCCCTGCAACCGCCTTCCCTTTTCCCTGAGAATCTCTCTCAACTGTCTCCTTCTCCTTGTGGATCAGATTTTGCTGCTCAATGATCAGGGCTTTAGCTAAAATATGCTCCTTTGTCTTCAGCTCCATAATAGCCACATCGCGCTCAATAGAGCCATTCAACCCCCGCTGAAACTTCTTAGCCAAGTCTTCAGCATCTAATGGTTTCACAAACCGATATAGCCTGGAGAACTCTGCCTCATATTCTCTCACATTCATCTTCCCTTGAGTAAGCGAGAGAAATTGCCTCTCCAGCTGTTCCTTCACCGATGCTGGGAAGTATTTCTCCCTAAAGATCCTCACAAATCCATCCCAAGTCATGGTAGAAACATCAATAGTCCTCTGAGTGCAATTCCACCACACCCTAGCCTCATCTTTGAGCATGAAAGTGGCTAGCTTCCTCTTCTCGATCTCATCACAGACAATCAACTCAAAATATGTCTGTAAATCCTCGATCCATTGATCAGCCACCATATAATCTGTGCCTCCCGCAAATTTAGTTGCTCCCAACCGATTAATGTCCCTCGCCAACACTAACAGACGAGCGGGATCATTAATCACAACCTCAGGTGGAACAGGTTGCTCCACAAACGGTGCCTCCACCTCTTCCTCATGTACTCCCACATGTGGAATCTCACCCCTACCTCGGCCTCTACCTCTACCTCTGGGTCTACCTCGACCCCTACCTCTGCCTCCCACAATATCCATTACCTAAGGAGCATAGCATACTTGGTTAATACATGTATACACTTAAATCAAAGCATAAGTAAATACAAGTCCATATTAACCAAGCTACTAACACAAAGAGGTTAATTCAACTCCTATTACGTCCTAATCTTCTAGACAACTCCCAACACACCCACATACCCAATGACATTGTTAATACCGAAGAGCACCCGCTGGGGATCCGCTGCAGACGGGCCATCACTCGGAAGGTATTAACTTATCACTAAATATGTACCTTACGCTCTGATACCAAACTGTCACGCCCCGAATTTCGAATAATAAATTCAAATCCGAAACATGAATACAACCAAACAAATCACGTCCTAAATTTTTTTCTCAAAACCAATATCTCATAAAACCATAACAAAAACCTCGTAGCAAACTATCTCTCGAGTCAGTTATAATAATACTAACATAAATAAAATGTTCTGCTCACAAGAGTCTACAAAAACACACCAAAATAGACCAAGTGCTGGTCTCAACCCTGCTGTCCTACGCAGCTCGCTCACTATCCTGATTATCCTGACCTGCAGGATTATCCGCTACACCATTTGAATAGTGTACCGGGATTGCAACAACACAAAACCCGGTAAGCTTTTTGAAAGCTCGTGTGAGTAAATAAGAATGAACGGTTGATTTATTAGACCACAACTCATTTATCTCAAGTAAACATCCAACAATCTCAACAACCACAAGCAACATCAATCCAACACACATGAAACAACATGGAACACATTTCCACAATCACCAAATCACAACTCTCGCCACTTTGGCACCTAATCACAACTATCGCCACTTTGGCACCCACGTTAGAGCTCTAACTGCCTCGTTACCTCTGACACCTTGGCCCAGGGTCAAGTAACGGCACCTCCAGGTTACTCAGTAACCCGCGAACTTTGGACCATTTCATGTCCTCAGAACAATATATCCCCGTTATTATTTAACGGTCGAACTTTGGACCTCCCTGTCCTCAGAACACATACACTCCGGTTATCATTAACCAAAGATCCTTGGACCATTCGATCCTCGGAATCCTACGTTTCTCTACCTTCTATTTAACTCACAAAATCAACATGCTTATCACCAACATTTATCAAATATTAACAACATAATAAAATCATACTATCAACAATTATCAACAACATATTATCACAATTCCACACCTCAATGTCACACCATTCAATATATAATCACGTAAATATATATATACGTAACCGTCCACACAGGAATGATCACTAATACCAACTATAGTTCACACGATGCAAAATCAAGAAATTCATTTTTAATATGCTTTAAAACACATTTCTTAAAACCATTTTCTCGCACATAACAAATAAATTGGGCAATTAAGGAAATTCGGTTCGTAAATGAACCAAGTGAGATTTACTCACCTCTAAACTCCCGCTGCGTCTTCTTACACCCCAAAATACGATTCACAATCGTCCGCTAACAAATCTGTCAAATACCTAATCAAAACGATAATTAACTTAGCGTATAATTTCAAAAACACACTTATATGAAGATCCCACGGTCGGATCTTCACCCGTGACCACACAAGGTCACCGGGATAGTCCTACAATCATTATATCAAAACTAGAATTCTATCGGACGGTCCAAACTTCATAAATCACAAATTGAGCGATCGAAATCAATCGAAATCGTAAAATTCATAACTAATTCATACGATATCCAAAATTCGCATGCTATATATCAAAATTTGCTCTGTTTTGGGCCGACGGAAGAAGAGAGAGAGAGAGAGAATATGAACAGTAACCCGTGGTTTCCTTTTTTGGATATTATGCTATTTTCGAATATTTCCGGAAATAGTAGCCTATATATACCCGAAATGGAAACTTTTCCAAGTGCAATAACTTTCTCATACGAACTCCGATTCTTACGTTCCGCATATGCACGAACTCGTATCGACGAGCTCTACGACTTTCATGAAGGAAGTTTCCTCAAATTCCTTACGTAAAAATAAGTCAATTTTAATAACTCTAAATAACGTTAAATTTCTAAACTAAAATCATTCGAAACTAAATTTCTCAAATAACGACATTCGGATCACACTCACAACTCATAATTCATATAATTTGAGAAATATTGAATTACGAAATATTTAACTGAAATTTCGGGTCTTCACAGGTACACCTTTGGCTGGTGATGATAGCTCTGCCATGAGAAGCAATGGTAAACCATTTTTTTTATCAATTTCTTGGTAATACTAGAGATAAATTTTTAGAGTTATTTATTTTTATGGTTGTGAGTTGCAAATAAAAAGATCAAACTCAAATTGTTGACGAACCACCGCTACTAACTGCAGCTTATTGCATGACAATTTTCTACTTTTTGTTTCTATCTTTGTTACATGCTAAAATGACATGTTTTTTGTCTGAATTGGTTTTAGATGGCATATCCTATATGGAAGAGCTGACGACGGCAGTGACTAATGGTGATGACTTTGCCTTGAGGAAAAACGGTAAGCCATTTTTTTTATTAGTTTCTTGGTAATTTTCTACTCGAGTTATAAAGCATGCTAACTTGTGTGAATAAATATTTGATGGCGGCTCTTATGCAGATCTGCATGATGGGGTCGAGACAGATTGGTAGAATCGTGAAGATGATGATCGGCATTCGTCGGATAATACGGTAGACATAATGATCATCATAATGATGTTCATGCGTCGTTGCAGCGTATGGAGTTCAAACAGTCACGTCAGCCAATTTTTTTATCAATTGATGTGCAAAATTTCTACACATAGTTACATTGCATGCTAACATAAGTGAATAAATATTAGATGGCGGCTCTCTTGATGATGATGATGATGATGGTGATGGTGGAGGTGGTGGTGATAGAATTTCATTGCATATGTTTCAGGAACACTTCGGTGGACAGAATTATGGTAAGCCATTTTTTAAATCAGTTTCTTGGTAATCGTCTACTCATAATAATATGGCGGCTCTCATGCAGATAAACTGATTTTTGTGATAGGTCTCGATGATTAGCCAGTCAACCCGCCAGTTGATGAGCTAGTCAACCTGCCAGTCGATGAGCTAGTCCTCTTGCCAATCGATGATGGTAAGCCTTTTTTTATTTATTAGTTTCTTGGTAATTGTCTACTCATAATAATATGGCAGCTCTTATGCATATAATCTAATTTTTGTAACGGTTAGGGATGATCAACCAGTCACCTTGCCAGTCGATGAGCTAATCCTCCAGCCAGTCAACTTGCCAGTTGATAAGCCAGTCAACCCGCTAGTTGAAGATTGGAACAACTCCACCAGGAGGTCTCTTGTGAAAAGGGCTAGATATGCGCCTTTACTTGGCTCTCAACAAAATTTCTCCAAATTTGCCTAATGATGCTGCTGTTGCTGCAAGGCAGTCCCGTGATAAAGTGAGGCCTAAGACAAAAGTTAGCGAGGTTTTTCTATAAAAAAAGTTTTTTACACAAAAAAAAAGAAAAAGTCTGCAAAGCAAGTAGAAACAAAAACATACCATACTAAATAAACAAACCAAAAAGTAACAATGTTGATAAGCCCAACACGCTAAGAGAAATTTTCATTTGAAGATCACTCTTTTTGCCTTTTGAGATGCAAAAAATGTTCATTAAGTAGTTATTGTGTTTAAACTTTTTGAACAATTTTCTTTCAGTGGATAACATGGCTAGTCCATTCAATCTTTCTTGTGCCATGGTTGATTGATTACACACATTTTTATGCATGTAATCGTATCTAAAACACTAGAAATAAGTCAATTCTCATGTCAATTACTATGTAATTAATTCATTTTTGTTATTTTGTAGAAAACAAGTGGAGTTGTACGGAAACGAGAGAAAAGAGTACGAAATTGGAGCAAATTGGAGTTTCCGACAAAAGGACAAAATAATCAACGCGGGTCAATGCCATCAAGGTAGCGGAATTCAATGGCCTTCGAGAGTATGTGTGGAAGTGCATGGTGAAGAGAGAAGAAAGAAGAAAGAAAAAAAATGGAGAGAAGAAAAGAAAAAACAGGAAAAAAAAATGACATGATGACGTCAGCTTTTAGCTTAATTGCACAATGCACGGCTGTTTATTCCTTTCTCTCTTCTCCTCCATTCCCGTGGTGCCACATGGCACTTATCCCTTCTCTCTTCCTCTACCGCCACACACATAATTATTGTTACGACCTGAACCTAAGTTTATAGAGTTACGGGTCTTTTGGACGGTAAACGAGAGTTATTTTAATTTTCAACTCCGTTTTTACTGTTTAGGGAGCCCTAAGAGATGGCTTTTTTTTTTTGGGTCAAAATTCGAGAAAACTTTCTTCATAAAAGTCATAGAGGACGTTAAACCGAGCGCGTACATACTTGATTCATAAAAATCAAAGTTTGTATGCGGAAGTTATAAGTGAAATATGAATGGTACTGTTCATGGTAGATTGGTATAAATTTGAAAGTTATTGTGGCCGGATAACTTTTATTTCTTTTCTCTCTCCTTCCTCCCGTTCTCTCTCTGTCTCTCTTCTGCAACTCTCTCTCTCTCTCTCTCTCTCTCTCTCACTCTCTCTCTTCTGTAACCCTCTCTTTCTCCGCCTCTAGGCTACCAAATGGCGAGCTGAGGCATCGATAGACTCATCTCCTCCTCCTTAACACGCATGTGGAAGCTGTTTACGACGATTTGGCCGGAAATGTGGAGATTGAAGCTAACATATTTTACTGTAGAAAAATGGTCAATGCTGATTTCCGGCCACCTCCGGTTATAAACCCAGGTCCATTAGAAGCGCCTTGAGCCACTCTTCATGCTCGCCAAGTTTCATAACCTAGATCCAAGCATGAAGGAAGAAAGCATAATTGAAATATTTCACTGTACTTCAGAGTGCTTAATTGTTCGGCCACTTCAAGGACAACGTACTGAGCTATTGCTCAAGGATGAAACCCGTATGCGTGGTCGCCAAAATAGTACAGTGAGTGGACTTTTATTTTGAAATAATAATGCATGCAATTATTTTTCCCGAATTGATGATTGATTATTTAATACTTATCATTTTATTTATCGAGCATAATATTTTGCTTTGGATTATATATTTGGTATTGGTTTTTCCATATAAATTTCGGATATGAATTTATTATGCTCGGTTTTGGTGATTTATTTTGAGAATATGAATTTATTTTCGGAGATTGATTATGATCTGGGAAATGGACTTGGGATTCTTTAATGATGTTTGTTAAGGTACGATTTGATATATTTGATGTTCGTTGAATTGTGATTTATGTTGTATGAGACACTAGAAGAGAAGGGATGAACTAGTGGTCTCATTGATGGTTTGTTGAATTGTGATTTATGTGGTTTGAGACACTAGAAGAGAGGGGATGAACAAGTGGTCTCGTAGACGGTTTGTTGAATTGTGATTTATGCTGTTTGAGACACTAAAAGAGAGGGGATGAACTAGTGGTCCTGCGGGAGTGGAGCACCAGGAGAGAGGGGATGTACTGGTGGCTCTATGAATAAAGGTGGCTCCAGGAGAGAGGGGATGTACTGGAGGCCTAGATAATGATTGTCTTGTTCAGAGATTCGTGTAAGGATGTATACATGTATGTTTGTGGATGAATTGAGCTATTGTTGCACACTTGGCTAAATAGATGTGTGAGCCTTGAATTGTTGGCTTCTCTCTCAGATAAACATGTTTTCATAAATGCTGATTTAAAGTTCTTTCCATAAATGTGTTATTTTTATTGTACTTGACTAGTTGGGCTGGTCTGATTCTTTTACTCAGCGGGGTTGGTATGTTTCTTACGAGTTTTCATGTGGCAAGAAATATATTTTATAAATGTGGCATGCATCGAGATTTTTTAGATATTTCATTGTGGGAAAGTATTAAGATTTTGTGCGATTAAATTATATAGTTTATTTATTTTTGTCCACTTACTCTAACGTATTTTTAAATTATTTTCCCCTGGGCCCTTTGATTTCAAATGCCCAGTTTGCAGGCGAGATTAGTTGAAGTTGGGCATACATGGAGATGAGTGTAATAACCGCAATTTCCATTTTAATTTCGTGTAATTGTGTGGAATGAATATTGTGCATTTACAAGAATGTTACTTGAAATATTTCAATTTTTTGAATTATCGAAGTTCCGAAACATTTTGTTTTAACAAAAACCTCGAAATGATCGATTCAAGAAATTGACTTTTTATACGTACGAAATTTGGGAAAACTTCCTTCATGAAAGTCGTAGAGCTCGTCGATACGAGTCCGTGCATATGTGGAACACAAAGATTGGATTTTTTATGAATTAGTTATCGCATTTAGAAGAAATTCCAAATTGGGTGTATGAAGAAAAAACCCTAATTTTTTTTGGAAATTTTCCATTTTCACCGGCCTCCCTTTTTTGGGAAACCATTGTTCCTCCTCTGTTCTCTCTCTCGCGCGATCGAAATGGAAAACAGAGCAAAGGCTCACCGGCCTCTCTGTCCCTTCACTGGCAACCAAACAGTGTCGGACCACCTTCATTGTCTTCGTCTCTGTGTTGCGCAGCTACCAGGGGTAGCCTTACGCCGCGAGACGGCTGGCAGCGGCGGCGGGAAGCTCCACCCGGTTTGACGTCGATTTAGTTCCAATCGAGATAACTCGAGCTACCGGCCACCAAAACTCACCAAACTTCATCCACAAGCTCGCCTCAACCTCCTAAATCTTCAGAAGTGTCCTTGCACGGCGGCGCTGCGCCTGGTGGTGGCCGGAAGCTAGCCCCGATCTAAATCGAAACCGAGCTATCGATCCCGATATCTCGAGCTGTAGACTATCGTTTCATGTGATTCTTGAACTGATGAACTCGCCTTGAGTTGCTGAATAAATTACCAGAAGGAATCGAAGCGAGTTGTTGGAGTTTTTACGTGGATCGGAGCACCTGCCGGATTCTGGAATTTTCCAGGCCACCGTAGCTTCTAAGGTAGATTTCGATCCCTTCCTGATTTTTTTGATATCATGCCTTTAGAGTTTTTTGATAAGCATCATCAGATGAAGAGGAGCAGCCTGGCCCCGACACCATTTGTGGTGGTCGGCTGCGGCTTTGCCATTAACTCCGGCGGTACTTTCCGACCACCTCCGTGGGTCAAAAATATAGTTTCTATATATTTTCAGATTCTACATTTCAATATGATCATTTTGACGTATTATACGCATTTTTTGAATATCGTATGATTTAGTTATGAATTTTTAGATTTTGATCGATTTCGATTGTTAGATTTGTGATATGTGAAGTTAGGACCGTCTAATGGACTTGTAGTTTTGATATGTTGATCATATGACTGTTCCAGTTGCTTTGTGCGATTATGGGTGAAGATCCGACCGTTGGATCTTCATATAATTGCAAAAAAGTGATTAGGGAGGCGATTTGTGAGAATTCGTCCGTCGGATTTTCGTATAATTTAGAATCCGACCGTAGGATGGTAGTTTAAGTATGTTTTGGAATTATTGGCTAAATCAAGTCACATTTGATTAAGAGATTGACGGTTTGTACTTGGGTGAGCTGGTTCGGTGTGAATTGTGTTTAAATTGAAGAGCAGCGGGAGTTTCGAGGTGAGTAAAACTCACATGGTTCATATTACGAACCGAGTGCTTTTAATTTATTTATTTTGTCGTAATTGTGTGAAAAATATTTATGGATTAAATATTTGTTTTTAAAATCACATGGACTTGATCAACTACTGTCCACAGGTAAGTAAAATGAATTTAAATTATACAAATGAATTTCACGATTTTCTTGGTGAACTATAGATGGTATTAATGGTCATCCCTGAGTGGATGATTACGTATATATATATATATATTTAAGTGGAATATATATTGGGTGGTGTGTTGTTGAGTAATGATGATTGAGTCAGAATTGATGATTTGTATTATATTTCAAATGCTTAAATTTCATAAAATGTGTATCTTGGATGGGTTGATTTCATTGTGTGAAACATATTGTTGTGCTCGTTTATGGATTTAGGGTCGACATAATGACATGTATAGGGGAATCGGGAGCTCTAATCCTAGGTGGATGATGGGTTACGATTGGTTGAGTGAGTTGGATGCCACTACCCTTGTCGGGTAATGAGGCCAGATTAAGTACGAGTATCAGACGTTCTAAATATGTATATATGTATATATATTGATGAAATAC
Organism: Rosa persica; assembly: GCA_025331145.1. NCBI lineage: Eukaryota > Viridiplantae > Streptophyta > Magnoliopsida > Rosales > Rosaceae > Rosa > Rosa persica. The sequence continues at coordinate 17,696,595 of WFKR01000004.1, forward strand.
GATAACGATAAACATGTCCGATGTCATAACCTAGGCCGAGTGACGGGCTACGATTCAGTTAGACCTATAGTCTATCAAACACTGATTTTTATAAATACGATTTTGGGGTTTTGAGAAGAAAGATGTGAGGTTAGGTTTTGTTGAATTGTTGATTTGGTGATTGATTGTGAGATTGTTGTTTCCTTGTGGACATGGAAATTATTGGGTGTTGACTTGGGTGAAAATAAATATGACTTAATTAAACAACAGTTCTTTCTTTTTACTCATACGAGCTTTCAATAGCTTACCGGGTTTTGTGTTGTTGCAATCCCTGTACACTATTCAAATGGTGTAGTGGATATTCCTGCAGGTCAAGATAATCAGGGAGGTGACCATGCTGTTTAGGAGTTGCAGCATTTATTTGATTTCATTTAAGTTGTGACGTTTTGTTATGCTCATTTAGATTTGAAATAAAATTTGTGTGGTGTAGTTGTTAAGAAAAAGAAATTTTCAGGATGATTATCCTTGAGTTGTAGTAATTCATGTTTCGGATTTTGAATTTTGATTCTAAAATTCGGGGGGTGATAATGAGGCATAGTTGTCATTAATTGCTTCCGCATTGTAGGATCTATCAATCCTTTATCCTCTTTTCGTTTGTTTTAGAATTGCTCTGATAACCTATGGATGTTTGCTTAATGTGGAGCAGGATGGCTCCAGGAGTATAAGGATGGTTGCTTAGAAGTGTGGTTTTAATTCTTTTTAGGTTAGAGTTGTCCATTTTTGGGAAAAATTCGGTTGAATTTTCTCAAAAAGTGGACCCTGAAGGGCCACCTGGAATTTCTGGGTGAAATTGTGGATCGGGTCCTGTCAATTATAATCCCACTTCAATTATCCTCTCTTCCTCTACGTCCACACACACCCACAATTCCATTCCAATTATTCTCTTTGTTAGATATCCTAATGAACAAGACATTGTATAAAGCTGAATGCAGATATATGTATGACTGGTTTTTGAGTTCAAGCAGTGAAATAAGTATGGAGACTATATTAAATCATATTTGGTCCTACTTATAATCTGTTAGAATTATGAAATTCAAATAAATGCAATTATGAGGTATTATCTGATGTTCAGTTTAAAAATACAGTGAACATATTTTGTCAGTTTCTTGATGGAAGAAACTGACATGAATGGATTGTATATATGTCAGATTGGTCCCTGTTGATACATATGTTGTTTCCTCGTTCTGAAATAGTCCCATCAACTGAAAGAGAAAAATAAAGGTGGAATCAGGAGAAGAACCAAATGGACAACTCGAGTGGTTTAAGTAAGATTATTGTTCACTTTCCTAGAATGTATTACATAGATAGTTTAATTTCATGTATTTAATTTGAGATAGTTTGTAATATTCACTGCGATGATTTGTTTGTGATTAAGATTTGTTGTAGTGATTTGTTTACGTTTGTGTTTTCGCTGTGGTGATTTGCTCATTACTATGATTTAGGATTTCTAACAATTGGTATTAGAGCATGTTGTACTCAAATTAATTTACATATTCTGTGAAATTAAATAAAATTCTGGGATCAAGATATTATTATAATCAGCATTAAGTTTATTTTCTTTAATCAAGTTAAAATTTATATATGTATCTATATATATATGTCGGCATAATTTACACTTGACATAATGTAAATGTTCTTGATTATGAATATGTGATTTACATTTAATGTTTATCATTGAGAAATATTGTGAATGATATAATGAATGTTTACCTTTCAAATATCTGTTATACATATTGAAATTCATTATGTTACTTGATAATCTGTATGATTTTCCAATATTATTTGCTGCCAAAGTGGCTATAAACATGAAATTCCCTAAGAATCAGATAAATCATGATAACACTATAAACTAGACAAATTAAGTTTCACATACTTCATGCTGTCAAAATGGCTTAGTATACAAGAAACTATATGTTTTGTCTATTTTACACCAACAATATCATGAAACTTAAAATTAAATTGATATTTATTTCCAAAGAAATCCATATCAAACATTTGGTTTTCATGATTGTGCATATGCAGAACACTGAGCATTCATATATCATTAAAGATCAGTACGCCACAAAGGCTGTCAGAATCTTGAATATGATTGAGTTTCTGTTTTCTGTTCATATGGCTTTAGTTTAAAGGAATGTTCAAATTATGAACTTTCATTTATTTTGGGACTTGAAAACAATTATGGTATTCAGATAACCTAGATTGTTTTACTGAATTTACTTCATATGCAGCCATGCAATTTCCTATGAGCATTAGTCAGATTGAATTTCTGAATGGCTCAAACTTCAAGAAGTGGAAAGGTGACATTGAGCTAAATTTGGGAGTTTTGGATTATGATCATGTGCTAAAGGAGGATCCACCTGAGGAATTGACACAAACTGCAAGAAAAGCAAGGAAAAATATGAAAAGTGGTATAAGCACAATAAAATGACACTGATCATAATGAAGAAGAGTATAAGTGAGGGTGTGAGAGGAGGCATTCCAGACTCAGAACATGCAAAAGTATTCTTCAACTCCATTGCTGAGATACAAGGTCTCAGATAAGGCAGAAATAGGGAATCTCATGAAGTCTTTTACCAGAATGTAATACAATGGCAAAGGGACTGAATAAGAATATATAATGAGGGCTTCTGATATTGCGGGGAAACTCAGGGCACTGAACATGTCTGTTGAGGATCCATTACTGGTTTACATGATACTGTATTCACTGCTAGATGAATATGATCATCTGAAGACACTTTACAAAACTCATAAAGAAAGGTGGAGTGTGAATTAACTAATCTCATTTTGTGTGGAGGTTGAGGAAGAAATTCTGAAAAGGGGAAAGGATGTATAATTTAATCTGATTAATAAGCCACAACACAAGAAGAAGTTTGGAACAAGAATAAAAAAGGAAGCACCTCCAAACTTGCTATTTAGACTGACAATAACAAGGGTGAGTCCTCAAAACCTGTTGGTGTGATAAAATGTTTCTTCTGTAAGAAACCAAGTCACTTTAAGAAAGATTGTGAGGGTTTCAAGGTTTGGTTGACTAAGAAAGGTACTTTTTTGTCAAAACCAATTTTTAATTTGGAGTCAAATGATTTTATGCCTGACAATTCATGGTGGTTTGACACTGGTTCACCAATACATATTGTCAATTCACTGCAGGGATTATCAAGTATAACAATCCCACATAAGAATGAGACAAAACTGTGCACTGCAAGTGGTCAAAAGGTGGCTGTAAAAGCTGTAGGAATTGTCAAGCTTGGATTTAGGAATAACTTTGTATTAGAACTAAATAATGTCTATTGTATTCCTAGTATTAGTAGGAACTTGATTTCTAGTTCTCAGTTTGTATCAAATAATGGTTTCATATTCTCTAGTGATAATAAAGTTATGTTATTCTATTATAATTCAAAGTGTTTTGGAGAAGCAAAAATAATAGATGGTTTTTGATTTGTTAACTGTATTAGTGCAGAATCTGTGTCAAGTCAAAATAAAGAAATTCTTGTGTTGTCTAAGAATCCTATTGCTAAAAGGAGTTTAATCATGATTCTTCTTCCTTCTTGTGGCATAAAAGACTTGGCCACATTTCGAAAGAAAGATTGAAGGATTTGGTTAAACAAGAAATTCTGCCACCCTTAGACTTTGAAGATTTTGAGACCTGCATTGACTGTTTAAAAGGAAAAATGACTAACTCTAGGAAAATAGGTTCCAAAAGGAGTGATCATTTACTTGACTTAGTGCATACTGACATTTGTGGTCCTTTTCTAGTCAACATAATTTGTGGTAATTGTTACTTTATCACCTTCATAGATGATTTTTCAAGATACTGTTATCTTTTTCAATTTCTGAAAAATCAGAAGCCTTGGATACCTTCAAGATCTTTAAAAATGAGGTTGAGAGACAAACTGGTGGACTCATTAAGGTTGTCAGGTCTAATAGAAGAGGTGAATATTTTGGGAAATACTCAGAAAAGGGATAGAACAAGGGTCTATTTGCATTGTATCTGCAAGAATGTGGTATTGTAGCACAATACATAACTCCATACAATCCTCAGCAAAATGGAGTTTCAGAGAGAAGGAATAGAACCTTGATAAACATCGTTAGAAACATGATTCTGAGGTTTGGTTTACCAAAATTTATGTGGGGAGAAGCATTGAAAACTGCAAACTACATTTGTAACAGAACTCCAAGCAAAGCAGTTTCAAAGACTCCATTCGAGTTATAGTGTGGCTATAAACTAAGCTTGAACCATTTTCATGTGTGGGGATGCAAAGCAGAGCTAGAGTGCATAATGTAGAAGCTGGTAAACTTGACTCTAAAACAGTGAGTTCCTACTTCATTGGTTATTCTGAAAAATCAAAAGGGTTCAAGTTTTATTGGCCAGGAAAAGGGACATTGTAGAATGTCATAGGGCCACATTTTTTGATGAAATAATTGAGTAGCAAGAAAGTGTGGATGATGACATGGATGCAAACTCGTCAGATAACAAGTTTGAAGACTGGTTTGTTTATCCTCGTTACTACGATGAAATTGGTTACTGCGGTGAAGCTGAAAATAATAGTGTTGCTGCTGAAATGGAATTATTCCCATTGCCTGAAAAAAATGGACATGAAGCACAACATGATCACAATGATCAAGTTATAGATATTAGAGGACAAGATGCATAAAATGGTGAAGTTAGTGGTGCAGTTCAAGCTGAAAATGTAGAAGTTGCAAAAATTACAAAAGCTGCTGCGGTGGTTGCAGAACCTGAAATTACACAACCTATAGCTTTGAGAAAGTCTGGGAGAACAAGAAGGTCAGCAATTCCTGATGAGTATCACATATATAAGATAAATGCAGAACCTAACTTAGAAGAAGAAAGTGATCCTATTTCAGTTAAACAAGCAATGCAATATGTGAATAGTGCCAAATGGAAGCAGGCTATAGAAGATGAGTTGCAAAGCATGGCAAAGAATGAGGTATGGTTTTTGGTGGATAGAATTGATACTTGTAATCCTATAGGCTGTAAATGGGTTTTCAAGACCAAAATGGATGCAGATGGGAATGTTGAAAGATATAAGGCAAGGCTGGTTGCAAAAGGTTATAGTCAGAAAGAGGAAGTTGATTATGATGAGACATTTTCAAGCTATATCACAAGCTCATGTTTCTACAACCAATTTCAACAAAGGATGCCTTTAGGGTACTCATGGCCCTAGTGGCACATTTTGACTTAGAGCTGCATTAGATGGATGTTAAGACAGCTGTTTCAGTTGTATCGAGAGGGGTCTGATCCAGCTGAACACGGGATGTGTCGGTCTGTCACTATCGCTATATGTCTCAATTATCTTTAAAATGGACACAGGTCAGAGGGAAGACCAGGTGCACTGGCCTTCAACGCTCCGATGCCTAAGTCAGTTACTCTAGGTGATAATGATAATGGAAAAAGATAGCAAACAATTACCTCTTTTGGGTTGCTGGAACTAACTCTAATGTAGAAGATTTGTGGGAGACTGGTTCCTTTTCTTTTGGTGTGGGACGCTCGAGGTCCCGATATTGCCTCGAGGGGTATCGGGACCCTCTACTGGGAGCTTGTTATGCTTGTATATTGGTGATATGAGCCTAGTGCTTCCGATACTCGAGCCCAGGAGGTATGTATACCAACAAGTCCCCCAAGTCCCCTGTCAAGAGTTCTCTTGGGTGGGGAGTTTGTCCTTGGTGAGAGTATCAGAGGCTAGAGGCGAGTATGTGCCACGTGGCTTCCATACAGCCAGTACCCAACTACTCCCCCAAGTCCCCACATAAGAGGATTCTTGGTTGGGGTGAGGAGATGGTTCCACTAGTGCCCCATGTGTCACTATCGCGAATCTGTGGTAGGGAATCGTGTGGCCCTTTGGTGCATGTCCTATGCCCTGGTGACATATGTATTGCTGCCAGCTAGGTTTCGTGGGCTAGTAGTACGGTGTATTGGAGTCCGTAACGTGTAATAATGTTGCAGAGGTGAGGAGTCGAAGCAACGACGCATGACTTCTGCAATGTTCAAGGAAGTTGCACACGTGGTGTCGTCGTCCTTGCACGTCCAACGGTCCCTTTGGCCAACATGTCAGTGACTTGTTTCTCAAGCTCGGTCTTTTTAGAATGTGTAGATTACCGAGTGGAGACATTTGACTGTTTCTCTGTTTTTCAGGGTATTGAGAGAGGAAGAGGGTAAAGTGTGGGGCTTTGTTGCTCAGAGGTGCTCCATCTTGTATTTGGTGTTCAGAATTTCTCGTCGTTGTTGTCGCCGTTGGCAGGAGGAGTAGACAGGTACGTTGTCTTTCTGATGTCCATGTATCTTGTTTTGAGAGCATGGGGTTATGTACTTGCATTGTGGGTTGTTCGCTGGAGGTGGTATTTGTCTGTGGGTTATGGGTATTTCGCGCTGGGTTTTGCGTCTGGTAGAGTGACGTTTTGGCTAACTAAGGTTTTGGTTGTGATTCCGGCAAACTATCGGATTTTGAAATTTTAGAGGCGGGCTTGGGAGACTGAGATGCTCTAAGTGATAGGTTGGTTTGAAGTTGTGCTCGCGGTATGGCCCGGGAGTATCATGGTCGGGGTAGCAGGGATGGCTCTTCACGTGGTGGCAGTGGAGGCGCCTCTCGCGGAGGTGCGGCGGGTGTCTCTAGTGGTGGTGGCAAGGGTGTGTGTCGCAGGGGTGCCATTGGTGCTTCCTGAGGTGTTGGTGTGGGTGGTTCTCGCAGTCTTGGTGAGGGTATTTCTGGCGGAGGTGGTGAAGGGTCGTCTCGCGATGTTCCGAGTAGGGTAAGCGATGTTGTGGGTCCTGACGATATTGACGCGGGGGGAGTCGAAGTGTTGGAGATTCAGCTCTCGCCTGGTGGGAGGTTGCTCCTAGGTGAGACGCCAATTGATCAGCCTGGTCTGAGTATGACTGAGGAGCAGATTAGCGATATGAGGACGGCTTAGGGAATTCCGAACACTATTCTGTTGCACCCTTTGAGGGATGGCGTGTGCTTTAGTTACCCCGATGTGGGGTGGGCATGTTTTTACGAGTATCAGCTTAAATGTGGGCTGTCATTCTCGATACCAGAGGAATTCCAATATCTGTTATCGTTTTTGAACAAATCGGTGGGGCAGCTATCGCCGAATGCGTTGAGGCAGATAATGGGGGTGTTGGTGTTGTGGAAGCTGAGCAGGTTGCTTTGTCCCAATATCTGCGAGTTTAATTCTTTGTTTAAGATGCAATACTCAACAAAGAGTGGCGATAGTGGTTGCGTGAACTTCAGGGTGCGGGGTAAGGTGGTTATCGAGGATCTATCCTCAAATATTTATTCTCGCTGGAGGGGCAGGCCTTGCCTAGTTGGAGGTCGTTGGCAGAACCTAAACATGGTGCACCAGGCTCCTACTCGCTTCCAACCTATCTGTGAGTATCACCCTTGCCTGTTTGGGGAATTTTATTTTTGCCATTGGTGTGCTAATAACATGTTTTGAATCGTAGTGAGGCAGGAAGTTGAACTGACCCCCCTAGAGCAGAGGCGTGTCGCGAGGGTGCTAGGTGTGTTCCCGAGGGGGTAGAGGAGGTTCTATTGCCTTTACCGGCTTTCGGTATATGAGTGGTTTGATTTGGGGAGGTGTCCGGGTGAGGCATTATTTGTACTTATTTGTTGTTTTGATGCCTCGTTATTTGTTTGGCTATGTTAGTGATGCATTGTTTTGCAGTGGATATGTCAGGAGGCCCCAAGCAAGAGTGACGCTCTGTATGCCAGTGTCGACCCGGATGTGATTATAGAGGGGTTGTTGCGTAGTTCGGAGACTGCAAGGCGAGTCGATGTGGACCTTCCCAACACGGTTCGTGTGACTGACCGTCGAGTTAGTATGGCACTGCCTGACAAAGTGTTTATGTGATTTCTAGATACCATGTTGGAGTATCTCAATCAACGAGCAGAAGAGGAAGATGGTGTTGAGGAGCGTGTAGCTCAGGATGTTCAGGCTTCAGCTCGAGATCCTCAGGTGCCACTAAGGCAAGTTGGTGATGGCGTTGGAGGTTCTCGAGGATCTGATGGCCAGTGTCGTTCTCCCGTGGTCTAAGATGAAGTGAGGCAGTCCCCCCGTGTTCTGGCAGGAGGGTGGAACATGGGGCTGTAGCTCAGTCCGTGGAGCCGACGGTGGAGGTGGAGATCTCCGTTGAAGAGCTATTTGAAGAGGTTGAGCGTCGTCAAAATGATACTAGTACGAGGGCTCGTCTGGTTCAAGATGGTGTGTTAGAGCAGCTAGATGCTGTTTTTGGTGGCGATATTGTCGATAGCGGCGAGCCTGAGGTGACTAGCCAGGCCTTTGGTGATCCAGTCCCGGTGGTCGAGGTTGCCGAGTGGATATTAGGAGTGCTCCGGTCAATGAGATTCAGGCCCCGAGTGGCCAAGTGGATGGTAGCCGAGTGGTGGAGAGTTGTGCTCGCCCTAATGGAGTTGGGTCGAGGAAGAGGATTGCCATACAGGTTTATCTTGCGAGCCCCCCCCATCGGTGTTAGTGTGGATACTCGTGGGGGCAATAGGTTGCGGGTTGATGGGATGTCACGCTCGAGGTCTACGAGCGGTAGCTCTCGGGGTTCTCATTATGAAGTGGCTGGAGGCCTCTCGCGCATTCTGGGTGAGATTGGAGTGACAGATGGAGCCATTCTTCACATGGTGGGCGACTTGCAGAATTTCCATCGCGATCGCAGTTGGGTGAACACTGAAGATCTGCTCGTGGGGTATCAGGAGGCTCAAGAGAGGTCAATGAGGGTATGTATCGCCTCGCAATGTGTTATTGCTTGCTCTTTTTGTTCATTTCTCATGTTGATTATTATGTGTGGTATAGGCGGTGAACATGAACTATTAAGCCTCTGCCGAGTTGGTGGCTCATTTTGATCGGGAGATAGCCTGGCTGCGATGGGAGCTAGATGTCGAGGAGGCGCGGGAGCGTGAGCTTCAAGGTGTATTTGATCGCGACCAGGCAGGGTATCAAGAGATGAGGCATGCGATTGATGATGGGATCAAGAGGCGGTTGGAGCTCGAGCGAGCACTCGCTATCGAGAAGGCGCGGCATCAGGAGACCTAGAGTTCTATTGCTCCCCTAAGGGAGTCGAACCTGGACCTGACTGGTAAGCTACAGTGGAAGGAGGCTGGCTTGAAGGCCTTGGAGGAGGTTAGGGCTCTGGTTGATGCTGTTGGGGAGCGTTTGTGAGAGTTGGAGCTTCGTGGCTCAGCTTTGGATAGTTTGGAGCCTTATCCTGATCGCATGGTAGAGTTGGAGGGGCAGGTGGGTACTTTGCGGGAATAGGTTGGTCGTCTGAGGTCCATTGAGACCCAAGTTGGTGTGAGGGATGCTGAGATTGAGCACCTGAGGAATGGGCTAAGCGAGCAACAACCTCAGTCAAGTAACTTTGCTGATGAGGTACTTCGATTGCGTGTCGTTGCAGAGACACATTTTGACAGGCTTTGGAAAGCTAAGCGAGATGGTGCAGACAAGCCGGTGGACCTATATCTCCAGTCCGCCCACTTTCAGGAGAAGATAAATAAGGCTTTCTCGGATGGAGTGCTATGCTCTATTTGCGAGGGTATCGCCGCTGGTTGGATTGATCAGGAGAAAATGGTCCAAGATATGCAAGCAAAGAAGGCGGCGCGATCTCAAGTGAGTGCCGCAAGTGGCAGGCGGAGTCCCGGCATTGTGATGCGTGAACCGACTGCTATACTGGGGCCACCCTCGGGCTAGTTGGGCGATCAGGAGGCGGATGGTGGCGATATTGTAGAGCGTGAGGAGGCTCATATAGATGTCGAGGGTGGGCCGCGCAGCGAGAGTGTTGGTGAGCGAGATGGGGAAGGGGAGCAAGACCGGGTGGGAGATCGAGCAAGGAGTGCTGAGGGCGAGACCTGATTGTGCTTTGTTTATCATTGGTGCTAGCGATAGGCTGACGTTACTTGTTAATACTTTTGTTTTTTTTTTGAACTCATAATCAATTGGTTTGCCTTGTGGCGTGACTATTTTTGCATTGGAAATATTAAAGGTTCATTTAGGCGCTCATTTTCTAGGCGATAGTCCCCGTGCGTTGCATATATTTATTGCTTTGTCGATTTGTTGCTCCATCATTATTGCGGGTTATTAAGGCAACACGATGGTTGGTTGATTTGGGCGGTGGTTTTCCTCTATAAATACGCAGAGGTAGGGAGATGGACTTCCCACATCTTTCTCATGGCGTTTTCTTTGTTTTTCATTGTGCTTCTTCTTCTGAAATCTTTTCTTCCTTTGGTGGTTTGTGTTTCCAGAGCTCTGGGCTTTATAGCTTAATCTCATCCTGGGTAATAGGCTTTATAGCCTAATCTCACAAGGGCTCAGTTTCATGACCTGTTTGGGGATTATGCAATCTGTGCCCCTGGGAAACTGAAAACCCATCCGAGTGAGAGACCCAAGGACTAAGATCATTGGAGGCGTGGCCGGCTACAACGATGGAGATCGGGGCGGTGATAAGGCGGAGAGTGGCGAGGCTAAAGCATGCCCTCCTGATTACACGCATTTATACACGTGTAATTATATCTAAAACACTAGAGTTAAGCTAATCATCAAGTCAATTATTATGTAATTAATCCATTTTTATTTATCGTGTGGGAAATTAACGGAGTTGCGGAAATGAGATAAGAAAGCGCGGAATTAGGACAAATTGGAATATTCCGACAAAAGGACCAAATAGTACAACTGGTCAAGCACTACTAGTCAGCATGGTCAAGAAATGCGGAAGTAAAGTGGAGAAAAGAAATTAATTGAATAAAAGGAACCTTACTTAACCATTAGTTTTAGGGAAAACATCACAAATAGTGTTTAAATTTTAGGTCATTCTACACTTTGGTGTACCAACTTTCATAACTATCAGAATGGTGTATCAAGTTTGCTCCAATATTTCATTTTGGTGTACGCCGTTAAATTTTTCGTTATCTTTGCCAAAAAAAAAAAACTGAAAAAACTAAAGGAAAGATAGAATTTTTTATTTTTTGACAAAGATAACGGAAAATTTAACGGCGTACACCAAAATGAAAGATTGAAGCAAACTTGATACATCATTCTGATAGTTATGAAAGTTGGTACACCAAAGTGTAGAATGGTCTAAAGTTCATACACCATTTGTAAAGATATCTCTTAGTTTTAATCAACCAATAGTTAAGGTCAATCATGTGCTGCATGCTTAGCTTAATTAAATGGGCTTAAAAATTCTTTTAGGCTTCAATATGTGCTGCACGTGATGGCAAGGTGGTTTAATTAAGATGGCTTCCACCTGGTTTCATTTCCAAAACGCATAGCAGCAACTGTTGGGACACGTGCCCATTTCTTGGAGGAGCTCCAATCTCTTGCCCTCATCCTAGCCTTTCTTTTTCTCATAAAGATGTCCAGCCACCCATTCCTTCATGACTTATATATACCACCGCCACCTTGAAGGGGGAGGAGCCGCACTATCAAAACTGAGGCTACCCTCTGGGCTGCTCTCTCTCCCTTCCTTCTCCATTTTTTTCCTTCTTGCCAAGAACCACCCCATCTTACCCATTTTTCTTCTCCTCACCAAGATCTACACCTCCTCACCAAACTTCATTCTCTTCTCCTCACCAATTTCTTCTCCTCAACAAGATCCACACTTTATCACCAAGATCCACCTCACCAAAATTTCATCTTCTCATCAATTTCACAAAATTTAAGGGGAAGCACTTCAAGCATAAGGGGCTTAATCACCACTTGGGTAAAAGGGAGGAATTATAATTTCAAGGCTTGTTATGTATGCTTTTTAGCATTTGTAACTTCTCTTGGTTGTTCTCTCTCTTCTATACTTTTTCCTCTTTTAATTTGAGTGAAATTGGTGAAATTGATGATGTATAGATTTATGGATTGTGAGTAATTTCCTTGTTAGGGGTTAGGGTTGTCTGCCATAACCCGAATTTGATGTAATGGATGATTAATTTAATTTATATATGGAATTTGTTAATTATTGGATGCTTGTGTTTTGAAATAATTGATTAGAATGCATGCTTAGGAATTGTCAACTCTTGAGTATGTGTTTTAATAATCTAGATTAAAATTTAGGGGATGACATCCTTAGATTTTAGAGTTAGAACCCCGATTTAATATTTATGGGAAGTATAAGCATGGTTCACTAAATGATTAGCTTGATCGCAATTATGGTGAGCTTGGTTGCCTAATTCCTCGAACTCTAGGTCTCTTGATGTGAATTAGTGACCCTTGAACCGGCTCTAATTCATGTCAAGTGAGTTCCTATGGCCCTTGAACCGGAGTAGGAATACCATAAAAGGGAATTCCGGCCCTTGAACCTTGAAAAGCCTTGGGTACGGCTTCTACCATCTTTAATAAATTGCATGTAAATCAAATTTGCATCTAGAGCATTGAATTGGGGTTAGGATTCATCCCTAACTACCAATCCCATATCTATATTCATTTTTAATACTTTTCTTTCCTTTATTTAATTTAGTTGTTGATTAAAGTCTCCATTTAAATTCTTGCACTTTAGTTATTAGAAATTTAAAATAACAATTATCGGTGACAATTTCGATTCATTGTAAATAACCACCACTAGGCCTTCAGTTTTGATTAGGCTTTCGTGAAAATCAAAGTCGAGCATTGTTAAGACTTGGTGCCTTAGAGTAGCATTTTTATTTATTTTCTTTTTCTTTTTCTTTGTTTGCTAAGTGTCTTTATTTCCGATTATCCAAAGATTATGGGTTAGCCACTAATCCCCGTGGTACGATAACTTAGGCACAATACTTCCTTATCTTGACACGATTCGTACACTTGCGAGAGTTTATGCATCAGGTCACCCCCTCTCCTTTACTGAGTTTTCGGCCAGCTTGTCAATCCTCCAATTCAGTGATCTTCTTCTAGAGTTCCTTGAAATCCAAAGAATCAGAGTCGAGCGGAGCGGACCTATACCAGACTCGGGGTGCAGGCATTGGTTGTTGTGTGTATATCACATGTTATGGCTTTTGACGCCTCATTTTCATGGTGTATCGCATGCATATGGAGATGTTTCATGCTATACATCGCATTTGTATAGGTGGAGATTCAATATCGCTATTGGCCGCAAAGCTTGTAATAAATTGCCTTTTGTTTTTGTATAGCATGTATATTGTCGTTCTTTGGTTTTGGCATTTTTCTGTATTTGCCCTTTTTCATTGTGGCTGTATCGGTTTTCCACTGGGGGATTTTATTTTAGTTGGTGAGTATTGTGTGATCGTATCGTTCACGTTTATTGGTGAGTATCGCGTACAAATTTCATGCACATTCATGTGCGCTCTATTCTTTGGTTGGCGATACTCGTTCATGTAAATTTGATCGCCATCGGTGACATAAGGGTTTGCAAGCTTCAGCATCGTGTTGTATCAGCTAAACCGGCCATGGGCGATATCTCATTTCTTTTAGAAGACGTAGGCAATTGCGTTTTTTGTAGGAGCCATAGGCGATATCGCATTTGTATCATGAGATGGGTGGTCGTGAAATTCGTTGATTTATGAGACGTAGGCGATCATGTAAAAGTCGTTCATTGGTGATGTTCATTTATGCACATTCATTTGATCACAATTGGCCACACAAGGGTCTGCGAGGGACCGCATCGTGCTGTGTCAGCTAAACCAGCAGTGAGCGATATTACATTTATCTTAGGAGGCGTAGGCGATTGCGTTTTTGTAGGAGCCGTAGGCGATATCGCATTTGTATCAGGAGTCATAGGCGATTCCACGAAATTAGGTAGTGATTGGCGAGATTCATTCGTACGCGCTCATTGGATCGTAATTCGCAACACAAGGGTTTGCGAGGGACAGCATGGCGCTGTGTCAGCTAAACCAACTATAGCTGATATCGCATTTATATTATGAGTCATAGGCGATTGCGTTTATTTGGGGAGATTCGCACTCATTTGATTGCAATTGGCAGCACAAAGGTTTGCGAGGGACAACATCTTGCTGTGTCAGCTAAGCCGGCCGTAAGCGATATCGCATTTATATTAGGAGACGTAGGGATAATCAGGGGTTGCTGTACAGCTTGATTGTGCCTATGGTGTGGTTGTGATAGCCGAGATAAGGCCGTGGCGATATATAGTAATGTGACTGTCTGACCGTGTTTTGGGGCAATTAGCATAAGTTAAAATGACAAGATATTTCATGTGGTGCTCAATGGCATGTCATTAATCACTGCGTGAGGGTAGGTACAAAAGTACATAGATGAGATCGGCGTTCTTAGGGGGGCAGGGATGATAGCGAGATGGAGATGGCGGGGTAAGTGGTGGTGCGCTCTACTTTGGGAAAAACGGAGGTGTTGGGTGTTCCATGGGTGTGGAAGGGTGATCCCGTCTGCTCCTTGCAGGTAGAAGGTGGCGGGTCCGACAGCTTCAACTATTTCATATGGCCCTTCCCATGTTACCTTCAGCCCAGTTGGGGTAGACATTCTCTCCTTCATTACTCAATCTCCAACGGAGTAGGAATACCATGAAAGAGAATTTCGGCCCTTAAGCCTTGAAAAGCCTTGGGTACAGCTTCTACCATTTTTAAAAAATTACATATAAATCGAATTAGCATCTAGGGCATTGAATTAGGGTTAGGATTCATCCCTAACTATCAATCCCATACTTATATCATTTTTAACATTTCTTTCATTTATTTAATTCAGTTTTTAATTAGAGTCTGCATTTAAATTCTTGCATTTTAGTTATTAGACATGCAAATTACTATTTTCGGTGACAATTTCTACTTCATTGTAAATAGTCATCACTAGGCTCATAACTTTGATTAGGCTTCGGTGCAAACCAAAGCCGAGCATTGCTAAGGCTCTTGGTGCCTTAGAGTAACATTTTTATTTATTTTTATTTATGATGATGAAGATGAAGATGATGATGATTAAGATGGTGATGATGATGATGATGATGATGATGATGATGATGATGATGATGATGACGACGACGACGATGAAGAAGACGATGAAGATAATGATGATGATGATGATGATTTAGTCCATCATCACGATTTCTGTTACTCAACAGGTGACTTCTGTTTTTCCCTACTTTTTCTTCAGATGGTTATAAGATCTCTTGGTCATGACTCGATGGGTTATTCTCTATTCTATAACCACTAAATAGAGGCTCACAACGCCTAGCATCCGGCTTTGCTTATTCTCAGTGTTTGGGAAACTCTTTTGTTCGAAATTGTGACCACCCCAGGTTGGTCATCCACATTGAGCGCATCACCAGGGAGAAGGTGAACGGGTCGATGGTCAACGTCGGCATCAACCCCTCGATTCATTTCGATGTTTCATGTATTAGAAACAGACATGAAACAATCGATCCAGTCTGTTGGGTTTTCGAGCAAAGAAATCTAGCAGGAATACAGAAACTGTAAAAGCAAGTAAAAAGCATAAATGCAGCAAACTGTGCTATTACCCCATGGACACTATAAAGCAGAAAATGCAGACATACAGCAAAACTGTAAAGTAGAAAATGCAGAAAAGCTGTAAAGCAGTAATGCAGCAAATCTGTAAAGCAGAAAATGCAGAAATGCAACAAAACTGAAGGCTATAGTTCTTCGAAATCTATGTGGGGAGAAGGGGGTGGCCAAGGTGCCGTCGTCTGTCCACCACACTGAAATCAAACCCAGACCCCCAAAACAAAATGCATACCAATACTGTCACGCCTCGAATTTTGAATAAAGAAATTCAAATCCGAAACGCGAAAACTCATCAATCACAAGAAGACACTTAGAAATTTTTTCCATTAAATCAAGCAACTAAACAAACCGAGCTCACAATGTTAATACCGACTCATTCTTTAGAGTCACATATTACAAAGAGTTTACCATTCAATAAGTAAACACGCTCACCAACTCTCTACACAGCGGAAGACTAATACCAATATACTTCTACTTCCAAGCTACAGAAAGTACGTCTCAGCTTCAACCACAATTAATTGATATTCTAACCTGCACAATAACCCTACACCATGGAATATGCACCGGGTTGAAACAACAAACCCAGTAAGCTTTTTAAGCTCGTATGAATAAACTCAAATAAAATGACTCACATTACGCATGGTTATAATTTCTCAGTTCGTGAGATAATTAAAGCAACAACATTCAACTGCACAAACCCAACCAAACATACAATCACACTAGGTAAAAATTAGTAATCCCTGCATAGTAATTTAGTTCAGGAGAAAAAATTCTCATAATTCAAATCATAGGAACTCCTGCATATAACTTCGTTCAGGAGATCACCAAATTCTCATAATTTCTGCCTTGATTATAGCACTTCCCAGGTTGAGCTCAAATCATAGCAACTCTGGCATATAACTTAGTTCAGGAAATTATATTTAAAATCAAACAATTAGAATGACACGAAAAATAGATAATGAAGTCAAACAGTTCACACTAAAGTCGATGATCACCCTTCAACTGCAAACAAAAGTCGATAGTCGATAATCACCCATCAACTTCGACTAAAGTAGATGATCACCCATCAACTCCCAATAAATCACAAAGTGATAAATCATATTAATCCAACTCACAATATAATATGAAACTCATGTCCCTCTTGGACAACAAAAGAAAGAACCCACACGAACTCTCTTTTAAAAATATGTACTCATGGACACAAGTAACCCATATGCTACCCCTATGACGTACGATGGTAGACAGACTACAGCTCTAACTGATCGTAACCACTCACCCGGCCAAGGGTGTGGTTCCCAATATACTTACCTTAGTCACCACTGTGACACCAGATCTGTAAATTAGTAACTGTCACCACTATGACACTAGATCCATAGATCAGAAAATATTTATAAAGAATCCCACATGACTCAAAATGTTACCCCAACTCGATTATTCTTTCAACACGTCAAATCAAAAATCTCATGATATAACGTATTTCGTACAAAACCACATTCTGAATAATTCATTCATACGCACATCACAATGTCACACCATCTATATATATTTCACGTAATATATATACGTAGCCATTCACGCAGGAATGACCACTAATACCAACCATAGTTCATACATATTAAAACCAAGAAATTCATTTTATACTTAAATTCATTTCTCTTACCAGTGAAAACCAAGAAATTCATTTTATACTTAAATTCATTTCTCTTACCAGTGAACCGCAGCCCTATGAACCGTAGTCGATCGAGTTCATATCATTTGAAAACAAATCTTCATTTACGAAAACAATTTCACAATCATCAATTAATTCTGATAATTAAATAACTCAGTTCGTAAATGAACCACGTGAGATTTACTCACCTCAAAATCCTACTGCATCTTCTCTTCCCACAAAGATAAGGTATCGACTAGTCTCCATCAATCACCTAAGGAATTTACGTCACAACTTAGTACACGAATCGAAAACAATTAAGTGTCGAACCCCCCATTTGCCTTGAAATCTCGAATGTAATGCATATCGAGGCGAAAATTCATCCGAGATCTCCCGAGGTCTTCGGAATACTTATACGATCAACCTATTAAAATTACAAATAAATCGGAAGGTCAAATCCTTCCGAATCGAAATTGATCAAACCGAAAACCCTAAAACTTTGAAAATTCATAACTTGCTCATACGATTTCCAAAAATTACAATCAATATATTGAATTGATCGTATCGATGTGTAGATTAAAAAGAGAAACAGAAGGTATTCCTAGGGTGGCTGGAAGTGGCTGGAAATGACCACCACAGTGGTGCTGCCATCGCCCACCCAAAGTCAAAATTTGACAAAACTTCCAACACAAAAGTTCTTCATCTCAACTCCAATTACAACTTTCATAACTACAACAAACTCAAATTTCAAGTCTAGAGGCCGAAATTTACATCAACAGCCAAATCACCCAAAATCGCTCAAAATCGATCAAATTTGAAATTTGTGTTCCTCGGGTTGAATGAAGATGTGAACCTTGGTGAGTTTGTAAAGCATAGAAGACGAACAAATCCCAATTGGTCTCCCCTCCTAATTTGGCCGGAGTTGGTCGAATTTGAAGAAATGCCAGAAAAATGGTCTGACCTTCTTTGCTTCGATTCATTGTCTATGGTGAATGATAGAATGCAAGGAAAGAATAAAGAGGTTATGCTTCTTCCTGAGTATTTTGAGGCTTTGGTGAAAGGACTGTGCATGGCTAATAGATTTGCAAATGCTATGGAGATTTTGGATATTACGAAGAAAAGAGATTTTGTTGATAAGAATTGTCACGTCCTGAATTTTAGAATGAAATTCAAAATCCGAAACATGAAAATTACCACAACTCAAAATAATCATCCTGAAAATTTCTTTTCTTAACAACCTCACCACACGACGTAAAATCGAAACCGAATTTAGTCTCGGTTAATTATTACAACTCAAATACACAATAATTGGTAAAGCTCTAAATGAGCAAACACACCTCACAACTCGATGAAATAAAAATAACTGCTGTAACACCTAAGCAGCTCGGTCACCTCCCTAGTTATCCTGACCTGCAGGAATATCCACTACACCATTTGAATAGTGTACCGGGAATGCAACAATATAAAACCCGGCAAGCTTATGAAAGCTCGTATGAGTAAAAGAAAGAACGTTTGCTTAATTTAATCATATTTATTTCTACCTAAGTCAACATGCAACCATTCTACAACCACAAAAACCAACAATTCACAATCAATCAACAACTCAACGCCAAACTCCAACTCACATCTTTCTTCACAATACACCATCATCGTATTTATAAAAATACGGTATTCGACAGACTAGAACTCTAACTGAATCGTAGCCCGTCACCTGGCCTAGGTTATGGCATCCGACATATTTATCTTTATCGTATTTCATCAATATGTATACTCTTATACATATTTAGAACGTCCGATAATTATACATACTCAACCAATCGTATCACATCATCCACCAAGGATTAGAGCGTCCGATTACCCCATACTGGTCATTACGCTGACCCTAAATTCACAATATGTACAACTGTATGATTTCACATTAATTAAACCAACTCAACCAACATATATGATATTATTATGAAATTAAAGCATTTGAATATAATCCAAATCATCATTCCAACTCAATCATATCGTCATTCATAATCACGCCAATCAATATATATATTCCACGTAATCATCCACTCAGGGTTGACCACTAATACCATCTATAGTTCACACAAGAAAAATCATGAAATTCATTTGTATAATTAAAATTCATTTTACTTACCTATGGACCGTAGTGATCAAGTCCATGTAATTTTAAAAACAAATATTTTCCACACAATTATCAAAAATAATTAATTTAAGTACTCGGTTCATAATATGAATCACGTGAGATTTACTCAGTAAATATAACTCACAATAATCCAAATACTCTTCAACTCAAGCCGTCAAGTACCTAATCAAGTACGGTCTTTACTTAGCAACGAAGCACGAAATAAACCTAAATGATGATCCAACGGTCGAATTTCAAAATAACGACAATCCAACGGTCGGATTCTAAAATAAAGACAATCGAACGGTCGGATCGAATTTAAACGATGATCCAACGGTTAGATCCTCACGGATTGCCCTTGGAAACATCCTATCAAAATTATACGAAAATCCGAGGGACGACTCTTCATTAATCACCTCCCGAATCACTGTTTTACAATTATACGAAGTTCCATCGGTCGGATCTTCCCCCGTGACCACACAAAGTCATCGGGGTAGTCATATGAACATCATATTAAAATTTGAAGTAAAACCGATGGTGTGATCTCCGTAAATCTCAAATCGAACGTAAACTGTAAAACCGTAAATAGTAACGTCAAAATAGAAATTGACTATTTATCAACTTTTTCTAACATGACCAAGTTATATATCAAAACGCTCGTATGGATGCATAGATCATCGTCCAAATAATATAAACTCAAAATTTGGTCCGACGCGTTGCCACACACGGCGGTCAGACGACGATCAACGTCGGTCAACCACCTCTGATGCAAAAGTCATCAACTACAAACTTTTTCAAAATGAAATTGTGATCAACTTTAATACCCGACTGTTTTCGAGATGAGGTCTAGATCGGACTTTGAAGTTGGATTAATCTCGGCCCTCTTATCAGTCTCCAGATTGAATCAGGGACGTCGAAACCTTCAACTCTTGATCTACCACTGTACACTCAAAATTGTGATGCGAGCCACATATAGGGATGATCAGGAGGAAGAGCACGTCACGAAAATGGGATTGATCGGCCCGTGCACCGCCAGAAAAATGGTTTTCCGGCCGGGTCAGGTTTGGGCTTCGGATAGTGGCTTTGATCCAATACTAGGAGCGGCGGCTGGGTAAGGCGACGGCGGGGATCGACTAGGCGTGAGGTGGCGAAGCAGCTGGGTGCCGGGTCCTGCGACGGCGCGACCGAGAAGGCCGACTTCCAGTCAGGTCGGGTCGAAGCCGGGTCGGCCGAGTGCGAGGCACAGTCGGCCGCGAGAGAGAGAGGGGGGGAGGGCTTTTGTGCAAAAATGAATTTTTTTCGTCCTTAATGACAACTCAGATTTTTTCCACTATTTATAGAAAAATTCTAATTTTCAAATATTCATAACTTATTCATACGAACTCCGAATAATACGTTCTACATATGCACGGACTCGTATCGATGAGTTCTACGACTTTCATGAAGGACGTTTTCCCAAATTTTGAACGTATAAAAAGTCGATTTTCACGACCCCCTAAATATAACAATTATTGAATTAATATAACAATTATTGAATTACATAAATTTATTGTATGAAAATCTGGGTCTTCACTGTCTACCCTCCTTCAAAGAATTTCGTCCCCAAAAAGGTCTTCACTGTCTACCCTCCTTCAAACAACACCTTCACAAGGTCAACCTCCTTCCTACGAAGCTTCTTCGTAGACCTATCCATGATACGAACAGGTTCAACTATAAATATCACATCAGTGTTTACTTCAATCACACCATGATCAATCACGTGAGACTCATCTCGAACATACTTCCTGAGCATAGACACATAGAAGACATCGTGCACACCCCGACATGCTAACAGGTAAAGTAAGTCGATATGCCAAGTTTCCAACCCTTTCCAGAATCTCAAAGGGTCCAACATACCTCGGTGCGAGTTTTCCCTTCTTGCCGAATCTCATCACACCTTTCATAGGTGAGACCTTCAAGAACACATGATCGCCTGTCTCAAACTCTAAAGGTCTCCTCGTCAAGTCAGCATAACTCTTCTGTCTACTCTGAGCGGTTCGGATTCTGTCCCGAATAGTAGTGACCTTCTCTATAGTCTCCTGTACAATCTCAGGACCGATGAACCCTTTATCCCCTGCTTCCGCCCAACAGATAGGAGTCCTACATGGCCTACCATAAAGGGCCTCATATGGAGCTATACCGATACTGGAGTGATAGCTGTTGTTGTAGGCAAACTCTACCAATGATAGATGATCTGCCCAACTTCCCTTAAAATCCATAACACAAGCTCTAAGCATATCCTCCATCACCTGATTCACTCTCTCGGTCTGCCCATCTGTCTGTGGGTCAAATGCAGTGCTCATAGCAAGAGATGTACCAAATGCCTTATGGAACCTATGCCAGAATTCTGAAGTGAAACGAGCGTCACGATCAGAGACAATCGTCACTGACACTCCATGAAGCCTCACTATTTCCTTCACATACAACTTACACAACGCATCCCCTAAGTAAGTTTTTGCCACCGGAAGAAAGTGTGCTGACTTAGTCAACCAGTCAACAATCACCCAAATCGAGTCATAACTTTGTCTGGACCTAGGCAATCAAGTCACAAAGTCCATGGAGATATCTTCCCACTTCCAAACAGGGATCGGTAAGGGATTCAACATCCCCGCAGGTCTCTGATGCTCTGCCTTCACCTGTTGACAGGTAAGACACTTCGACACATGTTCTGCCACATCCCTCTTCATACCATACCACCAAAACTGCCTTCGTAGATCCATATACATTTTTGTACCTCCTGGATGTATAATGTGTCGAGACCTATGTGCTTCCCGCATGATCTCCTCTCTGAGGTTATCAACACTCGGTACATATAATCTCCCTCGAAATCTCAACCCTCCATCTGTCCCAATCATCCACTCAGAAGGGCCCTCCACATCCAGGTCAGCAGTCATCTTAGCCATCCTTGCCTGAACAAACTCATCAAGTGTCTGACCCTGAATGATCCTGGAGATCAAGGTGGGCTGTAAGGTGATACTACCGAGAAAGATTCCCTGTCCTGCTCCTGAGGGCATAAGATCAAACTCTGATGCAGCCTCTAACATGCGCCACTCTCGTACCATAATAGCTGCCATGATCACTCGAGGTTTCCTACTCAAAGCATCCGCCACTACATTCCCCTTTCCGGGATGATACTCCAAGGTGAAATCATAGTCCTTAATGAGCTCCATTCATCTTCTCTGCCTCATGTTCAATTCCTTCTGGGAGAATAGATACTTCAAACTCTTATGATCAGAAAAGAGTTCAAATTTCTCACCATAATGATAGTGTCTCCAAATCTTCAAGGCAAACACCACTGCTGCTAGCTCTAGATCATGAGTGGGGTAATTCCGCTCATGTACCTTCAACTGTCTAGAACCGTAAGCAACAACGCTACCATTCTGCATCAACACACACCCCAAACCCTGATGAGATGCATCAACACACACTAATCCACCACCACTAGTAGGAATAGTCAACACCGGAGCTGTAGTCAATCTAGTCTTCAGCTCATTGAAAGCCTTCTCACACTCATCCGACCATACAAACTGAGTGTCCTTCCTGGTCAATTTGGTCAAAGCCGAAGCAATACCAGAAAACCCTTCAATGAAACGCCTGTAGTACCCTGTCAATCCAAGGAAGCTACGGATTTCAGTAACAGTAGTAGGGCGACTCCAACTCATCACTGCTTCAACCTTAAAAGGATCCACAGAAACTCCATCCTTCGAGACCACATGACTAAGGAACTTGACTTCACTCTGCCAGAAATCGCACTTCTCAAACTTGGCAAATAGTTTCTGCTCTCTCAACGTCTGTAGTACGATCCGCAGATGCTTCTCATGCTCACCTGATGACCTTGAATAAATCAAGATGTCATCAACGAACACCACCACAAACTGATCCAAGTAGGGACTGAACGTGCGGTTCATCAAGTCCATAAATGTTGCAGGTGCATTCGTGAGACTAAAAGCCATGACAAGAAACTCAAAATGTCCATATCTGGTCCTGAACGCCGTCTTTGGAATATCTTCATCCTTCACCCTTAACTGGTGATATCCATATCTCAAATAAATCTTTGAGAACACAGTAGCCTCCCCGAGCTGATCGAACAAATCATCAATCCTAGGTAAAGGGTACCTGTTCTTGATGGTTACTTTGTTCAGCTGTCGATAATCCACACATAACCGAAGTGAATTATCCTTCTTCTTCACGAACAACACTAGTGCGCCCAAGGGAGATACACTAGCCTGAATGAACCCTTGTGCAAGTAAGCCCTCAATCTGAACCTTCAACTCCTGAAGTTCAGCTGGAGCCATTCGATATGGTGCTTTCGACACAGGTGAAGTACCTGGTATCACATCAATGGAGAAGTCCATTACCCTTTTCGGGGGTAACCCAGGGATCTCCCGAAACACGTCAGCCTACTCTGAAACAACAGAAATCCCTGTAATCTTCGAAGTACTACTCCCTGATTCAATATGAGCCAAAATCCCTGCCCTCATGGCGATGTCAGACTTCAGACAACGGTAATGAAATACCGGTTGTCCCGGAACATGGAAGGACACAATCATCCTAAAGCAATCAATAACGGCATGATTCGGGCTCAACCAATCCATACCTAAAATCACATCATACGTGTGATCCGGAATCACAATCAAAGATGCAGAGAACTTTCTGCCACCAATCCCAATAGGGCAATCATCACAAAACATGCTAAGCTCAAGAGACACACCGAGAGGTGATGTAACACATAATGATCTAGTCAGAGGCATAGCTATCAAACCCAAAACATTCACAACTGAACTAGATATGAAACAGTACTCTAGCAAGATAGTGATAAACAGATAAGGTACCTTTCACTCCCGTGCCTGCCTGACCGATGGCAAAGACTCTAGCAGGTGCAGGTGGTAGCTGCCTCTGCTGGTTACCCTGCACTCTACCCTGATTTCGGGGACACTTCCTAGCCTGATGCCCTGCCTGTCCACAGCTGTAGCATATCCTACCCCGAGGTTTCGTGCACGCACGAGAGATGTGGCCCGGCTCCCCACAGTTAAAGCACTTCACCGGAGCTGCTGGTGCTATCTGCCTAATAGGCATAGCCTGAACAGGAGGAGCTACTGCTGCCCTAGTTGGAGCCTGATGCAGGAACTGAGTTCTCTGCCTCTTCCAGAACCCACCTCTGAAGTCTCTAGCTCTACTGCTTCCTGCTATGGCCTTTCCCTTTCCCTGGAAGTTTCTCTCAGCAGACTCCTTCTCTCTACGAATCAGGTTCTGCTGCTCAATGATCTGTGCCTTAGCCAAGATCTCTCTCTTGGTCTTCAGCTCCAAGATGGCCACATCACGCTCAATCGAAGGACTCAACCCTCTCTGAAACTTCTTGGCCAAGTCCTCATCCTCCATCTGCCTCACATACTTGTACAGTCTGGAAAACTCCGCATCATACTCGATTACGGTCATCTTCCCCTGTACCAGTGCAAGGAACTCTCGTTCCAACCTCTCCTTCACTACTGGTGGAAAGTACTTCTCCCTGAATAGCCTCTCGAAGCCGTCCCATGTCAAAGTAGACACCTCAATGCTCCTCTATGTGACGTTCCACCACACCCTAGCCTCATCCTTCAGCATGAAAGCGGCTAGCTGCCTCTTGTCGGTCTCTGTGCAATCAAGCAGATCAAAATAAGTCTGCAAATCCTCTATCCATCGATCCGCCACCATATAATCAGTGCCTCCTCCAAACTTGGTTGCTCCCAAGCGAGTAATTTCTCTTGCTAGCATCAGCAAGCGGGCAGGATTATCAACCACGGGCATGGGAGGAATAGGCTGATCCTCATAAGGTGCCTCTACCTCCGTCTCGGATGCTTCTTCGACCAGAGGGGCCCTACCCCTTCCTCAGCCTCTACCCCTGCCACGAGGTCTGCCTCTACCTCGACCTCTGGCTTCGTTTCCCTCAATCTCCATTACCTAATAAGCATGATATACTTGATTAATACACGCATAACCCTTAAACAAAGCATAAGTCAAATGCAAGTCCATATTAACCAAGGACTACGCATACAAGACAACGCCTAACGTTCTTAAGACATGCTAACGTTCCTAGCCAACCTAACGCTCTCACATACCCAATGACATCATCAATACCGAAAAGCACACGATGGGGATCCGCTGCAGACGAGCCATCACTCGGTAAGTATTGACATATCACCAAATATGTACCTTACGCTCTGATACCAAACTATCACGTCCCGAATTTTAGAATAAAATTCAAAATCCGAAACATGAAAATTACCACAACTCAAAATAATCATCCTGAAAATTTCTTTTCTTAACAACCTCACCACACGACATAAAATCGAAACCGAATTTAGTCTCGGTTAATTATTACAACTCAAATACACAATAATTGGTAAAGCTCTAAATGAGCATACACACCTCACAACTCAATGAAATAAAAATAACTGCTGTAACACCTAAGCAGCTCGGTCACCTCCCTGATTATCCTGACGTGCAGGAATATCCGCTACACCATTTGAATAGTGTACTGGGATTGCAACAATACAAAACCCGACAAGCTTATGAAAGCTCGTATGAGTAAAAGAAAGAACGTTTGCTTAATTTAATCATATTTATTTCTACCTAAGTCAACATGCAACCATTCTACAACCACAAAAACCAACAATTCACAATCAATCAACAACTCAACACCAAACTCCAACTCACATCTTTCTTCACAATACACCATCATCGTATTTATAAAAATACGGTATTCGACAGACTAGAGCTCTAACTGAATCGTAACCCGTCACCTGACCTAGGTTATGGCATCCGACATATTTATCTTTATCGTATTTCATCAATATGTTTACTTTTATACATATTTAGAACGTCCGATAATTGTACATACTCAACCAATCGTATCCCATCATCCACCTAAGATTAGAGCGTCCGATTAACCCATACTGGTCACTACGCTGACCCTAAATTCACAATATGTACAACTGTATGTTTTCATATTAATTAAATCAACTCAACCAACATATATGATATTATCATGAAATTAAAGCATTTGAATATAATCCAAATCATCATTCCAACTCAATCATATCGTCAATCAAAATCACGCCAATCAATATATATATTCCACGAAAATATATATATTCCACGTAATCATCCACTCAGGATTGACTACTAATACCATCTATAGTTCACACAAGAAAAATCATGAAATTCATTTGTATAATTAAAATTCATTTTACTTACCTATGGACCGTAGTGATCAAGTCCATGTAATTTTAAAAACAAATATTTTCCATACAATTTACCAAAAATAATTAATTTAAGTACTCGGTTCATAATATGAACCACGTGAGATTTACTCACCTCGAAATTCCCGCTGCGTCTTCAGTAAATATAACTCACAACAATCCAAATGCTCGTCAACTCAAGCCGTTAAGTACCTAATCATGTACGGTCTTTACTTTGCAACGAAGCACGAAATAAACCTAAATGATTATCCAACGGTCAAATTTCAAAATAACGACAATCCAACGGTCGGATTTTAAAATAAGGACAATCAAACGGTCGGATCGAATTTAAACGATGATCCAACGGTTAGATCCTCACGGATCGCCCTTGGAAACATCCTATCAAAATTATACGAAAATCCGATGGACGGATCTTCACTAATCGCCTCCCGAATCACTGTTTTACAATTATACGAAGATCCATCGGTCGGATCTTCACCTGTGACCACACAAAGTCATCGGGGCAGTCATATGAACATCATATTAAAATTTGAAGTAAAACCGATGGTCTGATCTCAGAAAATCTCAAACCGAAGGTAAAATGTAAAACCGTAAATAGGAACGTCAAAACAGAAATTGACTATTTATCAACTTTTTCTAACATGACCAAGTTATATATCAAAACGCTCGTATGGATGCATAGATCATCGTCCAGATAATATAAACTGAAAATTTGATCCGACGCGCCGCCACACGCAGCGGTCAGACAGTGGTCAACGTCGGTCAACCACCTCCGATGCGAAAGTCATCGACTACAAACTTCTTCAAAATGAAATTGTGAACAACTTTAATACCTGACTTTTTCAGAGATGAGGTCTAGATCGTCCTAGATCGGACTTTGAAGTTGGATTAATCTCGGCCCTCTGATCAGTCTCCAGATTGAATCAGGGACGTCGAAACCTTCAACTCTTGATCTACTACTCTACACTCAAAATCGTGATGCAAGCCACATATAGGGATGATCAGGAGGAAGAGCACGTTACGAAAATGGAATTGATCGGCCCGTGCACCGCAGGAAAAATGGTTTTCCGGCCGGGTCAGGTTTGGGCTTCGGATAGCGGCTTCGATCCAAGCCTAGGAGCAGCGGCTGGGTGAGGCGACGGCGGGGATCGACTGGGCGTGAGGTGGCGAAGCGGCTGGGTGCCGGGTCCGGCGACGGCGCGGCCTGGTAGGCCGACCTCCAGTCGGGTCAGGTCGAAGCCGGGTCGGCCGAGTGCGAGGCACAGTCGCGCGCGAGAGAGAGGGGGGGGGGGGGGCTTTTGTGCAAAAATGAATTTTTTTCGTCCTTAATGACAACTCAGATGTTTTCCACTATTTATAGAAAAATTCTAATTTTCAAATATTCATAACTTATTCATACGAACTCCGAATAATACGTTCCACATATGCACGGACTCGTATCGACGAGCTCTACAACTTTCATGAAGGAAGTTTTCCCAAATTTTTAACGTATAAAAAGTCGATTTTCACAACCCCCTAAATAACGTTCGTTTTCGAAAATAAAATCATTCGAAACCAATTTTCTCAACCCACGACAATCCAAATAATCCCAAATATCATAATTCAATTAATATAACAATTATTGAATTACATAAATTTTTATTGTATGAAAATCTGGGTCTTCACAAGAATGTTTACGGGATTATTACTTGAGAAAGAATGATGTTTCTAGAGTTGATCTGTTTTTATAGTATGAAAGAATCTGGATATTTACCTACTGCTTCTACCTACATTAAACTGACGCAGTAGCTCTTCAATGTGAATGAGTATCAAAAAGGCTGTGACCTGTATGATGTGATACTTGAAAGAGGAGTGTAATATAATGCCAGCTCAAATACTTCCGTTTTTGAAATATGTATATATTCCAGTTTGGTTAAAATACCAGATTTTACAACATGTAATATGACAACATATTCTGCAAATATTTGTTAAAATTCAAGGCAAAAAAAAAAAAAAAGTACAGACCCGCAGTATCGCGTGGGCGAACCTTCTAGTTTTAGCTATATAGAAAGAGGAAGAGGGAAGAAAGCATGATAAGCAGGCTTTGATAAACAGCACTAAGGACTAATACTCAAGCAGGACTAACTACACTCACAAGATAACAGAGATATGAGATTTAAAGATACGAAACAAAAAATTATAATTTTAACTAAAGGGCTGCCAAACAAGCAAATTTGGGCACTTGAGTTTCTAGCTAAAACCCTAGAAATTAAAGCCATCAACTGATGAATACAACAGTCTCACATGCACCCAATTAAAACAACATACAACTAAATCACTTTAGTACAGAACTGAAAATGAAACCAGATAGATTAGTGTAGGCTTGAAGTGTAATTTCCAGGAAACAAGAACAAAGATCAGACATACCAAGTCACAGAAATTCTTTCTTATCAAGCGCAAGGGAAACTAACATCTTGCTACTACTACCACCAGATTGCATATATTCCTCTCATATGTTACATTCCAGCAAATCATATTAGCATTACATATTACTGAGAAGTAGCTTTACATTCATATGTTACATATTAGAATACATGGCTGCTCTAAACGGACAGAATTAAATGTAGGAATTCTGCTCTAACATATAGAATTAAATGGCTACTCTAATCTACTCTAATGATTCAAGAGATCAAATATCAAACTCAAACTCTAACACATCCAATCGCAGATCATTCAAACTGAACACAACCTATTCCAAGCAATCAAAAATTGTTGCAGAACTGATACATTATCAACACATCCAATTTCCAAAGTAACAAAAACTCATAAAAAAGAAAAGAAAAGAAATTGCTACCTGAGATGATGAAGATGATTTATGATGGCACCATCACCAGAGCACCAGCATGGGTATTGGGTATTAGACTGTTGGGTAATCAGTTTACAACCTCACCTTCTCGCTAATTCATCAAGCACCCTTTCGTAACACGGCTCTAGATTTCCATCCTTGGTAGTTATTGGACAAACCCCTGAATACCTTTATCTTCGAGTATGGAGTGAAGTTAAAATATATCGGTTTGCCAATCTTAGCACAATTGTAGAGATAACGAAAATCCGACATCCCTAAAGAGACCCCCTATTTGCAATTGTTGATCAAAAATGCAGATAAAAGGAGGTAAGCATACAGACTGAGTTGGAGTGGATGCAGACCCAGAACTGACCACGTGTGTTGGAAGATAGGGCGAATGGGAAACCTGATACACCTCAGATACTGGGGAGATAAAATTATGGCACCATATGGCACATTTGCCAGTATACATGTTGGCATCTATAGGAATAGGTGAAAGCTTGTCTGATTTCAGGATGGAGTACTCTTCAGTATACTTTTCTATGTGGTGATTTTTCGGCCTCCAGGGCACTGATTCTCCAACTCACTCTAGAGTTTTCTTTTGGACTCCAGCCGAATCAGTGAACTTGATTCGAACCATGAGAGCAGGAAACAAAAACTATAAAGAATAAATGGGGAGTGATCACATTCCTGGTAGCCTAGACGTGATCTGAAGGCGGATTTCAGCACTAAGGACGACGGGGCGTGGGATTCAGTGTAGAGGCATGATGGTCAGCGCGGTAAAACTAGACCAGTTCAGAACTCCGAGTTGAGGGATCGGTAGCTGGATTGGGGTCGTGATGCTTCTGGCTTCATCTGAAGGTGGATGAGAAGAATTAATCAAGAGCTAGGTCATTTTATAGGGGCATGAGAACGTCAGGGCATGAAGCAATTCAAAAAGGACACCATAAATCTCGCTGCATGCCGGATCAGGAAGGAATTGGGTTAGACAGATGTCGGGTCAACCGAAATCAGGTCGAGCACTGTTGGGCTGGAAACTGGGTCGAAATCCAGATTTGGGTGGAACTGGGTCATATCCGGGTCAAGTATGAACCATTTCAGCTCAATATAATTGGGCTTAGGCCTAAGTTAGGGTCAGACTAGGTTTCATCTTATAATCGAGTTCTAGTCTGAAAAGGTTGGATTCGATATGGGCTTAGAGAACTTTCTTAGCAAATTTCTTCTAGACTAGTGTCCAAAGGAGAGGCTTCGGTGTCTATAGAAGAAATTTGACTTTTAGAAAATTTTCTCTTAGGATGGGTATCCAATGAGAAAATTTGGGGACATTATAGGGGTGGTCAAACCATTTTAGACTTGCAATTATGATGAATAATTAGTCATGAATACGATAATGACTACGGCCATATGTATGGCAATCATTGCGACTCTAAATACAATGACTGTACAACAATAAGTGCACGATGATTATAATCATAAGTGTTGTAATCATGACGGTCATAAGTGCGGCAATGATGATGACTTACCGACCAAGTAAGCCTCCACTTATATATAGGGGACTTGCCAGCTAGGTAAGACAAGGGATCCCGACTTATTCTACTTTACTCGACTAAGAAACGTACAGACTTAGACACCGGAGGGTTTTCTACAGGTACGCCCTCCTCTTTGACACGACGATCAAACTCCAAGTCAACGCTTAAATGAAGCATCTCGTTCATTCTTGGTTGGCTCCTGCTCCAGTCAGTATTCATTGTTGAGTCAAAATCCTCTTTAAAATTTTATAAGCATAAGAAGTCTGTGAGACGGTGGTAGCAATTGGGCCTATTGCACCGACTCCTGTATAGTGGATCAGGTTCACACACGTGTATAAATAAACGCTCTCAGGGTTGGCACTTGGCGAACACAAAGGGATGAGGCGCGTCGATCCCTTGCACGAGTGTCAATTCCTACGCTCAACACATACATAGACAATACTGTAAACAGTTTTTGTAGTTTTTTAATATAAAACTAATTATGTTCCATTGGAAAACATTATTAAGGCCCCAGTAGTCTGCATATCCTTCTTCATCTTCATATCCTTCTTCATCCCCATCCATATTCACATCATCATCCTCATTATCATGATCATCATTATGACTGGTGATGAACAATATAACCTTCAACCATATCAATTTTTCTTCTATGTGCTTGATATGCCTCAAAAGCTTTTTCACTGTTGTTGTCAGCTGAACCACCTTTTGTGTCATGGAAGGACTTATTGATTTATCACTCTCATAAGAATGGATGAGTTCCTTTCGAGGACCATATATACTCCAGACAGCGAATGTCACTACCCTTTGCAACAACGCATTTTCCATGATAATGCATATTGGTAAGGTCATGAACCTTCATAATGATTACCCTTTCTGAATTCGATTTCCAACATTAATTGTATTTTGTGTTTGAAATAACAAGACATATTAAATATACAGTTAGTATAATAAATGATCGAACTCTAAAACAAGAAAGATGAATACATATACCACATAGACTTCATCAATAAGAAAATCATCACAAATCCTCTCCCATTAATCTATTGATCATTCACCAAAGAGATTTTCTCCAGGTTGGTGTGCTTGAGCATATTCAATATCATGAGCATACTTTTTAAAATGTCTTATGCAACTTGTTTCTCCAAGATTCACACACCTTGGCCTTCTTCTTCTCAAGAAATATCCTCAGCTCCAGGTCTGTCCAATTGAACTCAAAATTAGTTTGCAATTAAAGTAATAAAAGAATTACCTAATTAGACAAAAATTAAATCAAAAAGACATTATATGTCACCATTAGTTCCTCTTTGATATCACAAATGTCAAGATGTTGGGTTTTCTTGCAATATTAGGATTCCTTGTAGTTAGGTTCTTTGCTTTCTATTTGAATAATCCCTATTAAGTAGGCTTGTTTTTTGTTTTTGTTTTTTTTTTGACTTGTTCTCAAAACACTTTACCACATTCTTAGTTAGTGTAAAACGTGAGCTGCGCATTTACTTCAGTTAGGATTGTAAGGATATTTATTAGCCAAAGTTGTTCTTCAATAATAAGTCATTCTCCTAGTTTATTTGTGTTCGTAGTCCTTTCAACTTGGATCACAACATTCTGGTATCAGAGCGCTCACTGGGCCTGAAGAAACAAAGCAGCAGCTTTTGTGATTTGCAGCAGCAAGAGAGATGAGAACTGAAGGAAATTTTGTCCAACCTGCCATTCCTCATTTTGATGGTCATTAAGACCATTGGACCATATAAGAGTCTGGTGGAAACTGGTTTTATTGAGCCAGAGAGAGGAGTAGTGGTGACAAATGCGCAATAGAAGAGGCTTGATGAGGTGAAGCTAAAAGACTTGAAGGTGAAGAACTACTTGTTTCAAGCCATTGATTGAATTATTCTAGAAACCATCCTCCAGAAGTACACGTCAAAATAGATATGGGATTCCATGAAGAAGAAGTATGAAGGGAATGAAACAGTGAAGTGGTCCATTCTTTAAGCACTTCGTAAAGAGTTTGAAACTCTCGAAATGAAGTCTGGTGAGGGTGTTTATGACTACTTTTCCAGAGTGATGTCTGTTGCTAAAAAAATGAGGGTTCATGGTGAACAAATGAAGGATGTTACAGTGGTAGAAAAGATACTTCGAACATTGAGCGAAAAATTCAACTATATTGTTTGTTCAATTGAAAAGTCAAAGGGCATTGATCGTCTCTCACTCGATGAAATGCAAAGTTCTTTGATTGTTCATGAGTAGAAGTTCCATAGACATAGAGGAGAAGAGCAAGCTCTGAAAGTCATCTATGAAGATAGATTATGAGGAAGAGGTCGTGGATCGTTTAAAGGAAGAGGGAGAGGCAGAGGAAACCAAGTTTTTCACAAAGCTATTGTGGAGTGCTACAAATGTCACAAGTTTGGACACTTCTAGTATGAATGTCTCAGTTGGGCCAAGGATGCCAACTATGCTGAGCTTGGAGAAGAAGAAGAAGAAATATTGTTGATGTCCTATTTTGAGAAGAATGAAGCTAAAAGAGAGGATGTTCGGTTTTCGGATTCGAGGTGCAGTATCCACATGTGTGAAGATAAAGCTCTATTTTGTGATTCCAATGACAGCTTTAGGCATATGGTGAAGCTAGGGAACAACACAAGAATGTCAGTGATGGGAAAAGGCAATGTTGTTTGAAGAATAATTTACTGAGAGGTCTGGCAATCCACATTCAACATGGGAAGTGTAGAATCTGTCATCCTGAAAAGGGCTTGATCATTCAAACTGAGATGTCTACCAATAGAATGTTTGTTTTGTTAGCTTTGTCAAAACCAAAGAAGTCTGCCTGCTTTCACACAACTACACAAGACCCATCAAATCTCTAGCATTGCAGAAATGGACATTTGAGGGCTAGTTTAGGATTGCTGTGACTTTTAAAAAAAACTGATGCTGCTGTGTTGTGAGAATAATCAGCTGTTAATTAAAACAGTTTCGTGTTTGGTAAATAATATTTTTAAAAGTGCTATCAATATATAAAACAATTTCAGAGCGTGTTTTGATCCACAACAGCTTCTAAAAGCAACATTTGGGCTGCTTCTAAAATCTGCTGCCAGTGACATAATTTTCAATTAAAGCTTTTTTTATTTATTTAATAAACACAATAATATCTATAAATTTAAACAAAAACTGATTTTTTTTTAAAAGCAAAGCAATCCCAAACGGGACCCAAGTCATAAGGGCCTGAGAACTCTTCAAAGTAAGAAGATGGTGTGTGGACTACCATAACTCGAAGCTTCATCAACTATGTGCACTGGTTGCATGGTTGGAAAATAACACAAAGATCCAATCCCAAAGAAGAGCACTTGGAGAGCATCTCAAAAGCTTCAACTTATTCATGCGGACATATGTGGACCTATCACACCTATCTCAAACAGTAAGAAGAGGTATCTAATTTGTTTCATTAATGATTTTAGTTGGAAAGCATGGATTTACTTTTTGGTTGACAAGTCAGAAACCTTAATTACTTTCAAATATTATAAGAGTTGTGTTGAGAAGGAAACAGGCTTCTATATTAAATGTCTGCACACTGATTGTGGGTGTGAGTTCACCTTGTAGGAATTCAATGATTTCTGTAAGGAGAGTGGCATCAAGAGGCAATTAACTGCAGCATATACTCGGGCAACTAAATGGAGTTGCAAAAAGGAAGAATAGGACCATCATGAACATGGTTCGAAGCATGCTTTCAGAAAAGAAGATGCCAAAGACATTGTGGCTAGAAGCTGTCAACTGGACAGTGCACATTCTAAACTGAAGCCCCACTCTAGCAATCAAGAACATGACCCCAGAGGAGGCTTGGAGTGGAGCCAAGCCTTCGGTTGAACACTTTTGGGTGTTTGGCTGCGTTTCATGTACCTGATGTCAAGAGAACGAAGTTGGAGGACAAGAGCTTTACTTGTGTGCTATTGGGAGTTAGTGGGGAGTCTGAAGCTTATAGACTCTATGATCCAAGAGCAAAGAAGATGTAATTTTTGAAGAAAATATGTTTTGGGATTAGGATAAGAGTTATGAAGAATAGATGGTGCATGTTTTAGAGTGGGGATATGATGAGGGAAATGCTACTGTGAATGGCATAGGTGAGGTTAAGAGTGTAGATGATATTGATGGAGAAGAGGTGGAGAATGTCTCCCCAGATCCTGGGAATGAAGAAAGGGCTAGAAGGCCACCGATTTGGATGAATGATTATGAAAGAGGTGAGGGTCTCTCAGAAGAAGACGATAAAGCTAATCTAGCAATGTTTGCTTCAGCTGGTCCATTATAGTTTGAAGAAGTTGTGATGAGTGCGAAGTGGAGAGAAGCTATGGATGCGGAGATAAAAGCAATAGAAAGGAATGATACTTGGGTACTAACTGACTTACCAGCAGGGGCAAAGAAGATTGGTCTCAAATGAGTTTATAAAACGAAGATGAATGAAAATGGAGATATAGTCAAGTACAAGGTGTGTCTGGTGGTAAAAGGCTATGCATAACAACATGGAGTTGACTATACAGAGGTATTTGCACTTGTGGCAAGGATGGATACAATTCAGATGATCATTGCACTTGCAGCTTAAAAGGGTTGGACAATCTACCAACTTGATGTGAAATTAGCCTTTCTCCATGGTGAGCTAAGTGAAGAGGTGTTTGTTGAGCAACTAATGGGCTATGAGCAGAAAGATAGTCCACACAAGGTACACAAGCTCTATATGGACTTAAACAAGCTCCACGAACTTGGTCTAGTCGTATAGAAGCAAACTTTGTGAATAAAAGCTTCGAAAGGTGCCACAGTGAGCATACTTTGTTTGTCAAGACCAGCAAGGGAGGCAAAACTTTAATTGTTAGTTTGTATGTTGATGACCTTATTTTTACTGGAATGATGAATCAATGTTTCACGAGTTCAAGAGGTCTATGATGCGTGAATTTGATATGACTGATTTGAGGAAGATGAGGTATTTTCTTGGTGTTGAAGTGTTGCAGAGGGCTGATGGCACTTACATAGTCATAAAAAGTATGCTTTAGATGTGTTGAAGGGGTTTAGAATGGAGGAGAGCAATTCGGTTCATAATCCTATTATTCCAGGTTTCAAAGTTTCTAAGGATGAGAAAGGAGTCAAAGTGGATGCA
This sequence comes from Rosa persica, assembly GCA_025331145.1. Taxonomy (NCBI): domain Eukaryota; kingdom Viridiplantae; phylum Streptophyta; class Magnoliopsida; order Rosales; family Rosaceae; genus Rosa; species Rosa persica. The sequence goes on from WFKR01000004.1 coordinate 17,732,596, forward strand.
ACATTTTACAAGCATGTTGTAGGGAGTCTTATGTATCTAACAGCGACTAGACATGACTTGATGTTTGTGAGTTTGATTAGTAGGTATATGGGAAATGTTCTAAAACTCGGCCGCCTAGCCCACCTAGGCGCTGGGGAGCAGCTCTCTGACTCGAGTAGTGGTAAATTGGCGGGGTTAGGCATGATGGAGTTGGGCAGTCGCTGAAGAGGCCTAAGCATGCGCCTGGGCGGTTGGGCATTAGGTGTTAGGCAGCTTGTTGACTAATAAAGCGGTGGTGAACCAAACGAATTTGGCCCCGGAGGAGGTGATCGATGGATGCAACCGACGACATAGATCTCGGTCATGATCCCCAAAGTCCCTGGCAAGGAAAATTGGACAAGACAGTTGAAGAGGAACCAGTCGTTCCAATTTGGGTTCTCGTCTCCAAATTTGCCAATGTAATCTGTTGGGTCTATGTTGAATAGGGAATGTCAGAGTAATACTTACAGTAAAATTGAGTGAGAGTGAGTTGTGATGGTGGAAGCCAAGCGAGTCCACGAGTTCTTGAGCAAGTGGTTCATAGCCATGGCAGCGGAGATAACAAAGGAGAGAAGACTGTAACTTATCGAGAGTCTGAGAGTGTTTCTTTGATATCCTATAATATTGAGATTTTTTGATAAATCTCTTGGTGGCCATGAGATCATGTGTTCGAATGTCATTGCAATCTGGGAATAATATATTCTTATTTATTAACAATAAGTCTATATATCTATATATTATATATATATATAATTATATATACACGCTTATTTATATTTTTATATGTTACAAAATAAATTAAACATTAAATAAATAAAACCGCCTAGGTGGCCAGGGGACTAGCGCCTAGCGATTTTTTGAACCTTGTATATGGGAAAGCCAACTGAGCTCCACTTGCAAGTTGCAAAGAGGGTATTGAGATATTTGAAATGCACAACAAATCTTGGGATTTCTATAAGAAGAGAGAGAACAAAGTGTTTATGTGTGAGAATACGGGAAGTAAGTATGAAGCATGATAGAGAGAGAGATAGTGACACGGGCATGTATAGTGGTTCACTTTCCCCATGAGGTAAGGCTACGTCTACTTAGATATTTCATTATGAGTGAGGCTAAGTAGGGTTGGTAATATACAAGTATGAAGACCATGGATCTCATCCTATTCTAAGAAGGGGTGGACTCCCCTTTATAGGCTTACAGCTAAATATAATGCCGCCAAGTATGAGTGACGACCTTGTTAAACTCCCTACCCATTCCAGTCCCCTAACTCCATAAGCAAGAAGGGATTATTTGGGTCTTGTGAAGTTTCCATGACAGGTTGGTACCAGGGGGGCCCATCATCAAGCTAGTACCTGCAAATAAGATGTTTACAAAGAGCATATGGATTGTACGATGGCAACCTAAGTGACGTTTGAGTCAAATGCATTAAGGTGCATAGATGGTTGTATGAAATGTATATTACACATTATGTGGATGCTGGTATTGTCAAACGTTAATACAACGTATGTGTCTAAAATGTATCTGGTTATGATAGCATACGAAGTGCATATGTTGCAAAGATGTGTGATGAACACGATGACACATACATAATGATATGTATATGTTGTATGCATATGATGCACATGTGTTAGGATCAGGAGTGTTGTTACTCGCCGAGTCCCCCAAGTCATGTAGTTAGTAAAATGAAAGTGTGGACTTGGGTTACGCTCGAGGATGTCGATGAGGCTGAGCATAAAGCTCCGGTATCGAACTAACCATTGGCTATACTAGCAAGACTATGGCATGGCCATGGTAGTCCCCCGAGTATAGGTTTAGAGGAAGGAACTTTAACTTACTTAACCCGAACGTATAAGTCATAACTCGATTGTTTGGCTCATATGTTACTGGAATGTAAGAGTTGGGTTCGCTCATGTCAAACGGGTGATAGGTTGTGTGAGTTTTGTCCTATGGTCTTATTAATGGGATGTAGAAAGAATTTAATTGTTGTGATCAACAATAGGTGAAAATTTCAATATTTTCATTAATAGACCATAACACAAAACTCACATGTATCGCTAAGGCACAAAAGTGATGTTTGGAGATGTCTGGAAAGCAAAAACATGAAAGTTAATGATAGTCCCGGTCGGGTACTACCTCCACTTGTGATATGAAAAAGTCCCCCAAGTGTAGAAAATGCTCAAGAGGTGAGATGACTTAAAAGCAAGGGATTGGACATTGGCTTATTCCCTAGGGGTACCTTGGTTGAGGCGAGGATTTTAATGCAAAGGACTAGACATTGGCTTATGTAAGGGAGCTACCCTTTAGTTATCCTATTGGGATACCTCGCTCGAGTAGATGATTTAAGAGGGCTTGAGCCTCCTCGTCCCGATGGAGGTCGATTGAGGGGTTGTAGGCCTCCTTTACCCGCTGGCCTTGAGCCTTCTAACCCCGTTGGGGTACCTAGCAAGGATTTGACCTTGGATTACCTTGAAAGGGTATCTCGCTCGGGGCGAGGATTGCAAGTGCCGCATGTTACATTTATTTAGTGTCATATGTATACATATAGCAATTTAACTGACAGGCAATTAAATTAAGCATTAATACGTAGGCATAAATGGATATGCTACAAAAAATTAACGCATTTTAAATACATGCTTAGATTATGGTAATTGTTATTTAAGCATGTAAAGTATAGCATTAGCTCTAATTAAAAGAGTGTAAAAATGAGAACTTATCTGGAGCCATTCGAGAGTAATGCAAATATTGTAAGAAATACTGTAGTTGTCCAAATATAGATGTCTATATTTTGGAGAGTAGCGTCACATTAGGGTGTTTAAGTGATATATCCAGTTTGAGTGATCGAGACTCCTCCAAATAAAAAATAGATGTTAGCTCTCAGGGTGGCTAGTATAAAATATATAATTATGAGCGTAACGTTTAAGTGCAGCAAGTGTATGATAATTTGCCAAAGCCCCTAACCAATTAATGCAATACCGCATGTAAATTACATGACGTAATTTGTGGAGTCATGGTATGTGTTGCCAGAGGTTTATGGTGCACAAAATAGTACATATATGCGTTAATTGAAACGTTATGTAATCATGCATAATAAGATTTGAGAAATAACCATGGGTATCACTTAAAGCGTACTGATCACATGGATTGCATGGTAATTGTAACGTCCCGAACCAAAATTTACCAGTTTACGAGTCTTTCAATCGGTAAACGACATTTACATTTACTTTTCGGCTTCATTTCGATCTTTTAGGGGGCTCTAAAAGTTGACTTTTTATTCGGGTCAAAATTTGAGAAAACTTTCTTCATGAAATCGTAGAGGACATTGAACCGAGCGCGTGCATACTTGGTTCATAAAAATCGGAGTTCGTATGTGAAATTTATAAGCAAAATAGTAAAGTTACTGTTTAGAGTAAATGGTATAAATTTAAATTTTTACCATTACACGGTAAATTTCTTTTTTTTATTTCCTTCTCTCTCCTTCCCCGTGCTCTCTTCTTTCTTCTGCAACTCTCTCTCTCTTCGGCAACTCTCTGTATCTCCACCTCTAGGCCACCAACTGGCGAGCGACCAGCCTTCACAGACTCGTCTCCTCCTAACCTAGACGCCTGTAGTGACGGCTTCCGACGATTTGGCCAGGAAAAAGAGGAATCAAACCCGTAACTTTACTGTAGCAGATTTGGTCAACGCCTATTTTCAGCCACCTTCAGCCACAAAACCAGGTCCATTAGAAGCGTCTTGAACCACTCTTCATGCCCTGCAAACCTCTTGCAACGATTTGAAGCATGGAGAAAGAAAGCATAATTGGAAAATTTCTCAATACTTCGGATTCCTTAATTGTTCGGCCACTTAAAGGTATTTCTATTTTGCCACAGTTGAGAAACTTGTTCATATAGTTGAGATGATGCTGCTGTAAAAATTTGAAGGCAATTGGAGGTTGTGGCCGTGATACCGCGCAACCACTGTAGCTGGCGGGTGGCCGTGCGTGGGACGGTATAAAATTCCAGTTTTTAGCTCATTAATAATTGTTGTATAGCTTGTATATGAATTTTGGTGAAAATCGGAAAATTTTAGAATCAATTTAAATTATCAAAAATTAGGATTTCGATTTATGATCTACGAGAATCCGACCGTCGGATTTCTCTCGAATTCGTCCTAGAAATTGCAAATCGACGAATAGAATTTATCGGTGAAGTGTGGATTAAATCCGAGAAGAATTGAAGGACTTATCCAAAAGTTTACGTATAGTAGTTTATAGTTTATAGTTAATGTTAATTATCTTCGAAATTAATTAGTTGTTTACAAATAATATTTTCGTACAGGACGTGAGGAGCCTTCGTTGGAGGAGAGTTCTTACCAACGGCAAGTTTTGCTGTATCCTGTGAGTGGACTTTTGTTTTAAATAATGATGCATGCATTTATTTTGAAATTATTCATTTATTTAATTATCATTTTATTTAGCGAGCATAATATTTTGTTTTGAATTATAATTTTGGTATTGGTTTTTCCATATTAATTTCGGATACGAATTTATTATGCTTGAATTTGGATTTATGATTTGTTTTTGAGAATATGAATTGATTTCGGAAATTAATCATGATTTATCTTGATTATGATTTTCGAGAAATGGATTTGTGATACTATTTTTTGATATTGAGTTTTCGATATTTATCTCCGATATATGATTATTATTTTAAAATGTGATTTATGTGATTTTAGACGAATTATTTTTTGAGGTGATTTCCGTAATTCAATATTATATTTTGTTCGTCGATTTTGAGATTCTGGAATATTATCGGATATGACATTTTCTAGGAAAATTATTTATGATTACTATTCTCGCTGACTTGTTTATGAATTTGAGAATATTTTGACGTGCGGGGCCACGTCATTGGAATATACGTATTTTTTTTTGCGAGGAATTAGGGAAGCTTTATGGATTTACGAGTTTTTAGATTATTTTCCTTCACCATAATTGAGTTGGTTATTGTGTCTCCTTCTCACTTACTTTGTGTTTGTGGGTGAAGTCGAGGTGATTTATTTGCCTCCTCACGTGAGTGTAATAGAGGTTGTTAGTTCTCCTCATCACATAATTTATATGTGAGTGAGTCGAGGGTAGAGCCTAAGGGGCTATGTTATACTCGTATGGTGATAATCGTTCTTCCCGTATTTTTCTTGATATTATTATTTGACTAGCAAGGTTAGCCCGATTTCACGAGTTTTTCATGTGGCGAGAAATATATATTATTTTTTTTAATGTGGCATGCACCGAGATTTTGTAAATATTTCAAATTGTAGGAAAGTATTAATGTTTTGTTCAATTAAATTATACTGTTAATTATTTTGTCTACTCACTCTAACGTGTGTTTTAAATTACTTTCCCATGGACCCTTTGGTTTCAAACGCTCAATTTGCAGGCGAGATTAGTCGAGGTCGGACGTACATGGAGTTGAGGTATAGCTAGCACTACTTTCGCATTGTAGGATTTATCGATCTTTATCCTCTTTTCGTTGTTTTAGGATTACTCTGATAACCTATGAAATTTTACTTAATGTGAAAATAGAGTTGATGGTATTTGGGGAGCAGGATGGCTCCAGAAGTATAAAGACGGCATGCTTAGGAGTGTGGTTTGAATTCTTTGCAGGTTAGAGTTGTCTATTTTTTGGAAAAGTTCTGTGAAACTTTCTCGAAAAGTGGACCCCGCAGGACCACCTGGAATTTCAGGGTAAAATTCTGGGTCGGGTCTTGTCTGTAATAGAAATCATGCAATAGTAGTCATAGGTGAACTTCATGGTAGTGTAATTAATGATAATTCTAGTTTGAACTTGGAGTAATATATAGAATTGATGTTGTGTTTGTGTGGTGTGGTGAGAGTGTGAGACCACGTATGACTAATGCAAATGTGCTTGACTGGTGTGTATTGATATGTTTACATGTACGAGATCATGTATATTAGCTTGCATCTATGAACGGTGTTCTCAAGGTGAGAGCCATGCATGAACTGGTCCTATGCCTTGGACTTGGTCAAATGGCACATGCAAACACGGATAGATGACTTAGGTTGTGTTAAAAAAAAAAATTAATAAATAAAAAAAAAATTCCTGCCACGCTCGACATGTAGCCATGTGACATGTATGTGTAATAAGGCAAACGATTAACAGTCGTGAAGTATAAATAGCCAACTCACAGGAAAGCTATGTGAGTTTGGTACTGATGCTTAATTGCAATCATAATTGTATATTTGGCACAAGCAAATAAGTGAAAAGCTAGCTCGTATGTGAGGGTTAATTGATAAATATTTGCAATCAATTAATATCCCAGCGAGATCATGCAAGTAGAGCGTATTCAAATTAGATACATATTTTCTGTAGTGGTGCATCAGCGGACAAGTATACTACCTTGTATGTGTGTGCATGTCATTAATTTAGAGTATAGCAGGTCGCCCGTAAGATTTAAATCATGACAAGTATGCTTCAGTAGCTATGCTATTTGGAAGTTGCCATCGGCTGCCTATAATACGGGTATATAAAACATGCTTTGCTTTACGCTGATAAGGTTTGAAAAACTTATCTTAGTTGAGCCTTGAAGTACTGTTGGATAGTTCCCGGTACAATTTGAATGAAATGGCCAAGATGTAGACGCTCAGTCCATCGTCATTAGTAGTGCTAGAAGGGTCTGCCTTCTTGCTATACCAGGGTGGGAAAAAGCGAAGACCCTCCCGGCACTAGGTGTACCTAGTAGTCCATGTCAACGAGACCAGTGTCACGTGAAACGCGGGACGTTGCGGTACGAGTATATATATTAGTCTTTAGGATACGCGGTACGAGTATATATACATCAGTCTTTAGGATACGCGGTACGCTAAAATATATTAGTTAATTTTAATTAAAATATGTTACATATATTAAATAAAATTATGGAAAAATAATAAATAGATAACCATACCGTAAAAAAAATCCCAAGAAGAATTATAAAATTAAAATAAATTGTCATTACTGCTTAAAAATTGATTGAGTTTTTTTAATATAACAAAGAAAAATAATGCTTAAAAATAAATATTTTTTTTCGATGGCTGGAACCCAGTGGGAGGCTTGGCCATCACGCCTGTCTAAGTCCTTATTTCGAAGTGCCGCTTGAGTCTCTTGCTCTTGCAAATTTGGATATATGAGTTTGATGCGTTCCTGGGTGAATCGGTTGTGCATTGAGAATGGGTGGAATAGGTCTTCTTGATGTACTCTTGGTACGCGATGAATCTTCCTCATCAACATAGTTTCCGTCTAACATTCTCCATCGCAAGTCTTCCAATCTCAATGACGACTCATCTACTTCCGTTGATTCTGGATTAATATCTCATCTCTTATATTTCATTATTATAGTCTTCAGAGAAACGTGAAAGAAGACGAATATTGGAATGAATAAAAACCAATTTATCAGCTCTTTCAGCATTCAGCCTATTTCTCTTGACACTGTGAATGTATGAAATACATACTCCAATTCCTTTTGGCAGATGAACTTGATATTGGTTGAGCTAGTACCTATTTATTTGTGATATCATGTGAAACAAAACATATACATATCAAGTTAGTAAACTAATTAATATACTTGGCAAAAGAAAAAGATGACAAGTTACAAGATATTACTATATAAAAAATAATTTAACCCATGGAATAAATATTCTAGAGCAATCAATCATTCAACCCACGGCAAAGTCTAACAAAAAAAAACTATAGCAGTAACCAATCCTTTAGCCTGCGGCAAAGTCTAAAGAAAAAAAAAAACATAACTATAGCAGTAATCAATCACTTAGCCTACGGCAAATTCTTAGCAAAAAAAAATAATAATAATAACTATAAAAGTAATCAATCATGTTGCCTAAGGCAAAGTTATAAGCAAAAAAAAAAAAGAACTATAAAAGTAATCAACCATTCAACTTACGGCAGAGTAATTAAAAAATAAAAAAACCTATAACAATAATCAACAATCAACCTACCTACAAGCAAAGTTTAACAAAAAAAAACAACCTATAACAACAATAAAGCATAATTATAAATGAACGGAGATTAAAATATAGGCTAAATATTGTTTAGTCCTTGAGCTTTTGACCATAAAATACTTCGGTCTTTGACCTTCTAATTTCACACGTTTAGTCCCTGTACTTCAAAATTTTGGACCAATAGGTCCTTGCAGTCTAAAAGTTACGGTGAAATGTCTATTATGCCCTTAGTTCTTTTTTTAAATAAATTTATTCATTTCTCTCTTTTTTTTTAAATTATTTTTTTTATTTTATTTATTCTTTTTTTTTTAAAAAAGAAAGAAAGAAAGGAAAAAAAATAGAAAAAAATTAACAAAAAGAAAGAAAGGGAAAAAAAATCCTTTTCTAAAAAAAATAAAATAATTAATTAATTAAAAAAAAAAGAACTAAGGGCATAATAGACATTTCATTGCGACTTTTAGACGGCAATGACCTATTGGTCTGAAATTTTGAAGTACAGGGGCTAAACGTGTAAAATTAGAAGGTCAGGGACTGAAGTGTTTTATGGTCAAAAGCTCAAGGACTAAACAGTATTTATCCCTTAAAATATTAATAATAACAAAATATTACCTTTTGTGCAACTTCGGCTAATTCTAGAACTTGTGAACCATATGTTGACCACCAATCAATGGCATCCATAGTTACAGCATCTGTCTGAGCAGTTTGTGAAGCAAAAATACATTTTCGCTGATGAAAAGTGGCATATTGTTGACGTAATAACTCTGCTACTCCTCCGTCTTCTGATATCTTATTAAATGCTTCCATGAGGCTTGTAATAACTTCTACATCTTGATTAGGGCTCTTTCGAGTGAACTGGTGCTTTTTTACTAAGATATTCTCTATCATAAAATCTTGGTGTCAGGGCATGTCCAACACAATGGATAGGGTAATTCATTTTTTGCCACCTTTGGAGCACAATCTTTTCGACTTGTGGAAAATAATTAGAGTGCAGCCCAGAGCTCATAACTGCTCCACAATCTCAATAATCAACCACCAAATCAAGAATTCAACGCTAGATCTAAACTCACATCTTTCTTCTCAAAACCCCGAAATGGTATTTATAAAAATACTGTGTCTAACAGATTAGAGCTCTAACTGAATCGTAGCGCGTCACCTGGCTTAGGTTATGGCATCCGACATATTTATCATTATTGTAGTTCATCAATATATATACATAGATACATATTTATAACGTCCGATACTCGTACTCAATCTAGCCCAATTACCCAACAAGGGTTGTGGCATCCAATTTACTTAACCAATCGTAGCTCATCATCCACCTATGATTAGAGCGTCCGATTCCCTCATACCGGTCACTATGGCGACCCTAAATCTATAATCGAGCACAATAATATATTTCACACAATGGAATCAACCAATCCAAGATACACAATATTATCATGAAATTAAGCATTCAAAATATAACTCAAAATCATCATTCCAATTCAATCATGTCATTACTCAACAACACACCAACGAATATATATTCTACGTAAACATATATATATATATATATATATATATACACGTAATCATCCACTCAGGGATGACCACTAATATCATCTATAGTTCACACAAGAAAGTCGTGAAATTCGTTTTGTATACTTAAAATTCATTTTACTTACCTATAGACCGTAGTTGATCAACTCCATGTAATTTTAAAAACAAATATTTATTCCATAAATATTTTCACACATTTACGGCAAAATAAATTAATTAAAAGTATTCGGTTCGTAATATGAACCACGTGAGTTTTACTCACCACGATGCTCCCGCTGCGTCTTCAATTTATGTAATACCCGCAATTATCATTTTAAATTCGAGTAATTGTGTTGAACGATTATTATGCGATTTCACGATTAAAGTTCGATAATAATTCATTTTTACAATTATCGAAGTTTCGAAACAATTATTTTTAACGAAAAGCTCGAAATGCTCGATTTGAGTAATCGACTTTTTCTACATACAAATTTTGGATAAACTTCCTTCATGAAAGTTGTAGAGCTCGTTAATACGAGTCTGTACACATGTAGAACACGAAGATCGGATTTTTTCTGAATTAGTTATCGATTTAAGAAGTTTTTCCGAAACTTGTATAAATAGGAAAAAACCCTAGCTAATTTTTCAGAAACCTACCATTTGGACCGGCCTCCTTACATTTCCATAAAACACTATTCATCATCCCCAACCTCAGTACCTCGACGAAAATTGACCGAAAAAGAGAACAAAGTTCTCCTTAATTGTTCTCCCTCCACAGACCACCTCTCGACCTCAAACCAAGTCCCAGGCGTTCGTCTCGAGCTGCTCTAGCTCCCAGAGGCAGTTTTACAAGGCGGCGCGGCCTGTAGCGGCGGCGGCAAGGCCCGAACCGAAAACCACCATTTTCGGTTCGAGCTTGATATCTCGAGCTACACACCACCATTTCACTTGATTCTTGGCTTATTGAGCTCGCCTCAACTTCCTTTACAAGCACCAAGAAGGACCGGAACTGGGTCGAACGTTTTCACGTTCGTCGGAGCTCGACCCGAACGGATCGAAACACCGAAACTTTCGATCAAGATATCTCGAGCTATACACGATCGTTTCTTGTGATTCTTGGCTTGTTGAGTTCGCAAGGAAGTTCTGAACAAGTTTCCAGAAGGGATCGGGGCCTGAGGTTGCAGTTTTCACGTCAGGTTTCTGGAATTTTTCCGGTAGCCGACTGTAAATAGGTACATTTCGATCCCTTCCCGTCATTTTTAGGTCTTGTGCTAGTTATGAAAGTTTCTCAGAATGATGAAACGAAGGGGACAAGCTCGGTCCCGACACCATTGGCGGTGGTTGGTGGCGGTTCTGTCCCTAACTCCGGCGGCCTTTTCCGGCCACCTCCGGAGTTCTAAAATTTGGTTTCTGTCCATTTTATGATTCTATGTTTCGATACGATCATTTCGGTGTATTATACGCATTTTTTGGATATCGTATGAATTAGTTATGAATTTTGTGATTTCGGTCGATTTCGATCATTAGATTTTTGATCTGTGAAATTATGACCGTCGGATGAACTTGTAAATTTGTTATGATGATCATATGACTGTTCCAGAGGCTTTGTGTGGTCATGGGTGAAGATGCGAACGTTGGATCTTCGTATATGTGCAAAACGGTAATTAGAGGAGCGATTCGTGAGAAACCGCTCGTCGGATTTTAATGTAAATTAGAATCCGGCCGTTAAATGGTAGTTAAATTATGTGTTGAAATTGTTGGCTAAATTCAAATCACATATGATTAGGTGATTGACGGATTTTATTTGAGTGGGCTATTTCGGCGTTAATTATAATTATAATTATATTGAAGACGCAGCGGGAATTTCGAGGTGAGTAAAACTCACGTGGTTCATATTACGAACCGAGCGTTTGAATTTATTTATTTTAGTAATTGTGTGAAAAATATTTGCGGATTAAATATTTGTTTTAAAATTTCATGAACTTGAATCACCACGGTCCATAGGTAAGTAAAATGAATTTTAATTATACAAATGAATTTCATGATTTTCTTATGTGAACTATAGATGATATTAGTGGTCATTCCTGTGTGGATGATTACATATATATATATATATATTTACGTGGAAAATACATATTGTTGAGTGAAGATATGATTGACTGAATTGATGAATTGATTTTATTTCAATTGTGTAATTCCATAATAATATGGTGTATCTTGGTTGGGTTGATTTCAGTATGTGATATTATATGTTGTGCTCATTTATGGGTTTAGGGTCGACGTAGTGACCGGTGTGGGGTAATCGGACGCTCTAATCCTGGGTGGATGATGGGATACGATTGGTTGAGTATGTGGAATTATTGGACGTTCTAAATATGTATATTGGTATACATATTGATGAAATACAATAATGATAAATATGTCGAATGCCATAACCTAGGCCAGGTGACGGGCTACGATTCAGTTAGAGCTTTAGTCTGTCAAGTCTCGTATTTTTATAAATACGATGTTGAGAGTTGTGGAGAAAGTTGTGAGTTGGGTTGTCTTGATATATTGAATTGGTGTTGATTGAGATTATTAGTACTTGTGGATGTGGAAATTGTTTAGTGTTGTTGTGTGTGGGAATAATTATGAATTGAATTAAGCAACAGTTCTTTCCTTTTACTCATACGAGCTTTCATAAGCTTACCGGGTTTTGTGTTGTTGCAATCCCGGTACACTATTCAAATGGTGTAGCGGATATTCCTGCAGGTCAAGATAACCAGGGGGGTGACCGAGCTGCTTAGGTGTTACAGCAGTTTTTGTTATTTCATTTAGTTTTGAGTTGTGTATGCTCATTTGGAGCTTTACAGTTCATTGTGGATTTGAGTTGTAATAATTAACCGAGACTAAATTCGGTTTGATTTTATTTCGTGTGTGTGAGGGAGTTATGAAAAGAAATTTTCAGGATGATTATTTTGAGTTTGTAGTATTTTCATGTTTCGGATTTTGAATTGATATTCTAAAATTCGGGGCGTGACAGTTTGGTATCAGAGCGTAAGGTACATATTTGGTGATATGTCAATACTTACCGAGTGATGGCCCGTCTGCAGCGGATCCCCATCGTGTGCTCTTCGGTATTGACAATGTCATTGGGTATGTGAGTGCGTTAGGTTGGCTAGGAATGTTAGTACTTTTAAGAAATTTAGGCATCGTTATGTATGATCAGTACTTGGCTAATATGGACTTGCATTTGACTTATGCTTTGTTTAAGTGTTATGCGTGTATTAATCAAGTATATCATGCTTATTAGGTTGATGGGATACGATTGGTTGAGTATGTGGAATTATTGGACGTTCTAAATATGTATATAGGTATACATATTGATGAAATACAATAATTGATAAATATGTCGGATGCCATAACCTAGGCCAGGTGACGGGCTACGATTCAGTTAGAGCTCTAGTCTGTCAAGTACCGTATTTTTATAAATACGATGATGAGAGTTGTGGAGAAAGTTGTGAGTTGGGTTGTCTTGATATATTGAATTGGTGTTGATTGAGATTGTTATTATTTGCATATGTGGAAATTATTGAGTGTTGCTGTGTGTGGGAATAAATGAGATTAAATTAAGTAACAGTTCCTTCTTTTACTCATACAAGCTTTCATAAGCTTACCGGGTTTTGTGTTGTTGCAATCCCGGTACACTATTCAATGGTGTAGCGGATATTCCTGCAGGTCAGGATAACCAGGGAGGTGACCGAGCTGCTTAGGTGTTACAACAGTTTTGTTATTTATTTAGTTGTGAGGTGTATGTATGCTCATTTAGAGCTTTACATTACATTTTGGATTTGAGTTGTAATAATTAACCGAGACTAAATTCGGTTTGATTTTATTTCGTGTGGTGAGTATGTAAAGAAAAGAAATTTTCAGGATGATTATTTTTGAGTTTGTAGTATTTTCATGTTTCAGATTTTTTATTGTTATTCTAAAATTCGGGGCGTGACAGTTTGGTATCAGAGCGTAAGGTACATATTTGGTGATATGTCAATAGTTACCGAGTGATGGCCCGTCTGCAGCGGATCCCCATCGTGTGCTCTTCGGTATTGACAATGTCATTAGGTATGTGAGTGTGTTAGGTTGGCTAGGAACGTTAGTACTTTTAGGAAATTTAAGCATCGTTATGTATGATCAGTACTTGGTTAATATGGACTTGCATTTGACTTATGCTTTTTTTAAGTGTTATGCATGTATTAATCAAGTATATCATGCTTATTAGGTAATGGAGATTGAGGGAAACGAAGCCAGAGGTCGGGGTAGAGGTAGACCTCGTGGCAGGGGTAGAGACCGAGGAAGGGGTAGGGCCCCTCCAGTCGAAGACGTATTCGAGTCGGAGGAAGATGCACCTTATGAGGATCAGCCTATTCCTCCTGCAGCTGTGGTTGATAATCCTGCTAGCTTGCTGATGCTAGCAAGGGAAATTACTCGCTTGGGAGCAACCAAGTTTGGAGGAGGCACTGATTATGTGGCGGCGGATCATTGGATAGAGGATTTGCAGACCTATTTCGATCTACTTGATTGCACTGAGACCGACAAGAGGAAGCTAGCCGCTTTCATGCTGAAGGATGAGGCTAGGGTGTGGTGGAACGTCACTCAGAGGAGCATTGAGGTGTCTACCTTGACATGGGACGGCTTTGAGAGGCTATTCAGGGAGAAGTACTTTCCACCAGCAGTGAAGGAGAGGTTGGAGCGAGAGTTCCTTGCACTTGTACAGGGGAAGATGACTGTAATTGAGTATGATGCGGAGTTCTCCAGACTGTACAAGTATGTGAGGCAGATGGAGGATGAGGACTTGGCCAAGAAGTTTCAGAGAGGGTTGAGTCCTTCGATTGAGGGTGACGTAGCCATCTTGGAGCTGAAGACCAAGAGAGAGATCTTGGCTAAGGCACAGATCATTGAGCAGCAGAACCTGATTCGTAGAGAGAAGGAATCTGCTGAGAGAGACTTCCAGGGCAAGGGAAAGGCCATAGCAGGAAGCAGTAGAGCTAGAGACCTCAGGGGTGGGTTCTGGAAGAGACAGAGAACTCAGTTTCAGCATCAAGTTCTAGCCAGGGCAGCAGTAGCTCCTCTTGTTCAGGCTATGCCTATCAGGCAGATAGCACCAGCAGCTCCGGTGAAGTGCTTTAACTGTGGCGAGCCGGGCCACATCCCTCGTGCGTGCACGAAGCCACGGGGTAGGATATGCTACAGCTGTGGACAGGCAGGGCATCAGGCTAGGGAGTGTCCTCGAAATCAGGGTAGAGTGCAGGGTTACCAGCAGAGGCAGCTACCACCTGCTCATGCTAGAGTCTTTGCCATCGGTCAGGCAGGCACGGGAGTGGAAGGTACCTTATATGTTTTTCACTTTCTTGCTAGAGTACTGTTTGATACGGGAGCCTCACACTCTTTCGTATCTAGTTCGGTTGTGGATGTTTTGGGTTTGATTGCTATGCCTCTGACTAGATCATTGTGTGTTACATCACCTCTCGGTGTGTCTCTTGAGCTTAGCATGCTTTGTGATGATTGCCCTATTGGGATTGGTGGCAGAGAGTTCTCTGCGTCTTTAATTGTGATTCCGGATCACACGTATGATGTGATTTTGGGTATGGATTGGTTAAGCCCGAACCATGCTGTTATTGATTGCTTTAGGATGATTGTGTCCTTCCATGTTCCGGGACAACCGGTGTTTCATTACCGTTGTTTGAAGTCTGACATCACCATGAGGATAGGGATTTTGGCCCATATTGAATCAGGGAGTAGTACTTCAAAGATTACAGGGATTCCTGTAGTTTCAGAGTATGTAGAAGTGTTTCATGAGATTCCTGAGTTACCTCTGAAAAGGGTAATGGACTTCTCCATTGATGTGATACCAGGTTCTTCACCTGTGTCGAAAGCACCCTATCGAATGGCTCCAGCTGAACTTCAGGAGTTGAAGGTTCAGATTGAGGGCTTACTTGCACAAGGGTTCATTCAGGCAAGTGTGTCTCCTTGGGGCGCACCAGTGTTATTTGTGAAGAAGAAGGATAGTTCACTTCGTCTATGTGTGGATTATCGACAGTTGAGGAAGGTGACCATCAAGAATAGGTACCCTTTACCTAGGATTGATGACTTGTTCGATCAGCTTAGAGAAGCTATTGTGTTCTCAAAGATTGACTTGTGGTCTGGATATCACCAGTTGAGGGTGAAGGAGGAAGATATTCCAAAGACGGCGTTCAGGACCAGGTATGGACATTTTGAGTTTCTTGTCATGCCTTTTGGTCTCACGAATGCCCCCGCAGCATTTATGGACTTGATGAACCGTACGTTCAGTCCTTACTTGGACCAGTTTGTGGTAGTGTTCGAGACGACATCTTGATTTATTCAAGGTCGTCAGCTGAGCATGAGAGGCATCTGCGGATAGTGCTGCAGACGTTGAGAGAGCAGAAACTATTTGCCAAGTTCGAGAAGTGCGACTTCTGACAGACTGAAGTCAAGTTCCTTGGTCATGTGGTCTAGAAGGATGGAGTTTCTGTGGATCCTTCGAAAGTTGAAGCAGTGATGAGTTGGAGTCGCCCTACTACGGTTACAAAAATCCGTAGCTTCCTTGGACTGGCCGGGTATTACAGGCGCTTCATTGAAGGGTTTTCTGGTATTGCTTCGGCTTTGACCAAATTGACCAGGAAAGACACTCAGTTCGTATGGTCGGATGAGTGTGAGAAGGCTTTCAATGAGCTGAAGACTAGATTGACTACAGCTCCGGTGTTGACTATTCCTACTAGTGGTGGTGGATTAGTCATTTACAGCGATGCATCTCATCAGGGATTGGGGTGTGTGTTGATGCAGAATGGTAGTGTCGTTGCTTATGGTTCTAGACAGTTGAAGGTACATGAGCGGAATTACCCTACTCATGATCTAGAGCTAGCAGCTGTGGTGTTTGCCTTGAAGATTTGGAGGCACTATCTTTATGGTGAGAAATTTGAACTCTTTTCCGATCACAAGAGTTTGAAGTATCTATTCTCTCAGAAAGCATTGAACATGAGGCAGAGAAGATGGATGGAACTCATTAAGGACTATGATTTCACCTTGGAGTATCATCCCGGAAAGGCGAATGTGGTGACGGATGCCTTGAGTAGGAAACCGCGGGTAATCATGGCATCGATTATGGTGCGGGAGTGGCGCATGTTAGAAGCTGCATCTGAGTTTGACCTTATGCCCGCAGGAGCAGGACATGGAATCTTTCTCGGTAGTATCACCTTACAGCCCACCTTGATCTCCAGGATCATTCAGGGTCAGACACTTGATGAGTTTGCTCAGGCGAGGATTACTGAGATGACTGTTGACCCGGATGTGGAGGGTCCTTCTGAGTGGATGATTGGGGCTGATGGAGGGTTGAGATTTCGAGGGAGATTGTATGTACCGAGTGTTGATAACCTCAGGGAGGAGATCATGCGGGAAGCACATAGGTCTCGATATACTATACATCCAGGAGATACTAAAATGTATATGGATCTACGAAGGCAGTTTTGGTGGTATGGTATGAAGAGGGATGTGGCGGAACACGTGTCGAAGTGTCTTACCTGTCAACAGGTGAAGGCAGAGCATCAGAGACCAGCAGGAATGCTGAACCCCTTATCAATTCCTGTTTGGAAATGGGAAGACATCTCTATGGACTTTGTGACTGGATTGCCCAGGTCCAGGCAAAGTTATGACTCGATTTGGGTGATTGTTGACCGGTTGACTAAATTAGCACACTTCCTTCCCGTGGCAAAAACGTACTCAGGGGATGCATTGTGTAAGTTGTACGTGAACGAGATAGTGAGGCTTCATGGAGTACCTGTAACGATTGTCTCTGATCGTGATGCTCGTTTCACTTCAGAATTCTGGCGTAGGTTCCATAAGGCATTTGGTACGTCTCTTGTTATGAGCACTGCATTTCACCCACAAACAGATGGACAGACCGAGAGAGTGAATCAGGTGATGGAGGACATGCTCAGAGCTTGTGTTCTTGATTTTAAGGGTAGTTGGGCGGATCATCTGCCGTTGGTAGAGTTTGCCTACTACAACAGCTATCACTCTAGTATCGGTATGGCTCCATATGAGGCTCTTTATGGTAGGCCATGTAGGACTCCTATCTGTTGGGCGGAAGCAGGGGATAAAGGACTCATCGGTCCCGAGATTGTACAGGAGACTACAGAGAAGGTCACTACTATTCGGGACAGAATCCGAACCGCTCAGAGTAGACAGAAGAGTTATGCTGACTTGAAGAGGAGACCGTTGGAGTTTGAGACAGCTGATCATGTGTTCTTGAAAGTCTCACCTATGAAAGGTGTGGTGAGATTTGGCAAGAAGGGGAAACTCGCACCGAGGTATGTTGGACCCTTTGAGATTCTAGAAAGGGTTGGTAACTTGGCATATCGTCTTGCCTTACCTGTTAGCATGTCGGGTGTGCACAATGTCTTCCATGTGTCTATGCTCAGGAAGTATGTTCGAGACGAGTCTCACTTGATTGATCACGGTACGATCGAAGTGAACACGGATGTGATGTTTGTAGTTGAACCTGTTCGTATCTTGGATAGGTCTACAAAGAAACTTCGTAGGAAGGAGGTTGATCTCGTGAAAGTGTTGTGGAGTCATCATGACGAGGGTGATGCATCATGGGAGTTAGAATCTGACATGAGGACGAGGTATCCACAACTTTTTGGGGAATTGGGTACTTGAATTTCGGGACGAAATTTCTTTAAGGGGGGTAGATTGTAATACCCGCAATTATCATTTTAAATTCGAGTAATTGTGTTGAACGATTATTATGCGATTTCACGATTGAAGTTCGATAATAATTCATTTTTACAATTATCGAAGTTTCGAAACGATTATATTTAACGAAAAGCTCGAAATGCTCGATTTGAGTAATCGACTTTTTCTACGTACAAAATTTGGAGAAATTTCCTTCATGAAAGTTGAAGAGCTCGTCGATACGAGTCCGTACACGTGCGGAACACGAAGATCGGATTTTTTCTGAATTAGTTATCGATTTAAGAAGTTTTTCCGAAACTTGTATAAATAGGAAAAAACCCTAGCTAATTTTTCAGAAACCTACCATTTGGACCGGCCTCCTTACATTTCCATAAAACACTGTTCATCGTCCGCAACCTCAGTACCTCGACGAAAATCGACCGAAAAAGAGAACATAGTTCTCCTTAATTGTTCTCCCTCCACAGACAACCTCTCGACCTCAAACCAAGTCCCAGGCGTTCGTCTCGAGCTGCTCTAGCTCCCAGAGGCAGTTTTACAAGGCGGCGCGGCCTGTACCGGCGGCGGCAAGGCCCGACCCGAAAACCACCATTTTCGGTTCGAGCTTGATATCTCGAGCTACACACCACCATTTCACTTGATTCTTGGCTCATTGAGCTCGCCTCAACTTCCTCTAGTGGCACCAAGAAGGACCGGAACTGGGTCGAACGTTTTAACGTTCGTCGGAGCTCGACCCGAACGGATCGAAACACCGAAACTTTCGATCAAGATATCTCGAGCTATACACGATTGTTTCTTGTGATTCTTGGCTTGTTGAGTTTGCAAGGAAGTTGTGAACAAGTTTCCAGAAGGGATCGGGGCCTGAGGTTGCAGTTTTCACGTCGGTTTTCAAGCTCGCCGGTTTCTGGAATTTTTCCGGCCGCCGACTGTAAATAGGTACTTTTCGATCCCTTCCCTTCATTTTTAGGTCTTGTGCCAGTTATGAAAGTTGCTCAGAATGATGAAACGAAGGGGACAAGCTCGGCCCCGACACTATTGGCTGTGGTCGGTGGCGGCTCTGTCCCTAACTCCGGCGGCCTTTTCCGGCCATCTTCGGAGGTTTAAAATTTGGTTTCTATCAATTTTATGATTCTATGTTTCGATACGATTATTTCGGCGTATTATACGTATTTTTCGGATATCATATGAATTAGTTTGAATTTTGTGATTTCGATCGATTTCGATCAATAGATTTTTGATCTGTGAAATTATGACCGTCGGATGAACTTGTAAATTTGTTATGATGATCATATGACTGTTCCAGAGGCTTTGTGTGGTCATGGGTGAAGATCCGACCGTTGGATCTTCGTATATGTGTAAAACGGTAATTAGAGGAGCGATTCGTGAGAAACCGCTCGTCGGATTTTAATGTAAATTAGAATCCGGCCGTTAAATGGTAGTTAAATTATGTGTTGAAATTGTTGGCTAAATTCGAATCACATGTGATTAGGTGATTGACTGATTTTATTTGAGTGATCTATTTCGGCGTTAATTATAATTATAATTATATTGAAGACGCAGCGAGAATTTCGAGGTGAGTAAAACTCACGTGGTTCATATTACGAACCGAGCGTTTGAATTTATTTATTTTAGTAATTGTGTGAAAAATATTTGCGGATTAAATATTTGTTTTAAAATTTCATGGACTTGAATCACCACGGTCCATAGGTAAGTAAAATGAATTTTAATTATACAAATGAATTTCATGATTTTCTTATGTGAACTATAGATGGTATTAGTGGTCATTCCTGTGTGTATGATTACGTATATATATATATTTACGTGGAAAATATATATTGTTGAGTGAAGATATGATTGACTGAATTGATGAATTGATTTTATTTCAATTGTGTAATTCCATAATAATATGGTGTATCTTGGTTGGGTTGATTTCAATATGTGATATTATATGTTGTGCTCATTTATGGGTTTAGGGTCGACGTAGTGACCGGTGTGGGGTAATCGGACGCTCTAGTCCTGGGTGGATGATGTAATACGATTGGTTGAGTATGTGGAATTATTGGACGTTCTAAATATGTATATAGGTATACATATTGATGAAATACAATAATGATAAATATGTCGAATGCCATAACCTAGGTCAGGTGACGGGCTACGATTCAGTTAGAGCTCTAGTCTGTTAAGTACCGCATTTTTATAAATACGATGTTGAGAGTTGTGGAGAAAGTTGTGAGTTGGGTTGTCTTGATATATTGAATTGGTGTTGATTGAGATTATTAGTACTTGTGGATGTGGAAATTGTTTAGTGTTGTTGTGTGTGGGAATAATTATGAATTGAATTAAGCAACAGTTCTTTCCTTTTACTCATACGAGCTTTCATAAGCTTACCGGGTTTTGTGTTGTTGCAATCCCGGTACACTATTCAAATGGTGTAGCGGATATTCCTGCAGGTCAAGATAACCAGGGAGGTGACCGAGCTGCTTAGGTGTTACAGCAGTTTTTGTTATTTCATTTAGTTTTGAGTTGTGTATGCTCATTTGGAGCTTTACAGTTCATTGTGGATTTGAGTTGTAATAATTAACCGAGACTAAATTCGGTTTGATTTTATTTCGTGTGTGTGAGGGAGTTACGAAAAGAAATTTTCAGGATGATTATTTTGAGTTTGTAGTATTTTCATGTTTCGGATTTTGAATTGATATTCTAAAATTCGGGGCGTGACAATTTAACATAATTCCCCCGAAACCGCTCATCCAAGTAAAAACCGTCAATCACCTAATCAAATATGACTTGAATTTAGCCAATAATTCTAAAACATACTTAAACTACCATCCAACGGTCGGATTCTAAGTTATACGAAAATCCGACGGATGGATTCTCACAAATCGCCTCCCTAATCATTGTTTTACAATTATTTGAAGATCCAATGGTCAGATCTCGTCCCATGACCACACAAAGCCACTGGGACAGTCATATGATCAACATATCCGAACTACAAGTCCATCGGACGATCCTAACTTCACAAATCAAAAATCGAACGATCGAAATCGATCGAAACATAAAAATTCATAACTAAATCATACGATATCCAAAAAATGCGTATAATATATCGAAATGATCGTATTGGAATCTATAATCTAAAAAAGCATAGAAACTATATTTTTGACACCCAGAACTGGCCAGAAATGGCCGGGGGAGTTAGTGTCAGAGCCACCGCTGACCACCACTAATGGTGTTGGGGTCGAGCTGCTCTTCTTAATCTCAACATGCTTATCAAAAAACTCCAAAGGCATGCTATCCAAAAACATTAGGAAGGGATCGAAATCTACCTTTGAAGCTATGGTGGCCGAAAAATTTGTGGAATCCGGCAGGTGCCCCGATCCACGTAAGAACTTCCACAACTTGCTTCGATTCCTTCTAGAGAATTATTCAGCAACTAAAGGCGAGCTCACTAGTTCAAGAATCACTCAAAACGATGGCCAACAGCTAGAGATATCGGGATCGATAGCTCCTTTTCGATTTAGATCGGGACTGGCTTCCAGCCGCCGCCACGGGATGAAGTTGAGGCGAGCTTGTGGATGAAGTTCGGTGAGGATTGGTGACGGGTAGCTCAAGATATCAAGCTTGGAACCAAATCCGGGTTAAACAGAGCGGAGCTTCCTACAGCCGCTGTACCGGTGTCGCGGCGTAAGCTTGCTACTAGTAGCTGCGCAAGGTCGAGGCGGTGGCGTGGGACGTGGTCTGGTGACGTGCGGTGGCTTGTGAAGCCAGAGGGAGATCGGAGAGCCTTGTGCTCTGTTTTTCTGGGTTCAGCCGAGAGAGAGGGAGAGAGATGAACAGTGGTTTCCAAGAATAGAAGGCCGGTTGAAAATGGAAACCTTCCAGAAAAAAAAATTCTGGTTTTTTCTCTATATACCCGATTTGGAAATTTCTTCTAAATGCGATAACTAATTCATAAAAAATCCGATCTTTGTGTTCCGCATATGCACGGACTCGTATCGACGAATTCTACAACTTTCATGAAGGAAGTTTTCCTAAATTCCGTACGTATAAAAAGTCGATTTCTTGAATCGAACATTTCGAGCTTGTTGTTAAAACAAATTGTTTCGGACCTTCGATAATTCTAAAAATGAAATATTTCGAGTAATATTCGTGTAAATGCACATTATTCATTCCACACAAAATGAAAATGAAAATTGCGGTTATTACTATCTACCCCTATTAAAGGAATTTCGTCCTGAAATTAAAGCATCAAATTCCCCAAAGAGCTGCGTATACCTCACTCTCATGTCAGACTCTAACTCCCATGATGCATCACCCTCATCATGATGACTCCACAACACCTTCACAAGGTCAACCTCCTTCCAACGAAGCCTCTTCATATACCTATCCAAGACACGAACAGGTTCTACCACAAAGGTGACATCCATGTTTATCCTGATCGTACTATAATCAATCACGTGGAACTCATCTCGGACATACTTCCCTGAGCATAGACACATGAAAGATATTGTGGACACCAGACATGCTAATAGATAAAGCAAGACGATATGCCAAGTTCCCAACCCTTTCCAGAATCTAAAAGGATCCCACATACCTCGGTACGAGTTTTCCCTTCTGTTCAAGTCTGCATAACTCTTTTGTCTACTCTGTGCTGTTCGGATCATATCTCGAATAGTAGCGATCTTCTTAGTAGTTTCCTGAACAAGTGCAGGACCAAAAAGCCCTTTCTCTCCAACTTCTACCTAACATATAGCAGTCCTAAATGGCCTACCCTAAGGACCTCATATGGAGCCATACCAATGCTAGAGTGATAGCTGTTGTTGTAAGCAAATCTACTAATCGTAGATGATCCGCCCAACTTCTCTTGATATCTAAAACACACGCTCACAACATATCTTCCATCACCTGATTCACTCTCTTAGTCTGTCCATCTATCTGTGATGAAAAGCAGTGCTCATAGCTCAAGACGTTTCAAATGCCTTATGGAATCTACACCAAAATTTCGAAGTGAATCGAGCATCCTGATCAAAACAATCTTCATATGCACACCATGAAGGTTCACTATTTCATCGAGATATAACTTACATAATGCATCTCCTGAATCAAGCGGTCAACAATCACCCATACTAAGTCATACTTTGTTTGGACCTAGGCAATCCAGTCACAAAGTCCATAGAGATCTCTTCTCATTTGTATACAGGGATTGGTAATGGCTTCAACATACTTGCAAGTCTCTGATGCTCTGCCTTCACCCGCTGATAGGTAAGATACTTGATACATACTCTGCCACGTCTCTCTTCATCCCATTCCACCAAAACTGTTTACGTAGATCCACATACATCTTGATACTTACTAGATGTACAGTGTATCGAAATTGATGTGCTTCTCGCATGGCCACCTCCTTGAGACCATCACCATTTGGAATCTACAATCTCGATCGAAATCTCAATCACCATCTGCTCCAATCGACCACTCAGAATGTCCCTCGTCATTTGAATCAGTAGTTGATTCAATCATTAAAACCAATCAAATCCTTCGCTCAATGTTGTATTGTAATCTCGTCTAAAATAGGAATCTACAACCAACGATGGTTGCACCAACTTTTTCTTCAACAAAACATCGATCCCTTGCTCTGGATCCATCATAGACTTCTCCCTTAGTCTAAGCACATCAATACGTTCAGTGCCACGAAACTCTAAGAGATACGATAAAACTAAACATCTAATCTCCACCTCTCACCATAACCATAACAGGTCTAATAAACCACAGTCTTATCTTTAGGTTTGAAGTGACAAATGCCTGCCTTCAACATGTTCTCCAAAACTAGATCTAATCTTTCAACCCGTCCAACAATCCGTGGACAAAATTCTACGCTTATACTTTTATTAATTTCTCGTAGCTTTCTAGATTAGTCTCCACCACTACGTAAGACATACCTTGATTCATCAATCAATACTGGTACAATACCTAGTATCTCACCCACGCCTCACTTCACTGCCCACTTGGTGGTAACCCAAGTCGTGAGTCTCAATTCTGCAATTGTAGTGCCTCACACTGACTATACCACAGTTCAAACTCCTATCCTCACAATAATATATGTTCCGATGCATTGATAATACAACACTACCACACCTAGGGTTGAAAACGACGTTATCATCTCAGCTCATACTCCAACACATTGCCTCTTCACAATCATCTTATCACAAGGTCATATCACTCTTTCCATACGCCAAACCATATAGAAAGCCTATCATAATAGCAATAAATCATGCATTGCTACACAATAAGTGTACTACCATTTCAGGGCACAATCATGATAAAGTCTAGCCCCGACTAACCCACACACAAATCATCACATGGCATTGCATACAAAATAATTGTCACACAGACTGCCACAAAATACTGCTAGACAATTAAACAAGCACTACCACAAGGGCTGCCACACAAGCACTGCTACAAAACCTGCCATAAAGGCTCTGCCACAATGACTGCCACACTTCTATAAAGATGTATCACCAACAATCATTCTCAAACACACCAAAAATCAAATCACACAGAGGTCTGGCTAGAATCATATGAGTCAAACCAAACACAAAACAAATGTGAAGAAATGCAATGCTTCACTACAATCAAGGACGAATAACAGTTAAGACCTCCCATTTAAAACATCACAAGAGCGCTACTTGCCAAATATGTGTATTCGAACTAAATTTAGCAGCTACCTCAGTTGATGCCTGCTAATGATCGTCTGTCTTCTCCAGGACCCATACTAAGTACCTGACGTACTACTGCTCTCTCTACATCTACATTTTCCTTCCTTCTCGAGAATCCCACATTTTTGTCATCACTCTAAAAGAAGTCTGAAATTCCTACTCCATTACCCAAGCACTAGCAAGGTTCATTGCCATGGGAGGCATTTGTAAAGGGACTACTCTCTCCCTGATCTCATAATTCAGTCCGTACTAGAACATATGAGCCAACTCCTCAACAACGATTAGCTAAACAAATTTATACGTGTGTGAGCTAAGCTCCTAATCTCCAACACTCATAACCCTCCGGCTAACGTAATGAGATCAACTCCAACTTCTCCACCACTAAAGTATAAGCACACGTCCCAAAAGGCTTCTACAAAGTCCTCCGAAGACATGGTCATTATATTCCTAGTTCCTTAGCACAAAAATCTTGCCTTCATCACACCTCACCTTAAAGAAGAAGCATAACTATCTTCTTCTTCTTCTTCAACTGTACGGTACAATCCATGGAGAAGTACTAGGTCTAATGAATCCTTACTCAAGTAAACTCTCACCTTGAACCTTCAACTCCTTAAGTTCAGTTGGTGTCATCCGATAAGGTGCTATTGATATAGGTATCACACCTGGTATCACCTCGATAACGAACTTCACTGCCCTCCTTAGAGGTAACATAAGCATTTGCCAAGTTACATCACTAAGCTCGAAAACCACAACAATCTCGTCTCTAACCGCAGTATTACCCACAAGCTCCACATAAGTCAAGAATCCTATTCAATGGCTAACACCCTAGCGAAATGAGTTCCATCAAATTGTTAAGTCATGCTAAAGCGAAGCATTCAGCCCAGCTGAAACTTCATGGCCAAATTCTTGATCCATTTGTCTCCTAAACCAATATAGTCTTGAGAATTCTGCCTCATAATCTCTCACTCTCTTATCATCTTGAGTTGGTGAGATCAATTCCCTTTCCAACTGCTCCTAGCCTAGTGACATCCTTAGTCAGCCTAGATAGTTGAGTAGTATCAACTGCTTCAACAACAACCCAAATCAAGTTATACTACCTCCTCCACAAGATTGAACTCCACCTGAACGGAACCCATGTGTTTACTCATAATTCCTCCATCTAAAAATTCATCGCCAAGTGGACATAGAATTACCACACAACCTTCTCAATCTATACTAAGAATTCAATCTCACACATGGTCAGCACAGTTGCCTCGGAGTCACATTAAACACATATCACATGCCAATTACCAAAACTCCACTACGACATCTATTAACAAAACAAGATATCTCCAGGGTACGTACATTTCGTCCAAAAACATCTGCAAATCAAACTTAAGAAGGCAAAATTACTATCTACTTGTATCCACATTAGATACGTCCATAGTTCAATACCATGCCTTCAACCAAACACTTCACCATACAAAAGAACCTCATTTCCATAAAACAATCCTTACCGACTCAACAGAGTTAAATCTAGAGGTTCCCATTTCTCGAAGATTGCAACTCACAGAAACTAAACTTATTCTAATACGAACCTACAAGACAACTTTACTGTCCTACGGACTTACACCCAGACTAGACCCCACACTACTATATACCTAATGACATTGTCAATACCGAAGAGCACACGATGGGGATCCTCTGCAGACGGGCCATCACCCGGAAAGTATTGACATATCACCAAATATGTACCTTACGCTTTGATACCAAACAGTCATGCCCCAAATTTTAGAATAATAATTCAAAAATCCGAAACATGAATTACTCAACAATAAACATCCTTATATTTTTTTTTCTTAACAACCACACCACATGAATTGAATTTAATCCCGAATTTAGTCTCGGTCAATTATTACAACTCAAACTCACAAATAAAATTGTAAAGCTCTAAATGAGCATAACAAACCTCACAATGTAAATGAAATCAAATAAATGCTGCAACTCCTAAATAACACGGTCTCCTCCCTGATTATCCTGACCTGCAGAAATATCCGCTACACTATTTGAATAGTGTACTGAGATTGCAACAACATAAAACCCGGTAAGCTTTTTGAAAGTTCGTATGAGTAAATAAGAAAGAACGGTTGTTTTATTAAATCATATTCCTTTTCACCAAAGTTAACACCCAACAATTTCAACATCCACAATGAACCATAATCTCAATAATCAACCAACAAATCAACAATTCAACGCGGGATCTAAACTCACATCTTTCTTCTCAAAACCCAAAAAATCATATTTATAAAAATACGGTGTCTGACAGACTAGAGCTCTAACTGAATCGTAGCCCGTCACCTGACCTATGTTATAGCATCCGACATATTTATCATTATCGTAGTTCATCAATATATATACATATATACATATTTAGAACGTCCGATACTCGTACTCAATCTAGCCCCATTACCCGACAAGGGTTGTGTCATCCAATTTACTCAACCAATCGTAGCTCATCATCCACCTAGGATTAGAGCATCGGATTCCCTTATACCGGTCACTATGTCGACCCTAAATCCATAATCGAGCACAATAATATATTTCACACAATGGAATCAACCAATCCAAGTTACACAATATTACCATGAAATTAAGCATTCGAAATATAACTCAAAATCATCATTCCAATTCAATCATGTCATCACTCAACAACTCACCAACCAATATATATTCCATGTAAATATATATAAACGTAATCATCCACTCAGGGATAACCACTAATACCATCTATAGTTCACACAAGAAAGTCGTGAAATTCGTTTTGTATACTTAAAATTCATTTTACTTACCCATGGACCGTAGTTGATCAAGTCCATGTAATTTTAAAAACAAATATTTATTCCATAAATATCTTCACACAATTACGCCAAAATAAATTAATTAAAAGTATTCGGTTCGTAATACGAACCACGTGAGTTTTACTCACCTCGATGCTCCCACTGCGTCTTCAATTTAACACAATTCCCCTGAAACCGCTCACCCAAGTAAAAACCGTCAATGACCTAATCAAATCTGACTTGAATTTAGCCAATAATTCCAAAACATACTTAAACTACTTTCCAACGGTCGGATTCTAAGTTATACGAAAATCCGACGGACAGATTCTCACAAATCGCCTCCCTAATTATTGTTTTGCAATTATCCGAAGATCCAACAGTCGGATCTTCACCTATGACCACACAAAGCCACTAAGACAGTCATATGATCAACATATCCAAACTACAAGTCCATCGGACGGTCCTAACTTCACAAATCACAAATCGAACCATCGAAATCGATCGAAACGTAAAAATTCATAACTAAATCGTACGATATCCAAAAACGCGTATAATATATCAAAATGATCGTATTGGAATCTAGAATCTAAAAATACATAGAAACTATGTTTCTGACCCTTATAAGTGGCTGCAAATGGCCGTCAGAGTTAGTGGCAGAGCCGCCGCCGACCACCGTCAAATGGTGTCGGAGCCGGACTGCTCTTCTTCATCTCAACATGCTTATCAAAAAACTCCAAAGGCATGCTATCAAAAAACATCAGGAAGGGATCGAAATCTACCTTTGAAGCTACGATGGCCGGAAAATTTGCAGAATCCGGCAAGTGCTCCGATCTATGTAAAAACTTCCACAACTTGCCTCGATCCCTTCTGGAGAAATATTCAACAACGCAAGGAGAGCTCACTAGTTGAAGAATCACTCAAAACGATGGTGTAATACCCGCAATTTTCATTTTAAATTCGAGAAATTGTATTGAGTGATTATTATACGATTTAATTTTTATTGTTCGATAATAATTCACTTTTACATTAATCGAAGTTTCGAAACATTTATTTTTAACGAAAAGCTCGAAATACTCAGTTTGAGAAATCGACTTTTTCTACGTACGAAATTTGGAGAAACTTCCTTCATGAAAGTCCGTACACGTGCGGAACACGAAGATCGGATTTTTTCTGAATTAGTTATCGAATTTCGAAGTTTTCAGAAACATGTATATATAGAAAAATTTTGGGAAACCCTAATTTTTTCTACCGGTTCCTCTCTTCCTCTTCTTCTTCATGTTTCTGAAAAAAAAAAAAAAAAACTGGGTTTCTCTCCCTCAGCTCTCTCACCCGTCTCACTCGACCGAAAAGGAGAGAAAACTTCTCCTTAATTGTTCTCCCTCCACAGACCACCTCTCGACCTCAAACCAAGTCCCAGGCGTTCGTCTCGAGCTGCTCTAGCTCCCGGAGGCAGTTTTACAAGGCGGCGCGGCCTGTAGCGGCGGCGGCACGGCCGGAACCGAAAAGGGCCGATTTCAGTTCGAGCTTGATATCTCGAGCTACACTCCAACATTTCACTTGATTCTTGTCTCATTGAGCTCGCCTCAACTTTCTCTACAAGCATCAAGAAGGACCGGAACTGGGTCGAACATTTTCACGTTCGTCGGAGCTCGACCCGAACGGATCGAAATACCGAAACTTTAGATCAAGATATCTCGAGCTATACACGATCGTTTCTTGTGCTTCTTGGCTTGTTGAGTTCACAAGGAAGTTCTGAACAAGTTTCCAAAAGGGATTGGGGCCTGAGGTTGCAGTTTTCACGTCAGTTTTCAAGCTCGCCGGTTTCTGCATTTTTTCCGGCCGCCGACTGTAAATCGGTAATTTCGATCCCTTCCCGTCATTTTTAGGTCTTGTGCTAGTTATGAAAGTTGCTCAGAATGATGAAACGAAGGGGACAAGCTCGGCCCCTACACCATTGGCGGTGGTCGGTGGCGGATCTGTCCCTAACTCCGGCGGCCTTTTCCGGCCACCTCCGGAGGTCTAAAATTTGGTTTCTGTCCATTTTATGATTCTATGTTTCGATACGATCATTTCGGCGTATTATACTCATTTTTTGGATAACGTATGAATTTTGTGATTTCGATCGATTTCGATCGTTAGATTTTTGATCTGTGAAATTATGACCGTCGGATGAACTTGTAAATTTGTTATGATGATCATATGACTGTCCCAGAGGCTTTGTGTGGTCATGGGCGAAGATCCGACCGTTGGATCTTCGTATATGTGAAAAACGGTAATTATGTGTTGAAATTGTAAATTCGTGAGAAACCGCTCGTCGGATTTTAATGTAAATTAGAATCTGGCCATTAATTAGAAGTTAAATTATGTGTTGAAATTGTTGGCTAAATTCGAATCACATTTGATTAGGTGATTGACGGATTTTATTTGAGTGGGCTATTCGGCGTTAGTTATAAATTATAATTATATTGAAGACGCAGCGGGAGTTTCGAGGTGAATAAAACTCACGTGGTTCATATTACGAACCGAGCATTTTAATTTATTTATTTTTGGTAATTGTGTGAAAAATATTTGCGGATTAAATATTTGTTTTAAAATTTCATGGACTTGAATCACCACGGTCCATAGGTAAGTAAAATGAATTTTAACTATACAAATGAATTTCATAATTTTCTTGTGTGAACTATAGATGGTATTAGTGGTCATTCCTGAGTGGATGATTACGTATATATATATTTACGTGGAAAATATATATTGATGAGTGGATTGTTGGATGATGATATGATTGCGTTGAATTGATGAGTTGATTATATTACAATTGTGTAATTCCATAATAATATGATGTATCTTGGTTGGGTTGATTTCAGTATGTGATATTATATGTTGTGTTCATTTATGGGTTTAGGGTCGACGTAATGACCGGTGTGGGTAATCGGACGCTCTAATCCTAGTGTGGATGATGGGATACGATTGGTTGAGTATGTGGAATTATTGGACGTTCTAAATATGTATATAGGTATACATATTGATGAAATACAATAATTGATAAATATGTCGGATGCCATAACCTAGGCCAGGTGACGGGCTACGATTCAGTTAGAGCTCTAGTCTGTCAAGTACCGTATTTTTATAAATACGATGATGAGAGTTGTGGAGAAAGTTGTGAGTTGGGTTGTCTTGATATATTGAATTGGTGTTGATTGAGATTGTTATTATTTGCATATGTGGAAATTATTGAGTGTTGCTGTGTGTGGGAATAAATGAGATTAAATTAAGTAACAGTTCCTTCTTTTACTCATACAAGCTTTCATAAGCTTACCGGGTTTTGTGTTGTTGCAATCCCGGTACACTATTCAATGGTGTAGCGGATATTCCTACAGGTCAGGATAACCAGGGAGGTGACCTAGCAGCTTAGGTGTTACAACAGTTTTGTTATTTATTTAGTTGTGAGGTGTGTGTATGCTCATTTAGAGCTTTACATTACATTTTGGATTTGAGTTGTAATAATTAACCGAGACTAAATTCGGTTTGATTTTATTTCGTGTGGTGAGTATGTTAAGAAAAGAAATTTTCAGGATAATTATTTTTGAGTTTGTAGTATTTTCATGTTTCGGATTTTTTATTGTTATTCTAAAATTCGGGGCGTGACAGTTTGGTATCTGAGCGTAAGGTACATATTTGGTGATATGTCAGTACTTACCGAGTGATGGCCCGTCTGCAGCGGATCCCCATCGTGTGCTCTTCGGTATTGACAATGTCATTAGGTATGTGAGTGTGTTAGATTGGCTAGGAACGTTAGTACTTTTAGGAAATTTAAACATCGTTATGTATGATCAGTACTTGGTTAATATGGACTTGCATTTGACTTATGCTTTGTTTAAGTGTTATGCATGTATTAATCAAGTATATCATGCTTATTAGGTAATGGAGATTGAGGGAAACGAAGCCAGAGGTCGGGGTAGAGGTAGACCTCGTGGCAGGGGTAGAGACCGAGGAAGGGGTAGGGCCCCTGCAGTCGAAGACGTATTCGAGTCGGAGGAAGATGCACCTTATGAGGATCAGTTCCTCCTACAGCTGTGGTTGATAATCCTGCTAGCTTGCTGATGCTAGCAAGGGAAATTACTCGCTTGGGAGCAACCAAGTTTGGAGGAGGCACTGATTATGTGGCGGCGGATCATTGGATAGAGGATTTGCAGACCTATTTCGATCTACTTGATTGCACTGAGACCGACAAGAGGAAGCTAGCCGCTTTCATGCTGAAGGATGAGGCTAGGGTGTGGTGGAACGTCACTCAGAGGAGCATTGAGGTGTCTACCTTGACATGGGACGGCTTTGAGAGGCTGTTCAGGGAGAAGTACTTTCCACCAGCAGTGAAGGAGAGGTTGGAGCGAGAGTTCCTTGCACTTGTACAGGGGAAGATGACTGTAATTGAGTATGATGCGGAGTTCTCCAGACTGTACAAGTATGTGAGGCAGATGGAGGATGAGGACTTGGCCAAGAAGTTTCAGAGAGGGTTGAGTCCTTCGATTGAGCGTGATGTAGCCATCTTGGAGCTGAAGACCAAGAGAGAGATCTTGGCTAAGGCACAGATCATTGAGCAGCAGAACCTAATTCGTAGAGAGAAGGAGTCTGCTGAGAGAGACTTCCAGGGCAAGGGAAAGGCCATAGCAGGCAGTAGAGCTAGAGACTTCAGGGGTGGGTTCTGGAAGAGACAGAGAACTCAGTTTCAGCATCAGGTTCCAGCTAGGGCAGCAGTAGCTCCTTCTGTTCAGGCTATGCCTATCAGGCAGATAGCACCAGCAGCTCCGGTGAAGTGCTTTAACTGTGGCGAGCCGGGCCACATCTCTCGTGCGTGCACAAAGCCACGGGGTAGGTTATGCTACAGCTGTGGACAGGCAGGGCATCAGGCTAGGGAGTGTCCTCGGAATCAGGGTAGAGTGCAGGGTAACCAGCAGAGGCAGCTACCACCTGCTCATGCTAGAGTCTTTGCCATCGGTCAGGCAGGCACGGGAGTGGAAGGTACCTTATCTGTTTATCACTTTCTTGCTAGAGTACTGTTTGATACGGGAGCCTCACACTCTTTCATATCTAGTTCGGTTGTGGATGTTTTGGGTTTGATTACTATGCCTCTGACTAGATCATTGTGTGTTACATCACCTCTCGGTGTGTCTCTTGAGCTTAGCATGCTTTGTGATGATTGCCCTATTGGGATTGGTGGCAGAGAGTTCTCTGCGTCTTTGATTGTGATTCCGGATCACACGTATGATGTGATTTTGGGTATGGATTGGTTGAGCCCGAACCATGCTGTTATTGATTGCTTTAGGATGATTGTGTCCTTCCATGTTCCGGGACAACCGGTGTTTCATTACCGTTGTTTGAAGTCTGACATCACCATGAGGATAGGGATTTTGGCCCATATTGAATCAGGGAGTAGTACTTCAAAGATTACAGGGATTCCTGTAGTTTCAGAGTATGTAGAAGTGTTTCAGGAGATTCCTGGGTTACCTCCGAAAAGGGTAATGGACTTCTCCATTGATGTGATACCAGGTACTTCACCTGTGTCGAAAGCACCCTATCGAATGGCTCCAACTGAACTTCAGGAGTTGAAGGTTCAGATTGAGGGCTTACTTGCACAAGGGTTCATTCAGGCAAATGTGTCTCCTTGGGGCGCACCAGTGTTATTTGTGAAGAAAAAGGATAGTTCACTTCGTCTATGTGTGGATTATCGACAGTTGAACAAGGTGACCATCAAGAATATGTACCCTTTACCTAGGATTGATGACTTGTTTGATCAGCTTAGAGAAGCTACTGTGTTCTCAAAGATTGACTTGAGGTCTGGATATCACCAGTTGAGGGTGAAGGAGGAAGATATTCCAAAGACGGCGTTCAGGACCAGGTATGGACATTTTGAGTTTCTTGTCATGCCTTTTGGTCTCACGAATGCCCCCGCAGCATTTATGGACTTGATGAACCGTACGTTCAGTCGTTACTTGGACCAGTTTGTGGTAGTGTTCGTAGACGACATCTTGATTTATTCAAGGTCGTCAGCTGAGCATGAGAGGCATCTGCGGATAGTGCTGCAGACGTTGAGAGAGCAGAAACTATTTGCCAAGTTCGAGAAGTGCGACTTCTGGCA
The DNA here is from genome assembly GCA_025331145.1 of Rosa persica. NCBI lineage: Eukaryota > Viridiplantae > Streptophyta > Magnoliopsida > Rosales > Rosaceae > Rosa > Rosa persica. The sequence continues at coordinate 17,766,526 of WFKR01000004.1, forward strand.
GAGTGAAGTCAAGTTCCTTGGTCATGTGGTCTCGAAGGATGGAGTTTCTGTGGATCCTTCGAAAGTTGAAGCAGTGATGAGTTGGAGTCGCCCTACTACGGTTACAGAAATCCATAGCTTCCTTGGACTGGCCGGGTATTACAGGCGCTTCATTGAAGGGTTTTCTGGTATTGCTTCGGCTTTGACCAAATTGACCAGGAAAGACACTCAGTTCGTATGGTCGGATGAGTGTGAGAAGGCTTTCAATGAGCTGAAGACTAGATTGACTACAGCTCCGGTGTTGACTATTCCTACTAGTGGTGGTGGATTAGTCATTTACAGCGATGCATCTCATCAGGGATTGGGGTGTGTGTTGATGCAGAATGGTAGTGTCGTTGCTTATGGTTCTAGACAGTTGAAGGTACATGAGTGGAATTACCCTACTCATGATCTAAAGATAGCAGCTGTGGTGTTTGCCTTGAAGATTTGGAGGCACTATCTTTATGGTGAGAAATTTGAACTCTTTTCCGATCACAAGAGTTTGAAGTATTTATTCTCTCAGAAAGAATTGAACATGAGGCAGAGAAGATTGATGGAACTCATTAAGGACTATGATTTCACCTTGGATTATCATCCCCGAAAGGCGAATGTGGTGGCGGATGCCTTGAGTAGGAAACCGCGGGTAATCATGGCATCGATTATGGTGCGGGAGTGGCGCATGTTTGACCTTATGCCTGCAGGAGCAGGACAAGGAATCTTTCTCGGTAGTATCACCTTACAGCCCACCTTGATCTCCAGGATCATTCAGCGTCAGACACTTGATGAGTTTGCTCAGGCGAGGATTGTTGAGATGACTGCTGACCCGGATGTGGAGGGTCCTTCTGAGTGGATGATTGGGGCTGATGGAGGGTTGAGATTTCGAGGGAGATTGTATGTACCGAGTGTTGATAACCTCAGGGAGGAGATCATGCGGGAAGCACATAGGTCTCGATATACTATACATCCAGGAGGTACTAAAATGTATATGGATCTACGAAGGCAGTTTTGGTGGTATGGTATGAAGAGGGATGTGGCGGAACACGTGTCGAAGTGCTTATCTGTCAACAGGTGAAGGCAGAGCATCAGAGACCAGCAGGAATGCTGAACCCCTTATCGATTCCTGTTTGGAAATGGGAAGATATCTCTATGGACTTTGTGACTGGATTGCCCAGATCCAGGCAAAGTTATGACTCGATTTGGGTGATTGTTGACCGATTGACTAAATCAGCACACTTCCTTCCGGTGGCAAAAACGTACTCAGGTGATGCATTGTGTAAGTTATATGTGAACGAGATAGTGAGGCTTTATGGAGTGCCTGTGACGATTGTATCTGATCGTGATGCTCGTTTCACTTCAGAATTCTGGCGTAGGTTCCATAAGGCATTTGGTACGTCTCTTGCTATGAGCACTGCATTTTACCCACAAACAGATGGACAGACCGAGAGAGTGAATCAGGTGATGGAGGACATGCTCAGAGCTTGTGTTCTAGATTTTAAGGGTAGTTGGGCGGATCATCTGCCATTGGTAGAGTTTGCCTACAACAACAGCTATCACTCTAGTATCGGTATGGCTCCATATGAGGCTCTTTATGGTAGGCCATGTAGGACTCCTATCTGTTGGGCGGAAGCAGGGGATAAAGGGCTCATCGGTCCTGAGATTGTACAGGAGACTACAGAGAAGGTCACTACTATTCGGGACAGAATCCGAATCGCTCAGAGTAGACAGAAGAGTTATGCTGACTTGAAGAGGAGACCGTTGGAGTTTGAGACAGGTGATCATGTGTTCTTCAAAGTCTCACCTATGAAAGGTGTGGTGAGATTCGGCAAGAAGGGGAAACTCGCACCGAGGTATGTTGGACCCTTTGAGATTCTAGAAAGGGTTGGTAACTTGGCATATCGTCTTGCTTTACCAGTTAGCATGTCGGGTGTGCACAACGTTTTCCATGTGTCTCTGCTCAGGAAGTATGTTCGAGACGAGTCTCACGTGATTGACCACGGTACAATCGAAGTGAACCCGGATGTGACGTTTGTAGTTGAACCTGTTCATATCTTGGATAGGTCTACAAAGAAACTTCGTAGGAAAGAGGTGGATCTCGTGAAGGTGTTGTGGAGTCATCATGATGAGGGTGATGCATCATGGGAGTTAGAATCTGACATGAGGACGAGGTATCCACAGCTTTTTGGGGAATTGGGTACTTGAATTTCGGGACGAAATTCCTTTAAGGGGGTTAGATTGTAATACCTGCAATTTTCATTTTAAATTCGAGAAATTGTATTGAGTGATTATTACACGATTTAACAATTATTGTTCGATAATAATTCACTTTTACATTAATCGAAGTTTCGAAACATTTATTTTTAACGAAAAGCTTGAAATACTCGGTTTGAGAAATCGACTTTTTCTACGTACGAAATTTGGAGAAACTTCCTTCATGAAAGTTGTAGAGCTCGTCGATACGAATCCGTACACGTGCGGAACACGAAGATCGAATTTTTTCTGAATTAGTTATCGAATTTCGAAGTTTTCCGAAACATGTATATATAGAAAAATTTTGGGAAACCCTAATTTTTTCTACTGGTTCCTCTCTTCCTCTTCTTCTTCCTGTTTCTGAAAAAAAAAAAAAAAAAAAAAAAAACTGGGTTTCTCTCTCTCAGCTCTCTCACCCGTCTCACTCGACCGAAAAGGAGAGAAAACTTCTCCTTAATTGTTCTCCCTCCACAGACCACCTCTCGACCTCAAACCAAGTCCCAGGCGTTCATCTCGAGCTGCTCCAGCTCCCGGAGGCAGTTTTACAAGGCGGCACGGCCTGTAGCGGCGGCGGCACGGCCCGAAACGAAAAGGGCCGATTTCGGTTCGAGCTTGATATCTCGAGCTACACTCCACCATTTCACTTGATTCTTGTCTCATTGAGCTCGCCTCAACTTCCTCTACAAGCACCAAGAAGGACCGGAACTGGGTCGAACGTTTTCACGTTCGTCGGAGCTCGACCCTAACGGATCGAAATACCGAAACTTTAGATCAAGATATCTCGAGCTATACACGATCGTTTCTTGTGATTTTTGGCTTGTTGAGTTTGCAAGGAAGTTGTGAACAAGTTTCCAGAAGAGATCGGGGCCTGAGGTTGCAGTTTTCACGTCGGTTTTCAAGCTCGCCGGTTTCTGTATTTTTTCCGGCCGCCGACTGTAAATCGGTAATTTCGAGGTGAGTAAAACTCACGTGGTTCATATTACGAACAGAGCATTTTAATTTATTTATTTTTGGTAATTGTGTGAAAAATATTTGCGGATTAAATATTTGTTTTAAAATTTCATGGACTTGAATCATCACTGTCCATAGGTAAGTAAAATGAATTTTAACTATACAAATGAATTTCATAATTTTCTTGTGTGAACTATAGATGGTATTAGTGGTCATTCCTGAGTGGATGATTACGTATATATATATTTACGTGGAAAATATATATTGATGAGTGGATTGTTGGATGATGATATGATTGCGTTGAATTGATGAGTTGATTATATTACAATTGTGTAATTCCATAATAATATGATGTATCTTGGTTGGGTTGATTTCAGTATGTGATATTATATGTTGTGTTCATTTATGGGTTTAGGGTCGACGTAATGACCGGTGTGGGTAATCGGACGCTCTAATCCTAGTGTGGATGATGGGATACGATTGGTTGAGTATGTGGAATTATTGGACGTTCTAAATATGTATATAGGTATACATATTGATGAAATACAATAATTGATAAATATGTCGGATGCCATAACCTAGGCCAGGTGACGGGCTACGATTCAGTTAGAGCTCTAGTCTGTCAAGTACCATATTTTTATAAATACGATGATGAGAGTTGTGGAGAAAGTTGTGAGTTGGGTTGTCTTGATATATTGAATTGGTGTTGATTGAGATTGTTATTATTTGCATATGTGGAAATTATTGAGTGTTGCTGTGTGTGGGAATAAATGAGATTAAATTAAGTAACAGTTCCTTCTTTTACTCATACAAGCTTTCATAAGCTTACCGGGTTTTGTGTTGTTGTAATCCCGGTACACTATTCAATGGTGTAGCGGATATTCCTGCAGGTCAAGATAACCAGGGAGGTAACTGAGCTGCTTAGGTGTTACAGCAGTTTTGTTATTTATTTAGTTGTGAGGTGTGTGTATGCTCATTTAGCTCTTTACATTACATTTTGGATTTGAGTTGTAATAATTAACCGAGACTAAATTCGGTTTGATTTTATTTCGTGTGGTGAGTATGTTAAGAAAAGAAATTTTCAGGATGATTATTTTTGAGTTTGTAGTATTTTCATGTTTCGGATTTTGAATTGTTATTCTAAAATTCGGGGCGTGACAAATGGCCTACAGCTCGAGATATCAGGGCTTGCTTCCAGCCGCCGCCACGGGCTGCGCCGCCATGCAAGGCCACTATTGGGGGCTTCAGGAAGTTGAGACGAGCTCATGGATGAAGTTTGGTGAGGTTGGTGACCGGTAGCTCGAGATATCAAGCTTGGAACCAAATCAGGGTTAAATTGGGCAGAGCTTCCCACCGCTGCTGCCGGCCATGTCACGGCGCAAGGCTGCCACTGGCAGTTGCGTAAGGTCGAGGTGGTGGCGTGGGATGTGGTCTGGTGCCGTGACGTGGCCTGTGCAACGAGAGAGAGATCGGAGAGCCTTGTGCTCTGTTTTTCTATGTTCGGCCGAGAGAGAGGCAGAGAGATGAACAGTGGTTTCCAAAAATAGGAGGTCAGTTGAAAATGGAAACCTTCCAGAAAAAAAAAATTAGGGTTTTTTCTCTATATACCTTATTTGGAAATTTCTTCTAAATGTGATAACTAATTCATAAAAAAATCCGATCTTTGTGTTCCGCATATGCATGGACTCGTGTCGACGAGTTTTACAACTTTAGTGAAGGAAGTTTTCCCAAATTATGTACGTATAAAAAGTCAATTTCTTGAATCGTACATTTTGAGCTTTTCGCTAAAACAAATTGTTTCGGAACTTCGATAATTTTAAAAATGAAATATTTCGAGTAATATTCATACAAATGCACATTATTCGTTCCACACAATTACACGAAATAAAAATGAAAATTGCGGTTATTACAACATTCCATTGGAAAACATTATTAAGGCCCTAATTGTTTGCATTCTCATCGTCATCCTCTTTTTCATGCTTATCCATGTTCATATCATCATTCTCATTATGATAATCATCATCATCATTGGAATGGTGAAAATAAAACTTTCAACCATTTCAACTTGCTCACTACAAAAAAATGAGTTTTTTGCAACATAAGAAAAACGTCGTAAAAAAAGCAAAAACCGTCTTAAATAACTTTTAACCACGGTTTTACGACGCTTGGAGAAGAATCGTAAATAAAACGCATGACAAATACTTTTTTTGTTTTTTATGACGGGAAAAGAGTTGTCGCAAATACCTTTTGCGATTGTCTTGCGACGTTTTTTCGAGAGTGGCAATAACTTATGTTATAAATAGTTGTCATTAAATACGAAGTATAAGCAAGTGTCGCAAAAACCTTTTGCGACAAGATTGCAACTTTTTTTATCCGTTGCAAATATTTTATGGGGTAAATAAATAAAAAATTACAACAGTTAAGATGACTGTCGCAATAAGAGGTTCTGATCTTTCACTTTATTAGAATCTAACAAGTACACAGCATTTGCATTGGTATTACGTATACCTTCTAACTCATAACAAACAAACATCATATATGATGTAAATGTTTACACAAAATATTCTGATGTCATATACAAATATTATAATTCAAAGTGTTGTATGGACATGTACACTGTAAAGTAGCTTTCTACATCCAAATTAATGTGGATCAATTGAACCTGCAATATCCTGTCACAAATGCACAAAAAGAAGTACATAGAGTACGATTAAGATTTTAGGCACATAACACATGAAATAAAAATAAAAAGGGCATTCCTTCCCAATTGAATGGGGGAGAAAAGAGAAAAATACAGCATGAATCCATGTGTAACCAAAATTTAGGGATTCACTTTGTTCATCTCCATCAAAATAAGATGAATAGTTATACTAAGACCAAAATCAAATAGTGGAACAAGATAAATAGAAACAATGTAATCCAATAGAAATTTTTTTGGCCTAAACATATAACACCACCAGTAATAAACTCTGAAATCAAGAAGCTTAGTAGCTTACCAATTGGTTGTTCACTTGTTCTTCAAGAAGCTTGCCTCGGAATTAGTACACCTATAACCAATTCAAGCAATATATACTTAACTGTAGATGGTAGAAAAGACAACAAAAATTGGGAGGGCAAGCAACGAACAAAACCCTCAATAGACAATGAAATGAAAAGAAAAAAGTCTTGGCAAAAAATAAATAAACAAATAAAGAGAAATGCAAATCATATCTAGATTTATACAACACCTTAATCAGCAAGTCCTTTGTGGCAATAGATCAATTCTTAACCTGGAATTACAATCGTTCAATAAAACCAAACTCTATTGCGAAACTATTAATAACCGAAATTAGCAAAGTAAGAACCACCAAAAAATCCCCTTTTAACTAGCAATCAAATTAACCAAAAGTAAATTGTACCTGAGATACAAGAGCACCATGATGAAGGTGATTGGGGAATTTGAAGCACTCAGCAAAACCAAACAGCATGATTTGCTCAATCTTCCAAATTGGACAATCTGACTTGCAGAGGAGTGAAATCACCAAAATAAAAAAATTAGGTCACATGAAAGACAATTCATATCCCTCTAAACTTGAAAACTAAGTTATGTCGGATCATAACAATCAGTGGCATCATAAGCAGGCAAACCATAAACCCTGAAACCTAAACCACATAGAGCATATCAAGAAACCAATACAAAGAATCATCCTACTCAAAATTGTATCAATGCCTAAGGTCTAGTAGTAGATTGAAAGCTTCAATGGTAGTCATAAAATCATCCTATTGTAAATTAATTGTATTAATGCATAAAACAATAAATGAGCAAGGATCCTACTGAATTATAGAATTTATAAACTGATGAATATGAAAACAAGAGTTTATACAGTGAACCCTTTCTCTTTAATAGATCTACAGAGGAATATATCCATATATACGGTATAGCTCAATTTATTAACGACAAAAATATTATGAAGAGAAAAAAAAAAGAAGCTAGATATATATATATATATATATATATATATATATATATATATATCTTTGCTTATTTAGATCAAATTAGGATCTTTCAACGAATAACAATTGGGGCTTTTACCCTCTTAGGTTCAATTTTCAAACTATGAACTGAACATATAAAAATTGCATGTAAGAAAACAAAAAATTTACATTTTACAAGAAGATCGAACAAGCATGTTCATAGATCGAGAAGGCCTTCATTGCTTTTGATTTGTCCGCGGAAAAAAAATTAATCATATCAATTAAATATAAGTAGAATTAGAAGAAGGGGGAGCAAAATCGATTGGATTCTTTTTTCAATAACCCCCACAAATCTAATGGGTGTAGTGGAGATTGGGAATCCATTTAGGGCTTGAGAGAAACTGTCGTTCTGGGTGAGAGTAGGGATGGCAATGAGGCGGGTTGGGAATGGGGATCACAATACCATCCCCATCCCCGGGGTCATTCTCTACCCCCATCCCCGCTCCAATCTCCAATAAAAATATATTGGAGATTCTCCGTCCCCATCCCCATTGGAGACTAAGCCTCCAAACCCGCCCCAAATCCCCAATAAGAATTTAATAAATAAAATAATTTTTTCTCATATTGCATTTTTTAAAATCAAAATCTACAACAAATAAAATTCAAACATGATTAAATTCATAAATCATAATTCAGTGAGTGCAAAAGTTAAAACACCATTAAAGTAGAAGTGTAGCCATTAAAGTATAGTAAATGTATATATTTATGATTTATATTATAAAAAATAAATATATATATATATAAATTAAAAATATATAAATTAAATATATGTTTATATTATTGGGGCGGGTTTGGGGATGGAGATCACAATACCATCCCCGTCCCATCCCCAATCTTAGATAGCAGGGATTGGGAATCCCCATTTGTCCCCGAATTCTTCCCCCATTAGGGGCGGGTATCCAATGGAGCTTCACCCGCTGGGTATTTTTGCCATCCCTAGGTGAGAGTGAATGAAGCACAGTCAATACTTGATATACGAAGTACAATATAAAGTAAAAAACAAATAAATAAATAACTGTGAAAGCACTTCTGAATTCAAAGCCCGTTATGGACGTTGTCCCCTTTCTAAACACCAATTCACATAGGTATACTAACTTAGATAAGAAAGTCCACAAGTATGAAGATAGCTCATCAAGTGTTAATAAAGGTCACCCTCAACCTTAAGGGACCTGAACTAGGTGCCCTTAAAGGGTTTAGGTCAATATTAATAAAAAAGACTTCACTTATTCTATATTACTTCAAACTCATAATTCAACTTAAACTCAAACAAATCACCATCAAACACAAATCTCGAAAACAATTTTATTTACATTTACAATTTCCAACACCATTTATCAAGAAATAAAAAGATTGAATCTCCAGCAACGACGCCAAAAATTGACCTGCACAAAATTAGTGCTCAATTTAAAACCCTATCAATGTAGTAAGAATAAGTAGACATCGTTCTCAACCAGGGATTAAGGTCTTATTAATTCCTGAAAAATAAAGCGTTAAACAAAAAAATAAACTATATATTATATACATCATTTACGAAAATTACATTTAAGGGATTTTTGAATTTTATTTTCTAAATTAACAACTGATTTATATACATGTGACACATCAAAACACAGAATCAAGGTAGAATTTATATGAATGGAACGAAATTAGATAGAATTAACTACTATTAACACGTTGGCAAGGTTTCAAAGCATCAAATCACGAATCAAAATATGTCATAACATAGAATCAATCAAGAATAAAGATAAACGAATACAAAGTTCTTTATACTTCCCTTAATTAAATTAACTAGATGAACGCACTGTAGTTAACCCTATTAAGCATGTAATTACTAGTGATAGCTAATCACTAACAAAAACACAATCAACGCATTAAGCACAATGGAAGTTTGATTAATTCAAGCCAAGAACACAAGTTAGAACGCTAATCAAGCATGCAAGACTCATTGTTAATTTACCTAAGTAATTATATGTTTTCCACTATTATCACCTAGAATGCTAGCACCTTAATATGAATTCAATTACATGTTCATCAATCAAAGTGTGCATCCAAAGATCAATTAACACATCAAAGATTGGATTGAAGCTCGAAACTAACAATCATGCAAGAATATATTCAAATCGCAATTTTCTGTTTTGAAAACCTAAAACCTAAAGCATGCTTCATAGGATTTGAAAACTACATATCTAAAATCAAGACTTCATCCACAAAACAACTCGCAAAACATAAAACCAAAGCAGAAAACAAAATCGCAAATCCCATAGAATCCGATATTTTTTTTCAATACAAAACCGAAAACAAGTTATAGTGTTCATGGTTACACTTTTTGATCTTCAAGGACGCAAGAAGCTTCAAAATGTGGTGGAATGGATGATGGCTATGGCAAGGATGCTTGAATGGAGAAGAGGAAGCTTCACGGTTCATACTTTGGAGATTATAAATTTGCCGAAACTTTTGAAGGAGAAGGTGAAGTGTTTGTGGCTTTTGATTCTGAATTTTTGTCACGTCCGGAATTTCGAATAATAAATTCAAATCTGACACATGAATACAACTAAACAAATCACGTCCTGAATTTTTTATAAACCAACATCTCATAAACCATTACACAAACCTCGTAGCAAACTATCTCTCGAGTCAATTATTACAATACTAACATAAATAAAATGTTCTGCTCACAAGAGTCTACAAAACACACCAAAATGGACCAAGAGCTGGTCTCGACCCTGCTGCCCTACGCAGCTCGCTCTCCACCCTGATTATCCTGACCTGCAGGATTATCCGCTATACCGTTTGAATAGTATACCGAGATTGCAACAACACAAAACCCGGTAAGCTTTCTGAAAGCTCGTATGAGTAAATAAGAAATGAACAGTAGATTTATCAAATCACAAATCTTTTAACTCAAGTAAACAATCAACAAACTCAACATCCACAAAGAAACATCAAACCGACACACAGGAAACAACATGGAACACATTTCCACAATCAACGAATCACAACTCTCGTCACTTGGCACCTAATCACAACTATCGCCACTTTGGCCCCACGTTAGAGCTCTAACTGCCTCGTTACCTCTGACACCTTGGCCCAGGGTCAAGTAACGGCACCTCCAGGTTACTCAGTAACCCGCGAACTTTGGACCATTTCATGTCCTCAAAACAATATATCCCCGTTATTATTTAACGGTCGAACTTTGGACCTCCCTGTCCTCAGAACACACACACTCCAGTTATCATTAACCAAAGATCCTTGGACCATTCGATCCTCGAAATCCTACGTTTCTCTACCTTCTATTCAACTCACAAAATCAACATGCTTATCACCAACATTTATCAAATATTAACAACATAATAAAATCATATTATCAACATTTAACGACAACATATTATCACAATTCCACACCTCAATGTCACACCATTCAATATATAATCACGTAAATATATATATATATATATACACACACATAACCATCCGCACAGGAATGATCACTAATACCAACTATAGTTCACACGATGTAAAATCAAGAAATTCATTTTTAATATACTTTAAAACTCATTTCTTAAAACCATTTTCTCACACATAACAATAAATTGGGCAATTAAGGAAATTCGGTTCGTAAATGAACCAAGTGAGATTTACTCACCTCTAAACTCCCACTGCGTCTTCTTACAGTCCAAAATACGATTCACAATCGTCCGCTAACAAATCCGTCAAACACCTAATCAAAACGATAATTAACTTAGTGTATAATTTCAAAAACACACTTATATGAAGATCCAACGGTCAGATCTTCACTCGTGACCACACAAGGTCATCGGGACAGTCCTACGATCATTATATCAAAACTAGAATTCTATCGGACTGTTCAAACTTCATAGATCACAAATCGAGCGATCGAAATCAATCGAAATCGTAAAATTCATAACTAATTTATACAATATCCAAAATTCACATGATATATATCAAAATGATCGTATCGACATGTAGAATCTAAAAATGAGCATAAACTACTCATGGTAGTCCCGGAGGTGGCCGGAAAGGGCCGCCGGAGTTTAGGGCAGAGCCGCCGGCGACCACCGCCAATGGTGTCGGGGCCGAGCTTATCCTCTTCGTTTCATCATTTTGAGTAGCTTTCATAACTAACACGAAGTGAGAAAACGAGTGGAAGTGGTCGAAAATACCTAAAAACAGTTCGGTTCGCCGGAAAACAGAAATTTTCCAATAGTTGCTTCGTTCGACGTCAAAAGCTTCACTTCCGGTCTGAGCCTTTTTGCTGCGTGTTCTACTCCTTAATACGAGTTCAACAAGATAAAGAACTCAAGTTTTCGTGGTCGGAACTAGGAGAAATCGCCGTTGGTTCGTTTTAGGGTTCGGATTGATTTTTGAGTTCCACCGCCGTGTAGCCGCCACGAGAGGGGAAACCATGACCACCAGTCGATTCACAGGAAGGAGTAGAGTCGATCTGGGCTTTGTTTCACCTCAAACGGTGGCCGGAGCTATGAAATAAGGCGGGCAAAAGAATTGCTCTGTTTTCGACCGACAGAGGAAGAGAGAGAGAGAGAAGATGAACAGTAATCCATGGTTTCCTTTTTTGGATAATTATGCTATTTTCGGATATTTCCGGAAATAGTAGCCTATATATACCCGAAATGGAAACTTTTCCAAATGCGATAACTTTCTCATACGAACTCCGATTCTTACGTTCCACATATGCACGAACTCGTATCGACGAGCTCTACGACTTTCATGAATGAAGTTTCTTCAAATTCCTTACGTATAAATAAGTCAATTTTAATAACCCTAAATAACTTTAAATTTCGATACTAAAATCATTCGAAACCAAATTTCTCAAATAACGACATTCGAATCACACTCACAACTCATAATTCATATAATTTGAGAAATATTGAATTACGAAATATTTAACTGAAATTTCGGGTCTTCACAATTTTATGGTGTCTAGAATGTCTTCAAAAACCCCATTTATGTAGTGCATGGTAAGGGCTAGGGTTTCCTAGGATTTCTCTTCTTCTGCATCATTCGATCAATGAAAATATTCCATGAGAATTCGAGAGCAAGTAACCTTGATCATTGCCGAAATCTTCCATGTACCTAGACTATATTTCGGCCTCCATGGAATCAGGAAATCTGACTCAATATTTATTCTCTTTATTTTACTTTCCATAATTCTCAAGAAGTAGATTTTCTCCAAAACTCGCCCTTTTTGGTGTTTGTCGAAATCTTCTTTTCTTTTCCTTTAATTCTCACGGCAACAACAAATATTATTGTCCAAGAATTCCTCCAAGACATCAAGAAGGATCTAGAAACTCATGTACAAGTCATATACTTCAATCTTTGGGCCAGGCTTCTTCAATTGGATATTTTCAAAGCTCAATCTTCAATTGCCGAAATACTAGTGCATTCTAGAACATTCTTGAACAATTTTCAATCATCTTGAAGACACAACATCTCCTAGTTTTCCCAGGTCTCCTAGCAGCATCAAGACTCCTAATGTGATCAGGTTTCCTAGTCCAACTAGGACTCTGTCATTTCTCATTCCTGAACATCATTTTTCCAAACTCACTCCTAGTTGTCTTAGGATTCTTACTGCAACTGGGATTCATTTTCCTGGTAGAATTGGGAAAACTTTATTTCTCCATTTCTTTCCCATTTCTACGTCATTTACTCCTTGCTTTGCATTTCTAGACTCAAAACTACCTAAAAACAAAAACAAAGTTAGAAATGATATTGTTAAGGAAATAATTAAGCAAAATGTAGATAGAAATGCTCTAAAAATATAGTAAATATTAGTCTCATCATTAGGTTTTCTTTTCCTGGCAGGATTAGGTTTCCTTGTCCAACTGAAATTCCACTTCTATCATTTTCGTCATTTCCCCAAGCTTGATTCGTAGTTGACTCAGGATTTCTACTTCAACTGGGATTGTTTTTACTAGCAGGATTGTGAATACTTCATTTTTGATCATTTCTGCGTCTCATTTCCTCGTTGCCTTCCATTTCTTGCTCTTCTTAGCTCATTTCCTTCGTTATTAGCTCCAATGTACTTATAGACACTAAACTAAGTTAGAAAATAGAAATGATAATGTTTAGAGAATGACTTGGCAACATATGAGAAGACTAACACTTAAAACATCGCATATTATGCTCCTATAATTTAAAAGACAGTCTTACTCAACATATTCAGGTTGAAGAAAATTCCAAGCTGATATTTGACTATATCAATGGCTCTTGTGGCATCTAGTTAGAGATATTTTGAAGTTCAAACACTCATTTTTCCATTAATAATCATGTCCTTCAATAAATGAACTTTACGGCAAATGCTTTGGCAAATCATGACCACACTGTGAGACACTGAAGTTGGGCAAGGAAGGTTTCCCTTATTTGCTCTGCCAGCTTTTAACTTCAGTATGTAAGGCAGATTAGCAGGAGATTGTATCTAGATTTTTTATTTTATTTTACTTATACTATCAAATTAAAAAGAAAGTTAGAGTTCGACATATTTACCGTACAGCAAATGGTATGGCAGATAGGCTTGCTCACCTTATTAGTGGTTGTGTCATTGATGATTTGTGGTTAGATGAGATGCCTGCAATTATTCAGGATATTCTCTACGAGGATCAATGTAATTGTTTCTATGTCGCTCGGGGTCTAGGTTTTATGCTCCCCACCCCCGGATGCAAAACCCTCATATTAATATAATAAATGAAACCAAACGTGGAGCTAAGCCTTCCAATTAAGCTGAGTTCAAAACCCCTTTCATAAAAAAAATAAAAAATAAAAAGAAAGTTTGAGAGGGAGATGAGTTTTAGAAAAATCCGCAATAATGCCTTTGAGGCCATCAATGCTTTTGGGAAAATTATGCCATAAACTTCAAGAATCATTACACATCACATTTTGTAGAGGCATAGTAGAGATCTTTGAGTACTCCAAGCCCATCCCCCAAGTAGAATGGTTGGGCCATTCAACAGTGAAGAGCATCATACTATAATCATCAATTAGGAGTAAAATTTGCCTCACTAACAGCTCTCCTACTTCACTGAATCCGCTTCGCAAACTCAGGCTCAAACTAGGGCCTACTGCTGGACCCAACAATCTTCAGGAGAAGTGAAATTCGCCGAGGTAAGGGCTTGAACCCCTAACAATTCCCACCAATCTTGGTTGGAAACATTACTTGTTTTCTAGAAACGCCTCGATTTTAGCATCTTAGAAGCCCTGTTGGTCACATTTTTACAGAGAATTGTGAGATTCCATTTCCAAACTTAGGGGCAAGTACTCCAAATAGGAGTCGAGATGTCTGCACCATTAATTTGAGCAACTCCAAAAGTACAGGAGCCGGGAACAGGTCTTCTGCTTATAATTCCTGATGAAGAGAAAATCACAATTCGACCACATTATAATATCCATCAAGTAAAACGAACTATAGCAATTAAATGATTTTGTGGACATTATATGAGTCTTTAAAGCTATCCGCTAGATTTTGCGATTTATTCATTAATACAATTGGTTTCACTCGATGCCATTTAATAGTTCTAAAACAAACTTGAAAAATATAAGTGGCATTCCAGTCTTTGTTATGAAAGTGTGCCATCCACAACACAATATGATCAACCATAGGTAGCTTTGTACTTTTTTAGATATTCACATAATTTGGGAAATTTTTCAAATTCCAGCATCTAACTGTTGCAATTCCCAGTATAGATGACATAATCCTGTAAATTTTGGAATCTGGTGTGGCCAGCAACCCAGCATGAGAAACTATGGCTAAAATGAAATAAAAGATCGTAACTTCTAGAATCTGAAGTAATTATACATCCTTCAACAATATAAACTTTATCTTTGGATAATAAAGGACTACAAGGATGAATTATATAGGTTGACACTTGGATACTTATGTGTGAGCACCCACAGCTGCTTACTCTAATCTAGCAGTGGATATCTTCCCAAATTTTATTTTTTATCTTTTCACTTTTTTCCTCAGAAAGCTAAATAGTAACATCCCGCACAATCGTCTCACAAACTAGACCCCCACAACCCAAACAAATTTCACCAAGAGTTGCTAGTGTGGCGATTTTGTCACCTTTGAAGGTGACATTATCAACTACAATATCTGGCACGTGTTTTATATACTTGTCTAATACCAGTTTCCAGTTCTTATAAACGACGAGGTGTTAACTGTTAAATACAAGGGAAGAGACTAACCTTAGTGCAGGGAAGAGACGAACCTTAGTGCGTTCATGGAAGAAGTGTTTGTAATCCATTGCCTCAAGGACAGAAGCTGTATTTGTCTGCAGTAAAATTATGAAGACTTCACAGTTACACCCACATGAAATACCTCAGACAAAGAGGACATATGAACAACTAATAGTAATGGAAACTAAGAGACAATGAATTCAGGATGAGAACTCTCCATCAGGTGTCATTCACTTTGTTGAAAAGGACTCATGCCTCAAATTATATGATGCAGAACTAAAAACAACAAACTACAAGTATAAGTAACAACTAATGCGTAATGCTACGCTTTTAAATTATGTTAAAAATTTCAGGCTTTAAAGGTGGGATTCATTCATACTATGTACCTTTCACATGGAAAAAGAAGCTGCTGCAGAGCTATCATCGCTCAGCAAGCTGCCATTTCCTCTCCTATAAACAGAACAAAAAAAGTTTCAGTAGTGCACAAGGAGATATCTCCGAGGGACTCTAATGTAACTTTGAGAGCAGATGAAGTGAAAACCCGAGTTTCTATTTGAAATAACATGAGAAACTAAAAACTGAATTACAGTGAATTTGTGGAATGGCATTAAGATTTTGCCTTCAGATTATCACTTTGAAATAATTCAGTAGCTACTAGAAGGCTGACCTCTTTTCTGTGTTCTTGCTGTTACTTATCCGTACCATATTAAGCATCTCATCTATAAAAAGTAAATTAACTTCTAATAATTGCTATTACTATATAAAGTACTGCAATGAGAAAATTTCAGTTTTTCCATGCATATCTATGTAAGACATAGATACTGGAGAGTGAGTTCATAAAATATAGGAAAACAGCTCTGTTGCCACAATGTGAAACCTTCGATTTAAAAATGCTAAACAAGTGACTGTTTGAAGACAGAATTATTCATTGCATGCACAAAACCAGGAAAATATCAAGTCATCTAGATATAAAACCAAGTTTTAACACAGTATAAATACCTCATAGTACTCAGACCAAACAAAAAAAGTACTATGAGATATATGTGTCTTTTATACACATGCATGCACACCCAATAACAGAATACCCATAAGATCTAGCTTAGGTATTGATGCCTTAATATGCCATGGCGTGAAAATATCAACAGTAGCTTTAAACCACCAACTTAGATAGGGATTGCTGAGTAAGCTATCAAGGAAATGCTTCTAAGAAGAACAGGATTGAAATACAGTGCCATGCAATAGGATTGGACTCAAAGGGACTAAGTAAAGACTTGGAAAAAAGGAAAAAAAAAAAAAAAAGCACGAAGGGAAAAGGAAATCAACTCAAAACTTGAAATAATTGCACAGCTGATGTTCTCTAAACTCACCATATGAGCAATCAAAGACTGGCATTATTGGAGAATGAGTTCTAAGGCCACAGTTCCCTGCCAAGGTTATTATATCAAAAATCCCCGTTATGCAACACATAATTAGTCATATTGCATTTTTCTGTTTACTTTTTACTATAGAATTTGTCATATCCGAAAGACTTAAAGCCTAGTAGTATAATCAAGCAGGAACTAATAAGAGCCACATGCATGCAGAATTCCAATCGTACTACATGTAATGATATCCAAGTTATATAAGTTGACATGACTTATTAAACTGCTGAAGCTCCATTTCCACCAGAGCAGTAAAAGCTATAAATAATACAAGGCATACCTTCAAATTTAGTAAAAAGACGCAGAAAAACACATATGGATGTCATGTCAAATTATACGAACAAGCCACATATATATACAAAGGAAAGAAATGGGTCATGTACAGATTTACCAACCTCTCAAGCTAAGTATCATTTTGGAGATGGTAAGCAGATGTATTCAATCGTCAACAACAAGCAGTCCTTAGAAAAGAGTAAGTATAGGACCCTGTACATTAGCATATAAAAATTACAAAGCCTTCATAACATGAGTGAACCGATTATACATGATAAAACTGTTAAAATATGTGATAAATTTGTCATCTAAAAGTGAACAACTTACCTTTTAAAGGTTTCCATATCATTCCTCGTCTGCACATGTAGCTGTTTGATGCAGTCCACTAACCAATGTCGTATAGGTAATTTCATCTAAAGCTAGACCTTTACTGAACATTTGATCACAAACTTCAAAAGCTTCTTCCACCTTCCTTTCCTTGCAAAATCCATTTGTTAAGGCATTGTAAGTGACAGCATCCGGGACAATTCCCTTTTTTTCCATCTCGCATAGAAGTTTAGTTGCTTCTTCCATATTACCTAGTTTACAATGCCCATCAATCATGACGGTGTATGTAATCTTATTAGGTTGTACGTTATATGAAGACATCTCTCCAAGAACACTCCCTACTTTATCCATCTGGCCTAGCTTACAATAACCATGAATTAATGCAGTGTAGCAAACAACATCGGGCAACAAACCCTCCTTCCTCATTTGATCAAGAAGGTATTCTGCATCTTCGACATTACCAATATTGCACATCCCATGTATAAGAGAAGAATATGTGGTACAAGTTGGTTCAATACCCTTCTTTTTCATGTCGCAGCAGAGACCAAGGGCTCCAATCATGTTTGCATTTGTACAGTACGCTCTTATAAGCGTATTATAAAGAATGAAATTCAGCTGAAGTTTCTTAGTCACCAACTCAATAAATAGTTCTTCACCATCTTTAATTCTGTCAGCTCTACAGTACCCATCTATCATCACCCCATATGTATAGACATCGGCAAGACCATGTTTTCTGCACTCCTCCCATAGTTTAACAGCATCATCCACTTTTCCCATATTACATAGACCATGCATTAGCAAATTATAAGTATATGTGTCTGGCAAAATTCCTGTCTTACCCATCCAGTCCCTAATCTTAAAACCTTCGTCCACTTTTCCCTCCTTGCACCAACCCAAGATGAGTGTGTTGCATGAGATCCTATCCAATACCAAGCCTCTCTTTACCATTTCCTTGAGTAGCCTAGCAACCTCTTGCATGCTACTGGATTCACAAACTCCATAAATTAGAGCATTTGAGGTCACTGTGTTGGCTGCAAACCCTTTCTCCCATAGCCTAAACCAAAGCTGAGATGCCTCAGAATGCTTTCCACCTTTACAGAGCCCAACAACCAATGTTGTAAGCAAGTTATCGCTGGGCCTCAAGTTTCTTAATAGCATTTCAATTGTGAATTTCAGTGCAGAATCAAACCTAGAGTTCTTGCATAACGAGTGAATGACTGAGAAACAAACGACTTGGTCTACAGATGAACCACTGGATAGCACCTTATCTAAGACCTGCTCAGCATGCTCAAAGTGGTTGCTTTTACAAAATCCCTGCAGTAGCGAGTTAATGGTAACAGAATTTGGAGTTACCCCATTGGATAACATTTCATCCCTTAACTTCAGTGCCTCACTAGTACTTCCCGTTTTACAATAGCCATCAATCAATATGTTATAGATAACCTCGTTGGGGACAAATCCCTTACTATACATTTCCTTCATAACACAATTTGCGTCGTCAAACTTCTCCAGCTTAATCAAACCATTAAGGAGCGCACCATATGTTGTAAGACTGGGATTCACATTGTTTTGTACCATCTTGTCCTTGAATTGGAAAGCCTCCTCTAATCTTCTGCTCTTACATAACCCGTGAATAACATTGTTGTAAGTAACAACATTTGGAGCAATGCCAAGTGCCTCCATTTTAGAGAACAAACCTATTGCATCATCCACCTTCCCTCCCTTACAAAATGCTTGAATTGCAGTAGTAAACAAGTAAACATCCGGAGAAACACCACGGGACAGAACTTCAAACACGCGGTAGCTCTTATCAAGTTGGTCAGCCTTGACTAAAGAATTCAACAAAAAATGGCAAGTCTTGAGGGACGGAAACATAGCCTTATTAGAGAAAAACTCAAAAACATGAACGGCAGAACAAAAACCCAAATCCATGAACTGAGTACAGTAAAGATGAATCAACATATCCAACGCCTGAAGCACAGCAGCTCTTTCGGAGGCGGTTTTGAAGTGGGACATAGCCATGGCTATCTCAATATGCCTATCAGTGGGCGGGAGAGCATACAAAGCTTGCACATTGCCATCAATCAAGCGGATCAAAAGCAATCTCGCAGGCGAGTTAAGATTGGAGAGAATTAGTACACGAACCAAAAGACAATAAGAGGCGAGGGTAAAATGGAAGTTAAAAGCTTTGGAAGCGAAGTGAAAGAAACGGAGAGCAGTTTTGGGGTTGACATTGGAGGAGGGGGAAGTGGCGATGGAATAGAAGAGGGCATCGAATTCATGAGGGGACAAGAGGGATATGAGAGATCTACATTGAGGGTATTTGAAAGATGAGTTTGAGAGAAGAGAGGATACCCGGTCCAGTAATCTCTGGTTATTCGGAAGCAGCGGCGGAGGAGGCTGAGGACGTGGGACGCAGCTTAACGGGCGTTTGATTAAGAAAGAGCAAGGTTTCGAGATTGAAACCCTTCTCAGCTCCATTGACGACGAAGACACAAGGAGGAGGAGGCCAGGGTTTGGGGGTTTTTATCAAAGGGCGAGTGCAGCCATGAATTTCATGAGGGTTTTAGAGGATGTGAAGTTGCCACGATTATAGGGGCAAACCAAACAGAACACGAGAGACGGCTTTGCTTTTCCTAAAAACAAAAGAGAAAGGAGAAGGAAAGGAGAAAAAAAAAAAAAAAAAAAAACGAAGCTTCAGCCTTCACTCTTCTTCACTCATCAGGTTGGTCACGGAGAAAGGAGAGAGCGAACCGGAGAAGGTAGAGCACCAGACTTGGGGTTTTTGGAACTGGATGCGTCCATTTTTTTTTTTTTTCGATACATCAATTCTCTATCTACTTTGAGTGAAACGACGGCGTCTCGCCCATTGGGGAGTAAGGGTAAACGGTACTTTACTACGACCTCGTTTTTAGAAAAATCATCTTCTGTCTAAAATTTTAAATTATATTATATGTTTGATAAATAAATAAAAGACAACTTTAACTGAAAATTATAGATGACTGACAGCAGATTTTAGAAGCAATCTAAATATTACTTTTATAAGCTGACTTTGGATTAGAACATGCTCTAAAGTTATTTTATGTATTGACAACACTTTTAAAAGTATTATCTACTAAATATGAAACTGTTTTAATTCACAATACAGTAATGGTAGTTTTTTTAAAAAGTGTCACAACAATACCAAAATAGCCCTACCTTTTACTTCCATTGGCTTTCTCAGTTAGGAATAGGGCTGCCACTTGGTTTGATAATTACCAAACTGATCGAATACCAACTGCTGTTTTATGTTTGGTAAACCGACTTTTTGGTAATCGAGACCAATAAAACCGAAATTGAAAATTACTGAAAAAAGTTGGTTTGATTTTGATAAATACCGAATCTACTGATTATCTGAATATTAGTTTTATATACTATAATTTTCAATACGCATACATGTATATTAAGAAATAAACATACAAAATTTCATAATAGTATGAACATTACTACATATAGTACATTAATAAAACATGTACTTTAAGTAATGTAGTCAAAAATGGTTAAATAACCTAATTTAATTGAAAATGGCTCAAACTTGATGCAATATGTACAAAATAAAGCTATAATAAGTAGATGAATATAAAGTTTATAACTATAAAATTGAAAAACATATTGTTCATTATAATTTATATTACAAAGAATTAGTTGTTCTACAGTTTGTAAGCTTTCGATTTTAAAATTAAGGTATCAATTACCAACCAAAAGTTTCAGTTTTTAATCATGTTTACCAAATTCGGTATTTCGGTTTTCATTATTTGGTTTGAAGTTAGTAACAACCGTAACTGATTCGAACCCACATAGTGACAACCCTAGTTAGGAATTTTTCATTTACTTTGAGTGAAACGACTGCGTTTCGTCCCCTAGGGGTGCTAGACTACCTCTTGCTTCGTCTGGCTTCCCAGTTGGCTCAGTCTCACGACGACCTAGAGAGAGAGAGAGAGAGAGAGAGAGAGAGATGGGGGGAGCGTGGATCGCAACGACTTTGGTAGTGGTGGTGTGTTTGGTAAGTGCATCATCATCGGTAGAGCAGCTGAGCACTAGAGAATGTGAGAATCTTGGCTTCACTGGGCTTGCTTTGTGCTCTGATTGCAACAGTTTGGCTGACTATGTCAAAGACCAAGGTTCATTCTCTCTCTCTCTCTCTCTCTCTCTCTATCTCGAGCTTTGATTTCTAAATTGTTGGGCTGATCCTTGTGGTATATGTGAATACTTTGCTTCATCTAATTTGATGATGATTATAGTTTAATATCTGTTCTAGTTTATATAGATTAGAGTTTTGGGTGTTTAAGATCAGCATTGATTGGTAAGTGGTGGCCTGGAAATCGAAATGTTCTTCTTTTTGAAAATGCATTGCAGTGTGAATCTGGTTTCCTTAATGTGGGTTTCCCCATTTAGACATACTAAGGTTCCGTGTGTTTTATCTATAGAAAAAAAAATGGTTCTAGTTTTTTTCATATAAACACATAACTGACTTTGCTGGGAATTCGAGATTTACAGAGGTTTTCATTTCTTGAAGTCGGCAATATTGGAGTTGACAAGTGTTGGCGTATAAAGTATCAGGAAATTTTAGCCATATTTTAGTACCCCAAAACTAAGTCATGTAAATAGAACAGTAGTTCTACTTGGTTTACAAGCAAGAAAACATCATTTAAAACAGTGCGGAAACAATTTAAAACAGTGCGGAAACAAAGTGCAGAAAATGAGTGAGAAAACAGTGCAATGTTAACAAGAAACCAGACTTGAAGGCTTGACAGTACATGACATCTGTATCACTAGCATAAATTTTATGAAGGCTTGTTAGTACGTGATATCTGTTTCACTAGCATATTTGTTATAAAAGCTTGAGATTTTGATTGTTAGCTTCATTCTGTTTCTATGACTTCTGGTATGATTAAAAATATACTGACGTGCTGCTTTCCATAGCAGAATTGGTATCAGACTGTAAGAAGTGCTGCACTGAGGATTCCAATGATTCCATGACAAAGGTATAAATGAAGTTATACAGATTATTCATGAAAGTTGAAATCATGTTTTAACCTATTTATATGCTGTTGTTTAGAAATGTTCAATTAGAAAGTTCTGATTTGTGATTTGAAACAAGTTTAATCTTGCAAGGTGTGTATGGTTAATACATGGCCACATGGGTAAGGGCAAACTACAAATAATTGGATTACATAAAATACATAGAAGACTTGGTCATTATGTATAAACTCGGAGCAGCTTCTCCTATTTATTTTTTCGAATTTTAGTTTTGATTTTCTGATGTTCCATCTATTCATTACCAAGGACATTCTATAGGAACTCAATATGACAAATTCAAGTGTAATGTACCCATATGAGGAATAGTGCTCCATATTCCCATATCGGTAATAGTAAACCCTAACTACTAACTAGACCTTTTTGACGTCAGTAAGTTCTTTGTCAACACGCCAACACGCATTTTTCTTTATTATCTAAAGAAGGTCTGATGATGAGAAGGGTAAACATGGTTTCCTCTGTACATCCTAGGGTTTTTATTGAAAAGTCTGGTTGTTTAGGAACAAAATGGATTTTATCAAAACAAGATAGGAAAGTGAAAAATTAAAAGGGCAAACTACTTGCATCACACTGGTAAGTTATAGGAATCACAACTAGAGGCCTTATGACAGGACGCCTAATGCTTTCTCGATCTGCTCCACCACATCCGCAGGGATGAAGACTCAATACTTTTGTATTTCGCACCTAGAGTTAGGTTGCATCACACAAACTTGGAGAGCAAAAGCTTCGAATTCTAAGTTATGCTAAGACAGTTCTAGAAAAAATAGGATAAAATAGTAGTAATTTCCTTGTAATAAAGAACCTTCTATTCTGCTTTAGTAGGAAATCCTAATAGTAAATCCTAATATTATCAGCCTTTATTTATTTAAAATTTTCCCGAACCAATCAAGCAGGAGCCCAGCAAGACCAATCATCCTCTACAGAATGCCAAGTCCGGGCCTTGGAAGCTTCTTTCCCCATAATAAACCCTAGTGGAACTTCCACTTATGTTCTTGATCAAGGTCCTGCCATTAGTCTTTTATTTACGCTAGGTCTAACTATAAATTTAGTGTTCTCTTAGGGATGTCATTATTTAAACAGAAAGTTAGCTTAATCTTGATATGTGGAATGACGTATAAATTTCATAAATAAACCATTCTTCTATAACCATTTTAATAACCTTTAATAGTGAACTTTCATATCACTGGTGCAACAAATAAAGAGTAAGATTTGAAGTCTCACATCTATGGTACTCTATTTCAGGAAAACAATGAGTACCAAGGATGAGGGATAGTCAAACTTCACATCACCGTTGCAATATGTAGAATTTATCCTATCTTGGTTGCTAAAGAATTTCTACACATGCAAAGTTAATCTATAATTTAGGCTTAGTGGTTTAGATCATCAATAGACGGTAAACCCATGGATTCATTTGCAACTCCTTTTGAAAATGTTGCCTCAAGGGTATTTCTTTCCCTGATTTAAAATACTTTGTACAGTGCCACATAAGTTATTAGATATTATTTCAATGGTTTCAGTACTCGCGGGTAACAGCACCTTTTTGGCGAATCTTAATAATTTCCAATAATCCAATAATCAGAGAAGAAAGTGGGAGGAGTGCATTTGTAAATTGGAATTACTCTGTTACTGAGACTTCAATATACTAGCCTCTAAACACAAAAGGAAATCTTAATGTAACTCCGTAACTGCAGATTACTTATTCTGGTGCGATACTCGAGGTCTGCATGAGGAAACTGGTATTTTATCCAGAAATTGTTGGCTTCATTGAAGAAGAGAAGGATCGGTTTCCATCAGTTAAAGTTCAATACATTTTCAATTCTCCTCCGAAGTTGATCATGCTAGATGATGCAGGCGAACATAAGGAAACAGTCAGGTGAGCATTTATTTATCAATCACAACCCCCCTATTTTTTTTCTTGTCAATTCAATAAGTTGGCTGGTCCCAATTTAGTAGAAACATGCTTTTGCTGTTTTGGTCACCCTCATATCATCTTATCCAATATTGATGTTGCCTAAACTTGTCCGTGTGCATTTGTAATCCAATGGTGGTCGCATTGAGAAACTGTGTTGTGATTTATAGATTCCTGGGCAGCACTTTGATATTCATTAATAACCTTTATGGTAAGAGTCTATACAAACTTATTAAATACAATTTTCTCCATAACAGAATCGACAACTGGAAGCGGGAACATATACTTCAGTTTCTGCAAGGGAAGGTGAAGCCTACATCAGCAATCTGAAAATGCTTGTTATAATCTCCTGTCACAACCTGAAGATTCTGTATCTTAACTATTATGTGACATCAGATCTTTTTGGGAAATATAAAATTGTGATATCTGGACAATGGATTTTCTCCTTTTTCTTC
The DNA here is from genome assembly GCA_025331145.1 of Rosa persica. Lineage (NCBI taxonomy): Eukaryota > Viridiplantae > Streptophyta > Magnoliopsida > Rosales > Rosaceae > Rosa > Rosa persica. The sequence goes on from WFKR01000004.1 coordinate 17,791,425, forward strand.
TTCATTCATTCATTTGTTCGTTTCTTTTTTTTGTTTCTTTTGAGTTAGTGAGTAGAATAGTTTCTTGTGTAGACTATTACTCATTTGATATCACTCTTCATCAATGCTGGTTCTAAGGATGGAGATAACCCTGGATATAGACTATTAACTCAAGCTAGCTAGAACTGATAAAGGAAATTATTTCAACCTTCTGATAGTCTCAGATCGGGAATACAAAGCCCCTCCAAAAGCTAGAATTCTTATTGTGGTTAGTGGCGCTTGGATGTGTCAACGATTGTGATCTTCTCATTGGTACTTTATATGAAGCTGGGGAGAGTGTGTCATTTCTTGCCCCTGATCTTTACAGTTCTTTACTATTATTGTGCAAGAGCTGTTTTAGGAGATTTTTGCCGCTTGGCTTTACCAATGCGGTGTTTTAGACTGTTGTTACAAAGTTTAACGCCTGGGGGTAGAGGAGAGATCTAACATCTATATTGCTTGTTGGTGGCAGTTTTCCGGGATTGTTCTTTTATTTTATTTTATTTTTTTATTTTTTAATTTTTTTTTTGGGGTCAGCGGATGGGTATTGCCTTTGGTAGATTTCACATGTAATGATGGCACATTTTTACCTAGTGTGAAGTGATTTGTTGCTTCATGTTGTGTTTGTGGAGTGTTTTCTAATATATTGATCAACATACATTACACCAAAAACGTTAACACACAACATTTTTTGCACAACGAAAAAAAAAGTGTTGTGGGATGAAGAAAGGTGAATCACACAACATGTTTACTAAACTTCTGTTGTATAAGGTGGTTAAAATTCTGAAATTTTTTCTAGAAGGTCATTGCACAACGGTTACAAAACTAATCTGTTGTGTGAATCATAAAAAAAAATAGCAGCAGATTTCCTTATTAGATCGACTCAAATTTGGCTCCAAATTGTACCCTAAAGGCCACTAAATTGTACAACAATTAGTTACTTGTGTTGTAGGAGTATACTTGCAAATCATCATCTAACAGTTTTTAATGTGCCGTTGTGCAAGTGAGTGGCTTCAATGTTTTGTCATGCTTGCAACTTCCTACAACATAATGAACTATTTCTATTGTGTGAATAAGAAATGCCTAGCCCAAGCGCCAAAACTGGCATTTTGATTGCACAAGGGGAAAATTTTCATCTTTTGTTCCCTCAACTATGTAGCAATTCAGACAACGTAAATGCATCTATATGTATCTAAAAAAAAAAAAAAAAGTCAATTGTTTAATATCTTAGACAACTGAGGGCACATTTCAACAAAGTTAGGGCCTTGGCTGTTTTTCATGTCTGAGAGAAAAACCCCGAGCTTTTCTTCACTTCAAGCAAAACCTGGAACTCTGCTCACCATCTTCTCAAAAAACTTAGCCATCACAAATCACCATCTTCTTGCAATCTTTTAAGTCTGTATTAGGGTTTGATTTGGGGGTTTTTCATTCTGCTGAAAATGGGGATTGGGATGTCACCAATCGAGTTGGGTTCTACTCGATTAGGGTTTGAGTTGGGTTCTACTCGATTAGGGTTCGAGTTGGGGGTTTTTCATTCTACTGAAAAGATATGCGGTTGATTCTCTAGGGGTTTGTGCTTGTTTATTTGCCAGGTTTCAGGTAAAGAAGATGCAAGAGGAGATGGAGAGGAGAATCTTGGCTTGCGGTATGAGTCTTTTTCGCGAAATCTTCGTCCTCTTCATCGTTGAACTCTCACGTTCTACTCTCTTTCTCTCTTCAGATCGCTCCTCCCCCGTCTCACTCGTCTCACTCTCTTCTTCATCCAACTCTCTTCTTTACCCAGAAACCATAGTCTTCCTCTCTCTTTCATTCTAAAATCCCAAATGGGGAAAACCCCAATCTCAGATTCCTCGAAATCAACCAAATCTCTATTGCTCGAACCCTCAATCTGAAACCCAAATTTCATTGATCTAACTCTCGTCTCCACAATTAGTTGGATTTACACCACACAGCCATGGACCAAGAACTTAAAGAACAAGCAGCACCGCCGGTCATCCTCTGATGGCAAGATTTGGGCGAGTTGCCTGAAAACGAGCTGATTAATAAGGCTCCTAAAGACAATACCCATCCTCGTTGTATGTAATTTCTGTTTTGATTTTAGGGTTTTCGAGCATTATATGTCATACCAAAGCGATCATTTGATTTTGTACCTAATATTTATCTTGGGTGATTATCTAACAGGGAAAGAGAAAGGGAAACGAAACAAAGGGAAAGTGTAAGCATTGACTTTTATGGTTGGTTAAATTTATAGCTCCAGTTGGGGTCAGTTTCTTGAATTTTCAGAGTTCCGAAATAGTCCATTCCAGGCATTTTCTTATCATTAGAGTGCTGCTGTGTTTTAGCTCTTTTGTTTCTATTGTTCTTGCTGTTGTGATGTTTATTGCTTTTTTGAGTTATAATTTTCCCCACATAGCTAGCAAATCCGTAGATTTCTTATCACCTAAGATGTAATTATTCCTTCTATTTAGAAAAGCACAGATAGAGCTGTATTAGATACCACCAGCTAATCAATGAATGAGTAGACTGCCGCGGAGAAGCGAATCATCCGCTATAGGAATGAATTAAAGAAGTATAGCCTATGTTTCTCACCATTAGTTTAATGCTATTAAAACACTTATCATGCTTATCTTCAATTGACTATATTAATCTCGGCCCCCAGCCAGGTAGATTCAGATTTATGTATGCTATATTTGGTTTAATCATCTCTCATTTTTGAAAATCAAATAGAGCTAAAGCCCTGTTACACTCATGGATGGACCAGAATAGTGACATCACCTATCACACTATCACAGCTTGGTCAGATTCTAATTCCATACAATCAGTGTAATATGATAAAGATTAATCTTTTTGTTAGATACCTATCAATGCTAGGATTGAAAAGGTTTGTTTAAGGATACTTCTTTTCTTATTTGGTTTTGTTTGTTTACTTATCGTTTCACTTTACTGAAAATTGACAGGAAGTTACTGATTTGGCGAAGTAAAAGGCCTTGAATCTGGGTTTATTTGAGTAAATGATGATAAGGAAGGACCACATTGGCTAATTACATCAAACTAAGTGAGTATTTCCTAGCTTGTAGGATGTGTCCTAATCCATATTGGCACCGGACTATTCACTGCCTTAACCTCACTTGTTTGTCATGAGCAAGATTATGTCAACTTTACTTGGTTTTGGTTGCTGCCTGCTCTGTTTGTGTGTGTGTGAAATAATTCTCCTTTTGAATCTACTTAGTGTTGGTTTAAATTGAGTTTATTCTCCACAAATAGTTTGGTCAGTGTTTGGGAATATGTGCATCGTGTTCTATATGTTTTTGGTTTTGTCGTGTATGTCTAGCTCAATATTTTGGGAGAGAGAATTATTAAATATGATTGCTTATAAACAAGGATAGTTAAATTGCATGTAAATAAATGAAATTCATATATATTGAAATTTTGTTTTCATTGTAGTCTAATTTCTAGATGAGGTGGCCTGAGCATTATGCTTGTGACTATGAAACTTTAATTGCCAAGACACATAAAGGTGTATGTTTTGAGTTCTGTGAGCAGATTATGATTCTAGGAAGTTAGACATCATAATAATGTCAGATATAGGTGCAATATTGATTCGAATAGATAAATCTGAAAGCTTATTTTACAATGAACTGTTAAGAATGGGATCATTCTTCCTGAGCTACTCTTTCTCTAAGTTGAATTGCCTTTGTTTAAAAGCTACTTCATCCGTAGTTTTTTCTCTATGGGTAGCTCTTGCACGAAAAGATAGTTTCTGTTTTTTGTTGTTGTTTGCACTCTCCCCCCTTAACTTGATTTCTTTATGTTAATACTTATCCATCCTAATAGCCAGACCTCAAAGGTAAGGAAAAGGGGGGCATTCATCAAGATGTAGAATGAAGAAGGCCAAAGCACTGAGCTCTACATTCCCAGAAAATGTTATACAACTTAACTGAATTAAAATGTTCTACCATTACCTGTTGTGTATATTGGAGGGTTTTATCTGAACTTGTGTGGTATGTGGATGCAGCTCAGCAACTATAGCATGAAATTCAAAGAGAACTTGTCTTTGCAGCATTCCTTAAAGCTTTGTGCAGAATTCCTTAAAGCTTTTCTATAACCAGTTACAAGCATGTAAGTATTAACAGTTCATTTTACTTGAGTGTTACGTATTATCGTCAACTTAAGCTATTTCTGTTAGCTTTCTAGGCCTTTGCTTGTTAGTTTCATCTGTTTTGTTAACAGATGTCTTTGGACTGTGCAATATAAGCTTGTCTTTGGATTAGGCAATATAAGGACTAATCTACTGTCACTTTTGTGCAATGAAAATTAGAATTTCATTGCAGTTCAGATAATTCAAGTATTCATTCTGTGAGTTGTTTACTTGCAGGAACTTAAAATGGAAAAGTCTGCATATTCAAGTAAGTTGCATCTTGTTCTTTATTAGAATGATGAAGGCCTTGGACTTCAGAGTAGTTAAAAGTGTACATGAGTCACAATAATGGCTCAAGTTTAGTTCAATACAAAGAAAAAAAGAAAGAAAAAAAAAGTACCTTTTGATTTTTGTTAAGTATTTGGTGAACACAACGAATTATTGCTTGATGCTTGCAACTATTACAAGTTACTAATGCCATTAACACCTAGGATCTTAGGTATAATTCGTCATACAAAACAACCTTTGATGCTTGCAACTACTAAAAATTACTAATGTCATTAATACCTATCAAGCATGTACACTGAGATATTGTTTTGTATCAATAAGTTTGAAAGCCATCTAACTTGTTTTCTGATGCTCTTCCATTTTTTGGCATATCATCTTTGATACCATTAACCCCTGTTTGGAGATAAGTTTTTGTAGTTTCACTTTTAAGAAACTTTTAGTTGTGCCTTCTGGGGAAAAAAATTGAAATCTACAGACTTCCATTATCTCTCTTGCCACTATTTTTGGCCTGCTATCACCTGGGCATTATGAGAATGTATTTATGGTAAAAAAATTTCTGTTTGAATTTAATTAACCTAACTTTCTCGCTGCTGCTTATATGACTAGTGCTTCTTTTAGAGGTAGAAAGCATGACACAAAGACTACTATGATGCTTTACAATTTGTTTATGATTTTCTGTTACATTGGAGACTGATGCTTTACAATTTTTATCTTTTCTATCTACATAATTTTTTTGTTCTTCTTTTTTTCATATGTGGTGGCAAAGTATGGAACACTTACCCAGGTGAGCAAAACCGCCTCAAAGCTCAAGACTTTAACATCTCAAGTCCTCCATTTTCAAAAAGCAAGCTTCTTTACTGCAACATTTGCAGATTGTGAAAAAGAAGAACCACAACACCCAAACAGACCCAAGTAGATGGTACAATTCCATGCACCGTATATGTGCCATGTTTTGGAACAATATAAATGTGTATCAGCTTTTGATATTCCAAGCACAAAAATGCTTTTCTTGTTTAAATGTTGGCTTGGATAATTGAGAAATACACCCTTTTTGCTTTTGAAGTTTAAAGTATTGGTTAGATTACTCATTTTGATGGTTTGCAATGTTTACATTTGATGAACTACTATTAATTTGGTAAATGGACCAATTTAATGCACAATTTAATTCAAGAGTGGATGTTTAAATGATCAGACAACATAATAGATATAATGACGACTCAATGTTGTCTGAATGACCAAAAATGTGACAACCACACACTACAATCATTGACATCACATATCGGTTTACAAAAAATCATTGTTTTCTAATTTATACTCACACAACAGAACCAATTGAACTCTGTTGGCCTAAAGTTAATCACACAATAGATATAGTCCAATAACTGAAGTTTGAAGATCAATCAGCCAACAGACAAAATAAAAATATATTGACTGAAATGCTTAACATACAACAGCTTAAAACTGACACTATTGTTTGAAAACAGGGCCTTAACTCAGGGCTGGGTGCGAGTTGGGCTGGGCTAAAAATCAGTAAGACTGAGATCAAGACCGAAACTATCGGTTCGGGTTGGTTAGGGCTTTTATTAAAATGAAAACCGATAGAAACCGAACCCGTTCGGGCCGGTTCGGTTTTTCAGCCCAGCTCAGGCTTTTCGGGTTTTTTGGGCTCAATTTCCAGTTCAACCAATGTTGGCTATTTTCCATGTTTTCCAAACTGCACTTCTCTGACTTCGAATCTTCTTTCATTTGCCACTCATTTTGGTACCTGGAAGACTAGAATGCATATCCAAATATCCAATTATCTCATTAACATAACAATAATCATGCATTACTACAAATTTATACTTTATAGCTTACAACACAAACTCACAAATACATCGTCAATTGTCCGACAAATAACAATCCAAATTATTCAATCATTTAAACCATGTGTTTAATCAATTGGAATTCAAATTTTAAATGGTACACAAGTCTACAACTGCAACACAAACAGGAACACAATTTCCAGTTTTGCATAAATAGCTTCTCGGCTAGCTCCCTTGCTCAACAGGTCCAGAACTCCATGACAAGTTGACAACTCCCTCCAACTCTACATTCACATTTCAAACCTGATCAGAGATCAATTTACAAATACAAAGTTAACAAGTAGTACTCTCCAATCAAACATAATGATGCAAGATAATATATATTATAAAAATGGGCAGTATACCGAATTAAACATTAACACAATACCAAATCATGAACCAACAGAAATGCAACAAAAACATTAAATCATGAACCTATAAATTATCCAACAGAAATGCAACAGAAACATTAAATCATGACCCAATAACATGCAGTCTTCAAAAATGGGTGGTCTGCCAAATCAAACATCAACACAATACTAAATCAGCATCCACATTAGGCAGATTATACATTATCCAACAGAAATGTAGAACATTAAGTCATGAACCAATAAAATGCAAATTGCAAAACATAAACCAATAAACTGTAGATCTTTAAAGAAAAACTGGGCCATAGCAGTTTTGATGTCTTTGATGCTTTAGATGATTTAGACGTAGATGGCTTTTCTGGTTGATCAGCTGCACTAGCATCTTCCTCCCTTGCATGTTCTACAAAAGTGCAAAGTGAAAAAATAGTGAAGTTCAAACATTGAATGTAGTGTTTTTCAAACATTGCATATAAACTTGAAATAAATTAATACGGCAACCATTCCAAAAATAAAAATCATACCATCCTCCACACTTTCATAAAACTCAATGCCCTCGATAGTAGGAACATATTGAATGTTATTGATGCTCTCAGATCTGATCCAGTTTTAATAGCATATCAATGCTTCCACTGTTTTTGGAGTTAGAGAACTCCTAAAGGGATCGATGACCCTTCTGCTTGTGCTAAAGCAAAACTCACTTGCCACTGTGCTCACTTGCATTGCCAAAACATCCTTGGCAAGTGTAGCAAGGTTAGGATACTTGGCACCATTCATCTTCCACCACTTCAATATATCCCACTTTTAAGGATTTGTAGGCTTCTCAATCAGGTCCAATAAGTATCTATCCACTTCATGTCCAACGACAGCTTCGTCGGAGTCTTCCAATTCTCTCTCCCAATCCTGCTCCATGTCCGCTATTTTTCCAGTAGCCTCAACCATCTTTTTGGAGCTGCTTTTGCTACCTTGGCTAATTGAGCTTTCTCCACTTCTAGATTTCCCATTTCCAGCCTTTGAACACATCATTGAGGAGCTGTACAAATCACAAGAGACACTAGGAGCTCTTTAATCTCGGCAGACTTCTTCTTAATGTCATCAACCTCCATTTTCAGCCACTTATTGCATATACTTTCAAAGTTTTGGATCTTGAACCTTGGGTTTAACACCAAGGCAATGAATAAAAACTGATTGCAGTCTTCCATGCTTCCAAAATACTTATCAAACTTCCCTCTCATCTTCACAGCCATATCGAACAATATCATTTCAATCTCTGAACCAGTGCAGCCATATACGGTTTAGGGAACAATTTATCGATATCCGATTTGATGGCCACTATATCATGAAAAGCTTTCCATGATGTTGGGGGTGATTTAAGGCACTAATCCTCATTGTCACATCATAGAAGACCTTTAAGAACCTCACAAAAACTGCAGCATTTTCCCAATCCTCTTTAACCGGTGGCCCCACCCTTTTTCTCTTCGGCTTCTTCCTTGAATCAGATCCTCCAAGTTGCAACTCATCATCTTCCTCATTGATGTCTTCATCTTCATCAAAGTATTACGTATACTTGCTGTACTCCTCATCTGCCATTCTATCAAATGCTTTTTACAGCTCTAATGTAGTATCTAGCATTAGGAATGCAGAGTTCCACCTTGTTGGCACATCAAGGATGCAAACTTTCTTCAACTCAACCTTCTCCTTCTCTGCACACATTTTAAAGACATCTAGCCTTTGTCCACTACTCCGAACATAGCGTATCGCATTCCTAATGGAAGTAATTGCTTTCTCTATCATTTTTAGGCCCGATCTGACAATGAGGTTCAGTATATGAGCAAGGCACCTAACATGTAGGTACTTGCCTCTAAGAACAGGTGGTTTCTCCCAGCCTAACATCTTCTTCCTAATGTACTCAATTGCAACCCTATTTGAACTTGCATTGTCAAAAGAAATTGTTAACACTCTCAACTTCCCAATCAAGCAAACATGCCTCTAACAACTTCCCTATGCTATTGCCCTGATGATTAGGAATCATCCTAAAATTTAGTATTCTTTTATGCAATGTCCAACCAGCATCAATAAAATGGGTAGTCACCACCATGTAATTAATATTCTGCACCGATGTCCATGTATTCGTGGTTAAGCAAAGGCAATGATTCCTTAACTCTTTCTTCAGCTCTAATCTCACTGCTTTATACATGGACAAAAACTGTTTCACAATAGCCCTCCTAGAAGGCACATCCCACCTAGGCACAACCACACAACAAAAATATCTAAACCTCGTCCTTTCAATGAAACTGAATGGCAGTTCATCCATTACTATCATCTTGCAAGCTGCTTCCTTGCAAGCTTCCTGACTCTATTTCACCATCACTAACTCCTTAGTACCACCAGTACTTAATACCTACTGCCCACTTTCTAAATCAACCCTACCCGGATATTTTTTGCACACTTCTTGTATATGTCTCCTAAGTGAACTAGTTCCGTTTCCATAACTATCACATGCCAGATCAGTTCCACAGTAATTACACTTAGCTCTCTCTTTAACACAAGTTTGAACTTTCTTACCATCCTTAATCTCAAACTGAGGCTTCTTGAACTTCTTGAACTGCAACCACACCCAAGATCTTCCAGCAGGTTTTTCTTTTTTTTTCATCATCTGCAGCATTCCTCGGTCCAGCATCTACTGCTCCATCACGTTTTCTCTTCACACTAGCCTTCCTTTTCAAGCTTCTGAATGTTTTCAGAATCGTCTAAACCCTTGAATCATCAGTTGGTGTTGGAAGAGCAATGACTTTTGAATTAGAATCGGAATAGGAATCAGAACTTTGGGATGAATTGGAATCGGAATAAGAACTTAGGGATGCACTCTGACTATGAGGAGAAGCCATGAAATTCAGGAGGAATTATAGGATCAGATTTTCAATGCAATTTGGCTACCTCTGACTACACAAATTGTAAACAAGGAATTGTTAATTGTTATAAACAATAACAGAGTCATTCTTAAATGATACTGCCAATTAGGATTGATAAGCATGCTACTGCCAATTTAATAATTTTGTGACACCACAAAAGACCTAGCTCTAATTAATCCTATCACATTGATCTCACTAATAAAAGGAGCAATCCATGAATATGCAGCTGAGGTGAAAAAACTGATTGAACAAAGAGACGATTCTCTCATAACATCTCTCAGACCAATCAAAATATAGTACATTTAGAGCACATGGTAATTAATGGAGTGACTAAGATTATGCTCGAAGTGACAATGACATATTTAAGAAAGAAAACACAAGGTAATAGTTTCTGCTCAAACCAACATGAGTCCAAAATTCTCAGAACCTGAATCAACTACAAAGATTTTACCTTGAACACTAAGATTTTACCCCAAATACCCAACAAAATCCAGTAGAAATTATATAATATCAGAGCTAGGCCACCTTGGATTCTAGAAAATTTAGACTCACTTGGGAAACCAGATGAACAAGTTTCCAAATGGGTATTACTTAAAACTCATTATTTTATACTCCTATCATTACCAAATCAAGCCAGGAATCTCAAAATAACAAAACACTAAACTATATAAACTAGTTGGTGAGGGCAACCGCATGCTAGACCGATAACATATAAAAAAAAAGAAAGCCAATATTAAATGATAGATTTGAAGCTGTGTGAAAGACTGAAAGCGGAAGATGGCATTTTTAGTTACCTGAAGACGAGCTTTGAGGAAGGACAAAGAAGAGAGCACCTCCCCATTATTAGCAGCCAAAATGAGAGTGAGACTCAAAACTCAGAACAGTTCCTGCAAGTAAAGAATCATTCTTTTTAAGAATCACTCAGAACAGTCCCATACATTTCATTGATTTCAATTTCATTCATAGATCAATAGGATTTAAAAAGTCAAATTGAAAACCCTTAAATCTAGATCACTCACCGAACTGAGTTGTGAGGAGCGGCGACGGCATCACGGCGCCAGTGACGGGAGTCGAAACGGCTAAACGGCGGAGGCGAACTTCTGAAGCTTCGCATCCAATCATAGTGTATGTCGCTGGCGGAGGATGATTTCGGAGACGGAGAGTGGCGCAGCAGCTGGTAATGGACAAAGAAAGAAGGGTCAGACAGTGAGGGAGAGACTAAGAGAGTGAGAGGAGATTTCTGGGCAGTAACAGTACCTTGGGGCTGAAATGGTATCGAGAGAGAGGGAGGCTGAAGTGAGTGAGGTCGGGTTACTCGACTGGAGGTGAGTTTTAGGGTTGATATTTTTTTTATTATTTAACATATTATTATATTACCCAATGAAGGACTAACATGTGGCAACAGATACAATATTCTGGTCGGTTCGGGCTTTCGGTCCCTGAAAAATTGAAGTCTGAGACCGAAACGAAAATTCCACTATTAAAACCAAACCGAATCAGGCTTTTTCCCTCGGTTCGGGTCGGGTCCTCAGTCTTTCGGGCTTAGGCGCCCAACCCTACCTCAACTGCTGCGTAGCTACGCTTGGGATCTACCGAGCCATCTGTCGAGCTATCACACAGCAGTTATAACACATACCTATTGTCTGCCTGTTTCTCACACAACTGTGTTCCACCTTTGTCTGAATTTTCAACAGACAACGGCTCGGTCTACAACGATGGGTCTCTAAATCTCACAACGGTTTTCTACCGTTGTCTGATAAGTTTTTTGGTGTAGTGATATCTTCTAGTTCTTTTTGGTAGATTCTATATCTACCAACTAAACACAGAAGAAGTTGATACAATGTGTTATAAAATGCTATGGGATTCAAACTATGGAGATGTGAGCTGTTAGATTAGCTCAATAAGTGGGACACACTGCAAATAGTAACTGATTTAAAAGCTCACGTCTCTGATCTGTAGTGTTATAAAACTTTTAACGCGATACATGTTGTACCCATCAATGATTATTATCTTATGGGCATTCTCAAATTATGAGTATGAACAATAGGTGGTGGGGTTGGGCATGAAGTCATTTATCCGCAATATAGTTTATGTTATAGTAATTATATAAAATTTCTGTATTTTTTTTTTGTGGATCGATCGATGACTGTTATCCTCTATGATAAGTCTAAATTCGATACCTAGTGAGTAGTACCAATTTTGTTGGGACGAGAATAATTTTGATCAATTTGTTGTGTTCTTTACAATAATCACTAGCAATTTGACTCTTAGGTCTCGAGATCTTGACAAGGAATTTCACCATATAGTTGATAATTATAATTGGGATGCTGTAGGTTGAATTTGGTTTCTTAAATTTTTTTATTATCACTTGGCGAGTCCAGATTGGATCAATGCGATTCGCTTTTCACACACACATCACTTCACAACGCTTCGACAATCGAGTCCACTTCACATTCGTCTTCACTGTGATTTGTGAGCACCTTCACCCGATAGACTTCTCGTTTGTCACCTAAACCTTGGAGTTCAATCAAGAAGTAAATGTGATTGAGGATCCCAGTTCGAATTGACGCTTAACCACAAGTCCTTTCAATAGAGGCATTAGAACCTAGCGGCCAAAACGGTTCATTCCTCAGCCTACAATCTTTTGATAGAAGTAGAAAAACAAGCACGATTCACAACAAATGTTGCTTAGCTATCCAATCATGAGTTAGCATGTCCACACAATCCGGAAGGATTTTTCAACCGCAAATCACCCGGCGCTCATTTTAGCTGAGACGATTTTGAGGCAAACATCTTTTGGCACGCCCAGTGTGCCACTAATGTTTTAGGTGTTTTCACATATGAATTTCTACGAGCCAAATTTAAACTGCTTGAGTTCAATATATAATGTATCACTGGTAAATACAATTATGCACCGTATAAAAGTTTTGTTGATTTTAATAGCCACGCCGCATGGAATTTACAAAAACCCACAGTGCCATCTCAATACAAATTATTATGGAGGCTAGCACTAATATAGTCATTACAATTATAGGTTTAATGATTATAACGATTATAATAGCCGATGTTTATGGGATTACCAAACAGTTTCAACTTATCCTTCAAAACATGAAAGCCAATAAAAAAAAATAAAAATTCTCATTGGCATATCGTGCAATTATCTAATGAAAAATCCCACAATTTGGGCAACAACGGCTTAAGCAAAATAGCAAATGAAGAATACAATTTTGATGGCTTTATTAGCCAAAATGTAAGAGATTGTGTTTGGGGATATCTAGAAAATGGGACAAAATCAATTGAAATGTGTCAAGAATACGAAACTAATTGGAATACTTATTTATCCTCATCTTCTCTTGTGGAGGAAACAAAGCCACCGTCAACCTTAATCCTTGATAAAGAAGAAAATTCTTGAAGAGATGGTGAAGAAAACATGGCTAACCATGAAGTTGTAGGCAATTTTAAAAAAGATGAGCCTATAATTGATGAAGAAAATTTTGAAGTGAAAGTGGCTTGTGAAAAAGAAGTTGTTAAACCACCAGTCTTTGACAAAGAGATTGATTTTCCTTTAGATGGTGAGCCTAAATTTGACTTCGACATTGAGCATATTTATAATACATATGGCTTTGACCTACTCAAATGGCTAGCGCATCATCAAGAGGTTAACTATTTAAGTGAGGAACTTGTATACTTTAACATGGTTGTCGAAAATAAAGCTGACCTAGAAAAATGAAAATCAGCTCAATTTGAAATAAAAGCTAAAGTGGGTCATTTAAATAGACATGAGGAATTTCAAAGTTTGGCCTAGATAGTGGCCAAAAATCAAGAAAATATCACAACTTCACATTCGATGTTTTGTGGCTTCCAAAAACATGAGTTCAACGTCACTAACATAGAGAATTTCAAGTTTGGGATATAAAACATCATTTTCCTTTCTATGATCACGGCTCCTAAGTATTTTGACGTTAGGTCGAGAATTCACTCGATAACAAGGTTGACCTTGTTAACTAGTTCCTTAACCACTCAACTAGTTGAGGCTCAAGGAACTGGGGGGGGGGGGGTGGCGGGTACTATGTTTGTACCCATTTTTAAAATCTTGGCCCGTAAATACTTGGCTGATAGATGAGAAAATTATGGTGCTTTTATTGATGGTATCTCAATAAAATTTAATTTTATGATATTTTATTAGGTACTGAATATAGGAGAAGAGATTGGAAGGAAAAAAAAAATAACGGTAATAATTATGTCTCAAAATAATAATCCCAAGATTTTATTGAGTTTAAAAGCATTGAAAAAAATATTGCAGAATTAAAAAGGAATCAAGCATAATGGCGCCGCAAGAAGGAAGTAATAATAGTGCGATTAAGGAATGAAGCAATATTGAGTGTATCATCATTTCGGTCATTAAGATCAAAATATTTGTTTAATTTAATTATTCTTTCCTTCCTAAATCTTATGTTGTAATTGTATAAATACGACCCTCTTAGCTCATTGTAAAAGGTCCCCAACGAACACTGCACCATTCAATTTCAATACATCAAATTCTTTACAGTATCTTTTAATTCTTTCTCTAGCCTAGTTAAATTTTTATCGCTTTCTTTACATTCCACAGTTTATTTTCTTCATTTTACTCTTCAGCCACTCTAAGTTTTATGCGATTTATTCCTGCATTTATATTCTACTCTTTACTTTACGTATCTTAAATCATCTTCTTAACTGTCACGCCCCGAATTTCGAATAATAAATTCAAATCCGAAACATGAATACAACTAAACAAATCACGTCCTAAATTTTTTCTCAAAACCAATATCTCATAAAACCATAACAAAAACCTCGTAGCAAACTATCTCTCGAGTCAATTATTACAATACTAACATAAATAAAATGTTCTGCTCACAAGAGTCTACAAAAACACACCAAAATAGACCAAGTGCTGGTCTCAACCCTGCTGTCCTACGCAGCTCGCTCACCACCCTGATTATCCTGACCTGCAGGATTATCCGCTACACCATTTGAATAGTGTACCGGGATTGCAACAACACAAAACCCGATAAGCTTTCTGAAAGCTCGTGTGAGTAAATAAGAATGAACGGTTGATTTATTAGACCACAACTCATTTATCTCAAGTAAACATCCAACAATCTCAACAACCACAAGCAACATCAATCCAACACACATGAAACAACATGGAACACATTTCCACAATCACCAAATCACAACTCTCGCCACTTTGGCACCTAATCACAACTATCGCCACTTTGGCACCCACGTTAGAGCTCTAACTACATCGTTACCTCTGACACCTTGGCCCAGGGTCAAGTAACGGCACCTCCAGGTTACTCAGTAACCTGCGAACTTTGGACCATTTCATGTCCTCAGAACAATATATCCCCGTTATTATTTAACGGTCGAACTTTGGACCTCCCTGTCCTCAGAACACATACACTCCGGTTATCATTAACCAAAGATCCTTGGACCATTCGATCCTCGGAATCCTACGTTTCTCTACCATCTATTCAACTCACAAAATCAACATGCTTATCACCAACATTTATCAAATATTAACAACATAATAAAATCATACTATCAACAATTATCAACAACATATTATCACAATTCCACACCTCAATGTCACACCATTCAATATATAATCACGTAAATATATATATACGTAACCATCCACACAGGAATGATCACTAATACCAACTATAGTTCACACGATGCAAAATCAAGAAATTCATTTTTAATATACTTTAAAACACATTTCTTAAAACCATTTTCTCACACATAACAAATAAATTGGGCAATAAAGGAAATTCGGTTCGTAAATGAACCAAGTGAGATTTACTCACCTCTAAACTCCCGCTGCGTTTTCTTACAGCCCAAAATATGATTCACAATCGTCCGTTAACAAATCCGTCAAATACCTAATCAAAACGATAATTAACTTAGCGTATAATTTCAAAAACACACTTATATGAAGATCCCACGGTCGGATCTTCACCCGTGACCCCACAAGGTCACCGGGACAGTCCTACGATCATTATATCAAAACTAGAATTCTATCGGACGGTCCAAACTTCATAAATCACAAATTGAGTGATCGAAATCAATCGAAATCGTAAAATTCATAACTAATTCATACGATATCCAAAATTCGCATGCTATATATCAAAATGATCGTATCGACATGTAGAATCTAAAAATGAGTAGAAACTGCTCATGACACCCCCGGAGGTGGCCGGAAAGGGCCGCCGGAGTTTAGGGCAAAGCCGCCGCCGACCACCACCAACGGTGTCGGGGCTGAGCTTATCCCGTTCGTTTCATCATTTTGAGCAACTTTCATAACTAACACGAAGTGAGAAAATGAGTGGAAGTGGCCGAAACTTACCAAAAACAGTCCGGTTTGGCCGGAAAAACTGCAGAAACCGATATGCGCTCCGACGAGCGTGAAAACCTCCACTTCTGGTGCTGTCCTTTTTACTGCGTGTTCTACTCCTCCATACGAGTTCAATCAGATAAAGAACTCGTAATTTGGTGGTCTAGAACTCGAGATATTCGCTTCGCACTCAAAACAGCCGAAAATGGAAAACCAGCTTTCCGCCGCAGCTACAACCGTGCCACGGCGCAAGGCTGCCTCTGGCAGCTGCGCAAGGTCAAGGCGAAGCCGTGGGAGGTGGTTTGGCGTCAAACGGTGGCCGGAGGAGCAAGAACTCGACCGGGGAAGTTTGGCTCTGTTTTTTGCCTTCGGTTCGGTGCCGTGCGAGAGAGAGAGAAAAATAATCTAGGTTTTCTGATTTTTCAGATTTTTCCAAAAATGTTAACCTGTATATATACAAAATCGAAAACTTCTAAATGTCATAACTTCTTCCTACAAACTCCGATTCTTGTGTTCCGCATATGCACGAACTCGTATCGACGAGCTGTACGACTTTCATGAAAGAAGTTTCCTCAAATTCCTTACGTAAAAATATGTCAATTTTAATAACCTTAAATGACGTTAAATTTCGATACTAAAATCATTCGAAACCAAATTTCTCAAATAACGACATTCGAATCACACTCACAACTCATAATTCATATAATTTGAGAAATATTGAATTACGAAATATTTAACTGAAATTTCGGGTCTTCACAGTCTACACTCCTTAAAGGAATTTCGTTAGAAATTCAAGCAAACTCATCAACAAACAGTAGTGGGTACTTAGCCCTTATGTCAGACTCTAACTCCCATGACGCATCACCCTCATCATGATGACTCCACAACACCTTAACCAACTCAACTTCCTTCCTACGAAGCCTCTTCGTGGACCTATCCAAGATACGAATAGGTTCAACAACGAAGGTCACATCCGGACTCACCTCGATCGTACTGTGATCAATCACATGAGACTCATCTCGAATGTACCTCCTAAGCATGGACACATGGAAAACATTGTGTACACCGGCCATGTTAATAGGTAAAGCAATCCGATATGCCAATTCACCGACCCTTTCCAAAATCTCAAAGGGTCCAACGTATCTCGGTGCCAATTTCCCCTTCCTGCCAAATCTCACCACACCTTTCATAGGTGAGACTTTCAAGAATACGTAATCACCCACCTCAAAGTCCAACGGTCTCCTTTTAAGGTCGGCATAACTCTTCTGTCTACTCTGTGCAGTACGGATCCTGTCTCGGATGGTAGTAACCTTCTCTGTAGTCTCCCGAACAAGCGTAGGACCCAAGAGCTGTTTCTCTCCAACATCCGCCCAACAGATAGGAGTCTTACATGGCCTACCTTAAAGTGCCTCATATGGGGCCATGCCGATACTAGAGTGATAGCTGTTGTTGTAGGCAAACTCTACCAATGGCAGATGATCCGCCCAACTTCCCTTGAAGTCCAAAACACATGCCCTAAGCATATCCTCCATCACCTGGTTCACCCTCTCTGTCTGCCCATCAGTCTGTGGCTGAAATGCAGTGCTCATAGCCAAAGATGTGCCGAAAGCCTTATGGAATCTACGCCAAAATTCTGAAGTGAAACGAGCATCCCGATCAGAGACGATCTATACAGGCACTCCATGAAGCCTCACAATTTCATTAAGATACAACTTACACAAAGCATCACCTGAGTAAGTCTTTGCCACAGGAAGAAAGTGTGCTGACTTTGTCAATCGATCAACAATCACCCAAATAGAATCATAACTTTGTCTGGACCTAGGCAATCCAGTCACAAAGTCCATGGAGATCTCTTCCCATTTTCATACTGGAATCGGCAAAGGTTTCAACATTCGCGCAGGCCTCTGATGCTCTGCCTTCACTTGCTGACATGTAAGGCACCTGGATACATACTCAGCCACATCCCTCTTCATCCCTATCCACCAAAACTGTCTTCGTAGGTCCATATACATCTTGGTACTCCCTGGGTGTATCGTATATCGAGATCGATGTGCTTCCCGCAGTATCTCCTCCTTGAGGTTATCACCGCCCGGGACATACAATTTTCAATCGAAATCTCAATCCACCGTCAGTTCCAACTGTCCACTCTGATGGACCTTCCTCGTTGGCATCAAGGATAATCTCCGAAATCACCATTTGAGCGAACTCATCATGTGTCTGACTCTGAATGATCCTGGAAATCAAGGTCGGCTGTAAAGTGATACTACCGAGAAAGATTCCCTGTCCTTCTCTTGTGGGTATAAGGTCAAACTCAGATACAGTCTCTAACATACGCCACTCTTGAACCATAAGTGACGCTATGATCCCTCGGGGTTTCCTGCTCAAAGCATCCGCCACTACATTGGCCTTTCCGGGATGATACTCCAAGGTGAAATCATAATCTTTGATGAGCTCCATCCATCTTCTCTGCCTCATGTTCAACTCCTTCTGGGAGAATATATACTTCAAACTCTTATGATCAGAAAAGAGTTCGAACTTCTCACCATAAAGATAATGCCTCCAAATCTTCAAGGCAAATACCACCGCAGCCAGCTCTAGATCATGAGTGGGGTAGTTCCGCTCATGCACCTTTAACTGTCTAGAACCATATGCTACTACACCCCCATTCTGCATCAACACACAACCCAAACCCTGATGAGATGCATCACTGTAGATAACTAACCCACCGCCACTAGATGAGACAGTCAACACTGGAGCTGTAGTCAATCTAGTCTTCAGCTCACTAAAGGCCTTCTCACATTCATCTGTCCACACAAACTGAGTATCCTTCCTTGTTAACTTAGTCAAAGCCGAAGCTATACTAGAAAACCCCTCAATGAATCGCCTGTAGTATCCTGCCAAACCAAGGAAACTACGGATCTCTGTAACTGTAGTGGGGCGACTCCAACCCATCACCGCTTCAACCTTCGAAGGATCCACAGAAACTCCATCCTTCGAAACTACATGACCAAGGAACTTGATCTCCTTTTGCCAAAACTCGCACTTCTCAAACTTTGCATATAACTTTTCTCTTCTCAAAATTTGCAGCACAATCCTCAAATACTTCACGTGCTCGTCAGACGACCTTGAATATATCAAGATGTCAT
Source organism: Rosa persica (assembly GCA_025331145.1). Classification (NCBI taxonomy): domain Eukaryota; kingdom Viridiplantae; phylum Streptophyta; class Magnoliopsida; order Rosales; family Rosaceae; genus Rosa; species Rosa persica. Next base: position 17,810,512 of record WFKR01000004.1, read on the forward strand.
CAACGAACACCACCACACACTTATCTAAGTAAAGACTGAATGTGCGGTTCATCAAGTCCATGAAAGCTGCAGGTGCATTAGTTAGACCAAAAGACATGACAAGAAATTCATAATGCCCATACCTGGTCCTAAATGCCGTCTTAGAAATATCTTCATCCCTCACCCTCAACTGGTGATATCCAGATCTCAAATCAATTTTGGAGAACACCGTAGCCTCCCTAAGCTGATCGAACAAGTCATCAATCCTAGGCAAGGGGTACCTATTCTTGATGGTCACCTTGTTCAGCTGTCGATAATCCACACATAACCGAAGTGAATTATCCTTCTTCTTCACGAATAATACTGGTGCGCCCCAAGGAGATACACTAGCTTGTATGAACCCTTGTGCAAGTAATCCTTCAATTTGAACCTTCAACTCCTGAAGTTCAGCTGGAGCCATCCGATAAGGTGCTCTCGACACCGGTGCAGTACCTGGTATCACATCAATGGAGAAATCCATTACCCTTTTCGGAGGAAATCCTGGTATCTCCTGGAATACATCAGCATACTCTGCCACTATCGGAATCCCTGCAATTTCTGAAGTGCTATTCACTGATTCTATGTGTGCCAAGATCCCTGCCCTCATGGCAACGTCAGATCTCAGGCATCGATAATGAAACACTGGTTGCCCAGGGGCATGAAAAGACACAATCATTCTAAAACAATCAATCACTGCCTAGTTCGGACTCAACCAATCCAAACCTAAAATCACATCATACGTGTGATCCGGAATCACAATCAAAGATGCAGTGAACTTTCTACCACTAATTGCAATAGGGCAATCATCACAAAACACGCTAAGCTCAAGAGATACGCAAAGAGGCGATGTAACACATAAAGGTCTAGTAAGCGGTATAGCAGTCAAACCCAAAACATCTACCACAGAACTAGATATGAACGAGTGGGAAGCACCCGTATCAAACAGTACTCTAGCAAGATAGTTATAAACGGATAAGGTACCTTCCACCCCGGTGCCTCTCTGGCCGATGGCAAATACTCTGGCTGGTGCTGGAGGTAAGGTTCTCTGCTGGTTACCCTGTCCTACAATATGAGGTTGAGTACAGTCCCTGGCAATATGTCCAGTCTGTCCGCATCGAAAACATGCTCTAGGCCTGAGTTGAGGGCAAGTCCTAGCAAGATGACCCAACTCATTACAGCTATAACACCTCATAGGGGTTGCTGGTGCTGCTTGCCTGATAGGTGGTGCCTGAATAGGGACAGGTGCTGCTGCTATCCTGGCTGGAGCCTGATGATGAAAATAAGGCCGCTGTCTCTTCCAGAATCTCTGGACCCACTACTCCCTGCAACCGCCTTCCCTTTTCCCTGAGAATCTCTCTCAACTGTCTGCTTCTCCTTATGGATCAGATTCTGCTGCTCAATGATCAGGGTTTTAGCTAAAATCTGCTCCTTTGTCTTCAGCTCCATAATGGTCACATCTCGCTCAATAGAGCCATTCAACCCCCGCTGAAACTTCTTAGCCAAGTCTTCAGCATCTAATGGTTTCACAAACCGATATAGCCTGGAGAACTCTGCCTCATAATCTCTCACATTCATCTTCCCTTGAGTAAGCGAGAGAAATTGCCTCTCCAGCTGTTCCTTCACCGATGATGGGAAGTATTTCTCCCTAAAGATCCTCACAAATCCATCCCAAGTCATGGTAGAAACATCAATAGTCCTCTGAGTGCAATTCCACCACACCCTAGCCTCATCTTTGAGCATGAAAGTGGCTAGCTTCCTCTTCTCGATCTCATCACAGACAATCAACTCAAAATAGGTCTGTAAATCCTCGATCCATTGATCAGCCACCATATAATCTGTGCCTCCCGCAAATTTAGTTGCTCCCAACCGATTAATGTCCCTCGCCAACACTAACAGACGAGCGGGATCATTAACCACAACCTCAGGTGGAACAGGTTGCTCCACAAACGGTGCCTCCACCTCTTCCTCATGTACTCCCACATGTGGAATCTCACCCCTACCTCGGCCTCTACCTCTACCTCTGGGTCTACCTCGACCCCTACCTCTGCCTCCCACAATATCCATTACCTAAGGAGCATAGCATACCTGGTTAATACATGTATACACTTAAATCAAAGCATAAGTAAATACAAGTCCATATTAACCAAGCTACTAACACAAAGAGGTTAATTCAACTCCTATTACGTCCTAACATTCTAGACAACTCCCAACACCCCCACATACCCAATGACATTGTTAATACCGAAGAGCACCCGATGGGGATCCGCTGCAGACGGGCCATCACTCGGAAGGTATTAACTTATCACTAAATATGTACCTTACGCTTTGATACCAAACTGTCACGCCCCGAATTTCGAATAATAAATTCAAATCCGAAACATTAATACAACTAAACAAATCACGTCCTAAATTTTTTCTCAAAACCAATATCTCATAAAACCATAACAAAAACCTCGTAGCAAACTATCTCTCGAGTCAATTATTACAATACTAACATAAATAAAATGTTCTACTCACAAGAGTCTACAAAAACACACCAAAATAGACCAAGTGCTGGTCTCAACCCTGCTGTCCTACGCAGCTCGCTCACCACCCTGATTATCCTGATCTGCAGGATTATCCGCTACACCATTTGAATAGTGTACCAGGATTGCAACAACACAAAACCCGGTAAGCTTTCTGAAAGCTCGTGTGAGTAAATAAGAATGAACGGTTGATTTATTAGACCACAACTCATTTATCTCAAGTAAACATCCAACAATCTCAACAACCACAAGCAACATCAATCCAACACACATGAAACAACATGGAACACATTTCCACAATCACCAAATCACAACTCTCGCCACTTTGGCACCTAATCACAACTATCGCCACTTTGGCACCCACGTTAGAGCTCTAACTACCTCGTTACCTCTGACACCTTGGCCCAGGGTCAAGTAACGGCACCTCCAGGTTACTCCATAACCTGCGAACTTTGGACCATTTCATGTCCTCAGAACAATATATCCCCGTTATTATTTAACGGTCGAACTTTGGACCTCCCTGTCCTCAGAACACATACACTCCGGTTATCATTAACCAAAGATCCTTGGACCATTCGATCCTCGGAATCCTACGTTTCTCTACCTTCTATTCAACTCACAAAATCAACATGCTTATCACCAACATTTATCAAATATTAACAACATAATAAAATCATACTATCAACAATTATCAACAACATATTATCACAATTCCACACCTCAATGTCACACCATTCAATATATAATCACGTAAATATATATATATGCGTAACCATCCACACAGGAATGATCACTAATACCAACTATAGTTCACACGATGCAAAATCAAGAAATTCATTTTTAATATACTTTAAAACACATTTCTTAAAACCATTTTCTCACACATAACAAATAAATTGGGCAATAAAGGAAATTCGGTTCGTAAATGAACCAAGTGAGATTTACTCACCTCTAAACTCCCGCTGCGTCTTCTTACAGCCCAAAATATGATTCACAATCGTCCGCTAACAAATCCGTCAAATACCTAATCAAAACGATAATTAACTTAGCGTATAATTTCAAAAACACACTTATATGAAGATCCCACGGTCGGATCTTCACCCGTGACCACACAAGGTCACCGGGACAGTCCTACGATCATTATATCAAAACTAGAATTCTATCGGACGGTCCAAACTTCATAAATCACAAATTGAGTGATCGAAATCAATCGAAATCGTAAAATTCATAACTAATTCATACGATATCCAAAATTCACATGCTATATATCAAAATGATCGTATCGACATGTAGAATCTAAAAATGAGCAGAAACTGCTCATGACACCCCCGGAGGTGGCCGGAAAAGGCCGCCGGAGTTTAGGGCAGAGCCGCCGCCGACCACCACCAACGGTGTCAGGGCTGTGCTTATCCCCTTCATTTCATCATTTTGAGCAACTTTCATAACTAGCACGAAGTGAGAAAATGAGTGGAAGTGGCCGAAACTTACCAAAAACAGTCCGGTTTGGCCGGAAAAACTGCAGAAACCGATATGCGCTCCGACGTGAGTGAAAACCTCCACTTCTGGCTATATATATACAAAATCGAAAACTTCTAAATGTCATAACTTCTTCCTACAAACTCCGATTCTTGTGTTCCGCATATGCACGAACTCGTATCGACAAGCTCTACGACTTTCATGAAAGAAGTTTCCTCAAATTCCTTACGTAAAAATATGTCAATTTTAATAACCGTAAATGACGTTAAATTTCGATACTAAAATCATTCGAAACCAAATTTCTCAAATAACGACATTCGAATCACACTCACAACTCATAATTCATATAATTTGAGAAATATTGAATTACGAAATATTTAACTGAAATTTCGGGTCTTCACATTAACTATGTTTATGATGCCTTTATTACTAGCTTCGGCCTGACCCTTTGCTTGGGTAAGGTGTCGAGTGAGTCAATTTCATGCCTAAACTATCTGTGAGCTCATGCATTGCTTCGACTATGAAAATTGAACATCAGTCAGCTGTTATGGTTTCAGGTATCCCAAACTGTGTACAATATTTTCCTCCAAGAATTTAATCATCATCTGACTCAAAATAGTATTGTATGGTTTGGCCTCTACCCATTTGGTGAAATAGTCAGTGACCACTAAAATCCATACGTGTTGTTTTGAAGACGGTGGTCTAATGCTCCCTACAATATCCATGGCCCAAACTTGAAAAGGCTATGGCTTGACAATTGGGTGGATGACTTCAGCCGTAACTGTTGGATATATGCATGAATTTGGCATTTCTTGCAGCTCTTGGCACATTCAATGCAATCCTTCAGAATTTTAGGTCAATAGAAGCCGTGGTCTTCAGATTAACCATCTCATTTTGATTCTGGCCTGGATGCACCATATATCCCTTCATGATGTCTCTCATGACTTACAAAGTCTCTTGCCCCCTATACAAAAGAGTAGATCATCAGACCTTTTGTCACGCCCCGAATTTTAGAATAACAATTCCAAATCCGAAACATGAAAATACTACAAACTCAAAATAATCATCCTGAAAATTTTTCTTTTCTTAACATACTCACCACACAAAATAAAATCAAACCGAATTTAGTCTCGGTTAATTATTACAACTCAAATCCAAAATGTAATGTAAAGCTCTAAATGAGCATACACACACCTCGCAACTAAATAAATAACAAAACTGCTGTAACACCTAAGCAGCTCGGTCACCTCCCTGGTTATCCTGACCTGCAGGAATATCCGCTACACCATTGAATAGTGTACCGGGATTGCAACAACACAAAACCAGGTAAGCTTATGAAAGCTCGTATGAGTAAAAGAAGGAACTGTTACTTAATTTAATCTCATTTATTCCCACACACAGCAACACTCAATAATTTCCACATATGCAAATAATAACAATCTCAATCAACACCAACTCAATATATCAAGACAACCCAACTCACAACTTTCTCCACAACTCTCATCATCGTATTTATAAAAATACGGTACTTGACAGACTAGAGCTCTAACTGAATCGTAGCCCGTCACCTGGTCTAGGTTATGACATCCGACATATTTATCAATTATTGTATTTCATCAATATGTATACCTATATACATATTTAGAACGTCCAATAATTCCACATACTAAACCAATCGTATCCCATCATCCACACTAGGATTAGAGCGTCCGATTTCCCACACCGGTCATTACGTTGACCCTAAACCCATAAATGAACACAACATATAATATCACATACTGAAATCAACCCAACCAAGATACATCATATTATTATGGAATTACACAATTGTAATATAATCAACTCAATCATATAATCCACGTAAATATATATATACGTAATCATCCACTTAGGGATGACCACTAATACCATCTATAGTTCACACAAGAAAATTATGAAATTCATTTGTATAGTTAAAATTCATTTTACTTACCTATGGACCGTGGTGATTCAAGTCCATGAAATTTTAAAACAAATATTTAATCCGCAAATATATTTTCACACAATTACCAAAAATAAATAAATTAAAATGCTCGGTTCGTAATATGAACCACGTGAGTTTTACTCACCTCGAAACTCCCGCTGCGTCTTCAATATAATTATAATTTATAATTAACGCCGAATAGCCCACTCAAATAAAAACCGTCAATCACCTAATCAAATGTGATTCGAATTTAGCCAACAATTTCAACACATAATTTAACTTCTAATTAACGGCCAGATTCTAATTTACATTAAAATCCGACGAGCGGTTTCTCACGAATCGCTCCCCTAATTACCGTTTTTCACATATACGAAGATCCAACGGTCGGATCTTCGTCCATGACCACACAAAGCCTCTGGGTCAGTCATATAATCATCATAACAAATTTATAAGTTCATCCGACGGTCATAATTTCACAGATCACAAATCTAACGATCGAAATCGATCGAAATCACAAAATTCATAACTAATTCATACGATGTCCGAAAAATACGTATAATACGCCAAAATGATCGTATCGAAACATAGAATCATAAAATGGACAGAAACCAAATTTTAGACCTCCAGAGGTGGCCGGAAAAGGCCGCCGGAGTTAGGGACAGAGCCGCCACCGACCACCGCCAATGGTGTCGGGGTCGAGCTTGTCCCCTTCGTTTCATCATTCTGAGCAACTTTCATAACTAGCACAAGACCTAAAAATGACGGGAAGGGATCGAAATTACTGATTTACAGTCGGCGGCCGGAAAAAATGCAGAAACCGGTGAGCTTGAAAACCGACGTGAAAAATGCAACCTCAGGCCCCGATCCTTTCTGGAAACTTGTTCAGAACTTCCTTGCGAACTCAACAAGCCAAGAATCATAAGAAACGATCGTGTATAGCTCGAGATATCTTGATCGAAAGTTTCGGTATTTAGATCCGTTCGGGTCGAGCTCTGACGAACGTGAAAACGTTCGACCCAGTTCCGGTCCTTCTTGGTGCTTGTAGAGGAAGTTGAGGCGAGCTCAATGAGGTAAGAATCAAGTGAAATGGTGGAGTGTAGCTCGAGATATCGAGATCGAACCGAAAATGGTCGTTTTCGGTTCGGGCCGTGCCGCCGCAGCCACAGGCTGCGCCGCCTTGTGAAACTGCCTCCGGGAGCTAGAGCAGCTCGAGACAAACGCCTGGGACTTGGTTTGAGGTCGAGAGGTGGTCTGTGGAGGGAGAACAATTAAGGAGAAATTTTCTCCCCTTTTCGGTCGAGAGCGACGGTGAGAGAGCTGAGAGAGAACCAGTTTTTTTTTTTCTTTTTCCAGAAACAGAAGGAAGAAGAAGAACCGGTAGAAAAAAAATTAGGGTTTCCAAAATTTTTTCTATATATACATGTTTCGGAAAACTTCGAAATTCGATAACTAATTCAGAAAAAATCCGATCTTCGTGTTCCGCACGTGTACGGACTCGTATCGACGAGCTCTACAACTTTCATGAAGGAAGTTTCTCCAAATTTCGTACGTAGAAAAAGTCGATTTCTCAAACCGAGTATTTCTAGCTTTTCGTTAAAAATAATTGTTTCGAAACTTCGATAATTGTAAAAATGAATTATTATCGAACATAATCGTGAAATCGCACAATAATCATTCGATACAATTACTCGAATTTACAATGAAATTTGCGGGTATTACACCTTTTTTGGTATCCTGCTTCTTTGTATTTAACAATGCCCAGCCAAGTATCGAGTTTTCCGGTCATGGTTACCCTAAGGGTATTTGTGGAACCTGAATATTGGGAATCGCCAATCTGTCGACACTCCCCTCTTTATTGTTCGAGCTACTTCATCCATTTTCCCCTTGGCTTTAACTCCTTGGTCTGCCTCAACATAAACCACGAAAATATCCTCTGATACTCCCCTCTCTTCTAAAGCCAGGAAGGTACATTTGGAAATCTTAATAATTTGGGAATCCTCGTCTTCGGAAATCCATATTCTTGAGGCTAATTAGGCCATCTAATTGGCCTCCTTGTTTTTTCCCCTTGGGAGGTAGGTGAAAGACATTCAGTCAAAAGCGTTGGCAAGTTGGTCGGCTAAGGCATGATAAGATAAAAGTTTCCAATTTGTTCACTTGAACTCCTTATTCCTTTGGTTCAATGACCAACTAAAAATCTCCGAGCACCAAAACGCGTCGTGCCCCTATCTCTTAAAGAATATCTAGACCAACGATAAGAGGCTCATACTCCGCCTAATTGTTTGTGCATGTAAAATCTAATTGGAAGGCAAACTAGAACTTTTGACCTTCAGCAGTTTCAATAATATATCGACTCCAGCAGAGAACTCAGTACTAGACTCATAACAGTACATGCTCCAATGGTTGTTGGTTATAGAGGCCACGTGTATTATTCCAATATCAACTTTTTTGACTCCTTCAATCTTAGTTGATGGGTGATGAGCTAAAAAATTAGCTAAAGCCTGTCCTTTAATTGTCTTGAAATGGACATACTGAAATGTAACTCGGATAAAGCCATGATCCAATTTTCAATTCTACCGTGTATGATGGGTCAAGTAAGTATATAATTGACAGGATCAATTTTGGATATGACTTGGATGACCGATGATAGCATATAGTGCCGAAGCCTGGCTGTTGAGAAGAATAACATAAAACAAAACTATTCAATAGGTGTGTACCGAGTCTCTACATCGGTGAGGATCCGATTTAAGTAGTGCAGAGCGCGCATTACTTGTCGTTGTCATTATCTGGCACAAGTAGACTTTATGACGAATTATCTGAGGCCAATTTGTACAAGTTCAGAGGCCTACATCAAACTGGAGGGACCAAGACTAGTGGGCTTGGTAAGTATCGTTTGAATTGGCCGAATGCTGCTTGATGCTCTGCCCTCTAAAAAAATTCATCTTTGACCTTTAGCCTCAAGAGTAAAGAGAGTGACTGAATCTTTTTGGCCGAGTTACAGATGAACCGTTTGAAGAAATTCACCTTCCCCATGAATGATTGGAGTTCATTCTTTGTGCTGGAAGCGGGTGCCTCCATAATTATCTTGGCTTTGTTTTTGTCAATTTCAATTCCTTTTTTATAGAAAAAAAAACGAAGGAATATTTCTGTTAACACTCCTAAAGGCATTTTTCGGGTTTTTTATTTTGTGGGTCACATCCAAACGAATGTCGGTTTAAGTCAACCAAATGGTTTTGCTTCTTGGCCAGCTTTACCACAACGTCATCTATGTATAAATCACTATGTGGTCGATTAGGTTGTGAAATATCATATTCACTTCCCTTTGATAGGATGCTCCTGCGTTTTTGAGTCCAAATAACATAGCAAGTCATTCAAATGTTCTTATTGCTCATGCGAATCGGAATGTCGTTCTTTAGCTATGAAAATTTGGTTGTATCTAGTATGCTCATCCAAGAGTGAAAGAATTTCATATTCAGTCGCACCATTCATTAGCAGGTCGGCCACAGGCACTGTGTATTCATCTTTGGGTGTGGCCAAGTTTAAATTTTGAAAATTAACACATGTGCATTTTCTCATTCTTTATCCTCACTAGCACAATATTAGATTACCACTTAACATATCTAGCCGATCAAATAAAACCTGCCTTTAATAATCTTTCCAGTTCATCTTTAATTTCGTATAACACCTTGGTAGCACATCACTGACGAGGTTGCTTACAATGTTTATAATTGACACTTATAAGCAACATATGTTCTACTACACGTCTATCTAAACTTGGCATTTCATGGTAATTGATGCTGCTAAAATAGCCTCATAATTTAACCTTGCAAAATGTACTTATAAGTATAGGATAAACAGGGATCGTTCTATCCGGGGATTGTAAGGTACACCTGCAAAAAGGTCGATTAACAAATAAAAAAATAAAATGGGGGTTTTGAAATTTGGTTCCTAATCTACTTAAAATAAAAACAAAACAAATAAAACTAGACTAATACCACTCGGAATCCATTTCAACATGCTACAAAAATGTGCCAATCTTAAATGCCTGGATAAGAGCCTAAATGAAAAGCCTCAATGGATCAATCCATTTATCTAATTCGTTCTAATGTAGGCTTGGATCGGAAAAGTTCTTATCAAGCTCAATAGTACTAATTTTCGAAAACACTCAGTGTAATTCTCTTAACTAGTAGTATTATCTAACCCTCGAATCAACTCACACCTGCAAATTAACCATTACACATAGAATTTAACACGTAATTTTCAGAATCGTTTGATCATTAAAGCATGATTTTTACCACTCGTTAAAACTAATTACTTCTTGTTTAACTCAGCGTTTTAACAAATAACAATTACTCTTGGCAAATTAAGCAAACATACAAGAACTCTCACCATTGTTCTAGCATGCAAACTTATTAACCTAACTCTGAAAATTACCTAAACACGTAAAATGACACAAGATTGTAACATGGATCATCAAAGAATTCTTGAAATTAACTTAATAATAAACTGAAAATCTCAAAAATATTAATAAAAATATTCTGAAAATTTCAGTCTCTAATTACACAACTCGCAAATCCAAACACACAAAACTGAAACCAAAATTGTAAGTAGAGTCATAGTTATAGTTTGAAGTGTTTTCCTCAGCGGCTTAGCAACAAGGTGATGAACTCGTCTCTGCTATGGTGGTGGAGCGTCCTTGACTCAGCGCCTAAGAGCTTCGTAGATTGATGGATGGATGGTTGTCACGGTCTTTTAGGTGATAGAGGTTTGAGGAGTGAATTTGATAGAGTCTCAGAATAGTTTTTGGCCGGGAAGTGATATGCAAGGAAGTGATCACAATTCTGTTTTGGACGTTGCCTATTTATAGGGAAGCATTGGTTGGCTTTTGTCGATCGTACCCTTCATCATTTGGACGGATGAGATTGCATAGCTTTCTTCATATTCTCCTTAATTTTCTGTTTCTTATTTCTTGTCCTCTTAATTTCTCATAATGGGGTACTTATAGCCTTAATTCCTCTCATAATGAGGCAATTCCTTTAATTTCCCAATTGAAACATCTTTCTCCTTTATTCTTCATTACTTGGTCAAACATCTTAAATTTCCTACAAAAAGGTGGAGAATATCAGAATTTTTTTAGAGAAAATAAAGGGAATTAAAATGTAAATACTGCAAATATTTTGACGGTAAGGAGTCCTAATCCCGTTAGGATTTGTTCAAAAATTTCACATTTGCACCTATTTTACGCCAACCACTCTGCAAGACTCTGAAAACAACTTTAATGACTCAAGACACAAATCTAAGGGAGAAATAAGGCTAGAATGGGGCGTATACTCATGAAAATCATCGCACTTTGTACTTCTATCATAACTCTATGCAAAACAATCTTGAAACACCATCAGCAAAGCCTTCAACTCTCCCTTCATTTTGGGTGACAAGCGCTTGCTGATCAATACTATATGAGACTCATCGGTGGTCCCTAAGTTCATCACTTCTAGTGGATCTTGAGTTTCAGCCATGTCATCTTTCAGCTTGGCCAGTGTAGGGCTGATGTTGTAGAGCTTCACTTCATTAACTGGTGCTCATTCTGTGATAAATCCTAACAAATTCATGGTCGAATCACTATGAAGAGAGTTTTCGGCCCAATGGGCTAGCACTTTTCCTCACTATGATTCAATCACGGTCGATTGTGTTCCATTCTTCAGGCCTCTATATTATGCCCTGTACCCAAATTTACCCATTTATTGGTCATTTGGACAGTAAATGACGAATCACTATGAAGAGAGTTTTCGGCCCAATGGGCTAGCACTTTTCCTCACTATGATTCAATCGCGGTCGATTGTGTTCCATTCTTCAGGCCTCTATATTATGCCTTGTACCCAAATTTACCCATATATTGGTCATTTGGACAGTAAATGATAATTATTTTTAGTTTTTAACTTTGTTTCAGACTTCTTAGGGGTTTCAAAAGTTTACTTTTTGTTCGGTTTAGTTTTTTAGGAATCTTCCTTCTACAAATTTATAGAGCACGTCAAATCGAGTTCGTGGACATGCAACATACGAAAATCGGAGTTGTATCGAAGAAGTGATGAAGGTTTAAAGTGAATGACAGTTTAGTAATTTTGTTGAGAACCCTGTCTATAAATAGCATTTTATTTTGGGAAACTTCCATTTCGGGAAGTTTCTATTTTGGCCAAAACAACTCTCTCTCTCTCTCTCTCTCTCTCCCTCTGTCACGCCCCGAATTTCGAATAATAAATTCAAATCCGAAACATAAATACAACTAAACAAATCACGTCCTAAATTTTTTTCTCAAAACCAATATCTCATAAACCATAACACAAACCTCGTAGCAAACTATCTCTTGAGTCAATTATTACAATACTAACATAAATAAAATGTTCTGCTCACAAGAGTCTACAAAACACACCAAAATAGACCAAGTGCTGGTCTCAACCCTGCTGTCCTACGCAGCTCGCTCACCACCCTGATTATCCTGACCTGCAGGATTATCCGCTACACCATTTGAATAGTGTACCGGGATTGCAAAAACACAAAACCCGGTAAGCTTTCTCAAAGCTCATGTGAGTAAATAAGAATGAACGGTTGATTTATTAGACCACAACTCATTTATCTCAAGTAAACATCCAACAATCTCAACAACCACAAGAAACATCAATCCAACACACATGAACAACATGGAACACATATCCACAATCACCAAATCACAACTCTCGCCACTTTGGCACCTAATCACAACTATCGCCACTTTGGCCCCACGTTAGAGCTCTAACTTCCTCGTTACCTCTGACACCTTGGCCCAGGGTCAAGTAACGGCAACTCCAGGTTACTCAGTAACCCGCGAACTTTGGACCATTTCATGTCCTCAGAACAATATATCCCCGTTATTATTTAACGGTTGAACATTGGACCTCCCTGTCCTCAGAACACATACACTCCGGTTATCATTAACCAAAGATCCTTGGACCATTCGATCCTCGGAATCCTACGTTTCTCTACCTTCTATTCAACTCACAAAATCAACATGCTTATCACCAACATTTATCAAATATTAACAACATAATAAAATCATACTATCAACAATTATCAATAACATATTATCACAATTCCACACCTCAATGTCACACCATTCAATATATAATCACGTAAATATATATATATACGTAACCATCCACACAGGAATGATCACTAATACCAACTATAGTTCACACGATGCAAAATCAAGAAATTCATTTTTAATATACTTTAAAACACATTTCTTAAAACCATTTTCTCACACATAACAAATAAATTGGGCAATTAAGGAAATTCGGTTCGTAAATGAACCAAGTGAGATTTACTCACCTCTAAACTCCCATTGCGTCTTCTTACAGCCCAAAATACGATTCACAATCGTCCGCTAACAAATCCGTCAAATACCTAATCAAAACGATAATTAACTTAGCGTATAATTTCAAAAACACACTTATATGAAGATCCAACGGTTGGATCTTCACCCGTGACCACACAAGGTCACCGGGACAGTCCTACGATCATTATATCAAAACCAGAATTCTATCGGACGGTCCAAACTTCATAAATCACAAATTGAGCGATCGAAATCAATCGAAATCGTAAAATTCATAACTAATTCATACGATATCCAAAATTCGCATGCTATATATCAAAATGATCGTATCGACATGTAGAATCAAAAAATGAGCAGAAACTGCACATGATACCCCCGGAGGTGGCCGGAAAGGGCCTCAGGAGTTTAGGGCAGAGCCGCCGGCGACCACCACCAATGGTGTCGGGGCCTAGCTTATCCCCTTCGTTTCATCATTTTGAGTAACTTTCATGACTAACACGAAGTGAGAAAATGAGTGGAAGTGGCCGAAACTTACCAAAAACAGTCCGGTTTGACCGGAAAAACTGCAGAAACCGATATGTGCTCCGACGAGCATGAAAACCTCCACTTCAGGTACTGTCCTTTTTACTGCGTGTTCTACTCCTCAATACGAGTTCAACGAGATAAAGAACTCGAAATTTGGTTGTCTAGAACTCGAGATATTCGCTTCGCACTCAAAACGGCCGCAAATGGAAAACCAGCTTCCCGCCGCCGCTACAAGCCGTGCCACGGAGCAAGGCTGCCTCTGGCAGCTGCGCAAGGTCAAGTTGAAGCCGTGAGAGGTGGTTTGGCGTCAAACGGTAGCCGGAGGAGCAAGAACTCGGCTGGAGAAGTTTGGCTCTGTTTTTTGCCTTCGATTCGGTGCCGAGCGAGAGAGAGAGAGCGAAAAATCTAGGTTTTCTGATTTTTAAGATTTTTCCAAAATGTTAACCTATATATATACAAAATCGAAAACTTCTAAATGTCATAACTTCTTCCTACAAACTCCGATTCTTGTGTTCCGCATATGCACGAACTCGTATCGACGAGCTCTACAACTTTCATGAAGGAAGTTTTCTCAAATTCCTTACGTAAAAAATAAATCAATTTTAATAACCCTAAATAAAGTTAAATTTCGATACTAAAATCATTCGAAACCAAATTTCTCAAATAACGACATTCGAATCACACTCACAACTCATAATTCATATAATTTGAGAAATATTGAATTACGAAATATTTAACTGAAATTTCAGGGTCTTTACACCCTCCCTCCCTCCCTCCCCTTCTCTCTCTCCAGAACCGATTTACAACCAGACCCGGATTCGAAAACCCAGTGAGTTCTCGTCGTTCCGGCAACCAAATCGCCGGATTGGTGGTGTTCGACGCAGCTCTTCATAGCTACTCATCCTTCTGCCACCATCAGCTCTGATTTGCACTAAAGGACGAGTTTCGAAGCTAAAACTCCAGGTCGACAATTGTGTTCGATCGCCGTTTTTAGGCCATCTCCAACCGTTCCACCACCCACATCTTGAAGCACTCACCACTCACACTCAAGCCATAGAAAACTCTTCCATCAATTTAGTTCATGTTAGACGAATCGAAGAGTAGAGAATAAGATTTACATTTCGGGTATTCGAGGATGACATGTAGATCGAGTTCGAAGAGTAATTGTCGGACGGACGTCATAGCGCAAATCTGTGAGTGGACATTTGATTTTAAAATAAATCACGCATGCAGTACTACATTTGAGCATTTATTTTATGATTCTATGGCTTATTGAGATATTGAGTTTTATGAACACTGATTTATCGAGTTGGTTATGCTTTTGATGATTTACTCATGATCATATTTGAGTATGAATATTCTTTCATAATTTCTTGATTTATATTTTCGACGAGTTATTTATGATTTATCGGCAATAAGTTTATTCTGAGTTGCGAAGGATTTTATGAGTTTTTGCTAATATTTGAACTATTGAGATTTTATGATGATTTCTATCGAGATTTGAATATTGAGTTGTTGAGAGAAAAATGGAGATTTGAATAGTATGAGTATGATATTCCAGTATTTGAGTATAAACAATTTGTCGAGATTTCTTGAGCTTATTTTTATGATTTAATGATTTCAATTTATTTAAAGAGGTAAATATGTTAGCGCATACAATGTATTACTTGGACGGTAGTACCATCTAGATAATAGTTTGGTCAGTAGTACCCTCCAGACAATATTCTGGTCGGTAGTACCCTCTAGAATATTCCGGTCCGCAGTACCCTCTGATTGGTTATTTCCAGATAGCATGAGGTTGTTAGTCGGCAATACACTCTAACCATCACCTCCTTATCTGGTCGACAGTACCCTCCAATGCGTCCCTGGTCGGCAGTACTCTTCAGGTGGCATAAGATTATTAGTCGACAGTTCCTTCTAGATGACTATTTCACGATATGAGTATTTTTAATAAGAGTATTTTAAATGAGATTTTGAGATAATGAGATTTTGAAATGAGATTAACAGTATAACTTGAGGTATCAATATATTTTCAAAATGATTTATTGTATGTTTCGAGATATCTTTATCAGAGGTTTTAAACGGATTTTACGATGATTTATGGAGAATTTGACCTTATGTTGAGATATTAGTTTTAGAGAATAATTGAGAGTATTACATTAATTTTGCACTGCATAGACGGTTTTTAAGAAAATAAATTTAGGAAAGCATTAAATATTCGTTTTACTCTATTTACAATTACTTATTTTTCGTGCACTCACTTTAAGTTTTTTAAAATGGTTTTCCCTGGGCTTTATTTCTTTGCCCTCTCGCTCTGCCAATTTTTCAACTTTCTGTCTTTAGGCTTAGAAACATGAAACCTTCTAAACATCTATATTGAGTTCAGTTCAACTTCAATCTTATCAATCTGATAGATGTAAAGAATAAGGTTAAAGAATTGGTAAAAGCAAAGAAATAAAGCATAAGGTAAACTGAAAATAGAGGCAAGGTGGAAGTCTAATAAATCATTAATCAATGAAAAACAGAAAATAAGGCAGAGATTTTGTACAAAATTATTTATTGTACGTACCTCCTCTTTTATGTACTTCGCCATTGGAATTGAACACATTGTATGCACCATAGTTGATTTGGCATGATTAATTACGTTCCGCTCATCTTCTCCCATACATTTCACTCGGAAGAGGCAAACAATGAGAAACACAAGAAATATTAATCCAATGTCACAAACTAGTTTAAATTACTCTACTGCACAGTTCAAAAAATAATTATTTAGCTGACTTAGACTCAATGGAATTTTCTGAAAATTTTACGAAACACTATAGACACATTGAATCAAACTGGTTGCCTACTTTTACAGTGTTGCCTAATTTTATTCCTCAATTAACAAAAAAGCCTGCACCCTCAAACACCAGCCATACTTGGATTTTCATTAATCCAAAAATCCCATAGGCAGAACACTACAGAATTGAGTAAGCTAAATGTTTAGAATTTCTTCATGCACCGCATCTTCTTTCTTATTTCATGCTTCTCACTGACATTTCTCCAAAATCCCAGGTTCTCCAAGCCAACTAATTATATCAAAAACCTGCCCACATCACAGAAACAATTAATAGCAGTAGAAGTGGAAAAAGAGACCAAAACCACAGTGCACAAACTAAACAACCTTAACCCACCGAAATACAAGGTAGAAAATGCAAACTGTATATGTCTACATACTTACCATTACAAATAAGTCACAAAAATAATTCAAATTTCTAACACATTTGTGTTCTAATGCAGGACCACTTAGTTTACTGCAAGGCTTCCATTCGCAGATTCTCAACACATGAAGACTGGTAGTATGAAGCATGTCCCAATGCTACAAACAACTAAGGGTGAAGGAAAATAGTGATCTGCGGATCTGTCAAGAGCATAACCTAGAAGTACCTCTTTCATGGTAAAATCCTAACTTTTCCATCATATTTAGTTATTTCTGTCATACCCCGAATTTCGAATAAAAATATTCGAATTCGAAACGCGAAAACATAACCAACATTCCGAAATACTTAGAAACTTTTTTAATTAATAGCACTAAAAAAAATGTCAATAAAGACTCGATCACTTAAGTTGAATATAGTGATTACAAAATTTGAGAGAACTAACATACAAATGTACACACTCGCTAGGAGCATACCAAAAACAGCAGTATTCTAACAAAATAGGTTATGAACCTAATGCTGCTACACTCCTTGCCTCGATCTCAACCTTGGTGATCCTGACTTGCAGTAAGAACCGCTACACTATGAAATAGCACACCGGGATTTCGAATTCGAAATTCGGAGCGTGACAATTTCTCAATATCACTCTCCACATATTGACAACTACTCTGCTGAAAGGTTAGATTTCCTTGTGTTTTTTTTTTGGCTGATTGTTAAACATTTGGCAAATTTGATTTGCAAACAGGTACTGAATTTCTAATATGTACTCTTTTGTTAGCCATTCTTGAAAATGTGTGTTCTTGAAGTAAAATGATAACTAAATGAAAATACTATTCTGCCTACTCTCTTTCGATCTGCTTTGCTTTATCCTGTTTTTAATTTCAGTTATATATGGCAGTTTACTAACTTTCATGTTTTTGTTTGCTTTGCTATTTTTGACTTATTGTGTTTGCTTTCTTCCACTTTTATATGTAGTAAATTTTTAAGATTTTTACCATTAGCAACACATCTTACAACAGGCTTTATCTGCTTAAATTATTTCATGCTTTTTAAAAATATCAAGTTGTATAAGTGAATATCTATTTCATTGCAAAGAACAAATTGAAGAAAACACATTGCAAAGAACATGACTGACTCTCTACTTTCATATTAATTACTTCAAATTTCACTTTACCCTCTCTCTACTATCTCTTCTAAGTTTTGGATATAAACTCTACTATGCTTATTTTTACAGTTATAGACTTCATGTCATCATTGAAGACCCAAACAATGTGGCCATAGTGAAGCTCAAGGGTAAACCAGCTGCACAATTGTTCGAAATCACCTACAAAGAACTCCTAAACAAGTTCCCCTATGCACCACAGGAAACACTACCACCAGAAATATTAAAAACAAAAGGGCAAATCCATGTTTTCCAAATCCAAATCATTAAGGCAAATGACTTCATAGTAAAGGGAATCTTTGCAGACACAGATCATCAACCAGGCACCAGCACACCAGCTTATCCACTGTATGAAAAGAAAAGATTGGTTGATAGAAGCAAGAAACAGCTGTTTGCTACCAATCCAGAGAAAAAACCATGCTGGTAGCAACTATGCATATTTCAACTCCATTTTTTCACTTATGAGTTCTTTCATATCTTTTATAACTTCTTGCTTTCATAGTGATAAAGTGACTAGCATTGAATCAGCAGCATCATCCACATACACTATGAACCCAGAAAAAAACAGATTAAAGTGTCATGTGATTTTTCGTGTAAATAGAAATGGAGGAAGCACCTTTTTGAACAATCTCCACAACTAATTAGCACCTTTTTGGTTAGGCAACTTCTCAACAACTGATGTCACTTTTGGTATAAATGGAACTAGAGAAAGCATCATTTTGAACAACCTCCATAGATATGTGGTGATGGACATCAACATCTCTTTTTGGCAGACAGATGAAGCAATAGTTCTAGCTAAGTTAGCCTATAAGTAAGACAATGTATTTTTGAGAAGCTGTGTCAACAGCAGTTGTAATTTATATTCAGAAAAGTTAGTTGCAAACATAAGTCTGTACCCTTCGAAACTTACAGATTTTGTTTCAAAACCCATGGCAATATGCGGTCATCTATACTAGTCTAATTCCAATTCTCAACAACGAATTTAAACATAACCAATAAATTCAAAACCAACACTCTCCGATCAAAATCGAAATTCAAATTCTCCTTAAACTAAGTGTGGCCAAGATCTCCAATCCACTAGGTATAATTTATAGAGCGAAACTATGTATTTTCGATGGCTGCATGCGCCACTATCAGTGGCGTCGCGTGAGTTTCACTCGCCACCACACCAACACCCAAATACAAACACACCACATACACCAAAATAATCTTCACAACAAACCCAACAACTATTATACCTGCAACAACAATCAATTTAAGACCAAGTGGTCAGAAATCAGCCCAAAAGCAGTAAATCCAACGATGTCCACTGTTCATCTTCAATTTTTCCTCCTCCGATCGATTCAAGATGCAAGAAGGTTCATGGTTGTCAGCATCTCCCCAGCAACCAAAGCCCCCAAGATTCCAAGCCAGAAACCGCCTAAAATCGGAGATTATAGCAAGATCTCCGGTATGTACAATCTGGAAATCTCTCTTTGATTCAATGTGAGCTACCCAATGTGAAATACTCATCTGAGGAGGAAGAGAGGAGTGATTTGTGATCATCGACATGTCCTGTGGTGGTCGGACGGCAAATGAATCACTGGAAATCGAGGTTCGGGTCCGTAAGGCAAAAATGGGGTTTGGGATCGGGTTTCTCCTGATTCTGCCTCTTTCTCTCACCTCTTCTCACTTTCCAAAAATAGTTACCCCTAAATAGCCCAAAAACTAAGAATAGTAACTTTAGTTCTTCCTTTATAACTTTTCCATCCAAACTCCGATTAGAGCAAATTACAACTTCCACAAAAAAATTTCCTAAATTATCGGGTCAACAAAAAAGTCAACTCTTCAACCCTTAACAGTGAAACAAAAACTCATGAAGTAAAATTGTCTTTTACTAACTATAAACTAATAATAAGTACTAGAAACCATATTATAACGACGTTCACAAATGTCATCTAAACTTATGTAGAAAAAAGAAATATTTCATAATTAATATGGGCATAAACTATTTTAAATAAATCATTAATAATAACAATGTTTCACTGTGAATTGTTCTCAAAAGTTACTGATTAATACATATAAATATCTAACTCATGCTAGTTTGAGAGTTCTATCTCATATTCAAAATAATACATCAACAAAAAGAGAGGCCCGCCTAGCCTTCATCAGTGGTTATAGCTCCAGATATTCTCTTCTAATCCAACATACTAACCAGCTTCATGAAACTGTAGAAAGAAGCACTTTTATGAGTCCATCATAAAATGAAAGCATATGCCTAATAATGATCAAGAAAAAGATGTCATTCTATCATATCGAACACAAATATAAATGTAGTTGTTGTTGGATCACTCATACATTGTAAGAAAAAAAGACATTCTTCCCGTAAGACAATCTGACCCAAGAAAGGATAAAGTTCCAGCAAACTTTAAACCCTTGAACTAAGACCACATGTATGGCAATGAGTGTTATTTTACCTCATGTTCCTTCATCAAACACAATGTACTTTATTGGCCAAGCAATTATGCTCTCACGTGCATCGTCAAGGTTTATAAACTTAGGCTCAGTGAGATAAAATTCTGCTCTAGGCACAAATACATTTAATGGAAATCCTATAACAATCGGGGCAAGTGTGTATCCATGCATTGTTGATTTTGGATATATGGCTGAGATTGAACCTCTTGCCACTACTTCATTGCTGCCATCCCAATTTAGCAACTTGCACTTGTCATTAATTGAAGGTTTGTTGATGTCTTGTCTCGACTACATAATATGAAACACATTTAGTTTATAAATCTTGTTTCGCACTACAGTTTCAGTGTTGTTTCACATATATATTAATGAATATATGAATGAGAGCTGCATTGAGTAATTTCTAGTTCATCAAGACAATAACCTATTATTATTAGAATAATGAAAACCTTTGATAGCAAACGTAATTACTCATAATACCTTTGGGGTTCCAGATGCCTCTCAACCTCTCGATTTGCACTTGCATTATCATGTACTTTATTCTATGTAATCAATGGAATCAACATAAAAATTGAAAAGAAACATATACATGAATATATACCTTGGAAATGTCAGCTACATGATCCGCAATTACATCAACATCACCATTTGAGTTATACATAAAAAGTTGTTGTTGATTAGCCATTTGGTTATTGAAAAAATGTAACAATATTTTGAGTAATTTTTTTAGCAAGTTTCCTGCCTAAAAAATTACCAAGTTTATCCCCAGCTTGGAAGCTGTTATATCCTTCAACATTTTTGTATGCTCATTTATAGCCTTCAGTGCACCTCTAGTTTTTGATATTTTGTATCACTTTGTAATTGAGCATCTACCTTTGAAGGTGTAACCCCTGCTCCAAGACCCCTAACATGACCAGGGCGCTCCTTACCAAGCACTTGAGTCAATATATTATCTTTTATAGGAACTGGTTCTTCACTAGGTGGATTCTCATCAATCTTAGCTTGTATCTCAGCCTACACACAAGCAAAAACAATAACTCAAGTCTAACTATTCAGAGATATGGAAGTAAAATGTAGAACAGTGAATATTTTAGTAGATTACATACAATTTTAGTAGCAACAATATCATTTTTGCTTTTCTTCTGCTCATGTCCTTTAATCCGTAGTTTTGGCCTTGTCAAAGGCTTATCAGGATTTTGCTTGTTCTGAACAGGAAACAAGTATCAATACATTCCAGAAAATAAGAATGAACTCTATAAGGATTGTTAATTTCAGACATATAGTTTGCTAAATGTGTCTAAGCATGACTTACATATTCATTTTCCAGCCGCGTATACCCTTTTCGACTCATTACGTGGGTTAGAGTCTGCTTTGACCTTATTGTTCTCATTTTCTCTCTTTTTTCCTACATGAATATGTATATCATGTAAAGTTCATGTGAAGTTTAAACTTAAAAACTATTAAGTCAAGCAAACTGCATATAATTACTTACTTGCCACTTATCTGACATGCGTTCTCGCACAAATTGATCCCACTCTTCTAAGTTCATATCATTGGGCTTAAATTTGGCAAATAGATGTGTTCTCTCTGTCTTAGCTAGTTGAATTCGATTCCAAAATTTTCCTTATGTCAACTGAAAGGTCAGATTTCCAAGATCTCTATAATTTTCCCATTTGTTGTAAGATTAAGGGCTTTTAACAGATATCCACTATGTACTTTTGCTGCAAAGTTCTCATGAAAAAAAATATTAACAGATATCCATAACATAATTTAAGATAGAACATTATTTGAGACATAAAAGAAAACATAACACAAGCAACAACAAAAAACATGTATTACCATCAAGAGTTTCCAAAGATTGTTCTTAGCCCCATCCGTCACTTTATGGCAAAATTCAATGTTAATTGGCACTTGTTCTCGTACTTCACGTCAATAGTTGATGAGAATCATTTGGAGACTTCCCCAACAGGTTGTCCTATTTCATTCCATTCAACTAATTTTCATTGATTTTCTCCCGTTGCCATTACTTGCAAACATGTTCTAGCTCTCCTTTTCTTTCCATTGTTAGTAAGACTAGGATTCTTTTCTTGAGGAGTGGACTCTAAACATTGGTCAGAATGTTCCCCTTTCTAGCCATTTCTATCTCTCTCTTTTCCAGTATTCACAGTCTACATAACATGAAAAATGAATGTTAAAACCAAATAAGTATATCTACAAACTAAGTGAAAATAAGGGTAATGCAAACTACGTAAAAATCAAATCTCACCTCAGCCATATCAAATCTCACCAAAACTGTTTAACGCAACTAATGAATGAAGTCTGTTAATGTGAAGACCCGAAATTTAATTTAAATAAATTAAATGTAATTTAATATTTGTTCAATAATATGAATTATGAATTTTGGGCTTGCTTCGTATGTCGTTGTGTGAGGAAAGGGGTTACGAACGAATTTTATTTTTGAAACGAACGTTATTTAGGGGGTCGTGGAAATTGAATTTTTATACGTTCGAAATTTGGGAAAACTTCCTTCATCGAAGTTGTAGAGCTCGTCGATATGATCTCGTGCATATATGGAACACATTATTTGGAGCTCGTATGAATAAGTTATGAATATTTGAAAATTGAAATTTTTTTATAAATATCATGAAAAAATCAGATTTTTTCATTAAGGACGAAAAAATCACTTTTTTGCATTTAGCCCCCCTTCCTCCTCTCTCTCTCTCGCGCGCGGAAACCCCCCCCCCCCCCCCCCCCCCCCCCCCGCTTTGCTTGCAAACCCGCCGACCCGACCCGACCCCATCTCCCTCCTCCGGCCACGTCGCCTCCGGACCTGGGCCTCCCCACCTTCGCCCTGAGCAGCCCAGCCGCTCCAAGCCCTCGGTTTGACCAGCCGCTGCTCTCAAGTCCGGATCGAAGCAACCTAAGCCCCGTGAGGACGACCCGATCTAACTTCACCCGTGCCGGCGGTTCACAGGCTGATCCTCCCCATTTTCGTGATGTCCTCTTCCTCCTGATCATCTCCATATGTGGCTTGTATCACGATTTTGAGCGTAGAGTTGTAGATCAAGAGTCGAAGGTTTCGACGTCCTTGATTGGATCTGGAATCTGATTGAGCGACCGAGATTAATCCAACTTCAAAGCCCGATCTAGGAAGATCTAGACCTTATCTCAGAAAAAGTCAGGTATTAAAGTTGTTCATAATTCATTTTGAAGAAGTTTGTAGTTGACAACTTTTGGCATCTGAGGTGGTTGACCGCCGCGTTGATCGCCGTCTGACCGCCGTGTGTGGTGGTGCGTCGGACTATATTTTGAGTTTATATTATCTGGACGATGATCTATGCATCGATACAAGTGTTTTGATATATAACATGGTCATATTAGAAAAAGTTGATAAATAGTTAATTTAAGTTTTTACACTGCTATTTACGGTTTTTACATTTCACCTTCGGTTTACAATTTACGGAGATCAGACCATCGGTTTTACTTCAAATTTTAATATGATGATCATATGACTGTCCCGATGACTTTTTGTGGTCATGGGCGAAGATCCGACCGTCGGATCTTCGTGTAATTGAAAAGAGTGATTCGGGAGGCTATTCGTGAAGATCCGTCCGTCGAATTTTAGTATAATTTTGATCGGATGTTTTGAAGGGCGATCCGTGAGGATCTAACCGTTGGATCATCGTTTAAATTCGATCCACCATGGGATCATCTTTATTTTAGAATCCGACCGTTGAATCATCATTTAAGTTTATTTCGTGCTTTGTTTGCAAAGTAAAGACCGTACTTGATTAGGTAATTGACTGTTTGAGTTGACGATCATTTGGATTATTGTGATTTGTATTTAAATGAAGACGCAACGGGAGTTTCGAGGTGAGTAAAACTCACGTGGTTCATATTACGAACCGACTGCTTTAAATTATTTATTTTTGTAATTGTGTGAAAAATATTTATGGATTAAATATTTGTTTTTAGAATCACATGGACTTGATCAACTACGGTCCATAGGTAAGTAAAATGAATTTTAGTTATACAAATGAATTTCACGATTTTCTTGTGTGAACTATAGATTGTATTAGTGGTCATTCCTGAAAAGATGATTACGTGTATATATATATATATATATATACATGGAATATATATAGTGGTTGGAATGATGATTTAGATTATATTTCAATTGCTTAAATTTCATAATAATATTGTGTATATTGGATGAGTTGATTTCATTGTGTGAAAACATATTGTTGTGCTTATTATGGATTTAGGGTCAACGTAGTGACCGGTATGGGGGAATCGGACGCTCTAATCTTAGGTGGATGATGAGATATGATTGGCTGAGTAAGTACGAGTATCGAACGTTCTAAATATGTATATACGTATACATATTGATGAAATACGATAAAAATAAATATGTCGGATGCCATAACCTAGGCTAGGTGACAGGCTACAATTCAGTTAGAGCTCTACTCTGTCAAATACCTTATTTTTATAAATACGATTTCGGGGTTTTGAGAAGAAAGATGTGAATTAGGGTTTTGTGTTGATTTGTGATTTGGTGATTGATTTAAGATTGTTGGATTCTTGTGGACGTGGATATTGTTGAGCGTTGACTTGGGTGAAAATAAATATGATTTAATTAAACAATCGTTCTTTCTTTTTACTCATACGAGCTTTCAAAAGCTTACCGGATTTTGTATTGTTACAATCTCAGTACACTATTCAATTGGTGTAACGGATATTCATGTAGGTCAGGATAACCAGGGAGGTGACCGTGCTGTTTAGGTGTTGCAGCATTTATTTTGCTTTTATTTAAGTTGTAAGGTTTGTTATACTCATTTAGAGATTTACAATTTATTTTATGAGTGAGTTGTAATAATTACCCGAGACTAAATTCGTGTTTTGAAATTAAATTGTGTGGTAAGGTTGTTAAGAAAACGAAATTTTCAGGATGGTTATTTTAAGTTGTAGTAATTCATGTTTCAGATTTTGAAGTTTTATTCTAAAATTCGGGGCGTGACAGTTAACAACAAAATATTGTCATCTAGCATATATAATGTTAGCTATAAAGTTCAAAATATAATAGGCAGCCCATCACAATTGAGAAAGGAACTATTTTCATATATTAGTTCAAAAAGCTACATATACATTTGATCATCAATATATTCGTCATATTTCCTATTACAAAACATTACACAGCATTGTCAAATATTTTATTATATATCACACAGCTGATCAACTTTCATCACTATCTCAATTGTCTATGTCAAGTGCTGGTACGTCTTACGGGAATTCGTATTTATTTTCCAAGGATTTTCCGGAATCTAAATTGTGGTTACTGGACGGTTTCGTGGCTCGTGGACGGAGCGAAAGTGTTTCGGACGAATTATTATTCGAAAAGTATGGTTTTTTTTGTGTTCTTTTCATTGTTGAATAAAGAGAACTTTATCTGCCAATGTGTTTGTTTCTTCATGTTATAATATCTTACGTTCTTCTTTTTTTTGCTGTTATTTGTGTGTTTGTTACTTCCGCTCGTCATTAAACTGATAGGAGCACAAAGTGTGACGTTTTAATATCTATTTCCCCTCATTTGGCTAAGTTATTCTCTTCAAATTACTAACTCTAACATAGTTTCTGTTTTTAGGTACTTCAATGTCAAAAATGGAGAAAAAAGCGAAAAATAGCATAAATGAGCGTAAATGAATGATAAGTCATTTAGAAACTTTCTTCTTTCATTTTAGGAAATCTTTTCTCTTTTGTTTTAGGGAACTTTCTTCTTTTGAACTTTCTTATTTTTGACTTTCTTGTTTTAAAGAGAGAATTTAGGAGTCCATCCCATTGAGGACTCTTGAGAGATGATGCCAAGACTTGAAGGAGACGAGGATTTTTTTTCCGTGCAAAGAAGAAGGGAATGACACACAAAAATAAGGAAGAATTCAAGGAGTTTTATTAACATAAATTCTTCTTATTTCGTGAAGATAAGAGGGGAGTGTTTATATTCAATATTTATTCCTATTTATCTTATTTCCTATTGGTTATAGACTCTAATTAATTTCTGATTTTCCTCTATTATAGGAGTTTGTTAAAAACTCTTGGAGGAAGAGTTAATGCAAATCAGAGGGAAAGGTGGAGTTTTTTTAAGTCACAAATTACTTATGCAATTGTGATTTGTCTTCCATGCTATTTTACCCTTTTTAATCTATTTCCTTTTATTTGTGGGAAACCATGCAATGAGAATAAAATGACCATTTGATGGATTTTGTGCGGAGCATCATGACAAGCATTCATACCTAAATTTTTTTAGCTTTGTAGGTTGAGATTATCAGTTGTTTTTGCTATCTAAATTTAGTTTTGAGGTTTTGGAGCTATGGGTAATCAGATTGCTATCTTAGTTTGGATTCTTTTCATTATCACCATCAAATTATACCTTAGTTGTTCTTGTTGTTCTTGTCTTTATGAGTACTTTGTGTTTCAATTTTCCTTTAATTACTTTGGATTATGATTGTTTAGTTTAATTTGGAGAATAAATCACATTCCTTTTTTTTCTGTTTCCTGCTTGTTTGGCCAAACGGTTGTCCAAATTAGTCGACCACTGAAGAACAGAGTGAAATCTATCCATAAAATCATCGACCATTCGGTCGGCTGGGCAACTGGTCGTAAAAAAAAAAAAAAAAAAAGCCATTGGTGCCTTTACTTCCCCTCCTCCATCAAAAAAGGCTAGAGTTGATAGCTCCTCCACTTCTTTAAGGGTCATTTTACCTAAGCGGAATGTTGATTTGGAGTCCCTAACTTCCAATGATTCATTTACGACCCTTAGGGAGTGTTTTAAGGATAATCATTTGAAGCATTTGGCTTTGGATAATCAACGCTTTGATGAGGACTTGGTTAGGGAGTTCTATAACAGGTTCCCTAAAGAGAATCCTCTAACTCGTGAGGTCATAGTTAGCATTCGTAAGAAGATCATCACGCTTACTTAGGAGTGTATTTGATTGCTACTTGAGTTGCCTTCCATTTCTCTTGAGGAAAGTGAGAGCTTTTTTGAGCATATCGCAAGTATAAACATCGATTATGTCTTGAGCGATACTTATATTGGTGCATCTTGGAAGAACGTTTCCGTTCAAGGCAAGGGGAATGTGTTTGTCACCCGGAAGAGGAATGAGCTTAGGCAGATTTAAGACTCCTTACCACACATTTTGACAATTTGTATGGCATAATCTCCGCCCTAACTCTCAAAGAACCGAGATTCTAGTGTTTGGATTTCAAGTCCTAATGCCTATGGTAGCCAATGATTGTGCCATTCCATTTTCTATGATTAGCTACGGTGCCATTATTGAGAACGCTTATGGGCTACCCAAGAGTAAGTTGGTATTTCTGTGCCTTATCACTCATCTTTGCCAAAAAAGAAAAGATTTTGAGGATCAAGGCAAGTAGTGGTTGGTGTAACCCATTTGGCGACCTTAATGTGGTTGCCGTGTCTAAGAGTCAAAGGCAAGCAAAATCTACGTCTCCCATCCATTCTTCTACTTCCCTCCTTGCTCCCTATGACACCATGGGTCTTGATTCCAAAATGGCAAGTTTCATTAACTTCCATTTTGGTGAACTTGCTAGCCAACTTAGTGCAACTAATGCTAACATCACCTCTTTGCATGCCCATTATGACTCACTTTGGAATCATCTATCATCTATGGGACTTGCAACCTTGTCACATGTGGGACCTAGCAATGCATTGGATGTTCATGATGATGATGGTGATACTGACAATGTAGTGGAAGATGAGTGCATTGATAGTGATGAGGCATGAAGACTCCTAGTTGGGAAGACAATGGGGCCTTGCTTGGGATTCATGATCTTCAAGGGGGAGCAATTTCTTACCTTTCTCTTGCTTTATGTTTTTCGTTGTGTTTAAATTCCGGTTACTTCTTTGTTTATGTGATCGTTAGCATGTTCTTTCTTACCATGCTTGACTCTTTCATTACAAAACTTTCAAGAAATCACTTTTTCACATTGAGGACAATGTAAAGTTCAAGTGTGGGGGGACGGTTTAGTCTAAATTCAAATTGTTAAAAAATAATAATAATAAATAAAAATAAAAAATATTGTTTTTAGCTTTTAGTTGTTTCTAGTTTTTGTGTGTTTGTTTATGTTTAGTTCCTTCCAACTCCTATGATGAAACATGAACTTAATTCGTAAAAGGCTAGAAATCATGTTTATGTCTTGTGAACTCAATTTTTCAAATAAAGATTATGAGGCTTATGCTTAACTTCATTGCTGCTTTTGATAGTCAAGTTGATGCATTGAGATATGGTTGGCATGATGAAATTTGTGAGAACTATTTGCACCATATATGTGAGTTTTAAGCCTAATGAAAGTGCATCCAATAGCTCTTAGCACTTTATTTTTCATGTGTTTTCAATCTTTTGTGAATTGTTTCTCTAGAACTTGCTTTATATCTCTCAAAACTTTTGTCAAGCATGAATACATCGTGTAAATGATTTAGGCAATAGGATTCTACCATGGCTAAACAAGCTCTTGTCCTAAAAAGATGAATACCCTTAGATTGCCAATTTGTGCCTTATGTTAGCCTTTCATTTCTTTGCACCACAAATGTCTTACCTTCTACCTTAAACACTAGCCTTACCCTTTCTAAATTTTCTTAGTGAGCAATATGAGATTGCGTATGTCAAGATGCATCAGGAAACAAAGTTTGGGGGTACTTGAAAAGAAATAAGTGTGGGGGAGTATCATGTTTGTTGTGCAATTGTAATTTTTCTTTACTGTTAGTATAGGAACTTGTGTGTTGGCATTCCCTTTATGGAAAACTAGAGAGTTCTAGCTTAAGAGGATGTGTGAGAAGAATGATCTTAAGTTCAAGGCATGTAACGCAAGCCAGGATCCTACTGACTCGTATGGAAGTTTTTTGTAAGGTTCATTCAATACATTGTGCATGATTGAGTTCCAGGACTGTTAGCTATACTTCAATCCTAAGGTCATCTGTTAAGTATTCCCTCTGCGTACGTTGTCTATGTGTCATGTTTCTAAAGGAAACCATCATCAAGTTTTTATTTCAGTTTTTAAGTCACTGATTTAGCCATGTAATGATTAAAGCATATATTGGTTTTATTTAGGATAAAATCGTTTTGTTATCTTTTAGGAAATTTGTTTCCTATTAGATATCAATTTGCCTTTATTCGTCTTGATCACACCCTAATTGTTTTACGGGGAGTCCTTGGTCATGCATATATAGGTTTTGCATTAGGTTTCATTTGGTTATGTTTTGCATAATTGAAAAGCTTCTTGGTTCTAGAAGGCAAAGCTTGTTTTGCTTAGTAATTCATTTGTTCCATGTCTAAGTGAACTAGTGAGTCAAGAATTCATTCATACATCATTCATATCATTCTTATGTCTTGGAAGTCCTACGAGTTCAGTTAGGTTTCAAGCACAATCAAGATTTGAAGATTGATGAGCTGAGATGTGTAAAGCACAACTAGAGGCAGTAAGCAAATTGAGGTGAAGTAGTTCAACCAGCTAGAATGCTTGTAGCTAGAGGTAATCGAGTGGTTGTAAGTCTACTTTGTAATTTGACTACTATCACATAGTGTGTGCTTGAGCACTTGGCCTTCACAAGTTAAGGCCACGCAGTTGTTTACCTCACTTTCAGGATTTTTACTGCGCAAACATTTTATGTGTTCTTTGTGTGTTTGTTTCCTTTGAAAGTAAGGCTTTCCACGTAGGTGGAATAGCCGCTTTTATAGAGATGTATAAAAAAATCTGCGGTTCCTAATGGAATAGGTAACAAACCAACTTTCCCACCCACATTTACAAAGCTAACCCCTGTCCGCGGAGCTAAATGGGCTTCTTTATTTGTTTGCCAGCTAGGTGTTTATGGAATTATTTTGGTACGTTGATTCATATTTGATCTTTTTCTCAAGATATTTTTTTAGTGAAATTTTGTGTGTTACCTATTCACCCCCCCTTCCCCCCGTAGGCCATTCTAGTACCTTCATTTACATTTCAAGAAGGGAAAATCTCACAAACAATACCTGACCTATCGGCCACTGATAACTTTTGTACCTCAAGTTCAAAAAATATCAAATTGGTATCTTGACTTACCCCGACCCAATATCAGTACCTAGGAACAGTAAAATCGTTAACGAGGTTAACTTTTCAAGGGTAAAATTGTCATTTCACTGTTCACCTTCTCCAAAACTCTCTCCTCCCTCGCTGCAAACCCAGATTTTTCATTATCTTCTTCATACCTCTCACACACAAACCCAAATCGATGTGTGATGAGGTAAGAAGAAGAAGAAATAGGGGTTTGCAGAGAGGGAGGAGAGAGATTTGGAGAAGGTGAACAATGAAATGACAGATTTACCCTTCAAAAATTAACTCCGTTAACGATTTTACTGTTCCCAGGTACTGTTATTGGGTCGGGGTCAGAAGTGCAGGTACCGATCTGATATTTTTAAACTTGAGGTACGAAAGTTATTACTGCCTCGAAGTTCAGGTACTGTTTGTGAGTTTTTCCCTTTCAAGAAAGTCAAGAAAGAAAATTTATAAAAAAAAAAAAAGTTTCTCTAGTTCAATAAATAGTGTTTAGTTTAAAGTTTTGGAAAGTGGCTAAGAGAGTGAATTATATGGAGCATCTTAGGGTCTTAAGTTCGTAAAATCTCAACAAGGGAGTTGCTTGTTAAGTTACTCAGAATTTGTGATTTCCTATCCACTTCATTTCTCTAACCCCTCACCTAAGTCTCATTACAACCTAATAAAAGTTCTTTTTGATCCAAGATGGTTTGTGCATGACCCGTGGAGATGAGGTTGAAAAGCAAGCATATGGAGGCATTTGTATGAGATTGTTTGAGTGATAGTGTAGCTAACCTTTAAACACTTGCGTGAAAATTAGAGTGAAAATCTAGTGAGTTTATGGTTAGCACGTTTTGTTGTGCAAGCTTGGTTTAGGTGCATCAAAGTGACAATCATGGCATGACATACATTTTACTCTAGCATTTGTCTCATAGCTTCATAAACTTTATTCTTGATGTATCTTAGAATGCTGAAGTTTGTTTATCTAGTTATGAGTGAATATTGAATTTGTTGGGGCTAGGGTTGAAAGCCCTAGCCAATCTTGTATGATATTGATGTGAATCCTATGTTTGATGCAATTTTTCCATTATCATTTTCACATACGAAATCAAAAAGTAAATGGTTGTATTTGAATTGAACTAGTTTAAGTATAATGCATTTGTCATCTCATGAATGGTGTTTTGAGACTACTCACCTCTAGACATTAAGAGCATAAAAGCACACAATGTGTGCATGTGAGGGCAGTGAGTTAAAAACACCCAGACCTAGGATTGGTTTGCATGCTTGGTTATCTAAACTCTATTCTTTATGCATTTAGGAACAATGAATTGAAACTTACCTAGTATTAAGGTTTGTTCTTAGGTAGGTAATTCTACACTTACCCCGTTAGAAGTGATAAAATCAAAGGAGTTTAGACCTTAATTAGTACTCTTACCTGAATGCCAAGAGGGTAATTGGCTATTTGAGATTGCACCACTCATAGTGTGAGCAACAATGCATGCAGGGGAGGCTATGATGGACAACATAACTCCCATCCATTTGATAACAACTTGTTTAGCTTAGCTTAGTTTACTTTACTTGCTCTTGTTGTTTCAATTTGATTCGAAACTATTCCCAATATCAAATCAAATCTCTGTACACCATCTTGCACATACTCACCATGAACTTGGGTTCACTTGTGAGCCTTTGTTTGAGATTGTACATTTGCATATTCTTTCTTGTTTTCCTCCAGGTTTTCCTAGCTAGGTAAGGATTTGCCAATCCTCATGGGTTCGACATTCTTACTTAATCCCCCTATTCTATAACTTGGCCCTTATACTTGAGGGTGGCTTCAATGCTAAATGTTTGCCGTGCAAAATTTTAGGGAATTTAAGAAGATATGCCATATACTCCATATGGAACAAGATTAGAAAATTCAAGGCTTGGAGGAGAATTCACCTCTAGATGAATGGCCAAGATCACATCGCAAGAGACAAGGATTCCTCTATAAATAGCAGCCATTCTTGACTCCAAGACGATCACTTCTTAATGCAAAATTCAGTTCATTAGCTAAGCTCTCCTCTCCAAAAGCCTCTTCAAAATTCAGAAAAAGCCTTTTGTCGTGAAGAGCTTTAGGTCTTCTCCAAGGTTGCTCGTGTTCTTGAAGGCCTAGTTGTGTGTTCACTTGACGTTCTCCAAGACTTCCTTGAAGATCAAAAACTGAAAACTATGGCCCTTCCTACTATTTTCATACTCTTTAGTATTGAATTTCATATTTCGATTATGAACTTTGTTATTAGAGTTGGATTTTTGTTAAAAACGAGTTTATATTAGTAATTTTTGAATTGGTTTCTTTATGTTCTTGAGTTGTTTATGATATCTTTACAATCTGATTTCGTGCCATTCTTTTATATCTTTAAGCATACGATTTTGGTTGAACAATGATGTTAACCTACAGATTAATAAAGCCAAATTCGTGTCATAATTTACCTAATCGTTTTAGGGCAGAAATTAAAGTGGTAAAGACTATGAACAATGATCGAGACTATATGCTACATGTTTTCGTGCGTTCGTAACTTTTTATGGATGCATACATGTTTGAATTCAAAATTCTAATTGCAATTAATGATTCATGTTTAACGTTGACGGATGCTCTTTAGTATTAACGTAATGTTTTATATGAAATATTTTAAGTTATAGACTTTTCCTAACTTAGGAGATTAAAAAGAATTAAAGTAGTACTCGATCTCTTTAGACTTGTACGTACTTCGAATTCATTTATGGTATTTAGTGTTGGCAAGATTTTAGGTTGTATAGATTGAAACAACTCCTTACATGTTGTTATGGTTTGAAATTCTGATTTGAGTGTGAAGAAGTCGATCATATGTATATAATTATCTTTTTTTTTTTTATCTCGTACGAACTTAGAAACCAAAAGTTGAATCCCCCTTTTATGGCGTGTTTCTTGTGTAAATTTGTAGATAAATACTTGTTAACACTTGTTTTATTAATTACTAACTTTAAATTGACCCGTCTTGCTAGAAGTACTCTCAATCTCTAGTTAGAACGATCCCTACAATCTTATATACTAATGAATGATAACAGGGTTTTAAATTGAAAATTAGTGAAGATGTCTGACCACGTCCCCAAATCGATGCAGTTGAGAGAGATCAGAAGGGCACAGATAGAACATATCAATTTTAACAACCCTTACTATGGTCTTTACCAAAGGCGCATATGAGCTCTCCACCCAGGCGCATTTACCCTTGCGGAAAGTCATCAAGAGGTTCTATGCGGGCTGAAAACCCTAAATGGCTGGTCTAGTTGTCAACTGCTTTCGTCATTCCCCAAGTCAAATCGATAGTAGATCTGATGATGGAACTTGACTCTAAAGTTGTGGAATGCATGTTCCAAACTACATAAAGAAATGGACAAGTGGACCCCTTTAGAATTTTGGTTGTGCCTTTGGCATCTTGATTAGCCACTACACGTAGAAGTATAAGTTTCACGTCTTTTTTTTTTTGAGGGGGTTTTAGTTTTCAACATTGTGACCGATTTTCTCCCTCAATTCTTTAAATTTTTCTATCTAATTCAAATTTTTGCAGTGGAGCTCATTAAGGATGGAAATTCAAGAGCATGTAGCAAAATGGTATCCATTCCGTAATGAATTGCCAACACAACAGGTCCAAACAATTCTCAGGTACCTTCTTGAGCCAGTACACTTTTAGTAGAACAGTTGGTAATTCAAAGTGTAAAATATTAATCAATCACGTGATTGGCAATAATAAAAAGAACGTTAAAAGAAAACAAAATACATCGAATCATGCATACCATAGTAACATCATGCATAAGAAACTTGTGATTCATTCATTGTGGGTTAGGATTTAGAAATGTATCTGTTGTGGATTCAGATTAGGATTTTCATATATAGCATAGTACGACCTACGAATATTTAAAACTTCCAGATATGAGAAATGTATACTGTGCATTTAGATTAATAAGGACATTCATATACTTGGGATTTAGAAATGTGTGTGCTGCGGATTTAGATTAGGATATTCATAAATAGCATACGACTTACTAATATTTAAAATTTCCAAATATGAGAAGTGTACTGCATTTAGATTAATAAGGACATTCATATACACCAGACCCTGTTTACACAATTGAATCATGCACAAAAACCTTCGGATTAATTCATTATGTTTAGAGTTCAAAAATGTGTGAACTGTGCATTCATATTAATAAGGATGTATATATATATATATATATATATATATTTTTGACTACTACATGTCGATCATTCCAATTTCCATATACAGAAACTTAGTATAAAGGTTCAAGCATAAAATGTTTAAAATTTTACAAGGACCTGATTGAGAACTCCATCAATATGCAGAACCAACAACATCAATTCGGAGTGCTGGACTTGGACAGCATAATCATAAATGCCAACTCTGCAAAATTTTGGTAAATAGTAATCATTCTTGACTCAAAGGCGATCACTTCTTGATGCAAAATTCGGTTTATTAGCTGAGTTCCCTTCTCTCAAAAACCCTCTCCAAAATTCAGAAAAAGCCTTTTGCCGTGAAGAGCTTTAGGTCTTCTCCAAGGTTGCTCGTGTTCTTGAAGGCCTAGTTGTGTGTTCTCTTGACATTCTCCAAGGCTTCCTTGAATATCAAAAATTGTAAACTATGGCCCTTCTTACTATTTTCATACTCTTTAGTATTGAATTTCATATTTCGATTATGAACTTTGTTATTAGAGTTGGATTTTTGTAGAACACGAGTTTATATTAGTAATTTTCAAATTGGTTTCTTTATGTTCTTGAGTTGTTTATGATATCTTTACAATCTGATTTCGTGCCATTCTTTTATATCTTTAAGCATATGATTTTGGTTGAACAATGATGTTAGACTACAGATTAATAAAGCCAAATTCGTGTCATAATTTACCTAATCGTTTTAGGGCAGAAATTAAAGTGGTAAAGACTATGAACAATGGTCGAGATTATATGCTACATGCTTTCGTGCGTTTGTAACTTTTTATGGATGCATACATGTTTGAATTCAAAATTCTAATTGCGATTAATGATTCATGTTTAACGTCGACGGATGCTCTTTAGTATTAATGTAACATTTTATATGAAATATTTTAAGTTATAGACTTTTCCTAACTTAGGAGATTAAAAAGAATTAAAGTAGTACTCGATCTCTTTAGACTTGTACGTACTTCGAATTCATTTATGATATTTAGTGTTGGCAAGATTTTAGGTTGTATAGATTGAAACAACTCCTTACCTGTTGTTATGGTTTGAAATTTTGATTTGAGTGTGAAGAAGTCGATCATATGTATATAATTATCTTTTTTTTTTATCTCGTAGGAACTTAGAAACCAAAAGTTGAATCCCCCTTTTATGGCGTGTTTCTTGTGTAAATTTGTAGATAAATACTTGTTAACACTTGTTTTATTAATTACTAACTTTAAATTGACCCGTCTTGCTAGAAGTACTCTCAATCCCCGGTTAGAATGATGCCTACTTGCTTATACTAACGAATGACAATAGAGTTTTAAATTGAGTGCCTATTTATGCGACATCATAAACCTTCACCTAAATTCTCAAGTACTACCAAAGAATCCTTTATAGAGCAGATATATGTATGTATTTTTTTCCTTTTGTTATGGTACTATTTGATTTTATTACACAATTTGGTGATACTTCACTAACATATTGTGGGTGTAGGCAACTATTGAATTGAAACATATAGATCTTCTCGTATGCCTCTCACAAAGCATAATATATAAGGTGGGGAGTTGAGATGTGAAAATCATCATCAAACCCATAATCAAAATCGTAATTCCTCTCCCTTATTCTCTCAAAGTTTCGGCCTTTTCATTTGTTCAAGACTTGAAGCCGTGAAGCAAAGCTTCATCCTCTATCCACAAGCCTTGTTGTGAGCCTCCTTGTCGTCTACCACCTTTGAAGATCTTCTTGCATTCTTGAAGCTTCTTCAAAAGTGTAACCATGAGCCTTAACTCTTTGTTTTCGGTTCTATGTTTTTGGTTTTGTTGGATGTTTAAAATTCTTGTGAAAATGAAATATATGTATTGATGTGTAGTTTTCTTAAACCGTGAAGCATGAAACATTTTTGGATTTTTCAGATTATAATTTGCGATTTCAATATAGAAACTTGGACATTTGTTGGTTTTGTTCTTCAATCTCACCTTTCATGTTTTCGATTTCTTTGATGGCCAACTTAGGTTTCGAATTGCATGATTGAATCCATAATAAGATGCTAGTATTCTAGGTCTTGTTAATTAAAGTGGAAAACCTATAATTATTTAGATAAATCAACAAAGAGAATTGCATGCTTGATTCTAACTTGTGTGTTTTTCTTAAATCAATGAAACTTTCTAAGTCCTTATTACATTGAACATGTTTGTTAATGGATTAAAGAGGTAAGCTTGGAGCTTGGTTAAAGGATTTTTGCCTACAAAGGCTGCCTTGTCAATAAGGGTAAGACTACCTAATCTCATGTGTGTATTCTACAATAATAAATTGGAAGATAGGAGGCACATTTGCATGAAATGTTGAGCTCTAGAACTGCTGTGGCAACATTGTCAACTCACTTTCAAGCCAACTAATCATCAAAGTCTTTCATTGCATGAATAAGCCAGGTTAGCTTTCCTTTTATTATTCGA
Source organism: Rosa persica (assembly GCA_025331145.1). Taxonomy (NCBI): domain Eukaryota; kingdom Viridiplantae; phylum Streptophyta; class Magnoliopsida; order Rosales; family Rosaceae; genus Rosa; species Rosa persica. The sequence continues at coordinate 17,847,950 of WFKR01000004.1, forward strand.
GCATTCTATTGAATTACTCTTAACTTTACTGTGGGTAATCTAGACTTTTCGAAATGATGTGTTGTTGAGAGGGGGCTACTTCAACCTCATTTTCATGTTAAAATGTACTATGTGTTGGTTCTATAAATACAGAACGCTGCAACTTGGCAGTAAGATAAAAAAACAATAGACAGCCGGCTACATGGTATGTACCTTCTAAGGATGGCCAAAATCCCCAGCGGGGCGGAACTCCATTGGATACCCACCTGTAATGAGGGGAGAATTCGGGGACAAATGAGGAATGGGGATGGGGCGGGAATGGTATTGTGATCATCATCCCCAAACCTGCCCCAATAATTTATACATATATTTAACTTATATATATTTTAATTTATTTTTTATAATATAAATCCCAAATATATATATATTTACTACTTTACTTTAATGGCTACACTTTTACTTTATTGGTATTTTGACTTTTGCACTCATTGAATTATGATTTATGAATTTAATCATGTTTTAAATTTATTTGTTGTAGATTTTGATTTTTTAAAAAGACCATATGAGAAAAAATTATTTTATTTATTAAATTCTTATTAGAGATTTGAGGCTGGTTTGGAGGCTTAATCCCCAGTGGGGATGGAGACGAGGAATCCCCACTATATTTTTATTAGGGATTGGGGTGGGGATGGGGGTAGAGAATGACTCCAGAGATGGGGATAGGAATGGTATTGTGAACCCTATCCCCAACCCGCCCCATTGCCATCCTTAGTACCTTCAAAGGTCAGAGTGAAAATTGAGTTGACCAGGGCATATATCCTAGCATATGATTTAGGAGTGGGTGTTGTGCTGAGAGATGATAGGCTGAGTGTATTGTTGCATTGGCAAGACCTTTAATCTATGTTCAAATTACTTTACGTATGGAGGTGAAGGCTCTCAATGCGGGCTTATTGATTTCTATTCTTCAAAATTGGGCTGAGATTGAGTGAAAACCAATTGTGCATCACCGCATATGTCATCACTATAGTGGAAGATGGCTACTCTTGTATAAGTAGGATAGTCAACGATTGCAATAAGTATGGCAATAGTTTTTCCTTTGTTTATTTATGACATATATGCTGCAAAGCAAATGGTGTTGCTCGCTAGGTCAGATTATGATGATGATTTATGGTTAGCAGAGCCGCCTATTATTCAGGACGTGCTCTACGAGGATTATTACAAAATTACACGAGGTTCAATTTTATGTACGGGAGTGGGACTGAGCCTCCTAGCTAGACTGGGTTCCAAACCCCTTTCAAAAAATAAAAATGGGGTAAATGTTGTAAAACAAAACTAAAACAATTTCAAAGAGTGAGTTTGGATGCAGAGAATGGAGTGCATTTCTATTCATCTCACCATGAAGTGTATATAGGACTACCTCATTTATACAAAAAGGTAAATATTTAACGGTTACACCAATCACTCATATGATTAAAAATCAATTAAATACAATTATGATTATCAATTACATACAATGGTGATTCAATCAATCACTAATTATAAGTCTATCAATCACCAATCAATCTTGATTGGCATCTATCATTCAACACCTTACATGAATAGCCAAAAGTATTTACAACACTCCCCCTTGGATATTACATGTCAATAGTGTTGCTTCTGCTATGCGCTTCTAACTTGCCTCATCAAAGACCTTGCCAAGTAATAAAAACCATGTAGGAAAAAAAACAATCTTGGTCGAAGGAGAAAGAGTACAAAGTGTGTGAGTGTGGAGTAGCTGTATCATAATTTCAAAAATAGGTGAAGTCATCTCATCGGGATCATAAGAAGGTAGTATGTCTATAAGAGGGATGCATTAGAGTTGCTACACCAAAACCTTACCTAGTAAACCCAGTGCAAAAAACCCATGGTCAAAGGGAAAAGATGGGCAAATGCATATATGTCGAATCAGAGCATTTTCAATATGCAGTACAAGTAGGGTGACCGTGCTAAATATGTGCCTCGTTAAATCCTTGCCAGGTAACGAAACCCAGTGGGACAAAATAACCTTGGGCGAAGTACAAAAGGAGTACACAATGGTCAAGTGGGTATACTATAGGAGAAAGTGAATCAGACAACGTGTCTGATTGAAATAAGAATGTTGTCTAGTAGCCTGTCGTCTGATTGCATTCAATCAGACGACATGCTTTTTATGTCGTCTGCTTACTCATTCATACAACACGTATATGTAAATATGTGTTGTCTGAATTTAGGAAATTTTTATTAATTTGGTTAAACTGTTGTAGAGTATAGAATCACACAACAGTTTATTACTCAAGTGTTGTATGTAATTCTAAACCTCCTAGTAAGCAATTCTCTTGTTGAGTTCCTTTTTCTTTTGGCTCTAAGTGCTTTGTAAAACCTCTTTTTCTTTTCCACAAACTCAAAAACTAAAGGACTACAAAAACTATTATTTCCCTTTTGTACAACCCACACTCTTTTTGTATTTTTTTTTTCTTTGTTTTTCACTCACACTAATTTTTTCTTCTTTTTTCGTCACAACACTTTTCTATTTTCTTTTCTTTGGTGACCCTAGTCCATATTGACTTTGATTAATTCTTTTGATATTTTGAACATGTTTCTAGGGTCACCTTTTTGTTTTCTTGGCTACAACCTGTAGCTCACACATACAATATTCTACCCACCTCACACTTATTCTTTTGTAATATCTTCAAACCTATATACAAGCACCAAACTAATAATAGGACTCACATTGCTTGCCACTTGGCTTAGAAAGGGTAGGAAAAGTGTTTAAGTTTTTAAATAGACATTTGTGGTGGTGGAGAAATGAACAAGCTAACACATATATATAGGCTCAAATTGGCTTACTAATGGATTTTCATTTTAAGGACAAAAGCTATTTGACCATGGTGGATTCCTAATGTCTTGGTCTTCCCTAATAACAACTCATGCTTTCGATATAAAGTCTCGAAAGATTTGGAGCAAGTTCTAGATTACATGCACATTGAATTGATCACACAATGAAAGAACTAGTGCATTTTGACTATATTTGCACTCTCTTAGTGTCACGCCCCGAATTTCGAATAATAAATTCAAATCCGAAACATGAATACAACTAAACAAATCACGTCCTAATTTTTTTCTCAAAACCAATATCTCATAAAACCATAACAAAAACCTCGTAGCAAACTATCTCTCGAGTCAATTATTACAATACTAACATAAATAAAATGTTCTGCTCACAAGAGTCTACAAAAACACACCAAAATAGACCAAGTGCTGGTCTCAACCCTGCTGTCCTACACAGCTCGCTCACCACTCTGATTATCCTGACCTGCAGGATTATCCGCTACACCATTTGAATAGTGTACCGGGATTGCAACAACACAAAACCCGGTAAGCTTTCTGAAAGCTCGTGTGAGTAAATAAGAATGAACGGTTGATTTATTAGACCACAACTCATTTATCTCAAGTAAACATCCAACAATCTCAACAACCACAAGCAACATCAATCCAACACACATGAAACAACATGGAACACATTTCCACAATCACCAAATCACAACTCTCGCCACTTTGGCACCTAATCACAACTATCGCCACTTTGGCACCCACGTTAGAGCTCTAACTGTCTCGTTACCTCTGACACCTTGGCCCAGGGTCAAGTAACGGCATCTCCAGGTTACTCAGTAACCCGCGAACTTTGGACCATTTCATGTCCTCAGAACAATATATCCCCGTTATTATTTAACGGTCGAACTTTGGACCTCTCTGTCCTCAGAACACATACACTCCGGTTATCATTAACCAAAGATCCTTAGACCATTCGATCCTCGGAATACTACGTTTCTCTACCTTCTATTCAACTCACAAAATCAACATGTTTATCACCAACATTTATCAAATATTAACAACATAATTAAAATCATATTATCAACATTATCAACAACATATTAACACGATTCCACACCTCAAGGTCACACCATTCAATATATAATCACGTAAATATATATATACGTAACCATCCACACAGGAATGATCACTAATACCAACTATAGTTCACATGATACAAAATCAAGAAATTCATTTTTAATATACTTTAAAACACATTTCTTAAAAACCATTTTCTCACACATCACAATAAATTGAGCAATTAAGGAAATTCGGTTCGTAAATGAACCAAGTGAGATTCACTCACCTCTAAACTCCCGCTGCGTCTTCTTACAGCCCAAAATACGATTCACAATCGTCCGCTAACAAATCCGTCAAATACCTAATCAAAACGATAATTAACTTAGCGTATAATTTCCAAAAACACACTTATATGAAGATCCCACGGTCGGATCTTCACCCGTGACCACACAAGGTCACCGGGACAGTCCTACGATCATTATATCAAAACTAGAATTCTATCGGACGGTCCAAACTTCATAAATCACAAATTGAGCGATCGAAATCAATCGAAATCGTAAAATTCATAACTAATTCATACGATATCCAAAATTCGCATGCTATATATCAAAATGATCGTATCGACATGTAGAATCTAAAAATGAGCAGAAACTACTCATGACACCCCCGGAGGTGACCGGAAAGGGCCGCCGGAGTTTAGGGCAGAGCCACCCCCGACCACCACCAATTGTGTCGGGGCCAAGCTCATCCCCTTCGTTTCATCATTTTGAGCAACTTTCATAACTAACACGAAGTGAGAAAATGAGTGGAAGTGGCCGAAACTTACCAAAAACAGTCCGGTTTGGCCGGAAAAACTGCAGAAACCGATATGCTCTCCGACGAACGTGAAAACCTCCACTTCTGGTGCTGTCCTTTTTACTGCATGTTCTACTCCTCCATACGAGTTCAACGAGATAAAGAACTCGTAATTTGGTGGTCTAGAACTCGAGATATTCGCTTCGCACTCAAAACTGCCTAAAATGGAAAACCAGCTTTCCGCCGCTGCTACAAGCCGTGCCACGGCGCAAGGCTGCCTCTGGCAGCTGCACAAGGTCAAGGCGAAGCCGTGGGAGGTGGTTTGACGTCAAACGGTGGCCGGAGGAGCAAGAACTCAACCGGAGAAGTTTGGCTCTGTTTTTTTTTCTTTGGTTCGGTGCCGCGCGAGAGAGAGAGAGAAAAATTAGGTTTTCAGATTTTTTTCTGATTTTTCCAAGAAAAGTTAACCTATATATATACAAAATCGAAAACTTCTAAATGTCATAACTTCTTCCTACAAACTCCGATTCTTGTGTTCCGCATATGCACGAACTCGTATCGACGAACTCTACAACTTTCATGAAAGAAGTTTCCTCAAATTCCTTACGTAAAAATATGACAATTTTAATAACCCTAAATAACGTTAAATTTCGATACTAAAATCATTCGAAACCAAATTTCTCAAATAACGACATTCGAATCACACTCACAACTCATAATTCATATAATTTGAGAAGTATTTGAATTACGAAATATTTAACTGAAATTTCGGGTCTTTACAGTCTACCCTCCTTAAAGGAATTTCGTCCCGAAATTCAAGCAAACTCATCAACAAACAGTAGTGGGTACTTAGCCCTTATGTCAGACTCTAGCTCCCATGACGCATCACCCTCATCATGATGACTCCACAACACCTTAACCAACTCAACTTCCTTCCTACGAAGCCTCTTCGTGGACCTATCCAAGATACGAACAGGCTCAACAACGAAAGTCACATCCGGACTCACCTCGATCGTACTGTGATCAATCACATGAGACTCATCTCGAATGTACCTCCTAAGCATGGACACATGGAAAACATTGTGTACACCGGCCATGCTAATAGGTAAAGCAAGCCGATATGCCAATTCTCCGACCCTTTCCAAAATCTCAAAGGGTCCAATGTATCTCGGTGCCAATTTCCCCTTCCTGCCAAATCTCACCACACCTTTCATAGGTGAGACTTTCAAGAATACGTAATCACCCACCTCAAAGTCCAACGGTCTCCTTCTAAGGTCGGCATAACTCTTCTGTCTACTCTGTGCAGTACGGATCCTGTCTCGGATGGTAATAACTTTCTCTGTAGTCTCCCGAACAAGCGCAGGACCCAAGAGCTGTTTCTCTCCAACATCCGCCCAACAGATAGGAGTCCTACATGGCCTACCATAAAGTGCCTCATATGGGGCCATGCCAATACTAGAGTGATAGCTGTTGTTGTAGGCAAACTCTACCAATGGCAGATGATCCGCCCAACTTCCCTTGAAGTCCAAAACACATGCCCTAAGCATATCCTCCATCACCTGGTTCACCCTCTCTGTCTGCCCATCAGTCTGTGGATGAAATGCAGTGCTCATAGCCAAAGATGTGCCGAAAGCCTTATGGAATCTACGCCAAAATTCCGAAGTGAAACGAGCATCCCGATCAGAGACGATCGATACAGGCACTCCATGAAGCCTCACAATCTCATTAAGATACAACTTACACAAAGCATCACCTGAGTAAGTCTTTGCCACAGGAAGAAAGTGTGCTGACTTTGTCAATCGATCAACAATCACCCAAATAGAATCATAACTTTGTCTGGACCTAGGCAATCCAGTCACAAAGTCCATGGAGATCTCTTCCCATTTCCATACTGGAATCGGCAAAGGTTTCAACATTCGCGCAGGCCTCTGATGCTCTGCCTTCACTTGCTGACATGTAAGGCACCTGGATACATACTCAGCCACATCCCTCTTCATCCCTATCCACCAAAACTGTCTTCGTAGGTCCATATACATCTTGGTACTCCCTGGGTGTACCGTATATCGAGATCGATGTGCTTCCCGCAGTACCTCCTCCTTGAGGTTATCACCGCCCGGGACATACAATTTCAATCGAAATCTCAATCCACCATCAGTTCCAACTGTCCACTCTGATGGACCTTCCTCGTTGGCATCAAGAATAATCTCCGAAATCACCATTTGAGCGAACTCATCATGTGTCTGACTCTGAATGATCCTGGAAATCAAGGTCGGCTGTAAAGTGATACTACCGAGAAAGATTCCCTGTCCTTCTCTTGTGGGTATAAGGTCAAACTCAGATACAGTCTCTAACATACGCCACTCCTGAACCATAAGTGACGCTATGATCCCTCGGGGTTTCCTGCTCAAAGCATCCGCCACTACATTGGCCTTTCCGGGATGATACTCCAAGGTGAAATCATAATCTTTGATGAGCTCCATCCATCTTCTCTGCCTCATGTTCAACTCCTTCTGGGAGAATAGATACTTCAAACTCTTATGATCAGAAAAGAGTTCGAACTTCTCACCATAAAGATAATGCCTCCAAATCTTCAAGGCAAATACCACCGCAGCCAGCTCTAGATCATGAGTGGGGTAGTTCCGCTCATGCACCTTCAACTGTCTAGAACCATATGCTACTACACCCCCATTCTGCATCAACACACAACCCAAACCCTGATGAGATGCATCACTGTAGATAACTAACCCACCGCCACTAGATGGGACAGTCAACACTGGAGCTGTAGTCAATCTAGTCTTCAGCTCACTAAAGGCCTTCTCACATTCATCTGTCCACACAAACTGAGTATCCTTCCTAGTTAACTTAGTCAAAGCCGAAGCTATACTAGAAAACCCCTCAATGAATCACCTGTAGTATCCTGCCAAACCAAGGAAACTACGGATCTCTGTAACTGTAGTGGGGCGACTCCAACCCATCACCGCTTCAACCTTCGAAGGATCCACAGAAACTCCATCCTTCGAAACTACATGACCAAGGAACTTGATCTCCTTTTGCCAAAACTCGCACTTCTCAAACTTTGCATATAACTTTTCTCTTCTCAAAATTTGCAGCACAATCCTCAAATGCTTCACGTGCTCGTCAGACGACTTTGAATATATCAAGATGTCATCAACGAACACCACCACACACTTATCTAAGTAAAGACTGAATGTGCGGTTCATCAAGTCCATGAAAGCTGCAGGTGCATTAGTTAGACCAAAAGGCATGACAAGAAATTCATAATGCCCATACCTGGTCCTAAATGCCGTCTTAGAAATATCTTCATCCCTCACCCTCAACTGGTGATATCCAGATCTCAAATCAATTTTGGAGAACACCGTAGCCTCCCTAAGTTGATCGAACAAGTCATCAATCCTAGGCAAGGGGTACCTATTCTTGATGGTCACCTTGTTCAGCTGTCGATAATCCACACATAACCGAAGTGAATTATCCTTCTTCTTCACGAATAATACTGGTGCGCCCCAAGGAGATACACTTGCTTGTATGAACCCTTGTGCAAGTAATCCTTCAATTTGAACCTTCAACTCCTGAAGTTCAGCTGGAGCCATCCGATAAGGTGCTCTCGACACCGGTGCAGTACCTGGTATCACATCAATGGAGAAATCCATTACCCTTTTCGGAGGAAATCCTGGTATCTCCTGGAACACATCAGCATACTCTGCCACTACCGGAATCCCTGCAATTTCTGAAGTGCTATTCACTGATTCTATGTGTGCCAAGATCCCTGCCCTCATGGCAACGTCAGATCTCAAGCATCGATAGTGAAACACTGGTTGCCCAGGGGCATGAAAAGACACAATCATTCTATAACAATCAATCACTGCATAGTTCGGACTCAACCAATCCAAACCTAAAATCACATCATACGTGTGATCCGGAATCACAATCAAAGATGCAGTGAACTTCCTACCACTAATTGCAATAGGGCAATCATCACAAAACATGCTAAGCTCAAGAGATACGCAAAGAGGCGATGTAACACATAAAGGTCTAGTAAGCGGTATAGCAGTCAAACCCAAAACATCTACCACAGAACTAGATATGAACGAGTGGGAAGCACCCGTATCAAACAGTACTCTAGCAAGATAGTTATAAACGGATAAGGTACCTTCCACCCCGGTGCCTCTCTGGCCGATGGCAAATACTCTGGCTGGTGCTGGAGGTAAGGTTCTCTGCTGGTTACCCTGTCCTACAATCTGAGGTTGAGTACAGTCCCTGGCAATATGTCCAGTCTGTCCGCATCGAAAACATGCTCTAGGCCTGAGTTTAGGGCAAGTCCTAGCAAGATGACCCAACTCATTACAGCTATAACACCTCATAGGGGCTGCTGGTGCTACTTGCCTGATAGGTGGTGCCTGAATAGGGACAGGTGCTGCTGCTATCCTGGCTGGAGCCTGATGATGAAAATAAGGCCGCTGTCTCTTCCAGAGCCCACCTCTATAATCTCTGGACCCACTACTCCCTGCAACCGCCTTCCCTTTTCCCTGAGAATCTCTCTCAACTGTCTGCTTCTCCTTGTGGATCAGATTCTGCTGCTCAATGATCAGGGCTTTAGCTAAAATCTGCTCCTTTGTCTTCAGCTCCATAATAGCCACATCGCGCTCAATAGAGCCATTTAACCCCCGTTGAAACTTCTTAGCCAAGTCTTCAGCATCTAATGGTTTCACAAACCGATATAGCCTGGAGAACTCTGCCTCATATTCTCTCACATTCATCTTCCCTTGAGTAAGCGAGAGAAATTGCCTCTCCAGCTGTTCCTTCACCGATGCTGGGAAGTATTTCTCCCTAAAGATCCTCCCAAATCCATCCCAAGTCATGGTAGAAACATCAATAGTCCTCTGAGTGCAATTCCACCACACCCTAGCCTCATCTTTGAGCATGAAAGTGGCTAGCTTCCTCTTCTCGATCTCATCACAGACAATCAACTCAAAATAGGTCTGTAAATCCTCGATCCATTGATCAGCCACCATATAATCTGTGCCTCCCGCAAATTTAGTTGCTCCTAACCTATTAATGTCCCTCGCCAACACTAACAGACGAGCGGGATCATTAACCACAACCTCAGGTGGAACAGGTTGCTCCACAAACGGTGCCTCCACCTCTTCCTCATGCACTCCCACATGTGGAATCTCACCCCTACCTCGGCCTCTACCTCTACCTCTGGGTCTACCTCGACCCCTACCTCTGCCTCCCACAATATCCATTACCTAAGGAGCATAGCATACCTGGTTAATACATGTATACACTTAAATCAAAGCATAAGTAAATACAAGTCCATATTAACCAAGCTACTAACACAAAGAGGTTAATTCAACTCCTATTACGTCCTAACATTCTAGACAACTCCCAACACCCCCACATACCCAATGACATTGTTAATACCGAAGAGCACCCGATGGGGATCCGCTGCAGACGGGCCATCACTCGGAAGGTATTAACTTATCACTAAATATGTAACCTGGCTCTGATACCAAACTGTCACGCCCCGAATTTCGAATAATAAATTCAAATCCGAAACATGAATACAACTAAACAAATCACGTCCTAATTTTTTTCTCAAAACCAATATCTCATAAAACCATAACAAAAACCTCGTAGCAAACTATCTCTCGAGTCAATTATTACAATACTAACATAAATAAAATGTTCTGCTCACAAGAGTCTACAAAAACACACCAAAATAGACCAAGTGCTGGTCTCAACCCTGCTGTCCTACACAGCTCGCTCACCACTCTGATTATCCTGACCTGCAGGATTATCCGCTACACCATTTGAATAGTGTACCGGGATTGCAACAACACAAAACCCGGTAAGCTTTCTGAAAGCTCGTGTGAGTAAATAAGAATGAACGGTTGATTTATTAGACCACAACTCATTTATCTCAAGTAAACATCCAACAATCTCAACAACCACAAGCAACATCAATCCAACACACATGAAACAACATGGAACACATTTCCACAATCACCAAATCACAACTCTCGCCACTTTGGCACCTAATCACAACTATCGCCACTTTGGCACCCACGTTAGAGCTCTAACTGTCTCGTTACCTCTGACACCTTGGCCCAGGGTCAAGTAACGGCATCTCCAGGTTACTCAGTAACCCGCGAACTTTGGACCATTTCATGTCCTCAGAACAATATATCCCCGTTATTATTTAACGGTCGAACTTTGGACCTCTCTGTCCTCAGAACACATACACTCCGGTTATCATTAACCAAAGATCCTTAGACCATTCGATCCTCGGAATACTACGTTTCTCTACCTTCTATTCAACTCACAAAATCAACATGTTTATCACCAACATTTATCAAATATTAACAACATAATTAAAATCATATTATCAACATTATCAACAACATATTAACACGATTCCACACCTCAAGGTCACACCATTCAATATATAATCACGTAAATATATATATACGTAACCATCCACACAGGAATGATCACTAATACCAACTATAGTTCACATGATACAAAATCAAGAAATTCATTTTTAATATACTTTAAAACACATTTCTTAAAAACCATTTTCTCACACATCACAATAAATTGAGCAATTAAGGAAATTCGGTTCGTAAATGAACCAAGTGAGATTCACTCACCTCTAAACTCCCGCTGCGTCTTCTTACAGCCCAAAATACGATTCACAATCGTCCGCTAACAAATCCGTCAAATACCTAATCAAAACGATAATTAACTTAGCGTATAATTTCCAAAAACACACTTATATGAAGATCCCACGGTCGGATCTTCACCCGTGACCACACAAGGTCACCGGGACAGTCCTACGATCATTATATCAAAACTAGAATTCTATCGGACGGTCCAAACTTCATAAATCACAAATTGAGCGATCGAAATCAATCGAAATCGTAAAATTCATAACTAATTCATACGATATCCAAAATTCGCATGCTATATATCAAAATGATCGTATCGACATGTAGAATCTAAAAATGAGCAGAAACTACTCATGACACCCCCGGAGGTGACCGGAAAGGGCCGCCGGAGTTTAGGGCAGAGCCACCCCCGACCACCACCAATTGTGTCGGGGCCAAGCTCATCCCCTTCGTTTCATCATTTTGAGCAACTTTCGTAACTAACACGAAGTGAGAAAATGAGTGGAAGTGGCCGAAACTTACCAAAAACAGTCCGGTTTGGCCGGAAAAACTGCAGAAACCGATATGCTCTCCGACGAACGTGAAAACCTCCACTTCTGGTGCTGTCCTTTTTACTGCATGTTCTACTCCTCCATACGAGTTCAACGAGATAAAGAACTCGTAATTTGGTGGTCTAGAACTCGAGATATTCGCTTCGCACTCAAAACTGCCTAAAATGGAAAACCAGCTTTCCGCCGCTGCTACAAGCCGTGCCACGGCGCAAGGCTGCCTCTGGCAGCTGCACAAGGTCAAGGCGAAGCCGTGGGAGGTGGTTTGACGTCAAACGGTGGCCGGAGGAGCAAGAACTCAACCGGAGAAGTTTGGCTCTGTTTTTTTTTCTTTGGTTCGGTGCCGCGCGAGAGAGAGAGAGAAAAATTAGGTTTTCAGATTTTTTTCTGATTTTTCCAAGAAAAGTTAACCTATATATATACAAAATCGAAAACTTCTAAATGTCATAACTTCTTCCTACAAACTCCGATTCTTGTGTTCCGCATATGCACGAACTCGTATCGACGAACTCTACGACTTTCATGAAAGAAGTTTCCTCAAATTCCTTACGTAAAAATATGACAATTTTAATAACCCTAAATAACGTTAAATTTCGATACTAAAATCATTCGAAACCAAATTTCTCAAATAACGACATTCGAATCACACTCACAACTCATAATTCATATAATTTGAGAAGTATTTGAATTACGAAATATTTAACTGAAATTTCGGGTCTTTACACTTAGGCTCAAAAGCTCACATAATTAGGTATAGATAGTTTCCACAAATTTAGTCCTCATCTTTCCAACATGAATGCATCTAAAATGACATAGGCATTATGACTTTAAATGCATGTGAGCACAAAACGCCAAATCCATTCATTAAATAAGCATTGATCTTCAATCACTAAACATGCTCAAAATCAATCAGACCAATTAGACATAAGTTCGGTCTCATGATTAGGGGTTGTTCCATTTTCGGAACACACACAAGCAAGCCAAAATATTTTTGGAATTTTCAAAATTTTCAATTTTTGGAAGCGAAACTACCAAATGATGATATTAACAATGGAAAGTAATTTATCGGATTTTGAATTGATTTTAACTATATTAAAACAAAAGTGCAAATAAAGCAAACTAAACTAACAAAATATAAGAGATTTGATCAAATAAAACGAAAGGGTTTAAGGCATCACACCTGACCTCTTTTGTGCCAAGTCTAAGTAACCATATCTAACATGCTCATGCTAAGATGGAGTCTCCCTCGGTTCTCTTGATTATAGAGTAACCAAGAAACAATTATACTAGAGAATGTATCTAAGCTACCCCTTGATTATCGAAATAACTCTCCTACAAACCTTTTAGTTTCTACCCATTCCTTGATTATCGGATACATGTAGACCTATGTAGATGCAAGCCAAGATCTCTTGATTATCTAAGCCACATCCACATGATAAGCCCAATTGTAAGGACCCAAGCAACCTTATTTGATTATCACAAGATTACCATTTCCACATTTGCAACATGCTTTAGTTTACTAAGTTTGTCGAGCCTAGCATACTTCCATGTAATCATCAATACTTACCAACCTTAGGTGAAAAATCTAAGATGCATAAATGATGAACAATTAAACTAGCAAAGTAGAAATTCATGGTATAATCCATATTAAATTTAACTACATAGTTTGTACACAAATTAGGCTAAGGCTAAACCCTAGTCCCAAATTTATTCTACTCACTACTCATGGAAATATACATAAAAGCCTTAAGAGAGCAATACATCATAAAAACAAAGAGAAGATGGTGAGAAAAAGTCACAATACACACGGGTTTGGTGTGTCAATACCAAATTGAGATGAATCAATCCCCTCACAAGTTTTCTAGATGCAAACCAAGAAGATGTGATGCTTCTATTTCTGTTTTCTCAAACCCAAAACACTATACAAATCTACAAACATAAAGAGAAGATGAAGAACAAGGTTTTATGGATCTATCCATAAGTGTGATTGATCAAAAGGTATAGAATCTCCGGTTTTGATTATCAACCAAAGATGCTATACCTCTCTCCCTACACAAAGGCTAAACAAAACTACCTAAAACATGAAGAACTAAGAAGAATGGAGAGGAAATGGAGAAAGAAAGAAGATGAAAAGGATGAAGGAAGGTATGTAAAAAAAATCCAAAGTGAGGGGAGGGTGTTTTTATAGGCGAAAACTGATGAATGGAGGGTGGAGATCAAAGAAAATGAAGGGCTAGATGTAAAGAACAAATATGTCAGTACAAAATGTGAATCTAGTCTTTAACTCCCAATGAAAATGACATAGAAAGCCTATAGATATTTTGGTGGAGGAGATAAAGTAAGGGTAAGAGGGTAATTGAGCAAGAGAATAAGACAATAAATAAGAGACAAATGTGTAAGATGTAAGAGGGGGACCACTTGTCATATTTCAAATTTTGAAATTCAAAGCAACCTGATCCACATCTTCCTACCTAAAGTCTCTAACCGTAGTCAATAGCTGTTCCTTTTTCTCCACACGTACATGTTCTTGACCGGCCAACTTTGCCGGAATCCAGTGTTGACCAACGTTGACCCACTTTATCGTCTGTTTGCGCACTTGCTTCTCCTATCTTCCTTCAATTCAATGTCCACCAAGACTTTGGAATTGGCCTTTTCTTTCTTGGGCTAGATATAGATTACTACCATGTAGTTTGGGTCCAAAATAAATTCAGTCCCTGAACTTTTAATTTCATCAAAAACACCCTTACACTTTCAGTTTTAATCTAATAGGTACAATTTGTTAGTTTTCTGACAATTGAGTAATTAACTTGTTAACGTGGCTCATATATGATTTATGTTTTATGATGTGGTGTTGAGGTGGCCTGCATAGTCAATTGAGGAGTGAGTCCTACTATTAAAAATAAATAGTTTTTCAACAAATTATCCAACTATAACTTGAATCCATAACAGAATATTAACGGATTGGACCTATTAGATCAAAATTGAAAGTGCATGGGTATTTTTGATGAAATTAGAAGTCCAGGAACTGAATTAATTTTGAACCTAAACCATAGGGTAGTAACCAGTATTTAGCCATTCTTTCTTCATATCAAATGCTCCTCCATATGTGTAGATCATCATGGTAAACTTTCAGAGCTTGGTTCGTCATGATTTGGCCAGAAATTCTGTCGAAATCAATACAGGTCCGGTTTGGTAGTTTTCATCTTTTAGTGCAAAACATTGCACGGATATTTTGAAGGTCTTTCACTCCAAACCAGCTCTTGTACTCTTCATAAGAAATGATCCTCAGGATGTCTAGAATATTTTCGCAAAATTTCAGCTCATTCGGAGTTCATTTGGTTAGGCTGCCGTACCTCCTTCCTTGCCTAGCTTCATTTCTCCTAGTCCGAGTAGAAAAATGTCCTAAGATTGACTTTTTAGTGCATTTCCAAGCTTCTCCATCATTTTCTAGCATGATAAGGGAAACATAATAAATATATATAGATAAACACAAAGGTTAAGAAAACGTGCAAGATTAGAGGAATAATTACTAGGTAATTATAGACCTAACAGCAACAACCTGGCAAGCTGTTAGTTTTGGCTACCAAATGAAAGAAGGTGAAGCATGAAGCCTAGGCATGCACAACTCCAAAGTAATAGTGGGCTAGCAGTGTTGATGAGGTGACACGAGGCGGTCTACTGGGCAGTGTAGCAATCTTCCGGGCTTGGTCATCTGGATTCGAATAGCTTGGCGCCCATAAGGACAAGTGCTTCAGTAAGGCCTAGGCAGTCTACTGGAATGAGGGCTTGGCCTACTAGATTCGATCCAAATTCTGGTGCGTTGGCATCTCTAACAAGGTGACACGTGGTGCATTGGAGGCGGGCCTCCCGATTTGTGAGCTTGAGCTTCTGGCTCGGCTCAGATGCACTCAATCTATGGGCATGTTCAGCCTGGTAGTCAATTGGGCTCTGGTGGGCTCCGTTTGCTGCTTGATGCTTAGGCCTACTGAGGACTTAGGAGTCTGCTAGGGTAGGTCGGCGAGCTCAGTCGTTTAGGAGGGGACAGAAGCGTGTCAAAGGCTTTTTGGGCTAATTTTTGGACTTGATTCGAGAACAAAATATTGGCGTTTATTCCTTAGCCGTCAGGGTTATGTAGATCATGAAAGCAACAAATATTTTGTATATCATATATGGAAACATTTCACATAGCGCATAGATTTTGGGTTCATTCATCATGGGGATCTTTACATGCAATCGAGGTTTGATAAGCATGTAAATACACGATTCAAGATTTATAAAACCTACTTTGTTGTAAAGCTAATAGGGTGCTGTTGTGTGAAGACCCGAAATTTCAGTTAAATATTTCGTAATTCAATATTTTGCAAATTATATGAATTATGAGTTGTGAGTGTGATTCGAATGTCGTTAATTGAGAAATTTGGTTTCGAATGATTTTAGTTTCGAAATTTAACGTTATTTAGGGGTTACTAAAAATCGACTTTTTTTACGTAAGGAATTTGAAGAAACTTCATTCAGGAAAGTCGTTGAGCTCGTTGATACGAATTTGTGCGTGTGCAGAACACAAGAATCGTAGGAAGAAATTATGGCATTTGGAAGTTTTCGATTTTGTATATATATAGGTTGCCATTTTTGGAAAAATCAGAAAAAATAAAAAAAAACATTAGTTTTTTTCTCTCTCTCTCTCTCGCGCGGCACCGAGCCGGAAGCAAAAACAGAGCAAATCTTCTCCAGCCGAGTTCGTGCTCCTCCGGCCACCGTTTGACACCAAACCACCTCCCACTGCTTCGCCTCGACCTTTCGCAGCTGCCAGAAGCAGCCTTGCGACGTGGCAAGGCTTGTAGCGGCGGCGGGAAGCTTGTGTCCATTTTCGGCCGTTTTGAGTGTGAAGCGAATATCTCGAGTTCTAGACCACCAAACTTCGTGTTCTTTAGCTTGTTGAACTTGTATTAAGGAGTAGAACACGCAACAAAAAGGACAGCACCTGAAGTGGAGGTTTTCATGCTCGTCGGAGCTCCCAACTGTTTCTGCAGTTTTTCCGACCAAACCGGATTGTTTTGGTAAGTTTCGGCTACTTCCAATCATTTTCTCATTTCGTGTTAGTTATCAAAAAGTTGCTCAAAATGATGAATCGAAGAGGATAAGCTCGGCCCCGACACCATTGGCGGTGATCGGCGGTGGCTCTGCCCTAAACTCCGGCGGCCCTTTCTGGCCACCTCCGGGGGTATCATGAGTAGTTTCTGCTCATTTTTAGATTCTACATGTCGATACGATCATTTTGATATATAGCATGTGAATTTTGGATATCGTATGAATTAGTTATGAATTTTACGATTTCGATTGATTTCGATCTCTCGATTTGTGATCTATGAAGTTTGGACCGTCCGATAGAATTCTAGTTTTGATATAATGATCGTAGGACTGTCCCGATGACCTTGTGTGGTCACGGGTGAAGATACGACCGTTTTATCTTCATATAAGTGTGTTTTTGAAATTATACGCTAAGTTAATTATCGTTTTGATTAGGCGCTAAGTTAATTATCGTTTTGATTAGGTGTTTGACGGAATTATTAGCGGACGATTGTGAATCGTATTTTGGGCTGTAAGAAGACGCAGTGGGAGTTTAGAAGTGAGTAAATCTCACTTGGTTCATTTACGAACCGAATTTCCTTAATTGCTCAATTTATTGTTATGTGTGAGAAAATGGTTTTAAGAAATCAGTTTTAAAGTATATTAAAAATGAATTTCTTGATTTTGTATCTTGTGAACTATAGTTGGTATTAGTGATCATTCCTGTGTGGATGGTTACGTATATATATATTTACGTGAGTATATATTGAATGGTGTGACATTGAGGTGTGGAATTGTGATAATATGTTGTTGATAAATGTTGATAATATGATTTTAATTATGTTGTTGATATTTGATAAAATTTGGTGATAAGCATGTTGATTTTGTGAGTTGAATAGAAGGTAGAGAAACGTAGGATTCCGAGGATCGAATGGTCCAAGGATCTTTGGTTAATAATAACCGGAGTGTATGTGTTCCGAGGACAGGGAGGTCCAAAGTTCGACCGTTAAATAATAACGGGGATATATTGTTCTGAGGACATGAAATTGTCCAAAGTTCGCGGGTTACTGAGTAACCTGGACGTACCGTTACTTGACCCTGGGCCAAGGTGTCAGAGGTAACGAGGCAGTTAGAGCTCTAACGTGGGGCCAAAGTGGCGATAGTTGTGATTAGGTGCCAAAGTGGCGAGAGTCGTGATTTGGTGATTGTGGAAATGTGTTCCATATTGTTTCATGTGTGTTGGATTGATGTTGCTTGTGGTTGTTGAGATTGTTGGATGTTTACTTGAGATAAATGAGTTGTGGTCTAATAAATCAACCGTTCATTCTTATTTACTCACACGAGCTTTCTGAAAGCTTATCGGGTTTTGTGTTGTTGCAATCCCGGTACACTATTCAAATGGTGTAGCGGATAATCCTGCAAGTCAGGTAATCAGGGTGGTGAGCGAGCTGCGTAGGGCAGCAGGGTTGAGACCAACACTTGGTCTATTTTGGTGTGTTTTGTAGACTCTTTTGAGCATAACTTTGTATTTATGTTAGTATTGTAATAATTGACTCGAGAGATAGTTTGCTACGAGGTTTGTATTATGGTTTGGTGAGATGTTGTTTTTGGGAAAAAATGCAGGACATTATTTGTTTAGTTGTATTCATGTTTCAGATTTGAATTTATTATTCAAAATTCGGGGCGTGACAGTTTGGTATCAGAGCGTAAGGTACATATTTAGTGATAAGTTAATACCTTCCGAGTGCTGGCCCGTCTGCAGCGGATCCCCATCGGGTGCTCTTCAGTATTAACAATGTCATTGGGTATGTGGAAGTGTTGGGAGTGGTCTAGAATGTTAGGACGTAATAGGAGTTGAATTAACCTCTTTGTGTTAGTAGCTTGGTTAATATGGACTTGTATTTACTTATGCTTTGATTTAAGTGTTACACATGTATTAACCAGGTATGCTATGCTCCTTAGGTAATGGATATTGTGGGAGGCAGAGGTAGGGGTCGAGGTAGACCCAGAGGTAGAGGTAGAGGCCGAGGTCGGGGTGAGATTCCATATGTGAGAGTGCATGAGGAAGAGGTGGAGGCACCGTTTGTGGAGTAACCTGTTCCACCTGAGGTTGTGATTAATGATCCCGCTCGTCTGTTAGTGTTGGCGAGGGACATTAATCGGTTGGGAGCAACTAAATTTGCGGGAGGCACAGACTATATGGTGGCTGATCAATGGATCAAGGATTTACAGACCTATTTTGAGTTGATTGTCTGTGATGAGATCGAGAAGAGGAAGCTAGCCACTTTCATGCTCAAAGATGAGGCTAGGGTGTGGTGGAATTGCACTCAGAGGACTATTGATGTTTCTACCATGACTTGGGATGGATTTGTGAGGATCTTTAGGGAGAAATACTTCCCAGCATCGGTGAAGGAACAGCTGGAGAGGCAATTTCTCTCACTTACTCAAGGAAAGATGAATGTGAGAGAATATGAGGCAGAGTTCTCCAGGCTATATCAGTTTGTGAAACCATTAGATGCTGAAGACTTGGCTAAGAAGTTTCAGCGGGGGTTGAATGGCACTATTGAGCGAGATGTGGCCATTATGGAGCTGAAGACAAAGGAGCAGATTTTAGCTAAAGCCCTGATCATTGAGCAGCAGAATCTGATCCACAAGGAGAAGCAGACAGTTGAGAGAGATTCTCAGGGAAAAGGGAAGGCAGTTGCAGGGAGTAGTGGGTCCAGAGATTATAGAGGTGGGCTCTGGAAGAGACAGCGGCCTTATTTTCATCATCAAGCTCCAGCCAGGATAGCAGCAGCACCTGTCCCTATTCAGGCACCACCTATCAGGCAAGCAGCACCAGCAACCCCTATGAGGTGTTATAGCTGTAATGAGTTGGGTCATCTTGCTAGGACTTACCCTAAACTCAGGCCTAGAGCATGTTTTTGATGTGGACAGACTGGACATATTGCCAAGGACTGTACTCAACCTCAGATTGTAGGACAGGGTAACCAGCAGAGAACCTTACCTCCAGCACCAACCAGAGTATTTGCCATCGGCCAGAGAGGCATCGGGGTGGAAGGTACCTTATCCGTTTATAACTATCTTGCTAGAGTACTGTTTGATACGGGTGCTTCCCACTCGTTCATATCTAGTTCTGTGATAGATGTTTTGGGTTTGACTGCTATACCGCTTACTAGACCTTTGTGTGCTACATCACCTCTTTACGTATCTCTTGAGCTTAGCATGTTTTGTGATGATTGCCCTATTGCAATTAGTGGTAGAGAGTTCACTACATCTTTGATTGTGATTCCGGATCACACGTATGATGTGATTTTAGGTTTGGATTGGTTGAGTCCGAACTATGCAGTGATTGATTGTTTTAGAATGATTGTGTCTTTTCATGCCCCTGGGCAACCAGTGTTTCATTATCGATGCCTGAGATCTGACGTTGCCATGAGGGCAGGGATCTTGGCACACATAGAATCAGTGAATAGCACTTCAGAAATTGCAGGGATTCCGGTAGTGGCAGAGTATGCTGATGTGTTCCAGGAGATACCAGGATTTCCTCCGAAAAGGGTAATGGATTTCTCCATTGATGTGATACCAGGTACTGCACCAGTGTCAAGAGCACCTTATCGGATGGCTCCAGCTGAACTTCAGGAGTTGAAGGTTCAGATTGAAGGATTACTTGCACAAGGGTACATACAGGCTAGTGTATCTCATTGGGGCGCACCAGTATTATTCGTGAAGAAGAAGGATAATTCACTTCGGTTATGTGTGGATTATCGACAGCTGAACAAGGTGACCATCAAGAATAGGTACTCCTTGCCTACGATTGATGACTTGTTTGATCAGCTTAGGGAGGCTACGGTGTTCTCCAAAATTGATTTGAGATCTGGATATCACCAGTTGAGGGTGAAGGATGAAGATATTTCTAAGACGGCATTTAGGACCAGGTATGGGCATTATGAATTTCTTGTCATGCCTTTTGGTCTAACTAATGCACCTGCAGCATTCATGGACTTGATGAACCGCACATTCAATCTTTACTTAGATAAGTGTGTGGTGGTGTTCGTTGATGACATCTTGATATATTCAAAGTCGTCTGACGAGCATGTGAAGCATTTGAGGATTGTGCTGCAAATTTTGAGAAGAGAAAAGTTATATGCAAAGTTTGAGAAGTGCGAGTTTTGGCAAAAGGAGATCAAGTTCCTTGGTAATGTAGTTTCGAAGGATGGAGTTTCTGTGGATCCTTCGAAGGTTGAAGCGGTGATGGGTTGGAGTCGTCCAACTACAGTTACAGAGATCCGTAGTTTCCTTGGTTTGGCAGGATACTACAGGCGATTCATTGAGGGGTTTTCTAGTATAGCTTCGGCTTTGACTAAGTTAACAAGGAAGGATACTCAGTTTGTGTGGATAGATGAATGTGAGAAGGCCTTTAGTGAGCTGAAGACTAGATTGACTACAGCTCTAGTGTTGACTGTCCCATCTAGTGGCGGTGGGTTAGTTATCTACAGTGATGCATCTCATCAGGGTTTGGGTTGTGTGTTGATGCAGAATGGGGGTGTAGTAGCATATGGTTCTAGACAGTTGAAGGTGCATGAGTGGAACTACCCCACTCATGATCTAGAGCTAGCTGCAGTGGTGTTTGCCTTGAAGATTTGGAGGCATTATCTTTATGGTGAGAAGTATCTATTCTCTCAGAAAGAGTTGAACATGAGGCAGAGAAGATGGATGGAGCTCATCAAAGACTATGATTTCACCTTGGAGTATCATCCCGGAAAGGCCAATGTAGTGGCGGATGCATTGAGCAGGAAACCCCGAGGGATCATAGCATCACTTATGGTTCAGGAGTGGTGTATGTTAGAGACTGTATCTGAGTTTGACCTTATACCCACAGGAGAAGGACAGGGAATCTTTCGCGGTAGTATCACTTTACAGCCGACCTTGATTTCCTGGATCATTCAGAGTCAGATACATGATGAGTTCGCTCAAATGGTGATTTTAGAGATTATCCTTGATGCCAACGAGGAAGGTCCATCAGAGTGGACAGTTGGAACTGATGGTGGATTGAGATTTCGATTGAAATTGTATGTCCCGGGCGGTTATAACCTTAAGGAGGAGTTATTGCGGGAAGCACATCGATCTCGATATACGGTACACCCAGGGAGTACCAAGATGTATATGGACCTACGAAGACAGTTTTGGTGGATAGGGATGAAGAGGGATGTGGCTGAGTATGTATCCAGGTGCCTTACATGTCAGCAAGTAAAGGCAGAGCATCAGAGGCCTGCGGGAATGTTGAAACCTTTGCCGATTCTAGTATGGAAATGGGAAGAGATCTCCATGGACTTTGTGACTGGATTGCCTAGGTCCAGACAAAGTTATGATTCTATTTGGGTGATTGTTGATCGATTGACAAAGTCAGCACACTTTGGCTATGAGCACTGCATTTCATCCACAGACTGATGGGCAGACAGAGAGGGTGAACCAGGTGATGGAGGATATGCTTAGAGCATGTGTTTTGGATTTCAAGGGAAGTTGGGCGGATCATCTGCCATTGGTAGAGTTTGCCTACAACAACAGCTATCACTCTAGTATCGGCATGGCCCCATATGAGGCACTTTATGGTAGGCCATGTAGGACTCCTATCTGTTAAGCGGATGTTGGAGAGAAACAGCTCTTGGGTCCTGCGCTTGTTCGGGAGACTACAGAGAAGGTTACTACCATCCGAGACAGGATCCGTACTGCACAGAGTAGACAGAAGAGTTATGCCGACCTTAGAAGGAGACCGTTGGACTTTGAGGTGGGTGATTACGTATTCTTGAAAGTCTCATCTATGAAAGGTGTGGTGAGATTTGGCAGGAAGGGGAAATTGGCACCAAGATATGTTGGACCCTTTGAGATTTTGGAAAGGGTCGGAGAATTGGCATATCGCTTGCTTTACCTATTAGCATGGCCAGTGTACACAATGTTTTCCATATGTCCATGCTTAGAAGGTACATTCGAGATGAGTCTCATGTGATTGATCACGGTACGATCGAGGTGAGTCCAGATGTAACCTTCGTTGTTGAACCTGTTCGTATCTTGGATAGGTCCACGAAGTGGCTTCGGAGGAAGGAAATTGAGTTGGTTAAGGTGTTGTGGAGTCATCATGATGAGGGTGATGCGTCATGGGAGCTAGAGTCTGACATAAGGGCTAAGTACCCACTACTGTTTGTTGATGAGTTTGCTTGAATTTCGGGACGAAATTCCTTTAAGGAGGGTAGACTGTGAAGACCCGAAATTTCAGTTAAATATTTCATAATTCATTATTTCGCAAATTATATGAATTATGAGTTGTGAGTGTGATTCGGATGTCGTTAATTGAGAAATTTGGTTTCGAATGATTTTAGTTTCGAAATTTAACGTTATTTAGGGGTTACTAAAAATCGACTTTTTTTTACGTAAGGAATTTAAAGAAACTTCATTCAGGAAAGTCGTAGAGCTCGTTGATACGAATTTGTGCGTGTGCGGAACACAAGAATCGGAGTTCGTAGGAAGAAGTTATGGCATTTGGAAGTTTTCGATTTTGTACATATATAGGTTGCCATTTTTGGAAAAATCAGAAAAAAATAAAAAAAAAACCCTAGTTTTTTTTTTTCTCTCTCTCTCTCTCTCGCGCGGCACCGATCCGGAAGCAAAAACATATCAAATCTTTTCCAGCCGAGTTCGTGCTCCTCCGGCCACCGTTTGACCCCAAACCACCTCCCACGGCTTCGCCTCGACCTTGCGCAGCAGCCAGAGGCAGCCTTTCGCCATGGCACGGCTTGTAGCAGCGGCGGGAAGCTTGTTTACATTTTCGGCCATTTTGAGTGCGAAGCGAATATCTCGAGTTCTAGACCACCAAACTTCGTGTTCTTTGGCTTGTTGAACTCGTATTAAGGAGTAGAACACGCAGCAAAAATGACAGCACCTGAAGTAGAGGTTTTCACGCTCGTCGGAGCTCCCAACGGTTTCTGCAGTTTTTCCTGCCAAACCGGACTGTTTTGGTAAGTTTCGGCCACTTCCACTCATTTTCTCACTTCATGTTAGTTATGAAAGTTGCTCAAAATGATGAAATGAAGAGGATAAGCTCGGCCCCGACACCATTGGCGGTG
This sequence comes from Rosa persica, assembly GCA_025331145.1. NCBI lineage: Eukaryota > Viridiplantae > Streptophyta > Magnoliopsida > Rosales > Rosaceae > Rosa > Rosa persica. Next base: position 17,872,058 of record WFKR01000004.1, read on the forward strand.
GTCGGCGGCGGCTCTGCCCTAAACTCCGGCGGCCCTTTCCGGCCACCTCCGGGGTTATCATGATTGTTGGATGTTTACTTGAGATAAATGAGTTGTGGTCTAATAAATCAACCGTTCATTCTTATTTACTCACACGAGCTTTCAGAAAGCTTATCGGGTTTTGTGTTGTTGCAATCCCGGTACACTATTCAAATGGTGTAGCGGATAATCCTGCAGGTCAGGATAATCAGGGTGGTGAGCGAGCTGCGTAGGGCAGCAGGGTTGAGACCAACACTTGGTCTATTTTGGTGTGTTTTGTAGACTCTTTTGAGCATAACTTTGTATTTATGTTAGTATTGTAATAATTGACTCGAGAGATAGTTTGCTACGAGGTTTGTATTATGGTTTGGTGAGATGTTGTTTTTGGGAAAAAAATGCAAGACGTTATTTGTTTAGTTGTATTCATATTTCGGATTTGAATTTATTATTCGAAATTCGGGGCGTGACATGTTGATTGAATGATGATTCACCTATTCTCGTTGGCAATCCGCAATCCAAAAGCCATTTGCCTCTTCTGGTAGGTATGGTAATTCGAATCTCATAGCTATTCGATCCAAATCTAAGAGTTATTCATGCTGTAAAACTAAAGTAAAACAATTTCAAAGAGAGAGTTTGGATGCAGAGAATAGACTGCATTTCTATTCATCTTACCATGAGGTTTATATAGGACAATTACGATTCAATCAATCACTAATTATAAGCCTATCAATCACCAATCAATCCTGATCGCATCTATCATGCAACACCTTACACGAATAGTGTGAAGACCCAAATTTTCATACAATAAATTTATGTAATTCAATAATTGTTATATTAATTGAATTATGATATTTGGGATTATTTGGATTGTAGTGGGTTGAGAAAATTGGTTTCGAATGATTTTATTTTCGAAAACGAACGTTATTTAGGGGGTCGTGAAAATCGACTTTTTATACGTTCAAAATTTGGGAAAACTTCCTTCATGAAAGTTGTAGAGCTCGTCCATACGAGTTCGTGCATATGTGGAACGTATTATTCGGAGTTCGTATGAATAAGTTATGAATATTTGAAAATTAGAAATTTTCTATAAATAGAATGAAAAATAAGAGTTTTTCATTAAGGACGAAAAAATTTCCTTTTTGTACATCAGCCCCCCGTCTCTCTCTCTCTCTCGCGCGGCTTGGTCACTGTGCTTGCAGACCCGTCGACCTGACCCGGCAGGAACGAAGCCTTCCTGGCCACGCCGCCGCCGGACCCGGCGCCCTTAGGCATCGCCGCCTCGCGCCCAGCCGCTCCCTGCCCTCCGTTTCGCCAGCCACTGCCTCTAGCTTCAGATTGAAGCTACCTCAGTCACCGAAAGGTGACCCGGCCGGATCCCCACTTTTCCGGCATCATCTCGATCGATCGACCCTATTTTCGTGACGTGCTCTTCCTCCTGATCATCCCCATATGTGGCTTGCATCACGATTTTGAGTGTAGAGTGGTAGATCAAGAGTTGAAGGTTTCAACGTCCCTGATTCAATCAGAAGACTGAACAGAGGGCCGAGATTAATCCAACTTCAAAGCCTAATCTAGGACGATCTAGACCTCATCTCCGAAAAAGTCAGGCATTAAATTTGTTCACAATTTCATTTTGAAGAAGTTTGTAGTTGACGACTTTTGCATCGGAGGTGGTTGGTCGGCGTTGACCGCCGTCTGACAGCCGCGTGTGGCGGCGCGTCGGACCAAATTTTGAGTTTATATTATCTGGACGATGATCTATGCATGCATACGAGCGTTTTGATATATAACTTGGTCATGTTAGAAAAAGTTGATAAATAGTCAATTTCAGTTTTGACGTTACTATTTACGGTTTTACAGTTTACCTTCGGTTTGCGATTTACGGAGATCAGACCATCGGTTTTACTTCAAAGTTTAATATGATGTTCATATGACTGTCCCGATGACTTTTTGTGGGCACGGACGAAGATCCAACCGTTGGATCTTCGTATAATTGTAAAACAGTGATTCGGGAGGCGATTGGTGAAGATCTGTCCATCGGATTTTCGTATAACTTTGATAGGATGTTTCCAAGGGTGATCAGTGAGGATCTAACAGTTGGATCATCGTTTAAATTCGATCCGACTATTAGATTGTCTTTATTTTAGAATCCGACCGTTGGATTGTCGTTACTTTGAAATCCGACCGTTGGATCATCATTTAGGTTTATTTCGTGCTTCGTTGCTAAGTAAAGACCGTACTTGATTAGGTACTTGACGGCTTGAGTTGACGAGCATTTGGATTATTGTGAGTTATATTTTATTGATGACGCAGCAGGAATTTCGAGGTGAGTAAATCTCACGTGGTTCATATTATGAACCGAGTACTTAAATTAATTATTTTTGGTAATTGTGTGGAAAATATTTGTGGATTAAATATTTGTTTTAAAATCACATGGACTTGATCACTACGGTCCATAGGTAAGTAAAATGAATTTTAATTATACAAATGAATTTCACGATTTTCTTGTTTGAACTATAGATGGTATTAGTGGTCATTCCTAAGTGGATGATTACGTATATATATATATATATATATATATATTTACGTGGAATATATATATTGATTGGCGTGATTTTGAGTGACGATATGATTGAGTTGGAATGATGATTTGGATTATATTCAAATGTTTTAATTTCATAATAATATTATATATGATGGATGAGTTGATTTCTTTATGTGAAAATACATGTTGTGCTCATTTATGGATTTAGGGTCAACATAGTGACCGGTATGGGGTAATCGGACGCTCTAATCCTAGGTGGATGATGGGATACTATTGGTTGAGTATGTACAACTATCGAACGTTCTAAATATGTATATAAGTATACGTATTGATGAAATACGATAAAGATAAATATGTCGGATGCCATAACCTAGGCCAGGTGACGGGCTACGATTCAGTTAGAGCTCTAGTTTGTCAAATACCGTATTTTTATAAATACGATGATTAGGTATTGTGAAGAAAGATGTGAGTTATGGTTTAGTATTGAGTTGTTGATTGGTTGTGATTGTTGGTTTTTGTGGTTGTAGAATTGTTGCATGTTGACTTAGGTAGGAATAAATATGATTTAATTAAGCAAACGTTCTTTCTTTTACTCATACGAGCTTTTATAAGCTTACCGGGTTTTGTATTATTGCAATCCCGGTATACTATTCAAATGGTGTAGCGGATATTCCTGTAGGTCAGAATAACCAGGGAGGTGACCGAGCTGCTTAGGTGTTATAGCAGTTATTTTTATTTCATTAAGTTGTGAGGTGTGTATGCTCATTTAAAGCTTTGCAATTCATTGTGTATTTGAGTTGTAATAATTAACCGAGACAAAATTCGGTTTTAATTTTCTTTCGTGTGGTGAGGTTGTTAAAAAAAGAAATTTTCAGGATGATTATTTTGAGTTGTGGTAATTTTCATGTTTCGGATATTGAATTTTATTTTAAAATTTGGGGCGTGACAAATAGTCACACAAGTATTTATAAAAGTAAATTCTTTCTATGGTACCTGAGGTTTGACCTTTTTGTACTTATGTTAATTTTTCAGTTAATTGTAAGGATAAATTTAACATTTAGAATGCATGTATAAAAACAAAATAAAAAACATGAGTTTGGTGGGTTGATGGCTGTTCTTCAGCATTTTATAGGTGTAAGGATTAATGCTTTTGGATTATGCTGAAGATGAAATAATCGACTAATATTTTAAGAAATCTAGTCGTCGTGATTTGAACACCCACAAAACTGCTCGACCGAGCTATGTTTAATCCACTGAAAATAGTCTCTTGGGTGTTTAAATCTCGACAACTAAATTTTTTAAACCTAAAATTCAATTAAGTCATCTTCAACATAACCTAAAAGTATCAACATGTTCATTTGCTTCCAAAGACTCAAGAAAATGATGGCCATCAACCCACAAAAATCATGTTTTTTATTTCATTTTTATTAATAGATTCTAAATGTCAATTTTGTTCTTATATTTAACTGATAAATTAACATAAGTACTAAAACGTCAATCGGAGCATAAGTTCAAATATCAAATTGTCCTCTTTGGAAGAGTAGGTACCAAATTGTCCAATTACCTCAAGTACCATAAAAGGAATTACCCAAAATAAAAATACGTTTATAATAACCCAAGGTTTATAAATATACATTTTGCAGACCTAGGAGTACTAGAAGCTCATCCTACCACCAATCATAAAACTAGAACGGTGGGGAAAGCATTAGATGAAGTTCCCGCATGACTACACTTGAAGGGCGTCATGCTAAAAATTTCAGTTATGAACCCTCGTCTTGTCTCAGGAAATTAGCTGTTCTTTAGAAACGGTTGGTTACCCTTTACACTGCCTCAGTTTAGCTTCTTCAATATCCTTCTGATTTTTGAATGCTTGAGCTCGACATTATCTATCAACGGAAATTTGAGGTCACATTCTCAAATTTGGGGGAAGTAGTCTTAATGGGAGCCCAGATATCTGCACCATTACTTTGAGCAACTCCAACTGTGCAATCGACCGGAACAAGGCAAAGACCTCTGCTTCTCAAGCTGTATGGCTGTAATTCCTGATAAATCAAAATCATAATTAAACCTATTAGGTACTGACCATAAAGTAAACACAAAAGTGTGAAGAAAAGAGCAGCATGTTTGATCCATGAGCTTCACACCATTTTGCTTTTAGTCCAATACCAATACCATCACTGATGATTAGGAAGTCTCCTAATCACGGCATATTACATTCAATTAATGTTATATAACCCAAAGAAAATTTCAAATTATAGTTGACAATTCCTGCTATACTGTCCCGCTCAAGCTCACCTGCATCTTAGCTGTTGGCGTGCTTTGGAGGTATGGAGCGCTCAACACCTATATCCATTAACAAGAAAGTCAAATCTCTTACCATTCACACAGTAGGTATTGAAGAAACGCTTTGCAAAGTAAAATAATCACTAATTTTAAAATGCAAACCCTATCACTACATATAGTTAGAGACCCAAACACTGCAAATAACACAAAATTGAAGTTACTCTCATCTTGATTGTTTTTACTTTTGAGTTATGAATCAAGCAATCTATATAAAAAGGACATGTCTCAGCCATATATACCACCATGTAATCAACCATATGGAGTTATGTATTTATCTATTCACACATTGTGCAGAAATAGCAAAGCAAGAGAAGACGTGTAAAAATCATTCATTGTGATTTCTGGCAGATATGAAGCAATATTGTCCTATAGGAGCAATCATTATGCATTAGAAACAAAGGCAAAATCCAATTGACTTAACTGCTCAAATCTGAAATTTGTATGTGAAATCATTTACATTTTTCAATGGACAAAGAAAAAGATATAAGGTTGATTTTAATACCATCAAAAGTTGACATAAACAATCTCATAATACGGCGTGTGTTTACACATGTTTATACCAGTTAGGAAATTAGGAACTGAGGTCAGCTAACCTTGATTTGTTCATGAAGGAAGCGTATATAATCCATTGCCTCCAGTAAGACGGAAGCTGTATCTGTCTGCAATAAAATGAAGGCAACTTTGGAATTTAGGCACAGATATATAAAAATAACATTTTAGTATTGGAAACTAAATGAGAAGAGATATAGCATGAACATTCTGTATCACTTTGTAGTTATACCCGAAATCTCATGGACCCAAGAAATCTAAAATACTAATTCCAAGAGATAAGTGGATAGGAAACGATTAATGCCGTGAAGCCACAATTCTGAATTATGCTTCAACAGTTTCATGCTTTAATGTGAATGACTCATTTACTCTATGTACCTTTCCATATGGAGAAACAAGCTGTTGTAGAGCCACAATTCGCTCACCAAACTTCTCCTTTCTCTCCTAAAAGCAGAACAAAAAGAAAAAGCATCAAAAGACAAGTAACGCGGGGATAAGTGCTGAATTGTAGTAGAATGTAATATTAAAAGAAGTGACATTTGAAGTTCTTTTTCTTTCCGCCACATTGATCTACATCAAAGTATCGGCATTGGGGAAATTGCCTTGAGATATTCCCTTCAAAATAACTCACTACATTGGTTGCTAAAGGTTGTCCTCTGTTCTCTACTATAGCAGTTTCAAAAATAACATCTGAAGTGTCTAAGAAATTACATAAAAAGTAGAACAGTTTCTAATCAACAGGTGTTAATAAATAAAGTACAGCAATGATAAGCAACTTAGCATGGATCTAAACCAAAATCAAATGTAGTAATTGAAACTGTATTTGACATATTAAAGACAATTCTGATGCCTCAAGGTGAAAACCTTGAACTTCAAAAGCTTCAAGTGGTGGCTGTCTGAAGCCAGAATGGCTCCCAAACACCCATTACATAGAGAAAAAAAGGAACAAGAACAAAGTTGCAAAAGTGTAAACAAAGTTTTGCATATCATCAAAATTTCTACAACAACTGTATTTTTCAGACATAAAAAGACAGATATCAAATAAATTTACAAGGTCCACAACTCAAGAACAGAGATTAAAAGGAGGGATAGGAAGGAACAATAACCTTTGTTGACATGGATAAATCAGTCTTATGCCGCTTAGATGCAAGACCATTAACACAGCTTTGGTCAACAGAGCAGGGGCCTCTTTTGTGTTCTGTCATCTTTCTTACATCAATCCCTTCTTCTCCCTAGTTTAACAGCAGAAAGATAAATCACTAGTGATGCCTAAGAGTAGAATAGTATAAACAAAAGCTCACATCCAAACAATCATTGTTAACCTGACACTTTTCCCAGTTCCAATACAACATGACAGTCTCCAGAACAAAATAAGTTATCAAGGTCCTTCTATTTGCAGTAAAATATTAAAGTGTAGCAAAGCAGTCCATAATTTGGGTATATAACAATCTAACATGTTTACAATAACGTTTCACAATTAGAACATATCTTTCAGTTTGTTCGGAAGGATATGCATGAGGCTCTTGTGCGTAATGGTTCATCCGTCACTTCCAATGTGGCTTATTAATGCAAAAGGTTCAATAAAAGTCGTACATAACACAGGAAAATCGTCTCGCACATGGGTACAATCTGCAGGAAGGCACCCGTGTGGCATTGCGTAGAAGAATAGAAGATAATAGTTGACCCTCCTGATAAGTTTGATCTTGATAAACGAAGAATCCAGAAATACCGTAATTAGCCTATTAACAAGCTTAATGTCATTCTCTGTCTTCTTTAATTAATCAAGTTAAATCTTCCCCCAAAGATAACTAAGTTTTATACAAACTATACACGACAGCATGCAAAGCTATCACTCCATTATTAATGCTTATATTATAAACAAGACATTCAATATTTTGGTCAGAGGTTTACCCTCTATTCCATACTCGGGATGTAATATAAAATACATAGACCATTGAAGCTAGCATATTAAAAAAATTTGAAATCACCAATTATAAAAAACAGTAGACCCACAAACAGACAACAGCTCTATCGGAGAATGAAAAACACAATCACCTACTCATAATAAACTAATAATCCATGCTTTTTTAGGTGAAGAATAATGCAGGGTATTTTATATTTGAAAACTCAAAGTTTTTAGAATGGACCAAAGATCCATGATTTCTTTAATCCACAGACATTAACCAACCAAACGCTAAATTGAATGGGGTTCTAGAATAATATACCAAAAAAAACACAAGATCACAATCATAGATTAGCTTCTGTGAGTGGATTTGGATAATTGAAAACAAACTGAAATAATCAAATGATATTTTTGGTGTGGGTCCAGACAACAAACTTATATACTGTGCATGAATTGAACGATGAACATAGTTTTAATCGGCGTACACAATCTTCCTACCTATTTAATATCAAAGAATATCTCTACTAATACCAAATACACACATATTGCAGAAAAAAGAAAATGAAATTTTAGAACAACAACAACGAAACAGAACCAAGCTTATTGATCCAGTACTTCTCAACGAAGCTTCTTCATTAGAGAGAAATTATTTGCAGAATTTAACAATAATATGCTAAACAAGTAGCGTCTGTTTTCTTTCTTCTCAAAAAAATTGACAAGTTGAAAAGAAAGTTGTGTGAAATTAACTCACCGAGAACCTGGAGGTTGCATTGCAGAGAGAGCTAACAATCATAGTGGGTTTAAAGCATAAGGCAGAGAGAGTCCCTGAAAACCCACCTCCAAAAGGTACTCCTTCCCTCTGTAGCTATTTCAGTTTCTTCTCTTCTCCTTAAAGAGTGAAACTTTTTGGCTCACACTCTTGGATTTTACTTTATAAAGTGTGAAACTTTACACAAAAGTCAAACTATTCGTACCGGAAACTTCTCTCAATCAGTGAAATTACAAAGAAACATGGGATTTCATTTGCAGGACTGAAATTGAATGAACATTGAGAGAGAGAGAGAGAGAGAGAGATTGGAGCCGAAGGAAGGACGGAAGTCTGGAGGAGAGAGAGTCTGAAATGAAAGCTGGGAAGAGGGGGGGGGAAGAGGGGGAGAGAGAAGGGAAAACAAGACCTTTCAAAGTGTTTTTATAAAGTTGAAAGAAAACGTTTTTCGAAATAAAATTAAAACAAATTATTTCTTTTTTGTTATTTTATATTTTGAGGTTTATTTGACAGCTAATATCCAACCCGAGAGAGAGGGAAGTAGTTGATGTAACCCAAGGTGAAGTCATTCTTCCAACCATGGTTGAAAACCGTACCAAAGACTATGACAATATCTCAGAATTTACCGGGAAGGGAAATAAATGATTAATCAGTTGTCTATTATGTCATCATGATCGTCTTTACCTCATGCAATGTGGTTAAGTTGGTACTCACTATTGATCATCATCAGTGTACGCGCGCAATACCTCCTTATTTTTGTTCAAGCACATGGAGAATGAAGTACGAGAAATTCTTAGGTAGGGATTTTCCCATCACGTGACCTTATGGTCACACAATCAGAGCAAGAGAATTTTTCTATCTTTTTCAAAACTGCCCCTTTTCCCTAAAGTACAATACCCAAAACACCTCCCGTGTTGGGCACTGATTGGCCCACCCCACTATCACGTGGTGCGGGTGCCGTACGGGAGACTTTCTCATGAAGTACTCGCCTGGTGGACATGTATTTGGCTTATCATAATTTCATCCCATTTGTCAGAAGTTGATATGGCGATGCACGATAACAGAAAATTGAAGTTTTCACACCAAATTTGACAGTCAACTTTGTCATGATCATTTATTTCTCTTGTTACATTGTTAATGGGTCCCACAATAATATATAAGTTTTGTTATATTTTATGCTTCTTTATTATCTTTAGAGCAAGTGCACCGGTCGATGTTTGACCGGGCACCACCTCAGCATTCCGAAATGTTGCCTAGGCGTGCTCCTTTTTTCTCCTCCACCGGGCCTGTTTTGCCCGGGCAAACTTTGGCTTTGTTTGACCAAGGGCAAGAAAAATTCCAAGCCCATGCCTTTTGTCTGGCCCAGGCTTGGCCTGTTGCCAGCTCGGCATGCAGTCGATCGTTGCTGACGTCACAGGGGCCAGAGCAGAGACAGACGCGACAGAGAGAGGGCATGAAGAGCACGGACGAATCACAGTCACTGAATCGGTTTTTTGTCGCGTAGCGACAATTAATGGCAGGGTAGCGCACGTGGCAACTAGCCGTTGGCTGCTTTGGGAATTTGAACCCAATGGTCAGCAAATCTGGGCCGACCAAAAGAACAGTAAAAATGGATCTGACGGCTAGGAATTAATATGAATGTAATATAGCTAACGGTAAGAAAACGGGCAGAAAAAAATATGTAAAAAATTCTAAAAATCATACAAAAAATTTCTCTATAAATACCTACAATTTTTTCTAACATCTCACACCCAAAATACTAGAGTTCATAGTTACACCTTCCTCCTCTTCATAGAGCTCTCATCATCCATATTTTTCATTATCCACTATGGCCGAACAAAGGGGAAACACACGTCCAGTGGCCGGACAAGAGGGAGATCAAGTGAAGATACCCAAGATAAAAGGAGATGGACGGATGAGAAAGATGTTCAATTGTGCAAGTCTTGGAAAGTTGTAAGCCAATGTCCGGCTGTGGGCACAAATCAGAAAAAAAAAAAAGAATTATAGTTGCGCGTGAAGCGCCACTTTGACGCAAATTGGCCCAAGAGCCGACCAGCCCAATCTTTGCAGGGAAGGTGGAAAGTACACAAGATTGAACTCTTTGAGTGGCATTGTGCATTAAGGCAAGCGAGAAATTAGTACAAGAGCGGTTCGAATGCGGTTGATGAGGTATGTATTTGTTGATAAATCTTTTAATTTGTTGATACATTATAGTAAAATATGTCTTGATAAATAATGTAGTAATTATAATATCATTTTAATTGTAATAATTGTTTTTCGTTATAATTAAATTAATTAGTTGATAAATAATGATGTAATTACCACGATGTTTATATTTGTATTTATTGAGTTTTATTGTAAAACGGTGAGATACATTCTTATTAAAATTATGACCTTTATGTTTTTGATAAATCATTTAATTTGTTGATACATTATAGTAAAATATTACATGATAAATAATGTAGTAATTATAATATCGTTTTAATTGTAATAATTATTTTTCGCTATAATTAAAATAATTAGTTGATAAATAATGAAGTAATTACCACGATATTTATATTTGTACTTATTGCGTTTTATTGTAAAACGGTGAGATACATTCTTATTAAAATTATGACCTTTCTATTTGTACGTACTGATTTTTTTTTTTTCAATTACGTAGCAAGATGAAAGCACAAAAATTGTGGCATGCCGGGTTGAAGAGAAAAACTGGGAAGGCCAAAAGACACAATTTTTAGAGCTTTGATAGTTACACTATTGTGGAGGGCTTTGCACAATTTAAAGACATCCCTAGCCATACATCCGGAGGAACATCAAATGTAGGAAGTCATCACCAGCACACACAACCAATTGCTGAAAATTCCCCCATCAACTTGGACCTGGAAGTAGATGAGGTAATTGCTCGTGAAACTGCAGATCCTAATGTGAGGCCTCAAGGAAGGAAGGTTACGAAAGAAGCAATACGGAAAGGAAAGAAGGCAGCGAAAGATCAAAGTCCTTTGTCAAGCAGCCTCGAGAGTATAGCGAACAACCAAATAGAGGCAACCAAGGGCAAGAAAAAACTCGATGACGAATTGGCTCGAAGTCTCCAGGAGGAAGAGAAAAGAGCATGTATCCTCTTACAAATCGAAATGCGAAAAGAGCAACTTCTATTTCAAGAAAGGCAAGATCGAATTAAAGAGAGGGAATAGCGTATTATGGAGATGGATACAAGTAAAATGAAGCCAAATAAAAAGCGTTATTGGTCAAGAAAACAAAAGAAGATTACAGAAAAAGAAGATCTTGGTGAGCAGACGCCACCTTCTATGGGTGGATACTATCTGCAACCCAATTTTGGTGGTGCATTCCCGCAACCTAATTTTGATGGTGCATACCCACAACCTCCTTACCCCGGTGCATACCCACAACCCCCTTGCCCCGATCCATTCCCACAACCTCCCTTAACCGATGGATTCCCACAACCCTCTTACCCCTGTGGATTCTCACAACCCCCTTACCCCGGTGGATACTATCCGCAACCACCTTACCCCAGGGGATATCCTACACAACCACAATTTTCACCTTTCTCTACGGGTGATTCCACCAACCCTAACCCTAATGATGAGCCTTCAAACACAAATTGGATTTCTAGAGAGGATGAGGATTATGATTTGAATAATTAGGTAATTATGCATGTTTGTAATTGTATTGTACTTTTTCCTAGTTTTTCATTTATGTAAGCGACAATTTAATGAAATAAACGTTGTATTTCGAAATTCCACGTATTAAAGCACACACCTTATATTCAAAATCATAGCACATAATAAACATAATACAGGCCAAATTCAAATCACATTGACATAAAAAACATAGGCATTGCCCACATTAAAAGCACACCAATTTTCATTTATGATCTAGATCTCCATGTTGCCTTGAAGGTTCCAGAAATGCTCTATCAGTTCTCCTTGAAGGTTTGAGTGACTGTTTGCACTTCTAATGGCATCGTATCGATCCATGAATCCGTTGAAGTAATAACCATCTCTACCAACAGGATCGAAGTCATCACCAGTGGGTCCTTCCCAAACCTGGGCTAACCTGGGCCTCATATTGTTATCCTCTTCTTCATCATACTCCAAATCCTCATCGCTGTCATCTGGTCTTTCATCCTCGATTATCATGTTGTGTAATATAATACAAGTCAGAATGATATATCGAAGGTCTTCTCTTTCCCAGCCACGAGTCGCTCCTCGAACAATACTAAAGCACGTCTGTAAAATGCCGACACATCTCTCCACATCCTTCCTGTACCCCTCTTGAGCCTGGGAAAACTTCAGATCCTTGGGTCGTGTAGGCCTTGGAATTGATTTAACAAAAGTTGCCCATTGCGGATAGATACCATCAGCGAGATAGTAGCCTAAATTGTGAATCTTGTTATTCACTTGAAATTGGATTTGAGGGGGCTCGACCAGCAGTCAGCTCTTCAAACAACGGGGACTTAGCAAGCACGTTGAGGTCGTTACATGATCCAAGCATTCCAAAGAAGGCATGCCATATCCATGTGTCATAAGAAGCGACTGCTTCGAGGATGATAGTGGGCACAAGTTTTCGACCGCTGTATTCTCCAGCCCAACCTGTTGGGCAATTCTTCCATTGCCAGTGCATACAGTCGATACTTCCAATCATCCCAGGAAAGCCTCTTCTCTCAGCTTTAGCGAGAAGTCTTCTGAGGTCGGCCGGATTAGGAGCCCGGAGGTATTCTGCCGAGTACAGAGAAACGATTCCTCTTGTAAATCGTTTCAGAGCCGCAATTGAGGTAGTTTTCGCCATCCGACAATACTCAGCACATTGATCTGCCCCGACACCATAAGCAAACATTCTTAAGGAACATGTCAGCTTCTGCTGGGGAAGTAGTCCGACTTTGCCTGCAGCATCTGATTTCTGGACAAAGTACGGGTCAGAGCGACAAAGGTCACTGGAGATGCGGTTGAACACATTGTGACTCATCTTGTACCTTGTCCGGAATACCTCTTCACTGAAAACTGGACGCTCCACAAAGTAATCTTCCATCATGTTTTTCCCTCTTGATTCCCTAAATCGCTCCTCATTCGGTGCACAACCCGGTTGAGAACCCCGTCGTCGTGATCCGGAGGAAGCTTCAGCTTCAGCGACTGCTGCTACCACAAGAGCATTAGTCGTACACAACTCTTCAAGATCTTCATCTCGAGATTTTCGATACTTAGCCAACAATCTCTTCATTGAAATGAGGGAAGGAGAGGAAATGTGTTGGATCTGGAGAATATGAAAACGAATGAGATTTGTGAATATCAGCTTGTGAGGAATGGTGTGCTGCCTCTTGCTTAATTTATTTACAATTTTCACATAAAACGTGATCATACTTCGAGGACACGTGTCCACTCCTGGTTCAACGTAATCTGATCCAAAATTTTAGATAAGATTACATCAACAATAACCGTTAGATTGAATAGTATGAATGATCTGGTCCGTTGCCAAATTGTATGTTGTGCCTTCACTCATTTCAAGGAAATTTGTCCGTTGCCTTCACTCATTTCAAGATAAATTGTCGGTGGCTCATAATTTGTCCGTTGTGCTTTCACTCATTTCAAGATAAACTGTCGGTGGCTCATAATTTGTCCACCGAAAAATATTTTTGAAAAAAGTAAATTGCATAATTATGACATTAATTATCCATAAATATTCATTATTATCATTAAATATATTTTATTTTTTAATGTTTTTTAAAAATCCTATGAACAGTAAATCTGAACAGTACTATGAACAGTATTGATCGAGCAAGAAAAACAACGGGTGTAAACCCATGTCCAGTGGTAGTGAATAGTAACTTGACTAGTCGAATTCTTGACTTCTCGACTTTGCCTTTTATTGACTACGGGTGCACTTGCTCTTATGCATGTAATTTTTTGTAAAAATTAATAAAATAATCGGTAAATGAAACATTTAAATGATAATTTTTTTTTTATAATTTTTTTAAATCGTCTATAGTAGAATGCATGATAGATGAAGTGCTCACAAAGCAAATCAAACTAAATTTTCTATGTCACCGGTCAGTGACACCCACTGTGTAGGTTATATACCAAACAATGCAGATTAGTACATAACGATTAGTGCATAACTTGTGCTCGCAGAACATATCTCCTCAGGCGGTGTACTGGTATTGATGTGCTTAGAAAGCACCTAGCCGTAATTTATTTCAAAACTTATCAAATTTAGCATGATGCACATGTACAAAGATAACTCCTAACAATCATAACAAAAACAAAATGATGCATTCAAAATCATATGTATTTAATATATAGTAATATGTCATCGATAATATATTTATTATGGTTCAAGAGCAAACAAAAGTTACTTACCTCAAGGTCAACAAGGTACATAAGCAATTGGTAGAGCATCCTAAGTCTTAGTTTCTCAGCCTAAAGCAAACAAATACTCAAACTGAGATACAAACAATAACCTTCAAACTTGGGGTAAAATGAACCTAGTAGGACCTTCGTCCAAAATAGAAATTTCACTTGTTAAACACCTTGGTTAAAGACCTTAAAAATTAACAAGAATAAAACAAGGGATCCTAAAATACCTACTGTAAAAAGTACATGTTAAAAGAAGTTCAAAAACTCATCCAAAGAATTTTCTAAATCCACCAACTGTTGTTGTAGAAAAATAACCCTCATGGCCAAAGACTCTTCCGAAACTTCTATATGTTTCCAACTCAAATCTAAAGATAAATTACACACAAGGAAAACACAATAAAAAAATAGAATAAGAACATTTCTCCTCTCTACTCCAAAAGGCAACCCAATACAAAGTCCAAAACTGATATCTTGACATTATAGCAAGGTTCAACTGGTCACAGATTTTTAAATAATTTTACATAACATAAAAGCTCCCCGATATTTTTACACAAACGCTAGACACAATGATACTTAACCTAGAACGTTTCAAGAACAGAAAAGTTGTTTGGTTCTTCATTCACTGGCTTTAAATTATTGCTAAAATCTTCAGGAAAATAATAAGGTTTTTGTTTCAGCTTTGAAAACCACCATAAAAACTAACGGCAAAACAACACTTGAAGTCTAGTTTTACATATTAAAGGAACCAAATTCGATGATGGGGAAATACCTAGTCAAACTTGTAAACGTGACCTCACAATTCTAACAGCAAATCTGAATACAAAATTAGTTTCTTCCTTTTCTTTCAAAAAGATGAACCTCCCTATAACGACCACTAAGGAGCTCATTTGAATGTTAAAATCCTAAAACGAAAAGACTTTACTTTGAAACTTAGTCTGAAACCTCTCCTTAACCTCACAAAATTCCTCTAGCAATGTAGTTTAACCTATTCTCTCATTTCTCTCTCATTGCATTCAAACCTATATCCTTTTTTTTTTTCCTCCCACTTTAAACACATTTAAAAACTTCCCTTCTCTCTCAGAACTCTAAGTTCAAGTTAGCACAAAATATTGTAAGTTTCAAACTCCTAAGTAAACTCAACCACTTTCTTATTACTGCACCGACTAACCTTATTGGTAAATCTAAAAATAAATTAACGTCTCCTAAAACAACAATATGCTTCAACAAGAAAACATCTCATAAGAAGCTCATTAAAAAAAAAAAATATATATATATATATATATATATGTCTTATACTATCAAAAACAAACAAAGTCTGCAAACAACAAGCCCACATAATAAAATAAGTAAAATAAGCAGATATCTCATAAACGATAGGAGTGTGCAAAACCACCTGTTTAGAACATCTTAATATCTGCAACATTACCTTTATCATTAGTCCAAGTGAAAATTGTAAGTTGTGTTTAAATTATTGGTGTGAGAGAGCGAATTTCAAAGAGTCTCATCGCTTTCTCAAAAGTTTCTCTTCTAAGATTCGGTTTGAGAGAGTCTGAGGTGAAGTCCTATATATGCATGGCATTCAACAGACCCGGCTTTGCTATTGAGCAGCCTTGGCGACAATCCATGCCACAGATCAAATGGGGCACCAAGGACATGACTGACTTGTCTTTTTGTAATTTTGAATAATATCTAGCTTCCAGCCTTCTAGAGAAATGACATATCTGCAAATCACTACTCTTTTCAATATGTAGTAGTTTCTTCTTCTTTTTTTAATGATTTTGACTTACTTGTCTTTTTGTCTAGTTTTGAATAATATCTAGCTTCTGAACAAAGAACATATCTTTCCTATGAGTTGATCTAATTATTAATTCTTATTATTTTTTGAAGAACAAGACCTAGCAGTCCTTCTTCTAGAGTCGGAAAAGGGATCGAGTTTTGGTGTGATTGCGCTAGTCAGGCGGACGATGTTTGGCCTTGCCGACATTGATAGACTCGAATTGAGTTCTCAAAATTAACCTTGTTGACAATTGTTAGTATATAAGCAAGTAGGGATTGTTCTATTTGGAGATTGAGGGTGCTCCTGTCATTTAAACGTCAAAAAAAATATATTAATTACATGTGTAAAATATTTATGAAAATTACAAAATATTAAGGGGAATTCGAAAAGTTTTTGTTTTTATTCTAATTAAATTAATTACAATGATCAATAAAACCATGAATCAAGGAGATAAGATGGATGACTAAGATGTACGATGCAGTCAACAACCATTAACATGAAAAAAGAATATCAAATAACAAATCACAAATTAAACATGTACTTGGAAGAAACCAATCAAGAACACAGGTGAACGCATACAATGTTCTTTTTACTTTCCTTAGTTATATTAACTAAATGAACGCACCATAGTTAACCATATTAAACATATATAACGCAATAAGAACTTAGAAAGTTTGATTGATTAAAGAAAAACACACAAATTAGAATGCTAATCAAGTATGCAAATCTCTTCATTGAGTTACCTAAGGAAATAAGGCTTTCCACATAACAATTTGATGAGCTCGAATTGAGTTCTCAAAATTAACCGTGTTGATAATTGTTAGTATATAGCAAGTACAGATCGTTTTATCAGTGGATTGAGGGTGCTCCTATCATTTAAACGTAAAAAAAAATATTAATTACAAATATACATTATTTATGAAATTTACAAGAGAAGGGGTTTTTGAATTGTTTTTATTTCTAAACTAAATTAACTAATTATATTGATCAATCAAACCATGAATCATAGATAACATGGATGGCTAAGATGTATGATGAACTCAAGAACCATTACCACAAAAACAAGATAACAAATTACAAATCACGAATCAAAACATGCACTTGGAAGAAATCAATCAAGAACAATGATGAACGCATACAAAGTTCTTTTTACTTTTTTTAGTTAAATAACTAGATGAACGCACCATAGTTAATCCTATTAAACATGCAATGCTAGTGAGTGATCAATCCATTAACAAAACACATTCAACACAATAGCACTTAGAAAGTTTGACTGATTTAAGAAAAACACACAAATTAGGACGCTAATCAAGCATGCAATTCTCTTTGTTGATTTATCTAAGGAATTATAGGTTTTCCACTTAAACAGTCAAGACCTAGGACTTTAGAAATCTCAATTTGGATTCAATCATGCATTCGAAACCTAAGTTGGCTATCAAAGAAATCGAAAATCATGAAGGGTCGGATTGAATAACAAAATCAACAAACATCCAAGTTCATATAAAGAAATCGCAATTTATATAATCTGAAAATCCTAAAACGTTTTCATGCTTCAAGGTTTAAGAAAACTAAACATCAATACACATAATTTATTTTAACAAAGAATCGAAACATCCATTTAAACTAACCACATAGAACGCTATATAATCTGATTTTTAAGTTACAAGAACATGACCAAAAACAAAAGATAGAGGTCATGGTTACACTTTTAAAGAAGCTTCAAGGACGCAAGAAGATCTTCAAAGTTGGTGGATGATGATGAGGCTCACTGCAAGGCTTGTGAATGGAGGATGGAACTTTGCTTCACGGCTTCAAGTTTTGAACAATGGAGAGGCCGAAACTTTGTGCGAATTAAGGGGAGGAATTTCGAAAGTGATTCTGGGATTTGATGATGATTTTCACGTCTATACCTCCCCCCCCCCCCCCCCCCCCCCCCCCCCCCCCCCCCCCCCCCCCCCCCCCCCCCCTCATATAGTACATGGCATGCTAGGGTTTCCCAGGAATTCTATTCTTGATTACACCATTTGGCCAATGAGAAAATTCTATGAGAATTGGAGAACAAGTTGTGAAGACCCGAAATTTCAGTTAAATATTTTGTAATTCAATATTTGTCAAATTATATGAATTATGAGTTGTGGGTGTGATTCGAATGTCGTTATTTGAGAAATTTGGTTTCTAATGATTTTAGTATCGAAATTTAACGTTATTTAGGGTTATTAAAATCGACTTATTTTTACGTAAGGAATTTGAGGAAACTTCCTTCATGAAAGTTGTAGAGCTCGTCGATACGAGTCCATGCATATGCGGAACGCAAGAATCGGAGTTCGTACGAAGAAGTTATAGCATTTAGAAAAGTTGCCAAATTGGGTATATATATAAATGGAAAGTTTCCGAAAATATGGTTTCCATTTTCAGTCGGTGGCACTGTTCACCTTCTCCCTTTTTTTCTCTCTCCGCGCGGTACCGACCTCCAAAACAGAGCAACTCTTTTGCCGGCCTTTTCTCACAGCTCTGGCCACCATTTGAAGCGAAACGAAGCCTAGATCGACTCTACTCCTTCCTGTGAGTTGACTGGTGGTCACGGTTTCCCCTCGTGTGGCCTCTACACGGTGGTGGAACTCGAAAATCAATCTGAGCCCTAAAACGAACCAGTGGTGATTTCTCCTAGCTCCGGCCACCAAAACTTGTGTTCTTTATCTTGTTGAACTTGTATTAAGGAGTAGAACACGCAGCAAGAAGACCCAAACCGGAAGTGAAGCTTTTAACGTCGAACGGAGCAACTATCGGAAAATTTCGGTTTTCCGGCGAACCGGACTGTTTTTAGGTATTTAAGACCACTTCCACTTGTTTTCTCACTTCGTGCTAGTTATGAAAGTTGCTCAAAATGATGAAACAAAAAGATAAGCTCAGCCCCGACACCATTGGTGGTGGTCGGTGGCGGCTCTGCCCTAAACTCCGGCGACCCTTTCCTGCCACCTCCGAGGGTACCATGAGTAGTTTCTGCTCATTTTTAGATTCTAGATGTCGATACGATCATTTTGATATATAGCATGTGACTTTTGGATATCGTATGAATTAGTTATGAATTTTACTATTTCGATTGATTTCGATCGCTCGATTAGTGATCTATGAAGTTTGGACCGTCCGATAGAATTCTAGTTTTGATATAATGATCGTAGGACTGTCCCTATGACCTTGTGTGGTCACGGGTGAAGATCCGACCGTTGGATCTTCATATAAGTGTGTTTTTGAAATTATACGCTAAGTTAATTATCGTTTTGATTAGGCGTTTGACTGATTTGTTAGCGGACGATTGTGAATTGTATTTTGGGCTGTAAGAAGATGCAGCGGGAGTTTAGAGGTGAGTAAATCTCACTTGGTTCATTTACGAACCGAATTTCCTTAATTGCCCAATTTATTTGTTATGTGTGAGAAAATGATTTTAAGAAATGAGTTTTAAAGTATATTAAAAATGAATTTCTTGATTTTGCATTGTGTGAACTATAGTTGGTATTAGTGATCATTCCTGTGTGGATGGTTATGTGTGTATGTATATATATATATATATATATATATATATATATATATATTTACGTGATTATATATTGAATGGTGTGACATTGAGGTGTGGAATTGTGATAATATGTTGTTGATAAATGTTGATAATATGATTTTATTATGTTGTTAATATTTGATAAATGTTGGTGATAAGCATGTTGATTTTGTGAGTTGAATAGAAGGTAGAGAAACGTAGGATTCTGAGGATCGAATGGTCCAAGGATCGTTAGTTAATGATAACCGGAGTGTAAGTGTTCTGAGGACAGGGAGGTCCAAAGTTCGACCGTTAAATAATAACGCGGATATATTGTTCTGAGGACATGAAATAGTCCAAAGTTCGCGGGTTACGGAGTAACCTGGAGGTGCCGTTACTTGACCCTGGGCCAAGGCGTCAGAGGTAACGAGGCAGTTAGAGCTCTAACGTGAGGCCAAAGTGGCGATAGTTGTGATTAGGTGCCAAAGTGGCGATAGTTATGATTTGGTGATTGTGGAAATGAGTTCCATGTTATTTCCTGTGTGTCGGTTTGATGTTTCTTTGTGGATGTTGAGATTGTTGATTGTTCACTTGAGTTAAAAGATTTGTGATTTAGTAATCAACCGTTCATTCTTATTTACTCATACGAGCTTTCAAAAAGCTTACTGGGTTTTGTGTTGTTGCAATCTCACACACTATTCAAACGGTGTAGCGGATAATCCTACAGGTCAGGATAATCAGGGTGGAGAGTGAGCTGCGTAGGGCAGCAAGGTCGAGACCAGCACTTGGTCTATTTTGGTGTGTTTTGTAGACTCTTGTGAGCAGAACATTTTATTTATGTTAGTATTGTAATAATTGACTCGAGAGATAGTTTGCTACGAGGTTTGTGTTATGGTTTATGAGGTGTTAGTTTAAAAAAAAAATTCAGGACGTGATTTGTTTAGTTGTATTCATGTTTCGGATTTGAATTTATTATTCGAAATTCGGGGCGTGACACAAGTCATCCTAATCATTGCCAAAATCCTAAATGAACCTAGCCTTAATTCAGCCTCCATGTATGTAGAATGTAATCAGGAAACCTAAATTGATATTTATTCTCCTTTATTTTCTTTTCCTGATTGCATATGAAGTAGATTTTCTCCCAAACTCTCCCATTTTGACTCTTGCCGAAATCTTCTAGTATCTTCTCCATATTGCACGACAAAAAACAACTAGAATCGTTTTAGGATTCTTCCAAGATGTCAAGAAGGGTTTAGAAATACATGTGCAAGTCACATGCCTCAATTTTTGGGTTAGGCTTCTCAATTGGAAAATTTCAAAGCCCATTCTTCAATTGTGATGCCAACTATGTCTTCTAGAACATTTTTGAACTATCTTGAGTCATCTTGAAGCCACAGCATCTCGTAACCTCATCAGGCCTCCTAATAGCATCAAGACTCCTAGTATGATCAGGTTTCTTAGTCCAATTGGGACTCTTTCATTTCTCATTTTCGAACATCATTTTTTAAAGCTCACTCCTAGTTGACTTAAGATTCCTACTTCAACTGGAATTCTTTTTCATAGTAGAATTAGGAAAGCTTCATTTATCCATTTATGCGCCTCTTTTCTACCTTGCTTCATTTCTTTCATTTCCAGCTCTTATTAGCTCATTACCTGCGTTTGGAGCTCAAATGTACCTAATTACAACAAAGTAAATTAGAAATGATATTGTTAAAGGAATAATTAAGTAAAATGTAGAGAAAATAACATTTAAAACATAGCAATTATTACAGTAATCACAATTAAGACCTAGAATGCTAGCAATCTTAATTTGGATTCAATGATGCAATTCGAAACCTAAATTGGCCATCAAAAAAATCAAAAACATGAAAGGTGGGATTGAAGAACAAAATCAACAAACATTCAAGAACACATATGGAAATCGCAATTATTATCTAAAAATCCTAAAACGTTTTCATGCTTCAAGGTTAACGAAAACTAAACATCAACACATACTCTTTATTCTAACTAATTTTCAAAAC
Organism: Rosa persica; assembly: GCA_025331145.1. NCBI lineage: Eukaryota > Viridiplantae > Streptophyta > Magnoliopsida > Rosales > Rosaceae > Rosa > Rosa persica. Next base: position 17,893,880 of record WFKR01000004.1, read on the forward strand.
ATCCATTAAAACATAGAATGCTATTGAAATTGTTTTTAACGTTACAAGAATATAAAACCGAAAATACAAGAGTGAAGGTCATGGTTACACTTTTAAAGAACTTCAAGGACGCAAGAAGATCTTCAAAGGTCGTGGAGGATGATGAGGCTCACAGCAAGGAATAGAATGGAGAAGATGAAACTTGCTTCACCACTTCAAGTCTTGAACAATGGAGAGGTGCCAAAACTTTGAGAGTAAATGGGAGGTATTTTGAAATTGATTCTGGATTTTGATGATGATTTTCATGTCTACACCTCCCCTCCTTATATAGTGCACGGCTAGGGCTAGAGTTTTGGATTTTCTATGATTCTTCTGCATCATTCGACCAATCAAAATATTGCATGAGAAGTAGAAATCCAATATACATCTTGATTGCTGAAATCTTCATGTATCTAGACCCTATTTCGGCATCCATATAGGTAGAATGTAATCAGGAAACCTAATTCAATAATCATTCTCTTTTATTTTCTTTTCCTGATTGCACACGAAGTAGATTTTCCTTGAAACTTTGAAGACCCAGATTTTCATACAATAAATTTATGTAATTCAATAATTGTTATATTAATTGAATTGTGATATTTGGGATTATTTGGATTGTCGTGGGTTGAGAAAATTGGTTCCGAATGATTTTATTTTCGAAAACGAACGTTATTTAGGGGGTCGTGAAAATCGACTTTTTATACGTTCAAAATTTGGGAAAACTTCCTTCATGAAAGTTGTAGAGCTCGTCGATACGAGTCCATGCATATATGGAACGTATTATTCGGAGTTCGTATGAATAAGTTATGAATATTTGAAAATCGAAATTTTTCTATAAATAGTGGAAAAATCTGAGTTTGTTGTGAAGGACGAAAAAATCCTATTTTTGCACATCAGCCCCCGTCTCTCTCTCTCGGCCTGGTCACTGTGCCTGCAGACCCGCCGAGCAGACCAGACCCGACAGGAAGTCAGTCTTCCCGGCCGCGCCGCCGCCGGACCCGGCCCCCATCCGCTTCGCCGCCTCAAGCCCGGTCGATCCCCGCCGTCGCCACACCCAGCCGCCGCTCCTAGGCCTGGATCGAAGCCTCTTTCCGAAGTCCAAACCCGACCCGGCAGGAAAACCATTTTTCCGGCGGTGCACCGGCAGATCCTCCCCATTTTCGTGACGTGCTCTTCCTTCTGATCATCCCCATATATGGCTTGCATTACGATTTTGAGTGTAGAGTGGTAGATCAAGAGTTGAAGATTTCGACGTCCCTGATTCGATCTGGAGACTGATCAGAGGGCCGAGATTAATCCAACTTCAAAACCCGATCTAGGACGATCCAGACCTCATCTCCGAAAAAGTCAAGTATTAAAGTTGTTCAAAATTTCATTTTGAAGAAGTTTGTAGTTGACGACTTTTGCATCGAAGGTGGTTGACCGGCGTTCACCGCTGCGTTGACCACCGTCTGACCGCAGCGTGCGGCGGCGCGTCGGACCGAATTTTGAGTTTTTATTATCTGGACGATGATCTATGCATCCATACGAGCGTTTTGAGATATAACTTGGTCATGTTAGAAAACGTTGATAAATAGTCAATTTCTGTTTTGACGTTACTATTTACGGTTTTACAATTTACCTTCGGTTTGAGATTTACGAAGATCAGTCCATCGGTTTTACTTCAAATTTTAATATGATGTTCATATGACTGTCCCGATGACTTTGTGTGGTCACGGGCGAAGATCCGACTTTTGGATCTTCGTATAATTATAAAATAGTGATTCGGGAGGCGATTAACGAAGATCCGTCCATCGGATTTTCGTATAATTTTGATAGGATGTTTCCATGGGCAATCCGTGAGGATCTAACCGTTGGATTATGATTTAAATTCAATCCGACCGTTGGATTATCTTTATTTTAGAAATCCGACCGTTGGATCATCATTTAGGTTTATTTCATGCTTCGTTGCTAAGTAAAGACCGTACTTGATTAGGTACTTGACGGCTTGAGTTGACGAGCATTTGGATTATTGTGAGTTATATATATATTGAAGACGCAGCAGGAGTTTCGAGGTGAGTAAAACTCACGTGGTTCATATTACGAACCGAGCATTTTAATTTATTATTTTTGGTAATTGTGTGAAAAAAATATTTGTTTTAAAATTTCATGGACTTGAATCACCACGGTCCATAGGTAAGTAAAATGAATTTTAACTATACAAATGAATTTCATAATTTTCTTGTGTGAACTATAGATGGTATTAGTGGTCATTCCTGAGTGGATGATTACGTATATATATATTTACGTGGAAAATATATATTGATAAGTGGATTGTTTGATTGATGATATGATTGAGTTGAATTGATGAGTTGATTATATTACAATTGTGTAATTCCATAATAATATGATGTATCTTGGTTGGGTTGATTTCAGTATGTGATATTATATGTTGGGTTCATTTATGGGTTTAGGGTCAACGTAATGACCGGTGTGGGTAATCGGACGCTCTAATCCTAGTGTGGATGATGGGATACGATTGGTTGAGTATGTGGAATTATTGGCCGTTCTAAATATGTATATAGGTATACATATTGATGAAATACAATAATTGATAAATATGTCGGATGCCATAACCTAGGCCAGGTGACGGGCTACGATTCAGTTAGAGCTCTAGTCTGTCAAGTACCGTATTTTTATAAATACGATGAAGAGAGTTGTGGGGAAGTAGTGAGTGGGGTTGTCTTGTTATATTGAATTGGTGTTGATTGAGATTGTTATTATTTGTATATGTGGAAATAATTGAGTGTTGCTGTGTATGGGAATAAATGAGATTAAATTAAGTAACAGTTCATTCTTTTACTCATACAAGCTTTCATAAGCTTACCGGGTTTTGTGTTGTTGCAATCCCGGTACACTATTCAATGGTGTAGCGGATATTCCTGCAGGTCAGGATAACCAGGGAGGTGACCGAGCTGCTTAGGTGTTACAGCAGTTTTGTTATTTATTTAGTTGTGAGGTGTGTGTATGCTCATTTAGAGCTTTACATTACATTTTGGATTTGTGTTGTAATAATTAACCGAGACTAAATTCGGTTTGATTTTATTTCGTGTGGTGAGTATGTTAAGAAAAGAAAAATTTTCAAGATGATTATTTAGAGTTTGTAGTATTTTCATGTTTCGGATTTTGAATTGTTATTCTAAAATTCGGGGCGTGACAGTTTGGTATCAGAGCGTAAGGTACATATTTGGTGATATGTCAATACTTACCAAGTGATGGCCCGTCTGCAGCGGATCCCCATCGTGTGCTCTTCTGTATTGACAATGTCATTGGATATGTGAGTGCGTTAGGTTGGCTAGGAACGTTAGTACTTTTAGGAAATTTAAGCATTGTTATGTATGATCAGTACTTGGTTAATATGGACTTGCATTTGACTTATGCTTTGTTAAGTGTTATGCGTGTATTAATCAAGTATATCATGCTTATTAGGTAATGGAGATTGAGGGAAACGAGGCCAGAGGTCGGGGTAGAGGTAGACCTCGTGGTAGGGGTAGAGGCGGAGGAAGGGGTAGGGCCCCTCCAGTTGAAGAAGTATTCAAGTCGGAGGAAGATGCACCTTATGAGGATCAGCCTATTCCTCATGTGGCTGTGGTTGATAATCCTGCTCGCTTACTGATGCTATCAAGGGAAATTACTCGCTTGGGAGCAACCAAGTTTGGAGGAGGCACTGATTATATGGTGGTGGATCGTTGGATAGAGGATTTGCAGACCTATTTCGATCTGCTTGATTGCACTGAGACCGACAAGAGGAAGCTAGCCGCTTTCATGCTGAAGGATGAGGCTAGGGTGTGGTGGAACGTCACTCAGAGGAGCATTGAGGTGTCTACCTTGACATGGGACGGCTTTGAGAGGCTGTTCAGGGAGAAGTACTTTCCACCAGCAGTGTAGGAGAGGTTGGAGCGAGAGTTCCTTGCACTTGTACAGGGGAAGATGACCGTCATTGAGTATGATGCGGAGTTCTCCAGACTGTACAAGTATGTGAGGCAGATGGAGGATGAGGACTTGGCCAAGAAGTTTCAGAGAGGGTTGAGTCCTTCGATTGAGCGTGATGTAGCCATCTTGGAGCTGAAGACCAAGAGAGAGATCTTGGCTAAGGCACAGATCATTGAGCAGCAGAACCTGATTCGTAGAGAGAAGGAGTCTGCTGAGAGAGACTTCCAGGGCAAGGGAAAGGCCATAGCAGGGAGCAGTAGAGCTAGAGACTTCAGGGGTGGGTTCTGGAAGAGACAGAGAACTCAGTTCCAGCATCAGGCTCCAGCTAGGGCAGCAGTAGCTCCTCCTGTTCAGGCTATGCCTATTAGGCAGATAGCACCAGCAGCTCCGGTGAAGTGCTTTAACTGTGGCGAGCTGGGCCACATCTCTCGTGCGTGCACGAAGCCACGGGGTAGGTTATGCTACAGCTGTGGACAGGCAGGGCATCAGGCTAGAGAGTGTCCTCGAAATCAGGGTAGAGTGCAGGGTAACCAGCAGAGGCAGCTACCACCTGCTCATGCTAGAGTCTTTGCCATCGGTCAGGCAGGCACGGGAGTGGAAGGTACCTTATCTGTTTATCACTTTCTTGCTAGAGTACTGTTTGATACGGGAGCCTCACACTCTTTCATATCTAGTTCGGTTGTGGATGTTTTGGGTTTGATTGCTATGCCTCTAACTAGATCATTGTGTGTTACATCACCTCTCGGTGTGTCTCTTGAGCTTAGCATGCTTTGTGATGATTGCCCTATTAGGATTGGTGGCAGAGAGTTCTCTGCATCTTTGATTGTGATTCCGGATCACACGTATGATGTGATTTTGGGTATGGATTGGTTGAGCCCGAACCATGCTGTTATTGATTGCTTTAGGATGATTGTGTCCTTCCATGTTCCGGGACAACCGGTGTTTCATTACCGTTGTCTGAAGTCTGACATCACCATGAGGATAGGGATTTTGGCCCACATTGAATCAGGGAGTAGTACTTCAAATATTAAAGGGATTCCTGTAGTTTCAGAGTATGAAGACGTGTTTCAGGAGATCCCTGGGTTACCTCCGAAAAGGGTAATGGACTTCTCCATTGATGTGATACCAGGTACTTCACCTGTGTCGAAAGCACCCTATCGAATGGCTCCAGCTGAACTTCAGGAGTTGAAGGTTCAGATTGAGGGCTTACTTGCACAAGGGTTCATTCAGGCAAGTGTGTCTCCTTGGGGTGCACCAGTGTTGTTTGTGAAGAAGAAGGATAGTTCACTTCGTCTATGTGTGGATTATTGACAGTTGAACAAGGTGACCATCAAGAATAGGTACCCTTTACCTAGGATTGATGACTTGTTCGATCAGCTTAGAGAAGCTACTGTGTTCTCGAAGATTAACTTGAGGTCTGGATATCATCAGTTGAGGGTGAAGGAGGAAGATATTCCAAAGACTGCGTTCAGGACCAGGTATGGACATTTTGAGTTTCTCGTCATGCCTTTTGGTCTCACGAATGCCCCCGCAGCATTTATGGACTTGATGAACCGTACTTTCAGTCCTTACTTGGATCAGTTCGTGGTAGTGTTCGTTGATGACATCTTGATTTATTCAAGGTCGTCAGCGGAGCATGAGAGACATCTGTGGATAGTGCTGCAGACATTGAGAGAGCAGAAACTATTTGCCAAGTTCGAGAAGTGCAACTTCTGGCAGAGTGAAGTCAAGTTCCTTGGTCATGTGGTCTCGAAGGATGGAGTTTCTATAGATCCTTCGAAGGTTGAAGCAGTGATGAGTTGGAGTCGCCCTACTACGGTTACAGAAATTCGTAGCTTCCTTGGATTGGCCAGTTATTACAGGCGCTTCATTGAAGGGTTTTCTGGTATTGCTTCAGCTTTGACCAAATTGACCAGGAAGGACACTCAGTTCGTATGGTCGGATGAGTGTGAGAAGGCTTTCATTGAGCTGAAGACTAGATTGACTACAGCTCCGGTGTTGACTATTCCTACTAGTGGGGGTGGATTAGTCATTTATAGCGATGCATCTCATCAGGGTTTGGGGTGTGTGTTGATGCAGAATGGTAGTGTCGTTGCTTATGGTTCTAGACAGTTGAAGGTACATGAGCGGAATTACCCTACTCATGATCTAGAGCTAGCAGCTGTGGTGTTTGCCTTGAAGATTTGGAGGCACTATCTTTATGGTGAGAAATCTGAACTCTTTTCTGATCACAAGAGTTTGAAGTATCTATTCTCCCAGAAGGAATTGAACATGAGGCAGAGGAGATGGATGGAGTTCATTAAGGACTATGATTTCACCTTGGAGTATCATCCCGGAAAGGCGAATGTAGTGGCGGATGCTTTGAGTAGGAAACCGCGGGTAATCATGGCATCGATTATGGTGCGGGAGTGGCGCATGCTAGAAGCTGCATCTGAGTTCGACCTTATGCCCGTAGGAGCAGGACAGGGAATCTTTCTCGGTAGTATCACCTTACAGCCCACCTTGATCTCCAGGATCATTCAGGGTCAGACACTTGATGAGTTTGCTCAGGCGAGGATTGCTGAGATGACTGTTGACCCGGATGTGGAAGGTCCTTCCAAGTGGATGATTGGGGCTGATGGAGGGTTGAGATTTCGAGGGAGATTGTATGTACCGAGTGTTGATAACCTCAGAGAGGAGATCATGCGGGAAGCACATAGGTCTCGATATACTATACATCCAGGAGGTACTAAAATGTATATGGATCTAAGAAGGCAGTTTTGGTGGTATGGTATGAAGAAGGATGTGGCAGAACACGTGTCGAAGTGTCTTATCTGTCAACAGGTGAAGGCAGAGCATCAGCGACCAGCAGGAATGCTGAACCCCTTATCGATTCCTGCTTGGAAATGGGAAGATATCTCTATGGACTTTGTGACTGGATTGCCCAGATCCAGGCAAAGTTATGACTCGATTTGGGTAATTGTTGACCGGATGACTAAATCAGCACACTTCCTTCCGGTGGCAAAAACGTACTCAGGTGATGCATTGTGTAAGTTATATGTGAACGAGATAGTGAGGCTTCATGGAGTGCCTGTGACTATTGTATCTGATCGCGATACTCGTTTCACTTCAGAATTCTAGCGTAGGTTCCATAAGGCATTTGGTACGTCTCTTGCCATGAGCACTGCATTTCACCCACAAACAGATGGACAGACCGAGAGAGTGAATCAGGTGATGGAGGACATGCTTAGAGCTTGTGTTCTGGATTTTAAGGGTAGTTGGGCGGATCATCTGCCATTGGTAGAGTTTGCCTACAACAACAGCTATCACTCTAGTATTGGTATGGCTCCCTATGAGGCTCTTTATGGTAGGCCATGTAGGACTCCTATCTGTTGGGCGGAAGCAGGGGATAAAGGGCTCATCGGACCTGAGATTGTACAGGAGACTACAGAGAAGGTCACTACTATTCGGGACAGAATCCGAACCGCTCAGAGTAGACAGAAGAGTTATGCTGACATGAAGAGGAGACCGTTGGAGTTTGAGACAGGTGATCATGTGTTCTTGAAAGTCTCACTAATGAAAGGCGTGGTGAGATTTGGCAAGAAGGGGAAACTCGCACCTAGGTATGTTGGACCCTTTGAGATTCTAGAAAGGGTTGGTAACTTGGCATATCGTCTTGCTTTACCTGTTAGTATGTTGGGTGTGCACAACGTCTTCCATGTGCCTCTGCTCAGGAAGTATGTTCGAGACGAGTCTCACGTGATTGACCACGGTACGATCGAAGTGAACCCGGATGTGACGTTTGTAGTTGAACCTGTTTGTATCTTGGATAGGTCTACAAAGAAACTTCGTAGGAAAGAGGTTGATCTTGTGAAGGTGTTGTGGAGTCATCATGATGAGGGTGATGCATCATGGGAATTGGAGTCTGACATGAGGAAGAGATATCCTCAGCTTTTTGTGGACGAAAATGCTTGAATTTTGGGACGAAATTCTTTTAAGGAGGGTAGACTGTGAAGACCCAGATTTTCATACAATAAATTTATGTAATTCAATAATTGTTATATTAATTGAATTGTGATATTTGGGATTATTTGGATTGTCGTGGGTTGAGAAAATTGGTTCCGAATGATTTTATTTTCGAAAACGAACGTTATTTAGGGGGTCGTGAAAATCGACTTTTTATACGTTCAAAATTTGGGAAAACTTCCTTCATGAAAGTTGTATAGCTCGTCGATACGAGTCCGTGCATATATGGAACGTATTATTCGGAGTTCGTATGAATAAGTTATGAATATTTGAAAATCGAAATTTTTCTATAAATAGTGGAAAAATCTGAGTTTGTTGTGAAGGACGAAAAAATCCTATTTTTGCACATCAGCCCCCGTCTCTCTCTCTCGGCCTGGTCACTGTGCCTGCAGACCCGCCGACCCGACCCGACTGGAAGTCGGTCTTCCCGGCCGCCCCGCCGCCGGACCCGGCCCCCATCCGCTTCGCCGCCTCACGCCCGATCGATCCCCGCCGTCGCCACACCCAGCCGCCGCTCCTAGGCCTGGATCGAAGCCTCTATCCGAAGCCCAAACCCGACCCGGCAGGAAAACCATTTTTCCGGCGGTGCACGGGCCGATCCTCCCCATTTTCGTGACGTGCTCTTCCTTCTGATCATCCCCATATATGGCTTGCATCACGATTTTGAGTGTAGAGTGGTAGATCAAGAGTTGAAGATTTAGACGTCCCTGATTCGATCTGGAGACTGATCAGAGGGCCGAGATTAATCCAACTTCAAAGCCCGATCTAGGACGATCCAGACCTCATCTCCGAAAAAGTCAGGTATTAAAGTTGTTCAAAATTTCATTTTGAAGAAGTTTGTAGTTGACGACTTTTGCATCGGAGGTGGTTGACTGGCGTTGACCGCTGCGTTGACCACCGTCTAACCGCCGCGTGTGGCTGCGCGTCGGACCGAATTTTGAGTTTTTATTATCTGGACGATGATCTATGCATCCATACGAGCGTTTTGAGATATAACTTGGTCATGTTAGAAAAAGTTGATAAATAGTCAATTTCTGTTTTGACGTTACTATTTACGGTTTTACAATTTACCTTCGGTTTGAGATTTACGAAGATCAGACCATCGTTTTACTTCAAATTTTAATATGATGTTCATATGACTGTCCCGATGACTTTGTGTGGTCACGGGTGAAAATCCGACTTTTGGATCTTCGTATAATTATAAAATAGTGATTTGGGAGGCGATTAACGAAGATCCGTCCATCGGATTTTTGTATAATTTTGATAGGATGTTTCCATGGGCAATCCGTGAGGATCTAACCGTTGGATCATCATTTAGGTTTATTTCATGCTTCGTTGCTAAGTAAAGACCGTACTTGATTAGGTACTTGACGGCTTGAGTTGACGAGCATTTGGATTATTGTGAGTTATATATATATTGAAGACGCAGCAGGAGTTTCGAGGTGAGTAAAACTCACGTGATTCATATTACGAACCGAGCATTTTAATTTATTATTTTTGGTAATTGTGTGAAAAAAATATTTGCGGATTAAATATTTGTTTTAAAATTTCATGGACTTGAATCACCATGGTCCATAGGTAAGTAAAATGAATTTTAGCTATACAAATGAATTTCATAATTTTCTTGTGTGAACTATAGATGGTATTAGTGGTCATTCCTGAGTGGATGATTACGTATATATATATTTACGTGGAAAATATATATTGATGAGTGGATTGTTTGATTGATGATATGATTGAGTTGAATTGATGAGTTGATTATATTACAATTGTGTAATTCCATAATAATATGATGTATCTTGGTTGGGTTGATTTCAGTATGTGATATTATATGTTGGGTTCATTTATGGGTTTAGGGTCAACGTAATGACCGGTGTGGGTAATCGCCCTAGTGTGGATGATGGGATACGATTGGTTGAGTATGTGGAATTATTGGACGTTCTAAATATGTATATAGGTATACATATTGATGAAATACAATAATTGATAAATATGTCGGATGTCATAACGTAGGCCAGGTGACGGGCTACGATTCAGTTAGAGCTCTAGTCTGTCAAGTACCGTATTTTTATAAATACGATGAAGAGAGTTGTGGGGAAGTAGTGAGTGGGGTTGTCTTGTTATATTGAATTGGTGTTGATTGAGATTGTTATTATTTGTATATGTGGAAATAATTGAGTGTTGCTGTGTGTGGGAATAAATGAGATTAAATTAAGAAACAGTTCATTCTTTTACTCATACAAGCTTTCATAAGCTTACCGGGTTTTGTGTTGTTGCAATCCCGGTACACTATTCAATGGTGTAGCGGATATTCCTGCAGGTCATGATAACCTGGGAGGTGACCGAGCTGCTTAAGTGTTACAGCAGTTTTGTTATTTATTTAGTTGTGAGGTGTGTGTATGCTCATTTAGAGCTTTACATTACATTTTGGATTTGTGTTGTAATAATTAACCGAGACTAAATTCGGTTTGATTTTATTTCGTGTGGTGAGTATGTTAAGAAAAGAAAAATTTTCAGGATGATTATTTAGAGTTTGTAGTATTTTCATGTTTTGGATTTTGAATTGTTATTCTAAAATTCGGGGCGTGACAGAAACTCTCCCAAATTAACTTATTGCCGAAATCTTCTTGAATCTTCTTTATTTTGTACGGCAAAAAGGAATTATTTTGAGAACCAAACTCCTTTGAGATGTTAAGGACATTTTAGAAGGTCACATGGAAATCACATGCTTCAATCTTTGGGCCAGGCTTCTTCACTTGGACATTTCAAAGCCCAACTTCATTAGTGATGACAACTTTACTTCTTCTAGAACATTCTTAAACCATCTTGAGTCATCTTGAAGCCACAACATCTCCTAACCTTCCCAAGTATCCTAGTTCATCAAGACTCCTAATGCCAACAGGTTTCTTCAAGATGTTCTGGAACATTCTTGGGCACTCCTAGTGCAATAAGGACTCCTAGTCATGATAGGTTTCCTTTTTCTGCCAGAATTTGGGTTTCTAGTCCAACTGGGATTCTTTCATTTGTCATTTCCACGAGCTTGACTCCTAGTTGACTTAGGATTTCTTCTCCTAGTAAGATTGGGAAAATTTCATTTCTCCTTTTCTTGTTCAATGTTAGGTCCATAATTCCCTAGTAATTATTCCCCTAATCTTTCACTTTTGCTTAGCCTTTGTGTTTATTTGTATATATTTATTATGTTTTCTTTATCATGCTAGGAAATAATGGAAAAGCTTGGAAATGCACTAAAAACTCAACTTTAGCACATTATCCTACTCCGGCTAGGAGAAACCGAGCTAGGCATGGAAGGAGGAGTGACAGACTGACCAAATGAACTCCAAATGAGTTGAAACTTTTCAGATCAATTCTTGATATCCTAAGAATCATTTCGTATGAAAAGTGCAAGAGCTAGTTTAGAGTGGAAAGCTTTCAAAAGATCGGTCTAAATTTTTGACTAAAAGATGAAAACTACAAAACCGGACCTGTATGGATTCCGGCAGCATTTCCGGACAAACCATGATGAACGAAGCTCTGAAATTTACCAGGATAATCTACACTCATGGAGGAACATTTGGTATGAAGAAGTCAAAGACAAATTCCGAAGTCTCGGTAGAGATTCAATTGAAGGAAGATAGGAGAAGAAAGTGCGCAAACGAACAAAAAATGGGTCAACGGTGGTAAACACCTGATTCCCGACATTTCTGGCTGAGTTGACGGGCTGAGAACGTGTGTGGAAGTCAAGAAGAGGTGACTAGGGTTGGAGACTTTAGGTGGAAAGATTTTAAGTTTAGGTTATTTTGAAATTCAAAATTTGAAAGAGGACAAGTGGCCTCATTCTTACACCTTACACCTTTGTCTCCCATTAATTACCTTGTTGCCCTACACAATAACCCTTCTACCCTTACTTTTTCTCCACCAAAGTATCTATGGGCTTTCTAAGTCATTTCTATGTAGAGTCAAAAACTAGATCTACATTTTGTGCTTACACATTTGTCAATCAGATCTAACCCTTCATTCCTTTTGATCTCCACCCTTGATTTGGATTGCCTTGGCCTTTAAATAGCCCTTCTTCTCTTCCAAAACCGTGTATCCCCTTGGCTCCCTCATTTTGGAGCATCAAAATCTCTCTTTTCTTTAGTTTTAGGTTAGTTTTTCATACCTTGTACATAGTTCTTTAAGTTTATGTGAGAAATAGGTATGTAGGCACTTGGGTTTCACCAAAACCGGAGTTACTACACACTCTAAATCAATCACAATACTTGCATTCACACAATACTTGCATTCTCTCATCATTTGACATCTTTGAGAGCTAGGTGGAAAGTTGGGTAGTTCTTCTCTTTTTCTCTCCTCCTCTCTTTAACTTGATGTTCGTGGCTTGTATTTGTAATAACATGTGTTGTGAGTAGTTCGATTTGAGGCTAGGGCAGTTATGTGCAAATAATGTAAATTTCCATATGGTTTGATGTTTATGCATGTTTTGAATCTTTTGGCTAGTATACTTTCATGTATCGTAAGTGCGTTTATAGATATATCACCTAGAAGCATGCTTTAGGAAATTAATGAATCAGAAACATGAACTTGATAAACTCTTGATCCGTGAGCATGTGTAACTAAATAGGTGGTGGCTTTGCTTATTCATACGGGAAGAACTAAGTTGCTTGAATTTCTTACCTTGAAATTAAAGCATAATGTTGTGAGTTTAGGTTCCGAAAGAATTTAGGCTCACGGCACCATATTCTATTTAGGATCCAGAAGATTTGAATGGTATAAAGGTCGTGTAATTTAGCTTTGCTTCAAAAGAGATTGTTAAAGATTAGTTAGTTTCTTGGTAGTTTCACACCTTCACCAAAGCACTAAGGAGAAGTTTGTCAAAGCATGTTATTACATCAAATATGGGTTATATTTTGTGCATGAGTAAGGTTAGGTGTGATGCCTAAGTCTCTATTCTTCTCATTGATTTAGTCTCTACATTTTTATTTGTTTATTTTATTTTATGCAACTTAATTTTTTTCATCCAAATTAAAATCAATCACGCCGTTCACTATCATAATTGTTAATATCATCCTTATGATCTTTAACTTCCAAAGGGCTAAGTTTGTGAACTTGTAAAAATGTAGATTTATTTGTGTTTTCTAGGTTTATTTTCACAGTGATCTAGTTAGGGTAAAGTTACTCAATCCCTTAGGTCCGATGCTCTTACTTTTTGACTTTACTTAAACTTGACCTCCTATACTTAGGAGTGTAGGGCACATCATACACAAATTTGCACACACTTCCATACTCAAGGATGTCCCCAACATTCATTTATGCGCCTCATCTCTTCCTTGCCTTCATTTCTTTCATTTCTAGCTCTTGATAGCTCATTTCCTGCATTTAGAGCTCAATTGTACCTGATTACAACGAACTAATTTAGAAATTATAATGTTAAGAGAATAACTAAGTAAAATATAGAGAGAATGGCACTAAAAATATCGAAAATATTGCTCCCATCAGACGTTTGTGGTCTGCTATAAGATGGGTGATGCTAATGCTCCATCGAGAGGGTTTCTTCGAGGGTTGCTTCTTAAAGTTTAGTAGGTTGATTTGGCGGCCGTTTTGGGTGTGATGCATCTAAAGCAAGGTGGTCGACTTAGGTCGGATTTGCAACTGTCTGGGATGGATTAGGTAGGGTGATGGGGCTTCTAGGCTACATCGATATGGTAATCTGTGTGATCTCAAGTAGTTTTGCTTGGTTTTTGCTTTGGTTTTCCGACGATGGTAATTCTTGATGAGTCGGTAATTTCATTGAGCAATGTGGTTGAGGCGGTGCTTGACAGATGCACCACTATGTGAAGGAGATGGAGTCCTAGATTGACCAGCTTGCTAGGGTTTGCATGTAACTGTCCTTGGGCTGCTCTCTTTTTGCGATTTTCAATGGGGCCTAGTTGTTTTAGGCTTGTATTATGTTAGTAGCTTTATTTACTTTCAATAACTTCCCTAAGTTTTTAGGGAGTGCTTCTAGTAAATCTTCTGGAGTAGTATCGAAAGAGGATTCATATTATGTCAATGTATTTAATGTCAAATGAGTGACCTAGTTTTATGTACCACTGTGGGTACTAACACATCTTTTTGTCTGCCCTTAATTGGCAACAGAAGGGTATGTAAGGGTAATCTGGCTTTGATCAATATACTGGTTGTTCCCTTGATTCAAAAAAATAGATATATTAATCTTATTTTCATTATTTAGATGAATATCAATTGTTTTTTCCTTTCAAGATGATCACTTCATATATGCAGATTGTGATTGCTCCTTGAGTCTGTCACACCCTAAGAGAACCTATTCTTTTTCTCCTCATTAAAATGAACCAATTCATGTAGTTGAAAATAAATTTTCACAATAACACGGTGAAATTAGAAACTAATACATTTTTAATTGAAAACATATTGAGAAGAAAATATAATTAATTTGAAACATGGTTTTATATAGACCTTGTTGCACTCGATCTTTGACAAGTCTTGTGAAACAAGGACTCTTTACAAGACTTAGATTCCAGCTTATCAATATAAAAGTGAGGGTTCTAGTGATAATTCTTGCTCGGGGTCTTGAAAGAATCAGGAGTGACCTTGGCATTCAAAAACAACTTTGTTTTTGTTTCTTTGCTCACCACTCAATCTTGATTTTTTAAACGGTCCTAGCCAAATCCCAAAGTTCCTTCGTCTACATCCATCTCATATCTTTTCCGTTTTTATTTTCTTACCTTTTCTCCTTTGTTTCAAGGCTGTTTTGTTCTTGTTAGATTCTAGTAGAAGATCTAGTTCTCTTCTCTTCTAGAAGGTAGTCTCCTTATTTACCAGACCAGAAAGATGTATAAGCTATCAGTACACATACAATTCTCCCTTGTGGACTTTGACTTGAGAATTCGATTTAATGTATATTAAGATGAAAATTCTTTCTCAAATTTTTATTTGGGTAGTTGAGTGGCAAATGTAGGATCATATATGGGGCTAAAAAATAAATTCAATACAAATGAAATTAACAAATGTCAGTATTTTAGTGTTTAGTGCCAATAATGTATCTTATCAATACTTTCCCTAACCAAAAAGAAAAATTCAAATCTATCTATACATTGCCAAAAAGGAAAAACAATAAAATTCCTAACACAAAGAAATATTATCAATTGATCATCATATTGTTAATCAATAGCCTAGGCACAAGAACACTATATTCTCCTCTGATCCAACTCCTCTTACCTACACCTCTCTCTCTCTCGCTCTCTCAACCTCAACCACAATCTTTCCCTACCCTTTCTTTGAGTTGTTCTCTCCTTCTTTCTGTATCCTATTTCCTTCTCACTAATCCAAACCATCCTTGGTAGAGGTAATGATATCACATCCTACATGGTGGAAGCACTAGCTATTTAAGGCAATCGAGTCCCACCTAGTTTCAGTGTTGGGCAAGAGGAAGATAATAATGTGTTCTTGGTAGCATGCCTGACTTCATTCAATCCAATGGTCCTCGACCTGGATATGTTCATGTCATTTCTAATATTTGGCTCATCTTCCACAAGTTAAGATTAGGGAGCCTTTCAATGGGAGGTGCCTTTGTCATTGCAGGGATCAAGTTGACAATTAAAAGATTATAGCTAATGGGTTATGGTTTTACAAGTTAGCGATGGTGGTTTTGGGTGATTGTGGTGGGCCTGATGATGGGTGATTCCGCTCAACTAGCTGCTGGTTCATGTAGAGATCTAAAGGGTGCAACTGGCATACAGGACGGCTCGGTAGCGATGTGCATCAGTTCCTCCACATGGATCAGAGGCTGTTGTACAGGGAGGAGGTGATGCAACTTTGGTGGTTATGGATTTTGACAAGCCAATCCTTAATCAAGACATGTATTAGTGTTCGGCCTCCTATTCCAAGGATCTTGAGTTTGTGTATTTACATATGTATGAGCTATGTGGGGTTTGTAGGTGGCTTGTGTTAGATGTTGGGATCCTTCTCCATTAATGGAGATGCGACTAGTTCAGTTGCCTCGCTGGTATGGAAGACGACTCTATAGGTAGCGATGCTCCTTTTAACTTCATCTCCTTCTAGTATTGTTGCTACTGCTATTGTTACAACGAGATTCTTTGTGGGTGCTATTGTTGTTTCTTAACTACTTGTGGCGACGCCACCACAACTTTCTTTACTAGTGCTGATAGTTCCAGCTGCCAATATTATGCGGTTTAGGAAGAATAAACCTATGGTCTTCCTGCTATCCAAGCTCACGGTAAGCATCCAAGCTTAGATCATTTGGTCTCTGCTTTGAAAAGAGGGAGATTGGGTGGCTATGATGCTCAATCTAGCTTTGATTTGGAGGTTAATTTAGCTAGTGAAATTCTAGCAATTGGTATGTCTAAATCGGCTACATCTTCAGCCAAGAAGAAGAGGAAGAAGTTCTATTGGTGGTACTCTCAAGACTACGAATGATTCAAGTTCTAAGTTGAAGACTCAGGTTTCTTCTGTGGGGAAGAGACTATCTCAAGGAAGCATTCATACGCTAATAGCAAAAAATCAACCACTACGGTGATGGAGGTTGCCTTGAGGAATACTCTACTAGATAATTTGGATGAGAGAACTCATTCAGAAGTTTTGATGTAGTTATGGTAACCACTCATTTTGATCTATCCTCTGTTAAATTTTCTGTATTATGAGCGGTTAAGGCGTATACAAGAATAGTATTATGTGTGAGGGACTTAGTACAGACCACTATGTGATAGGTTCCTTTGTAGTGCTGCCTCATTATCAATAAAGTTATCGTTTATATTACAAAAACATATCATATAGCTAATCAACTAACCTACAAACAACATGTAATAAAAAAGAAAAGAAAACTAACCCACAAAGAGTAACTAATTTCTACAGATAAATGTAATTTTTTTTAGTTTATTATTGTTTTTTTTTTTTTTGACAAAAAAATAGAGATTTCCATTAATCCCAAGGCCAGAATAGCACATACAGTAAATCTCTATGTACTTGCACCCTAAATCAATGGTCAAGCAAGTAAGGGAAAATGGGTACCATTCATTAGTACGTTTTCGCTCAATTATTCTAAGAGCCTATACGACTATGAAAAGTCGTCTCACATTAAGAAAACTTGCTTGAATCTCCCTAAGTCAATGTGTTTAATTGTGGTACTCCAAGAGTTTCATTAACTTGGTCTAAAAACAAACCCATTTACTGTAAGCTAAAAGCATAAAATAAACTAAATAACCTTCTCCCCTTAGAGTTAGGGCAAGGAGATTTTGTAGGATAAGTTAAACGTAAATGTTTAGTAGTAGCTGAATCTTTTTAGTCTTGTGAGGACTTTTGTTCCTTGCTCCCAAAGGTCTTCCACGTTTCTTCTTGACTTCCTTGCTTCCAAAATCTCCTAAGCTAGCTTGACCAAACCTAAGGATTTTGCAGTGAATTTAGAGGTAAATTCAAGAACTTTACCTTCTTTCGTGGCAAAAACAAGCCTTTCTTCTCCTCAAACAAGTCACCCAATAAAGGTTTCAACTTCTTCAGAGACACATTAGGGGATTTAGCTTTGCCCCTCATTTCCAATTGATTCTCTGTAATACCCGCAATTTTCATTTTAAATTCGAGTAATTGTGTTGAGTGATTATTATACGATTTAACGATTATTGTTCGATAATAATTCACTTTTACATTAATCGAAGTTTCGAAACAATTATTTTTAACGAAAAGCTCTAAATACTCGGTTTGAGAAATCGACTTTTTCTACGTACGAAATTTGGAGAAACTTCCTTCATGCAAGTTGTAGAGCTCGTCGATACGAGTCCGTACACGTGCGGAACACGAAGATCGGATTTTTTCTGAATTAGTTATCGAATTTAGAAGTTTTCCGAAACTTGTATATATAGAAAAATTTTGGGAAACCCTAATTTTTTTTCTACCGGTTTCTCTCTTTCTCTTTCTGTTTTTGGAAAGGAAGCAGCTTCCTCTCTCTCTCTTCCTCCGCGCAGCCGAGACTCAAAAACAGGGCAGAAGTTCAAGCAGCCACCACCAGCTCCTCCGGCCACCTCTCGACTTCAAACCACTTCCAGGAGCTTCGTCTGGTCCTTGCGTAGCTGCCAGAGGTGGCCTTGCGCCGCGACACGGCCTGTAGCGGCAGCGGCACGGCCCGAACCGAAAAGGGCCGATTTTGGTTCGATCTCGATATCTCGAGCTACACACCACCATTTCACTTGATTCTTGGCTCATTGAGCTCGCCTCAACTTCCTCTACAAGCACCAAGAAGGACCGGAACTGGGTCAAACGTTTTCACGTTCGTCGGAGCTCGACCTGAACGGATCGAAACACCGAAACTTTCGATCAAGATATCTCGAGCTATACACGATCGTTTCTTGTGATTCTTGGCTTGTTGAGTTCGCAAGGAAGTTCTGAACAAGTTTCCAGAAGGGATCGGGGCCTGAGGTTGCAGTTTTCACGTCGGTTTTCAAGCTCGCCGGTTTCTGCATTTTTTCCGGCCGCCGACTGTAAATAGGTAATTTCGATCCCTTCCCGTCATTTTTAGGTCTTGTGCTAGTTATGAAAGTTGCTCATAACGATGAAACGAAGGGGACAAGCTCGGCCCCGACACCATTGGCGGTGGTCGGTGGCGGCTCTGTCCCTAATTCCGGCGGCCTTTTCCGGCCACCTCCGGAGGTCTAAAATTTGGTTTCTGTCCATTTTATGATTCTATGTTTCGATACGATCATTTCAGCGTATTATACGCATTTTTCGGATATCGTATGAATTAGTTATGAATTTTGTGATTTCGATCGATTTCGATCGTTAGATTTTTGATCTGTGAAATTATGACCGTCGGATGAACTTGTAAATTTGTTATGATGATCATATGACTGTCCCAGAGGCTTTGTGTGGTCATGGGCGAAGATCCGACCGTTGGATCTTCGTATATGTGAAAAACGGTAATTAGGGGAGCGATTCGTGAGAAACCGCTCGACTGATTTTAATGTAAATTAGAATCCGGCCGTTAAATGGTAGTTAAAATATGTGTTGAAATTGTTGGCTAAATTCGAATCACATTTGATTAGGTGATTAACGGATTTTATTTGAGTGGACTATTCGGCGTAATTATAATTATAATTATATTGAAGACGCAGCGGGAGTTTCGAGGTGAGTAAAACTCACGTGGTTCATATTACGAACCGAATGTTTTAAATTTATTTATTTATGGTAATTGTGTGAAAAATATTTGCGGATTAAATATTTGTTTTAAAATTTCATGGACTTGAATCACCACGGTCCATAGGTAAGTAAAATGAATTTTAACTATACAAATGAATTTCATAATTTTCTTGTGTGAACTATAGATGGTATTAGTGGTCATTCCTGAGTGGATGATTACGTATATATATATTTACGTGGAAAATATATATTGATGAGTGGATTGTTGTGTGATGATATGATTGAGTAGAATTGATGAATTGATTTTATTTCAAATTGTATAATTCCATAATAATATGGTGTATCTTGGTTGGGTTGATTTCAGTATGTGATATTATATGTTGTGCTCATTTATGGGTTTAGGGTCGACGTAATGACCGGTGTGAGTAATCGGACGCTCTAATCCTGGGTGGATGATGGGATACGATTGGTTGAGTATGTGGAATTATTGGACGTTCTAAATATGTATATAGGTATACATATTGATGAAATACAATAATTGATAAATATGTCGGATGCCATAACCTAGGCCAGGTGACGGGCTACGATTCAGTTAGAGCTCTAGTCTGTCAAGTACCATATTTTTATAAATACGATGATGAGAGTTGTGATGGAAGTTGTGAGTTGGATTGTCTTGATATATTGAATTGGTGTTGATTGAGATTGTTAGTACTTGCATATGTGGAAATCATTGAGTGTTGCTGTGTGTGGGAATAAATGAGATTAAATTAAGTAACAGTTCTTTCCTTTACTCATACAAGCTTTCATAAGCTTACCGGGTTTTGTGTTGTTGCAATCCCGGTACACTATTCAATGGTGTAGCGGATATTCCTGCAGGTCAGGATAACCAGGGAGGTGACCGAGCTGCTTAGGTGTTACAGCAGTTTTGTTATTTATTTAGTTGTGAGGTGTGTATGCTCATTTAGAGCTTTACATTACATTTGGATTTGAGTTGTAATAATTAACCGAGACTAAATTCGGTTTGATTTTATTTTGTGTGGTTAGGGTGTTATGAAAAGAAAATTTCAGGATGATTATTTTGAGTTCGTAGTATTTTCATGTTTCGGATTTTGAATTGTTATTCTAAAATTCGGGGCTTGACATGCTCGATAATAAGCACCAAAGCTATTGAATCATTAGAGCAAGCTTCTGACGTAGCATCCAAATATCTTACCATAATGGTGTGTTTTTCTTCTTTAGGCATCAAACCATGTTGCATATTGGTAAACAGGGGCCTAACCACATAATGTATAACTTGAAAGTCGCACTCCCACAACCGGAGACGTTCAACAGCAAAATTAAGCACAGGTACAGCAGCCCTTGCTGCTAAAATCACAGGGCGCATGCAATGTAACATATGCTTACTTTCCAACAGCATAATAAATTAATCAGTCCACAAACACAACGCTGATTGATCAAATTGATAGCAGCATGAAATGCAATGTTTATATTGCTTATCTTCCCATGTTTCGTAAGTTATTTACCTTATTTTATCATTTTTAACTTAGTTTTGTTTTATAGGTGCTTTGGAGCAAAGAAGAGGTGAAATGAGCCTAAAGAGGTGTGCAAATGCCAGAAATGATATGGGCAATGCACAAGAGATGCAGAAATGAAGAAAAATGACGAAAATGAAGTACTCCTAATCCTAGTAAGAAAAGAAATCATGATTCATAAGTGAATTAGACTCTTGTGGAATAAAAGTCCTACGTTAACTAGGAAACCTAAACCTATTTAGATGAGGAAACATGATGGCACCAGGAGAGCTGAGTGGACTAGGAGAGCTTGAGAACATTCAGGAAGCATCTAGAAGATACATATGGCATCATATGCAAAGAAGACAAGAAGATGAATTAGTATTTGACATGGAAAGCTGATAATTATAAGATTTGAATTCCTGATTCAATATAAGTTGCTTTGGATGAAAATTCATGAATATTCTAGATGATTGGGATGTCATTAGGCTCCCCAATCTTACTTGGTTACGGTTTTGAAGATGATGACGCAATTGTGATGATGTGGAATTGTTTCATTGGCTCTAAGGATGTGGACCAATCAGAAAAATTCAAAAGCAAACATATTCTTATTTGGAGTTGGAAAACTGAAACAGACTTAGATAAGGTAACTAGGGTAGACGTCTTCTATATGTAGGACCTCGATTCACACAATTTTGGCACCACCTTTTCTCATACACAAAGTAAAAAGCTCTCTAACTCCCTTTAGTTTTATGATTTCACATCAAGGAAAAGAAGCCGCCATCATCGACAGTCCTAGCCACCTTGCATCCTTGAAGCCTTCAAGATCATCATCAAAGTGTAATGGCCTTCTCCTTCATTTTTTACGATTTTTATTTCCTTGTAATTGAAATCTTTTATGTTTTCTTTAGTGATTTCATAAACATTGAGTAGCTAAACTATATTTGTTAGGGGCAAGGTTTGAAGCCCTGATTATGTGATAAACCTCTTAGCATGTTCATCTAAATTTCGATTGCTATGTCATTATGTGAGAATGATTGATTTACTTTGTTTAATTGTTATCTTTTATGTGTTATTGTTTTGAGGATGCATACTTAGAACTTTCACATGTAATTGGAGCTAGAATTAAGTTAACAACTCAACAAATCATTTTGTGATCTCAATTCATAAGTAGGGACAACTATAAGACAATAGTTAAATCAAACCATTAGGATTTGCACGCTAGATTGCGTTCTTCACTAGTATGGATTCTATAATCACTCGAACTTTTATGTATGCTTAATGCTTTGAATATGTTGTTAATAGGATTGAATAGCGTTCTATACTTTGATTGCATGTTTAAAAGGTTAAGTAATGTGCGCTTATGTAGATTAAGTAATTAAGAGAAGTAAAATAAGGACATTGCTTGCGTTATTATATGTTCTTAGTTGATTTCTTCCTCACGACATAGTAATTAAATTTATATGACATGACTTGCATTGATCATAATTGGTGGTGGATTTCTGAGCTTCTAATGTTTTCTCCATTTATATCACAAACCCTGATTCATTTGCCTTCTTTTAAATTTTCGATTTCAAACCCTGAAAACCCCCTTTAATTTGCCTTTACTTCACTCCTTATTTCTTCTCTTCTTTCTTTTCTTCGTTAATTAGTTTAGTTTCTTATTGTGTCTTGCATGATTCAGTTGTGTACCCTCAATCTCTGGCTATGAACGATCCTTACTTGCTCTATACTGCCTAACGATTACTTCTTCCAGGGTTAAGTTGAGCGCTTGTTTTTAGCGTATCATAAATTCTCAAAAAAAAAAAAAAAGGAAATGTGTTCCTTAATACTTGGAGCCAATTTGATCACTTTCTTCAGAAAAAAAAAAAAGAGTTTTTTGATTTCATGCGAAACCCAAACCCTAACTTAACATTTGCTTCTGAACAGCTTGTCATCCATTTCCAAATCTTTTTGTTGCCACAGAGGCTATATTGATAATTGCCTCTCTCACTTTAAATGCATGTGGGATGTTTGTGATCCGAACCCAATAGAAGAGTGATGTCAGAGACACCTTCTCCGAAGCTCAATTGAAATCCCTTCCCAGAGAACCTTCTTGATATCACCAGGATCCTCAAATGATAGACCAACCTTGCGTTTGATTCTCTTGGATGTGAAAGCCTTGTTCTATCACTCAAATGCGATGACAATGTCATCACATCTCCTTGATATCCACCATCTTGGATGATAGAACCTTGCCGAGAAGAAAAGCTTGGGACACATGCTTCATAGATGTAATACCTCAAAAATTCATTATTAATTTATGATGATTTTTTGGAAATTATTTAATAGGATGTTAGTATGTTTACATGGTTCAGGGGTGGAGTGAATGTGTTTCGGACGAATAAGTTCTCGAAACGTTCTATTTTCGAGGGTTAAAGGGTTGACTTTTTATTCGTTGATTTTCTCCGAAAAATTTCTTCATGAATGTTGTAGAGTGCGTCTATACGAATTTATGGATATGTGGCACACTCAAATCGGAGATCGTATGATGAAGTTATGATTAGCAAAAGATTTTCCACTTTCGCAAATTTCCCTATAAATATAAAAATGCTAGATATTTTTCATAATTTCCAACTTTCCCTTTTTGGAAACTCTCTCCCTCCGTTCTCTGTCTTTCTGGAAACCCTAACTCTTTTTGCTCTTGACTCGACCCGACTGCATCTTCCTTTTCTGACAACAATCGACGGCGCCACCAGCCCAGAACCACTCAGACTCACCTCGCCGTCCTCCCCCAGCCCCTCTTTTCCTCTGGCGACCACCATAAACGGCGGATCGAAGATGAGAAAGATAGTGATGTTGGGATCCAACTTGAAATCTCTTCTCCGGCGACGGCAAGGCTTGAAACTGGTCTTGTTCTTCTCGTGAGAGCTTCCTCTTTCGATCCATGGTGGTGTTGCTAAGCGGTTTTCACCGGAGAAGCTTCAACATGAGGTGAATAGTCAATTCCAATATGGAGCTTGATTCTGGTCGATCTATGCCGAATCGACCAAAACCTCAAGTATTAAAGTTGATCCTAGTAGTGTAAACTCCATTTTGGACGGTTGGATTGAGCTGGTTTGGAAGTTAGCTGCAGCCGCCTGTGGCAACCCGTCTAGCCATATTTGGGACAGTTTCTGACTTCATTTATCATCAACTCATTGATAAGAGCATTTCGATATATGATAAGTAACTTTTGGAGATCATTTGATCAAGTTAGGGTTTTTAGTGGTCCAGATTGTCTCGGTTTTTGATCCGTGAGGATCCAGCTGTTTGATCGACATGGAGTTTTGACATAGTGATCATAGGAGTATTCCGAGGACTTTGGGTGATCTCGGATGAGGTTTTGCCTCGATTGGCTTTACTTTCGAGTTTTTTTGTTCAAACGGGGGTTTCGAACTTTAAATTGCTTTGTGATTCGTATGCTGAGTTGTGATCTTATTTTGTTAGGTGCTTGATAGAGGGTGTTCTATAATTAATATTGTCTCGTTGAAGACGTAGCTGGATTTTAGGTGAGTAAATCTCACGTGTGTTCGGTAGATAAATTAGATATGTTTTAATTTGTATTAGAACTATTTATTCTTATGCGAAGTCTTATTTATTGAAATAAATATTTATTTTGAAATATATGGACTTAATCGTCGACGATTCATGGGTAAGTTAAAATGAGTTTTTTATAAAATGATTTTCGGATTTAGCTAATGATGATTATAGTTGGTATTAGTGGCAGTCTTGAGAGGATGACTATATATATATATATATATAAATTAGTATATGTTTAAGAAGAATTGAGCTTTGGTGTGGAATTGTTATGGTGGTGATTGTGATTTTCTTATAAAGGTGTGCGGTTTCTTATAGTATAACCAAGGTGGTGATAACTAAAGTGGTGATTATGATTAATATTGTGGATTGGTTATGGTGCTATTGATGATTTCGATGAGCTTTATAGTGATTCATATTTCATTTAGGGTTTGAAGTAGATTGTTGAGTAAATTAGGTTATGTGTTTTTTAAGCATTTCCATTTCCACATAATCTTCTGAACTAAATCATACGCAGGGAGTACCATTTTTCTGTATTGTTTTAATTGCATATAATCTCATGAACTAAACCATATGCAGGGATTATTTTTTGTTTTTGTCTTCATGTAATCAGCTTATATGCAGGGGTTACTATTTTGTTTTTATTAGCTTAATTTCATTATTTGGCCTTCTTTTCGTTTGAATTACTCATACAAGCTGTCAAAAACATACTGGGTTTGTTGTTGCAACCCGGTGCACTGTTCAATGGTGTAGGGGTTGATCTTGCAGGTCAGGGAAACCGTGGCTGAAGTAGGAATCATGTGGTCTTAATTGTAGGTATTCGGAAGCTAATTTTGTTGTTTAACTTTCTTTAGACTTCTGTTTTGTAATAAGCTTTGAGGGAGCATTTACTTCTCATTTTGTTATCGCAACTTAATTCGTAAACTTTGTGTAATGTAATATATGACTCCAAAGAATGAGTTTGTATTGACATTGTAGGTTCTAGACATTATCATGTACTTGTTTTAAGTTAAAAATTTTACAGGTATTTAGTGTTGATGTCTGAATCATCACACCATGTGTATTTGTATTGGTTTATTATTCGTGCTTGAAAATCGGGGCGTGACAACAGATCCTCCTGTAATCTTTCTAATATTTACCACATCAGCACCACCTACCAGAGCAAGCGACGCCACAAAACTCACCATTATATCATCGATTGACGCCATGCAATTAGAAAACAAATAAAAGTAGTGAACTGAGACATCAAGAGAGCGTCAATAGGGGCTAGGATTTTTGCGTAGGCTGCAGCACAAAGATGGCGCTTAGAGTTCTTGATCTTGGGCTCTTGACCATTTACCCAATTTGGGCCTAACAAAAGCCCACTTACTCCACTAAAAGATTAGTGTGCCCGTTTACCCCATTTAAAATAAAAAACAAGTTTGCCCTCCAAATAACATTGGAGACTTCGCGGGACTCCGGTCACTGGTTGCCGGAATCCAGTCGCCGACTGCCAGATTCAGGTCAGGGTGCTGAAATCCTATCACTAGCCGGAGGTCCCTAAATAAGTTGTCGGAGATCTCATTGGTCACCAGAGAAGTCGCGGGAGACTTTTATTACCCCCTAATAAAACTCAATAATTTTTATTGGGCATAATACAATCGAGCACGGGACTCCAATATTGGTCACCAGTCACCGGAGGTCCTCAAAGAGGTCATCGAATATCTTATATGTCATCTAAGAGGTCGCCAGAGACTTTTATTACCTCCAATAAATTTTTTATTAGGGGGTAATAAAACTGGACGCCAGACTCCGATGACCTATTACCGGTGGTTGGAGGTTCCCAAATAAGTCGTCGGATATCTTATAGGTCACCAGAGACTTTTATTACCTCTCAATAAAAGTTTATCGGGTATTATTAAGGGGCAATAAGACAAGACATGAGAGTCTGATCACTTATCACCGGCCACAGGAGGTCCTCAGATAGGTTGTCGGAGATCTTACAGATCACTGAAGAGGTCGCCAGATACTTTTATTATCCCCAATAAAAGTTTTATTAGAGGCAATAAAAGTTTTTCGGTTATTATTGGGGGGGGGTAATAAAACCGGACTCCGATCGCAGAGCACCGAATGCCCCCAAATAGGTCGTTGGAGATCTTATATGGCACAGAGACTCGCAATAAAAGTTTATAGGGTATTATTGGGGGGCAATAAAACCGGACGTCGGACTTCAGTCACAGGTCTGGAGGTTGCTGGAGGTCCCCAAAGAGATCGCCAGAGACTTTTATTATCCCCCAGTAAAACACAATTAATTTTTATTGAGGAGCAATAAAACCGGACTCCGATCTTCAGTAGCCGATTTTTGGTCGCTAAACTCTGATCTCTGGTCACCGAATTCAAGCGGCTAGTGACCGGAATCCGACGAAGTCTCTGATGACTTCTCTCTCTAAGTGACAAAGAGAGAAGGTAAAATTGTCTCAAAAATAAACAAAAAACAATAAAATAAAATAAAATAAAAACTTAACTGGATATTAGGATATAAAAATATGTAATTTATTAGGTAAGTGAACAATCTCATAAAATGTTGGAGTATGTTGGATTAGTGTAGCTCAAATTTAGATAAATAAACATTTTCCCTTTAATCTTTGATCTAATATTTGTGGGTGAGCAAGCTACAAAAGTCTTTTGAGTTGAAGTTGTGAGGGTTTGTATCGCTCTTCAGTGGGGGCAACAATGTTCAGTAGGAAGTCTAAATAAATATCAATATGTGAAAGCTATACACAAAGCCACTCTAACAAAATCAAAGAATTCATGGAGGGCGGTGGCCCTCATTGACCTGCAATCTCCTCTGCCCACTGCAACCTTATTTAACTCTATAAGAGTTCATACATGGAAAGTGTATAAATACTAATTGCACAACTATAGAAACTAGTACGTAAGAAGGAGGTAGTAACTAAATCTTATATCGAGGAGACCAACTACATTTGAACATTCACGTCCAAAAAAAAAAAAAAAAAACTAGATTTGAACGTGATCCCTTTGCCAGTAAATCATTGAAGAGAAAAATACGAATATCAAAACTCGTTGGTCAAAGTTTGGCGGGAAATGGCTGAACTGCAAATAAATTTCAGGTGGGCATGGAGGTGGGAGGACAATGAATGATTGAAAAGGTACCAGAACCGTGCGAACAAAAAGTCCATATCCAGGACCAGAACACAGAACCGGACGATTTTGTCATGCTTTGGGACCCACGCGCTTTTGCCTTTTGTCTGCCCCTTGTCCCTACCCCCTACTACCTATCAACTTATGACTAGACTCTGTAGAGTAGAGACAAGCAACTAGCTGACGCATCAGCCCAAGACATAAATCCATTTTATGTTTTGCGAAAATTGGAATATTTTTTTTTCTTTTAGGTAGGGTTTAGGGTTCCTTCTACTTTTCATAAACAAATATGTTATTCAGCTAATCAAGTATCGGCACTTCCAAGCTGCATTAATGCAGTAATTAATGTCATCTTTTTGTTACTTCTTCCTCCTTGGTATCATAGCACGTGGATGCAAATGTAATATGTGATGTAATTCAAAACTACTCTTATGTATGATTACTGTGTGATGCTCTTCTTCTTATGTATATTTTTATTTTATTTATTTTTCGTGTGAATTTTGTATCTTCGATTTATATATTTATAAGATACAGTTAATTTTCAGTTTCTTCACATTTATCTTACGTATTTTACGGATAATCAATAGTCTAATTAAACAGAATAATGAAATTAGAGATGTCGATATAACTAAAATATATTGTTAACAAACTGACAACATCATAAATATGGGGGTCATTACCTCTAACACAAATTGTATATATAGCTTATATAGCTGCCACCACCATTCCCTATAATTACTTTAGAAATACGACAAATAACCGTTGAGGTCAATTTTGCAGCATCTATATTTCAAAACTTTGAACCTTTTTCTTATCCTTCCCCAGTTCCCCTTACGTGGTCAATGTTACAATTATACAATAAGACTGCTCTAGAAATTCATCTTTTATTTATTTTTTTTACTTTTTTTAATCATATATATGAATATATTCATAGTTTTCTATATTTGGCTCTAGAATTAAAAATTTAATGAATGTATGGAAGTAGATATCCCGAGATAGAACAATTCATCATTTATTTTTATTTTAACTTTTTTTAATCATATATATGAATATATTCATAGTTTTCTATATTTGGCTCTAGAATTAAAAATTTAATGAATGTATGGAAGTAGATATCCCGAGATAGAACAATGTGATAACCTTAAAAGAATCAATCATTTATAAGTTACCACAATGCAGATATTGCATGAAATTAGTGCACCGGAATGAAATTTTGCATGTATATAAAAAAAAATGAAATTCTGCAATGAAAAAAAAAAAAGAAACAAAATTTATGTAAGGACATATATTTTGGCCTTCTCCTTGCGAGTCGTTAATGGATTTGGATTTTGATCCATTATGAATAGACTGGTTTGCATTTAGTAAGTCATTTAATGAATCTAGATTGATCATATCCGTTAATAACTCGGTCCGTCTTTATAATAGTAAGTTATTATATTTATGTAGAGATATATATATATTATTCTTTTTTATTATTAAAATAATAACTATATATATAAATTTAGCCAAAAATTTGGTAGAAGATAATCTTAAAATTATTTAACTATTTTACTATTGTCGAATTTTTATTACTTTTTGCCATAAAAGTTTATATTTTTCATTTAAATAATTACATAATAAAATATAGGATCAGAGGACAACATATGTTGTTTATCTAAAATAACTTACACGGTTACATGTTCATATTTCATTGGCATTAGGGGTGGGGTGGGTGTATGTGTGTGTGTATGTATGTATCAAGAGAGGACGTCCTTACTTTAAGAATTTGTGTTTTTTTTTTATATATTATTTTACACTAGTATATGATCTAATTCAATTATTCCAACCGTTGTTCCTTTAGTTTCCTATGCAAGAATTGTGTCTACAAAAAATAACTAAACCCATAATCATTTGGTCACTCAAAATTATGTAAACAAATGTAGTTGATTACACGTATTTCTATGCATGTAATTGTATCTAAAATACTAGAAATAAGTTAATCTCAAGTCAATTATTATGTAATTAATCCACTTTTATTTATTGTGTAGGAAATAAGCGGAATTGAGTAAATCAAGAGAAAATGTGGAAAATTAAGCAAAATTGGAGTTTCTGAGAAAAAGACAAAATAGTGGCTCCGGTCAATGTCAGCGAGAGAAGTGAAACCCGACTACTTTCTTGATGATTGGTGTGAAAATATATTGAGATCGTGGAGAAGATTTTATATATATATATATATATATATGTATATATATATGAGAGAAAATAAAGAAATAGAAAAAAGAAAGAAGGCTTGGAATGCTTCGCAAGTGTTGGCCTATCAATTAAGCAATTGGTCATTTGCTTAATTATGCCTTGCTGACCAATTTCAAACCATGCTCTTCCTTTCATGTAGTGCCACGTACTTTTCTTATCTCATTTTCTTCAGACGAGGAAAGCCACCTAGGGCGATTCTCTCTCTCTATCGTCAACGGTAGCCTGGAGACCAACCATATATATATATATATAACCTTGCTAAGGTACGGATATCCGCACCTAAGTAAAAACATACGGATTTTATGTTTTTCCCCACTTTTCGATCACATATTCACATCTTAACCGTTCAGTTTTTAGGTCATAATGTATAGATCACTTCTGCAAAATTTCAGCCAATTTAGTGATCGTTAAGGCATTCAAAACTGCAAATTACACGAACCAACCGAATCTGTCGAACCGGAACCGTTCGTATATATTGTTGTAATTTGTAATTTTAGATGCCTTAATGATCACCAAATTGGCTGAAATTTTGCAGAGGTGATATATACATTAGGACCTAAAAACTAAACGGTTAAGATGTAAAAATGTGATCGGAAAATTGGTCAAAACTGAAAATCTGTACGGATCGAAAATCTGCGGACGTCCACAGTGAAGAACCGCTGTATATATATATAGATATATATCTATATCTATATATATCTATATATATATTGTCATCCGACTCCCGAACTCTCTACCTTACAATAGGCCTCATCATTTAGCCATTCGGATCCTAAGCCCGCCCTAAGCCTGCCCGGCTCATAGGGTCGAAGCCCTACCCGACCCTTACATTAGGGCGGGCCAGCCCTACCCTTTCTCAAATAGGGTAGGGTAAGAATTATGCAAATGAAGCCCGGCCCTACCCTACGGCTCGGCCCGGCCCTAAAAGCCCTACCCGGCCCAACCCTAAATTTTATATATTATTTTTATTATTTTCTATTACATAGGCTTTGTTTTCTTTAATTTTTTTTTCTTTGTTACACAACAATTAATATTGGGAGATTTAGAGAGATAGTTAATTGAATATAACCATCTTAACTAAATTAATAAATATTTTAAGTTAATTTCTATATGTATGTGTGTGTGTGTGTGTGTGTGTGTGTGTGTGTTTGTGTTTGTGTGTGTGTGTGTGTATTAAATATGATCAATAAAAAATAATGAGTCTTGTATTACTTATATCATCATTGAGCAACATTTTGAGGGAAAAAATAATGTTTTTTTTTAATTATACAAAATGAGACCCTTTTTGGCCCATTTCGATCCTACTTGGCCCTATTAGGAAGGCCGGCCCAACCCGGTCCTTTCGGCCCTAGCAGATCTGGCTTTTCGAGCGGGTAAAGGTTAGCATATTTAAGCCCCGGCCCCACCCTACCCAGCCCTAAAATTTGTTGACTTTGACTAGGCCTTAGCCCGGCCTATGATGACCCCTACCTTACAACAGAGACCAGCGCCGCACCACTACAACAGAGGCAACCCTTTTAGGCTGCTCTCTTTTCTCTTCTCCACCTTGCTTTTCCATTTTCCATATTTTCTTTAGTTTTATTTTAGGGATTTGAAAGATTTACTCACTCAAAGCTTCAAGGATTCATCAAGGCCTCTACCTCTATAAGATTCAAGACTTGGATAATTGTAGGAGTTGTAATTCAAGACTAGTCATGCTAGCTTTTTAGCTATTTGTGATTATTCTTGTTTTCTCCTACACTTCTATACTTTTTTTCCTTTGAGTTTTGTATTTTTGATGTTCATAATTATCGGTTGTGAGTAATTTTCTTGTTGGGGGTTAGGGTTGTGTCCATAACCCAAATTTTATGTAAAAGATGTTTAATTTAATGTAATGATGCAATTTTTATATGATGGATGCTTATATCAATTATTGTTGGGTTGAAATGCATGTCTAGGAGTTTAGTCAACTCTAGGGTGTGTATTTTGAGCATGTCTGGAACGGAGTTAGAGGCTTGACCCCTCTAATTCCTAAGCTAGAAACCTTCAATTTCGTATTCGAGGGGTTATAAGCATGGTGATTTACACCCATTGAGTGATTGCGCGGGCGGGTCGCTTAGTAGCCTAATTCCTCAATCTCTACGCCCCTTGATGTGAATTAGTGACCCTTGAACCAGCTCTAATTCATGTCAATTGAGTTCCTACGACCCTTGAACCGGAGTAGGAATACCATGAAAGGGAATTTCGGTCCGTGAGCCTTGAACCGCCTTAGATACGACTACCACCAAAGTAGAAAATTTACATCTACATTAGCTTCGCTTCCGACACATAGAATTTGGGTGAAGGAGCCTCCCTAGCACCCAACATTCTCATTTTTATTGTTTACATTTCATTATTTATTTATTTTTATTTTTATTTCCTTTACATTTCATTACATTTTGTTAATGTAAAATCCTCTCTCAAAATATTAAACTCTTCCACTCATTTGTGCATAATCACCACTATGCTCTTAGTTTTGATTAGGCTTTCGTGAAAATCACAGCCGTTTACTAAAGCTTGGAGCCTTATAGTACAATTTTTGTTTATTTTATTTTTCCTTTATTTGCTTATTGATTTTAGTTCCGACTATCCAAGGATTGTGGGTTAGTCATTAATCCCCGTGGTAAGATAATTTGGGGCTTAATACTTCCCTATCTTGACACGATTCGTACGCTTGCGAGAGTATATGCATCAAGTCAGTAGTCCGTTAGATAAAATAAAAACGATAATTGTACTAATCAAATGGTTAAACATTTTCGGATTATGTAACATCCTGACCTCCTACCCTGACGCCCTTGAATTGAAGAGGTAGGAGTAATATCAACCTTTCTCTTTTTCCTATGAACTTAATAACTAGCTCCCTAATGGAAGAAGATCAGAGATGGTGTCAAAGCCGTAAGGTGAGATCAGAAAAGTAGAAAAGAGAGACAAGGCTCATGAGTGCGAGCTAGGAGTATGGGTTTTGGGTAATACAGTGGTGTGGGGAGAGAGACGAAACTAAGTCTTCCCCAAGCGAGGGGAAGATTCTTCCTCCTCTCTTTCTCTAGAACTCTCCTCTCTCGTTATTTCTTTCTCTCTTTTCTTTTTCTTCCCGAAGCCTCTGGGTCTCTCTCGATTTCCTATGCGTCAAACACAAAACTAATAGCCCCCCCTCCTTGATCTGATCAACACATATAAGTAGATTAGTCTATCTAACAATGGATGGTCCTGATCAAGCAGTGAGTGGATCAAGCGCTCACATCGCTCCACCAAATTTCCATTTCTTGATTTAATTTCTTAAATCCCACAACTTCATAAAATGACCTTAAATAGGTCAGGTACTCAGAAAATTCCCTGAAAATTTCCACGAATTCGTCGTGTCGTGTACTTTATTATCCACGTGAAAAATTTTGAAAATATTCTCAAATGCTTTAATGTTTATCGAGATCGATAAGTAAATTATCGAACTATATCACTTAAGCTCGATATCCGGACTCACAGATTCTTTTATTAACTTCTCAATGCCAGGTATTACAAACTCCCCCAGTTTTAAATTTTCATCCTCGAAATTTAAAGTTGTGTTAATGTTCTTTCTTATATTAACCAACTATTAACGAGTAATATGTTTGCATTTGTTTGGCATGCTCACCAACAATTAACGAGTAATATGTTTGCATTTGTTTTGCATGCTCATCAAATTGTTATACATCCGAATCAAAACTCATTTATATGCTTTTATTAAAATCTGTTTAGATATATGCACGTGATTAAATCTATTTATAGATCCCCCGGAACCAAAACGCATTCTATTATTAGAGTAGGAAAGTTTTCTTCTAGTGCATTGAACTATAACCAACTAATACGGTCCAATTTGCCAATTTCACTTATAACACGGTAACACATTATCTCTTGTTCACAATTAGAGATTTCATTACCACCCGACGGTGACATTTAGGGGAAAGAGAAGGTTTCTACCTTCAGACCCACTTTTAAGGTAGACCAACTTTATATCAAGAACAATCTTTTCCACTATTTTTCAAAAGATACCTTTTTCTTCCTCCCGATTTCACAACTTAAAAACAGATTCTAGTGCAAGTGATTTAGACCCCGAAAATTGCACACGAGTATCACCCCTGGTGATGGGGCAGATAATAGGATTCTTAATAGAGAAAATATGTAAAGTTTAGGAGGGACGCTCACTTAGAGGGCAGGTATGGATGATTCCTCTTAACATTCCATAGCTAGTTATACCAACTTTCTCCTGGACTCCGGTAATAAACTGGTCAGGTTTTTAAAACAATCAAAACACAGTTGAGAACACTGCCAGATTACCATGTTCATCATAAGTTCATAGCAACCAGAGAACACGGCCAGAATTGACCGAGGCATTTAGGCCAAAATACAATACGCCAGAATGATGCTGCATAAGTACTCATACAAAATTCTCTACCTACTGAAATTCTGGGGAAGCAAAACCTTGGATGTTCGGCTCTATTCACACTCGATCATTCATAATAAGTAATAGGAGGCGTTATGATACGTTTTAAGAATGGGAAAACAAACAATGTTAAATAATGGAGCTTTGCTCCAAAACCAACCAGACAAAAACAAGCAACGTTCCAAAGAAGGCTAATAAGCAATACCAACCATGAATCGATAATCAAACTCTGCAGCAACCATATGCAGAAATATACATGGATTTAGATCACAATCTTAAACAAACACCCAAATGAGATATTAGCTTATCTCTTGGAAGTGGAAACACAGCTGATTTTATTTCATTCATGTCTGCATAATAATACATTTAAAACACACTGCCAATAGTCCAGAGATCAACCTGATCACACATGATTCTCAAAATCAAATTGATTATATATGTTTCTCAACCAGAGAGTTTTTTTTTTCCTCCGGTTAGAGCCCATTGCTCGCATTAAGGCCACCGAGCACACCCCGTACTAAGCGGATTCCCAATTGGGTTTTGGGTTTTTCACCCTAGGGAGGCGCAATCCCTACTTAATTATCCGCTTGAATTCACGAGCCCCAATTAGGTTTAGGGTCTTTCACCCGAGGGAACTCGATCCCTCCTTATTTATATCCCGGGCCTAACCAGATTCAATCCATTAACTTGTTGCCTTTCCATTCATGCCACATTAACCCCTTCTTATTCATAATGTTTTGATGATTTCATACATATAGCAGACTATCCAAAATGTGCGTATGTATAAAAAAGAAGTGAGAATCAGTTGAAACCCAATCCAAACAGCAAATCCAACCTTAAGAATCTAAAGGCATATCACAATGATAAAAAGTAAATTGACCAAGTAGAAGTGGTTTACCTGATAAAATACTGGCAGTAGAGATCAACAGGTCGTTTCCTGGCGTTGCTGACAGAATGGGATATATGTGTGTGTGTGTATATATATATATATATATAATTACATACACAAAAATGCACAGCGAAAAGAATACATGTGTACAAATAGATATATACATAAGGAAATAGATATGTGAACTCCTCAAGATCAAGTATGAAGGCTAATGTAACTCCTTGTAAATCTGTTACTCCTACACAACTGCTCTAGGATAATATTAGTGGCTGGAAACTACCAACTTACCTTTAACCTTCCTGTAAACAAATTGAAATGATTAAGACAGAATAATTTAAGAAGTATGGGACATACGAGCAGCAAGATGGACAGAACTTCAAACACTTGAATAAATGAACTGAACTTGTACCCCTTCAACTCATCATGTAGTGACCAAATCACAGTACATTAAGAAGTTCTTAAACTGTAACGTGTTTGTATTTAGGTTTGTGCCGCATAAAATTTTCAAAACAAATCTACCCATATCTCGGCACAACCATATAATAGAGACCAAGACTATCAAAGCACTCAATACCAACCGAATTCTAGCAAAGTAAAACAATAACAGACCGCTAATATACTCTCTTCAATTATACGACAGCCAAGTAGAGTCCCAATTTAAGGCTTATAGGATATGCATTATTACTGGGGTCTGGGGGCATTCAGCCCACTGTGGAACTGTGTCTTGTGGGATCCTTGAAGCTTGCACCTACAGCATACATGTAAATGCTCATACATATAAACATAGCATACATAAATATGTGTATATAATATATTCTATAAGTAAACCATAAGGCCACCCTTAATAAGAAGAAACAAGCAACGAACCGTGCCTGCGGTCAAAAGAAAAGAAAGGTCAGAAACTGCTAGCTCCCAAGTGGAAATTTATTGAATTCATATCCCTTATATTGAATGAGTAAACAATAAGTCAAGTCGTCGTAATAGTGTAATCAATAAGAAACAGAGTATAACTGTTTCACCTTCTCTTTGCAGCATGATAAAAGTGTTCAACTTTCTGCACTAAATGCATACTACAGTCAATTAACTAAGCTCAGTAAGCAAGAGACTATAAGTGCAGTCACCTAGTTCAATAAAATAAGTTATATCTGATGAAGATAAACTGAACTGAACCTTTTCAAATCCATATACATAATATTGAACACTGAGAAGAAGATAATATACAATGAAAAATGTAACAGAAGCCACTGACCAATACTTACACTAGCAAAGTGAAGTGATGGTAGAACGGATATAATTTCCTCCATTATAAGACAAACAAGCAATATAACAGACCCCAAACTATCATTTTGTCGACAAATAATAAACTGTGGTATCATCAAAATCCAAACAACCCAATTTCAAAACAAAACAAAAAAAAGATTAAGGTAACGGATTCCAAGGGATCAAACTTCCAGATTTTACAGCGATTAATGAATCAAACCAATTTAAACTTCTCAACATCTGTTCATAACCTCAAACGAGATAAATAACAGTTTATATCCCATAGACCATGGTAAACATCCAGCACCATTAGCACATAGAAACAGCATTTGAGAATCCAAGTGTCTAACAAAATAATTTCTTCACAAATAAAGGCAGAAAACTATTAACGACCTTTCTTACTGAAGTCGACTAAGGGGACAGTCAAACTAGTATTGCCATTCAAGAAAGATAAACAACACACAAGACTTGTCTCAGACTGTATGTTCATCATGTCTAACAGGATAAAAAAGAAGATCAGTTGCAGACTGATAGACTGAGAATTGTTCATTTACCCATTCAATTCAGAGAAGATCCAAAAATTATGCCCCAATTCCTTGAATGAACTGTTGGTTTTGGAAAAAATTCAAGGCTTTGCTTGCAAACACAGAGTACTACAAGTTAACTTAATTATAGATCATAGAAGCGCACACAGAAACACAGTCTAGAGATTTCAATCAAATACACAACATACTTCTTGCATCTATAAGTAACTTGTTTAAATTGTAACTTCTTTATAATTTAAACACTACTTTGGGCAAAGAATCTCGGATGAGAGGGAAAGAAGCGACCACCACAAATCTAGACAAAATCATCATGTACCAAAAGCACACAACAACTCTGAAAATGCAAAAACAGCAAACACATAGTCGGAGGATCAAAAGCTCTGATACCATTGTAATATCCTGACCTCCTGCCCTGACGCCCTTGAATTGAAGAGGTAGGAGTAATAGCAACCTTTCTCTTTTTCCTATGAACTTAATAACTAGCTCCCCACTAGAAGAAGATCAGAGATGGTGTCAAAGCTGTGAGGTGAGATCGGAAAAGAGAGACAAGGCTCATAAGTGGGAGCTAGGAGTATGGGTTTTGGGTAATACAGCGGTGCGGGGAGAGAGACGAAACTAAGTCTTCCCCAAGCGAGGGGAAGCTTCTTCCTCCTTCTCTCTTTCTCCAGAACTCTCCTCTCTCTTTTTTTCGTTCTCTCTATTCCTTTTTTCCCCGAAGCCTCTGGGTCTCTCGATTTCCTATGTGTCGAACACAAAACTAATAGCCCCCCCTCCTTGATCTGATCAACACACATAAGTAGATTGGTCTATTTAACACTGGACGGTCCTGATCAAGCGGTGAGTGAATTAAGGGCTCACATTGCTCCACCAAATTTCCATTTCTTGATTTAATTTCTTAAATCCCACAACTTCGTAAAATCACCGTAAATAGGTCGGGTATTCAGAAAATTCCCCGAAAATTTCCACGAATTCGTCGTGTCGTGTAATTTATTATCCAACTCTTATACTGAAGATTTTCACGTTGTGAAAAGTTTTGAAAATATTCTCGAGTGCTTTAACGTTTATCGAGATCGATAAGTAAATTATCGAACTATGTCACTTACGCTCGATATCCGGGGCTCACAGATTTTTTTATTAACTTCTCAATGCTGGGTATTACAGATTAAGCTAATTTTTTTGTAAGATTCATATGTGTGCATGTAACACGAGAATGAATTTGTAACGGCGGATCAATTATATGCTGCTCTGCTTCAGGGCATGGAATTCTAGCAAATCCCTTCCTCCAAGAAGGGAATCTTTCCTGGCGCCGTCATTAGGGTCGTTAGCTTTTGTTGTTTGGCTTCTGGTGGTGCTATTGGAGCGGATCCTAGTAAGGTGGTTGGTTCTACTGGAGCTGAGTTTCTTTTCCTTTTTGGGGGAGGCGGATCGAAGAAGAAAAGTTGTGGTATGCTGGTGACTGGATTGAGGTGGGCGGCTCGGAATGGGATGACGACGTCGTCTTCAATCTGGAATTTGGGTGGAGATAAGGGACGTGGACCACTTGGTGGCAAGTTGAGTCTGGCGGCTGCTGGCGATGTGCTGCGGGGAATAGATCGCGAGAAATACTTGCATAGGGGCTTTCACACTAAGTGGCAGTGCGGCCCTCCAATCAATGTCACGCCCCAAATTTTAAAATCAAATTCAAAATCCGAAACATGAAAATTACCACCACTCAAACTAATCATCCTGAAAATTTCTTTTCTTAACAACCTCACCACGCAAAATAAAATCAAAACCGAATTTGTCTCGGTTAATTATTACAACACAAGAACACAATAATTTGTAAAGTTCTAAATGAGTATACACACCTCACAACTCAATAAAATAAAAATAACTGCTGTAACACCTAAGCAGCTCGGTCACCTCCTTGGTTATCCTGACCTGCAGGAATATCCGCTACACCATTTGAATAGTGTACCTGGATTGCAACAATACAAAACCCGGTAAGCTTATGAAAGCTCGTATGAGTAAAAGAAAGAATGGTTGCTTAATTAAATCATATTTATTTCTACCTAAGTCAACATGCAACAATTTTACAACCACAAAAACAAACAATCACAATCAAATAACAACTCAACACCAAACCCTAACTCACGTCTTTCTTCACAAAACCCCATCATTGTATTTATAATAATACGGTATTTGACAGACTAGAGCTCTAACTGAATCGTAACCCGTCACCTAGCCTAGGTTATGGCATCCGACATATTTATCTTTATCGTATTTCATCAATATGTATACTTATATACATATTTAGAACGTACGATAATTGTACATACTCAACCAATCGTATCTCATCATCCACCTAGGATTAGAGAGTCCGATTATCCCATACTGGTCACTACGTTGACCCTAAATCCATAATATGTATAACTGTATGTTTTCACATAATTAAATCAACTCATCCAACATATATGATATTATCATGAAATTAAAGCATTTGAATATAATTCAAATCATCATTCCAACTCAATCATATCGTCGTTCAAATCACGCCAATCAATATATATATATATTCCATGTAAATATATATATCCGTAATCATCCACTCAGGAATGACCACTAATACCATATATAGTTCACACAAGAAAGTCGTGAAATTTATTTGTATAATTAAAATTCATTTTACTTACATATGGATCGTAGTGATCAAGTCCATGTGATTTTAAAAACAAATATTTTCCACACAATTACC
Source organism: Rosa persica (assembly GCA_025331145.1). Classification (NCBI taxonomy): domain Eukaryota; kingdom Viridiplantae; phylum Streptophyta; class Magnoliopsida; order Rosales; family Rosaceae; genus Rosa; species Rosa persica. The sequence continues at coordinate 17,933,334 of WFKR01000004.1, forward strand.
AAAAATAATTAATTTAAGTACTCGGTTCATAATATGAACCACGTGAGTTTTACTCACCTCGAAATTGCCGTTGCGTCTTCAGTAAAATATAACTCACAATAATCCAAATGCTCGTCAACTCAAGCCGTCAAGTACCTAATCAAGTACCGTCTTTAATTAGCAACGAAGCACGAAATAAACCTAAATGATGATCCAACGGTCGGATTTCAAAATAACGACAATCCAACGGTCGGATTCTAAAATAAAGACAATCCAACGGTCGGATCGAATTTAAACGATGATCCAACGGTTAGATCCTCATGGATCGCCCTTGGAAACATCCTATCAAAATTATACGAAAATCCGATGGACGGATCTCCACTAATCGCCTCCCAAATCACTGTTTTACAATTATACGAAGATCCAACTGTCGGATCTTCGCCCGTGACCATACAAAGTCATCGGGACAGTCATATGAACATCATATTAAAATTTGAAGTAAAACCGATGGTCTGATCTCCGTAAATCTCAAACCGAAGGTAAACTGTAAAACCGTAAATAGTAACGTCAAAACTGAAATTGACTATTTATCAACTTTTTCTAACATGACCAAGTTATATATCAAAACGCTCGTATGGATGCATAGATCATCGTCCAGATAATAGAAACTCAAAATTTGGTCCGACGCGCCGCCACACGCGACGGTCATACGGCGGTCAACGCCGGTCAACCACCTTCGATGCAAAAGTCATCAACTACAAACTTCCTCAAAATGAAATTGTGAACAACTTTAATACCTAACTTTTTCGGAGATGAGGTCTAGATCGTCCTAGATCGGGCTTTGAAGTTGGATTAATCTCGGCCCTCTGATCAGTCTCCAAATTGAATCAGGGACGTCGAAACCTTCAACTCTTGATCTACCACTCTACACTCAAAATCGTGATACAAGCCACATATGGGGATGATCAGGAGGAATAGCACGTCACGAAAATGGGATTGATCGGCCCGTTGCATCACCGGAAAATTGGTTTTCCGGCCGGGTCTGGTTTGAGCTTCGGATAGTGGCTTCGATCCAAGCCTAGGAGCGGCGGCTGGGTGAGGTGATGGCAGGGATCGACTGGGCGTGAGGCTGCGATGCCGGGAAGGGCCGGGTCGTGGCCGGCGGTGGCGTGACGGCGCCGCTAGCGTCGGGTCAGGTCGGCGGGTCGGCAAGCAAGGGTATTGCTACAGTCGCGAGAGAGAGAGAGAGAGAGGAGGGGGGCTGATGTGCAAAAAGGAATTTTCTTCGTCCTTAATGACAAACTCAGATTTTTTCATTATATTTATAGAAAAATTCCAATTTTCAAATATTCATAACTTATTCATACGAACTCCGAATAATACGTTCCACATATGCACGAACTCGTATCGACGAGCTCTACAACTTTCATGAAGGAAGTTTTCCAAAATTTTGAACGTATAAAAAGTCGATTTTCACGACCCCCTAAATAACGTTCGTTTTCGAAAATAAAATCATTTGAAACCAATTTTCTCAACCCACGACAATCCAAATCATCTCAAATATCATAATTCAATTAATATAACATTTATTGAATTACATAAAATTATTGTATGAAAATTTGGGTCTTCACAATCAAAAACCAGAAATTTTACTTCCTTTTCCAAAACTGTCTCTGCTTATTAAAGTAAAATACCCAAAATACCCCCTGCTAGGTTCCTTATTGATCAGCCCTGAAGCCACATGGTGCCAGTGCCCCACGGAAGAGCCCCTCATGCTTTAGGTCTTCTGTCTGAGTTACAGGTGGACCGTGACGATATGGCATAGACGAATTCGGGGATCCGATTTTGGAATCCGGGTCGGATCCTGATCAGGGCCCAATCTGCGTGGTGGTTGTGGTGGCATTGGCACAACTATGGTTTTGGTGAATGAGAAAAGTGGGGTCATTGGAATGCTTCTCTAGGTTTTTATTGATGATTTTATTGAGGGTAGATCATCGGTCTTAATATGGGTTGAATCGATAAACGTACAGTAATCAATAATACGTTTATTTTTATATTTTCTTAATATGCTCATCCATTAACACTCATTTTTTAGAGGAAGGATACTGCCAATAGCGATTGAAGGAATGCAAGCTGAGCATGCTACCACTAAGAAGCGTCAGAGGCAGCTAGGAACGACGAATAAAAACCCTTCCAAATCAAAGAATGTTCCTGCAGAAGAGTTGAGAATGTTGTACTCATAAAAACCTCATAATCCTAGCTTCAAGAGCAATGAGAAAATGTAGTATTATTTTGAACTATGTGTATTGCTATGCCCTAGATTATCATAGTTGATAGGCTTAAGTACGAGTTGTATAATGGATGGTCTAGCCCTAAGTACCACCGTGGTACCCCCACAACCTCTTGTCTGTCTAATCAATGGAAGCAGATGGGTATGTAATGACTATTCTGGCTTGAGGAATGACAATCATTAATGGATTGATTCAAAAATAATTATTTATTAGAGGATTAGTTTGCTCAACTCGATATTTAGGTGATATTCACGATATTTAGGTGATATTCATACTCTCGTTTGTGTTTTAAATTACTACTCACACATACTTTAGGGGGATGTATTCATTTAAGAGTTTACGAGATTTTTTTTGTATTTTGAAAGTTTATGGGTATTCAATTGAGATTTTAAATAATCCTGTAAAATCTTGATGTATTCAATTAAGATTTAAAATTATCTTTTCAAATCTGCAGATATTCAAAAGTATATGGATTTTTAAAGATTTCATTAAATACTGGATTTTAGAGGATTTTATAGTGCTTTTTATACATATCAAAACTCAAAAACAATCCAACCACTTCCTAAAAGATTTTGATGGATTCTTTCTCACTCAAAAAATGAAGAAGCTCTTCACCTAAAAAAAAGAAGAAGCATTTCTCAATAGGTGACACACAACCATTTTGTCTTAGACCTATCTTCCCACTATCCTTCTCTGCCTTTGCCTCTGCTCTCATCTAATATTTTTTTTTATTTTAATCACTATAGCTGTGGAAGCCTCAATTCTTCTAGCTAATTAAGCTTACTTTCAATGGTATTGTTAAGATGATACATACACACATGTTTTTTTTTTTTTTTTGTATCAAACCCGAAGCAGGGTGCCTGTATATATATATACATATATTCATCTAAAGCCAGAATAGGTCGTTATATACACACATGTTTCTTTTGTAAATTAGATATGAAATAAATTATGTCATTAATTTACTACTTTATTTTTTGTGTAACATTTTGATTGATTAGTTTTCCCTTATTATTCATATATCATTATACACAACATAAAGAATAGTGTATATATATATATATATATACACATTTCCATTATGTAACCACCATAAATACTTTACATGCATTTGAATTAGTAAGTTTTATGTTTTGTAATTTAAATCAATTTTATTATCAGTAAATATATGCTTTTATATATGCTTTAAATTTATGTTTTAAATATATGCTTATGAATAAATTTATGCTTTCAAGTTATTTTCCACTTCCGCTCGGTTTCTGGTATCAAAGCCGTAAGAGTTTATTGTAGTTATTTAAAACTTCTCGGACCCTAGGTGGCGGATTACCGTCTAGGTGAGGTATCTGAGTTAATCTGTTTTTAAAACTTCTCAAACCCCAGGTGGCGGACTACCGCCTAGGTGAGGTATTTGAGCTAAAATCTCATATTCTACTTTCTATGCTAAGTGATTGCTTGTCTGGTCCTCTTTATTAAGTTTGTAGGCACTCATTTCACCTCTTATTTTCCACCTTTAGTCTTTTACTTTCTCCAACCAAACATTAAGTCTAAGTCCAAACAATGAGTCCCGGGTGAGGCATGAGCGGATGCGGCATGAGCGGAGAAGAGAGATGTCTAGTCTAAGATAAAAAATTAAGGTTTTTGCAGTCTTCCAAACTTAATATTTTGTCCCAGCCAATCCAGTCACTTTTCATCATTAGTAGACTATTTAGATCCAACTCAATTACCTCCAGTTTGTCTAGATCTTCCCTGAATAGGATCCCTGACATAGTTAATGAAGAACAAATCGAATATCAGTCAAACGATAATATCGACATGAACGATTGGAATATACCCAGAGTCCCTAGTAACGAAATTTATAAGAAAAAATGGTCCATTTTTTCGTTCAAAAGTGAACATCATATTAAAACAGTAGAACAAGTTTTTACCCTCAGTAAACAACATGAAACTTGTCAGCTATTTAGCCCTGAGTCAATCTAAAAACACAAAAAAGATGGTCACAATTTCTTACACATATATTTAGTCTAAATCGGCGTTAAACCTTTAACCCGAAGAGATCTAAATGCCTCTATACTTTTATGCCTTAGAGATGCAAGATTCACCGACTTCAGTGACAGTACCCAAGGAGTCATTGAGTCAAGCTTATTCAATTTGATTGTTATCCAGATTTTACAATTAGTCTTAGTGATCCTCACATCTTAAAATCCTTAACCTTAAATATAAAAACTTCAGGTTATAATGTCCTCGAAGGAACCCAACCATTAGCCTTAATTTATAGAATCTACTATAAAGTCACCGGTACAAATATGAATTTTCAAGCCATCAGTAAAAGCCCAGAAGATCAAACTCTTTTAATTCAAAGTAGTAGAGGCAATGCTAATATTAGAGTTCCACACACAATCAGTTGGTCAGATGTTCATCTACCATCTTAATGGTCTCTCACTAGTGAAAATCAACCTATCAACATCAACCTATAACATACAACATAATCTCTCTGATTTGAACTGTATCCAACAATATAATGATGGTACAGTAAGAATCATCTTTCATAACCTTAGACTAAGTCAAAATCTTAGGATTCAAGAATTAGGACAATCATCAAGACATTCTTTCTCAGCTCCAAGGCATTCTTTTACTGGTTACACCTCTGTTGAAACTATGTCACGACAAGACTGTGACTTAGATAAAGAAATAAAAAAAATATTAGAATCAAGGAATTAGAGGAAGAATTACAAAAAATAAAAATTAAAAATATTTAAACCACCTCACAAGTCAGTTACCCCAGTTATGCAGAAACCCAACCAGTCTTAGATGAGGAGGAACAAACATCTCCCACAGCTACTGATTTTGAGGTCGTCCCTTCCATAAATCCTCAATTAATTACACTTAGTTGACCATTTACCATAAATTATTCAAAATTAGATAACGATCTTGAATCTCCAAAAAATATTCATAGACGAAACCTTTATAGGAAACAATATCCCTTAATCGAACAACGAAAACAATTGTTTCAAAATTGGCAAGCTTTTATGCTCAAAACCCAATCTGAAATATTTTTCCTTGATTTCATTGACCAACAAAGCCAAAAAAATATTCAAACCCTCACAAAAGTGAAATGGAAAGCACCCACTAACTCCATTGTTTCTTCGAGCCATGCCTCTGTCGAAACCATTGTCATTGATCACCTCAACACACCTATAACGACATCACCCTTTAAGGTTTCTGGCGATAACCCCGAACTTAAGAAAACCATTGAACAAAATAATTACACAAACCAAAGCCTAGTCACTATAGGAAGACAACTAGACAAAATAGAAACAAAAGTAGATGCCATTTTCTCAAAAGTAAGCATCCTACCTCAACAACAATCAGAAACACCTTTAATCCACTTTAGTGAAATAAATAAAACTAATCTCAAGCCCATCCACTGCACAAAAAATTGAACGAATGCTCAAAGAACTCAAAGCTAAACCCAGCAGAATTGCAGTCATCCATAACCACGAATCTCCCTCAGACTCCTCCTCTGATAGTGATTCTAGTACAATTTCCAAGATAAATCAAACATTTCAAGACCTCTAACTACATAGAATAGTTCATCCAAAGAAACCTGCATTTCAAAAATTGGACCGAACGCCCTTTGCCATTAGATATTCAACCCACTACTTATCCCAGTAATCAATTTTCAGTCAAATTCCAATAAGACTTATGAATGGAACATTGATAATTTATCTGAATAAGAAATATTAAATAAACTACATCACATGTCCATGGCGGCCAATAGTTATGTCACTAACCATAATTTCAGCTAGCCTGAAATTATTGATATCCTCTCCACAAGATTTACATTAATGCTTCATTCCTGGTGGGAAAAACGTCTCACTCCTGACTCTAGAGCAGCCATTAAACAAGCAGTTAAGCATGATGAAGATGGAATTCCAATCTTCGATAAAAACATTGGAATGAGAATTTCTGATGCTGTCAACACTTTATTTTACACAATTATTCAACATTCAATTGGTACACATAGTCACATTACCTCTAGAATCCATGATCAACTTAGTAACTTTAGATGTCCTACCTTAAGCCACTTTAAATGGTATAAAGATGTGTTTATTTCCAGAGTTATGCTTAGAGATGATAGTAATCAACCCTTCTGGAAAGAAAAATTCATAAACGAGTTGCCCAAATTATTGTCCACAAAATTAGACAAGTCTTAAGTAATGAAACATGACACATTAACTATGATACCCTTACTTATGGAAATATTATTATAGTTATTCAAAAAGAAGGTTTAAAAATGTGCATAAATATGAAATTAAACTCTCAAATTAAATCAGACAAGAAAACAATCAAATATGAGTTAGGCAACTTTTGTGAACAATATGGTCTACCATCTTTACCTCCTTCATGACGTCATAAAAAGAAAAACAATGAATTTGACTATCATCATACAAGAAGAAAATTTACCCCCAATAAATTTTACTCAAAAAACAAAAATGATTTCGAACAAAACAAATTTTACTCTAAAAACAAATTTTGAAAATCCTGGCCCAGAAAAACAAATCACCATTCAAAAAGAAAGTTTTTTGACAAGACTAAAACTAAATGTTATAAATGTAACAAACCCGGCCACTTCGCCAATAATTGCTCAGTAAAAAATACTATTAAACAATTAAAAATCAGTAAAGAAGAACGTGACAACCTTATCCAAATTTTAGAATTAAGAAACACTTACTCAGAAAATGAATATAGTGAAAATGATTTTACGCCGATAGAATCTTCCACATCATCTGATTCTGATGAAAACTCTTCACCAGATATCACTTTTGGGTGCAAAGATACCTGTTGCAAAACAATAAATGTTCTTTCTAAACAAGAAGAACAAGAAGAATTACTAATTGACCTCATCGGCAAAATTGATAACCAAGAATTGAAATCAGAATATCTCAAGAAATTGAAAAAATTAATCACGCAAGAAAACGCTGTTCACACCTCTCCAGAAAAAATTTGCCTTACTTCAACTTTTGATAAATTCAAAACTAGTAAAAAAGAAATAACAATCCAAGATTTACAACAAGAAATAAAAACAATTAAAACACAGGTACAATCATTACAAACTACAAATTTAGACATCAAACATGACTTAAATATTCTTAAAATAGATAAACAGTTCCTTAAAATATAGCATCCTCACGACCACCCTATTCCCGATGACCCTCCTAAGCAAAACGATGTAGCATCATCTGAGCAACACACTATTAGTATTATTCGTTAAATCCAACTTAAAAAATGGTATACTACAGTACAACTTAAAATCAAAGACTTCACGTTAGTAACAACAGTCCTTATTGATTCAGGTGCAGATCTCAACTGCATACAAGAAGGCCTGATACCTTCCAAATACTTTAAAAAAACAAAAGAGTCATTACGGTCAGCTAATGGAATTAAAATGGATATGAAATACCAAATCCCCAAAGCACATATCTGTCAAAACAACGTATGCTTCAAAACACCATTTGTCTTAGTCAAAAACTTAACCGACAAAGTAATTCTCGGCCTTCCTTTCATTACCTTAATTTACCATTTTACAACAGAATATGATGGAATCATCATCTATCCATTTGGTGAACAAGTCAAATTTACCTTTTTATCCAACCCTGAAATTCACACACTAAAGGCTTTCCAAGAAAATTCTATTTCCAAAACTCTCAACTGCATTCAAGCAAAATATAAGCAGATCACCTTTCTTATAGAAGAAATCAATTTCAAATGAATCGATACCCAACTACAAGAACCTTTCCTTCAACAAAAAATCAAAACATTCGAAGAAAAAATCATTAACGAATTATGTTCCGATATTCCTACAGTCTTTTGGCATAGAAAAAAATATATTGTCACTCTCCCTTATATTAAGGGATTCAATGAAAAAAATATTTCTACCAAGGCTCGCCCAATTCAAATGAATCAAGAAGTCATGGAATTTTGCAAAATAGAAATCAAAGATTTACTCCATAAAGGAATCGTTAGACAAAGTAAATCTCTTTGGTCATGTCCTGCTTTTTATGTTCAGAAAAATGCTGAATTAGAAAGAGGAACTCCACCCTTAGTCATCAATTATAAACCTCTCAATACAGTGCTAGAATGGATTCGATACCCCATCCTCAATAAACGAGGTCTCATTAATAGATTAAATAATTCTGTCATTTTCTCCAAATTTGATATGAAATCAGGCTTCTGGCAAATACAAATTAGTGAAGAGGACAAATACAAAACTGCTTGTTGTCACACCTTTTGGTCATTATGAATGGAATGTAATGTCATTCGATCTTAAAAATGCCCCAAGTGAATTCCAGAATATTATGAATGATATTTTTAATCCATATAGTCATTTTTCCATAGTCTACATTGATGATGTCCTTATTTTCTCCCAATCCATTGATCAACACTGGAAACATTTGCACCAATTCTTCACCATCATAAAATACAATGGTCTAGTAGTCTCAGCTTCAAAAATAAAACTTTTTCAAACTAATATTCGATTTCTAGGATTCAATATCCATCATCTCCAAATTAGTCCAATAGATCGAGTAATCCAGTTTGCTGACAAATTTCCGGATGTAATCCTGGACAAAAATCAATTACAGAGATTCTTACGCTCATTAGATTATGTGTAATACCCGCAATTTTCATTTTAAATTCGAGTAATTGTATTGAACGATAATAACTCACTTTTTGAATTATCGAAGTTTCGAAACGATTATTTTTAACGAAAAGCTCGAAATGCTCGGTTTGAGAAATCGACTTTTTCTACGTACAAAATTTGGAGAAACTTCCTTCATGAAAGTTGTGGAGCTCATCGATACGAGTCCGTACACGTGCGGAACACAAAGATCGGATTTTTTCTGAATTAGTTATTGAATTTAGAAGATTTTCTGAAACTTATATATATAGAAAAAACCCTAGATTTTTTTTGGAAACCCTATTTTTTCACAGGCCTCCCTTTTCCTTTTTTGGAAAATATTGTTCATCTCTCTCTCTCTCTCTCTCTCGTTTTCTCTCTCGGCCGAAAGCAACAAAAACAGAGCATGGAGAAACCGTGCTCCCATCCTCTCCTCCGGCCACCTCTCGAGCTGCAACCACTTCCAGGAGCTTCACCTCGACCTTGGGCAGCTGCCAGAGGCAGCCTTGCTCCGCGACACGGCCGGCAGCGGCGGCAGCACGGCCCGAACCGAAAAGGTTCATTTTCGTTCGATCTCAATATCTCGAGCTATAGATCACCATTTCACTTGATTCCGAGCGTTTTAAATTTAATTATTTTTGGTAATTGTATGAAAAATATTTGCGGATTAAATATTTGTTTTAAAATTTCATGGACTTGAATCACCACTGTCCATAGGTAAGTAAAATGAATTTTTAATTATACAAATGAATTTCACGATTTTCTTGTGTGAACTATAGATGGTATTAGTGGTCATTCCTGAGTGGATGATTACGTATATATATATATTTACGTGGAAAATATATATTGATGAGTGGATTGTTGAATTGATTATATTTCAATTGTGTAATTTCATAATAATATTGGGTATCTTGGTTGGGTTGATTTCAGCATGAGATATTACATGTTGTGCTCAGTTATGGGTTTAGGTCAACGTAGTGACCGGTGTGGGGTAATCGGACACTCTAATCCTGGGTGTGTGAAGACCCGAAATTTCAGTTAAACATTTCGTAATTCAATATTTCGCAAATTATATGAATTATGAGTTGTGAGTGTGATTCGAATGTCGTTAATTGAGAAATTTGGTTTCGAATGATTTTAGTTTCGAAATTTAACGTTATTTAGGGGTTACTAAAAATCGACTTTTTATACGTAAGGAATTTGAAGAAACTTCATTCAGGAAAGTCGTAGAGCTCGTTGATACGAATTGGTGCGTGTGCGGAACACAAGAATCGGAGTTCGTAGGAAGAAGTTAAGGCATTTGGAAGTTTTCGATTTTGTATATATATAGGTTGCCATTTTTGGAAAATTCAGAAAAAAAAAAAAAACCCTAGTTTTTTTATCTCTCTCTCTCTCGCGCGGCACTGAACCGGAAGCAAAAACAGAGCAAATCTTCTCCAGCCGAGTTCGTGCTCCTCCGGCCACCGTTTGACGCCAAACCACCTCCCACGGCTTCACCTCGACCTGGCGCAGCTGCCAGAGGCAGCCTTGCGCCGTGGCACGGCTTGTAGCGGCGGCGGGAAGCTGGGTTCCATTTTCGGCCGTTTTGAGTGCGAAGCGAATATCTCGAGTTCTAGACCACCAAACTTCGTGTTCTTTGGCTTGTTGAACTCGTATTGAGGAGTAGAACACGCAGCAAAAAGGACAGCACCTGAAGTGGAGGTTTTCACGCTCGTCAGAGCTCCCAACGGTTTCTGCAGTTTTTCCGGCCAAACCAGACTGTTTTGGTAAGTTTCGGCCACTTCCACTCATTTTCTCACTTCGTGTTATTTATGAAAGTTGCTCAAAATGATGAAACGAAGAGGATAAGCTCGGCCGCGACACCATTGGTGGTGGTCGACAGCTGCTCTGCCCTAAACTCCTGCGGCCCTTTCCGGCCACCTCCGGGGGTATCATGAGTAGTTTTTGCTCATTTTTAGATTCTACATGTCGATACGATCATTTTGATATATAGCATGTGAATTTTGATATCGTATGAATTAGTTATGAATTTTACGATTTCGATTAATTTCGATCGCTCGAATTGTGATCTATGAAGTTTGGACCGTCCGATAGAATTCTAGTTTTGATATAATGATCGTAGGACTGTCCCGATGACCTTGTGTGGTCAAGGGTGAAGATCCGACCGTTGGATCTTCATATAAGTGTGATTTTGAAATTATACGCTAAGTTAATTATAGTTTTGATTAGGTGTTTGACGGAATTGTTAGCGGACGATTGTGAATCGTATTTTGGGCTGTAAGAAGACGCAGCGGGAGATTAGAGGTGAGTAAATCTCACTTGGTTCATTTACGAACCAAATTTCTTTAATTGCTCAATTTATTGTTATGTGTGAGAAAATGGTTTTAAGAAATGAGTTTTAAAGTATATTAAAAATGAATTTCTTGATTTTGGATCGTGTGAACTATAGTTGGTATTAGTGATCATTCCTGTGTGGATGGTTACGTATATATATTTACGTGATTATATATTGAATGGTGTGACATTGAGGTGTGGAATTGTGATAATATGTTGTTGATAAATGTTGATAATATGATTTTAATTATGTTGTTAATATTTGATAAAAGTTGGTGATAAGCATGTTGATTTTGTGAGTTGAATAGAAGGTAGAGAAACGTAGGATTCCGAGGATCGGAGGGTCCAAGGATCTTTGGTTAATGATAACCGGAGTGTATGTGTTCCGAGCACAGGGAGGTCCAAAGTTCGACCGTTAAATAATAACGGGGATATGTTGTTCTGAGGACATGAAATTGTCCAAAGTTCGCGGGTTACTGAGTAACATGGAGGTGCCGTTGCTTGACCCTGGGCCAAGGTGTCAGAGGTAACGAGGCAGTTAGAGCTCTAACGTGGGGCCAAAGTGGCGATAGTTGTGATTAGGTGCCAAAGTGGCGAGAGTTGTGATTTGGTGATTGTGGAAATGTGTTCCATGTTGTTTCATGTGTGTTGGATTAATGTTGCTTGTGGTTGTTGAGATTGTTGGATGTTTACTTGAGATAAATGAGTTGTGGTCTAATAAATCAACCGTTCATTCTTATTTACTCACACGAGCTTTCAGAAAGCTTACCGGGTTTTGTGTTGTTGCAATCCCGGTATACTATTCAAATGGTGTAGCGGATAATCCTACATGTCAGGATAATCAGGGTGGTGAGCGAGCTGCGTAGGGCAGCAGGGTTGAGACCAACACTTGGTCTATTTTGGTGTGTTTTGTAGACTCTTTTGAGCTTAACTTTGTATTTTTGTTAGTATTGTAATAATGGACTCGAGAGATAGTTTGCCACGAGGTTTGTATTATGGTTTGTGAGATGTTGTTTTTGAAAAAAAAAAAAATGCAAGACGTTATTTGTTTATTTGTATTCATGTTTCGGATTTGAATTTATTATTCGAAATTCGGGGCATGACAGGGTGGATGATGGGATATGATTGGTTGAGTATGTGGAATTATCGGATGTTCTAAATATGTATATAAGTATATAAGTATACATATTGATGAAATACGATAATGATAAATATGTCGGATGCCATAACTTAGGCCAGGTGACGGGCTACGATTCAGTTAGAGCTCTAATCTGTCAAGTACCGTATTTTTTATAAATACGATGTTGTGGTGTTGTGAAGAAAGATGAGAGTTGGGGTTGTCTTAATATATTGAAATGGTATTTGATTGAGATTGTTAGTACTTCGTGGTTGTGGGAATGGTTGAGTATTGACTTGAGTAGAATTGATTATGATTAAATTAAACAACAGTCTTTTCTTTTACTCATACGAGCTTTCATAAGCTTACCGGGTTTTGTGTTGTTGCAATCCAGGTACACTATTCAAATGGTGTAGCGGATATTCCTGCAGGTCAGGATAACCAGGGAGGTGACCGAGCTACTTAGGTGTTACAGCAGTTATTGTTATTTCATTAATTGTGAGGTGTGTATGCTCATTTAGAGCTTTACAGTTCGTTTTGGATTTGGGTTGTAAAAATTAACCGAGACTAAATTCGGTTTTGATTTTGTTTCGTGTGGTGAGGTTGTTAAGAAAAGAAATTTTCAGGATGATTATTTTAGTTTGTGGTAATTTTCATGTTTCGGATTTTAAATGTTTATTCTAAAATTTGGGGCGTGACAGTTTGGTATCAGAGCGTAAGGTACATATTTGGTGATATGTCAATACTTACCGAGTGATGGCCCGTCTGCAGCGGATCCCCATCGTATGCTCTTCGGTATTGACAATGTCATTGGGTATGTGAGTGCGTTAGGTTGGCTAGGAACGTTAGCACGTCTTAACAAATTTAAGCATCGTCATGTATGCTTAGTACTTGGTTAATATGGACTTGCATTTGATTTATGCTTTGTTTAAGTATTATGCGTGTATTAATCAAGTATATCTTGCTTATTAGGTAATGGAGATTGAGGGAAACGAAGCCAGAGGTCGAGGTAGAGGTAGACCTCGTGGCAGGGGTAGAGGCCGAGGAAGGGGTAGGGCCCCTCCGGTCGAAGAAGCATCCGAGACGGAGGTAGAGGCACCTTATGAGGATCAGCCTATTCCTCCCGTGGCCATGGTTGATAATCCTGCTCACTTGCTGATGCTAGCAAGGGAAATTACTCGCTTGGGAGCAACCAAGTTTGGAGGAGGCACTGATTATATGGTGGCGGATCGATGGATAGAGGATTTGCAGACCTATTTCGATCTGCTTGATTGCACTGAGACCGACAAGAGGAAGCTAGCCGCTTTCATGCTGAAGGATGAGGCTGGGTGTGTTGGAACGTCACACAGAGGAGCATTGAGGTGTCTACCTTGACATGGGATGGCTTTGAGAGGTTGTTCAGGGAGAAGTACTTTCCACCAGCAGTGAAGGAGAGGTTGGAACGAGAGTTCCTTGCACTTGTACAGGGGAAGATGACCATAATTGAGTATGATGCGGAGTTCTCCATACTGTACAAGTTTGTGAGGCAAATGGAGGATGAGGACTTGGCCAAGAAGTTTCAGAGAGGGTTGAGTCCTTCGATTGAGCATGATGTGGCCATCTTAGAGCTGAAGACCAAGAGAGAGATCTTGGCTAAGGCACAAATCATTGAGCAGCAGAACCTGATTCGTAGAGAGAAGGAGTCTGCTGAGAGAGACTTCCAGGGCAAGGAAAAGGCCATAGCAGGAAGCAGTAGAGCTAGAGACTTCAGGGGTGGGTTCTGGAAGAGACAAAGAACTCAGTTCCAGCATCAGGCTCCAGCTAGGGCAGCAGTAGCTCCTCCTGTTCAGGCTATGCCTATTAGGTAGATAGCACCAGCAGCTCCGGTGAAGTGTTTTAACTGTGGCGAGCCGGGCCACATCTCTCGTGCGTGCACGAAACCACGGGGTAGGATATGCTACAGCTGTGGACAGGCAGGGCATCAAGCTAGGGAGTGTCCCCGAAATCAGGGTAGAGTGCAGGGTAACCAGCAGAGGCAGCTACCACCTGCACCTGCTAGAGTCTTTGCCATCGGTCAGGCAGGCATGGGAGTGGAAGGTACCTTATCTGTTTATCACTATCTTGCTAGAGTACTGTTTGATACGGGAGCCTCACACTCTTTCATATCTAATTCGGTTGTGGATGTTTTGGTTTTGATTGCTATGCCTCTGACTAGATCATTATGTGTTACATCACCTCTCGGTGTGTCTCTTGAGCTTATCATGTTTTGTGATGATTGCCCTATTGGGATTGGTGGCAGAGAGTTCTCTGCATCTTTGATTGTGATTCCGGATCACACTTATGATGTGATTTTGGGTATGGATTGGTTGAGCCCGAACCATGCTGTTATTGATTGCTTTAGGATGATTGTGTCCTTCCATGTTCGGGGACAACCGATGTTTCATTACCGTTGTTTGAAGTCTGACATCGCCATGAGAACAGGGATTTTGGCCTATATTGAATCAGAGAGTAGTACTTCAAAGATTACAGGGATTCCTGTAGTTTCAGAGTATGTAGACGTATTTCAGGAGATCCCTAGGGTTACCTCCGAAAAGGGTAATGGACTTCTCCATTGATGTGATACCAGGTACATCACCTGTGTCGAAAGCACCTTATCGAATAGCTCCAGCTGAACTTCAGGAGTTGAAGGTTCAGGTTGAGGGCTTACTTGCACATGGGTTCATTTAGGCAAGTGTGTCTCCTTGGGGTGCACCAGTGTTGTTCGTTAAGAAGAAGGATAATTCACTTTGGTTATGTGTGGATTATCGACAGTTGAACAAGGTGACCATCAAGAATAGGTACCCTTTACCTAGGATTGATGACTTGTTCGATCAGCTTAGAGAAGCTACTGTGTTCTCGAAGATTAACTTGAGGTCTGGATATCACCAGTTGAGGGTGAAGGAGGAAGATATTCCAAAGACGGCGTTCAGGACCAGGTATGGACATTTTGAGTTTCTTGTCATGCCTTTTGGTCTCACGAATGCCCCTGCAGCATTTATGGACTTGATGAACTGTACGTTCAGTCCTTACTTGGATCAGTTTGTGGTAGTGTTCGTTGACGACATCTTGATTTATTCAAGGTCGTCAGGTGAGCATGAGAAGCATCCGCAGATTGTACTACAGACATTAAGAGAGCAGAAACTATTTGCCAAGTTCGAGAAGTGCGATTTCTGGCATAGTGAAGTCAAGTTCCTTGGTCATGTGGTCTCGAAGGATGGAGTTTCTGTGGATCATTCGAAGGTTGAAGCAGTGATGAGTTGGAGTCGCCCTACTACGGTTACAGAAATCCGTAGCTTCCTTGGACTGGCAGGGTATTACAGGCGCTTCATTGAAGGGTTTTCTGGTATTGCTTCGGCTTTGACGAAATTGACCAGGAAGGACACTCAGTTCGTATGGTCGGATGAGTGTGAGAAGGCTTTCAATGAGCTGAAGACTAGATTGACTACAGCTCCGGTGTTGACTATTCCTACTAGTGGTGGTGGATTAGTCATTTACAGCGATGCATCTCATCAGAGTTTGGGGTGTGTGTTGATGCAGAATGGTAGTGTCGTTGCTTATAGTTCTAGACAGTTGAAGGTACATGAGCGGAATTACCCCACTCATGATCTAGAGCTAGCAGCAGTGGTGTTTGCCTTGAAGATTTGGAGACACTATCTTTATGGTGAGAAATTTGAACTCTTTTATGATCATAAGAGTTTGAAGTATCTATTCTCCCAGAAGGAATTGAACATGAGGCAGAGAAGATGGATGGAGCTCATTAAGGACTATGATTTCACCTTGGAGTATCATCCCTGAAAGGCGAATGTAGTGGCGGATGCTTTGAGTAGGAAACCTCGGGTAATCATGGCATCGATTATGGTGCGAGAGTGGCGTATGTTAGAAGCTGCATCTGAGTTTGACCTTATGCCCACAGGAACAGGACAGGGAATCGTTCTCGGTAGTATCACCTTACGGCCCACCTTGATCTCCAGGATCATTAAGGGTCAGACACTTGATGAAACCGTGCTCCCATCCTCTCCTCCGGCCACCTCTCGAGCTTGGCCTCGACCTTGCGCAGCTGCCAGAGGCAGCCTTACGCTGCGACACGGCAGCGGCGGCGGCACGGCCCTAACCGAAAAGGCTCGTTTTCGGTTCGATCATAATATCTCAAGCTATAGATCACCATTTCACTTGATTCTTGGCTCATTGAACTCGTCTCAACTTCCTCTACAAGCACCAAGAAGGACCGGAACTGGGTCGAACGTTTTTACATTCGTCAGAGCTCGACCCTGTACGGATCGAAAAACCAACTTTCGATCCAAATATCTCGAGCTATACATGATCGTTTCTTGTGATTCTTGGCTTGTTGAGTTCGCAAGGAAGTTCTGAACAAGTTTTCAGAAGGGATCGAGGCGTGAGGTTGCAGTTTTTACGTCGGTTTCAAGCTCGCCGGTTTCTGAAAAATTCCGGCCGCCGACTGTAATTGGTACTTTTCGATCCCTTCCCTTCATTTTTTGGTCTTGTGCTAGTTATGAAAGTTGCTCAGAATGATGAAACGAAGGGGAAAAGCTTGGCCCCGACACCATTGGTGGTGGTCGGCGGCGGCTCTATCCCTAAATCCGGCGGCCCTTTCCGGCCACCTCCGGAGGTCTAAAATTTGGTTTCTGTCCATTTTATGATTCTATGTTTCAATACAATCATTTTGACATATTATACGCATTTTTCCGGTATCATATGAATTAGTTATGAATTTTATGATTTCGATCGATTTCGATCGTTAGATTTATGATCTGTGAAATTAGGTCCGTTAGATGAACTTATAATTTTGATATGATGATCATATGACTGTCCCAGAGGCTTTGTGTGGTCATGGGCGAAGATCCGACCGTTGGATCTTCGTATATGTGCAAAACGGTAATTAGGGGAGCGATTCGTGAGAATCCGCTCGTCGGATTTCATTGTAAATTAGAATCCGGCCGTTAAATGGTAGTTCAATTATGTTTTGGAATTATTGGCTAAATTCGAATCACATTTGATTCGGTGATTGACTGATTGTATTTGAGTGGACTATTTCGGCGTTATTTATAATTGTATTGAAGACGCAGCGGGAGTATCGAGGTGAGTAAAACTCACGTGGTTCATATTACGAACCGAGCGTTTTAAATTTAATTATTTTTGATAATTGTGTGAAAAATATTTGCGGATTAAATATCTGTTTTAAAATTTCATGGACTTGAATCACCACGGTCCATAGGTAAGTAAAATGAATTTTTAATTATACAAATGAATTTCACGATTTTCCTGTGTGAACTATAGATGGTATTAGTGGTCATTCCTGAGTGGATGATTACGTATATATATATATATATATATATTTACGTGGAAAATATATATTGATGAGTGGATTGTTGAATTGATTATATTTCAATTGTGTAATTTCATAATAATATTGGGTATTTTGGTTGGGTTGATTTCAGTATGAGATATTACATATTGTGCTCGGTTATGGGTTTAGTTCAACGTAGTGACCGGTGTGGGGTAATCGGACGCTCTAATCCTGGGTGGATGATGGGATACGATTGATTGAGTATGTGGAATTATCGGACGTTCTAAATACGTATATAAGTATACATATTGATGAAATACGATAATGATAAATATGTCAGATGCCATAACCTAGGCCAGGTGACGGGCTACGATTTAGTTAGAGCTCTAGTCTGTCAAGTACCGTATTTTTTATAAATACGATGTTGAGGTGTTGTGAAGAAAGATGAGAGTTGGAGTTGTCTTAATATATTGAAATGGTATTTGATTGAGATTGTTAGTACTTCGTGGTTGTGGAAATGGTTGAGTATTGACTTGAGTAGAATTGATTATGATTAAATTAAACAACAGTCTTTTCTTTTACTCATACGAGCTTTCATAAGCTTACCAGGTTTTGTGTTATTGCAATCCCGGTACACTATTCAAATGGTGTAGCGGATATTCCTGCAGGTCAGGATAACCAGTGAGGTGACCGAGCTGCTTAGGTGTTACAGCAGTTATTGTTATTTCATTAGTTGTGAGGTGTGTATGCTCATTTAGAGCTTTACAGTTCGTTTTGGATTTGGGTTGTAATAATTAACCGAGACTAAATTCGGTTTTGATTTTGTTTCGTGTGGTGAGGTTGTTAAGAAAAGAAATTTTCAGGATGATTATTTTAGTTTGTGGTAATTTTCATGTTTCAGATTTTAAATGTTTATTCTAAAATTTGGGGCGTGACATTATGTGGCAGATTTTTACCAAAATCTACGAAAAAAATGCAAACCTTTATTCGATAAGTTACAAACCAACCTCTTTCCTTGGTCATCAGTCCATACTGCTTTAGTTAAAGAAATCAAAAGTTTTGTCAAAACTCTTCCATGTCTAAGCATTCCTTTAGCCATTTCCTTCAAAATTGTTGAAACTGATGCTTCAGAAGTAGGTTATAGTGGTGTCTTAAAACAACAAATCTCTCATACTCATCTTGAGCAAATTGTTAGATACTACTCTGGTGTCTGGACACAATCACAAAGCAATTACAGTACTATTAAAAAAGAAATTTTATCTATTGTTCTATGTATCAGTAAATTCCAGGATGATTTAAATCAAAAAATTTTGGTCAGAGTTGATTGTAAAAGTGCTAAAGATGTTTTAGAAAATGATGTTCAAAATATTGCAAGTAAACAAATCTTTGCCCGATGGCAAGCAATTTTAAGTATTTTTGATTTCGAAATTGCATTCATTAGAGGCAGTGACAACCATATTCCAGACTTTCTAACCCGAGAATTTCTACAGCATTCCAAACATGCAGACAAGATCATCCAAAGGGAGAAATCCCTCAAATCCAGTAACAAAAGATCATTTTGATATTTGTCCAAGTGCTCCTAAAAATACAGTCAAAATAGAGTCATCCACACCAGTTAAACAAGAGTCATCCTCTAGTCTTGTCCCATATGCTGGACATCCACCACTACCACTACCACCCAATAATAGATTCAATACCATTGGTAGCACCATTGGTTCTAATCGTCCCAATTACTAGTCAGCCCTAGTTAACCAATATGACCTATTCAAATCTGATTCTCAAACCAATTACAAAAAAACCTCTCCCTATTTTCAGCGAACTAGTCACAATCTTTTTTATGTTGAACCAACTATGAGTCATCTCAAAAATCTAATGTCCTTAGTTAAAGCTTATTACCCTCCTGGTTTTCACTTCCTTCCTAGTCATCCTACCAAGTCATTAAAATTTTACAGAGATATTCTCTTTGAAACCAAATCAGTCACCATTAAGCCTATTCCTGACACAAAAGATCTAACCAAAATTCTATATCATTCTCTATATATAGTCCGCATCATTTCCCTTTCACAATGGGGTGATCCTCCTTACACCTACCACAAATTAGGAGACCTATCATTTAATTATTATGATTATGAAGAAGCCTGGAATACAATCTTTCTTCACCAAATTGATGATTTCAGTCATTCCTGGTTCTTAAATTTTGATAAAGTATTCAACCGACAATTTCCAATGTGG
Source organism: Rosa persica (assembly GCA_025331145.1). NCBI lineage: Eukaryota > Viridiplantae > Streptophyta > Magnoliopsida > Rosales > Rosaceae > Rosa > Rosa persica. The sequence continues at coordinate 17,953,286 of WFKR01000004.1, forward strand.
TTCCTTGGATGGTAGAGGGATCATGGATGCCTATTTGATATCCTTCCACAAGAAATACAAAAAACAATCACTTGTTTTTCAACAGTCATGAATTTCAAAAATTATGAGTTAAATTTCCTAGTCACACTGCGTTTCATGGCTAAATACAAGCTCCATTGGATCTTCAAATGGCATTATGAACTAAATGACCATGTAGTGACAAGACATTTACTAGTCAAATGGTGGGAAAAATTCAAATTCGAGAGAATTATTTCCCAATTTAATAAAGAATTTCCAATTACTCCAGCACAACCTTCTCAGTCAAGATCTCCAGTCACTCCAATACCAACTCAACCGGCATCCACTTCTCAGTCAAAGCCACGATCCCTCAAGTTACATTCCTCTTCAAAATCCAAGGGGAAAGCGAAATCAGATACATCCTCCAAGTCAGAAGAATTGAAAGAGTTAGCCAAAAAACTCTTAGAACAAGCTGCTAATCTCAATAATAATGAAGATGAAGAAGAAGAAGAAGTCTTTCCCCGTTCCTCATCCTCATCTCGTTCTCATTCAGGCACTCCCGGTAAACCACTCAGATGGGCTGATTACTAAGATAGTCAAGACCCATATGAAGATTTCGAGTAAGCCAAGACCCCGGGTCACACTACTTTTACTGTTCACTCATGAGGCAAAAACACAGCTAATCGTGCTGCTTCTTGTTTTTGGCCTTTTCCTAGTAAAAGCATATTCTCTGCCCGCATTATCCGGGCGCTAAGGCCTATATAAGGAGCATCCCTCCTTCAGTTAACACCAACTTCATTTTTCAGAAGTTCCAAAGTTCCGTTTTTCATTTCCTCTCTAGTTTTAGCAAAGCAACTCATGTGTTGAGTAGTCTCTGCCTTAGTTAGCCCTTCCCTTCTGTAACCACCATAAATACTTTCCATGCATTTGAATTAGTAAGTTTTATATTTTGTAATTTAAATCAGTTTTATTATCAATAAATATATGCCTTAAATATATATGCTTTTATATATGCTTTAAATTTATGTTTTAAATATATGCTTATGAATAAATCTATGCTTTCAGGTGTGTGTGTGTGTGTGTGTGTGTCTGTATAGACACACACACACACACACACACACACTCTTTTTTGTCACTGATATAGCATTATAATTGGATCCATACATCCATTACTTTTAAAGAAGAAGAAGAAGAAGAAATTAACCTACCAAAAACACCATAAGGACATGTAAAATTTAAACAAATACCAGTAAATCAATCCATTAGAATCAATCAGAGTCCATACATATTTTAAACAATCCGTAGATTAAGTAAATCCATGGATTATACATACTCAAACAAAATCTTTTAAAATCTGAATTGAATACACCCCCTTAGAGTCTTCCTTTGCTCTTAAATTTATCGTCAAGGTGTGCAATGTCAAATTTAAGTGGATGCAATTAGAGATACTAATTAGTTTTCTTGAAGAAATAAGGTAAATATCTTTTAAAATCTGAATTGAATACACCCCCTTAGAGTCTTCCTTTGCTCTTAAATTTATCGTCAAGGTGTGCAATGTCAAATTTAAGTGGATGCAATTAGAGATACTAATTAGTTTTCTTGAAGAAATAAGGTAAATCCTTAAGCCCTTACCTGTAGTTTTTTTATGGGAAAAGTGAAAACTAATGGATGAACTAGAAATCCCATAATTTAATGGAGCTGGTTAATAATGTCAAAGTTTGATAGGGTCAACATCTCTTTTGGAGATTTGAAAAAGGCTTAGCTTCTTGAAGGTGCAAAATCGTTGTCAAGGCATTTTCATTCTTTTAAAAAAAAAAATTTGTCATACCTCTTTTCCATTTTCTTAATGATGGTGAATAGGTGATAACGAATCTTCACCCAAATCCCTATTTCAAGGCATCTTTTTCTCTTATTATTCAAACACAAAACATAGCCATCAAACTATACTAAAATGAGATTGGGAATCATTTACTTAAATTCGCAAAAGAAAATGAAACCATGCACCTATCCGTTTTCTCATGACAAGATTGCCAGCAAGATTATTTGATGCTTTGATTTGTCGGAATATATGAAAGCCTGTTCATCAAAATAAGCAATAGTCTACTTTTCCATCAATCTAGCTTAATTTGCTTTCTTGTGTCTTTGATTAAAAAATATCATCAAGTACTAATTAATCAACTTTCTATGACTTTATCTCACTGTGTCCTTTCAATAATCAATACTCACTAGCTAAGTGAGAAATACAATGGATATATTTTGAATCATGAATATGGTCAAGAGGGTCGTAAGTGCATGAAATTGGATTTCCTTTAGTAATTCTGCAATATAAACTGAATTTAATATGCTAATTTGGAGTTAAGAAACAATAAGTCAAAGAACAACTTGAAGAGATAAGATATAGAGCAACTTTAATATGCTAATTAATATTTGTTTTGACAAGAAATGTCTCGAAGAAACTGGGCCAATATCTGTAGTCCAAGCTATATATTTTCGACAAGTTCGGAGTATATTATTTTGAGGCTAAATAAGCCTACTTGGAGATCAAACAATTTTGAGGCAAATTTTGATATTTATTGACTTACTATTAATTATCAAATATTTGATAATTAAAGATAGTTGGTTTGCTTACAAAGATTGTACAAGAGGGCAAGGTTTTGACGTGCAAGCTGCAATTATTGGAAATCATTGGTCAGCATTGACGGAATAAGGATGTGGCACTACTAGAAATTTCCCCATTCCACACTGATATGAATTAGTCCCCTTTGTCTTAATACACACTTATAAGTTAGCCACTATGCAGCCACTAATGAGGAATCAGTCCCCTCTATTGCAGGTGCTATTGGGACATTACACACCAATAAATTAACAGTGTCATACCTTCAACCAAAGCAAAAATTGCATCTCAATCAGTGTCCAATTCCCACAAAAGTTACCGGACTTTCTTGAGTCACAATACCAGGCACATCCGACCAATTGACTCCTGCTCCGAAGCCTCTGACCTTATTCCTCTTTTCAGGTCCAAGAACCTCAAAGTACACCTTATTACGAACTATATCAGTGCTCTCTTCCTTTTTGTCTTCATACTCCTTCAGTTTTTCCTTAAAATCATCCTACATTGACAAACCATATGCATTCCACATGTTCCCAACAGATTGGTGTATATAGAAATATTTAATGGACACTTGTTTTATAAATAATATACTCACAATGATTTGGCCAGACTTGGTATCAATTGGTTCTCCATCTTGTCGCGTATGGGTCAGAGTGAAAAAGCTAAGCCGGTCAAGTTCTTGATCATATACTTGCTCCTTCAATTTTAATAGTGTAGCTCGGGGTTAGAGAAGGATATACAAATCATTTATAGTGAACGCCATTACTTGTTATACAATAATACAAACTTCATGTCTCACACTATGTAATATATAGTTGCAAATGAACGGCATTGAAAAAAAAAAACCCCAATATGGAAAAACAGATTCTAAGAACTAATCAGATGAATATCCATAACATTGAACTGTCATATTTGTATGTTAATTAATCCTTAATCCATGTTTTCGATCAAGTTACCAACCAAAGAACAATTACATTCACTGAGAAATGGTTTGTTACTTGATAAGAGTATATCTATGAAATGGCTTGTTCTTTAAAAACACAAGGAAAATCATGAATTTTTGCCCTGTTAAATTGATTGACAACCAACAATTGAGTATTTTTGCTAACATCATAACCAAGAATTATGCAATTGATTATGGTCAGGATAGAGATACTTTCCTATACACTCATCTTAAAACTTAGTTCATCAAGTGATTCAAATTTCCCTTTATTTCATAATCCTGCTAATACTTCAGCAGTAGCTCGTAGAACCAATTAAACCAGCATCCATCAATTTAGTGGAAAGTAGCTGCTAGTATCATTATTTATATGTGCAGAACCTTTTATCATGCAACCTTTTAGCTAAGCTAATACTGATCAATTTCAAACACAAGCAAAGTAGTAAAACATAGATGAAAGCAACTTATAGAACAAACCCACCAGCGTGCCCAATTGATACGCTAAAATAGCCTCACAATTTAAACCCCTGCATCAGATAGTAGTATAGAATAAGTAGGGTATCGTTCTAAGCTGTAGATTGAGGATACACCTGTCATTGTAAAACAAGTAAAGAATTATTATTTACAAAGTATAATATTTACAAGTAACGAAAAGGGGGGTTTTAACAATTTGGGTTCCGCAAATTAAAATAAAAGAAAGAAAATATAAAAACACAAGTATAAGAATGAAACGAAAGAAACAAAGATCAAAACCACTTCCATATGATTAAACTCAATTTAAATCCTATAATTGATCATCTAAATCATGAGAGAGAAGTTGATCATGTGAAACATTCAAAGCAAATGATTTCCCATATTTTACTTTCCTTTACTAATTAATCTAAATGAAAGCACCTAAATCAATCCTATTAAACATGCAATCAAAGTCTAGAAAGCTAGCTAATCAACATATGTTCAACGCAAGAAGCATAGAGAAAGGTTATCAACTTAAGTGCACAACCTAGTATGAATAAGTTCATCTATTTGCAATCCTCTTCAATTGAATTCGACCTTTATCCAAAGCCTTTACTACTTTTGATTTAAGTTCACAAAACTATTAGGTGAATCGTTAACTTAAATCTAGCACCAATTATATGTAAACCCTAGATGTTTCGAACCATATAAGATAAACATACAAAAGATATCAATCAAGCAAATTCAATCGAACAAACTCACATAAGCAACTTAGAATCACAATTATGGAATTTGAAAACTTTATTCAATCATAGAAATTGGGCTTAAACTTTGCCCCAAACGTTATTGTTAACTAGAACAAATTCATACGAATTCAAACAAGAAATAATCAAAAGTTATTACAAGGAAAAGAAATGAATTACACCATGAGTGGAGATGGAGATAGAGAGCTTGAACGTTGAACTTGAATCTTGAAAGCAAGTCTTCAAATCTTCACAGCTTCAAGGGTGGATGATGGAGGCTTGGTCTTCACGGCTCCTTCTTCTTCTTCCTCTCCTTGCTTGAAAACGCAGACCTTGAACTAGAGAATGGAGAGAGAGGGAGAGCTTTTGACGTTATGGAGAATTTCTGAATGAGAATGTGTGTCAAACGTCTAGCATAGGGGGGTTTATATAGGGGGACGGCCAAGCTTCATGATCCTTCTTTTAATTTCCCAAGGAATTAATCTGATAATGCCACATAGCTTCGACCAATCACGTAGCGCCACGTCAGCTCTGTTGTGTCGTCCAACCAATCAAAAAGCTCCAAAATCAATCCCTAATATATTGTTGCCAAATTTTCAATGATTTAATCTGATTTTATTCACAATTTTCGGCCAAATATCTAGGCATGAACCTAGACAATGTATCTGGACACATTTTGGACATTTTCTCCCTTCAATCTCATCCTTGATTATCTCTAACGTCCTCTCCTTGATTGTCTCTTGATTTTCATGGGAAAATGCAGATTTTATTCTTTAATTTCGGTCAACATATCTTGAGGAATTTGAGGAACGAATTTGGACTTGTTTTGAGCCTTTTCTTGTTGCACAATCCCTTGAAACTCTCCTATGATTATTTCCAAAATTTTCCTTGATTTCCTCTTGATTTTTCACTTTATCTTCATGATTTCCCACCATAAAATCAGATTTAATTCCCAAAAATATCTTCCTTACGTCCAACAACCCAAAATTAATTGTGCTTTCACCATTTTGCCGAAATCCACATTAACCTAGAAGGTTCTTGGGCCTCCATGTGTCCACTTCAAGCCATATAGTTTCCTAGTGCCTCCAAGACTCTTCTCTCAACATCATTTTTCTTCATTAATTCGACCATACTTCCTGGTTGGCTTAGGAGTCTTACTTTGTTAAAGTTTCATTTTCTGAATAGGGTTTCCTGATTGAAACAGGAAAACTTCTTTTCTTCATTTCAGCTCATTTATGCAGCCCTTTGTGTCTAGTCTTAGCTCCCTTGAACGTTCTCTAACTCATTTTTCCTCTTTTGAGCTCATTTCAGCTTGTTTATCCCAAGGACCTGAAAATAGAAACTATTACTAAAAATAGAAACTTCCTAAAAATGGAAAATAAAAACTTTTTACAAATAATAAATGGAAACTTTCTAAAAATAGGAAATAGAAACTTTCCTAAACCAAAATGATTTATTTAAGGAAATAACTAAGTATATATGAGGAAATAACACTTAAAACGTCGCATTAAAATGCTCTTATCACCGATGCCCAAAACCAAAAGAGTAAAGTATTGAAGAATCAAATAACTTGTTGCACAATACTCACAAATTCAAATCTGACTTGAAGAAAGCTCTTTGTTCCACAAGTGTGACCCACTTGACACTCTCGCCAGTTCCTTTTAGCTTTGACTGAACGTTCCTATGTCATGAATGTCAATAACAAATTACCATTAATTAGTTCATTGGTTTGTTAGAGTAATAAGTTGTAAACAGTTTTACTTTTACAAGGAACATCATCTGTAACATTTTATACTCATGTATTGTAGTTTTGATTACCTGATTGTATGGGAGGTCCCAAAATCGCACTAGCAATTTCCATTGATGCACATTCACACGCATATCTCCACAAGAAAACCTTTGTTCAGTCCCAATAAATGGAGCATACCATTTCTTGTTCGGTTCACCCTTATAATGCTTTCACCCATCATTCAACTTCATCTCAACTACACGCCTAATCTTAAGCTCCTTCGACAGTACGACAGTGTACTCCAATCCATAGTCCCCTAGCACAATATTGTCAGATTAAATAGCAGCTCCTAAATTTGTATGTGTTAACCTAACTAATATATGACAATGGAAATACTCTAATAGGTTCTGAAATTTTACCCTTAGCCGTATCCAAGCATTATCTATGTCGCCACTAGCATAGATTGATGGGGAACAAGGAAGATTCCTTTGCCATCATTCCCAAGAAATGGGAAAACCTTGCCACAGTAGCTGCTGGTTCCACTGGTTGACCATTCTTGTTTAATATCATCTTCTCTAGTACTCCATTCCTTGCCCACCTTGCTTGATTATGTCCTCTTGACTCCACTGGTTTGCGCATCCTAGGCATATTGATAGGAAGAGCAGCTATTGATTCCACAACACTTGGAACAAAATCATGCTCAGTGCAGTCCTCAACATGTTTTTCATTCAGATCGAGATCCATTGGTCCCCGGTAATTGAACAATGGCGCAAGCTCTGGTTGAGTTTCACAGTCTGCGCCTAGTGACGTAAGTAGGTGATCTTCAGTCCCATCCAAGCAGGGAGCACTCATCTACCACAGAAAATTACAGAAATTCAATGTTCATCACAAATAAGTTAACCAATTTGTGTCTAAATCAGTCAACCCTACAACTAAACAACTAGCAACAAAGAATAGAAGCTAAATGAAATAAAACAAGAACAAGTACAACTGAAGAACAAATTCAGTTCAATTTTTTTTTAGTTTAACTGATTTAGTCTCCTTGGGTCCATAAGAAGGATGATAAGGAAGAGTAATAGTTCCAGAACAACAGAATTTGATCAACACATCAAATTAACTAATTGTTTTTATCTTTTTCTGTTTAATATTTATTTTGAACATGAATTTTCATTCAAGACTGCTAAAACATCTTAGGCATATATAGCAGTAACAGAACAAAAAGAAAGAATACAACAATATTGCAAACTCTAAACTAGATTCGTACCGAAAAAAAAAGTCATAACAAAAAAACAATGACTTTCGATACTTAACCATAGCCCTATCATAGCTTTACTGATTCTATATTCAAATTGTGGACTTCAGAACACCTACCCTCCCGAAGTGGCCAGCCATTCTGTTTCCACTCAGCATCTTCGAAAACATACCTACATTAGTCATAAATAAAGACTTTATAAGATGGAGAGAGATTGATGTTGCTCATGATAGAGGAGATTATCAAAGGATTTGGACCCTCACCTTTGTATTGTCTCTATCTCCCTCAGTATCAGTCGTTTGTGGACTCTTCAATGAAGGTTTTGTATATATATACACTACTAGGATCTTAATGTTTTATTGGTAAGTTAAAATAATAAAATATCAATTTAACTTTTGAAACAACACATAATTAGGGCGACTTTCCCTCCTATTAGGTAAGAGTCGTGGTTTTTCAAGCTAATCTTGGAATTCAAAATTTATGGCTAGATTTTCTTGAAAAAAGGTTTTATAAGAGATTAGGCTGAGTTTCGATTTCCAGATTGTTAATACCTCCTACTACATAGTAATCAATGAATATTAGGAGTTAATTTAGAGTAATCAATGGTGCTAATGTTGCCACCCATTATTCCCTCCCATTAATTCTAATTGGGGCCATAATTCCCTCCCACTAATGGAGTACGTTTGCTTGACATAAGCGTTTAAGACAACTCTCTTTGGCTATAGGACATTTTTCTTCTTCGTTTTAAAATTTTTCCTATATTAACGAGTCAAACATTAAGTTGAAGACTTGTTTTTTGCCTAGAAGTCTCGCAATATATGTTGTTTTAGTATCAGTAAACGAGTATATATCAAAAAGGAAATATGAGTTTGTTTGAGGTCTTTCCTCGAAAAGAATAGGTAGCTGCTCTACCCTTCGATCCATGTCGTGGTGACTAGCTTAACCCGACTCAATATAGATCGAATTGTTTAACATTTCAAACACAACAAGTGTTATATGTACATAAACTTCAAAACCATGAATTTGAGGAACACTTTAGCATACATATAACATAATTCCCACATATGTACAACATTATATGAATGTTGTTACAAACAAGCTCTGGTTGATTATAATCTACTACAATAGTTTAGATGTCAGTTACAATTTCGCTAATCGGGTAAACAAAATTTCATTCTGAAACCCAATGCATATCATACATCAGACCTAATAGGCACCTCATCAATGTCACCCGTTGCATGCTCAATGTCTTGTTCATTACAGGGGTCATATTCATTAGTAGTCGACATATCGAAGAGATCCCTAGGTTTAGTCTTAACTGCAACATGCTATGGCGGATCCTCTGGGTCTTCAACATAGAACACTTGCAAAGCTTGGGATGCAAATATGAATGGTTCACAATCAATAGGTATGCACATGTCAAATCTGACCAGTGTAAAACCATAGGAATCCCTCCGCAATCCTCGACCAATGAATCAACCCAATCACATTTGAAAAGTACAACCTTACGGTCTGGATTGTAGTGGAGCTCATATACATCCACCAATGCCCCATAAAAGTCAACTATACCATCCCTGGGATTTTGGTCGTTTGTTGTAGCATAACTTGTCTGTTCAGCTTGTATGAAAACATCCCAATTTTGAGTTTTACCAGAAGGGTTAGTACCTCTAGGTCTGAACTAGAAACCATTACTTACATATTTCTTGTACCTGTAGCAAGTTTTGCTTAGTCCGTTTGCCAATGCAACAAGGTCTTCGGTTGCATTGGGATAACCTTGAAGCTTCAATCCATTTACCTATGTAAATTACAATTATCCATCAGTTCCAATGTCATCCATGAATATACCTTTTTGAAGTATAGGAACCATTTTTAGAAGGACAGTAGGCTAAGAATTTCTTCTATAAGTTTAACCTTTAATTTTTTTTTTAATAATGGATGCTAGAGCTAACGCATCTGTTGTTGCCAACATTCTTGCTGCTATTCCAAGTGTAAGTATCCTTGGCTCCATTTATTTTATATACATACACAAGTATGTGAATCTAGATGTACAAAAAGGGAAGCTATGATACTCAAAAATAAAAAACTAATTAAGATTATGCTTTATATGCAGTTTGCTAGTGTGAGCTTGCGGCCATATGCAAAAGCAAATCCGCGTATATGTACTCTATTATCAACCTTTAATATATATAATGCAAATTTCTTCCAAATAAAAAACTTAAATGTGTAGCATACCACTCTGGGAAGTCAGCAAGAGCTTTTTTTCCAACTTGCGTCATACTGACCTTTCGCCCTCTGTTCTTTTGTGCAGTAGCTACATATTTCTTGGCATAGTGCATGAAATTAGATTTATGTCATGAACTATGGAGATAATGAATTGCATGGTATTTCAAACATCCCTATACAAGGATAGTGAACATAACATTCCAAGGACTAAAACATGGTTCATATCAGAAATCTATGGGAGTAATGATTTTCAAATTGGTAAAAACTCGGTATAAAAGTTTGGTATGTAAATCTTGAATCAGTGTATTTTCCCAAGACTTGACTCGTATAGGAACCACACACTAAACTACACACATTTAAATCTTGAAATTGAACATAAGAACAACTGATTTTTCATATATAAAAGAGTTAAACACTTGCAGCAACATGTTAGAATTTATTTACTTTGACCTTGTAAAACTATTACTAAATAGCATGTTTCTTTTATATCTTTGTATTTTGTAAAAGAGCAAGTTAAATCCAATTCATCAAATAAACGTCCAACTGGTCTATTGCGATAACACACCTAACAAACAACATAAAGTGCTGGGATCCTCACTGACATACTAATACATTTGAATTTAGTGAATGATACTTGAATAATCTGATATATTACAGGTTACAAGATAAAACAGCAGAATGGAAATGTTCACTGATGCTGGCTGATCATGACTGATTATTATTATTCATCTGCTTTTAGTGAATGATACTTATAGTGAAATTACTCCCACATTTTAATACATACCTTTGCTCCAACTTGGAAGCTAGAGTGTTGGTCAACACATATGATCTAGCAAGTTCCCACTCCTTATTGTCAAGTTGATACAATTCTGCAGCACCAAGTGACCGTCCACCTCCTTTAAAACAATCAAGGCCACCTTCCACTTCCCGATATACTCCATCGGCGTTGCGCTTGGGCCGATTCAGACGAGTGTCCATGTCTCCTAGGTACATCGAACAAAATGATAGACACTCATCTTGATGTACTCTTCAGGGATGCTACCCTCTGGTCAATTACGGTTTCAAACATAGTCTTTTAGTGTATGCAAGTACCTATTACCATAAATAACAATTACAAGTAATTAAGCAGACCTCTTTAATATAGAGATATATTATCAAACATCACAAGTGACGCCATTTTTGTTAATTTTTTTAAGTACAAATAACTAACCTCTCAATTGGAAACATCCATCTCATATGGACTGGACCTGCAAGGGCAGCTTCCTCTACTAAGTGAATCATTACATGAACCATGACATCAAACATTGCTGGTGGAAACATCCTCTCCATTTGGCATAATATGAGAGTAATCTTGGTTGTGAGTTTATGAAATGATTCCTCTGTACCTTTTTTGCTGTACAAGTGTCTAAAAAAGCGACTTAACTCCAACATTAGTTTTGTTGCAGCAGGACACAAGGCATTTCTAACTGCTAATGGGAGCAGTTATTGCATGATAATATGGCAGTCGTGGCTTTTTAGTCCATGAATTGTTCTTTCTTTGACATGCATATTACGTGCAATATTAGAGGCTAAACCATCAGGTAACACCGCTACTGCTAATACTTTACAAAATAGCTCTTTCTCTCGAATCAACATTGAATATGCAGCCATAGGCAATTTACCACTGTCTTGTGTAAGCCACAAATTCTCCTCAATCCCTATACCTTCCAAATCTAAGCGAGCATTCAACGAATCTTCAGTTTTACCCAGAATCCCCAATAACGTTCCCGCCACACTGTCAAACACGTTTTTTTGAACATGCATGACATCTATATTATGTCTGATTAGAAGATGCTCCCAATATGGCAATTTGAAAAAGATGTTAGACTTCTTCCAAGGACCGTCAAAGGCTGGAAGTGGGGCACGGGGTCTTTTCTCACCAACTCTGGGTGTGCGTGGTTTACGATACTGGAAATGTAAGGTGCTCAAACATCTAAGACACTGTTGGCCTGTCATAGGGACTGGAGGTGCGCGGAATTCAGTGGATAGATTGAATGATAGTTTCTGTTGTCTGAAGAAATGATCCATGGGTAGGAATCGACGATGACTAGGATACCAGTGTTTTTTACCAAGACTAAGCCACTATGAATCTGTATTATAGTTACAAAACAGGACAAGTGTGCTTCCCCTTAGTACTCCAACCTGACAAGTTTACATATGCTGGAAAGTCATTGATAGTCCAAATTACAGCCGCACGCATCGTGAAGGTCTCTTGACTAAAAGCATCATATGTTTCTATATCATTATCCCACAATTCCCTAAGCTCGTCTATTAATGGCTCTAAGAAGACATCAATGTCATTACTAAGACCTTGAGGCCCTGGGATTAGTAACGACATAAAAATGAATTGTTGTTTCATGTATAACCATAGAGGCAAATTATATACTGTGAGCAATACTGGCCATGTGGAATGTATGTACTCATATGTCCAAATGGATTAAATCCATCATTAGCTAACCCATGTCTTACATTCCTCATTTCTCCACCAAAAGTTGGAAATTTTTTATCCAAGTGTTTCCATGCTCTTGAATCTACAGGATGGCGCAAGTGGCTGTCATTTGAGCAAGATGTAGCATGCCAACGCATATGTTCTGCCGTATGACGAGACATATACAACCTTTTCAATCTAGAAGCCAATAAGAAATATCTTAACACCTTCCGAGCTATTTGTCTTTTTTTGATTCCATCATCACTTTGATGTCGAGGGTCACCGCAAACAGGGCAAGTGTGAAGTCCACTGTACTGCTTCCTGTACAGAATGTAGTCGTTAGGACATGCGTCAATCTTTTCATATGTCAACCCAAACTTGTTGACCAGCTTCTTGGCATGATAAATATTTTTTGGCAATGTCTCCGGTAAAATAGATTTAATTAACCGAAGCAATGAATTGAGACCCACGTCATTGAACCCATACAAGCACTTGTGTTGAAATATCTTAACAAGAAACTCTATTTTCTTCATCTTCTGGCAGCTAGGATATATCTCTTTATTTGCCTCTTCCAATAGCTCATAAAAGCGGCATACATCATCTGGGGGCAGTGGAGGTGGAGCATTGACATTAGCAGGGTCCTCATTGCTGTGACGTACTCCAGGATAAAGATCATCTAAAAGGGATTGAATTTCCCCATCTGTGTTGAAGGGGACAGTTGTTGCTTCATGCAAACCTTGGCCTCCTATAACCCATGCCTCAAATGTTTCACCATGCCACACCCAAGGCTCTTTCATATATGAGTCTAACATCCCATCCTCGAATATGTGTTCCTCGACCACCTCCATCTTTTGCCAGAGTTGGTTGATACACTCAATACACGGACATTTTATCATACCATCAAATGATGCCACTTGTAATGCGTGATTGAGAAATCCTGAAAGGCTAGTGTTAAATTCGGGATTGAGGGGATGCAACCTCACCCAGCTTTTATCCATTTTGCGCAGACTGCAATCACCTTGCCAAACAAGTCACAAGACACATAGTGGCAAAAATTATTAAGCACCCTAACGACTAGCTAATCCCTACAAATGTGCAAATTTAGTTGCAAAAAGTTTGACGTTGTGATAAAAGTTATCAATATTGTAAAATGTCTTCTTCAATAAATTAAAGTAATGCATATATCTAGATTATATATACTGATGAGAATGAATGAACTTCACAAAATCAACTCCAATTCATGTTATATGTTTTCAATTAAGATTGATTGCTCTACGAAATGAGTGCTAAATGGATAGGTCATAGAAGTGTACCTTTCGTAGATTACGGGAGAAAACTTGTAGTAAACTACATGCCGAGAGAATCAGTTTCTTTCTCGATCACAAACAACTGAGGCTTATCCAAGGTATTAAGGGAAAAAGGGTTTCTTCCTCTCTTTCGATATGTAAACAAAAATTCCCAATGGTTATTTTTTTTTGCCCTTTTTGTAAAGGGTCGGTGCGGCTAAGGGTGTGTTTCTTCTATTGCAGAAAGGTCTTGAATGATGGATGGAAGGAGTGAAGGCGTAGATAGAGAGTGTGATATTTGTTTCTTTTTAAATTTTTGGTTTACCTACATAATTGATATATTATATTAAGAATCTGCAAAAAGGGTTTTGATAGAAGTCAACATAAAATAAAATAAAATCCACGGTTGTGATTTAATTTCAGACTTCAGTGGTGTTTTTAATGGAGAGTGCATTGAGATAGCTAATCGTAAGGAAGACTTATCTACTTCACCATTGAAGATCAAGGAAGTCTATCTACTTCACCGTTGAGCATACGATAGCTAACCATGGCCAGCAAATGCAAAGGCGGATGGTGTCGTTGAACGGCACATAAACAACCCATCGCAAGTCGAACCCATCGCTCCGCTCGAATTTTGGTTTGCAATATATAAAGTATGAAAAACCCATTGAAGTATACACTTTTCAGTCAGGTACGCAACCAAGATCCAGTTTAGGAATCGTGCTACTCTATAAGGTTTCGGTATTTATTTCTTTTTTCCAAGAGTTCTTATTCTGTGGTACCTATTTCAGATGAAAGACAAATTAGCCATACTAGAACCTTCGGAGAAGACATGGTAAACATTCCCGGATTCGTGACTTTTCATTCGCCGCCATTGAAGAACTTTTGGAGCAAAGACCTATAGTATTGAGGCTCTTTCTTATCGCATTGAGGTGTCTACTTTATCCAATTATCTAGATCATGTGATTGAATTCTATAACTTTTGTCCAATCGATACATTTAATTGCTCACTATTCTAGCTTGTACGTTAGAGAACTCAACAAAATCCATTACTCTATATTATGGACATTCTACATTTGATCATGATGAGCAAATACTTTGACAGCTAACTACCCCAGTCTCATAGTGGTTGATTGGTGGAACACTATAATAGCAGCAATGTCAAATTGCATATTAAGCATAATGGTATTAGAGTAGAATAGTGATAATAAGGTAGGCACAATACAGATCTTATCTAGTTTTGGATGCACATGTACTATTATATAGTAAGGTTAGGCTACTCATTGGGAATGTTATTTGGGGATTGACTTTGATATCATAGAATTTTGGTGACCCTTGTGAGGGACATGACTCTTCTTTCTCTGTATCTTCGTGATGTTTATCATGCATTATTTCTTCAATTCTATCCCTTGACTTGGTTATATATATTGCCAGTGTTAAATATTCTACCTAGCTTCTTACCTTTACTAAAGGAAACATTAGATTACTAGATTACTATATATCCTGCAAATCCCACTTTAGATTGTGGTACATAGATTGGATGAGAACGTAAAAGTTGGCTCCTATATCCAACAAAGTTTCATATGGGCTATTAAATCATGTAAAGTTGCTTTTACTTTATCTCGTTTTTCTACTCTAGTTTTGGTTTTGAATTACATGCTCAGCTTTGTCAACTTGAATCATATAAGGCTATAAGCAAACACTAATTTTCAGTTTTTTTTTTCATCTCCATGTTTTGTAGTCATTTGAAGAACATTACTCTATATCCTGTTAGTCTAACATAAGCTAAACTCATTATTTATTGCTTTGATTTTCAAGGATTAGTGGTTATATCAGGGGTTGTAGCCAACCCTACACCTTGACTGGACTCCATTCCAATATGCTATATGTTATATTTTGCTCAGTCAATTTGATCAGTTGCTTAATTCGCATTGTTATCTAACTTATGGTATTCTATGATGATTCCAACATGAACTACATGAACTAGGACATGCAATTTCTGCTAGGCCTTACTACTGCAACAAGGTTTGTGACAAATGTTGGGAGTTTTCAACTCTTCTTTTGCAAAAATGTAATAGAAGGTTGTTGCTGATAATGCGATTTGGTTTATGCAGTGTTCAAGTGAGTAATGAGCTATGTGGTGGTCCTCCAAAGGTGGCCAAATGGGTGTTTTAGTGAACGGGACTAGCATCCTGATTAGCATAGTGTTCAGTGCTATTATGCTGATATTCGAAGTTGGATTGAGTAAGCTATTTACAAGTGACCACCAGGTTATTAATGCAGTGGAGATGACCCCCTTACTAGCCATATCTATTTTCTTGAATGGTATTCAATCTATACTCTCAGGTATTGACAGTACATGCTAGACACAGTAGAAAAATCTCATGTTTGACTATTTTATCAAAATCTAAGTATGTATGGGTCATTCCGAGTTAATAGGATTATGAAGGAATATTAGAAGCATATTTCCAGGTCAAACTCCATAGTTTCTTATAGCAATACATAAGTTAGAAGTACATAGCTGATAACATACGGAAACATGCACACAAACATAGATAACAGGAGTACAGCCATACATAACAAGAATAGAAATTTGAAAATGAGATTCTAAATCAGTAATCGTGCATCTTTAAAACCTTTAGTTACCTACAAATTCTGGACTTTGTGTGTCAGGCATATCTAGATAGCCTTCACCAGTAGTAGGATTTGTGAAAAGTATTTTGGGTGCTTTTCTTTCAGTACAAATGACTGAATCGCCCAATAGAGATGTTGGGGTCATGGGTTTTTTGCTCACACCATCTCTTTTTGGCAAGCTAGAAAAACAATCATTACCAGCTAGGGCACCATTCTTGTTAAGGGTGCTATAGAGTCTGTGGTTGACAAAACTTTCTTGACCTCCATTCAATGTGGCAGTACTTCGACGATGAAGTTGTGGAAATGGAGACACTTCAAAACCTATATGGTCATATAGAGAGTTAATAGGGGATCTAGGACATAACTAATTTGCTTTAGGTAGCAATATAGCAAGCATTGGTTTGGGATCCATAAGCTTAGGTAGCATAGGAGTGGAGCTAAAAGATGAAACAGACATTTCAAGTGAGGGGAAAGGGTTGTGATCAATGTCTTCCTCTTGATCAGAGAAAAACTAGCTTTCGTTTCACAGGTGGAGGGATTGACATGGCTGGAGAAGGAAGAATGACAGTAAGCAAAGAGGGAGGTAAGTTTGATGGATGTAAATGGGATTGCCTTCAGCTATATATTGGGAAGGTCTGGTAAGGCAAAAGAACTGGTAAAGTTAATTGTTGCACCAATTAAATCAGTCAATAGTTCAGTACTATAATTTTTGAAATAAAGGGCACTAATTAAGGTGTTTGTTTGCTAGTTACACATCATATCAGGGTAGATAAGAAGTAAGGTTTGATTATGGATATGGTTGGCCTTTAGTTGATGCTAATAAATGAGGGGGATAAGTGTACTTCCCATTAGTTTTTTTTTTTTTTCCTTTTCTTCTTCTATCATTGTTCTGTCTTCTTGTACAAATATGTTATATATCTCATGTCAGATTTTGTACTCTTGTTCAGTCATGAATCAATTATGTTCCTTGTGCCTTTAGTTCATAATGGCTAGCCTAAGAACATTGTCTCAAGTTCTACATGTGGTGCCTATGCAAACTGACATTTTTGTTTTTTTTTTTTTTCAGATTCTCTCATGTTCACAATGGTACCCTATTCTGCTAAGTGATCCCAATCTTGGTTTTCTTTTCTTAAAAATGATGCTGGAACTTGGAAGAACCAAGTTTCTCAAGAAGAATAAGGTACAAGCCACTCTTGCCATTCATTCACACTTCCATCATTTACTTTTGCAAAGAATTTGTGTTCTGAACATGGTATCTGAAATATTTACAATTTCATAATCTTGCCATCTTATCTTCATTGTCAATACAGTTGGTTATACTTTTTCTCAGTGGGTGCAAATTGCAACTTCCGAGCCATGATCTCCAACTATAGGACAATCTTTGTTTCAAAATCACCAGTGATGCCACGTTGAAGTTCTGCTCTTGTGTTTAAGATAGGACAACACTGTTTATGGTGTTCTTAGTTAATTTCATGAAATTCTATTTTTAGCAGAAATGCAATTGTAGTTTGTTTTTAAGAAATATTGTAAGTAACCTTAATTGAGTGCTTCCCAGCTGCATATATGTTGCCAAAGCTTCTAGAAGACCCTTATAGAAACGTTCATGTATAATACTATATTATATTACATTCATAATTAGAATTGGTGGCTATGCAATAGTGTGAAAAATTGCCAAAGACCAACTTTTTCATTCTGTCAGTATTGAATCACATAAACAATGCTTTATAGTATTCTTACTATTCCTTGTTGACACCATTATCAGTGACTTATGGATTAAACAATTAATTGCTTGTATGTATTGTATACATTAGACACTGATGATCAGTGACAGAAAAAAAAACCACTGATTTTTTATATCAGTGTGAAACTATTGATTTTTGACACTGAAGATTTTTAGTGGCAAAAACAGAGGTGCTAATGGGGAAATTTCTTGTAGTGCGGGCTATATATACAAGTTAATTATCAAGGTTCCCCATATATTGCAATTAAGAGCAAGTGCACCTGTAGTCAAGAAAAGGCAAAGTCGAGAAGTCAAGAATTCGACCAGTCAAGTTACTATTCACTGCCGCTGGACATGGGTTTACACCCGTTGTTTTTCTTGCCCGGTCAATACTGTTCACATTTACTGTTTATATTCACTGTTAATATTCACTGTTAAAAAAACATTAAAAACTAAAATATATTTAATGATAATAATGAATATTTATGGATAATTAATGTCATAATTATGTAATTTACTTTTTTCAAAAATATTTTTCGGTGGACAAATTATGAGCTACCGACAGTTTATCTTGAAATGAGTGAAAACACAACGGACAAATTATGAGCCACCGACAATTTATCTTGAAATGAGTGAAGGCAACGGACAAATTTCCTTGAAATGAGTGAAGGCACAACCAACAATTTGGCAACGGACCAGATCATTTACATACTATTCAATCTAACGGTTATTGTTGATGTAATCTTATCTACAATTTTGGATCAGATTATGTCGAACCAGGAGTGGACACGTGTCCTCGAAGTATGATCACGTTTTATGTGAAAATTATAAATAAATTGAGCAAGAGGCAGCACACCATTCCTCATAAGCTGACATTCACAAATCTCATTCGTTTTCATATTCTCCAAATCCAACACATTTCCTCTCCTTCCCTCACTTCAATGAAGAGATTGTTGGCTAAGTATCGAAAATCTCGAGATGAAGATCTTGAAGAGTTGTGTACGACTAATGCTCTTGTGGTAGCAGCAGTCGCTGAAGCTGAAGCTTCCTCCGGATCACGACGACGGGGTTCTCAACCGGGGCGTGCACCGAATGAGGAGCGATTTAGGGAATCAAGAGGGAAAAACATGATGAAAGATTACTTTGTGGAGCGTCCAGTTTTCAGTGAAGAGGTATTCCGGACAAGGTACAGGATGAGTCACAATGTGTTCAACCGCATCTCCAGTGACCTTTGTCGCTCTGACCCGTACTTTGTCCAGAAATCAGATGCTGCAGGCAAAGTCGGACTACTTCCCCAGCAGAAGCTGACATGTTCCTTAAGAATGCTTGCTTATGGTGCCGGGGTAGAACAATGTACTGAGTATTGTCGGATGGCGAAAACTACCTCCATTGTGGCACTGAAACGATTTACAAGAGGAATCGTTTCTCTGTACTCGGCAGAATACCTCCGCGCTCCTAATCCGGCCGACCTCAGAAGACTTCTCGCCAAAGCTGAGAGAAGAGGCTTTCCTGGGATGATTGGAAGCATCGACTGAAGGAATTGTGTCCTAAAACAATCATTTTGATGTAATTATTATTGTAATTATTATTAATCAAAAAAAAGGGCAAGTTTATTGTTCATTGTTTATATTTAATATTTGATTGAACAAGGTCCAAGGAATATGAGTTAAAGAGAAAGTAATCTAAAGAATTAGATGTGTGAGACCTTTACTCTGTCACACTCTTATCCTAAAAGGTTCCTAGTCATAGGATTATCACCTCGACATTGATAATCCGGAAAGACTAGCATATACTATGTATGCTCAATATGGAGGATGATATGTCTCTTGTCATTTGTGTAGAGACACTAATACAAGTATGTGGGTGATCTTAACATAAAGAGTACACTGAACGCGATCATTAGAGTTCTTGTATGGAGTCTTACTTACATGTCAAACTTGAACTCTAAATTGCAATAATACAAATTAGTCCTTTGACCTGAGACACCATAGTTGTCTTATGAGTGAATGGATTATCGCTTGATGATGCAATAATATTATGTCCTGTAATGGATATAATAGATGCATTTATTGGTATAATCAATTCGGTCATGGAGACATGTGAGTGTACAATAAGGAATCTCTATCCTTAAGTAAATAAGGTGTATGTTCAAAGATGTGATTCAATGAGTCTTTGGCCAAAGCATTGAAAAGATTAAAAAGGAGTTTCTAATCACATTCTAAGAATCACATAAGAATGAAAATCACATTAGGGGATTGACATGTTAATTCCATACCCTGATGATGTGATTTAAAACATAGTGTTAGAGAAGGACCGTATTGTATTGTAATTCCAATTGAATAGGTTCTTTGTCATTCTATATTAACTACGGTAGTCATGATATGTTGTAAGACGTCACTCATGACTTGTGAAGTCCCCGAGGATTAATAAACATTTATAGTCCTAATAACAAGGGAGAATCAAAAATGGAGTTTTTGATTCGTAAACAAAATAGAATGGTTTCTATAAACTTCACTGCCTTGTTAATTAGAACCTAAGAGATCGCACACCATATAAGTGGATCCTTGAGATTGTATATGAAGAAGATTAAACAAGAGTTGGTTATGACCAAATAATTAATTAGATTTATTATTTGAACATAATTAGGAGTTTCGGGTAAAACCGAACCTATTGGGCCTAAACGATTGTCGGGTTTTTGGTGTGGACTTGGGCTTCACTAAATGAGATTTAATGAAAGCCCAAGACACATTTTTAGTGCCCAATAAAATGTATGGACCAGCCAATATATTGGCTTTATGAAAGTCAATATTTTTCTTTTAGTAATTGGATTTATTTCCTATTATATAAAGTGAAAGCATGGACAAAAATGAGAAGTGTGTGTCCCCACACTATTATTTTCAGATTAGAGAGAGAGAGAGAGAGAGAGTTCTCCCTTGGTCCATTACAAAAATTAAAAGGAAAGAAGAACACTTGCATAATTTCTTCTTTTCTTTCATATTTCTTCATCTCTTGATTCACTTGGTGAAGATCCTTAGAGGCCATATATTTTTGTGGCTTTACTTGCTACATCAAGGAGAAGATCACAAGCACAAAAAAGAGTACAAGAAGGAGTTCTTAATTCAAGGTGCTTCAAGGTGGAGGAAACACACACAAGGAGAGATCAAGGAGAGGAACTTTGGTGGTTCACTTGGATCGGATTAAAATCACGCTCCAAGGGTGAGTAGAACATAAACTACCTCTTTGTTCTTCATTACTATGCATGCTATGTTTATATACATATCATAATAAGCCAAGATCATGGGTTAAAGGAATGGATTTTATGTTTAGTTAGTAGTTTAATTGTTAAACTAATTCCGCACTAATTAAAAAGTTTTGAAATCCATCCATTCCTTCAATTGGTATCAGAGCCATTGGCTTAATTTTGATATGTTATAAACATGGCTAAGTATGTTGGTTGATGTGATTTTCTTAAACCTAGAGTAATATGTAATTTAGATCATAAAATTTGCTTAGTCATAAAAGTTATGAAGCATGTGATGTAAGGTAGATTTTATGATAGCAAGAAAAAGTTTCTAGAGATTACATGTAGGAAGTGATTTAAGTTTTATGAACTTTGATGCATATGAGATTGTATTAAGAGGACTATATGTTTCTTAATTAAGGTGTTAATCTTAGAAACATGTTAGATTATATATGCTTTAGGGTATGCATGATTTTTGGCTTCAAAGATGAAGTAAACAAGTGTTCAATGGAAGAACACAAAGCTGGAAATAAAATTTCCAGCTTTGGAACATGTCTAAACTAGTTATGAACTAGTTAATTTTTCATGGTGTTTGCTTTTACTTTTGATCCATAAATTCATGAATTGAAATTTACCTAATAGTTAATGATGACATAAAATCATTTCTATGTTTCCCTCACCAAATAGTTGGTAGAGTTAGTTATCTTTACTATTAGTTTCTCTAAATTACTCACCAAAAGTTGAAATGAGATAAAAGACATGTCTCCCTAAATCACTCATCAAAAGTTGATGATGCATGATTAAAGACATCATCCCCTAAATTACTCACTAAAAGTTGGTGATCCATGATGTAAGACATTATTCCCCTAAATCACTCATCAAAAGTGATGTAAGACATCATTCCCTAAACCACTCACCAAAAGTTGGTGATGCATGATGTGAGACATCATCCCCTAAATCACTCAACTAATTTACTTGCATTAAATTAAAGTAATTTAGTGGTTAACTTATTTTGATTGAGTTAATTATGCTTGTTGAATTAACCTTATTAATCTTGGTTAATTAAAGGATGATTATGGACTATGGTCTAATATAGTTGAGCATGAGATTGGCCGACTATTCATTTTGAATGAATGTGGTTATGTTAAAGTAGTTAATTCATTTGGGTTATGTAATTAATTTAAATAATTCATTTGGTTGTGTAACAAAGTAGCTTATTTAATTTATTCAAGTTTGATTAAATTTAAATGGGAGCTTGTATGCCCCTTATCCACTCTTGTAATCGAAGATGGAGGCACATGAGGATGATCCAAAGAAGAAGTTTGAAGTCATTAAGCCTTGAAAGGAGTTCAAGTGCAAAGTGTAATAGCGTAGCTTAGTTGTTTAATTTTCGTAATCGTTACGCGTAATTAAAATCAACCACCCAAACATAACCTTGATCCAACATATTGGCTCATGTTGGATCAAACAATAAGTCCATAATCATCCTATATGACCTATTATAATTGTATATTCATTGCACTTGATCAAGTAATTTTATACTTCCCATGATTCCATTTGAAAAATGTTTTTGATGAAATCATATTGTTTTTCTGAAAACAATTAGTGGGAATATTTTATTATAGATCAAGTATAATGAATATGTGATTGCATTAGGATCAAAGCAAATGCAATGTGATTGTTATTAATAAGATTATTAAATATGAGATCTTAAAATTCCCTCAAAGTGATATTAAGTTGAAAAACGAAGAAGGTATTATGAATACTTCTTTGTGGCCTTCCAGCATTGTAATCTCTTATATGTTCTTGCATGTAAATATCATTCTGAACAAAGGTATTTCTTGCTAGGAGCATTGAAAGAGGTTATTCAACATTTGATGTTGTAAGATAGGGACAAATTTTGGTCAATATTCTATTATGATGAGATTTAATTTTTGATCCCTATACTTACATGAGATGATGGGTATAGCTTAACTAAAGTAATTTATCAATATCCTATTATGGTGAGACTTACTTACTTTAGAGGCCAAAGTTATGGATATTCACATTTGATGTGATTGGATAAGAGTATCCTCTCATAGAAATTAAGTTGACCTATAGTTCTATTATGATGCGGTTGGCTTAATGAAAATGAGTCTTCCATACTCACTAAGAGTTTTAATTTATACTCTCAAATTCCTTGAGGGATTTGGAATTTGTTAAAATAGTGAGAGGGTGCCATTTGATTCTTAAGACCCGAGTCAATTGGTTTAAAATTAATCTCATTTATTTTATTTTATGTTATGTAGATTGCAATATGTCAGGACATCCTATCACCAAAATTCTCAATGAAAATCGTCTTGAGGGCCCAAACTTCAATGACTGGCTCCGTAATTTGAAAATTGTATTGACATTCGATAAGATCGCTTATGTCTTACAAAATGCACCCCCTCACACTCCTTTGGCTCAAGATGCAACCGATGAGCAACGTGTTGCTTATCAAAAGCATAAGGATGATGACACTCAAGCTAAATGTGTTATGCTTGCATCCATGAACTCACAACTTCAGAAGCAACATGAGAATATGGATAGCGCTAGTTCTATATTACTCCATCTCACTGAATTGTTTGGTGAGAGAAATAGAAATGTGCGCTTCACAGCAGTCAATGAGCTTGTCAAGACAAAACATGTGAGGGGTGCACCTGTGCATCAACATGGTCTCAAAATGATAGGTCTTATTGAGCAAATTCAAGACCTAGGATTTGCACTTGATGTGGAGCTAGCTCAAGATCTTCTTCTATCCTCCCTAGATGATTCATTTTCTCAGTTCATAATGAACTATAATATGCAACAAATGGATCATACTCTTTCTGATCTTCTCAATATGCTGGTATCAGCTGAGAAGCAGATTAAGAAAGAGAGTGGGAGTGTGGCCATTGTCACTTCTTCATTAGCCAAGTCCAAAGGCAAGGGCAAAGGGAAGAAGAAACAAGTGACAAAGCCTAAGGGAGCAGTCCAAAAGAAGAAGAAGAAGGAACAAAAGGAACCAAAAGGTATGTGTTTCTTTTGCAACAAAGATGGGCACTGGAAGAGGAATTGTAAAGCTTATCTTGCATCCTTGAAGAACAAGTCTTCAACAGAAGGTATGATCAATGTGATTGAATCAATATTTACAGTTAATAATACTTCCACTTGGATAATTGATTCAGGTGCATCTCACCATGTTTGCACTTCGTTGCAGGACCTAGTGGGAGCTAGGAAGCTTAAAGCTGGAGAAATCACCCTACGTGTAGGAAATGGCACAAGAGTTGACGCCAAAGCCGTGGGGACTTATATTTTGAAGTTACCATCAGGAGATACATTGGAGTTAAATAATTGTCTTTATCTTCCTATATGTATAAAGAACCTTATCTCCATCTCCATGCTTTTGAAGGATGGTTATAGAGTAGTTTTTGATAAACTAAGTGGTTTTGTATCTATTAATGAACGCGTGATATGTCATGCTAATATTATTGATGGTCTCTTTCATCTAGCTTTAGAAGGTAGTATTAACTGTATGAAGGAAAATGCTTTGGGATCTAAGAGATCTCGAGAAACGGTTAACCCCATTAAGATGTGGCACCTTAAGCTTGGTCATATTAGCCAAGATAGAATTCACAAATTATCCAAAAATGGATATTTAGAGTCGTTAGGATCTGATCCTATGCCTACTTGTGAGTCTTGTCTAAAAGGCAAAATGACCAAGTCCCATTTTGGAGGACAAAGAACAAGAGTTAATGAACTCCTAGGCCTAATACATACAGATGTTTGCGGTCCTATGTCCACTATTAGTAGAGGTGGATTCTCATACTTCATAACCTTTACCGATGACTACTCTCGATTTGGTTATATATACCTTATGAAGCACAAATCTGAAGCCTTTGAAATGTTCAAAGAATTTAAGAATGAAGTTGAGAAACAAACCGACAAGAGTATTAAGGCTCTAAGATCCGATCGAGGAGGCGAATACTTAAGCAATGAGTTTATTGATTATCTCAAACAAGAAGGCATTGTTTCTTCATTAGCTCCTCCTGGAATACCACAACTTAATGGTGTATCTGAAAGGAGAAATAGAACTTTATTGGACATGGTTCGTTCCATGATGAGCTATACTGATTTACCTATATCCTTATGGGGATATGCACTTCAAACAGCAATTTATTTGTTAAATAGCGTGCCTTCCAAATCCGTCCCACTTACACCATATGAGATGTGGCATCGGAAGAAACCAAGTCTCAATCATATTAAGATTTGGGGTTGTCCAGCTTATGTCAAAAGACTAGAAGCAGGCAAGCTTGAAGCTAGATCAAGCAAATGTTTATTTGTGGGATATCCTAAAAATTGTTTAGGATATTATTTCTATCAACCTGAAGAACAAAAGGTGTTTGTTAGCAAAAATGCTACTTTCCTTGAAAGAGACTATGTCCTTGATAGAAATGTTGAGCAAATGATAGAACTTAAGGAAATGTCCAACAAGCCACAAACAAACACTTCATCTCCCGATGAACGACTTCTCGAACCAATTGTAACACAAACTCCAAGAAGATCTAGTAGGATCAGGATACCTTCTAAGAGGTATGGTTTATGTCATGAAAGCCTTGGAGAGTTAAATCTCCTTGGTGACAATGAAAACCTGCATGATCCTTCTAGTTATAATGAAGCAATGTCGGACATTGACTCAAAGAAATGGCAAGAAGCCATGGAATCCGAGATTGACTCTATGTACACCAATCAAGTCTGGACTCTTGTTGACCCTCCACCTAGTATTAGACCAATTGGAAACAAATGGGTCTTCAAGAAAAAGATAGGCTTAGATGGTAAAATAGAAACCTACAAAGCCAGGTTGGTGGCAAAGGGTTATAAGCAAAGAGAGGGCATTGACTATGAAGATACGTTCTCTCCTGTTGCCATGGTTAAATCCATTCGGATATTATTTGCTATAGCTGCTCACTATGATTATGAGATATGGCAAATGGACGTAAAGACTGCCTTTCTGAATGGCAACCTTGAGGAAGAGTATATGGATCAACCTGAAGGCTTTACATCTAAAGATGACATTCATAAAGTGTGTAAGCTTCATAGGTCCATCTATGGACTCAAGCAAGCTTCAAGGAGTTGGAACATCCGTTTTGATGATGCAGTCAAATCTTTTGGTTTCACACAAAACATGGATGAACCTTGTGTTTACAAAAAGGTCAGTGGGAGTGCTGTTGTGTTTCTTGTACTTTATGTAGATGACATCCTACTCTTTGGAAATGATGTAGGAATGTTATCTTCAATTAAAGTTTGGTTGTCCAAGACCTTCCTTATGAAGGATCTTGGAGAAGCTGCCTATGTATTAGGAATAAAGATCTACAGAGATAGATCAAAAAGATTAATTGGATTATCTCAATCCTTGTACATAGATAAAGTGCTGAATAGATTTCACATAGAACAATCTAAGAAGGGTTTTCTGCCTGTCAGACATGGCATTCACCTCTCTAAGAAAATGTGCCCACAAACGATTGAGGAAGTGCAAAAGATGAGCAAAATCCCATATGCATCTGCAATAGGGAGCCTCATGTATGCGATGCTGTGCACTAGACCTGATATTAGTTATGGCGTAAGCATAACTAGTCGATATCAATCCAATCCAGGTTTAGAACACTGGAATGCTGTTAAGAATATCCTCAAGTATTTGAGAAGGACTAAAGATTTATTCCTCGTTTATGGAGGTGGTGATTTGCAATCAGAGTTGCAAGTGGAAGCATACACAGACTCAGATTTTCAATCTGATGTGAATGACAGAAAATCCACATCAGGATTTGTCTTCACCTTGAATGGAGGTGCAGTAAATTGGAGAAGCTGCAAACAAAGCGTCACTGCAGATTCCACTACTGAGGCAGAATACATTGCAGCTGCAGAGGCTGCGAAGGAAGCAGTTTGGATGAAAAAGTTCATCACTGAACTTGATGTTGTTCCTACCATTGAGTCACCGATTCCACTTTACTGTGACAACAATGGGGCAATTGTTCAAGCCAAGGAACCAAGGTCTCATCAAAAATTCAAACACATCGAAAGACGTTTCCATATCATAAGGGAGATTGTTAATCGTGGAGACGTTAACATTCTCAAAGTAGCATCTGTTGATAACATATCAGATCCATTCACTAAGCCTTTATCACAAGCAAAGCTAGAACGACATCTTGAGAAGATGGGTGTACGTTTCATGGCTGATTGGGTTTAGTACAAGTGGGAGATTGAAGGAATTGTGTCCTAAAACAATCATTTTGATGTAATTATTATTGTAATTATTATTAATCAAAAAAGGGCAAGTTTATTGTTCATTGTTTATATTTAATATTTGATTGAACAAGGTCCAAGGAATATGAGTTAAAGAGAAAGTAATCTAAAGAATTAGATGTGTGAGACCTTTACTCTGTCACACTCTTATCGTAAAAGGTTCCTAGTCATAGGATTATCACCTGGACAATGATAATCCGGAAAGACTAGCACATACTATGTATGCTCAATATGGAGGATGATATGTCTCTTGTCATTTGTGTAGAGACACTAATACAAGTATGTGGGTGATCTTAACATAAAGAGTACACTGAACGCGATCATTAGAGTTCTTGTATGGAGTCTTACTTACATGTCAAACTTGAACTCTAAATTGCAATAATACAAATTAGTCCTTTGACCTGAGACACCATAGTTGTCTTATGAATGAATGGATTATCGCTTGATGATGCAATAATATTATGTCCTGTAATGGATATAATAGATGCATTCATTGGTATAATCAATTCGGTCATGGAGACATGTGAGTGTACAATAAGGAATCTCTATCCTTAAGTAAATAAGGTGTATGTTCAAAGATGTGATTCAATGAGTCTTTGGCCAAAGCATTGAAGAGATTAAAAAGGAGTTTCTAATCACATTCTAAGAATCACATAAGAATGAAAATCACATTAGGGATTGACATGTTAATTCCATACCCTGATGATGTGATTTAGAACATAGTGTTAGAGAAGGACCGTATTGTATTGTAATTCCAATTGAATAGGTTCTTTGTCATTCTATATTAACTAGGGTAGTCATGATATGTTGCAAGACGTCACTCATGACTTGTGAAGTCCCCGAGGATTAATAAACATTTATAGTCCTAATAACAAGGGAGAATCAAAAATGGAGTTTTTGATTCGTAAACAAAATAGAATGGTTTCTATAAACTTCACTGCCTTGTTAATTAGAACCTAAGAGATCGCACACCATATAAGTGGATCCTTGAGATTGTATATGAAGAAGATTAAACAAGAGTTGGTTATGACCAAATAATTAATTAGATTTATTATTTGAACATAATTAGGAGTTTCGGGTAAAACCGAACCTATTGGGCCTAAACGATTGTCGGGTTTTTGGTGTGGACTTGGGCTTCACTAAATGAGATTTAATGAAAGCCCAAGACACATTTTTAGTGCCCAATAAAATGTATGGACCAGCCAATATATTGGCTTTATGAAAGTCAATATTTTTCTTTTAGTAATTGGATTTATTTCCTATTATATAAAGTGAAAGCATGGACAAAAATGAGAAGTGTGTGTCTCCACACTATTATTTTCAGATTAGAGAGAGAGAGAGAGAGTTCTCCCTTGGTCCATTACAAAAATTAAAAGGAAAGAAGAACACTTGCATAATTTCTTCTTTTCTTTCATATTTCTTCATCTCTTGATTCACTTGGTGAAGATCCTTAGAGGCCATATATTTTTGTGGCTTTACTTGCTACATCAAGGAGAAGATCACAAGCACAAAAAAGAGTACAAGAAGGAGTTCTTAATTCAAGGTGCTTCAAGGTGGAGGAAACACACACAAGGAGAGATCAAGGAGAGGAACTTTGGTGGTTCACTTGGATCGGATTAAAATCACGCTCCAAGGGTGAGTAGAACATAAACTACCTCTTTGTTCTTCATTACTATGCATGCTATGTTTATATACATATCATAATAAGCCAAGATCATGGGTTAAAGGAATGGATTTTATGTTTAGTTAGTAGTTTAATTGTTAAACTAATTCCGCACTAATTAAAAAGTTTTGAAATCCATCCATTCCTTCATCGACTGCATGCACTGGCAATGGAAGAATTGCCCAACAGGTTGGGCTGGAGAATACAGCGGTCGAAAACGTGTGCCCACTATCATCCTCGAAGCAATCACTTCTTATGACAGATGGATATGGCATGCCTTCTTTGGAATGCCTGGATCATGCAACGACGTCAACGTGCTTGCTAAGTCCCCGTTGTTTGACGAGCTGACTGTTGGTCGAGCCCCTCAAATCCAATTTCAAGTGAATAACAGGATTCACAATTTAGGCTACTATCTCGCTGATGGTATCTATCCGCAATGGGCAACTTTCGTGAAATTAATTCCAAGGCCTACACGACCCAAGGATCTGAAGTTTTCCCAGGCTCAAGAGGGGTACAGGAAGGATGTGGAGAGATGTTTCGACATTTTACAGACGCGCTTTAGTATTGTTCGAGGAGCAGCTCGTGGCTGGGAAAGAGAAGACCTTCGATACATCATGCTGACTTGTATTATATTACACAACATGATAATCGAGGATGAAAGACCAGATGACAGCGATGAGGATTTGGAGTCTGATGAAGAAGAGGATAACAATATGAGGGCCAGGTTGGCCCAGGTTTGGGAAGGACCCACTGGTGATGACTTCGATCCTGTTGGTAGAGATGGTTATTACTTCAACGGATTCATGGATCGATACGATGCCATTTAAAGTGCAAACAGTCACTCAAACCTTCAAGAAGATCTGATAGAGTATTTCTGGAACCTTCAAGGCAACATGGAGATCTAGATCATAAATGAAAATTAGTGTGCTTTTAATGTGGGCAATGTCTACGTTTTTTATGTCAATGTGATTTGAATTTGGCCTGTATTATGTTTATTATGTGCTATGATTTTGAATATAAGGTATGTGCTTTAATACGTGGAATTTCGAAATACAACTTTTATTTCATTAAATTGTCGCTTACATAAATGAAAAACTAGGAAAAAGTACAATACAATTACAAACATGCATAATTACCTAATTATTCAAATCATAATCTTCATCCTCTCTAGAAATCCAATTTGTGTTTGAAGGCTCATCATTAGGGTTAGAGTTGGTGGAATCACCCGGAGAGAAAGGTGAAAATTGTGGTTGTGTAGGATATCTCCCGGGGTAAGGTGGTTGCGGGTAGTATCCACCGGGGTAAGGGGGTTGTGAGAATCCACCGGGGTAAGAGGGTTGTGGGAATCCACCGGTTAAGGGAGGTTGTGGGAATGGATCGGGGCAAGGGGGTTGTGGGTATGCACCGGGGTAAGGAGGTTGTGGGTATGCACCACCAAAATTATGTTGCGTGAATGCACCACCAAAATTGGGTTGCGGATAGTATCCACCCATAGAAGGTGGCGTCTGCTCACCAAGATCTTCTTTTGTTTTCTTGACCAATAACGCTTTTTATTTGGCGTCATTTTACTTGTATCCATCTCCATAATACGCTATTCTCTCTCTTTAATTCGATCTTGCCTTTCTTGAAATAGGAGTTGCTCTTTTCGCATTTCGATTTGCAAGAGGATACATGCTCTTTTCTCTTCCTCTTTGAGACTTCGAGCGAATTCGTCATCGATTTTTTTCTTGCCCTTGGTTGCCTCTATTTGGTTGTTCGCTATACTCTCGAGACTGCTTGACAAAGGACTTTGATCTTTTGCTGCCTTCTTTCCTTTCCGTATTGCTTCTTTTGCAGCCTTCCTTCCTTGAGGCCTCACATTAGGATCTGCAGTTTCACCTGCAATTACCTCATCTACATCCATCTCCAAGTTGATGGGAGAATTTCCAGGACTTGGTTGTGTGAGCATATGTTGATTTCCTTCATTTGATGTTCCTCCTGATGTATGGCTAGGGATGTCTTTAAATTGTGCAAAGCCCTCCACAACAGCGTAACTATTAAAACTCTGAAAATTGTGTTTTTTTTTTTTTCCTTTTCTCTTCATCCCGGCATGTCACAATTTATGTGCTTCCTCCAGCTATATATTTAAAAAATAAAATAAAAAAACAATTACTACAATTAAAACGATATTATAATTACAACATTATTTATTTACTAATAAATTTAATTACAACGAAAAACAATTACTACAATTAAAACGATATTATAATTACAACATTATTTATCAATTAATTATTTTAATTATAACGAAAAACAATTACTACAATTAAAACGATATTATAATTACAACATTATTTATCAACTAATTATTTTAATTATAATGAAAAACAATTACTACAATTAAAATGATATTATAATTACTACATTATTTATCAACTAATTATTTTAATTATAACGAAAAACAATTACTACAATTAAAATGATATTATAATTACTACATTATTTATCAAGACATATTTTACTATAATGTATCAACAAATTAAATGATTTATCAACTAGTACATACCTCATCAACCGCATTCGAACCGCTCTTGTACCAATTTTTCGCTTGCCTTAATGCACAATGCCACTCAAAGAGTTCAATCTTCAAAATTTTCCCCCTTCCCTGCAAAGAGGAAGCTGATCGGCTCCAGGGCCAATTTGCTACAAAGTGTCGCTTCACGCGCCTCCATAGGTCATTTTTTTTTCTGATTTGTGCCCACACCCGGATCTTGGCTTACAACTTTCCAAGACTTGCACAATTGAACATCTTCGTCATCTGTCCATCTCCTTTTGTCTTGGGTATTATCATCTTCACTTTGATCTCCCGCTTGTTCGGCCACTGGACGTGTGCTTCCCCTTTCTTCGGCCATATTGGATAAAAATAAATTTAGAAGATGAGAGCTATATGAAGAGGAGGAAGCACAAAATTGGGTTAGTATGAAAGATAATTTTTTAGGTGTGAGATGTAAAATAAATGGTAGGTATTTATAGAGAAATATTTATAATTTTTTTAAATTAACTTTGTTACCGTTTCTTAACGTTACAAATATATATGTACATGTTAAATTGTAAGCCGTAGGATTGCAACTTTGATTGAAATGAATGGCTGGGATTGCTTGACCGTTAGGCCCGGAATTCAAAACCCACCAACGGGAAGAATCCACGTGGTATGTCGGCCCCCTATCTCTGTCACTACGCGACAAGCGTCTGGCTCTACTTTCTGTCCTTTGCGGCGCCACGCGTCGATGCACAGTCCTCCACTCCCGCCCAAGGCGCGTCGAGCATTGCTGAGCTCCTCATCACGTCAGCCACAATCAGGCTTGGGCTTAGCTGGCATCTGGGCTTGGTCTGTCATGAAAATAGTCATGGACTTGACTATTTTCTTGGCTGTAGTCAAGAAAGGGTGGGTTTTGCCCAGTCAAAAAAACCACCGGTGGAAGTAGCAAAATCCATCTCAAGGTCACCACATCAGATTTTTCTTGACTATGACCATGACTATGACCTCCGGTGGACTTGCTCTAAGGTATGTTGGACGTGGAACAGTTTGAGAAGGATGCAATCAATCATCCTTAATTGCGTTTAACAAGGGATATATATGAATGAATATATACATGCAATACGTGCATATCCAAGAGTTGAATTCTAAAGCAATTATCCTGCCTAGAAGGTAGTTGCGTGATAGAGGTAATTAATTGTTGCCTATGATATTTTATCAAGATTAATAAGTGTTTTGATTGGATTCAAGGCCAACATCTGTGGCCTAAAATGTAGCCTATTGTTATTCTGTTAAGTTGAAGATATCTTAGAGATATTTAAGTCCTATTAGAAAGGTGAATCCTCGTATTGAAGTTACATCAAGCAAGTTGCCTATATATATAGAGGCTAAGAAGAAACAAAACCACACACACAATCAATCAACTAATTGCACAGATTATCAAGCCTCCTCGGAGCAACCTTAAATTACGTTGAACCTAGAGAAAGTCAAGGACAGCCTTGACACTGAGAAGCTAAGGTGGTGCCTTAGCAACAACCGTGTTTGCTCCTCCTTCTCAGTGATTGCTCTGCACAATCTACAAAATTAAGTATCGATATTGTGACGCAAGAGATCACACCACAAGTTCTTATTCATAAGGCAAGAGAAGAACCTTGTGACGAGGTTAGTGCTCTCCCCATCCACAAGCTTGAAGAATAAGTCAGGTCAGGGACATTCCAGACAACTCGTATGCCACGGTGCTGGCATGCTGCGCACTACAGGAAAAAAAATTGTTTGCTAGTCTTCTTGGTTGAGCCAAATATTTTGGCATGCCCAATAGGACTAACTACAGTATTTTTGTGTCCATCATTGGGAAGTTGGAGGAAGATCTTTACCAAAAGAGATTCCTAATCTGCCCAAAACACAGGACCCACAAGACCTCTAGTTACAAGCCACATAGCCGTGTTGCTTGTCGTGGTTTTTCTGAGGAAGAAGTGTCTGCGAAATTTTCTCTTAACTCACAGATAGACACAATGACAAATTCTAGAAAAATAGTTGCTAGCGATGAAGCCGCCAACGGCGAAGACTAGATCATGAGTTGGCTTAATGCCATGAAGGAGACCATTAGCAAGGTAAGCTTGATGCCATGAAGGAGACCATTAGCAAGGTAATAGAGGAGATGGTTAGCAATCTGAATAAAAGGTTTAAAGTCCTCTCTGACCAACTCATCGGCTATATCACAACTCTCTCCAGCAAGGTGCCTACCATGCGAAAGGTTAATGCCAATCAATCCAATAAGTTTGATGCCATAAACAGAAAGCAAGAAGACTTATTGGAAAGTCAGGAAGCTGCGCGCGAAGATTGTGATTCTAAAATTAAATTGCCCATTTGTGGCGATCAATCTAAAGGCAGAAACTCTCATCTAGACTAGCTCGTTGCAGAAGAAGAAGTTGGTTTGCCCACTGGTGAATCTCAATCTTACATAGAGGATGGTTATGGAGAGGATGATCAACAGAATTGTTCTTTTAATAATAAAATTGTCTCTGAACAAACATCTAGTTTCTCAATTGATGAAGCCATATATGTGGATACTGGTCAGGTACAGGGGGGGTAAGACGTAGCCTACATTCATTCCTTTGATCACCATAAGCAAGTTCATGATGATTATAATGGCCAAGAGGTGGTTAAATGTGATCTGGATGACCACTTTGTTGATTACAATAAAGAAAGGCCTTGAGAAGCTCAAGAAAGATGGTATCCTGCTATTGGACATCATCATGGTCAAGGAGATGATCAAGAGGATGGTCCATTTAATTATTGTGAGATCTCGGAATTTAGCCTGTCTATTTTTGAAAGGAAAATTAATTTCAAGCTATTTTTAGTTGAATTTCTATTATTTTTAAACTCTTTATAGCTTTGGAAAATTATTTACATTTTTGGTTTACCAAAATTTATCTTTTGAATCCTTAGAATTAAACTAGAGGTTGTTACAAGTTTGTAGGAATTTTCAGAGGATTTTTCAGACACGAGCCATTTTTAATTATTTTTGAAAGTTGGTATTTTCCAATTTGAGTTTTGTTATTTCAAATGTTACATTTCGATGATTTTTGAAAATGTATTTGGTATTGTTTTTAATTTTGTTTTACTTTTCTATTATTGACACCTCGGATTGGGCATTGAGTACCAAATCTCACCTCCACTTGATTCGGGGCGTCACAATTATCAATTAAGTTGTGGTCTAGATAAGCCAATATGTGACTTTATTGATCGATTCAAGCCGAAGTGCCTCATCTGTGTTTCAAGGCCATGCGGTGGCTTTGGTATTAGTAGAGGACACATCTATAACCCAAATCTCAAGGATGGCCAAAATTAATATTCAAACGGCCAATTTATCATACATGGTTGTGAGTTGAAATATCATCAGGGCAAGTTTATTCTTGTCTACAATTACCTACCTCCAAATTTCTTGAAAAAGAAGTTTATCTTTGATGGAATCAAACAAGTCATAGAGGCGTCTCAATATGTGGCTTGAATAGAGTCTAGAGGCAACCAAATTCTTCAAGCACCCTCCTGTTTTAAAAGAACAATATTTAATATGTGTATATGCAAAGAAGAGATCAATTCACCAAATCTTGGTGACCCCCTAAATTTGATCTTGACGTCGAGCCAGCTATTAGGTCCATAATTACCTAGTAATTATTCCTCAAATCTTGTACTTTTGCTTAATTAACCTTCATGCTTATTTATATATATATTTATTATGACGAAGTGGTGTTAGCTCAGTGGTTAAAGCACCCACTACCTAATGACGAAGTCATGAGTTCGAGTAACTATTGGGGTATGAGTGAAATCCTTTGATAATCTTTTTGATAAAAAGAAAATATATATATATATTTATTATGTATTCCTTATTATGCTAGGAAGTGATGGAGAAGTTTGGAAATGCACTAAAAAGTCAACCTTAGCACATTTTCCTACTCCGGCTAGGAGAATCCGAGCTAAGCAAGGAAGAAGGAACGGTAGCCAGATCAAATGAACTCCAAATGAGTTGAAATTTTACAGAGACATTCTACACATCATGAGGATCATTTCTTGTGAATATTGAAAGAGATGGTTCAGAATGGAATGTCTTCAATAGATCGGTGCAAATTTCTGCAATAAAAGACGAAAACTGCAAAATCGGACCTGTACGGATTCCCGCAGCATTCCGGCCAAACCACGATGATCTAAACTCATTGAGTAACATTTGGTATGAAAAGAGTGAAGGCCAATTTCGAAGTCTTGGTGGAGATTCAATTGAAAGAAGAAAGGAGAAGAAAGTGCACAAGCGGACAAAAAATGGGTCAACAAAAGTCAACGACATATTCCGACCATTTCCGGCCAAGATGATTGGCCAAGAACATGTGTGGAGGGGAAGGGATAGCTGTTGACTAGGGTTAGGGACTTTAGTTGGGAAGATGTGGTGTAGGTTGTTTTGAAATTCAAAATTTGAAAGTTGACAGGTGGTCCCCCCTCTTACATCTTACACTTTTGTCTCCCATTTACTACCTTGTTCCCTTGTACAATGACCTTCTTAGCCCTACTTTATCTTCTCCAGCAAAATACTAGATCCACATTTGCTGCTTACACATTTGTTTATTACATCTCACCATTGATTCCTTTTGATCTCCACCCTTAATTTGAATTGCCTTGGCCTTTAAATAGCCCATTCTCTTTCCTAAAACCGTGCATTCTCTTGGATCTCTCATTTTGGAGCATCAAAAACTCTGTTTTCTCTAGTTTTAGGTTAGTTTTTCATACCTTGTACATAGTTCTTTGAGTTTGTGTATGAGAAAGGTGTGTAGCCACTTGGCTTTCACCAAAACCGAAGTTTCTACACACTTGTTTCTCACACATTCAAACCTTGTTCTTACTTGGTTCTTGAGATTTTGTGGATTTGTATAGTGATGCGGGTTCTAGGAACCGAAATCCCTATACTTTGAAGCATATCTCTTCTCATATAGCATCTAGGAGACAAGAGAGACAACTTGTGTTTTCGGTTTGACTTCAAAAAGAGTCAAACTTGTGGATATATCAATTGTTCTCCACTCTTTGCTCTCTTTTATTGATTATTTATGATGTTTATGGCTGGTGCTTGTGTAAATATGAGTTGTGAGTAGTTGAATTTGATAAGCCGAATTTGTGCACAAAACAATGTAAATTCCTATGTTCTTTAATGTTTATGCATGTTTTGAATCTATTGGCTACTATACTTTCATGTATCCTAAGTGTGTTTATAGATTTATCATTCAGAAGCATGCTGGACATTAATGAATCGGAAACATGAACTTGATAAACTATTGATTCTGTGAGCATATATAGCTAAATAGGTGGTGGCTTAGCTTATCCGTATGGGAAGAATTAAGGCTTGAATTTCTTACCTGGAAATTAAAGCATGATGTTGTGATTTTAGGTTCCGGAAGAATTTAAGCTCACAGCACCGTAGGCCATTATGATCTGGAAGATTTGAATGATATAAAGATTATCTAATTTAGCTTTACTTCGGAAGAGATTGTTATATTGCATGACTAGTTGGTTTCTTGGTAGTTCATCAAAGCACTAAGGGGAAATTTATAAAAGTATGTTGTTATATTAATTTTGGGTTAGATTATGTGCATAAGTAAGGCTAGGTGTGATGCGTAAGTCTCTATTTCTCTCTTACATCAAAGTCTCTAGTTTTATTTGCTTACTTTATATTTGTGTACTTTAATTTGTTTGCATAAAAATTAAAACCAATCAATCCGATTCACCACCTAACCATTGTGAATATCATTCTTGGTTGTTTTGGCTTCCAAATGCCCAGATTATTAATTTGTAAAAAGGTAGACTTTACATGCTTTTTCAAGGTTTCTTTTCACAGTGATTTAGTAGGGTAGAGTTACTCAATCCCTTGGGTACGATATTCTCACTTTTCCTTTACTAAAACTTGACCTCCCACTTGGGAATAGGAGACATCATATTTGCACATATTTTTCTACTCAATAATGTCCCCATCACCAGCATGTGATGAGTGCGATGATGATTGCAAGTTGATAATTGGCTCTGATAATCATTGCTCATAAGCAAGAGTTTCAACTCTTTGAAGCTCTTGATCATGAGAATTTAGGCCAGCAAATGGTCGTCTATAATAGCCAATATGTGGCTAATTCTAAAGGGATCATGTCTATGACATGGTAATTGGCAATAAAGCTGATCTATGCAAATCATCATCTCCAGAATTGCAATTGAAGATTATGTTTAGCCAAATAACAAAGATGCTAAGAGGAGGAGAGAGGGGGGGGGGGGGGGGTGGCAAGGTGACTTGTCTTACGAACCAAAGTTTCAAGTTATTGAAACAAAGTATCTTTGTTCTGCTTTTGGAAGCTCACGAAAGAAAACATCTCATGTGAAACTTTAAAAGCATCAAAACATGGAGGGAATCCTAAATGGCCTCTTCCATGGCCTTCTAGAGGTTAACTAAACATGTTTTGGTATCTATGATCTTTCTTCGCTTTTCTATTGAGTTATCTTTCATTAGAAAAAAAAAAACAAAAGTTCTAAGTTGGTGCATCACTGAGACGCAAAAGTAGCGTTCTTGCCTAGCAGTGGCTTGAATTTTCTAAGTTTGGCCTGAATGCATTATATGAGAGGCTTTTAGTGTGCCTAGGAGATTGGTGCTGGTAAAATGAACAACAAGGACATATTTGCACGTATGCCTAACAAGGCCGGCGAAGTGCAACATTTGTGTCAAATTATTATGACTTTTGAAGAGATAAGTTTATGATATATGTGGAGGCAATGGATTTTAAACGTGTTTACAAAAACATATTTGATATAACAGTGGCATTAAATCTTTGCCTACAGATAAAAGCCAGCATACTGGCTTGATGCTTTTTAATTAAGCATGGTTTAAACCAATTCGGTTATAGATGTTGAGGTTGCAGCGAGTGTAGTGGGCTCACATGTCCACGTATTATGATTTTTATAGCCATGATTCAATCATGACCTCACACAGTATCATTGGTATAGTCACTTTATTTGGAAAACTTGCATTTCGCAGCTGCATCTTCTTTAGACTAAGGTTTGCAAATGAAGATATTAGTTCGCTATTATATTTTGCTTTGCACCTTATCTTGCCAAGTACTGTGAGCCCTGATCAAAATTGATCTAGCCAGCGAAGTAGCTCTAACATCTATATTTGAGAAGATCAATATAAAGCCAGCGAACTAGGCTTCGTGCTTGGAAGATATATGCTACTGTACATATAGCGAAGCTACTAGAAAGAAAAGCGGAGGCTACTCATTCTTGATCAAAACCAGCCTCCTTCGCAAAGCGGGCACACTCAAGTTTTGATATCCTATTCTTCCTAAGTTTTGTCAACACCTAGCTCAACTCGCTTCATACAGGACATCAAAACTGGAAGGCACATAGGCGCCAGGTATTTCAAACATATTGTGGCATGAATTTTTGCCAAACTTCATAGAATAAGACTTACTCAATGTCTTAGTATCATTTAGGGCCAATAAATTTGCCTTAAAATGTTTTGTAAATAGCAAAGCTTGCTTACATCAGCGTTCTACTTAAGACTAATTTAGTGTTTTAAGTTTTGTTAGGGCCAAATCTAGTGGCCCTACTGACATGTGATTGGGTCATTTGCTTCATACCTAGTTGATTCAGAAGCATTGTTTCATCAAGATAAAAGCATACGACAAATCAGTTTCTTGGGTTGATGAAAAATTGAGTTCAAGTGTGCAGACTTTAGGGGCAGAATTGTTGCCTTGAGATTGTAGGGAATACCAATCTTCAACAGAACACAATAGCTCATTCTCATGGTGGTGAAATTTTGCACATAGTTTGAAGAATTTCATGAAAAAAGAGTAGTAGCAAAAGAAAGTCATTTCTGAGGCTGGGACTTTAGACTTGATGAACCAAAGAACCGCCCCGAACCGAACCGAAACTGGTGGTTCAATGTGATTCCAAGCTTTGAGAGTGCATCATTTTTCAAGAACCGAACCAAGTGTATAAAATGCGGTTCGGTTTCGATTCCAGTACTCTAACACCTCAAGGAACTGAGGAACCACACACCGTAGCCTATATATATGTAAACTCGAACAGCATTGGTATTTCCCTATTTAATTTTTTTGATCTAAACCCTAAAGTCCTATTTCACTCCTCCAGTTCTTCTCCATTTCTTCCTGTTCAACATCAAAACTTCCACATTCTTTGATTTTTTTGATTCACTTCAGGCCTTCACTACTCAATTGACTAGATTACATTTTGAATTTTTTCATTCAAAATTTCAAAAAATCAACCCCGATTCATCTATACATCAATGGACTCCAATTCAAGTCCAAGTCCTGTTGGTCAAGAAACCGCTAGTCGAAGTGCATCAGAAGAAGAAGAAACAACCATTGTTGCTGCTCCGAGAGTGAAGAAGAAAAAAATTGCTTCGACTTCGAGAGTTTCAAAAAGAAATTGGGAGAAAAAACTTGTAGCAGTACGTTCAGAAGTTTGGGTGCTCTTCACCAAGTTGATTAGCCGCTAATCGAGGTGGTCGATGGAGTGGAAACGGTTGTTGGGAGCACAAAATGAGCTCAATGTAAGTATTGTTCTACCTATCTAGCATGTGATTCTAGAGATAATTGCACTAGCTCACTTAGGAAACACATTATGCTCATTTGTAAGGGTTATCCAAGCAGAGTTGATTTAGATGACGGACAACAAATTTTAAGTACTGATATGGTGGACGGGAAGCCTAGTTTAATAAGTAGGACTTGGAGTCAAGATGCTTGTGTAGATGCTGCTACTAGAATGCTAGTGATACATGCGCTTCCTTTTAGTGCCATTAAAAGGCCTGGATTTAGGCACTTTTGTGATGTTGTTGTTCCTAGGTTTGCAGTGCCATGTAGGAAGGTTATCGTGAAGAATTTTTTGAGGATGTATGAAGCAAAAAAG
Source organism: Rosa persica (assembly GCA_025331145.1). NCBI lineage: Eukaryota > Viridiplantae > Streptophyta > Magnoliopsida > Rosales > Rosaceae > Rosa > Rosa persica. The sequence continues at coordinate 17,994,012 of WFKR01000004.1, forward strand.
AGTGAGTTGAAGGTTGAATTGCAGTCCCATTGTGTCTGTTTTACAACAGATACATGGTCATTACAGCTCATTTTATAGACTATGGTTAGAAAATGCACGAAAGAGTCAAGGTTCAAGACAAACACCTCTTTAGTTAAGTCTAGAGATTGTAGCCAAGAGGAGAACTATTTGTATTTGTAAAGAAACATATTCTTCATTATTAGTAGATTGATTTTATTTTGGGTTCTCAATAGTAAGAGCCCTGCAGTATTTTTAATCTTAAATTTGAGGTTTTTCACTGCGTAACCAAAGTTGTGTGCTTTATGTGATTTTTTGTTTCTAGCAAATAAGGATTGCAACGTATCTATCAATCCCTGAAACCCAGAAACACATTTCATCCTAGTATCTTCATATGGCATCAGAGCAGGTTCTAAAGACTTTTAGTTGATTTGTGGTCAAGGATGGAACGTGAACGTGACAGAGCCTCTAGTTCTATAAATCGCCCGCCTTTGTTTGATGGCAAAGATTACTCACAATGGAAGGTTATGATGAGGGGATTTCTCTACTCTCAGGATGAAAACATGTGGAATATAGTTGGGAATGGATGGAAACAACCAACCAAGGCAGATGACTCAAAGAAAGTAGAAGGCACATCTACAAGAGTTCTTATGCCTAGGAAGGAACGGACAGAAGAGGAGGTAAAAAGTGTCGCTTTTTCTTCCATTAAAAGGAAACAAATTATTGATGATTCTATGGATTCAGCTTTGTTGACTACAGAGTTCAAAAAAATTCTGAAAAACAAAAACTCTTATGGAAACACTTCAAGAAACTTTTCTGACACAAAAAGGGGTCAAGTGTCTGAAAATCGTTTTGATAAAAATTCAACGTTTGCCAAATTTCCCTAAAAGAAAAGTTTTCCTGATAAGCCAAAATGCTTTGAGTTCCATCTTGCAGCCGATTGTGGCAACAAGAAGTATAACTCACGTGGTAACAAGGCTTTAAAGTCCCCATGGAGTGATAGTGATGAAGGCTCTCAATTTGATGAAGTAAATCTTGCTTTTACTTCGTCTCTTGATATTTTTTTTATCTGATGACTCTGACTTGGAACAGATGCTCTTGATGAAGAAACGAATCAAAAGTGTAAGCAATTGTATAATGCTTCAAAAATTGTTCTTCGAAAAAAGTACAAACTTGAAAAAGAAGTTGAATCATTAAGAGTGGAAAAACAAAAAATTGAGCAAAAATTTGAAACTTCTTTAAAAGAATGGGATGAAGAGCATACTAATCTTGTTGACAGGATTAAATTTTTGCAGGGTGAGGTCAAGTCTTAAGGTTGTGACAAGGAGCATGATGATTTTATTAATAAAATCAGAATTTTTCAGTTGAAGTCAAGGCTCAGTCTACTCTAAATGTTTCACTAACCTTTTAAAATGAGAAATTGCAGGATGAGTTGTTTAAAGTTAAGAAAAGCTTCAACAAGTTCTCCATAGGATCTAAAAAGGTCTCCAAGATGATAGGCTTTGGTAAAACTCACAGCAACAAAGAAGGGTTAGGTTATGAAGGTGAGTCTTGCAAGCCTTCGACCTTTGTAAAAGGTGCAGTAGCGACTTGAGAAAGGGGTCCCACAATGCCGCGACCCCGAGCCAATGAGAAACCGACATGTCATGAATGACATCCCGATAACTCATCGACCTGAAAGTCGCAAGGCTTTTTGGTTTAGATTGTAGATTTACAAAACATTTTCTTTGGGCAAATCATTCTAGCAACCGAACCACATATTTTTAAAAGCGGAATTTAAAATGGGCTATAAGCTTTGGGCTTACAATCAGAGCGCAGCTTTGGAAAACAGTTCACTAAGAAACTTCAAGTATGAGAGACACCCCAGGGTTACGGGTCTCCGGAAATTTATTATTATTTTTTTAAATAAGCGAGTAGAAAAAGATAAATAAATAAATAAGTAAGAAAGTAAATAAATAAGTTACTTCAAAGTCTGATAAATGACTAAGACCTTAATTTAATAAAGTCAAAGAGAAATACGCCAAGCCAGACCAAGTGCCTCCCTGACCACATGTTCGAAACCTGCACACTGTTTTAGGGGTGAGCTTCCATCCTCACATGCCCAGTAAGGGCCTGACCCTACCTTGAAAATATTTACTACATAATATTGTGCACGTTTATCGAAAATATTTTATAAAGAGGCGACCACAAACATTTATTTTCTTTTATAAAACATATGCAGCATGCTTCACACAACTTGGAGCTCCGAGACACTTATCTGCCTACTAATTTAACAATCAGTGACTGACCCTATTCGTCATCCTTGGAGAACCGGCCAACTTCTCTGTATTGCTTGTGACTACAAGTAGCGAAGGTGTCCATTTCCTGGCTTTGAGTGTCCTATAACTGGTTCACCGTCGGTACTCACCTTTCCTTGACGCACATAGGAGCATAGCCCCTCTTCAGAGGTTCATGGTTATCGACACCTTGGGATGCCTAGGAATCAAGGCGTTTAGGTCTCATTCACTTTCATGTCCCAAGCACAAACTTAAAATAGGGTACAGTATTTCAACATACAAATCTAGCTTTGGTTTTCACAATCAGCAATGATAAGTTATGGAAACACAGATATCACGAGGCATCGACTAATGAACAACCAAAAACTTATTTACAGGCAACAACTTGTATTCTAGAGCATTCAACATATATAGAAAAGCCTCTGACAAGGAAGGGACAACTCACCCTACTTGGTAATGCTGGCATATTCCACACTCTGGTGTTTTCCATTTAAGCTTCCTTAACGATCGTGTTTCCTGAACCATTACTGAGTTTGTAAGTAATTATCCGGGTAAACAACGTGACCAACTCTAAGTAATCACGCATACTAAATTCTTTTTATTTCAATGAGGCCATTTATTATTTCTTTCAACTTTTACCAATTTGGGAATCTAACTTCTTTCTTAAAAAGGAAAACACCATTATCGCTCCATTAAACTATCGCTAATCCAAGTGACCAAAGTCAAGCCAAGACGAGTATTTGCATCTAAGGCATGACGAGTGTGGAACTCAAAGGGTGTCATTGAGGCATGAGATCATTTTTTTGCCATGAAGGGTTTTACCCTTAGCATTATCTTGAGGGTAGGATGGTGCCGGTGCTAGGAAGTGCTTCTACACAACCCGGGGTAGCCCGTGACCATATTGTCGTGTGTTGTGGAGTGTTTATGTACTCCACCTTGGTAGGCTTTGTATGACGTGTTCAGCGGAGTCTCTAGGTACTCACCTCGACTGGCTTTTGAATAAGTGTGTCGTTTAGTGTTGGGGAGTCTACTCCCCTCGACTAGCTTATAGATTGTGCTTTTATGCCGGGGAGTGTTTATGTACTTGCCTTGACTAGCTTATGAATAAATGTGTCATTTAATGTCGGGGGGCAGTCTCTAGATACTCACCTCTATTGGCTTATAGATTATGTCGTTATGCTAGGGAGTATTTACATACTCGCCTTGACTGGCTTTTAGATATGTTATGCCGTGTGTACCGGGGAGTGTTTATGTACTCACCTTAGTTGGCTTTGTAAATGTCGTGCGTCGGGGAGTGTTTATGTACTCGCCTTGGCTGACAATAGCATAGAGTTAGGAGAGTGCCGCTAAGGCATGTGAGTGCCGCTAAAGCATGGCCTGTGAGCATATCACTAAAGCATAGTGAGTACCACTGAAACATGACAAGTGTGTAACTGAAGCCTGGCGGGTATGCCGCTGAAGCATGAAGAATATACTGCTGAATCATAAATGAGGTACCGCTGAGACATAAATAATATACCGCTGAATTATAGATGAGATACCGCTAAAGCATAGAAGCATAGATGAGATACTGCTAAAGCGTATAGAAGATATCACTAAGGCTTGGATAATATACTGCTAAAGCATAAAGAAGATACCGCTAAAGCATGGTGAGGATAACATGGTGAGTACGCAGCATTGCAAGTGAGCATATCGCTGAAATATAGTGTGTGACATTGAAATGTGGCGAGTATGTGCCATTGAGGCATGGTAGGTAGAATGTGCAAGTCACCCACCCACCCCCAGTTTCGAGAGCATTTATCATGGCGAGAGCGAGGATTGGTCTCGCTAATAAGATTTCATGTGGATACAAGCAATAGAGGTACTAAACATGCAGCAGTATGTGGATATAAGATTAAGGTGTGTAAATAAGAGTATTGAGTATAGCTCAATGGGCGATTATGTGTGTACTACTGAGTCCGTTATGAACTGTGTGTGAGCAAATTGGGTGTAAGTGAGTCAATAAGCATTAAGCATGTGGGCATGGCCTAAGCAAGTGTTGCTATGCTCGATACCCAAGTGAGTCATAAGCCAAACAAGTCTAAACTCAAAATGATAACAAATTAATATATATGCATGTCACAGTTTGTGGAGCGAGTATCGCATGTATATATGTAGTAATATAATCAAGATGAAAGCACGGCATGTCTTTAGCATGTATTTGTAGTGGAGATGCTAATAACAGTTTACATTTTGTAAACAAGCTTAATAATCATGGCACTATATAAAGCATGGCATTAAAATTGAGGCATAGCATGGCATTAAAATTGAGGCATAGTGCGTATCAAAAAAAAAATTGAGGCATAGTGAATATGCTATTAAATTATCACATTTGGAGGCATGCTTGAATTATAGTAATCAACGGAGCTTGTGAAGATGACATTAGCTCAAATTAAAAGGATGTAGATGAGAACCTATCTGGAGTCGTTCAGAAGTGGTAAAAATGTTGTAGAAAATTGGAGTTGCCCATATATAAGATCCCATGTTGGCTAGCGAGTACAGGTAAAGCACTTGCTTTGCTCATACAAGAAAGGTTCCCGTTAGGGTGATAGCGCCTCGCCAAAAATAAATCTGTGATTAGCAGCTTATTCATGTGAATAATGTAATTGGGGTGTCATGTAAGTGTACTGAAGCATGGTATAATTATGACTTCATGACATTAATTGAACTATGTGAAGCCAAAAGTGAGAAATAATCTTTCTTTTGGTCGTGACACACTGAGTTGAGAAAATTACAATGACATGAGGAGACATACGAATGTGATTATGAAATACATATCTCGATTAAAGGCAAATATAATCATCAATTATGAAGAATAATAGTAAACTCACACCAAAGCTATGTAGAGCTTGATATTGATGTTTAATTGCAGGTATTTGTAGGAAGCAAATGTCTGACAAGCTAACTAGTTTGTATGTGAAACAGCTATTTGACAATTAATGTGGCAAAGGATTTCAACAATAGGAGATCATGTGTATTGATGCCACACTCCGTACCCGGAAATACTTCCCCTTAATCTAATTGTATTACATTTAGATATTACAATTTTTCAGATCGTTAAAAATTAACCTTTCCTAATATGAATTTATTTTATAGAATTGCAAAAATAATTTTCTTTGCATAGAAAAATAGAACACGACAACACGAGAGCGTAGGCGCGAACGGTTCTTGTAATGGAGTTATATCAAAATTTTTACGTTATTTTTTATCTTATGGGCAATTTAGTCTTTTCAACCTAACTCAATTAAATGTATACATGGACCAGCTGGGTTAATTAAAACTCTTGAACGTGAAAACAGAAGCAAAGAGAAGGAACACGCGGTTCCTTTCTCCTCCGTAGCCAATTCTCGTCGCCGACGCCAATTCCAGCCAAATCCGACGACAAAACTTATATCATTCTCTTTCTTACCTCATGGCTTCCTATCTACCTAAATCTGGGCAACTTGATATTTTTCTTCCTTGTGTATATCATTCTCTTCTTTGTAGTGTGCACAGATGCAGAAAATATATGTGTGCATATAGACAGATGAAGGTATCTAACGAACAGGTTTTTTTGTGGACACGTGGAATAAAAAAGAAGTGTACTCGTGTACATGGCAGCGAAGGCATTATGCATGTGCAGATACCAAGCATGATTGTATAACCAACATATATGTTTAATTAATCTCGAATTCAAAACATTGGCAGAATCGTCTATGAAAGAGAAAGGAACTTAGCTTGTGAATTGAGCACTAAAGTAGTGTCTACGAGCCAGAGAAGCAAGGAAGATGAGAGAGAAATATCTACATGGCTGAGTGTATTGAGCAGTTGATTGTTTGCTGCAACTTTTCAATTCGCCCCCCTTTTTTTCTTTTCTTTTTTGAATGGTGAAGGCCACCGAGACTCTGAGTGATTGAGCAAAGTTGGAGCCCACTGCTACCCTGAGACCTGGAGGGATAAGGTGCCGGGAGTTACGATATCGAGAGTTGGAGAGAGTTGCACTACCGAGAGCCCAAGAGGGAGTTGCGATACCGAGAGCCTATGCATGTTGCTGTCGCTACAAGGAGGTGGGAGGGTGCCCAGATCAATTCTTGTTGTGTCTTGGGTTCTCAAGTGAGAGAGGGAGGGAGAGAGAGAGCTGAAATACCGAGCATAGGTATCGTGGTGAGTCATCAAGTTGGAGATTGTGGCGAGTCACCAAGAGAAGAGATTGTGCTGATAAGTGTGCTGATATAGGGATGGGTTGGTGTCGGTGCACCAAGTTTGAATCAGGAAATGGAAAGAACGAAAGGCCGGGTCGTGTTCCCTTTGCTACATATGTAGATGCTGTAAGCAGCAACATGCAATAACCAATAACGAGAGTTGAATGTGTTGACCAAAGAGAGAGAGAAACTGATATTTTGTTTCTTTCCTCCTTCCCTCTCCAATACTGCGACCTGAATCGGTGATTTTGCAGATAAGTTTTAAACAGATAAAAGGGAGTTGTAGTTGTGATAAACAAGAGGTTGTAGCTGGTGTTGTGCGCAAAGATTGATGCACAAGGAAGAAAAATGTCAGTTGCCCAGATTTAGGTGTCCATAAAAACTTCGGGTATCGAAGGCGCGATGTGTGAGACATCACTTGATGACATGGTGGACTCGGTTGGATTCGTCGGAGGACGACAAGTACAGTAGTGGTGGAGGTGAGGTGGAGTCGTGCCTGGATACCCACTAGTTTCTCTCTCCTCGAGTTCGTTTTGAGCAGGAACTGAAAAGCTAAAAGAAGACTTGGATTTTGATGATGGAATGCTTTCTAACCTTGATTTTGAAAACCCAGAACCCTTTGATGTTGGCTTGAGAGAGTGTGAATGAGGAGACCAGTCATGGAGGATAGAGAAAATCTTAGATCTACTTTCTCTCTCTTCAATCTCTTGTGAAACAGAAACCCAGTAGCTAAAGAAAGCTTGATTTTCATGTAAAGGAGATGGAAATCAAGAAGGAGATGTGGAAAAGATGAACTCTTGATGTGGCTAAAGAGGAAGACGAAAGAGGAGAGGAAAAAATTGGATGCCCAGAGAGAAAAAAATTCCAGTGAGATGCTGAAATATTATATGTGGTGACCTAGTGGCACCATCGAGGGCTCCTTCTATCGCCAATTTTGATGTGGTGTCAAGATGCCGTCATCTACAAGAATGGATAACTGTGAGGGCTACCATCTTCACGATCTGTACCTGTCAACTATAAACACAGGTCAGAGGGAATGCCGGGGTTGCTGGCTTTCAACTCTTCGATGCCTAAGTCAGTAAGAGTGTAGACAAAGTAGGAGTAAGTGAAGAATGATGGCTTACCTTGAATGAGAGGAGATGCATGTATTTATAGTGTAGGTTAGAGCTTGTCACCCTTTTCTTTTCCAGTGTGGGACTAGATATGGCTACCTAAGTTGGCAAAGTGAGGTTAGCATGTGTGTGGGCCCTAGATCTACCTTATAAAGTAAGGACTCAAGCATCTTTTAGTGGTCATTTAGCCATGTATTTTCGGTGTTTGCATGACAGGACCCGCCTCATATTTCAACTTGAAATCCGAAGTGACCCTGCGGGGCCTACCTTAGAAGACATTCTACCAAAAATTTGGCGGAACTTCCTCTAAAAGTAGACTACCCAAATTTACCTGTAGAAAGATGTTTACACTTCTAAAACAATCCACCCATAATCTTCTGGAGCCACCCTGCTCCCTAAATCACAACATCTCCCATTTCACAAAACAATTCTGATTCCAAGAATATTAATCTCATAGGTTACCAGAGCAATCTAATGCACATGCGTAGAAGAAGATAGAATACAAGATAAACAACCGGTACTTCTATAATGCAGAAGCTATGACAGCTATGCCTTAACCTCATGTACGCTCGACCTCAAGCTAAATTGGCCTGCAAACTGGGCAATTGAAACCGAAGGGTCCAGGGGAAAAACATTTGAAAATCGTTAGAGTGAGTGGACGAAAAATAAGTAATTTCGAATAAACAAGTGAAACTTAATGCGTTCCCAAGTTATTCTCTAAAATCTCGCATGTAGTAACAAACTTGAAAATTCTTTTAATAATCATCTTTATTGAAATCTCAATTATGTAAAAATAGAACATCTTGCAATCTCTTAAAATCTCATCCTCAATTCTTATAAAAAAAAAAAAAAAACATCATTTTCCAGAGGCTCGTTTGATGACTAGAAAGAACTGCTATCTAGTCATCTCATGCCATCAGGGGGGACTGCCACCCAGATGACGCATCGGAAGGGACTGCCAATCGGATTAGGAGGCGATGGGTAGAAGGGACTGCCAACTAACCACATGTAGTTAGAAGGGACTGCCGACTAACTACCTCATGTCACCTGGAAGGGACTGCCAACCAGGTGACTCACCGGCAGGGACTGCCAACCGGGATGTAGTCTAGAAGGGATTGCCGACCAGACTATTACCTAAAAGGGACTGCCGACTAGGTAATATACGCATACACCGAAGATAACCTCCTCAATAAACTGGAAACAACCACTTTCAATTACTTGCTTTCAGAAAGAAACTCAATGTTACTTCAATAAATCATTAATAATTCACCAAAAGCATAACTCAGGATTATCTCGCTAACTCAAACCTCAATATCTTAATAAATCCTCGAAAGCATAAATCCTCGGTAAATCAATAAATGCTTTCGGAAGAAATCTCAATCTAACTTTAAAGCTGATAAGTGCGAAGCTCAAAACTCAACAAATCTCGATAATTCGATCATGCTCAAATATTAGCTAAATCATTCATACTAGTATATCACCATATAAAACGATATTCGAAATCAATAATTCTCATAATATTTTCTTAAGCAATCTCTTCCCGAAAATCACTTGTTAACTCAATAACTCATAAATAAATAGCTCGAAAATCTATTGAAAGCCTTCGGGAATGAAATCCACTAATACTCTCATAATTCATAGATCATAAATATACCTCAAGAAATTAAGCTCATAGAATCATAAAACTCAATCATTTAAATAATAAATCAAACCTAAATCGGAAAATAATAATATACTGCATGCACATTTAATTTAAAATAAATGTCCACTCACAGTATACGGCTAAGCTTGCAGTTTATTCGAAGTTTCCCCGTGTAGTTCCTCGTCACGTCCTGTGTGAAGACTCGAAATTTCAGTTAAATATTTCGTAATTCAATATTTCTTAATTTATATGAATTATGAGTTGTAAGTGTGATTCGAATGTCGTTAATTGAGAAATTTGGTTTCGAATGATTTTAGTTTCGAAATTTAACGTTGTTTAGGGGTTACCAAAAATCGATTTTTTTTACGTAAGGAATTTGAAGAAACTTCATTCAGGAAAGTCGTAGAGCTTGTTGATACGAATTTGTGCGTGTGCGGAACACAAGAATCGGAGTTCGTAGGAAGAAGTTATGGCATTTGGAAGTTTTCGATTTTGTATATATATATGTTGCCATTTTTGGAAAAATAAAAAAAAAAACCCTAGCTTTCTCTCTCTCTCTCTCTCTCTCTCTCGCGCGGCACCGAACCGGAAGCAAAAACAGAGCCAATCTTCTCCAGCCGAGTTCATGCTCCTCCAGCCACCGTTTGACGCCAAACCACCTCCCACGGCTTCTCCTCGACCTTGCGCCGTGGCACGGCTTGTAGCGGCGGCGGGAAGCTGGTTTCCATTTTCTGCCGTTTTGAGTGCGAAGCGAATATCTCGAGTTCTAGACCACCAAACTTCGTGTTCTTTGGCTTTTTGAACTCGTATTGAGGAGTAGAACACGCATCAAAAAGGATAGCACCTGAAGTGGAGGTTTTCATGCTCGTCGGAGCTCCCAACGGTTTCTGCAGTTTTTCCGGCCAAACCGGACTGTTTTGGTAAGTTTCGATCACTTCCACTCGTTTTCTCACTTCGTGTTAGTTATGAAAGTTGCTCAAAATGATGAAACGAAGAGGATAAGCTTGGCCCCGACACCATTGGTGGTGGTCGGTAACGGCTCTGCCCTAAACTCCGGCGGCCCTTTCCGGCCACCTCTGGGGGTACCATGAGTAGTTTCTGCTCATTTTTAGATTCTACATGTCGATACGATCATTTTGATATATAGCATGTGAATTTTGGATATCGTATGGATTAGTTATGAATTTTACGATTTCGTTTAATTTTGATCCTCGATTTGTGATCTATGAAGTTTGGACCGTCCGATAGAATTCTAGTTTTAATATAATGATCGTAGGACTGTCCCGATGACCTTGTGTGGTCACGGGTGAAGATCCGACCGTTGGATCTTCATATAAGTGTGTTTTTGAAATTATACGCTAAGTTAGTTATCGTTTTGATTAGGTGTTTGACGGAACTATTAGCGGACGACTGTGAATCGTATTTTGGGCTGTAAGAAGACGCAGCGGGAGTTTAGAGGTGAGTAAATCTCACTTGGTTCATTTACGAACCGAATTTCCTTAATTGCTCAATTTATTTTTATGTGTGAGAAAATGGTTTTAAGAAATGAGTTTTAAAGTATATTAAAAATGAATTTCTTGATTTTGTATCGTGTGAACTATAGTTGGTATTAGTGATCATTCCTGTGTGGATGGTTACGTATATATATATTTACGTGATTATATATTGAATGGTGTGACATTGAGGTGTGGAATTGTGATAATATATTGTTCATAAATGTTGATAATATGATTTTAATTATGTTGTTAATATTTGATAAAAGTTGATGATAAGCATGTTGATTTTGTGAGTTGAATAGAAAGTAGAGAAATGTAGGATTCCGAGGATCGGAGGGTCCAAGGATCTTTGGTTAATGATAACCGGAGTGTATGTGTTCCAAGGACAGGGAGGTCCAAAGTTCGACCGTTAAATAATAACGAGGATATGTTGTTCTGAGGACATGAAATGGTCCAAAGTTCGCGGGTTACTGAGTAACTTGGAGGTGCCGTTGCTTGACCCTGGGCCAAGGTGTCAGAGGTAACGAGGCAGTTAGAGCTCTAACGTGGGGCCAAAGTGGCGATAGTTGTGATTAGGTGCCAAAGTGGCGAGAGTTGTGATTTGGTGATTGTGGAAATGTGTTCCATGTTGTTTCATGTGTGTTGGATTGATGTTTCTTGTGGTTATTGAGATTGTTAGATATTTACTTGAGATAAATGAGTTGTGGTCTATTAAATCAACCGTTCATTCTTATTTACTCACACGAGCTTTCAGAAAGCTTACCTGGTTTTGTGTTGTGCAATCCCAGTACACTATTCAAATGGTGTAGCGGATAATCCTGCAGGTCAGGATAATCAGGGTGGAGAGCGAGCTGCATAGGGCAGCAGGGTCGAGACCAGCACTTGGTCTATTTTGGTGTGTTTTGTAGACTCTTTTGAGCATAACTTTGTATTTATGTTAGTATTGTAATAATTGACTCGAGAGATAGTTTGCTACGAGGTTTGTATTATGGTTTGTGAGATGTTTGTTTTGAGAAAAAAATGCAGGACGTTATTTGTTTAGTTGTATTCATGTTTTGGATTTGAATTTATTATTAAAAATTCGGGGCGTGACATCCTGTATAATATAGCGTTCGTAAACAAATAATTACAGTACGAAAATTTAAATTTACTATAATTATATGTCTAAATTCTAAACGTTTCCCTTAACCTCAACTCTTTCAATCCACTTTGGATTCTTTGGATTCCATCCAAACTTCACCAAAATCACATTTATAAAAACTACAACTCAGAAGAAATTAATCTAGCTATAAAGAGAAATTAAATTATTGTTCACAAAGCGGAAATCACTGTTTACGAGCCGGCAACCTCCTCCTCCGGCCACCAAATTTCATATACAACATCAACTCAACATTTCCAACGACTTTCTAAACTGTGACAAAGTCAGAAAATACCTTCAAGTGTCCGGAAACCAAGCAAACCCGAAAAACCCGACGGTGAATAGTGCAGCAAAAATTTCCCGACGTGATTTCTCTTTCCACCCTTCGATCTGGGTTATGAAACTTGGAGGGATTCAAGTACACTCCAAGGTGCTTCCAAAGAACCTAGTTTTGTTGCCAGAGATGGCCGGATTTGGAAGAAATCGGTGAAAACCCCAACTGCTACAGTAAACTTCTTGGCTTCGATTCGTCGTCTATGGTGCATGATAGGATACAAGGAATATATGGATGGAAACCTTGTTTCAAGACGAAGAGACAGGTACTAATTTCATGGCCATAGGTGGTCGGACCAAGCGGCGGTGATGCCGGGAAGTTTTGCCTGCGGAAGAGGAAAATCTAAAAATTTTTTGGGTCTTACCCAAAATGGCAGGTCAAACTTGCCATTTATAGAATACGAGTTCATTGAAATTACCAAACTACCACTGAGTTGAAACCCTTATAATTTCTTCGTTATAATTCCGATTTTAGCATGCCACATGTCTACAAACTCGGTTTAACATCCTCTACGACTTTCATGAATAAAATTTTCTTAAATTTTAACCCAAACAAAAGGTCAACTTTTAGGGTCCCCTAAAAGTGCTAATACGAAGTTAAAAGTAAAAGTAATTGTCATTTACTGTCCAAATGATTAGTAAACCGGTAAATTAAGATACGGAACGTAATATTGCACTGCTGTATACATGTGGTATAAACAATACACAACACATAAGCATGTAGAACTTGGGAGCAATAATGGTGAATGGTTGGAGCTTAGGCTTGCATATACAAGTAATGATTCACTTCACAATGGATATACATTCTTTCTTCTCTCAAAATTCAAGATTATCGCTTAAAAGCTTCTTTTTCACTCAAGTATATGTGGGAGATGATATATATATATATATATATATATATATATATATATATTCAAGCAAAAAGCTCACACATAAAGAAACGAAAAGCACATATTCAATATATTTTTTTTCAAAAGTCTCATAAAGGATATCAATCACATACACAAATGAACTTAAGCCATATGTTCAACAGTTATAAACTCATCTCCATAGATCAAATGCTATCTCATCTTAAGGATAAAAAAAGGTCTTATAAAAAGATTGTAATGGGGCCAAGGCTTAAGGTTCAAAAGAAACGAAGGGATAAGGAAATCAGAAAGTATCTAAAACAAAGTAAAACTCTCGAAACATCTTCTTGTAGTCACCAAGGCAATTGTCAACATCATGGTCCATAGAGGCTTATATAAAAGGCTGATATCATCATGTTGAGCCTCTGCTTCATTCTAGATTTTAAATCCACAATGTAAAAATACAATGTCCACAAAAACATAGACAATTCTAACCAGAAGCCATATACAACATATTTTTTTTCTTTTTCTTTTCGTTTCAACGATTTTTTTTTTCACGGCACACACATTACAAAATATTCCCATGGATAATTATGCCCTTATGCTTGAAATCTTACCTTGTTCATGGAACTTGGTTATGAAGTCCACCACTTGTCCCATTTGCTTCTTTTCATGGTGCTGTTGCCCTTGAATCAAGGCCTGCGTAGAGCTATTTAGTGTCTCAATAATCTTATCATAGTTACGGGACGTACCTTGGTCTTGAGGAGGGGCTTGAAGTCTCTGAAAGAATCCTCCTTGGGGTTCTTTGTTGTAGGTGTTCTGATTGGGATTTTAGACATTGTCATTGTCCCTCCACCTAAATTTAGGGTGATCCCTCCATCCTGGGTTGTATGTGTTGGAGAATGGGTCATTCCTTTGACGTGGTTGCCCTTGCCCTTGCCCTTGATTCTAGAAACACAAGTATAAGGCCCAGTTTGGAGTTGTTGGGCTGTGAGAAGAAGCACTTCTGATGTTGCTGCGAGAAGAAGCAACTGATGTGTTTGGTAAACTATTTTTAAAAGTACTGTGTGAACCAAAAGCAATTTCTGAGTGTTTGGTAAATTTTAAGTAAAAGTGGTTTGGTTTGGTATAATTATCAAAATAGACATAGATCATAAAAGATGCTACTAAAATACGTAATTTTGTTTTATGATTATGTAACTATACCAAATTAAATAATTTCTCATGTATTGTCCTTGTACACTAGTTTAAATTATCAATTCTTCACTTTTATCTCAATATGTATATTAATTCTACAATTATATAACCAATTTTAGTTTTTTGTAATTTGTTTGCTTATATATTGCTTGGATCAAATAAAAGATTACATTAAACCCTTAAATATCATACAGATGATGTAACAACCTGAACTTAAATTTATTCGTTTACTAGTCATTTGGACGGTAAACGATAATTACTTTCACTTTTTACTCTATTTCGATACTTTTAGTAGCCCTAAAAGTTGACTTTTTGTTCGGGTCAAAATTTGAGAAAATGTTCTTCATGAAAGTTGTATATGGCGTTAAACCGAGCGCGTGCATATGTGGTACGCAAAAATCGGAGTTCGTATGCGAAAGTTATAAGCGAAATACTAAATTTACTGTTCATGGTAGATAGTATAAATTCAAATTTTTTTCTACTGTGCACGGGTAAATTTTTTTTTCCTCTCTTTTTCTTCTTCTCCCACGCGCTCTCTCTCTCTCTCTCTTCTCCCTCTCCCTCCCCGCGTCGGGCTCCCCTATTCTTTTCTTGATTTCTTCTCTGTCCGACGACGGATTTGAGTGAAACCGGTGGCTGCGGACTCGTCTCGACCTCCTCTTGACGCTGACAGTGGTGGCTCAAGGTGGCTTGGCCGGAAAACGACACATCGAGCCTTGAAAGTTTACTATAGCAGTTGGATCAACGCCGATTTCTTCTGATTCCGGCCACCCCGGACGGCAAAGTTGAGTCCTTTGGAAGCGCCTTGGGCCGTAGATGTTATACCCAGAGTCTTGTGCAGCAATTTGAGGCGTGGAGGGGGAATCGAAGATTTGAAATTATGGGTTACTATTCACGGTTCGGGTTCAATCTTCCCTTTAATTGTTAGGGTACTTCCGCTCATTTTTTGACTTAGTCAAAGTTGAAAGAATTAATGGGTATGTTGAGGAGGTGCTACTGCCAAATTTTGGTGCCAATTGGAGTTGGTGGAGGTAGGGGTGGTGCCGCCACTATGGGCGGCAGTGGCGGTGGCTAGGGTAGCTTTTTAATTCCAATTTCCAGCTATTTAAATTCTATAATTATCCTAGAACTTATATATGAAATTTGGTGAGGATTGGTGGAGTTGTGAATCGTTTATGAATTTCTAAAGATTTAGATTTCTGTTAATGTTAATTGAGAATTCGATTATCAGATTTCCTCCATAATTGTTATATAGTCTGAATTGACGATTGGGAAATTTTGATGAAGTTTTGTTGGATGTGGAAGAGAATTGGAGAAGTTGAGGTTGTGGGTTTTGGGATTAAATTTTAATTATCGCAAAAGTTATTTCTTTCCGTCCGGTAATTATTTATGTACGACTAATTGTGTACAGGACGATGTACCTACTCATCACTCGACAAGGATCCTTACGCGTGGATACCACGTTAGCAGTATACCGTGAGTGGATGTTTGATTTAAATATTACATGCAATTTTTTCTGAATTAAGAATTTATTTAAATTATCTTTTTAAATATTTAAGCATATTATCCGAGTTTTTAAATATTGAATTATTTGTTGATTGGTAATTCGAATTGAAGTTTGTTATGATCGATTTTTGAATTTGTGATTTATATTGAATTTTCGACGAAGTATTTTTTGAGGTGATTTCCGGAATTATTTATATTTTCATTCGTCGATTCTGAGATTTCTGATAAGTTTTCAAAAATGGGATTTTTGAGAGAAATTTTCTCGTCTATTTATTTATGAATTCGAGAATATTTTGGCGTGTGGGGCCACATCAGTGATATATATTTTACTTCTTGTGAGACATTGGGGAAGCCTTTCTGATTCTTGATTTTCGTGATTTTAACTCATCATACCTGGGTTGATATATTTTTATTGCTAGCTAACTTATTAGTACTCCTCCCCGCTTACTCTATGTTTGGGGGTGAGTTGAGCAGAGCATGGGATGTTCAAGAGTGCGGGACACTCCGACCCGAGCTTAGGAGGCTCCCTTATTCGTATGGTGACGACTTCTTCCCTATACTTTGTTCTTACTTGACTAGCGGGGCTAGTCTGTTTTCTTTTGGACCAATGGGGCTGGTGTGTTCTCATTAGTTTTCGAGCTTAAAGAAATGTATTTTACAAATGTTGCATGCATCGAGATTTTTTTTTAAAGGAATAAACGTGGGAAAGTATAAACTTCTTTTGTTTTACTATTACTTGTTTTTGTCCACTCACGCTAACTTGTTTTTAAATTACTTTTCCCTAGGCCCTTTGGTTTCTTTTGCCTAGTCTGCAGAGTTGCTGGTTGGGCACAATAGGATTCGAGGCATAGCAACTGTTGTTGTGGTTTTCATATTATAAGTTAATCGTTGAACCTACTTATAATATGAATTCTTTTTCTCTTTTAGATTGCTCTGATAACCTGTGGGACAAATGTTGTAAACTTTGGGGAGCTGTATTTGTGTATTTGGCGTTATGTTGTATGGTTCAGATCTCAATTGGTTGTTGTGGAGTTGTGGTGTTTCGGGGAGTAGGGTGGCTCCAGAAGAATAAGGAAGGCTTATTAGATGTGTGAATGTATTTCTATAGGTTTTGGTAGTCCATTTTAGGGGTGACTCTGCTGAATTTTCAGTAGACTTATTCCTAAGGTGGGTCCCACAGGCCCGCCTCAGATTTCAAGGTGAAATTCGGGGCGGGTCCTGTCAAATGAGTTGAGAATATTACACAAAACATTCCCTCATCATGATCAACGGGAAACATCACACAAAATGTATTAAAGTCAATACAACTTTGCAACTAAATGCTAAGTAGATGCATTCTTAACATCTTCATTTCTCGTCTTCCCGGACCATCTTCTTCATATGCATTGTCTTCCATCTTTTCATTGTTGTTTTCACTTGAGTAATTTTCACTTTATCAAAATCACGATCTTGTTGAGCATATCTTCTTATGTAATTATGAAGAGCTATTGTAGCAATAACTATTTTCACTTGTTTATCACAAGGAAAGCTTGGCATATCACGTAAAATACTCCACTTTTTTTTCCATACCTCAAAAGTGCGCTCAATAACACTCCTAAGTGAAGAATGTGCATGATTAAATATTTCTTTATGACCCATCAGTTCATCACCTCTACGAAAATGTGGAAGGTGATACCGCTTACCTTTATACGATCCTAAAAAAACTTTCATTTGTGAGTATCCGGCATCCATCACATAATATTTTCCTAAATGAAAAATTATAATGAATGACTGATTATGATATAATTTAGGATTATTATTTGTGCAATGTAGGTAAAAAAATTACCATTTGGGGTTTTAGGAAAATTCGATCGAGGATTGCGGAAAGTCAATAAGAATACTCTACTGTCATGGGCAGTACCTTCCCACCCTGCACATGCAAATGTGAATTGCATGTTTAAGTTGCATATAGCCAAAATATTTTGGGTGGGTGTTCCTTTTCAACCAATGTATGGCACTTGGTCACATGAAGAAATCGAAGCTTGAACATGAACACCATCAATAGCGCCAATACAATCCTAGAAATTGTTTGTAATAGGTATTAAAAAGAGATTTCTAATTAATGTTGCATAACAAAACAACAAGCATTCATGTGTGTGTGTGTGATGACATATTCAGTTTATATAAATAAAGCAAAAAAACAAAGCATATAAATCAAAACATTATACATACCTTAAAATGAGGCATGTGTCTTGAGTCATTTAGAATTTCATTTGGAATGCTCGTAAATTCGGATCCTCTGGCTTTATGAGCACTTTCGCAATATTATAGAAAATCTTGAGCATTATATCAAAATATCTACTAATCGTCTCACCGGAACGTTGAAAAAGTTCTTGTGTATTCCTATTGGTTTGACTTTGTCCTAAAATATATAGAGACATAGCTAACATTTCAGCGGTACTTAATGTTTTTTGAACCCTTCAACATCTTCTCAACATCATTCAATAGCATTAAGAAGTAGTTTTTATCCATCCCTAAACTGGTTATAACACCTACTTTCATTCCCCTCTAACACTTCCATTAACCAAATATAACCTGTTTGGGAGCTTGTCATACATGGAGTTTTCTGAATGTACTTTTCAAGATAGAGTTGAATAAGACAACCAGTTACACATATAATTTAGTCTATCTTCTCCTCATCTCCATAAGCCTCCATACTTCACAAAACAAACATGCCAATTTATACTTGTTCATCAAATTTCAAAATATAAAATGGCTGTAACCATGAAAGCATAAACATGTAAGCAAACACAACTTACTAATCATTCACAGCAAGCACAACTTCAAAGAAACAAACAGAAAGCAATAATTAAAAAATGTATCAATATCACTTTCAGCTTAGTAAAATAAAGTACCGTACACAATGAACATCACGCAGTCTTAGTTCCTGGAAAATCACAAAAATAGAAAGGAGTTCAGCTTAGGTCAAACAACAAGCAACTCGCATCTTATTACAAAGTAGGATCAGCCTACTTAATTTTCAGCTTTTTTCTTATTAAGAATCAGAAACTGGAGCTTGAGATCATCATCTGTCATAATAGAAAACATCTCTCGCTTCTCTTGAGAGCAGAACAACTCTGTTGCAAACCATTATAGCTTGGTACTAGTTTCTGCTCTTGGTAAAGTTGTAACAACTCGCATCACCTCCTGAATACTAGTTCCTTGTTCCATACTAGTATTACGGACAGATGTAGCTGTACTCCTACTCTCGATTACTTAAACAAGACGATCAATTTGTTTAGACAATTGAGCTGCACCTCCCACCTTTTCTTTCTTCCCCTTTGGTCCTCCCATAACTCCTTTATCTTTTTTTTCTTTATTAGGCCCAGTTTAGCACTCCACAGCTGTTCTCTTTTTCCCTCTTGGTTCATTACCTTGCTGGTCTATCTCCTCATTATCTCCAAAAATTACATTATGCTCAGAATCCTCCACTACCTCTTCAATATCTATAGTAGCTGAGGGAATCATGACAAAGTGACCTAGGGCTGTGCTACCCCTAAATGTGTTATCATAAATAGCCATCATTTCAGGACTAATTCCAACATCACGAAGTTTGCGATACTCTGGATTGATCTACTAAAGAAGAAGATAAGAGAAGATGGTTACTTATAATAATATTGATCAGAAAGATTTCCAGCAAATGCAAACAATAGATATATCTCCAATCAAATAAAACAAACTTTAAGACCGGATCTTTTAGGAAAAAACAAAGAAACAGAATTTTGGGAGAGGCCGGCCAGCGTGGAAAGTCATTGGCTTCTCACAGCCCATCGGTCAATTTATTTCTTAAACTTGGATGAGGGATTGGGAGAATAAGCCCAGCTCATATTGGCCATTTGACCGATACATATTATTGAGCTACAGCAGCATCCTAAACCTACCACAACAAAATTTAATCTTTTTTTTCAGTTTCAGACTAGATCTACTCTGTTACTTGTTCAAAATATAATATATGATGATTCTTGTACTTGCTATATATTGAGCTTTGAACCCTGTCATACGGTGATTAAACTACTTTTGGCAAAAATCTGACTTCTCTCATATATGCACAACATAACCAATTCAAAAACTAGCAAGTACTTAGGCTATAGCTTCTATATGCTTGATATCAATTGTTGGCCGCTCCATTTTGAAGAACAAAAAGAACAAATAAATTATGTATGTACTCAATAATCATAAGATCGATAATGGACTTAAAAAAATGCTTTATTACATAATATTAAACTCATTATAATGGAGAATTACAAAAGCTAATACTATACATGAATGCCTACAACAGACCACAGTGCAACTTCATGTACTTAAAACTAAACAAAGAAACAGAATTCAGACTAGGAAAAAAAAAATTAAAACCACAAGCAGAGAAGGAAAAATACACACCTGAATTTTGGATTCCCACCACTCAATAGGTGCATCGACAGTCTTCCTAGCTGGATCCCATCCAGAACCAGTTTCCTTATGCAATAGTGAACTCCACAATTTCCAATCATTTTCAAGTGAATCCCACTTACTTTTCAATTGCCTTTTATCATAATCCCTTTCGGTTAACTCCTTAAAGGCCTTGATAACATTTGACCATCCCTTTTTATCAAAATGTGTACCAGGTCTGTTTCCCTTGGCCACTTCCTTAAAATCTATATCACAAAATATAGCTACTATCTCATCAGGCCATGTGGCTTTTGGTTTTCCAGATCCCTCATTTTCAGTTCGGTGGATTTCTTCTTTCCCATCTAAAGATAACACATGCTTAGTAGTAAACAAACAATTGTTATAAATTACCATATCCAACACCTAACATGATCCTCACACAACAAAGCTGCTGACCACAATAAAGATCTAGATATATCCTTTGTTTCAAACTATAGGATACAATGACCAATTTGTAATTGGAACTAGGGACCAGAATGCATCAATTTGACACTAATATACAAAGGTAGAAATATATACATGTGTTATCAACATGATCAAATAAACGAAATCAAACTACATACGAAAATGTGGAGAGACTGGAATTGAATTGAAAGAGTGATTCTTACTTACCCCGTCTCTGCCTGCAAAACAGGGCCGCAGCTCTTGTTTTGATCTTTGACTACTTGTTCTACAGGGGACACATATAGAGAAAAGTAAGAACTTTAGAGGAGAGAAAGAATAAGAAGTGCAGTGAATCTAAGCAGTTTCAGCAATATACTATAAATTTGGGGAGAGATGGAGAAGCAGAGGACTTACAGTGAGTTTGATTTGCTGAATCAATTCATCACTTTCTGAATCAATTTGCTGCTAAGTTTGAGAGAGAGAGAGAGAGAGAGAGAGAGACACTACACCAATTTTTCAATCAGACAACAGTTTTTCACTGTCGCCTGATTATAGGGTCTGCTGTTGTCTATCTCAATGTCGTCTGATACATGAATCAGACAATACCACAAAACTGTTGTCTGATAAAGTTTAGTATGACAGCAGCTACTATCTTGTCTGTTGTCTGAATACCAAGAAGAACAACAGCAATTGGTACCTTAACTCTTGTGCAAAGTAATCTCAGTTGGCAGATCCTGGAAGAATGTTGACGTGTAAAGAACATTTAGAGAACATTGTTTTGTAAAAAAACTGTTGTCTGAAGGAAGCTTGTAGATCAGCAAAGTAATTGAATACTATTGACTGACTTCGAACAAGACAACAGAAAAACTATTAAAGTTATTGTGTGTCATTGCTTCAGACAACAGTTTTTTCTTTCTTTTTTCTTTACGTTCATTTGTTAGACAATAGTTTTTTATTGTATTGAATTGTTTGAGATAGGAGAGCAGACATACATTATGTACAATTAAACAACACATCCTTGATTCCAAAACCATTTCATTCCATCAACAATATTCATCCCAACATTTACACAGGAATTAACCTTGCACAAGTGCCTATATCTATTTCATTAGCCTAACAGGCTTTCAAGTTTCATGAGCTTTACATGATAATAAAAAAGAATACAATTTGCTCGATCCCCCAAGATAGTTGTAACCAAAATCACTGCAAGGTTGAAGCCCATTCCTTTGGTATTGTACCACTAAGATAATTGTAAGCAAAATCACTGCAAGGAAAGAAAAGTAGATGCAATTAATAAATTGTCAAAGTATTGAGAACATCATGATCAAATACTAAAGAACTTATAAAAAGTAGATTGACACAAGTCAATTAAATAGTTTACGTACACTCGGGACTGATAAACTGGGGAAATCATATATATATATATATATATATATATATATATATATAAACACAAAAGCCCTTGATCGTAAAATGCTTTTCAGTTTATGCTAGCCGCCTGGCCATTTTGATAACCAGCCATGAAGTGATAAGCTTCCTGGCCAGGTGCAAGCTTTGATACAGAATGGATAACACCAGAATTGCTTGAACAGAATGGGCAAAATGGGTAGTGTTTTTACACATTTGGAAACATAAGAAACATGAAAAGAAGCAAGTGATGGTGTGGATTTCATGTTCTGAGGAAAAATTATTGATGCACCGACATTCACATATTTGCATGAATCTACAATAGAGGCAAACTCCAAGAAAGAGTAAACACTCACAGTATCAATTCCATCCTTAGAAACAATGAAAAATAATTCTTCTTCCTCATGAAGGTCAGCACACATCTGCCGCATCACCTTAAAGCAAGATACTTAGCCAAAGCCATGCTAGAACTTCTGATACCCAAGCCAAAGCCAAATTCTTGAGTCTTTAAGGCCTCTCTGCATATTCAGTTGATATGATACTCAAAATCAATTCAAAAAGGATGACAATAAATAACTTCTAAATATGGCCAATGAAGTCGAGGCCTGATTCCTTATCAACAATAGGAGCAAACTGATCCTACAATGAAAACAAAAACAAAAGGAAACAAAGTTACTTTGCCTCAAAATGTAATCTCTAATTGACAGAAAATCATTGTAGTAACAGGAGGTCAATGGTGCTAAATATATAGATAAAGGGACCTGGGAGCATGAAACATTAAGGACACATGATTATTAGACAATTGGACACCTTGTCCCTTATTTTATAAATAAATTAAGAACACGTGAGGTCATTCATTAACAGCACTAAATTTAACAAATGATAACATTCCAAATAGCAAACTTAGAATGGTTCACTATAGCTTGAGGCTACAGCTTGGTAAAAAATGGGTGATATTAAAAAGACGTAAATATTCAGAACAGAGTACAAATTACGACTTTACTCACATTAAAGATGGCAAGAGCCTTGGAAAGCAACTGTAAACTTTTATCATCACTTCATCAGTAGACGTTTTCCCACTAAGCACCCTCCATTTTATATATGCCGGACCTTTTTCATTGTTTTTCTTCCTTAGAACATTCAGGAGGGACTCTGGAAGCTTCTGTTGCCCATGAACTACCAACTTCTGCAAAGCTGAATGAATCCTGAGACAATCTGGATGACAGAACCATTTCTCTTTTGGAACTTTCTGGAGAGGAAATGTTTGTACATTTACAAATAGACAAACTGACCATCCAAAAAGAGAGCATTTTAAGAAGCAAAAATTTCAAAGTCAATATTTAGGAAGGTTAAGATCAGTAGGCAATCATAGTACCTGATCATATAGAATAACTGTGCCAGGACCAAAACCCGCGTTTTTGAACTCATGGCCTCTGTAGACGTCAAAATCAATCGTATATGTTAATGTAAACGCAAGAAATCTAAGCAAATCATGATAAAATCCTTGGCGATCAACCCATATTAGAAACAATCAAAACTTGGTAATCCAACTATACTAAGCAATAGAAAACAAATCAAAAAATGAAATCTGAACCCAAAAACAACACAAGATAACGACAGACATAAACCCAGAACAAGAACAATCATATAGAAATGATATCCAACAAAGAGCACACAAGCAATCATAAGATTAGCCCAAATTTAGAGGTTAACAAACTATAAAGCATAAATCTTTAATACCCAGAAAGCGATTTCAGTTTGGAACCAAATCCGATCAAGAACCCAGAACAGCAACAAGTCAAGAATTCAAGCATCAATAATGGGTATTGAGAAGAATAGGAGACCAAAGCATCTGAGTCAAGAACTAGCTTTTTCTCCTCTGTCAGCACATTAAAAGTAAATTTAGGTAGGCAAGCACCAAATTGAGGTGATAATATAAGAGAGAGGGGAAAACAGAAAAAATGAAATAGCAGATTGCACATTTACAATCAATGTCCACTAACTAGAACCCAAAATTCAATGACAAAATCAAAGACCCTTTCAAATTTTGTCAAATGAGCAATTGGAATCGAGAACCATGTCGAGTGACTGATCTGGTGGATGTGGAGAGAAGGCGAGCTCAAAAGAGAGAAGGGTGAGAGCATCGTTGTTCGGCAACGGTAAGCTGGGTTTTATTCGGTTACAGTGGGCTGGGGTTTGTTCTTTAACACCCGCGGTATGGTTTGGTGGTGTTGGTGACGAACGCCAAGGCCGCAGGCTGGCGTTGGAGTTGCAGCGACGGAAGCGGTACATGGAGTGTTGAGGAAGAGTGAGTGAGGGAAAAAAAATTACGAAGGCTGCTGCTGAGAGAGAAAGAGAGAGAGCGGGACTGAATATTTTCAGCTGGAGGCGGGAGGTTGGTGTTTTGCTCAATCGAATGGAGAGGGAAAGAGTTGAAAGGGTTAAAGTATATGTCAAATCCTGTCACGCCCCGAATTTTAGAATGAAAATTCAAAATCCTAAACATGAATTACTACAACTTAAAATAACCATCCTGAAAATTTCTTTTTCTTAACAACCTTACCACTACAACTTTCCTAACCATCCGACATATTTACCTTTATCGTATTTTATCAATATGTAAACTTATATACATATTTAGGACGTCCGATAATCGTACATACTCAACTAATAGTATTTCATCATCCACCTAGGATTAGAGCGTCCGATTCCCCCATACCGGTCACTACGTTGACCCTAAATCCATAATATGCACAACAGTATGTTTGCACACAATGAAATCAACTCATCCAACATACATAATATTATTATGAAATTTAACCTTTTGAAATATAATCCAAATCATCATTCCAACTCAATCATATCATCACTCAACAACACACCAACCAATATATATATTCCACATAAATAAATATATATATATATATATATATATACGTAATCATCCACTCAGGAATGACCACTAATGTCATCTATAGTTCACACAAGAAAATCGTGAAATTCATTTATATAATTACAATTCATTTTACTTACCTGTGGACCGCAGTTGATCAGGTCCATATGATTTTAAAAACAATATTTAATCCGTAAACATTTTTCACACAATTATCAGAATAAATAATTTAAAGCACTCCGTTCGTAATATGAACCACATAAGTTTTACTCACCTCGAAACTCCCGCTGCGTCTTCACTTAAATACAAATCACAATAATCCAAATGCTCGTCAACTCAAGCCGTCAAGTACCTAATCAAGTATGGTCTTTACTTAGCAAACGAAGTACGAAATAAACTTAAATGATAATCCAACGGTTGGATTCTAAAATAAAAACGATCCAACGGTCAGATTCTAAAATAAAGACGATCCAACGGTCGGATCGAATTTAAACGATGATTCAACGGTTAGATCCTCACGGATCGCCTTTGGAAACATCCTATCAAAATTATACGAAAATCCGACGGACGGATCATCACAAATCACCTCCCTACTCACTGTTTTACAATTATACGACGATCCAACAGTCAGATCTTCGCCCGTGACCACACAAAGTTATCGGGACAGTCATATGATCATCATATTAAAATTTGAAGTAAAACCGATGGTCTGATCTCCGTAAATCGTAAACCGAAGATAAACTGTAAAACCGTAAATAGTAACGTCAAAACTCAAATTAACTATTTATCAACTTTTTCTAACATGACCATGTTATATATCAAAACGCTTGTATGGATGCATAGATCATTGTCCAGATAATATAAACTCAAAATTTGATCCGACGCGCGGTCACACGCGGCGGTCAACGCAATGGTGGGGCAAGGCGGGGGGGAGGGGGGGAGAGCCGCTGGGCGGCTCGGGGAGCACGCGTGGAGGCCCGTGGCGGAGTGTAGCACCAGGTCGGACTGGAGGGGGGGAAGCTGCGCGCGCGAGAGAGAGAGAGGAGAGGGGGACTGAAATGCAAAAATCAGATTTTTTTCGTTCTCGATGAAAAAATCTGATTTTTCATGATATTTATAGAAAAATTCCAATTTTCAAATATTCATAACTTATTCATATGAACTCTGAATATTATGTTCCACATATTCACGAACGCGTATCGACGAGCTCTACAACTTTCATGAAGGAAGTTTTCCAAAATTTTGAACGTATAAAAAGTCGATTTTCACGACCCCCTAAATAACGTTCGTTTTTGAAAATAAAATCATTTGAAACCAACTTTCTCAAACCACGACAATCCAATTAATCCCAAATATCATAATTCAATTAATATAACAATTATTGAATTACATAAATTTATTATATGAAAATTCTGGTCTTCACAAACCCTAACTCTAAAAGTCAGCTATTGTATGGAAAAAAAATTACTCTAAAACTCAGACGACATCAAATAAGGTATATTGTCTGAAACCAATCTGACAACAGACAAATTAAAAAGCATTGTGTAAACTAATCAAATCAGACAACATCTTTCAACATGCATTGACTTAAAAATATCAGACAACAGACACCTAATAACAGTTGGAAAGAGAGAATGGAGACGCTAAATTAACCCTATTGGCTCAATGTAATTGTTAGAAAAGGATGAGGACATAATTGGTCATTTTGTAAATTTTATTAAATATACATTGTTCACTCCGTGTTTTCCAGAGAAGCAGAATCCAAAAGCTAGGCCGAAGGTGCTTCTCACTTTTATCTTCCATGAGAAGCTATTTGGACCCAAAGCAACTTCTAGAGAATTTACCAAACACCATATGGTATGCCAAAAAGCAGAATCTATCCCAAAAGCAACTCCAAAATCTATCCCAAACTGGGCCTAAATTGTATAAGTATAAATATATATTAAAGTATATGGCACCAATTGTATGTATAAAACGTGATTTTACAAAACGTGAAATCATGCAACTTATAAGAATTCGAATTTAACCATAAATTTTCCATCAAGATTTAAACACAGCCCAAGGGTTCTAGTATTAACATTAGGCTCCTTTCTCAATCTTTTGGTAACTCTTTTCACACATAGCCGGGTAGTAGAGGAATGATTTTGGCAGGGCTCGAGGCTCACTTGAATAAACGTCTCATGTCCAATCAACCTATACACCATATATGTACTACTAAGGTGCGCCTACTTGAGAGAAAAATGATGGGGAAGTCAACGTTAATAAGAGAATCCTTCACCTATTCCGTTATGATTTCTAACTCATAATTCAACTCAAACTCCCACAAATTACAATCAAACACAAATCACAAAACAATTTAATTTTACAAGTATAATTTCCAACGCCGTTTACAAGAAATTAAAAAAAAAAAATTAATCCCCAGCAACGGTGCCAAAAATTGACTGCACCAAAGTTAGTACACAATTTGTCACTCCCCGAATTTTAGAATAAAATTCAAAATCCGAAACATGAAAATTACCACAACTCAAAATTATCATCCTGAAAATTTCTTTTCTTAACAACCTCACCACACGAAATAAAATTAAAACTGAATTTATTCTCGGTTAATTATTACAACTCAAATACAAACTGAACTGTAAAGCTCTAAATGAGCATACACGCCTCATAACTTCAAGAAATAAAAATAACTACTGTAACACCTAAGCAGCTCGGTCACCTACCTGGTTATCCTGATCTGCAGGAATATCCGCTACACCATTTGAATAGTGTACCGGGATTGCAACAATACAAAACCCGGTAAGCTTATGAAAGCTCGTATGAGTAAAAGAAATAACTGTTGCTTAATTAAATCATATTTATTTCTACCTAAGTCAACATGCAACAATTCTACAACCACAAAAACCAACAATCACAATCAATCAACAACTCAACACCAACCCTAACTCACATCTTTCTTCACAAAACTCCATCATCGTATTTATAAAAATACGGTATTTGACAGACTAGAGCTCTAACTAAATCTTAGCCCGTCACCTGGCCTAGGTTATGGCATCCGACATATTTATCTTTATCGTATTTCATCAATACGTATACTTATATACATATTTAGAACGTCCGATAATTGTACATACTCAACCAATCGTATCCCATCATCCACCTAGGATTAGAGCGTCCGATTACCCCATACCGGTCACTACGTTGACCCTAAATCCATAAAGAAATCAACTCATCCAACATATATAATATTATTATGAAATTAAAGCATTTGAATATAATCCAAATCATCATTCCAACTCAATCATATCGTCACTCAAAATCACGCCAATCAATATATATATTCCACGTAAATATATATATACGTAATCATCCACTCATGAATGATCACTAATACCATCTACAGTTCACACAAGAAAATCGTGAAATTCATTTATATAATTAAAATTCATTTTACTTACCTATGGACCGTATTGATCAAGTCCATGTGATTTTAAAAAAAAATATTTAATCCACAAATATTTTCCACACAATTACCAAAAATAATTATTTTAAGAACTCTGTTCATAAAATGAACCACGTGAGATTTACTCACCTCGAAATTCCTGCTGCATCTTCAATAAAATATAACTCACAATAATCCAAATGCTCGTCAACTCAAGCTGTCAAGTACCTAATCAAGTACGGTCTTTACTTAGCAACAAAGCACGAAATAAACCTAAATGATGATCCAACGGTCGGATTTCAAAATAACGACAATCCAACGGTCGGATTCTAAAATAAAGACAATCCAACGGTCCGATTGAATTTAAACGATGATCCAACGGTTAGATCCTCACTGATGGCCCTTGGAAACATCCTATCATTATACGAAAATCCGATGCACGGATCTTCACTAATCGCCTCCTGAATCACTGTTTTACAATTATACGAAGATCCAACGGTTGGATCTTCGTCCGTGACCACCCAAAGTCATCGGGACAGTCATATGAACATCATATTAAATTTTGAAGTAAAAACGATGGTTTGATCTCCGTAAATAGCAAACTGAAGGTAAACTGTAAAACCGTAAATAGTAACGTAAAAACTAAAATTGACTATTTATCAACTTTTTCTAACATGACCAAGTTATATATCAAAACGCTCGTATGGATGCATAGATCATCGTCTAGATAATATAAACTCAAAATTTGATCCGACGCGCCGCTACACGCGGCGATCAACGCCGATCAACCACCTCCGATGCAAAAGTCGTCAACTACAAATTTCTTCAAAATGAAATTGTGAACAACGTTAATACCTGACTTTTTGGGAGATGAGGTCTAGATCGTCCTAGATCGAGCTTTGAAGTTAGATTAATCTCGGTCCTCTGATCAGTCTCCAGATTGAATCAAGGACGTTGAAACCTTCTACTCTTGATCTACCACTCTACACTCAAAATCGTGATGCAAACCACATATGGGGATGATCAGGAGGAAGAGCACGTCACGAAAATGGGATTGATCGGCCCGTGCACAGCCGGAAAATTGGTTTTCGGCCGGGTCGGGTTGGAGCTTCGGAAGGAGACTCCGATCCAAGCCTAGGAGCGGCGACTGGCCGAGGTGAGGGCGGGGATCGACTGGGCGCGAGGCGGCGATGCCTGGAAGGGCCGGGTCGTGACCGATCGTGGCATGACGGCGCCGCTAGCGCCGGGTCGGGTCAGCGGGTCGACAAGCAAGGGTATGGCTACAGTCGCGTGAGAGAGAGAGAGGGAGAGGAGGGGGGCTTTTGTGCAAAAATCTGATTTTTTTCGTCCTTAATGAAAAAATCAGATTTTTCTTACTATTTATAGAAAAATTCTAATTTTCAAATATTCATAACTTATTCATACGAACTCCGAATAATACGTTCCACATATGCACGAACTCGTATCGACGAGCTCTACAACTTTCATGAAGGAAGTTTTCCCAAATTTTAAACTTATAAAAAGTCGATTTTCACGACCCCCTAAATAACGTTCGTTTTCGAAAATAAAATCATTCGAAACCAATTTTCTCAACCCACGACAATCCAAATCATCTCAAATATCATACTTCAATTAATATAACAATTATTGAATTACATAAATTTATTATATGAAAATTTGGGTTTTCACACAATTTAAAACCTTATCAATGCAGTAAGAGTAAGTAGGGTATCATTCTCAACCAGGGATTAGGGATTTATTTATTTACAAAATTACAATGAAAGGGGATTTTGGATTTTAATTTCTAAATTAACAACTAATAATATACAAGTGACACACCAAATCAAATCATAAACCAAGTAGATAAAGATGAATGGAAGATGTAGAGATGAAATTAACTACTCACTAACATGTTAACAAGGGTGATGATCATTATTTTTAAATCAAACATATCAAAGCAAGGAATCAATCAAGAACAGAGATGAACACATATCTTAATTACCAAAGTTTACACAACTAAGCCTAACTCAAAGAATTTGACAAAACAACAGAACTGAGACTTGCTCACAAAGACTCAAACAAAGGCTACAATTGATTACCCAAGCGCTCCTCCATTGAAAGCCCCACACACGTACACTGCAAGTTCAAAGAAAAAAAATCATATAGGACAGAACTTATCTATAGTCATGTTTTCAGTTGGAGGACCTAAGAACCTACATCAAAGATAAATAAAAAATAAAAATAGTAGAGTTAAGTAACAAATAAATTGCATTGCCCTGAGCTTAATATACAGTAAGAGAAAGATAGAAGTACCTCGAGTCCAAATTATATTCCTTGAGAGAAGCCTTTGTCACAATAGCAATACTTGTGCTGTTGTTATCATTACCACTTGTGTAATTGTTATCATCACCATGTTCGATAACAATTGCAGCAATACCAATGAAACCTAATATCACACACTAGAGAATAAGAACTACTAAGCAAGCAGGATTGCCTGAATAAGAAAAAGAAACAACTCTACAGAAGGAGAAAATAAAGAGAAAAAGAACTAAAATAAGTTGAAACCTCATGAAAATGGTCCATATTAGATGCAAACAGATTGACACTATACGAGAATCCAATATTCCCGACCTTAAGTACCAAATTTGGAAGGCCAATGATTACTTGGAATCAAATTCAATTCATTTAACTAAAAAGAAGAAGAAGAAGAAGAAGAAGAGCATGCTTAATTCACATTCAATATGTTCAAATCATTTAGCATACACAGTTGGGACCACTCCTACCTCTAATGTGCAGATAAATAACATGAAGCGTAAATTTTTTTTACTTGAACATGGAGAAGATTTAGAATATCTGTAGAAGATAGCATCACTCTTTAGCAAAAAAACTCTTTTGTTAAGCAAAAGTGCAGATGGACAAAATATTTGAAATTAGACATGCCAAGTGAAAATCAAATGAATCATGCCAAACCAGATTCATAAAGCCTTTAAATCAAATTTGGAATCCGAACAGCTGAACTCAAATAATTATCATACAACCCTGCATCAGAGAATACAAACAAAAAGAAAAAAGAAACCAAATCTGGAATATGGACTAGAAACCCTAGATTAGATAGATACCATAGATAGGAGAGGTAGATTCGCAGGTAGCTGAGAGGCTGGTCAAAGACCCGCTAAATTGAGTATGAGATCTTGCCCTTCACGAGGTTCAGGTCGAAATGTTAGATGTGGAATTTTAGCTGTAGGAACATGATAATGATGGCGTGGAGGTGGTCGATCGTCCCGGCGATGGCGCGTGGCGATGAAGTGGACGGCAAGGACGTTGATGGTGGATTCCACGGTCATGATGATATGGATGATGGAAGGGTTATGGCGATGGAGGGAGAGGAAAGAAGAGAGAGAGAGAGAAGAATCGAGCAGGAGTCAAGTTTTTTTCTTTTTCGTTGGTCAGGGTTTCATAAAGATAAGATAAAATTTTGCTACTCCCTAGTCTCTCCTGTCTCATGCCTTCACGCGACGGCAGTTGGTTGCAGAAGCAGTATATCAGTGTCTTGTTACCCTTACTGCCACGGCACCTCAATTATGTCGCATAGTTCTTATATTCTTGTGACAGCGGAAGTTTGCCGAAGTTAAAGCATGAGCAATGGCGACGGCAAATGCTTGCCGATGCAAACTACTATAGCCATTGCAATTCTTTTTTGTAGTGACCTGTTCCCATGCCTTTTTATGACTCTCACTTTTCAAGTGACGCCAATCAATAACATTGATAGGATAGAACCCACCATCAGCAGCTAAAGACCCAATAAAATTTAAGAACTGTGCATACTTTTTTCTTGGCCACAAAGGCTCTCCAAACTTGTCTCACTTAATTCTTTCTCTGACTCCATCTTCTCCCCAATGAATAATATTTGGACCTCTAGACTTTTTTGCACAACTTACATTGGCTTCTACATTTTTATGACTTCAGGTTGAGTACTACTCAGATTCGCTCCCATATTTGTGCCTCCATTGACTTCAACTTGAGCATTATACAGACCTCCTACATCTTGTGTTTCACTATCATCAAAAGCCACATTGCTGTGATTGGTTTACATTGTC
This sequence comes from Rosa persica, assembly GCA_025331145.1. Taxonomy (NCBI): domain Eukaryota; kingdom Viridiplantae; phylum Streptophyta; class Magnoliopsida; order Rosales; family Rosaceae; genus Rosa; species Rosa persica. The sequence continues at coordinate 18,026,464 of WFKR01000004.1, forward strand.
CAAGTCAATATCTTCATAATTAAAGTTCACATTGCCGTCATAATTTGACATTACTACCAAACAAAAGGACAAATACAACAAAGAAAAACAATCAAACCAGAATCTAACAAATAGCTAGGGGAATAAACTAAACTTCAATTAACCTTTCCACTAATGCATACAACACAATACAACAATAATACTACTACTCCTTTCACAAACAAATAGAATACCACAACAAATTTACAAATATCCAAGCCTATTCCTTTTGGATTTCATAAAACTCAAATAGGATTCTCAAGAAAATTAGACACAAAGCTTCAGAAAATGATTCCGAAAACTAACCCAAATATAATATCCAAGCCTACTCCTTTTTTATCCAAACAGAGATAAAATGATAGAAGAAAATTCAGGCAACCCAACCAAATACGATTCTCATCAATATTAACCATAACAGTCACAAAAAGAATAGACTAACTCAGCATGAATGACTTACATATTGTAGAGAAAGTGAACCACCAAGTCCAGAATCAATTTCGCTGATAACCAGTTCTCTCAAAATCGTATGTCCTGTAACCAAATGAAAGATTGAGATTTAATGGAGAGAGAACCAATTTCAATTACATGAAAGGATTTGAAGATTGAGAAAGGAGGTTGAGAGAATTACCTATTTCCTTGCAAGAAGAAACATCGATTTGGAAGAAACGGCGAAATGGGCTTGGAGGAAAAGGCAAAATGGTTTGCAGGAAATGGCTAAATGGTTTTGGGAATGGCTGTGTGTAGTCATGATCGAAGGAAACCTAAATGGCTAGCTTTAGGGAAATTATTAAATATTTTTATTAATAATTTTTAATAAAAGGCTACAAAAATCAGTGTGATTACCCAAATATAGAGTGCGAACTAAATGTTCCTTGCCCCGCTCTTTGATATTTGGTTTTTTCAAGTCCCGCTTTTTTTATTTATTTTCTTTTTTGCAATGAATTATCTGTTTTTTTCCCTTTTTGGTTACATGCAATGAATTATTTTTTCCTTTGCAAGGAAAATTGAGTTATTTAAATAAATTTATAATTGTAATATAATAAATGAAGCCGGACGTGGGGCTGACCCTCCCAGCTAGACTGGGTTACAAACCCCTTTTAAAAAAAACAAATTTAATGACGATAAAAGAATATGTTGGTAAACCAACCACAGCTTATAATGGATTTTATTAAAAGATAATTATCCTTCGTTGATAAAAAAATATTAGGTTTTTGCCACAAAGGGTAAGATCAAATAAGATTAATTTCCTAACAAAAAAAAGAGATTAATTACATTATTCACTTATTAGTGGATTTTAAAATTTGTCATCATATAGATCAAATTATCATTTCCACAATGTATATCAGTTCTGATAATAAAAAAATTTAAAAAAAGGTAATTATCTCTTACCATATAAATCAAATAAGATTAAACTCATTAATGGCCCTTGAAATGTCATACAATCTGTACCATAGAAATCAAATCAACCATATTATCCTTTCCACATTATAGGTAAAGATTCCGCATAATTCAAAGAGAAATGCTAGCAACTTTCCTCTCCAACATTTCCCTTTCTACTTTCCCACTTAAATTCAAGATGACCAAGTCCAGATTAACACTGGCCATATATGTCTGTGCTATTGTGATATCTTCTTCGTCATTGCTTGCATGGTCTATAAGTTGAGGCGTATAAGGCTCTGGATCAAGATTGATACCCATATCAAAAAAATCCCTCGGTTTTGTTGTCACAACAACTTTCTAGTTAGCTGTTTCAACAAAATCTTTCACATAGAACACTTGTAGTGCTTGACTTGCAAATATAAACGTATCTGGTGGTGGAAGCAAGTGATTAAAGTTTACCAAGATGAATCCAAACTCGTCCTTCTTAACCGTGCGATTAAGAACCGTTCTATCAGCCCAATCTGCTTCGAATAGCAACACTTTTCTATCATTGTAATAGTCAAGTTCTATGATATCCATTAGTACATCGTAATAGTCGAGCATGGCATCTCTTGGTCGACGATCATTGGTAGTAGCATAGCAATTACTTGAAGCATTCACGAAAATTCCACTGTTTTGTGCGTTTGATTCAGTGTCAAGTGAGTTAACATGAAACTGATATCCATTCATGATGTACTTCTTGTACTGTTTGACTTCGTTGCTAGGTCGGTTAGCCAATGCGCTAATGTCCGGGTCGATATCTTCACCTTGATTAACTTTTTCTTCTATCTACATAATAAAACTACATTTATCAAAAAATCTCCCAACTATTGAGATTTCCAAGCATCAACTGGTACTGCATATCATGAGTAATTACCAAATCTTTAAAATACTCATGAAATAACAAATTCACCATTTTCTCAGAATCTTGTATTGAACATCTGCCTCTTTTCCTTTTCTCAATTTCCACATGTTGTCTATTAATAGAAACATACAAGGTAAAACATCAAATTAGTTATATGAATTTATAAATTGAAGACAATAGAATATAAAAGCAATAGTTTACAATATTTACTTGAGGTGGTGATTGATTTCTAGACAGTTGATAACCACATATGTATGGGCACGATTTCGCTCTTCATCAATCAACTTAACCTTTTGTGGACGTTCTAAGGCATGTCCTTTTTTAACAAACAATGGTAAGCCGGGCCTTATAGTGTTTGTAGGTCGTCAGCATTGCGACCTAATTTTGTTCTTTTTGACTCAGTTTTATCATATAGATACATGAAACAAAATGACAAGCATTCGTCTATAAGGTATCCCTCAACAATGCTTCCTTCAGGATTACTCTTATTTCACACGTACTCCTTAAGAGTATGTAAATACCTGTATAAAATGTATAAATTAAATAGATATTTCCAAACAATAAATACTTAAATGTTTAACTATTAAATAAAGTGATCAAAATATACCTCTCAATCGGGTACATCCATCTATATTGAACAGGGCCTGCTAACACAGCTTCATCAGCTAGATGAATAGGGAGGTGCTCTATTATGTCAAAGAATGCAGGTGGCATTTTGTTCTCCAAGTCGCATAAGGTTAAGGCAATCTTCCTCGATAGATTTTCAAAATGCTTTGTTGAACCAACTTTTGTACACAATTGTCTAAAGAAACCACTCAATTCTAGCCACACCTTAATCAACTTCTTGCATCTAATGGGACGCCAAATGGCAATTGGAAGTAGGTGTTGCATCAATATATGACAATCATGACTCTTTAAACCAACAAGTTTTCTTTCCTCGACACGTACACAATTTCTAATATTAGATGACCATCCATCTGGTGATTGAACACCAGACAGTACCTCACCCATTGTAGTTTTCTCCCCATTTAACAAATTAAAGCTAGGTGGTGGATATTTTGGTCCATTGATTCCTTCTGTAGGATGAAGACCATGTTGATATTGACAAGAACCATGTCTTTTCGAGCATTCACACTGTCTTTGTTTTTCTCTTCTATCATAAGTAATGTACCAACTACATTGTCTGTTACATTTTTCTCAATGTGCATGACATCCAAGTTATGCGTAACAACAGATGCTCCCAGTAAGGCAATTCAAAAAATATACTTTTCTTCCTCCAATTACCATAATCCAGCTCTGGGGGATCATGAGTTGCTCGTTTGCTCTTGCGAGGCTTGTTCTTCTTGTTATTCCATTTTCCAAATTGAACTTTCAAACCATACAATGACCTTAGAATTTCAGAACCTATCTTTAGTTTTGGTTTTCTCCTTCGTTCATGAAAACCATTGAAGTTGTTTCTCCATCCATGATAGTAATGATCAACAGGCAACCATTTACAATGCCCCATAAATGATTCATTTTTTCCATTTTGTAACCTAATGGATTAGGTATCCTCAGCACACACCGGACACACTTTTTTACCTTTTGTACTACATCCTGATAACATGACATAAGCAGGAAAGTCATTGATTGTTAAAAGCACAACAGCTCGTATGGTAAATACCTCATTATTAAATGCATCATATGTTTGAAGCCCTTCTGTCCACAACATCTTTATCTCTTCCACTAATGGTTGCAAGTACACATCTATATTATTATATGGTCCTTTTGGACCCGGAATGAGCAAGAATAAGATCAAGTAAGGTTGCTTCATGCACAACCATGGAGGTAAATTATAAGCAGACATAACAACATCCATGTACTGTGGGAAGAGCTCATAATTCCAAAAGGATTGAAACCATCACTAGCCAATCCCAACCAAACACTATAACACTCATTTCCGAAATCTAGATATTTGTCATCCAATTTCGCCCATGCTAGAGAATCAGTGATGTCGAAGCTGCCCATCTTTAGGCCTTTTATCAGAATGCCATGCCATTGACTCTGCAGTGTGATGAGACATATATAAACGTTGCAATCTAGGACCTAGTGGAAATAACGTGGAAATTTAGCGGGTTTTTTTTTCCTGGCACAATTGCATCATTGCCCAATTTATTTTGTTTCCATCGGCTAATTCCACAAATATTACAACAGTACTCATCATTTTTATGCTCTTTCCAATATATCATACAATCATTGGGGCATGTATCAATCTTCTCATATGACAATCCAATGTCCTTAATTACTTTATTTGTCTTACAGAAACTATCGGGGAGAGTCTCATGTACCCTTAGGAAATGATTCCTTCAATAGATCCAGTGTTTCAAAAAAAAAATACATCACTAATGTTGTGTAAACACTTAATCTTGTACAGCCTCATAATAAAATCAAGCTTCTTAATTTGTGCACCGAGAAACAAGTCAGTCAGCATCTCTAAGTAGCTCATAGAATTTTCTTGCATCCGGGGTTGGACCAGAGTCATAATCATCAATTGGTTGTGTCGAAGACTTCGACATACTGTTATCACTATGAATCTCAAATGCATCCTCCAACATATCAAGCATATCATGGTCGGGCATGTCATGGTGTGTGTCTGAGGGACCGGCCATATCAGCATTACATGAATGGGTAATTGCTCACCATGTGATAGCCAAGACATATTTACATATCTATTCCACATACCAATATCATGCATATGTTCCTACCACCATTGCAGTTTTTCAATACCGATTCTTACATTCCTTATGAGGGCATTTGATCTTATCTGCAAAAGGAGAAATCTTGAGTGAACGATTGATAAATGCCTATAGCCCCAAAATATATTCATCGCTTCTCTGATCAAGAAATACCCATTTCTTGTCCATCTTTGTGAAATATGAACTGTGATCAACAACTGCATGATAAGAAAATTATTAAAATCACACATTTATTAATGAATCAACTATCACCTTATATCTTCATTCCCAAGGTGTAGATCATAACCCATTCAGTAATGTTACATTATGTTTGCCTTATGATCATCTCTTCATTGCTACATGTTTTTGAAAAATTCGACAGTACTCCGTCTATGATCTCACATGTACACAGACTTAATATGTATAATGAGATCATAGGTTCGAGCCGACAGAAGTTTCAGAAACATGTAACGACAAATAGATATCATAATCAATACATAATATAACATTACTAAACTGTCCAAAAATTGGACAATTCAAGAATAAGGCACTGAAGCATCAAATTCCAATATCTATTTCTTAAACGGGTACTAAGGTTTTAATGAATGCATAATCTAAAAAATTGAATGTTAAAATAACAATCAATTTTTCAAACGGAGATATACCATCAATAAAATAGTAATCTTTGATAGAAAAAAAAATCAATCTAAAATATGTATCTTGAATATATTGGAAATACATTCTATAATATCAAGCATTTATAACAATCATCATTTATAACATGAATATACATATCTTATCTATCATTTATAACCAAAACATTCTATAAATAGAAAAGGCAATATATCATTATTCTCTACAACATAAAACTAATAATTAACTAATTTATGTAATGAAATTTTCATTGAAGAGGTATAACATCTATTTTATCCAAAAATATAAAACTCATAAATATGACAAAAATGAGAAAAAAATGATAGATTTCTTCTAATATGAGGTGGATAGAGTAGAGCCATACCTCTTAAAAATTATCTATGAATGGAGCTATGATGAGGGAAGGCTTCTATCAAAATGAAGAAGGAGAACATCCATTAAAATGAAGATAAGATCAGAATGATGAGTGAGAGAACATAAGAGACACAAAAGGGTTTAATATGTTTCTGATAGTTTTAATCCTCAATGTACACTGATATCTGTGTGTATTAACAAGAATAATATATTTGATCTTTGCTCATGTCACCTCATCTGTCGACCAAAGATTCGCACGACTATATGTGGGAAAGTAGCAGTTGCAACAGATAACTGTGTAAATGTTCATACAGATATTAATGCCCTTTTAACATTCCTCAATTCACACTGATGTCTGTGTGTATCAACAAGAATGATACACACTGATATCTGTGAGAGCTGCGAACATGTCATCCCTATATGTCAATCAAAGATTCACACAGATATATGTGGGAAACTAACAATTGTTATAGAGAACCGTATAAAATTTCATACAGATATCAATGTCTTTTTCACATTCCTCAATTCATACTGATATCTGTGTATATTAACAAGAATGATACACATTGGTATCTATGAGAGCTGCGAACATGTCATCCCCATATGTCAGTCAAAGATTCACACAGATATTTGTGGGAAACTAGCAATTGCTATAGATAATCGTGTAAAACTCCATACATATATAAGTGCATTTTCGATTTTCATACAGAAAACAGTGTGAAAACTCATTGTAACAGATGTTTGTATGAATGAAAATTAGTTAGCAATAAATTATAATTTTGTTATTTTTGACTGATATTTGTGTGTAAATAACTCACACAAATATCAGTATAAATTAAATACTCGGTGCATACAGACATATGTGACAAAATAAAGGCACATTGATTTCAGTGAGAAAATGTGTAAGCATGTGCTTGTGTATGACCCAGTCATTCAGTTCACACGGATATCTGTATTTATAAGTTAAAACCCACTGATTTTTAATCAGTGTGAGAGTGTGTGTAAAATCTGTGTGGGTTGTTGATTTTGCTAGTAGTGGAAGTTGGGTGGATTGTTTTTAGAAATAATTTTGGGCTAAATACTGGTTAATACCTCATACTTTAGGTTCAAAATCGATTCAATCCTAGAACTTCTAATTTCATCAAAAAACACCCCTGCACTATTATTTCTCATCCAGCAGATCATTTCGTCAGTAATCAATGAATTGAAGATGTTAACTCATTGACGTGGCATGCCAACTCAGCTCATGTGGGGCCGACATATAAGTGTAAATCTCCAAATTAGCCCTCGCTCTTTCTCTCATCCACTTTTCCAGTGCATAGGCAAAAAAACCAAAACTTTGGTAAAGTAGTGAGTCTGACTCACTTCTCACTCAATCCCTCTGCCACCATCCATTTCAAAACCCTAAACAATTCAATTCCTCAACTCCTCAATCGCCCCAAACCCTAACCCAGTATCCAGTTCTTCGATTCTGGCACCCCAATTGCTCAAACCATGATGATTTCTTAAAACACTAGCCTGTGATTTTTGATTCTCTACAATGAATTCAGGCCCGATAGACATAACCTTCGATGAGGAAACGAGTCTCAACGACCTTAAAGACGACAACGCCAATGAGCTCCCGAATCTCATTGATATGCTAATAACAAGTTTGACGACGATTATGATGTGGTGGTGATCAGTGAGGTCAACAACAGGTCAAAGTGTTAGGGGAACCGCGAGTTAACGTCTCCAGTTCAAAAATTAGAAGTATAGAGACTAAATTCATTTTAAATTAGTCCAATAATTTTGTTAACATTAGACTTAAAAAACATTTTCCTATTCGTTAAAAACCCGAGAACAGACCCAAAAAAAAAAAAAAAAAAATCCGGAGTATTATCTAATTTGGTGGCAAGTTAAAGCGTGCGGCGTGGTGTAAATTTCATTTAGGCGGGGGATAGCTTGTGCTGTTCTTCGACATTGGAGAGCGAGCGGGTGTGAGATGGTGCTATGAATTCATGGCCTGCTCTTTCTCTTCGCTGCTTCACTTTCAATCCCTTTGGAGAAGCTTCAAGTTGTTTGGCCCAGGAGCTCAGAAGAGGCTTGGGCATCACTTGCGCCCTCCCAACAACCTCACTTGTCTCCATTTTTCTCCTATAACATCCGCAAAGGTATTATCTGTACCCTACAAATCAACAATATTATCTCGGGCAAGTTAGTGTGTGAAATTTAGGGTTTTGCCTCCCAACGAGTTAGTATGAATTTCTGATTCTTTTGATTGATTTTAGGGACATTGTAATCTGGCCACTAGTGTTCACTCGGCATTGCCTGGACTTGTTCACGACAATGGAGATTTGCTGGTTGATTCAGGGAAGCGTGAAGAGAAAATTGTATATAGTAACCCTTCAAACGGTAGAGTAATGCTCATTGACGGCACATCCATCATCTATAGATCATACTACAAGCTTCTTGGTAAATTTATGCATATCTTGGTTCTCTGTAATTGGATTCTCGTCTCGTTTATCATGTTGATTGGAATATTTTTAACTCATTTTAGTAACTCTGGGGGAACCAAAGTAGAGTGGTTTGAACTTTTAGTTTTGAGGATATTTTATCGACTGATAGAATGATTTCAAATATAGAATGCTTCAAGTTAGTCATTGGAACTCTTATTATTGTGTGCAACTTCGCTCAGATAACTTGAAGCTTTAGGATATCTCTGACAAATATTATCTCTCCTTTTTTCTCGAGTTGTCTAGAATTGATTCTAAGAGGCACTGCATTCTTAATATATATATATATATATATATATTTTTTTTTTTATGAGAGTTTGCTTCCATAGGTTTTGAGTTACTTTTAATCATATATTGTAAAATTATTTATTTTGAACTCCATTATCTGCTTTTCTTTTCTGTTTGATAAATAGCACTACTAATCATTGTTTTATTTCTCTTGATGAGAGTAGCCAAGTTACACCATGGCCATCTGACACATGCTGATGGAAATGGAGATTGGGTGCTGACCATATTTACAGCGCTTTCTCTTGTAAGTGATGCTTATACAGAGGACTGAAATCTTCTGAAGTGCACTGAACATATTTTGGATGCATGTGGCCTCCTTATCTGCAGTATTATACCATTAGGAGTTTTGTAGTATGTTGTTTTTAGTTGTTTGTTTTCAACCAAGTGGAATTATTCTTTCCTGATGCAAATGTATATGTTTGTGAAAGTTATCTTCTCTGTACATTATTGATTCAGTAGAAGAGTATTTTTTTTTTCTGTGAACATATGTTTGCTAAGTCAAGTTTCATTATGTTAGTCTGTTCTTTGACCCTGCATATAGAAACAGTGTTCCAAGAATAATAATAATAATAATAATAATAATAATAATAATAATAATAAACAGTGTAATTTTTTTTTTTAATTGTGGACACTATGTTGGTCTAGTTCTTTTTCGGACTGTAACTTGGTTTGTTTATGTAGATTATTAGTTGTCTGTCTTATTGAGTAAGTTTGTATCTAATTCCTACTCAAAAAAACACATGAACTGGACTTTCTTTTATTTTCCAGATATACTATGTTTTATATAAGAATAATATAGAAATTCTATAAGAAATCTGTAACTTTGTGGTCTAAGGCCTTTTCTTTTATTCTGGATTTCCTTGCAGATAATTGATGTGCTACAGTTTGTTCCTTCCCATGTGGCGGTACGATTTGTTTCCATTTTGTGTGTATCACACATAATATCTGCATTATTATTCTGTTTGATTCATAGATTTTATATGCACGCACTATGCTTCTTCCTGCTAGTCTTAATTGGCCATCTTGCCTTTTTCTTCCTTATTGGTTCTATTCTAATTTGGTTATTCAAAATACAGAAGGCTAGTTATGCAGAATTGAGGTCAGTCTGAAAATAACCGAAATATATACCAAAATCCCTATTATTTGTTAGGTCAGTCTGAAAATAACCGAAATCTGTACCAAAATCCTAATCCTATTCATTATCTCCTAATCCAAATTATAAAAAATTAAATCCTGAATTTACCCCTCATTCTTCATCCACTTGTGTATGATTCCTACTTTTGTGGTTTTGAATGCTCTGTAGTCATATAAGATGGATCATATAAGATGCAGTACTGATTGTACAAAATAATTATCTTTAATAGTTAGGATATGCAACCATTTTTTCTTGCTCGGTCCTCCTTCAATGTATCCTAATATCACACCCCCTAAATGTTAAATTTTTATGGCAGTTTGCTCGGTTTTTATTTATTTATTTATGGGGATTAAAATTTGCACCCCCTCTTTTACAAACCACACCCCCCTCCATTAGTAATGTTCCAACGGATATGTGCATGGAGGAGGGTGTAGTTTGTGAAAAGTGGGTGCCAATTTCACCCTCCTTATTTATGTTTTAAATTTGTTACAGCTGCTTATATGTATCTCTTCTTTGTTTTTATGCAGGTGGTGTTTGACCATGATGGTGGGATATGAATCTGTTAACCTTTTCCTTCTGGAATTGATTTTTTCAATGAAAGATATACCTTAAATGCTGTACATTTTATCACTCTTTAGCTCTTCAAATGCTTTATACATCCTAGAATTTTTGGTTTTGCTTGTGGAGTTTGAAGAAAAATGATCTATTCATATACCTCCTAGGGTCACTTACGTTGTATTTATTTCTCTTGCTCTTTTGCTAGGTATATCATTTGATTTTTCTTGTTGTTTTGAGTTCTTCTTCTCATCTTGAACTATTAAAATTCTGTTTCTTAGAAAAGAGAAAAGTTTACATTTGTTTCAGACAGCAGTAGACTGTTGATTTCATAGCTGCATGGTTGGAGAAAGGATTATAGGATGTTCGTGTTGTGTATTTAATGTGGTGCATTTTGTTTAATGATGTTACTTTTAGTGCCAGGGATTTGGGTAAAATGTAATTGTCTTTTTCCTCAAAGGAACCACATTTTATCTTCTTTTTTTCCAAATTTATTTTAGATCTTTATCATATAAGTGAAGTTTAGACAATAAGTTATCTGGCCAAGAACTGAAAGAATTAGATTAAATGACCAAAGATGGATGAGGGAATCAACCTTATGGGCATCAAATCCATTGAATTCCAATTGTCACTGGAATATACTTAAACTTAACCAGTAGGAGCTCCTTAGAGTCTCTATACTAATGTTTGACTTGGTGAGTAGTTCACCATGGCCCTTCCTAAATGTAAGTTCTAAGCTCTTAAGTATTCTTTCAGTGCATTTAGGAAGGGTCATGGTGATGTAATCTAATTCCAACGGGAGAGGATGCCCATATCGTTCAGTCCAAGGTCATGAACTGAATAATTAGTGAATATCTGCAACATTGTACAAAGGCTTTACTTTTTCTTTCATTTGATGGTAGATAAGTGGTTCAAATTTCAAAACCCATCCATCTGTCTTTACTGATGGGTACGTTTCTGTATTTCCATCTTTACAGAGCTGTTCAAAATTTTTAATTTCTTAACATATCTCTGTTGAGATTTGTTGCTACTTATTAAGTTCTCAAGGTTGCTCTTGTTGGGACATTCTTCACACTAGCTCTCCATCTTTCATGCTCACAAACATTTGTACTAATATCTGATTATACTTTTATGCATCATTCAGACCAAAAAAATAAACAAATAAATAGAGGAAGTTTTTATAAATGATTTATCAGTTGTCCCTGTGATTGCTTTAATGCTCTGTGATTATTGTTGAATCTATTTTTATTGGTATAGTATGAGAAATGCTTGAGAAATTGCCTCTAGAATCTAGTGGAATGATTATTGATACTAAAGTTGGAATATAAAAGGTTCTCCTTTTAGGCAGCATATTTATGTTAGATCTGTTGAATCAGATGCAACGTATGATTTAATTTTACTGCATGTTGGCTCTATCATGTACAGTAATCATGGACAGTGTCTAGAGCATTATGCTTAACTAGCATCTTTTGGTCCAACCAGTAATGTACGGGCATATCTTTTTCATAGGCGTGCATCATGTAATTATGTAAACTAGGAGTTTAGTGACTTGCATATTTTCTCACATTGAATAAATTAGTCAGATTGGTTGAAATCAATTCATGCATTGCTGTTGGGTAAAATCTCTATTTGAAGGAGTAATGAAGTTAAGTACTGTGTTCCCTGTTCCCTCTGTTGATTCAATTTATGCAGAAAAATAGATGCTTAATTTATTTGACAATAGTTCACTAATGGTTTGCCTTTCCATCACAAGTTATTAGTTGTGCGTATGTCATATACTATTTTATTGCATATGCCTATGTTTTTAGCTAATCTTGGGTCTTCAGTGTTAAGATGTTGGGTGCTGTTAGTCTCCCGACTCTAATCTTCATTTCTTCCCTGTGACTGGCTAATTATGAATTGTCAGCTGCTTTGGTATGTGTAGCTGTTTTCTCAAGCCCAATTTTTGATAAGACCTTCTCTTTTCAGGAGGTTCATTTGGTCAAACTAGTGTTTCATCCAAAGAAAGTGTTAGAGGAAAAGGTATGCTTCATTTGTTTTAATCTTTTTCTTGGTTTGCATTTGGGAGTTGAGAAAATAGATCAGTCTGGCAAAATAGTGACAGTGGTTTTAGGTAGCAATAAATATCTGGCAACCCTTGTGAGGGTTTTGGCAAAATATAGAATATGTTCATCCTGCTGAATTTTCTCAATAATAAGATTCAACTATTGTGATCATCAAAAACCTACCTTGGTCTAGTAAGGCCCCAGATTACTTACTTGTGCCCACAGGAATATCAAATTTAAATGCATATGTTATGTTTTTAAGGTTACTGGGCATTTTGTCTGTTCCACTTCTTGCATAATGACTAGTATATATGCTGGTATTATTTTTCTGTTAAAAATTGTGTTACCTAGTCAATACAGCACCAAGATGAAACAGATTTGGGTTAAGCGAGGGGAGAAAAGAAAGGGTGGATAGAGATTGACGGAATAGGGATAGGACACAGGAGAAGAGGATTAGAGAGGTAGAGGGATCAGGGTTTATAGTGGAGGGCAGTGAAAAAGGAAGCAACAATTTCTAGGAAAGAATAATTTTATTCATCAGTCAAGGCTACCATTTTTAATTCTTTGAGAGATAAACGCTAAGAGGAAACTCAGATAATTAATGTACTACAGTAACCCTGGAAAAATGTAACCCAGATACAATAGCTTCAAAAATCATGAAGAAAATAATTAAATCTAGAAAATTAGTCAAGAGTCCATTTTGCATTTCTAGGCACGCACATATTTACCCCATTTTCAATTTTCTCGAAATTTTGGTTGAGATTCTTTATCAAATTTGGAAATACTGAAGCTGCAGTTTTTTAAATTTCATTTTTTAACGTAATTGGCACATTACTTGAACCTAATATGTGACCTTACAAACACTAAATGGTTGTTTGTATGACCATCGGATATAATTGATAATGCCTTATTGCATACTTTCTATATGAGCTTACATTACCAGCGCATAAGATCTGGGACGTCTCTCTCATTGCTAATTAGTTCTTGGGTTTGAAGGTCTAACATTTGTAATAGTATAAATTTACAACTAAATGTACATAATAGTATCAATCCATGTATACCTTGCGATCTTAGCAGTGTCGTTCCCCTCCCTCCCCCCACTCCCCCCCCCCCGGCGTCACATATGGGGATGCTGAAGGGGAGTTTGGTTTTTTATATATGGTGAACTGGAGACATACTTCTCTCTCTTTCTGAGTGTACATTCCTCTCCCTCCCCTGTCACATATGGGGATGTTGAAGATTGTAGTTGGATTGGCTACTGGCCACTGTCTATGTTGAATCAAAGACATTTTACCTTTGTAACTTATTTGTTTGCTTGCCTTTTCTTTTCTTCTCTCTCTCTCTCTCTCTTTTTTTGTTTTTGATAAGAAAAATTTATTGGTTTGTTTTTTTTTTTTTCATCACGTTTCTGATTAGGTTGAATGAATGAATTTTATTGAGGTTTGATGCCCCAGCAGATCGTTTCTCTTGATTATCCATCTCCACTTCATATCAGTTTACAGAGTCACATTTTTCTTTGTATCCCCTATTGCTTCTCTTTTAACAGTTTTGACCTTTTCTTAGATTTCATTATTGGGTTTTTTTTGTTGTTATTTATTCTATATATATTTTAATTTTAAGAATGATTTTCTTATAGTATTGCCTTGATTTTAATTGAAGGCATGAATTTTCGTCATACTTTATACCCCGCATACAAGAGCAATCGCCCCCCTACACCAGATACCATTGTTCAGGGACTTCAGTACTTGAAAGCATCCCTGAAATCTATGTCCATCACGGTGATTGAGGTAATAGCTCTATATCACAGCTTTACATGATTAGTTGCCCTTATTGGTATCTGTTGATTAATTGTGGTCTACTCAAAGGCAGGTTCCAGGTGTGGAAGCTGATGATGTGATTGGAACATTGGCTGTTAGGAGTGTTGATAATGGTTACAAGGTTATATTCGCAACTTATATATTTGGGAGCATTTTTTTAAAATATACTTGTTTTCCCACTATGATTTTTTTTTTTTGTGGTTGTAATTCGAGAATGGTATTTCCTTTCTATTTGTAAGAAAATGATCATCAAGTGGGAATCCCAATTAATCTAGGCTCCAGCTGAGACTGTGGTGGTTGTAAACTTCTAAGATATATGGTTTTCTCGTACCAAAAAAGGAAAAAAAAAAAAAAGGAAAAGGAAATTTGGGTTTCTACTTTTAAGGGTGTGAATGTGTGAGCTAGGTTAATGTTTTTATTCATTATTTATTTTTATTTTTTTATTTCAGATAGGTGTGATCTAGTTTTCTAAAAATAAGCGAGTCGTCATTTAGTTTCGTATTGGAATTTGGTTATGTTACTGCAACTTAACACTTACTAGTGTCATAACTGAGGCATGCTGCCATGGCGAATACTGAATATTTGTTTTTAACTTATGAGAAATGACATATCGGCATCATACCGTAAGAATTAGAAAGAGTTATGAGTAATTTAAATCTGCTTTGTCAATTCAGTTGCTCTCACTTTAAACAGGTACGAGTTGTCTCCCCAGACAAAGACTTTTTTCAGATCCTATCTCCTTCATTGCGTCTTCTACGAATTGCTTCACGTGGCTTTGAGTAAGCAAGCTCATTTACTATCCACGTTTACTTCATGGCTCTTGCGGACCTTTTTGAAGATCTTTGTTTATCTTTGCATGTTTGGTTATAGTTAGTTAATATGTTTTTGCAATACTGTTTAGCATATATTATGTCCTTTCTTTGGAACTGCGCCCAGCTATTCTTTCATGGTGTGTTTAAAAAAGTTTTATGAGAGGAAGATGTGGATTCACTGTAGAAGAGGATTAAGTTCTTATCTCTGTGCTTGTTTGTCTAAACAACTTAAGTATGTTCCCTTGAGTTTTAGCTCTCTTGCTTTTGTCTGCTTTTCTGTTTTCTGGTTAATTTTTCATCTGTCTTTTGGCTGCTCTAGTGGTTTTTTTGGTGGTTGTCTTTCCTTTTGTTAATTAACAACGTCTTTTCCATCTTGCCTGGTACTTATTTCTGCTTTATAAAAGTTTCGTGCTTGTTATAAGTAAAAGAAAAATGACTCCTTGCCTTTTTATTTCTGTAAAGTTCATCAAATCCGTAGGTTTCCTATACAAAATTTAACAGGAAACAAAGTTCTGAAGAGTGTTATGTATGAAAGATAAACATTTAACCTTTCAAAGAGTTTTATGGTTGATTGACAGGGTAAGAAAACCACAGAATTTGTTGGTATTGTTTTTGCCTTCATTCTTGGGGTATAGGGTTGATTACTCTTAAGGTAATGAAATGTGCAATTAAGTACCGTAGAGTTTAGTGTTGATTACATTGTTGATAAGATCTAGGGTTGATTACTTAAAGTAAGAAATGTTTAGTAAGTGTATGGCTGACTATTCTCCCCTATCTCAAAATTATATCCTAATTGAGTAAAGCGCCTCTCGGCATTCACCCTACTGATTTGTCTATAAACTTCAGAATAAAGTACCATGAATTTTAGTGATCACTATAGAAGATTTTTCACTTGGTTGAAGTACTAATAGTTGAACAGTTTAACATAAGTAGCCTCCTCACCGTGCTTATCGTTTTTAAACTGAATGACACTACATCTTGATTGCAGTTCTATAATGTTATACGTGATTTGTTATTATTGGTTAGGATATAATTGCACTACTTGGATTTGAAATATAGATTAGGGAAAATCTTCCGAGTTGATTTCAGTTTAGAGCCTTGAGCTTGAAGGATAATTCAATAACCAATATAGATGATAAGTTGGTAAAATGAAATGGGGCAAATTTAAATGAACATAGGTAGGAGAAAGCATGGAGATGGAGAAAAGAGCTAGTTAGGGTATGGTCTCAGTGGAGAGCTTTCAAATTGAGGACTCCAAATTATTTATGAAGAGGATGCATCCAGAATGTCATTAGGATAAAGGCTTGGTTTGAAGATTATTCCAACTCATGCTTTCAGTGGGGTATAAATTAATATATCTATTGCGTACACTTTATCGTCTGGAAAATCAGATGCTGTCTTGAGGATGAAAGTTAGAGGTTAGGAACTTTGTCATCACATTTCTTGTATTATTTGGTATTTGTTTTGGGTTCATTTCATTTACCTCCCTAGCTTTACACCTTAAATCATTTGTGCCCCTGCATTTCTAATTTTATCATGAGCCCCCCTGTAGTCACCAATTTTAATCGATCCTGTCGAACCATTTCCATTGTATTGTTAAATGTTGACGTAGCTTTAGTGGGACCCCATGTATTATGACATGTCATTGACGTGGCATGCACAATTAGATCATAGTTGACTAGTATTTTCTGATATAATTTTTGTGGTTTGCCAGGATGGTTTCATTTGGAATGGAGGACTTTGCTAAAAAATATGGAACCTTGCAACCCTCTCAGTTTGTTGATGTGATGTCACTTGTTGGTGACAAATGTGATAACATTCCAGGTTATTTATGTTCCATTCGTGAAAATGAAGATAAGGAAAAATTATTTACGTGAAGAGACTGTATAACAAATATGAAACATTTAGTGTTGAAGAATTACGAGTAACTATAGCAAGATATTTGTTTTCTCATTTTACGGATTTCAAGGCATGAGATGCAATTCAGAGAAATTTTCTTGCAGTATCATCAGCATCAAGACAATATTTTGATCTTAGAACTTGAACCATTCATGCAGGGGTTGATGGAATTGGAAACGTTCATGCTCTGCAACTCATCACTAAATTTGGTACGTCCATAATTCTTCTGTTTACAACTGTTATAACTGTGAACCTTGCATGGTTCCAGCAATAGGGAATCCTTCATAAAGGTTCAACTACTGAATGTGGTTCATTCATGCATAGTTTTCTTTTTAACTGAAGAAGAGTTTTAGAACATTTTGCTCTGTTTGATTGCCGAGAAAGTATGGAATGAAAGTAAAACTTGAATTCCGAAATCTATACTGTTTGTATAGTTCGTAGTTTGAAAGTCCAAACATCTTTTCACTATAAGGTTTCTTCCGTCAGAGCAATACAGGGATGTCTTTCTGGTGCTCTACTTCTTTTTGTTATAATTTTCTTTTGTAAGTCACTTAATTATATGTTGTTTGATATACTTGATACTTCTTTCCCACTTAGGTCCATGGAGGGACTGTATTGCTTTGTATGCTAACAGTTAACCCTTCTCATGTGGACAGCCTCATTGGAGAATTTATTGCAGTGTGTGCATCAAGTTGAGGAAGAACGAATCCGAAAGGTAATGCTATTAGCAAGAAGTAGTTGCCCATTACTTCTTGCTCTTAAAAACCATTGATTAGTATCAGATTTTATACATTGATTAGTATCAGATTTTACCGTAATAGAAATTGCAAGTGTTCAGAAATTTCTTAGTTGACCGACAATGCTGCCTTTGGTATTTCCTTGTAGGCCTTGATAGCAGGTGCTGAACAGGCTATATTAAGCAAGAACTTGGTAATCAGATGAGCATTTGCTTTATGTTTTTTTCTTTGATAATATCTGTGCTTTTTCTCCAAGAGAAAAAAAAAAAGAAAAAAAAAAAAAAGAACTGCCTAATTACCTGTAAGTATAATGTTGTCTCTGCCGCATCAAACAGTCAATAGTCAACCAATGGACCCAGACACCTGTCAGCCACCCGACAGTTCACCAATCTGAACATGAACATTTAGTTCTACTTTTCTACACTTCTACCAACTAACTTGATACATTCAACTCAATTTACCAAAAATGATCCTTTTTTTTTATTATAAAACATTTAGAGGCTTTATTTTCAGTTTGAACACTAGCTTGTGCTTGGGTTGATATAGATATCAAGCCAAACTAAGCCACAGTCAAGCAATCTATATTTAAGTATAGATTGCTACGTGTAAACCAGCTATCAGCTTCAAGTCTTCAAGCCTTGCTTGGTTGCTGCTTTACATGCAATGTTAAGTAGAGACTTGTCTTGTGAGTGGACTTTTGGGTACTGTCTGGATTCTCTTCCCCGCTCCTCCCTCTTTTTCTCCTCTTGCTGGTTTGTTAAGCATTTTTCGGGTAAAAGCACTATAATTGATGACATGTACTGTAAGGACGTAAAGGTCACCCCTAAAAGTAATATGGTCTAAATATTTAAAGGTTTTGTTGTGCAGATTTTAACTATTTCAGGGTCATTTCTATTGGCTAATAGTGTCTTACAACTTCATTTGTGTCCTGAAGGATTTTATTACTACCCATCTCCTAGTGGATGGGTGTCCTACGACTTCTGTTAATCTTGTTTTGATATGTAATTGCTCTATATAATGACAGGCACTATTACGTTCTGATCTTCCATTCTACATGGTACCATTCAATACAAAAGATCTGGCATTTATAAAACCTGAGGTTTGTGCATTTATGATTATTATACAAAGTTATTATCTTTTCCTGACTAGAATTTTGGAGTGTTCAGAGACGCCTGCTTCAAGCCCATGAAAGTTATCCGACTACATGACATCACTTCTCTTACTTGTTTTGGAAGGAAGTCTAGTAATACTTTAGTAGAAGAACCCATTTAGGAAGTCCAGTTTTGTAGTACGTGGATGAGTGAAGAATCTAGATTAACGCTCTACTTGGCACTGTTTAGAGTCAATGCATTGCATATTTCTCTTTTGAGAAATTCATTGATCTCTTCAAATGCTTGAACTTGTAAAGTTTCCAAAAACCGTTAAGCTATTATTGTTGAGAGTGTAAAGACAGGTTGAGTCCTAGATTAATCTTCTACTTGGCACTGTTTCGGGTCCTGCTAACTAATCTTTACATGTTGAACGGATGCATTTATTATACCTCTTCTGCTTTGATGAAACAATTCATGGTTGTGATAAGCCATTATCCTTTGACAGACGATTTACATGGTTTGGTTACAGGATGATGGCGAGAAATTCAGGAGTCTCTTGATTGCCATAGGTGCGTATGCAGAAGGATTTTCTGCTGATCCAGTCATAAGAAGAGCATTTTACTTATGGAACAAACTACAAAACCATAACCAAGTTTCCTAGTTTTGCATTACAGTCTGGACTCTGGAGAAGAGTATGATGCCCAAGCTTGTTAGAGAATACACATGTAGCGGAAGGTGCATCATGGATTTTGTTTTGCAACTTATTTTGATACTCTGGTATACATGCTCAAAATAGCTACCGACTTCCTGAGATATCTGATGTTGTTTCTATGGATTTTGTTAGTTGTGTAGATATAATCAATAGTGTCTACCAACTATGTTTATGTACAGTGAAAAATCTCAAGTTTTAAATATTTAAAATCAGGCCTGACAAATGGGTCAGTTTTGCGGGTTACCAACGCGTTGTTTAGTTGTTTATAGCTTAAACTTGGCGGGTTACCCTTTGGAACCCATTCAATGAAGTTTTTATTTTATTATTATTTCTTTTTCACCACTACAACATTCCATACACCAGAAAGAATAACGCTCACCAAACTAAATTGGGAACCTCCATCCTTGACAAATTTGCAGGCGAATGTGCAATTGTCATCGAGCAAAACTGAAGCCTGTCGTCTCAACCACCATAGTTGAAGCTTGACCAAAGTCGACCCGTTTACTTGAAACGTAAAGACTCCACAACCGTGATAACGGATGAGCAAATGGGGCGAGATCTGGGGGAGAATATCCAGTATAGGGTCAAGTAAGGGGATCCCTGTTTCAAATAAAGTAAATACAAGCAAAACTGAGGGGGAAAAAAAGAAAAAAAAAACTAAAAGGGGTTCGCAGCCAAAATGTTTCCCGGCCTGGCCGGGAATCTTTTTGAATTGTGAATCTCCCTAGTTTAACTAAGAAGCTCAAACGGTGGAGAAACAATGAAAAATCACATTTTCATTTGCAAGGATCTCGGGGCAAAATGTTTCCTAAGCTACCTTGGAATCATTTTGCGGCTAACCAAACTTTTTCTAGTTTGCCTAGGTAGCTCAAAATGTTGAGAAAAAAAAAAAAAAAACCAAACTTCAATTTTTCGGGGTTCACAGCCCCAAATTTATCCTGGTTAGGTCAAGTTTCCGTAAGAGAACACCTAGAAACCTTAGAGCGGTCTCTTGCATCCCCTGAATGTATTAATCAGAATTTTCGAATGGTTGATTCTTCAATGGCCGGCCATTGCTGAAAAGTTGGTAATAATGAAATCAAATTGATTCTGAATCGGCTGGCCATAGGTGAAAATTGGTATTGACAAATGACATTCTTTTCATTACAATAGTGAGTGATGCATTTGCATCTCTCAAGCACGTGACAATTACTCTTTTTTTTTTTTTTTTTAATTGACAACAAAAATAAAAGCTCTCATTTGAACAAGTATAAACTTCTTGTTCTACTGCTTCCAAACCACAGTACAATCCATCGATACCATTTGAATTGTGAAATCACTGAACTGTGTCCCTCCTTTTTCATTGTTGACAAAGGCAATCATATGAGTTGAGGTTGATCACAAGAGGAGTTCCACAGTAAGATCACTAAGACTTTTAGAAACAAATCACGAAGGTTGGAGCAATACAAATCTGTACCACCCAAGTCCGAAAGTAAAGGTACACACAATCAAAGTTATCCAAATCAAAGATTTTGACCAATATCATGCATGGTTGCTGAAGGGATGATCAAATTCAAGTTTGTGAATAGTTTCAGAAGTGGCGAGCTAATTCAACTGTTATATACAAATCAAGCCAACACCGGTTCCTCCATAACTGCAAATTCAAAATAGTGTCAAGATTTGAAATTGAGTTGTAAGGAATAAGCAGTTTGCAGAGTAGAGAGAGCGATACCTTTACTCTTAGCTGAATCTTTTGCATCATCTGTGATCACATCAGGTGCAACTGGTACTTTGGTTGGTACATCGGGAAGGTCCAACTTCTCATCTTGATGATCCGGCACTGAAGCAGGAGCTTCAGGAAGGTCTTGAACAGTGATCTGACAACGGGATGGGAGTTTCTCATTTAGATGAAATAAAATCATGTGATATGGAGTTGTTGGACATACATTAACATAGTACAGCAACACACAAGTAACAATCTCAATTAAACTCAATGCAATAGAAATGTATATAATTAGGCTTTGGATAAACAACAATTAGTACTACAGCCAAAAAAAAAAAAATTTGGGAATTTCTTATTAGTGTGTTGGGGTTTAGCGTACTACACAATCAGTCCCGTATTTTATCCAAGTTTGAAATCTAAAAGAACATGGGAAGAAAAGATCATAATACATTTTAATTGTCAAAATATGTCAGAACCCCCACAGAATGCATAGATATGAATGGAAGCCGGCAACGATGTGGAATGAAAAGAAGAAGAAGAAAAAAAAAAGCCTCTTTCGAGGTTTTGTACAAACATTTTGTGACAAGACTCAAGCATGACTTCCACTGAATCCAAACAACTCCAACTAAATTTAATCTTAAAGCAAAGGTGGGGAACTAGATGTTATGCATTGTAAAAAATTAGTTTGAATATAGTAATATTGCTAAAGAGATAAATAGAGATATATAAAAAAAAGAAGATGCAAACGGATCGAGAGGGTTGGAGTAGGAACTATTATTTAAAAAAAAAAAGGTACATACCTGAGCTTCCAAGTTGTCAAATTCTGCTAAAATTTCCTCTTCATCTTCTGTTGATAATTTCTCCCCCAAAATTGCACTAATTTCCTACAAAGACATATACATGGCAGAACTTATTGAAGAGAAAATAGTTAAGAGGGAGATGATGGTAAGCAAAGAAGAAGCTACAATAAATTCATTGAAGAAGTGTACACAAGTGGTGTGAAAATCACAGGAGAAATAACAAAAGTGCATATCTTCGATGAAAAAAGTGGATAGGACCTCTAATTCCGACAGACACATTTAATACATGCGTTTACTGAGTTGAAGAGTAGATAGGACCTCTAATCCCGACAGACACATTTGATACATTCTTTTACTGAGTTGAAGAGTTCATCATATATTTATTTCCCAAAGCACAGATATGACCCTTGTTATGGCCAACCAATTCAAAATATCTCAGGTGCAACAAATGTTTGGAAACTCAAAACAAGGGTCGCATATAACGGGTTCAACTAAGGATAAATTGATAGTACTCACCTTGGTCTCCTTCTACCAATAATGACAAAAAAATTCAAAAAAGAGGTAAATGCATTGTCAAATATCATGCATGCTCTTCATTTGAAAAAAAAAAAAAAACAAGAACAGAATTCTAGAACTCAAAAAAATAAGGAAAGAAGATATCAAGTAATAATTGACATACACATCAGAAAGAAAATTAAAGGGAGGGGACTAGGAGATCAGCTGAAATGAAGGCAGTACCACTTTGGACATGCTGCTTAATTTCAGTTCACAGAACAGCAAGCAGATATGTGATCCTTTTCATGTTCAATAATTTTTATTAAGACATTTACAGTATTGTTGATTGGGAATTCAAACCGAGGACTGTATTGGAGCGGCTCATAATAGATGAAGTAGTCATACTATACTCTTGTCCACTGAGCATGACAAATTAAGTTGGAATACTAAATTATAGATTGTGTAACCAAAGAAAAACAATAATACAGAAAAGTGGAGCTTACATCTTGGTAAACTTTAGCTTCCTCAGTATCATCCATTAGCTTCTGAACATCCTCAAGGTTGATCTCACTTTGTATAGCTTTAATTGCATTATTACCGGCCTTCAAACTCTCAAATACAGCTTTCTGCTTGCTTGTTAGTTCAATATCTTGCAACTGAACCAAAATGTATACCGAACTATCAACATGTTTTCTTCTCAAAATATGAGATTATACTCAAAATATAAGAGAGCAACAACAAACTGAACAAAAGAACCTGACAGAAACTACTGGTCTGTCATATATACTTACTTGTTGCTCAACATTAATAACCCATGTATCTACTTGCTTCAATAATTCTTCTTGTGCCTTCTTCTTCTTCAATGCTAACAAGGCTCTTTCCTTTTTCTTATCACGAATCAAGTCCCTTGCAGCCTGCTTTTCGGCTTCAATTACAGCTTCAAGCTGGAACAAGTGGACAAGCTAACATAAGGAATTGTACTACTACATTTCTATATATGCCAATTCAATTCATAAGCCTACAGAATTCTTCATTAACTCGGAAACAAAGCAAAAACCAACAAAAAAGAAAAACCAATGATACCCACGATCCCAATTCATACTGGGTCTCGTAGTTATGAATAATTTGAAGTATATATGCACCTGTTGTTGGTATTGACCGAGCTTGCGTCTCTGGGTCTTGAGAGAGAGAATAGCTCGATCGACGTCGGTGATCTTGGGTTTCTTCACGAACAAATTCCCCATCTCAGTGTATATAATATATAGAGAGAGATGATCGCTACACCATTCCTTTCCGGCTTTGGGTTTCGGGCTTCTTCCAATAAACCAAAGGGAAGAATTGAAGCTATGACAGGTTTGACAGAGGAAGCAATCAATGAGAATTTGTTCTTGTTCGATTCACTCTTTGACCACAACTCCTCAAATGCACCCAACCCAGAAATGTATTATGCGCTTTTATATGTCCTGCCCTTCTATACGTGTATTCTATCTGAATACGTCTTCTACGGACAACATATACGAGTCACGCATTGCCTAGAAAAGACCTCTCTTCTTTTGGTCACAGTGTAGGGCTCAAACTTGATCGAGACTTTAAAAAACAAGAGCCATGGTTTTTCTTTTTTTTGGTACCATGGACTATGGACGCAAAAAGTCTAGCAAAGAGTGATGTGATATATTTTTTTTTAATATACTCGGTGTTATCTAGCTCATTTATATTGGCGTAAGTATATGTTGATGCAGATACTCTCTTTTGAAACTCCACTTAATACATTTTAGTATTTGTTGATATCTAAAATAGTAATGGACATGTCGTGTGAGCATTTCAAAGCCCAATAAAGAAATACAAATGTAAACTACACTTGAAAAGACAAAAAAGCTTTATATTTGCTTGAACATTCATACTACGCATGTGGCCTAACTGCCTAAGCCATTACCATGCATACTGTTGGGGCTTACTAAAGTGGGTGTGGCGTGTAAGGTAACATAAATACATAATGTTCATTTATTGATTTAGCGTCATCGACAATTTTAGTCTTGGACTTGAAACCCAAACCCAATAACTTAAATCAAAGATGAAATGGTAAATAACAAAATTAGATGTCTTTTTGAGAACCTAAAACCATGCCAAGAAGATCAATTTCTCTTTTTCTTCCCCTTCCTCGTTACTAGTCTTAACACACATGAAAGTGATGCAACAACTCAAGCCCTTGGAAATTGAGAATCCACTTTGATAGTCTATCAAATCAAGTGAGAAACTTTGTAACTAGAAAAGGACTTTTTTTTTTTTTGGTAAATGATGACTTTTTAGTTCTCAATCTTCCTAGTCCACTTCATCCCTAGTTTCCCACATAGAAACATTGCAATTGTCTATACTAGACAACAAATTTCAACTCAAACAACACCATAAGCAGTTAAAAAATAAAATAAAATAAAAACTCATAAACAGTTAAAACAATTAGGCATTCAATCATAAACTCATTCTTGGCCACTCTCGAACTCTTCCAAAACTAGAATTTTCCAAACATCTCACTAAAAGCTTATCAAAGTCTTTCACTAAAATATATTTATATCTCCCACACCACGCATAACACTGTCTAGACCTTTTGTATTCACATGATCTGAATCATGCACAACGTTGTTCCATTAATCAAGTTATTGAGTTGGTTTTGGAGCAATCTTTGCTTAATTTACAAACGAAACCTCACGCTTATATTTCACATTTATACATTCCAATTCAAAGCTAGGTGGGAACCAGATAAAAATATGTGTGGAGGAAGAAGCACACATAAAAAATTAGACTTTATCAACTAGATAAAAAGCCCAATTCGAGCTCTGTTAATTCATTCAGTAAATACTAAATATTTGTTGAAGTAAGAGGTTCTATCCCAAAGCAATCAGTCCAGTTTCTCAATTGGCTATGAATTAAGATCAACTCTCAAATAGAATTCAAAGACAGCAATTTGATCTGTAAACCATAGTTTATCTCTAAATCAGTAATAAAACATGGATCTGTTAGACCTCCAAATATTGAATAATCACCAAACTCATGCACAGCAGGTCTTTCTCTATTTCAATTCTACATAAATCAGTAGCCAAAGACAGTATTTACCACAAAAGCAATTACTCCATGATCACAATCAGCCATCAGTTAATATTCACAATCATAATAATATTCAAAGAATGGAAATATATTTGTTATGCATTACACTGATGCAGACGTGAACCATGCACTGCTCGTCTTATTACCTTTTGTAAGTATAGTGTAGAAAAGACTTCTGGATTCTTTAGAGTAAAAGGGAACTGAGTTTTTTTAAAATTCCTTCTATCTTTTCATGACTCATCAGATGGTTTTGAGTTTTCTACCATTTATCTTATAAAAAAAAAATTGTGGTTTTATAAAAAAGGAAAAAAAAGAAAAAGAATCAATCATACACAAACAACCATACCTTCAAAGCAAATTGAATGTAGCACCAATTGAATCCACCTTCCAACTGATAAACGATGTTTGCCGATCCCTTGACAAACAAAAATAACCATCTGCATTAAACTTCATCTAACCAAATGAATCTTGGATCATGTTTTACACACACAAATCAAAGGTAGATAATTTTGCAGCTTTTCAAGATCAAAGGAAGACGAACACAATATTAAAATAAATTGATTCAGTTATGCGATTTAGAACTGGATATTTGATGCATATTATTCAGATTACCACTACAGAAGCTACATACGTTGTACTTCGTTTCTGAGTTTACAGTTGGCTTTAACAATTGTTCAGCTTTTTTGGGCCACATTTGATTTGTATGAAATAACCTTCACTCTGTGTCTCCATCTTTTTTGAAGATTGTATTATACTCATTAATTTCCACATGAAAACACCAAGAAATAACCTTCTTGGCAAAACAGGAAAGAGCACAACGTACATAGATTTCATTGTTTTGTGTGGTTAATAACTTATCAGTACTGAAATACTACACAGTATTTGGTTAAAAAAACGAAACCCTAGCAAAATACTAATACAAAAAGGAGCATTAATATTACCAAAAAAAGAAAATGATAAATACCCATGACAAAATGGCCACAATTTTGAAAGCAAGCAATGTACTTAGATTACAAAAGACACAGAGAAAAGATTGAAGTCTCACTTGTGAAATTGGAGATGAACTAATTTGGCGTCTTCTCTTTTCAATTGCAGCGCCTGAGGTCTTACAAAGACTGCAGATTATGGAAAATTAATTTTAGATGAATTGATTTTTAGACAGAGAGTTGAGTTAGTTTTGATATCAGAGGTCACACATATAGAAATATTTGATTCATTTATTGTTCAGACTATATGAACATCAGAATTCTAGTTTGATCTCACAATTTATTATAGCGTCAGTTTCAGAATCATCAACTCCCATGCCTGAAATGGAATTAAAGGTTTCAAAGGGAGAGAGATCACGAAACAGAGCAAACAATTACAAAAAATGGGAAACATAAAGCTCTCACGTTGAAAACTATATAAATGCAGAATATGATGAGTGATATCTAAGCTGGCTCTCTCTTATGTGATCTAATTACCATCTAAACTCAAATATCTCCCTAAAAGACCTTCGTGGTAATACAATGTTGATGAAAGCAACTCACCCATTTGCTATAGAGTGGTACAAAATGGCTTTTGAAAAATAGAAAATTACACAGTAGCACCAGACCAAAGATATAAACACAGAAAACCTACCTTCAAATAGTTTTATACAAATAAGGACACAAGCCCATGTTCAAAACCAAATGAAGCAGGTCTGGCTTCGAATTTTGATGGAAAATGACTAAAATGTCCAATTTTCATCACAATTTACATGTATGCCCCACTGACATAATCCACAACAATCAAAAACTGAAATCTCAAAACGCAAAACGCAAACCCCAAATCAGAAACACTAAAACCTCCAGCGACGGACCCAAAACGCATTGCAAAATCTCTGAAGCAGTAGCACTCAGCTTGAATCTGGCTTTAATGAAGGTCGATAAGGTAAGCCTTACTCCAATTTCTGTAGGTAAACACAGCTTTTGGTTTATACTTGAAGATTTGAAATTTGGGAGACCTCGATTGTATTGTTCGCTGTTCATAGTGACAATTTGGTTTGGTTGGCCCTTTTCGACCTCAATTTGTTCCTCTGGGCATGGATTAATACTGGATAATGCTTGATTCACAGAGCTGAAGAACTTGATAGAAATCGGAGAATTTGCTTTGTCTCTGGTCGAGTTATCGAAGAAGAATAGCTAGCCCGTTTTCAATGTGAACTAATCAGTTGCCCAGATGCGAGCAAACTAGAGATTTTAGAAGTTGTGTTGGAATCAGAACAAGGGCTGGGAAGTTTTGGTTTGTTCGAACTACGCAACATAAAGGTACAATTCTCTATACTAGGAATGATCTCGACATGTAGATATTGATATTTGTTGAAAAATTAATAAAGTTTGGCAATTACTTTGATTATAGAATTGGACACCTGATTCTTCATGATTATTATAAAAAATGAATATGAAAGTTTGATGCAGGAAAGTATGGATGTACAACGAAGGTGCTGGGTTTGAAATTTATGTCGTCAAGGTCAGCTGGTTTTTATTTAAAGATTTTGGCTTTGGTGAGATATGGTTGTTTGTGCGCAATGATAATAGGTTTACATGTTTATTTGGGTTCATTTCACAGAGAATGGTAGTTTGATATCCAATCTTAATTAAGAGTGATTATATAGAAAGATGAGAACCATTGTATATCAGTATATGCATTGACTAAATTGGTCTTTAAACGTGAAATAAGAAGGAGAAAAAAAGATATTTGGAATTTGGATGTTGTGCCTTTTGCAAAGTAGCGGTTACTTGATAATTGTTGGTAATTAAGAAATGTAGTGGCTCTTAGTAAGATTATGAACTTAAGAGAAGGAAGTGTATAGATTGTTAGTTAATTTTGTATATGCCAGTTTCCGGCCAGTATATTTGGTTTACCATTAGTTGTGATACTGGACATAAGTTGTAAGTACCGAAATTTTATTCCCACATGCTTTTGAAGTAACTAAAGTAACGGTTTCTTGCTGTACTCGCTTTGATTAATTGAAATCCTTGAGTTCTCTGTGAATAGGCATAAACAAACAAAGAGGAATCCTTGTAAAATGAATAACACCAGCGAGTGCAGTAGCAGGATTGGACGATGATGAGTGCAGTAGCAGAACACGAGTATGAGAGTAGTAGCAGAACTTGATGAGTATGAATGCAGTAGCAGGATTGGGCAATGACGAGGGCAATAGCAGAACTGGACGAGTATGAGTGCAACGAGTGCAGTAGCAGGATTGGACAATGACGAGTGCAGTAGCAGAACACGTGTACGAGGGCAGTAGCAGAACTGGACGAGTATGAGTGCAGCGAGTGCAATAGCAGGATTGGACCAGTACAGTAGCAGGATTGGGCGATGACGAGGGCAGTAGCAGAACTGGACGAGTATGAGTGCAACAAGTGCAGTAGTAGGATTGGATGAGTGCAGTAGCAGGATTAGGCGATGACGAGTACAGTAGCAGAACACGAGTACGAGGGCAGT
Organism: Rosa persica; assembly: GCA_025331145.1. NCBI lineage: Eukaryota > Viridiplantae > Streptophyta > Magnoliopsida > Rosales > Rosaceae > Rosa > Rosa persica. The sequence continues at coordinate 18,055,638 of WFKR01000004.1, forward strand.
AGTAGAACTAGACGAAGTATGAGTGCAGTGAGTGTAGTAGCAGGATTGGACGAATGCAGTAGTAGAACATGAGTAGCAGAACTGGACATGAGTACAAGTGCAGTAGCAGAACTTGACCAGTATGAGTGCAGCGAGTGCAGTAGCAGGATTGGACGAGTGCAATAGTAGGATTAGGCGATGAGATGAGAGTAGTAGGAGAGTGAGATCTTGTGAAGTAACATAAATGGATTATTATCAAGGAAAAAAAAAGTAACATAAAATGATTATTCTCAAGGAAAAAAAAAGAGTAATATAAACGGCTTATTCTTAGAAAAAAAAATAACATACGAGAATTAGAAGTCAAAAAAAGTAGTTAAGGGTAAAAAAGTAAATTAACTCATGACATGTGGCAAGTGGAGAGCAAATTATCCTTATTTGTAAGATTTAATCATTATAAAGGGATTTAGAAGTCAAAAGAAGTAGTTAAGGGTATAAAAGTAAATTAATTCATGACATGTGACAAGTGGAGAGCACATTGTCCAACAATGGAAGATGCATAATGAATCAGACAGTGTCAGATTAAGAAAAGGTACCAGCAATTCCAGCTGCAACACTGCAACCTAAATACACAAAATCATAAGGTTTTCAATTTATTCTACAACTTTGTTTCTAATTAAAGTGTTGCCCCAGACTTTGAATGAGGATCAGGTGCGAGACAAAATCAAAAGGGTCAAATTCTTGCATTAGTCATCAAATCATAATAACCACGAAAATACAGGTCAGAAACACAAAAAAAAAAAAAAACTGAATATTTGCTTATTCTTATTCAGAAACCCACAAAAAATAAATGAAACAAATTCGAATTCTACTTCTAGAATTGAGGGCAAAGAAAAGCGAAAAAGCAAGCGAAGAGCATCACAATGCAGTGAGCTATTTGAAAAATGGGTTGAGCCTCCCCTTTACCACCCACAGATATCGATGATGATCAGGGATGGTTGCTTAAGTCGAATAAGAACCAAAATTGTTGGTTGAGAAATATGTTGCTACCTGGGATGATCAGTTTACTCAATTTCTGTTCAAATCGGACATCAACTTCTTCTCGTCTCCCTCTTATTCTTCTTCTTCCTCCTCTTCTTCTTTTCTTTTCTTCTGTTCCAACAGGATCCCAAAGGAAAAAAACAGGATCTATTAGATGTAATCAAACAAAAACCGAACATAGTCTGCAAAATTGAATTGAAAACCACCTTAACAGTCTGCAAGAACCGATGTCGGTGTAGAGTTATCAGCGCCTCCGTTGCGAAATTTTCCTTTTTTCTATTTTCATAAATCCGAAATTTTTTTTCTTTCTATTTTCTGCCCCAGTTTTCTCTCCCTCTCGTCGCGATTTCTGGGCTCCCCTTTGTCCAGCCATATCTTCCTCCTCAGTCGACCAATTGACTTGATTCCAAAAGCAATTTTGCTCGCCTTGAAGTCATTTAAAACTTCCTTGAAGACATCGAAGTCAAAAAAGAACCATGGGAGGCGCTACAAGGCCGAGAAGCTGCACAGGTCGGGCTAAAATCGCCCGAGCTGCTCCTCCCTTCGCCGGCAGATTTCTTCCTCCTCCGGCCACCAATCGACGAGCCGCTTATCCCTATCTCTTCACCTTGAAACAAGCTTTCCATACATGTATGCCTTACATCCTATCATTCACCATAGACAACGAATCGAAGCAAAGAAGATCAGATCATTTTTTGGACATTTCTTCAAATTCCGGCCAACTCTGGCCAAAGTAGGAGGAGAGACCAATTGGACTTTGTTCGTCTTGCCATACTCTACAAACTCACCAAGTTTCACATCTCCATTTAACCCGAGGAAGACGAATTTCAGATTTAATCGATTTTGGGCTATTTCGGTCTCTTTCTTTTTGAGGTAAATTTCGGCCTTTAGACTTGAAATTTGACTTTGTGCTAATTATGAAAGTTGAAATTGGAGTTGAGATGAAGAACTTTGATGTTGGGAGTTTTGGCAAATTTTGACTTTGGTATGGCGGCGGCGCCGCCACTGTGGTGGTGTTTTCTGGTGACCTCCGGCCACCCTAAGAGCATTTTCTGCTCATTGTTAGATTGTACATGTCGATATGATCATTTTGATATATAGCATGTGAATTTTAGATATCGTATGAATTAGTTATGAATTTTACGATTTCGATTGATTTCGATCGTTCGATTTATGATCTGTGAAGATTGAACCGTCCAATAGATGTGTAGTTTTGATATAATGATCGTAGGACTGTCCCGATGACTTTATGTGGTCATGGGTGAAGATTCGACCGTTGGATCTTCATATAAGTGCGTTTTTGAATTGTTTGCTAAGTTAATTATCTTATTTGATTTGGTGATTGATGGTTTTACTTTGGTGGACGATTTCGGGGTGAATTTGTTAAATTGAAGACGCAGCGGGAGTATCGAGGTGAGTAAAACTCACGTGGTTCATATTATGAGCCGAGAGCTTTAAATTATTTATTTTTGTAATTGTGTGAAAAATATTTGTGGATTAAATATTTGTTTTTAAAATCACATGGGCTTGATCACTACCATCCATAGGTAAGTAAAATGAATTTTAATTATACAAATGAATTTCATGATTTTCTTGTGTGAACTATAGATGGTATTAGTGGTCATCCCTGAGTGGATGATTACATATATATATTTACGTGGAATATACATATTGATTGGTGGATTGTTGAGTGGTGATATGATTGATTTGAATTGATGATTTGAATTATATTTCAAATGCTTAATTTCATATTAATATTATGTATCTTGGTTGGGTTGATTTCATTATGTGATAATACATGTTGTGCTCATTTATGGATTTCGGGTCAACGTGGTGACCGGTGTGGGGTAATCGGACGCTCTAATTCTGGGTGGATGATGAGATACGATTTGTTGAGTATGTGCAATTATCGGACGTCCTAAATATGTATATAAGTATACATATTGATGAAATACGATAATGATAAATATGTCGGATGCCATAACCTAAGCCAGGTTACGGGCTACGATTCAGTTAGAGCTCTACTCTGTCAAATACTATATTTTTATAAATACGATGGTAGGGTTTTGTGAAGAAAGATGTGAATTAGGGTTTGGGTGTTGAGTTGTTGATTGATTGTGAGTGTTGTTTTCTTGTGGATGTATAAATTGTTGTGCGTTGACTTGGGTGAAAATGATTATGATTTAATTAAACAACCGTTCTTTCTTTTACTCATACGAGCTTTCAAAAGCTTATCGGGTTTTGTGTTGTTGCAATCCCGGTACACTATTCAAATGGTGTAGCGGATATTCCTGCAGATCAGGATAACCAGGGAGGTGACCGTGTTGTTTAAGTGTTGCAGCAATTATTTTGATTTCTTTTAAGTTGTGAGGTTGTTATGCTCAATTAGAGCTTTACAATTTATTTTGTGAGTGAGTTGTAATAATTACCCGAGACTAAATTCGGGTTTTGAAATTAAATTGTGTGGTGAGGTTGTTAAGAAAAAGAATTTTTTAAGATGATTATTTGAGTTGTAGTATTTTTCATGTTTCGGATTTTTGAATTTTATTCAAAAAATTCGGGGCGTGACAGTTTGGTATCAGAGCGTAAGGTACATATTTGGTGATACGCCAATACTTTCCGAGTGATGGCCCGTCTGCAGCGGTTCCCCATCGTGTGCTCTTCGTTATTGGCAATGTCATTGGGTATGTGTGAGTGTGAGCTGTCGTTTAGGTCACTAAGTCATCTTAGGAATGTGAATACTTTCCTTATAGTGTTGACTTGGTTTATTTGGACTTGTACTGTGTTTTAAGTGTTATACATGTATTAACCAAGCATACTATACTTCATAGGTATTGGACGTTTGAAGGGGTAGGCCTAGAAACCGTGGTGGTGCCAGGGTAGGAAGGTAGAGTTGTCTTGTAGGTTCGTATTAGAATAAGTTTAGTTTCCATGAGTTGCAATCTTCGAGAAATGGGAACCTCCGGATTTAACTCTGTTGAGTCGGTAAAGATTGTTTTATGGAATTGAGGTTCTTTTGTATGTTGAAGTGTTTGGTTGAAGGCATGGTGTTGAAGCATGCACGTATCTAATGTGGATACAAGTAGGTAGTAATTTTGCCTTCTTAAGTTGGAATTGCAGATGTTTTGGGCTGGAATGTACGTACTCTATAGATATCTTGTTTGTTAAGAGATGTCATAGTGGAGCTTTAGTAATTGGCATGTGATATGTGTTTAAAGAGACTTCGAGTCAGCTATACTGACCTTGTGTGAGATTGAATTCTTAGTATAGATTGAAAAGGTTGTGCGGTGATTCTATGTCCACTTGGCGATGAATTTTCAGAATGAGGAATTATGAGTAAATGCATGGGTTCCGTTCAGGTGGAGTTCAATCTTATGGAGGAGGTAGTACAACTTGATTGGGTTGTTGTTGAAGCAGTTGATACTACTCAACTATCTAGGCTGACTAAGGAGGTCACTAGACTAGGAGCAGTTGGACAGGGAATTGATCTCACTAACTCAAGATGATAAGAGAGTAAGAGATTATGAGACAGATTTCTCAAGACTATATCGGTTTAGGAGACAAATGGATTAAGAGTTTGGTTGTGAAGTTTCAGTTGGGCTGAATGCTTCGCTTTAACATGACTTAACCATTTGATAGAACTCATTTGGGTTAGGGTGTTAGTCATTGAATACAATTCTTGACTTATGTGGAGCTTGTAGGTAGTACAGCAGTCAGGGAAGAGATTGTTGTGGTTTTCGAGCTTAGTGGTGTAACTTAAGAAATACTTATGTTATCTCTAAGGAGGGTAGTGGAGTTCATTATCGAGGTGATAGCAGGTGCGATACTTGTATCAATAGCACCTTATCAGATGACACCCACTGAACTTAAGGAGTTAAAGGTTCAAGGTGAGAGTTACTTGAGTATGGATTCATTAGACCTAGTACTTCTCCATGGATTATACGGTATAGTTGAAGAAGAAGAAGAAGAAGAAGAAGAAGAAGATAGTTATGCTTCTTCTTTAAGGTGAGATGTGATGAAGGCGGGAATTTTGTGCTAAGGAACTAGGAATATAGTGACCATGTCTTGGAAGGACTTTGTAGAACCCTTTTGGGGCGTGTGCTTATATTCTAGTGGTGGAGAAGTTGAAGTTAATCTCACTACGTTAACCCGAAGGGTTATGAGTGTCGGAGACTAGGAGCTTAACTCACACAACTGTATCAATTTGTCTGGCTGATAGCTGTTAAGGATTTGGCTCATATGTTCTAGTAGGGACTGAATTATAAGATCAGGGAGAGAGTGATCCCTTTACAGCTGTCTTCCATAGCAATGAACCTTGCTGGTGCTTGGATAATGGAGTAGGAAGTTCAGACTTCTTTTAGGGAGATGACAACAATGTGAGATTCCATGTAGTTATAGAGAGTGCAGTAGTACGTCAGGTACTCAGTGTGGGTCCTGGAAAAGACAGATGATCATTAGCAGGCGTCAACTGAGGTAGTTGCTGAATTTAGTTCGACCACACACGTTGGGCATATAGCGCTTTCGTGATGTTTCTAAATGGGAGGTTTTAACTATTATTCATCCTTGATTTTAGTGAAGCATTGCATTTCTTCACATTTGTTTTGTGTTTGGTTTGACTCATATGATTCTAGCCAGTTCCTCTGTGTGATTTGATTTTGGTGTGTTTGAGAATGATTGTTGGTGATACATCTTTATGGAAGTGTGGCAGCCATTGTGGCAGTGCCTTTATAACAGGTTTTGTAGCAGTGATTGTGTGGCAGCCCTTGTGGCAGTGCTTGTTTAATTGTCTAGCAGTATTTTGTGGCAGTCTGTGTGACAATGATTTTGTGTGCAATGCCATGTGATGATTTGTAAGTGGGTTGCTAGACTTTATCATGATTGTGCCCTGAAATGGTAAAACACTTATTGTGTAGTAATGCATGATTCATTGCTACTATGATAGGCTTCCTGTATGGTTTGGCATATGGAAAGAATGATATAACCTCGTGATATGATGACTGTGAAGAGACATTATGTTGGCGTATGAGATGAGGTGATAATGTTATTTTCAACCCTAGGAGTGCTAGTGTTGTATTATCAATGCATGGGAACATATATTGTTGTGAGGATAGGAGTTTGAACTGTGATATAGTCAGTGTGAGGTACTATAACTGTAGAGTTGAGACTCACGACTTGGGTTACCACCAAGTGGGCAGTGAAGTGAGTCGTGGGTGAGATACTAGATGTTGTACCAGTATTGATTGATGAATCAAGGTATGTCTTACGTAGTAGTGGAGGCTAATCTAGAAAGCTATGAGGAATTACTAGTAGTACGAGCGCAGTATTTTGTCCACAGATTGTTGGACGGGTTGAAAGATTAGATCAAGTGTTGGAGATCATGTTGAAGGCATGCGTTTGTCATTTCAAACCTAAAGATAAGACTGAGGTTTGTTAGACCTGTTATGGTGGTGGTGAGAGGTGGTGATTCGATGTTTAGTTTTATCGTGTCTCCTAGAATTTCATGCACTGGACATATTGATGTTCCTAGACTAACGAAAAAGAAGTCTATGATGGATCTAGAGCAGCGGATCGAGGTTTTGTTGAAGTAAAAGTTGGTACAGCCATCGTTGGTTGTAGGTTTCTATTTTAGACAAAATTACAATACAACGTTTAGCTAAGGATTTGACTGGTTTAAAAGTGACAGAGTCAATTACTGATTTGATTGAGATTGAGATCTAGATTGTAGGATCCGAGTAGTGATGATCTCAAGGAGGAGGTCATGCGAGAAGCACATTGATCTCGTTACACTGTACAATATAGAAAGCACCGAAATGTATATAGATCTACGAAGACAGTTTGGTAGAGTGTGATGAAGATGGATGTGGCTGAGTATGTATCCAAGTGCCTTACTTGTCAGCTGGTGAAAGCAGAACATCAGAGACCTACATGGATGTTGAAACCTTTACCAATTCCTGTATAGAAATGGGAAGATATTTCCATGGACTTTGTGACTAGATTACCTAGGTCCAGGCAAGGTTATGACTCAATTTGGGTGATTGTGGACCGATTGACGAAGTCTGCACACTTTCTTCTTATGGGGAAAACTGGGGATGAGTTGTGTAAGTTGTACGTGAATGAGATAGTGTGGCTTCATGGTGTGCCTGTTACGATTGTTTCTTTAATCGGGACACTCGTTTCACATCTGAGTTCTGGCATAGATTCCATAAGGCATTTGGCACTTCTCTGGTTATGAGTACTGCTTTTCATCCACAGACTGATGGCAGACCGAGAGAGTAACTCAAGTGATGGAGGATATGCTGAGAGCATGTGTTTTGGACTTCAAGGGAAGTTGGGCGGATCATCTGCCATTGGTGGAATTTGCTTATAATAACAACTATCACTCCAGATCGGTACGGTTCCATATGAGGCTCTTTATGACAGAATATGTAGGACTCCTATCTGTTGGGCAAAAATTAGGGGTAAGGCGCTCTTGGGTCATGAGATTGCTCAGGAGACTACTGGGAAGATCACTACCATCCGGGATAGGATCCGGACTACACAGAGTAGGCAGAAGAGTCATGCTGACTTGGAGAGGAGACCGGTAGAGTTTGAGGGGGGTGATCATGTGTTCATGAGATTCTCGCCCATAAAGGGTGTGGTGAGATTCACAAGAAAAGGAAGCTAGCTCCAAGGTATGTCGGACCTTTTGAAATTCTCGAGACAATCGGGGAACTGGTCTGTTGTATTGCCATGCCACCCAGTATGTCTAGTGTACACAATGTCTTCCATGTATCTATGCACATAAAATATATCCATGATGAGTCACATGTGATCGATTTCGGTACTATTGAGGTGAATGCGGATGTGATCTTCGTGGTTGAACACGTTAGTATCTTGGACAGATCTACGAAGAGACTCAGTAGGAAGGAGGTTGACATGGTGAAGGTGTTGTGGAGTCATCATGACGAGGGTGATGCAGCATGAGAGTTAGAGTTTGACATGAGGAAAAAGTATCTACAGCTTTCTGTCGACGAACGTGCTTGAATTTCGGGACGAAATTCCTTTAAGGAGGGTAGACTGTAAATACCCGAAATTTCATTAGATAAACTTTTGTAATTCAATAATTGTTCAGATATTTGAATTATGAATATTGAGACTATTTCGTAAGTCATTGGGCGTGAAATTCGGTTTCGAATCGATTTTATTTTCTAAACTAACGTTATTTAGGGGGTCGTGAAAATTGACTTTTTATACATATAAAATTTGGGAAAACTTCCTTCATGAAAGTTGTAGATCTCGACGATACGAGTCAGTACATATATGGAACGCAAAAATCGGAGTTTATATGAGGAAGTTATTGACGATTGAAAATTGAGAATTTTCTATAAATATAAGAAAATTCCGGATTTTTTTCATAAATCCGAAATTTTCCTTTTTTTCTATTTTCCTCCCCAGTTCCCCCCCTGGTCGCGATTTCTGGGCTCCCCTTTGTCCAGCCATATCTTCCTCCTCAGTCGACCAATTGACTTGATTCCAAAAGTAATTTTGCTCGTCTTGAAGTCGTTTAAAACTTCATTGAAGACATCGAAGTCAAAAAAGAACGGTTAGTATCGTGGACAGATCTACGAAGAGACTTCAAGACGCTACAAGGTCGAGAAGCTGCACAGGTCGGGCTGAAATCGCCCGAGCTGCTCCTCCCTTCGCCGGCAGATTCTTCCTCCTCCGACCACCAATCGACGAGCCGCTTATCCCTATCTCTTCGGCTTGAAACAAGCTTTCTATACATGTATGCCTTGCATCCTATCATTCACCATAGACAACGAATCGAAGCAAAGAAGATCAGATCATTTTTTGGGCATTTCTTCAAATTCCGACCAACTCCGGCCAAAGTAGGAGGAGAGACCAACTGGGCTTTGTTCGTCTTGCCATGCTCTACAAACTCACCAAGTTTCACATCTCCATTTATGTCACGCCCCGAATTTTAGAATAAAATTCAAAATCCGAAACATGAAAATTACCACAACTCAAAAATAATCATCCTGAAAATTTCTTTTCTTAACAACCTCACCACACGAAATCAAATCAAACCGAATCTTGTTTCGGTTAATTATTACAGCACAAATACGCAATAATTTGTAAAGCTCTAAATGAGCATACACACCTCACAACTCAAAGAAATAAATGTAACTGCTGTAACACCTAAGTAGCTCGGTCACCTCCCTGGTTATCCTGACCTGCAGGAATATCCGCTACACCATTTGAATAGTGTACCGGGATTGCAACAATACAAAACCCGGTAAGCTTATGAAAGCTCGTATGAGTAAAAGAAAGAACGGTTACTTAATTTAATCACATTTATTTCTACCTAAGTCAACATGCAACAATTCTACAACTACAAAAACAACAATCACAATAAATCAACTACTCAACACCAACCCTTACTCACATCTTTATCCACAATACTCCATCATCGTATTTATAAAAATACGGTATTCGACAGACTAGAGCTCTAACTAAATCGTAGCCCGTCACCTGACCTAGGTTATGGCATCCGACATATTTATCTTTATCGTATTTCATCAATATGTATACTTATATACATATTTAGAACGTCCGATAATTGTACATACTCAACCAATCGTATCCCATCATCCACCTTGGATTAGAGCGTCCGATTACCCCATACTGGTCACTACGTTGACCCTAAATCCACAATATGTACAATCGTATGTTTTCACATAATTAAATCAACTCAATCAACATATATGAGATTATCATGAAATTAAAGCATTTGAATATAATCAAAATCATCATTCTATCTCAATCATAACGTCACTAAAATCACACCAATCAATATATATATTCCACGTAAATATATATATATATATATATATATATATACGTAATTATCCACTCAGGAATGATCACTAATACCATCTATAGTTCACACAAGAAAATCGTGAAATTCATTTGTATAATTAAAATTCATTTTACTTACATATGGACCGTAGTGATCAAGTCCATGTGATTAAAAACAAATATTTAATCCATAAATATTTTCCACATAATTACCAAAAATAAATAAATTTAAAATGCTCGGTTCGTAATATGAACAATGTGAGTTTTACTCACTTCGAAATTCCCGCTGCGTCTTCAATAAATATAACTCACAATAATCCAAATGCTCGTCAACTCAAACCGTCAAGTACCTAATCAAGTACGGTCTTTACTTAGCAACGAAGCATGAAATAAACCTAAATGATGATCCAACGGTCGGATTTCAAAATAACGACAATCCAATGGTCAGATTGTAAAATAAGGACAATCCGACGGTCGGATTGAATTTAAATGATGATCCAACGGTTAGATCCTCACGGATTGCCCTTGGAAACATCCTATTTTAAAATTATACGAAGATCCAACGGTCGGATCTTCGCCCGTGACCACACAAAGTCATCGGGACAGTCATATGAACATCATATTAAAATTTGAAGTAAAACCGATGGTCTGATTTTTGTAAATCTCAAACCGTAGGTAAATTGTAAAACCGTAAATAGTAACGTCAAAACAGAAATTGACTATTTATCAACTTTTTCTAACATGACCAAGTTATATCTCAAAGCGCTCTTATGGATGCATAGATCATCGTCCAGATAATAAAAACTCAAAATTCGGTCCGACACGCCGCCCCACGCGGCGGTCAGACGGTGGTCAACGCGGAGGTCAACGCCGGCCAACCACCTCCGATGCAAAAGTCGTCGACTAAAAACTTCTTCAAAATGAAATTGTGAACAACTTTAATACCTGACTTTTTCGGAGATGAGGTCTAGATCGTCCTAGATCGAGCTTTGAAGTTGGATTAATCTCGGCCCTCTGATCAGTCTCCAGATCGAATCAGGGACGTCGGAATCTTCAACTCTTGATCTACCACTCTACACTCAAAATCATGATGCAAGCCATATATGGAGATGATCAGGAGGAAGAGCACGTCACGAAAATAGGGAGGATCGGCCCGTGCACCGCCGGAAAATGGTTTTCCGGCCGGGTCGGGTTTTAGCTTCGGAAAGTGATTCCGATCCAAGCCTGGAGGCGGCGGCTGGGTGAGGCGAAGGCGGGGATCGACCGAGCAACTCGAGGCGCACGCGTGGAGGGTCGGGTCGGCGACGGCGGAGGCTTGTGGCGACCTGCGGCGTCGGGTCGGCCGAGGGTTTGGCCACAGTCGTGAGAGAGAGAGAGAGAGGGGAGGGCTTTTGTGCAAAAAATGAATTTTTTCGTCCTTAATGACAAACTCAGATGTTTTTCCACTATTTATAGAAAATTTCTGATTTTCAAATATTCATAACTTATTCATAAGAACTCCGAATAATACGTTCCACATATGCACGGACTTGTATCGACTAGCGCTACAACTTCCATGAAGGAAGTTTTCCCAAATTTTGAACGTATAAAAAGTCGATTTTCACGACCCCCTAAATAACGTTCGTTTTCGAAAACAAAATCATTCGGAACCAATTTTCTCAACCCACGACAATCCAAATAATCCCAAATATCACAATTCAATTAATATAAAAATTATTGAATTACATAAATTTATTGTATGAAAATCTGGGTCTTCACAATTTAACCCGAGGAAGACGAATTTCAGATTTAATCGATTTTGGGCTATTTCGGCCTCTTTCTTTTTGATGTAAGTTTCGGCCCTTAGACTTGAAATTTGACTTTGTGCTAATTATGAAAGTTGAAATTGGAGTTGAGATGAAGAACTTTGATGTTGGGAGTTTTGGCAAATTTTGACTTTGGTATGGCGGCGGTGCCGCCACTGTGGTGGTGTTTTCTAGTGACCTCCGGCCACCCCAAAAGCAGTTTCTGCTCATTGTTAGTTTGTACATGTCGATATGATCATTTTGATATATAGCATGTGAATTTTAGATATCGTATGAATTAGTTATGAATTTTACGATTTCTATTGATTTTGATCGTTCGATTTATGATCTGTGTAGATTGAACCGTCCAATAGACGTGTAGTTTTGATATAATGATCGTAGGACTGTCCCGATGACTTTATGTGGTCATAGGTGAAGATTCGACCGTTGGATCTTCATATAAGTGCGTTTTTGAATTGTATGCTAAGTTAATTATCGTATTTGATTAAATGATTGATGGTTTTACTTTGGTGGACGATTTCGGGGTGAATTTGTTAAATTGAAGACGCAGCGGGAGTTTCGGGGTGAGTAAAACTCACGTGGTTCATATTATGAACCGAGCGCTTTAAATTATTTATTTTTGTAATTGTGTGAAAAATATTTGTGGATTAAATATTTGTTTTTAAAACCACATGGGCTTGATCACTACCATCCATAGGTAAGTAAAATGAATTTTAATTATACAAATGAATTTCATGATTTTCTTGTGTGAACTATAGATGGTATTAGTGGTCATCCTTGAGTGGATGATTACATATATATATTTACGTGGAATATACATATTGATTGGTGGATTGTCGAGTGGTGATATGATTGAGTTGAATTGATGATTTGAATTATATTTCAAATGCTTAATTTCATATTAATATTGTGTATTTTGGTTGGGTTGATTTAATTATGTGATAATACATGTTGTGCTGATTTATGGATTTCGGGTCAACGTGGTGATCGGTGTGGGGTAATCGGACGCTCTAATTCTGGGTGGATGATGGGATACGATTGGTTGAGTATGTGCAATTATCGGACGTTCTAAATATGTATATAAGTATACATATTGATGAAATACGATAATGATAAATATGTCGGATGCCATAACCTAAGCCAGGTGACGGGCTAGCGGTTCAGTTAGAGCTCTAGTCTGTCAAATACTATATTTTTATAAATACGATGTTAGGGTTTTGTGAAGAAAGATGTGAATTAGGGTTTGGGTGTTGAGTTGTTGATTGATTGAGAGTGTTGTTTTCTTGTGGATGTAGAAATTGTTGTGCGTTGACTTGGGTGAAAATGATTATGATTTAATTAAACAACCGTTCTTTCTTTTTACTTATACGAGCTTTCAAAAGCTTATCGGGTTTTGTGTTGTTGCAATCCCGGTATACTATTCAAATGGTATAGCGGATATTCCTGCAGGTCAAGATAACCAGGGAGGTGACCGTGCTGTTTAGGTGTTGCAGCATTTATTTTGATTTCTTTTAAGTTGTGAGGTTGTTATGCTCAATTAGAGCTTTACAATTTATTTTGTGTGTGAGTTGTAATAATTACTTGAGACTAAATTCGGGCTTTGAAATTAAATCGTGTGGTGAGGTTGTTAAGAAAAAGAAATTTTCAAAATGATTATTTGAGTTGTAGTATTTTTCATGTTTCAGATTTTTGAATTTTATTCAAAAAATTCGAGGCGTGGCAAACAAGAAACCAGACAATTGAGCTTTAGTATATAGAAGTTATGTGCAAATCGTAAATTAGACCGTCAAAATCACTTCCCTTAGTGTTGATACACCATTGGTTGGTAAATGTTAACCAAAATACAACAAGTGGTGATCAACTTATCAACACTCCAAGAAAAATATCTCTCTCTAGTTTGAGAGTTTCCCTCTGTAGATGGGTTTCCTTCCCCTAGATTTCTAGAACACCTAGGGTTAATTCATCCCTACCTTCCTCACCCACCTTGGTGATCTGCTACTCTTTATCCATCTTGTTCACACATTTAGCTTCTACTTACCCGGATCTTCTAGGTCTTTCACTTTTTTTCATCTTCATCGCTTGTTTTTTTTTCTTCTCTTACATCCAGATCTTTGTTTTCACCACCTTAGTTCCTTTAAGCTGTTCTTTTCTTTTTGCTTCCCATGCACCGCCATAGTTCCAGATCTTCTTTTGGGACATCTGTCCTTCCTTCTTGTCACGTCCCGAATTTTGAATAATAAATTCAAATCCGAAACATGAATACAACTAAAACAAATAACGTCTTAATTTTTTATTTTATTATTATTTTGTTATATATAACCCAACATCACACAAACCAAATCACAAACCTCTTAGTAACTATCTCTCGAGTCTATTATTACAACACCGACTTCAACAAAACGTTATGCTAAAAAAGAGTCTACAAAACACACCAAATAGACAAAGTACTTAACTCAACACCGTTGCCCTACTCAGCTCGCTCTGTACCCTTACTGTAACGTCCCGTATCTTAATTTATCCGTTTACTAGTCATTTGGACGGTAAACATCAACTACTTTCACCTTTTACTCTGTTTCAGAACTTTTAATGGCCCTAAAAGTTGACTTTTTGTTCGGATCAAAATTTGTGAAAATGTTCATCGTGAAAGTTGTAGAGGATGTTAAACTGAGCGCGGGCATACGTTCTACGTAAAAATCGGAGTTCGTATGCGAAAGTTATAAGTAAAATACTAAAATTACTGTTGGAAGTAAAGAGTATAAATTCGAATTTTTACTATTACACGGTAAATTTCATTTTTTTTCCTTTATGTAATAAAATTTTCATGAAGTTTTGTCAGACAGTTGGTTGGAGATGTTCTACTTGGAGCTGGAGTAGAGCTAGTAGTTATAATTCTTGCTTGCACCAGATTTCTGAAGACATGGTACATGGCATGGCAGTTAAGTGAGTATTAACCTGTGAGAAATATTAATAGTTTTGATTGGAGGTATTGGTAATTAGTAGATCTCTTGAGACATATTTGATTTAGAAAAGTTTTCCACATTATCGTACTTCTAAAAAGTTTTTGAGGGAGGTGTTATATGTGTGGCTAGCAAGGTAGTTATCAAAGGAGTTTTTCTAGTCAACTCGGAACGTCATTCCAAGGCTGGACCAATGATTTTAGTCAGGTATTAGAGTAGCGCAACGGAAGTGTAGTGGCCCCATAACCTACTTGGTTAAGAACTTATAGGTTCGTTCGAGGTTGACATTTGTATGTTTGACAACTATGAGATCTTTACGTGAACGACCTTCGATTAGGAATTTAAGTACAAACAAACAAGGAAGGAAGTGCTGTCTTGTGGTAGCTAAGGAAGTTATTTGTTTTGGAATTGTCGATTAGCAATGACCATCTTGTGGTTATCACAATATTGATGGTGAATGGGTTGGATCTTCACTAAGGGACTTTTAAGAGAAAGTTATGAATGCTACAATTTTAAAAGGGTGGTTTGTGACGTCAATACTAGGTGTCATTTGAGCCAACCATTGAAATGAATTTTCTTTTACACCAGAATTCATGTACCTTACGAGTTTATGGTGCTACATGGTTCAACAAGACAAGTGATTTGACTTTGGACGTTGATAATTTTGGATTATAAGCATGTTTTCATTGCTTTTGTAGTGGGGATCATAAGAGTTTCTGTTGGTTGTTGATTTGAGGTTGCAAAAAGGAAAGTTTAATCTGAGGAAGAGTTGATAAGTTTTGAGATTGTAGAATTTTGAATCAATTGGTATGCCTTTTCTTTTCTAACCGGTATGAAATTTCGAGGGCGAAATTTTTATAAGGAGGGGATATTGTAACGTCCCGTATCTTAATTTATCCATTTACTAGTCATTTGGACGGTAAATGGCAACCACTTTCACCTTGTACTCTGTTTCAGAACTTTTAGTGGCCCTAAAAGTTGACTTTTTGTTCGGGTCAAAATTTGAGAAAATGTTCTGTGTGAAAGTTGTAGAGGACGTTAAACCGAGCGCTGGCATACCTGGTACGTAAAAATCGGAGTTCGTATACTAAAGTTATAAGTGAAATACCAAAGTTACTGTTGGAAGTAAAGAGTATAAATTAAAATTTTTACTATTACACGGTAAATTTCATTTTTCTTTCTTTCGCTCTCCTTCCCTGTGCTCTCTGTCTCTCTCTTCTGCAACTCTCTTTATCTCCACCTCCAGGCTACCAACCGGCGAGCTACCGGCCTTCACAGACTCGTCTCCTCCTACCCTAGACGCCTGCAATGACTGCTTCTGACGATTTGGCCGGAAAAGAGAGGGGTAACTTTACTGTAACAGATTTGGTCAACGCCGATTTTCAGCCACCTCTAGCCACAAATCTAGGTCCATTAGAAGTCCCTTGAATCACTCTTCATGCCCTCCAAACCTCATGAAGCGATTTGTAGCGTGGAGGAAGAAAGCATAATTGGAAGATTTTGGGTTCAACCTTCTCCTTAATTTTTGAGGTACTTCCGATCATTTCCTCGATTTGTCATAGTTGGGAAAAATGATCAGAGGGTTGAAATTATTGTGCTGCCAAAATTTGGCGGCCATCGGAGCTGGTGGAGGCGGTACGTGAATCCCATACGCCGCCACTGTAGCAGGCGTGTGACGGCGCCTCCGACAGCCATTTGACTTCAGTTTTTAGCCCATTAAATCCTATTAATGTTGTAGAGCTTGTATATGTTTTGGTGAATTTTGGAGAAGCTTGGAATTAATTATGAATTTTCGAAGTTTAGGGCTTTGATTTATGATTTACGAGAATCTGGTCGTCGGATTTCTCTCGAATTCGTTTAGAAAATTGTAAATTGATGATTAGAAATTATTGATGAAGTTTGGATTAAATCCGAGGAGGATTGAAGGATTTATCTATGAATTTACGTATAAAATTTCTATAATTTATCGTTAATGTTAATTATTTTCGGAATTGATTAGCTGTTTACGAATAATATTTTCGTATAGGATGTGAGGAATCTCGATTTGAGGAAACTTCGAATAAACGGCAAACATAGCCGTATACAATGAGTGGAGTTTTATCTCTTAAAGAATGATGCATGCATTTAATTATTGAATTAGTGCCTTATTAATTATCATATTACTTTTCAAGCATATGATTGTTTTCGGATTTTGATTTTGATTTATCTCGAGGAATTACTTGCGTTGATGAGTTTCATGAAAGGATTATGAATTAGTCCGGTTGTGATTTTCGGATATTAATTTTGTTATGCCCAGATTCGAAGTAAAGAATTATGTTGTTTTTCAACAAAGTATTTCCATGGTATTTTCCAAAATGGAATATTAGTTCATTATTGAACTTCCTTGCTTATCCATCATTGACTCGAGAATATTTTTGGCATGTGGGACACGCCGTTGATTTATTGATCTTTCTTATTTATTTATTGACTTTCGGTTTTGGCATTGGGAATGCCTTGATGGTGATCTTGGAATTGGTTTTGTTTCGATTTATGAGATTATGTTTTATTATTATTTCTCTCCTACTTATTTTTGAATTTGAGATACTTTTGACGTGTGGGACACGTCGATGATATTTTCAGCTTACTGTGAGAATTTGGGGAAGCTTTATAGATTTATGTGGTTCTCGGATTTTCTTTTGCCATACTTTGGGTGACTATTATCATACTAGCATTGATGTCCGCCTTTGTGTCGAGGTGATGGGATCACCGAAGCCCGTCCGCCTTTGTGGCGCTGGTTATTGTCTTTGTGACAGTAATGTTGAAGCCCAGTATCGTAATCGCTATACTTAGTGTCGTGTGGGTATATAACAGGAGTATATGAGAGTACTTTAGTCTGGGAGGCTATAACCTGAGCGTGGGAGGCTCATTCGTATGGCTATCTTCTTCCCCTAGTTTTATGTTATTACTTGACTAGCGGGGCTAGTCCGAGTTCTCTTAACCAGCGGGCTGGTATGTTTTTCACGCGTTGTTTATTTTACATCCTGTGGGAAAGTAATACAACTTCATTTCTGCTAAATTATTTATTTGGTTGTTTATTTTTGTCCACTCACGCTGACATGTTTTTCAATTTCTTTTCCCTGGGCCCTTCGGTTTCAAATGCCTAGTTTACAGGCGAAATTAGTTGAGGTAGGGCGTACATGGAGTTGAGGCATAGCCAATAGCATAGCTTCCACGTATCTATTTTATCCATGTTTTCCTTATTTACCCTTTATATTAGAATTGCTCTGATAACCTGTGGGATGAATGTTATTAGATTGAGATTAGTACTTGTGAAATGGGAGATGTTGGGATTTGGGGAGCATGATGGCTCCAGGAGAATAAGGATGGATGGTTTAGAAGTGTAAATATCTTTTTACAGGTTTTGGATAGTCCATTTTTAGGGGAAGTTCTGCCAAATTTTTGGTAGAATTTCTTCTAAGGTGGGCCCCACAAGGCCACCTCGGATTTCAGGGTGAAATTCAGGGCGGGTCCTGTCACTTATTCTCCTGACCTGTGAGATTCGCCTCTATACCGTTTGAATAGTGTACCGGGATTGCAAACAACAAACCCGGTAAGCCTTTTGCAAAGCTAGTATGAGTATAATTAGAATGAAAACAGCTAAGCATTTAAATCACATTTCTTTTAACTCAAGTAATAATCCAACATTCTCAACATCACAATGAAAACATCAAACAACTCATGGGAAACAACAAGCAATACATTCCTACGATCCCTTAATTACCACAAATATCACCACTTTGGTCCCATCCCACAACATGTTAGAGCTCTAACTACGTCTTACCTGTCATCTTGGCTGAGGTTCAAGTAACGACATATTCTTGGGTTAACGTAATAACCCTCGAACTTTGGATCTCCCTGTCCTCAGAACAATATACTTCTGTTAATATTTAACCGTTGAACTTTGGACATTTCCCCTATCATCAGAGCGCATACACTCCAGTTATCATTAAACCGGAGAACCTTGGACTATTCAGTCCTCGGAACCCTATATTCTCTACTTTCTATTCAACTCACAAGGTTAACATGATTATCACAAACATTCATCAATAATCATTATCACATTTAATCATGGCAATTACAAAAACAATATCATATCATAACTAAGTTATCACAATTCCACACACACCTCAATGTCACACCATTCCATATATAGTCACGTAACCACACACACACACGCATCCACTCAGGAATGACCACTAATACCAACTATAGTTCACTCAGAGTAAAGATCAAGAAATTCATTTTTTTTATATACTTTAAAACTCATTTCTTAAAACTATTTTTCACGCATAGCAATTAATTTTGCAATAAGGAAATTCAGTTCATAAATGAACCATGTGAGATTTACTCACCTCTAAACTCCCACTGCATCTTCTTAACAGCTCAAAATACGATTCACAATCGACCATAAACTCAAACTGTTAATCACCTAACCGAATACGATATTTAACTTAGCGTACAATTCATAAATTCATAAAATGCACTTATATGAAGATCCAACAGTTGGATCTTCACCAGTGACCACAAAAATTCATTGGGACAGTCCTACGATCATTATATCAAAACTACAAGTCTAACGGATGGTCCGATCTTCACAGATCACAAATCAAACGATTGGAATCAATTGAAATCGTAAAATTCATAACTTAATCATACGATCTCCAAAATTTACATGCTATATATTGAAATGATCGTATCAACATGTAGAACATAAAAATGGGCAAAAACTGCCATTGAGACCCCCGGAGGTGGTAGGAAAAGGCCGCCAGAGTTAGAGGCAGAGTCGCCGTCGACCACAGCCAACAGCGTTGGGGCCTGGCTGCTCCTCTTAGTTTCATCAATTTGAGCAACTTTTATAACTAGATCGATGTGAAATCGGTCTCTTCAGGTGCTGTCCTTCTTGGAGCGTGATCAAGAGCTTGAGGTGAGTTCAACAAGCCAAGAAACTCGAGTTTTGGTGGCCGGAGCTTGGAGAAATAGGGATCGACTTCAAATCAGTCTCAAATTGAACGAAACTTCCCGCTGCTGCTATAGGTCATGCTGCCCCGCAAGGCTGCCACTGCAGTTGCTCAAAGACGAGACGAAGCCACGGGAAGAAGTTTGGTGAGGACTGGTGGCCGGAGGAAAGAGTTATTGGCTGATGAAGGGGAGAGCAGCTTGGGCCATTTTCAGCTCAGGCCATATGGCTTCTCGGCCTCTTAGCGCCCTCCATAGGTCTTTTTTTACCTCGATGTCTTCTAGGAAGTTCTAGTCGACGTCAAGGTGAGCAAAAACGCTTTTGGAATCAAGTCAATTGGTGGCTTGCGGAGGAAAATATGGCTGGACAAAGGGGAGCCCAGAAATGAGCTCGGGAAAGAGGAGAAAGAAGAGAGAATGGGTCAGGTTTCCAAAAAAGGAAAATCTGATATTTTCGGAAATTTTCCAAACATAGCAAGCTATATATACCCGAAATGGAAACTTTTCCAAATGCCATAACTTCTTCATACGAACTCCGATTCTTGCATTCCACATATGCACAAACTCGTATCAACGAGCTCTATAACTTTCGTGAATGAAGTTTCTTCAAATTGCATACATACAAAAAATCGATTTTAGTGACCCCCCTTAAATAACGTTCGTTTCAAAAATAAAATCATTCGAAACCAAATTTCTCATACAACGACATACGAATCACACCTACAATTCATAATTCATATAATTAAACAAACATTGAATTACAAAATATTTAACTGAAAATTTCGGGTCTTCACACTTCTTCTCTTTCTCCCTGCAATCACCGCATCGCATCATGGCCATCTGTAAGCCGATGAAGGTACCCACCGTCTTCTTAAACAGTACTTCTACCATCAGTAAAATCACATCTCATCCCTGTCCAGATACACCTGCCAAGTTCTTGTTCTTGATAAGTCTTGATTGTGGCGGCAACATCCATATGTCTGTTGATCCGCTTCTCTCCACTACCCTATATATTTCACCTTTTCACGGTTTCGTTGCTGTAAGCCATTTGTGCTATGTAGCTAGTTACTTGGAAACTAAACAACTTTATCTCCTTCTCCGCTATTACCATCCTCTGTATATCAAATTCCTGCCATGTCCTTTCCTGACCCCACCCATTCTTTTTCCAATGGAACCAAACCAAGAACCCGCTGAAAATGACCTTTTCATTCTTTTAAACGATGGTGATGTTCATCCAGCTTTGCCCAACCAGTTTGTGGCGCATGTCATATATTACTGCATGGCCTCTTAATGTGCAGGCTGTTATGCGTATCTTGTCCCATGCTTGGGAGGCCTTCGGTCATGTGCAAATTGAGCAGTTACACGACAACAATACTTTCTCTATTACTGCTCTGGAGGAGGTTGAGTAGAGCATTTTAAGTCGAGGCCCATGGTCTGTTATGGGTTTCACAGACAGTACTCATCCCTAGGCATTGAATGCTCGTTTAACAGATCTTCCCTTCTATCTGATGTCTGTTTGGGTTCAAATTCATGGACTGTCCAGAGGTCAAATGACAGTTCAGAATGCTGAGCTTATAGGCCCTCGGTTTGGAGTTCTGATGGCGATAGAAGATCAGGCTCATCTTGATGCTTGGCTTGCATTTGTCCGTATCCGAATTCAACACGACACTAGGCAACCTTTGGCTTCAGGGTTTTGGATTAATAGCCGAGGTCCGCCGGCGTTTTAGGCTGATGTTTGGTATGAGCATATCTCTTCTTTCTGTTTTCGGTGTGGTTGTTTGGGTCACTTGGAGCGTTTCTGTACTCAACCTCCTCATCACTCTCGCCATCGTTTTGGAGCCCACCTGCTCGCTCGTGTGGCAAGGGTGTTTGCTCCCCCTCATAGTATAATTGCTAGTAACGGAGAACCTATAAATCCTCCACTACTGGCCATCCTTGCTCCTCCACCACTTGATGATGATGATCCTGTCTACGTTCTTATGTGGTTAAGGAACCTGCCCCGGCGGTCCCTCCGTTCTCTGATCAGCAGCATCAACAATTTCTTGAGGTGGTGGTGGCACTTCCCAACCCTGTTTTGGATCCTGTTCTGCCCTCTGATCAAGATTCTCCTTCCATTCCACTCCATGCATTGCAGTTGCAACAAGTCTCCCCAGCAGATCTGGGACATTCTCTTGCTCCTTTTTCGGATTCTTTGATCATTTTTCCTTTGCTGATCCGAGCTCTCCACTCTTTTTTGGATCGCGAAGGACTCTCTTCGATATTGGTGAATCATCAAACAGAGCTTCAAGTTTGGATTTGGAAACCCATCATTTCTCACATGAGGTCCTGAGTCTTTTTTCTTTTCTACTTCGTCCTGGACCTTCTACTTATACTACTACTGGGCCAGCCCAACATTTCTTCCCAATTAGCCCAGGACATAATCTTTCCAACCCTGGTATGCCTTCTATCTCGTCGTCCTTGCACCCATAACTTTAAGTCCACCCCCAAATTTCTCTACCCTCACCTCCATAATCCCTGATCTCCCACCATAATTCCCATCTGACTCATGTTATCCACTTGAGCTTCCACCCACAGTAATTATTAGCATATCATCCTACCTTGAGAGACTTCGTCTCAAGCGTTCAGTTATTGAAACCTTCATTAGTGAGGATGTCGAGGTTCAAGCTCAGCCCAAACGCCCGCGCCAACCTCGTCAGCCTCGTCATCCCAGAGCTCCCTCTGCATCTCGTGCTTGTGGTCGTAGCCGGGGGCGTAGTCGGGGTCCTGGTCGAGGTCGTCTGACCAATATCACTTTAGAGAATGTGGAAACTGAAGGAATGATGGATTTCAAAACTTTTTAATTAGTGCGGAATTAGTTTAACAATTAAACTACTAACTAAACATAAAATTCATTCCTTTAACCCATGATCATGGCTTATTATGATATGTATATAAACATAGCATGCATAGTAATGAAGAACAAAGAGGTAGTTTATGTTCTACTCACCCTTGGAGCGTGATTTTAATCCGATCCAAGTGAACCACCAAAGTTCCTCTCCTTGATCTATCCTTGTGTGTGTTTCCTCCACCTTGAAGCACCTTGAATTAAGAACTCCTTCTTGTACTCTTTCTTGTGCTTGTGATCTTCTCCTTGATGTAACAAGTAAAGCCACAAAAATATATGGCCTCTAAAGATCTTCACCAAGTGAATCAAGAGATGAAGAAAGATGAAAGAAAAGAAGAAATTATGCAAGTGTTCTTCTTTCCTTTTAATTTTGTAATGGACCAAGGGAGAACTCTCTCTCTCTCTCTCTAATCTGAAAATAATAGTGTGGAGACACACACTTCTCATTTTTGTCCATGCTTTCACTTTATATAATAGGAAATAAATCCAATTACTAAAAGAAAAATATTGACTTTCATAAAGCCAATATATTGGCTGGTCCATACATTTTATTGGGCACTAAAAATGTGTCTTGGGCTTTCATTTAAATCTCATTTAGTGAAGCCCAAGTCCACACCAAAAACCCGACAATCGTTTAGGCCCAATAGGTTCGGTTTTACCCGAAACTCCTAATTATGTTCAAATAATAAATCTAATTAATTATTTGGTCATAACCAACTCTTGTTTAATCTTCTTCATATACAATCTCAAGGATCCACTTATATGGTGTGCGATCTCTTAGGTTCTAATTAACAAGGCAGTGAAGTTTATAGAAACCATTCTATTTTGTTTACGAATCAAAAACTCCATTTTTGATTCTCCCTTGTTATTAGGACTATAAATGTTTATTAATCCTCGGGGACTTCACAAGTCATGAGTGACGTCTTGCAACATATCATGACTACCCTAGTTAATATAGAATGACAAAGAACCTATTCAATTGGAATTACAATACAATACGGTCATTCTCTAACACTATGTTCTAAATCACATCATCAGGGTATGGAATTAACATGTCAATCCCCTAATGTGATTTTCATTCTTATGTGATTCTTAGAATGTGATTAGAAACTCCTTTTTAATCTCTTCAATGCTTTGGCCAAAGACTCATTGAATCACATCTTTGAACATACACCTTATTTACTTAAGATAGAGATTCCTTATTGTACACTCACATGTCTCCATGACCGAATTGATTATACCAATGAATGCATCTATTATATCCATTACAGGACATAATATTATTGCATCATCAAGCGATAATCCATTCATTCATAAGACAACTATGGTGTCTCAGGTCAAAGGACTAATTTGTATTATTGCAATTTAGAGTTCAAGTTTGACATGTAAGTAAGACTCCATACAAGAACTCTAATGATCGCGTTCAGTGTACTCTTTATGTTAAGATCACCCACATACTTGTATTAGTGTCTCTACACAAATGACAAGAGACATATCATCCTCCATATTGAGCATACATAGTATGTGCTAGTCTTTCCGGATTATCAATGTCCAGGTGATAATCCTATGACTAGGAACCTTTTAGGATAAGAGTGTGACAGAGTAAAGGTCTCACACATCTAATTCTTTAGATTACTTTCTCTTTAACTCATATTCCTTGGACCTTGTTCAATCAAATATTAAATATAAACAATGAACAATAAACTTGCCCTTTTTTGATTAATAATAATTACAATAATAATTACATCAAAATGATTGTTTTAGGACACAATTCCTTCAATCTCCCACTTGTACTAAACCCAATCAGCCATGAAACGTACACCCATCTTCTCAAGATGTCGTTCTAGCTTTGCTTGTGATAAAGGCTTAGTGAATGGATCTGATATGTTATCAACAGATGCTACTTTGAGAATGTTAACGTCTCCACGATTAACAATCTCCCTTATGATATGGAAACGTCTTTCGATGTGTTTGGATTTTTGATGAGACCTTGGTTCCTTGGCTTGAGCAATTGCCCCATTGTTGTCACAGTAAAGTGGAATCGGTGACTCAATGGTAGGAACAACATCAAGTTCAGTGATGAACTTTTTCATCCAAACTGCTTCCTTCGCAGCCTCTGCAGCTGCAATGTATTCTGCCTCAGTAGTGGAATCTGCAGTAACGCTTTGTTTGCAGCTTCTCCAATTTACTGCACCTCCATTCAAGGTGAAGACAAATCCTGATGTGGATTTTCTGTCATTCACATCAGATTGAAAATCTGAGTCTGTGTATGCTTCCACTTGCAACTCTGATTGCAAATCACCACCTCCATAAACGAGGAATAAATCTTTAGTCCTTCTCAAATACTTGAGGATATTCTTAACAGCATTCCAGTGTTCTAAACCTGGATTGGATTGATATCGACTAGTTATGCTTACGCCATAACTAATATCAGGTCTAGTGCACAGCATCGCATACATGAGGCTCCCTATTGCAGATGCATATGGGATTTTGCTCATCTTTTGCACAATCGTTTGTGGACACATTTTCTTAGAGAGGTGAATGCCATGTCTGACAGGCAGAAAACCCTTCTTAGATTGTTCCATGTGAAATCTATTCAGCACTTTATCTATGTACAAGGATTGAGATAATCCAATTAATCTTTTTGATCTATCTCTGTAGATCTTTATTCCTAATACATAGGCAGCTTCTCCAAGATCCTTCATAAGGAAGGTCTTGGACAACCAAACTTTAATTGAAGATAACATTCCTACATCATTTCCAAAGAGTAGGATGTCATCTACATAAAGTACAAGAAACACAACAGCACTCCCACTGACCTTTTTGTAAACACAAGGTTCATCCATGTTTTGTGTGAAACCAAAAGATTTGACTGCATCATCAAAACGGATGTTCCAACTCCTTGAAGCTTGCTTGAGTCCATAGATGGACCTATGAAGCTTACACACTTTATGAATGTCATCTTTAGATGTAAAGCCTTCAGGTTGATCCATATAAAGCTCTTCCTCAAGGTTGCCATTCAGAAAGGCAGTCTTTACGTCCATTTGCCATATCTCATAATCATAGTGAGCAGCTATAGAAAATAATATCCGAATGGATTTAACCATGGCAACAGGAGAGAACGTATCTTCATAGTCAATGCCCTCTCTTTGCTTATAACCCTTTGCCACCAACCTGGCTTTGTAGGTTTCTATTTTACCATCTGAGCCTATCTTTTTCTTGAAGACCCATTTGTTTCCAATTGGTCTAATACCAGGTGGAGGGTCAACAAGAGTCCAGACTTGATTGGTGTACATAGAGTCAATCTCGGATTCCATGGCTTCTTGCCATTTCTTTGAGTCAATGTCCGACATTGCTTCATTATAACTAGAAGGATCATGCTGGTTTTCATTGTCACCAAGGAGATTTAACTCTCCAAGGCTTTCATGACATAAACCATACCTCTTAGAAGGTATCCTGATCCTACTAGATCTTCTTGGAGTTTGTGTTATAATTGGTTCGAGAAGTCGTTCATCGGGAGATGAAGTGTTTGTTTGTGGCTTGTTGGACATTTCCTTAAGTTCTATCATTTGCTCAACATTTCCATCAAGGACATAGTCTCTTTCAAGGAAAGTAGCATTTTTGCTAACAAACACCTTTTGTTCTTCAGGTTGATAGAAATAATATCCTAAACAATTTTTAGGATATCCCACAAATAAACATTTGCTTGATCTAGCTTCAAGCTTGCCTGCTTCTAGTCTTTTGACATAAGCTGGACAACCCCAAATCTTAATATGATTGAGACGTGGTTTCTTCCGATGCCACATCTCATATGGTGTAAGTGGGACGGATTTGGAAGGCACTCTATTTAACAAATAAATTGCTGTTTGAAGTGCATATCCCCATAAGGATATAGGTAAATCAGTATAGCTCATCATGGAACGAACCATGTCCAATAAAGTTCGATTTCTCCTTTCAGATACACCATTGAGTTGTGGTGTTCCAGGAGGAGCTAATGAAGAAACAATGCCTTCTTGTTTGAGATAATCAATAAACTCATTGCTTAAGTATTCGCCTCCTCGATCGGATCTTAGAGCCTTAATACTCTTGTCGGTTTGTTTCTCAACTTCATTCTTAAATTCTTTGAACATTTCAAAAGCTTCAGATTTGTGCTTCATAAGGTATACATAACCAAATCGAGAGTAGTCATCGGTAAAGGTTATGAAGTATGAAATCCACCTCTACTAATAGTGGACATAGGACCGCAAACATCTGTATGTATTAGGCCTAGGAGTTCATTAACTCTTGTTCTTTGTCCTCCAAAATGGGACTTGGTCATTTTGCCTTTTAGACAAGACTCACAAGTAGGCATAGGATCAGATCCTAACGACTCTAAATATCCATTTTTGGATAATTTGTGAATTCTATCTTGGCTAATATGACCAAGCTTAAGGTGCCACATCTTAATGGGGTTAACCGTTTCTCGAGATCTCTTAGATCCCAAAGCATTTTCCTTCATACAGTTAATACTACCTTCTAAAGCTAGATGAAAGAGACCATCAATAATATTAGCATGACATATCACGCGTTCATTAATAGATACAAAACCACTTAGTTTATCAAAAACTACTCTATAACCATCTTCAAAAGCATGGAGATGGAGATAAGGTTCTTTATACATATAGGAAGATAAAGACAATTATTTAACTCCAATGTATCTCCTGATGGTAACTTCAAAATATAAGTCCCCACGGCTTTGGCGTCAACTCTTGTGCCATTTCCTACACGTAGGGTGATTTCTCCAGCTTTAAGCTTCCTAGCTCCCACTAGGTCCTGCAACGAAGTGCAAACATGGTGAGATGCACCTGAATCAATTATCCAAGTGGAAGTATTATTAACTGTAAATATTGATTCAATCACATTGATCATACCTTCTGTTGAAGACTTGTTCTTCAAGGATGCAAGATAAGCTCTACAATTCCTCTTCCAGTGCCCATCTTTGTTGCAAAAGAAACACATACCTTTTGGTTCCTTTTGTTCCTTCTTCTTCTTCTTTTGGACTGCTCCCTTAGGCTTTGTCACTTGTTTCTTCTTCCCTTTACCCTTGCCTTTGGACTTGGATGATGAAGAAGTGACAATGGCCACACTCCCACTCTCTTTCTTAATCTGCATCTCAGCTGATACAGGCATATTGAGAAGATCAGAAAGAGTATGATCCATTTGTTGCATATTATAGTTCATTATGAACTGAGAAAATGAATCATCTAGGGAGGATAGAAGAAGATCTTGAGCTAGCTCCGCATCAAGTGCAAATCCTAGGTCTTGAATTTGCTCAATAAGACCTATCATTTTGAGACTATGTTGATGCACAGGTGCACCCCTCACATGTTTTGTCTTGACAAGCTCATTGACTGCTGTGAAGCGCACATTTCTATTTCTCTCACCAAACAATTCAGTGAGATGGAGTAATATAGAACTGGCGCTATCCATATTCTCATGTTGCTTCTGAAGTTGTGAGTTCATGGATGCAAGCATAACACATTTAGCTTGAGTGTCATCATCCTTATGCTTTTGATAAGCAACACGTTGCTCATCGGTTGCATCTTGAGCCAAAGGAGTGTGAGGGGGTGCATTTTGTAAGACATAAGCGATCTTATCGAATGTCAATACAATTTTCAAATTGCGGAGCCAGTCATTGAAGTTTGGGCCCTCAAGACGATTTTCATTGAGAATTTTGGTGATAGGATGTCCTGACATATTGCAATCTACATAACATAAAATAAAATAAATGAGATTAATTTTAAACCAATTGACTCGGGTCTTAAGAATCAAATGGCACCCTCTCACTATTTTAACAAATTCCAAATCCCTCAAGGAATTTGAGAGTATAAATTAAAACTCTTAGTGAGTATGGAAGACTCATTTTCATTAAGCCAACCGCATCATAATAGAACTATAGGTCAACTTAATTTCTATGAGAGGATACTCTTATCCAATCACATCAAATGTGAATATCCATAACTTTGGCCTCTAAAGTAAGTAAGTCTCACCATAATAGGATATTGATAAATTACTTTAGTTAAGCTATACCCATCATCTCATGTAAGTATAGGGATCAAAAATTAAATCTCATCATAATAGAATATTGACCAAAATTTGTCCCTACCTTACAACATCAAATGTTGAATAACCTCTTTCAATGCTCCTAGCAAGAAATACCTTTGTTCAGAATGATATTTACATACAAGAACATATAAGAGATTACAATGCTGGAAGGCCACAAAGAAGTATTCATAATACCTTCTTCGTTTTTCAACTTAATATCACTTTGAGGGAATTTTAAGATCTCATATTTAATAATCTTATTAATAACAATCACATTGCATTTGCTTTGATCCTAATGCAATCACATATTCATTATACTTGATCTATAATAAAATATTCCCACTAATTGTTTTCAGAAAAACAATATGATTTCATCAAAAACATTTTTCAAATGGAATCATGGGAAGTATAAAATTACTTGATCAAGTGCAATGAATATACAATTATAATAGGTCATATAGGATGATTATGGACTTATTGTTTGATCCAACATGAGCCAATATGTTGGATCAAGGTTATGTTTGGGTGGTTGATTTTAATTACGCGTAACGATTACGAAAATTAAACAACTAAGCTACGCTATTACACTTTGCACTTGAACTCCTTTCAAGGCTTAATGACTTCAAACTTCTTCTTTGGATCATCCTCATGTGCCTCCATCTTCGATTACAAGAGTGGATAAGGGGCATACAAGCTCCCATTTAAATTTAATCAAACTTGAATAAATTAAATAAGCTACTTTGTTACACAACCAAATGAATTAATTAAATTAATTACATAACCCAAATGAATTAACTACTTTAATTACATAACCACATTCATTCAAAATGAATAGTCGGCCAATCTCATGCTCAATTATATTAGGCCATAGTCCATAATCATCCTTTAATTAACCAAGATTAATAAGGTTAATTAAACAAGCATAATTAACTCAATCAAAATAAGTTAACCACTAAATTACTTTAATTTAATGCAAGTAAATTAGTTGAGTGATTTAGGGGATGATGTCTCACATCATGCATCACCAACTTTTGGTGAGTGGTTTAGGGAATGATGTCTTACATCACTTTTGATGAGTGATTTAGGGGAATAATGTCTTACATCATGGATCACTAACTTTTAGTGAGTAATTTAGGGGATGATGTCTTTAATCATGCATCATCAACTTTTGATGAGTGATTTAGGGAGACATGTCTTTTATCTCATTTCAACTTTTGGTGAGTAATTTAGAGAAACTAATAGTAAAGATAACTAACTCTACCAACTATTTGGTGAGGGAAACATAGAAATGATTTTATGTCATCATTAACTATTAGGTAAATTTCAATTCATGAATTTATGGATCAAAAGTAAAAGCAAACACCATGAAAAATTAACTAGTTCATAACTAGTTTAGACATGTTCCAAAGCTGGAAATTTTATTTCCAGCTTTGTGTTCTTCCATTGAACACTTGTTTACTTCATCTTTGAAGCCAAAAATCATGCATACCCTAAAGCATATATAATCTAACATGTTTCTAAGATTAACACCTTAACTAAGAAACATATAGTCCTCTTAATACAATCTCATATGCATCAAAGTTCATAAAACTTAAATCACTTCCTACATGTAATCTCTAGAAACTTTTTCTTGCTATCATAAAATCTACCTTACATCACATGCTTCATAACTTTTATGACAAAGCAAATTTTATGATCTAAATTACATATTACTCTAGGTTTAAGAAAATCACATCAACAAACATACTTAGCCATGTTTATAACATATCAAAATTAAGCCAATGGCTCTGATACCAATTGAAGGAATGATGGATTTCAAAACTTTTTAATTAGTGCGGAATTAGTTTAACAATTAAACTACTAACTAAACATAAAATTCATTCCTTTAACCCATGATCTTGGCTTATTATGATATGTATATAAACATAGCATGCATAGTAATGAAGAACAAAGAGGTAGTTTATGTTCTACTCACCCTTGGAGCGTGATTTTAATCCGATCCAAGTGAACCACCAAAGTTCCTCTCCTTGATCTATCCTTGTGTGTGTTTCCTCCACCTTGAAGCACCTTGAATTAAGAACTCCTTCTTGTACTCTTTCTTGTGCTTGTGATCTTCTCCTTGATGTAACAAGTAAAGCCACAAAAATATATGGCCTCTAAGGATCTTCACCAAGTGAATCAAGAGATGAAGAAAGATGAAAGAAAAGAAGAAATTATGCAAGTGTTCTTCTTTCCTTTTAATTTTGTAATGGACCAAGGGAGAACTCTCTCTCTCTCTCTCTAATCTGAAAATAATAGTGTGGAGACACACACTTCTCATTTTTGTCCATGCTTTCACTTTATATAATAGGAAATAAATCCAATTACTAAAAGAAAAATATTGACTTTCATAAAGCCAATATATTGGCTGGTCCATACATTTTATTGGGCACTAAAAATGTGTCTTGGGCTTTCATTTAAATCTCATTTAGTGAAGCCCAAGTCCACACCAAAAACCCGACAATCGTTTAGGCCCAATAGGTTCGGTTTTACCCGAAACTCCTAATTATGTTCAAATAATAAATCTAATTAATTATTTGGTCATAACCAACTCTTGTTTAATCTTCTTCATATACAATCTCAAGGATCCACTTATATGGTGTGCGATCTCTTAGGTTCTAATTAACAAGGCAGTGAAGTTTATAGAAACCATTCTATTTTGTTTACGAATCAAAAACTCCATTTTTGATTCTCCCTTGTTATTAGGACTATAAATGTTTATTAATCCTCGGGGACTTCACAAGTCATGAGTGACGTCTTGCAACATATCATGACTACCCTAGTTAATATAGAATGACAAAGAACCTATTCAATTGGAATTACAATACAATACGGTCCTTCTCTAACACTATGTTCTAAATCACATCATCAGGGTATGGAATTAACATGTCAATCCCCTAATGTGATTTTCATTCTTATGTGATTCTTAGAATGTGATTAGAAACTCCTTTTTAATCTCTTCAATGCTTTGGCCAAAGACTCATTGAATCACATCTTTGAACATACACCTTATTTACTTAAGGATAGAGATTCCTTATTGTACACTCACATGTCTCCATGACCGAATTGATTATACCAATGAATGCATCTATTATATCCATTACAGGACATAATATTAATGCATCATCAAGCGATAATCCATTCATTCATAAGACAACTATGGTGTCTCAGGTCAAAGGACTAATTTGTATTATTGCAATTTAGAGTTCAAGTTTGACATGTAAGTAAGACTCCATACAAGAACTCTAATGATTGCGTTCAGTGTACTCTTTATGTTAAGATCACCCACATACTTGTATTAGTGTCTCTACACAAATGACAAGAGACATATCATCCTCCATATTGAGCATACATAGTATGTGCTAGTCTTTCCGGATTATCAATGTCCAGGTGATAATCCTATGACTAGGAACCTTTTAGGATAAGAGTGTGACAGAGTAAAGGTCTCACACATCTAATTCTTTAGATTACTTTCTCTTTAACTCATATTCCTTGGACCTTGTTCAATCAAATATTAAATATAAACAATGAACAATAAACTTGCCCTTTTTTGATTAATAATAATTACAATAATAATTACATCAAAATGATTGTTTTAGGACACAATTCCTTCAGAAACTGAAGCTCAGGTCGATTATGTTGATCTAGTAGTGGCTCAACTTCAGTTGTCAGAAGATCTCTAAGCTGATCCATCCATTATGATGACGTCGACACCTGCAATGTATTCCCCAGACATTCATGTTCCTCTGTCCGAACATTCTATTAGTGGTGATATCCTGTCATGTTGATCCGATTCCTCCACCGCTCACAGCGGAGGAGAGCTCTCGTTTATGGGCCCATCTGACACATCTTTTGAATACCATCCCTCATCAGCGAGCACAAGAAGGTGAGATTCCTGTAAGTGCTGTATTAGAATCTCTCACTAATGCTTCTCTTCAATCCGGTAACTTTACTTCTACTTCTGTGTCTTTGGCACCTCTTCTTCCCCAACACATCCTGAAAACGGTAGTGGTGACTGGCCGAATTCAGTCACACGTTCCCAATGAGGCAAATGTCTTGGAATCATCAGGGATTAGGGTCATCCCTAACTCATAGTTCTTTCCGAAAGCTACACCAACAGCATTGGCCCTATGTCCTTTTTCTTATGGAAACTCGTCAGCAAAAGAGTGTTCTTCTTTCTTGGCAGAAGAAGCTTCAATATGATCACCTTTTTATTGTGGATCCTCTTAATACTGGTGGTGGTCTTGCACTATTTTGGAATAATTTAGCTAATGTTACTAACTATGTACATACTTATGTAACTTTTGTTCAACAAGTAGTCTCCTGTACTATAACTTGGATGTATGGTACTCCTCATGTAAATAAGAAAACATCCTTCTCTGTCTTCTCCTTGGTTATGTTTGGGTGACTTTAATGAGATACTTTGGCACTATGAAAAATGGGGAGGCTCTCCTCATCCAAACTGGCTGTCACGCCCCTGATTTTTAACACAATTTAAAAATCGATATACAATCCCATAAAAATATATACGTGATCGTCCAGTCATCAATACCAAATTCCTAGAAAACTTTTTCCGAATATAAAACATACATATTGATGCATTGAACCTACTATGTCAATATTGACCCGCCCACAAAGTCGATATTACATAAGTTTACGAATTAAATTGTCAACAACAAAATAAAACGTAAATGCTCTTTAGAGCTTACTACAACGGAAGTCCAAATAACGGTAAAGTCACAAAATTGGCTTCCTACCGTTAGGCTGCAAGTATGCTATTCCCAACTTCAGCCACGAT
The DNA here is from genome assembly GCA_025331145.1 of Rosa persica. NCBI lineage: Eukaryota > Viridiplantae > Streptophyta > Magnoliopsida > Rosales > Rosaceae > Rosa > Rosa persica. The sequence goes on from WFKR01000004.1 coordinate 18,089,055, forward strand.
TATCCTGACCTGCAGGATTAACCCCTACACCGTTGAATAGTACACCAGGTTGTCACACAACAAACCTGGTAAACTTGTGAAAGCTCGTATGAGTAACTCAAAACAGTCAACATAAGTCACACCAGAAATAAGGAAAACAACTCACGCTTGATTCCTTAAAACACGAAATAAAGGAGAATAACTCACACTTTAAATTTCCATCAAAATAACATAGAAAGCAACTCACTCCTTGATTTCTATCAGTTGTACCATAATCGTACCATAGAAAACAACTCACACTTAAATTCTATCAATATAACATAGAAAGCAACTCACTCCTTGATTTCTATCAAATTGTACCATAATCATACCATAGAAAACAACTTGCACCTTGTCCCCCTAAAAACTGTTAATAAGGAAGCAACTCACATTTGGTTACCTAAAAACACGTAATGTCATGAGTTATCAATAACCAGTTCCCGTCACCCCATGAATCACCTATATGGCAGACATACTAGAGCTCTAATTGAAACCGTAACCACTTGTCCGGCCAAAGACCTGATCACCTGATATTCTGCCCAAGGTCATAGACCTTCGTTCCTCGAACTTTTCAGTCACATGGAGCAAAACATTAAAGCAGTCGCACAGGACTCAAAAATGTTATACAAATCTCAACGCTTTCAAAACAATCGAAATCAACATTTTCAAATCAGTGTTTTCCGAAAAGCCATAACATAAGACAATAGAAAGCATCAATTCATGCATATTGTTTTCATCCATCCACAATCCACCAAAATATATATATATATATATATATTTCACGTAAATATATATATATATATACGTAGTCACCCGCTCAGGAATGCCTACTAATACAAACTATAGTTCACAATTGAAAATCCGAGTAAAACATAATATACTTAAACTCATTTTCCTACCTGTGAACCGCAGTACTATGAACCATAGTCGATCAAGTTCATATCATTTCAAACAAATATCTTTTTCAAAACATTTCACATGCGATTTATATATTAACCCCAAAAAATAAATAAATCCGTTCATAAATGAACCTTGTGAGATTACTCACCTCGAAACTCCCGCTACGTCTTCAATATAGAACAAAGCAGCCAAATCACCAAAAAGGCCGTCCAAAGGATACTTCGTCAAGTACCTAAGGACTTTCAGTTTTGATTTAGTCTACGATTCCAATTTAATAAAGTTCGAATCCCCAAATCGAACCAAAGTCTCAAAGTAATGCCAAATTGAGCCGAAACCACTTTCGAGACCTCCCAAAGTCTTTAGAACATTTCCATGATTGATGTATCCAAACCACAAGTCGATCCGATGCTCAAATCTTCACGGATTGAATAAAATCACCGATAAGAAGCGGTAAAAATCATAACAAATCTGTTCGAACTCTAAAATTTGCATATTATATACAATACCAGAAACACCGCCAGAACGCCACCGGAATAGATGGCCAGAACACTGCCGGAACACCGCCGCCGGCCAAAACTCATTATTTCCCAAAACTTCCAACATCAAAAATATTCATCTAAGCATGCTTGTTAATTTTCATAACTAGCTCGAAGTCAGAAAACAAGCATAAAGGGTCGAAAATTACCTCACAAGCTTTGAATTTTTGCTCAATCTGAGTTGAACCGATTTCCACATAAATCGATCCAAACAAACACCATAGATCTATCCAGAAGGCTCCCACGAACCCAAATATGAAAGCTTGAAGCCTTGCAGTCACAGAAGCTATGTTTTCCAGTCGGGTTTGAATACCTCTATCTTTGCCGCCTTGCAGCGTCGCCGTGGAAGAGTATCACCGTTAGAGGCCACGACAGGGAGGAGCGGAACAAGGAGGCGAGTGGATCTGGGCTCGTTTCACCGGTAGGGGTTACCGGAGCTGCGAGTACCGGCCGGGTCGGAAAATCCAGTTTGGGTCGGGTCAGTCGGGGATTTTCGTTTCTGAAGGTCCAGCCGAGCGAGAGAAGAGAGAAAATGTGATATTTCCGGAAATGGAAATATGGAAATATGCAATTATGAAAACAATTTCTGATTTTCCATATTTATACTAAAACGGAAACTTTTTCCGATAGCCATAACTTTCTCATACGAACTCCGATTTACGTGTTTCGCATGTCCACGAACTTGTATCGACGCGTTCTACAACTTTCGTGAAGGAAGCTTTCCGAGAATCCGAACATATAAAAGTCAAACTTCACATGACCCCCTAAACTGTGAATTCGAATAACCATACGTACGAAAACCAGTCCACTTCACATACAACCTACGAATAAAGTACAATAAAAATTATTCGTACAACTGGTCCGTTATTAATTACTAAAATTACATAATGAAAATCCAGGTCATCACAGTCTACCCTCCTTAAAGGAATTTCGTCTTGAAATTCAGAATCACCGATCAGCAAACAACTGTGGATATTTCGCTCTCATATCTGATTCCAGCTCCCAAGAAGCATCACCCTCCTCATGGTGACTCCACAATACCTTGACCAAGTCAACTTCCTTCCTTCGAAGTTGCTTTGTTGACCTACCCAAAATACGAACAAGCTCAACAAAGGTCATATCCCCATGTACTTCAATCATGCCATAATCGATCACATGTGACTCATCCTGGACATACTTCCTCAATATAGACATATGGAACACATTATGCACACCAGACATACTAGGAGGTAAGGTAAGCCTATAAGCCAAATCTCCTACCCTTTCCAGAATTTCAAAAGGTCCAACAAACCTTGGTGATAACTTCCCTTTCTTGCTAAATCTCACCACACCCTTCATGGGTGAGACCTTCAAGAACACATGATCACATGGTCTCCTTTTTAGATCTGCATAACTCTTTTGTCTACTTTGTGCTGTCCGAATCCTGTCCCTGATAACTGAAATCTTGTCAGTAGTTTCCTGAACAATCTTAGGACCCAATAATATCTTATCTCCTACTTCTACCCGATAGGAGACCTACATGGCCTACCATATAGGGCCTCATATGGTGTCATGCCAATATTGGAGTGATAACTGTTGTTGTAGGAGAATTCAATCAATGATAGATAATCCTCCCAGCTTCCCTTGAAGTCCAACACACAGGCTCTCAGCATATCTTCTATCACTTGGTTCAGTCACTCAATCTGCCCATCAGTCTGAGGGTGAAGTGCCATACTCATATCCAAATTCGTTCCCATGCCCTTTTGGAAACCGCTCCAAAATTTTGAAGTAAAACAAGCATCATGATCAGAAACGATCGACACAGGCACTCCATGAAGTCTCACGATTACCTCGGTGTAAAGCTCGCACAACGTGTCAATCGAATACGTCATTGACACAGGAAGAAAGTGCGCCGACTTCATCAAACAGTCCACGATCACCCAAACTGTTTCGTGATTCTGTTTGGGCCTAGGCAGTCCAGTAACAAAATCCATTAAGATCTGCTCCCATTTTCACATGAGAATAGGTAATGGCTTCAACATACTTGCAGGTCTCTGATGCTTAGCCTTCACATGTTGGCAAGTAAAACACTTGGAAACAAACTCTGACACATCATTTTTCATTCCATTCCACTAGAATTGCCTTTGCAAATCCTAATACATCTTAGTGCTTCCCGGATGCACAGTATACCGCGATCGATGTCCTTCACGAAGAATCTCTCCCTTGAGGCCAACATGATCTAGAACATACAACCTATGGTTCATTCTCAAACCACCATCCGCTCCCACCGTCCACTCAGATGGAACATCAATGGGTAAATCCGCAGCTAACTCTGCCAACTTTGAACCTGAAAACTCATCCTCTGGTTGACCCTGAATAATCCTGGAAATCAGGGTAGGCTGTACGGTGATACTTCCAAGAAAACTTCCATTCTCAACTCTCGCTTGTACAAGGTCAAACTCAGATGCAGTCTCCAACATAATCCACTCCTGAACCATAACAGAAGCAACTCTACCCCTGGGTTTCCTGCTCAAAGCATCCGCCATAACAATGGCCTTTCCGGGGTGATACTCCAAGGTGAAATCATAGTCCTTTATGAGCTCCATCCACATTCTCTGTCTTATGTTCAACTCCTTCTGAGAGAACATATACTTCAAACTCTTATGATCCGAAAAGAGTTCAAACCTTTCCCCATACAAATAATGCCTCTAAATTTTCAAGACAAAAAAAACCGCAGCCAACTCCAAATCATGAGTGGGGTAATTACGCTCATGCACCTTCAACTATCTAGAGCCATAAGCGACAACACTGCCATGCTGCATCAACACACATCCCAGTCCCTGACGGGATGCATCACTATAGATGACTAAACCTCCACCACTCGTGGGAATAGTCAACACTGGGGCTATGGTCAATCTTCTCTTAAACTCATTGAATGTCCTCTCACATTCCTCGTCCACACAAACTGGACATCCTTCCTAGTCAACTTGGTCAAAGCTGAAGCTATACTAGCAAACCCTTCAATGAACCTCTGATAGTAGCCTGCCAAACCCAGAAAAATACTTGGCTCAGTAACTGTAGTGGGTTGACCCCAGTTCATCACTGCTTCCACTTTAGAAGGATCCACATAGACTACATCCTTCGAAACTACATAACCAAGGAATTTAACCTCCTTTTGCTAAAGTTCACACTTCTCGAATTTTGCAAACAACTTCTTTTCTCTCAAAATCTATAGAAGAATCCACAGATGCTTATCATGATCTTCCAACGACTTAGAGTAAACCAAAATATCATCCACAAACACTACTATGAACTTATCCAAGTACGGACTGAACATACGGTTCATCAAGTCCATAAATGCAATAAGTGCATTAGTTAGGCCAAAAGGCATGACAACAAACTCAAAATGTCCACACCTTGTCCTAAAAGCAGTTTTAGGAACATCCTGTTCCTTCACCCTCAACTGGTGATATCCAGATCTCAAATTGATCTTCGAGAATACAGTAGCCTCCTTAAGCTGGTCAAACAAGTCATTAATCCTAGGTAAAGGGTACCTATTCTTGATCGTCACCTTGTTCAATTGTCGACAATCCACACACAACCTTAGTGAACTATCCTTCTTTCTCGCAAACACCACAGGTACACCCCAAGGAGAAGAACTAGGTCTAATGAATCCTTGTTCAAGTAAATCATCAATTTGATCCTTCAACTATTTAAGTTCAGCTGGTACCATCTGAAAAGGTGCCATGGATACAGGTGCAGTACCTGGTATCACATCGATAGCAAGCTCCACTACCCTCCTCGGTGGTAACCCTGGTGTCTCCTGAAATACATCACTGCACTCGGAAACCATATCTATCTCTGCCATAATCAAGCACAACTCATTGATTCCACATGAGCTAAGAATCCAGCCCTCAAAGCAGTATCTGACCTAAGACACCGACAACGAAACACCGGCTGTCCAGGTATATGAAATGACTTAAAATCTTTACTAGTTACATTTATTGGTTTTGACCGAGGAGTTGACTTTCTATTTTGTCTGTTAAGTTGGGAATTTCCTTGAGAATGCCGTAGTATACGAAAAAAAAATCGAGTTCGTGGATACGTAGTTTGTGTTAATTGGAGTTTTTACAGGAAAGTTTTGACCAAAAAGGAAAGTTACTATTCCTAGCTAGTTGATGTTTTAAATAAGTTTCCATTTTGGGATATAAGAGAGAGAAGTCAAAGCAGCCCCAGGAAGGACATGCCCGACCTTCCCCTCCTCCTTTCTTCTCCTTTGCGCCATTTTTGGTTTTCCGGCGATTTCATCGTCGTCCGGCCAACCCCAGGACGAACCACTTGGCATGGCATGATCCTCTCCTCCTTCTCTACCTAGTCATGTAAGTTTTTCATTTTGGGTAGCTTTGATTTTGAGATTTAAAAAGGAAATTTCTAGAAATGGGAAAAATCGAGTTTTGCTTTGATCTCCGGTTTCCGGCCGAATTCCTTGAGGGTTTTGGTTGTAGGTGAGCTGTTGAACGTGCTCCTAACCTTGTTGCAGATTGTTTTGATCTGTGGAGGAAGATTTGAAGGTGTTTGAGAGTGTGAACAGTACTATCGAGTTCTTGGTTTTTGTTTGATTTCTCCGGCCATTTCTGCTTGATTTTGGTTGTTGTTGCAGGTATAGAAATTGTTGGGTGTGTTGTGGAGATAATTTTGAGCTAAATAGGTTGACTGGAATTGGATTTAATCTTTGAGTTTTGTGTTAGACTTGAGGTTGTTTGGTATTGAGATTTCTTTGGAACTTGATGTTGAATATGGTTGTTTGATGATTATGGTATATAATGTTTTGGGTTAAATCTCTTGGTAAAAGGCTATTGTTGAATTATTTTGTTGGGAAATTAGAGTGGAGATGAAAAAAAAAATATTTAGAGAGAATTTGAGATTGTTGGAGATGAAATTGTGGATTGAAAAGGAAAAATTAAGAAATAATTGGAAAATTCGGAAAGGGAATTATTTTATAATTTGGTGGTTAATTATGGTTAAGGAATTGAAATTAAATTCACGAAGTTATCGAAACAATCCTTGCGATGATTAAAGATTAAGTGAGTGTTTTGAATTGTTAAAGAAATTCCGTATTCAAGAATTTAATCCCAAATTGAAGTGTAAGATTTTTATAAGAAATTATGAGTAACAAATACTAACTCCAGAGGAAATGAGTTTGGATTTTGAGATTATTTCCTTACCATGGTTAAATATATCTTGTCCATTTGTTACAGGAGATACTGAGCCCTCGAGCGAGGAGGACACGGGCAGGAAGTAGGATGAACTGTGAGATTCACCCGTGAGTGGACTTTTATTTTATTTAAATAATGCATGCAGCATGGTATTAAATTTATAATGGAATGTGAATTGAGTAAATGTGGTTTTCGTGGAAAGTAAAGAATTTAAAGAAATGAGCTGGCAAGGAGGCTATTATTGGCGCATGCGTACATTACCTAATCGGCAGTCCCCTCTAGGTAATAATCTGGTCGGTAGTCCCTTCGGTGAGTCATTTGGTCAGTAGTCCCCTCTAGATGAGGTAGTTAGTCGGCAGACCCCTCTAACTACCTGTGGTTAGTCGGTAGTCCCCTCTAACCACCGCCTCCTAAATCCGGTCGGCAATCCCCTCCGATGCATCATCTGGGTGGCAGTCCCCTCTAGATGGCATGAGGTGACTAGACAGCAGTCTTCTCTAGTCATCGAACGAGTTTTCTTAAAAAGGATATTTCAAAAAGGTTTGAGTTGGAATCGTTTTGTAAATCTCGCTGCATGACTGATTTTGTTAACAAGAAATGAGGAAGCATTCAGATAATTGTTTCATAACTTGTTTCAGTTTTGTCCACTCACTCTAACGGATTTTAAATGTTTTCGCCTGGGCCCTTCGGTTTCAAATGCCCAGATATTCTGATTTGTCGAGATCACATCCGGGAACTGGAGGCATAAGAATCAGCGCTTCCATTTTATCCGTAGGTTATTACTTAACCTACCTTGTATGATATCGGCTTAGTTATGTAAAATTGCTCTGATAACCCTTTTAAATTTGGAGAATGCTTTTGCTATTTGTACTTTCTGAATGTAACATATACACTTGGAATGTAAAGACAGGAATGTATATTTGAGTAGGAGTTTAATTTTAATCATGTCCAGGTTTTGTGAATTTTTGGGTAGCCTATTTTAGGGGAGGTTCTGCCGATTTTTTGGTAGGATTTCACTTAAAGTGGGTCCCACATGCTAGTATCCGGGTTTCGGGGTGAAACTTGGGTTTGGTTCTGTCAGTACAGTGGCGTTGCGTGGGGCCCACGCGCTTCCGGTCACCACCTCTGATGACCACCAAATTTTGGCAGCAACAACTACTCAACAAGCCCAACACTTTTCTCAACTACAACAAATTCCAATTTTACCTTAATGTGCTTGAGATTGGCCAGTGAAAATTTTCCAGAAATTTTCAAACCCTAAGATTGGGTTTTTCCTTCATTCTTCCTCTACATTGCAAATTAGAGCTAGAAGCTTGAGGTTCCATGGCTTGAGGCACTCCTGTTGGACTTGGTTTGGCTGACGGAGATGACTGAAATTCGAAGAAGTGGCCGGAAAACATGAACTGCTACAATGACTGTCCTCTTCTTCTCGTTGCTGCACTCTCCACAGTCCAAAATAAATCATCAAACCACCATAGAAATGAAGAGGAGGAAAAGAGCTTTCTAATGATAAGTACTTATGCGTCAAAATCCGTCGCCGGATGAAGGAGTTATGGCCGGAAGAAGGTAAGAGGTCGGAGAGGGAGAGGGAATCGGGGAGAGAGAAAGAGGGAGGAGAGAGAGACTGACGGTAAGTTTCTGAAATGGAAACTTACCTTAGTAACTTTCCCTATATATATATATATATATATATAGAAAGTTGCTATGAACAGTAACTTTAGTATTTTGGTCATAACTTTTGCATATGAACTCCAATTTTTACGTACCACATATGCCGGACTCGGTTTAAGATCCTCTACGACTTTCGTGAAGAAAATTTTCTCAAATTTTGACAAAAAAAAAAGTCAACTTTTAGGACCCCTAGAAGTATCGAAACAAAATAAAAAATGAAAGTAATTGCCGTTTATCTTCCAAATAACTAGTAAACCGGTAAATTGAGATATAGGACGTAACAAAATTGCTCAACTAATTTACTTACATTAAATTAAAGTAATTTAGTGGTTAATTTATTTTGATTGAGTTAATTATGCTTGTTTAATTAACCTAATTAAGTTTGGTTAATTAAATAAAGATTATGGACTATGGCCCAATATAATTGAGCATGAGATTGACGGACTATTCATTTTGAATGGATGAGGTTATGTAATTAAAATAGTTAATTCACTTGGGTTATGTAATTAATTTAAGGGCTAAATTCTGTTTAGTCCATGTACTTTGCCTCTCTCATCGTTTCAGTACTTGACATTCTAATTTGATCTAAAAACTCCCTAACCTCATAATTTCCCTCCAATAGGTCTCTATCTTGGGTGAAATGTCCAATATATCCTCAGTTATTATTTTTTTTTTCCTTTTTTTTTCTTTTTTTTCCTTTTTCCATTTTAATTTTGTTTTTTTTATTTTTTCTTTTTCCTTTTTAATTTCTTTTTTTTCTTGTTTCTTTTTTATTTTTTCTTTTTCCTTTTTAATTTCTTATTTTTATTTTTCTTTTTTTCTTTTTCCCTTTTAATTTTTTTTTTCTTTTTAATTTCATTTCCTTTTTTTATTTTTCCTTTTTAATTTCTTTTTTTCTTTTTTTTCTTTTTTCTTTTTCCTTTTTAATGACCATCTTATTCTGATGCATCAGTAGCGCCACGTCGGCGAACCAATCCAAATCGACCCGAAACCCCAATTCTTGATCTCCACGCAGGACCCAAAAAATTGTAATTTTCAGTGAAAAGTTTCCAAATTGAGGCTTGATGTGGAGAGAGAAAGTGGGATTTGAGTGGGAGAGAGAGAAGTAGGCTGATTGGGAAACAGATGGTTTGTGGAGTTTGATCGGAATGGGATTGGTGGGTTGAGGAAGTAGAAAGTAGGCAGAACGAAGAAGAAAAAAGAACTTAAAAAGGAAATAAAATTAAAAAGGAACAAGAAAAAAAGAAGAAAAAGCAAAAAAGAAATTAAAAAGGAAAAAGAAAAAAGGAGAAAAGAAAAAAAAGGAAAAAAAATTAAAAAGGAAAAAGAATAAAATCAAAAAGAAAAAAAGGAAAAAATAAATTAAAAAGGAAAAAAAAAGAAAAAAGAAATAACTGAGGGATATATTGGACATTTCATCTAAGGCATGGACCTATTGGAGGAAAATTGTGAGGTTAAGGAGTTTTTAGATTAAATTAGAATGTCAGAGATTAAAACGATGAGAGAGGTAAAATACAGGGACTAAATAGAGTTTAACCCTTAATTTAATTAATTTATTTGGTTGTATAACTAAGTAACTAGTTTAATTTATTCAAGTTTGATTAAATTTAAGTGGGAGATTTTATGCCCTTTATCCACTCTTGCAATCGAAGATGGAGGCACTTAAGGATGATCCAAAGAAGAAGTTTGAAGTCATCTAGCCTTGAAAGGAGTTCAAGTGTAAACTGTAATAGCTTAGCTTAGTTCTTTAATTTCCATAATCGTTACGCGTAATTAAAATCAATCACCCAAAAATGACCTTGATCCAACATATTGACTCATGTTGGATCAAACTTCAAGTCCATAATCATCCTATATCACCTATTATAATTTCATATTCATTGCACTTGATCAAGTAATTTTATACTTCCCATGATTCCATTTGAAAAATGTTTTTGATGAAATCAAATTGTTTTTCCGAAAACAATTAGTGGGAGTATTTTATTATAGATCAAGTATAATGAACATGTGATTGCATTAGGATCAAAGCAAATGTAATGTGATTGTTATTAATAATATTACAAAAGATGAGACCTTAAAACTCCTTCAAAGTGATATTAAGTTGAAAAACGAAGAAGGCATTACGAATACTTCTTTGTGGCCTTCCATCATTGTAATCTCCTATTAGATGTTCTTGCATGGAATATCATTCCGAACAGAGGTATTTCTTGCTAGGAGCTTCGAACAGAAGTTATTCAACATTTGATGTTGTGAGGTAGGGGACAAATCTTGGTCAATATTCTATTATGATGAGATTTAACTTTTGATCCCTATACTTACATGAGATGATGGGTATAGCCTAACTAGAGTGATTTGTCAATATCCTATTATGGTGAGACTTATTTACTTTAGAGGCCAAAGTTATAGATATTCACATTTGATGTGATTGGATAAGAATATTCTCTCATGGAAATTAAGTTGACCTATAGTTCTAGTATGATGCGGTTGGCTTAGTGGAAATGAGTCTTCCATACTCACTAAGAGTTTTAATTTGAACTCTCAAATTCTATGAGAGATTTGGAATTTGTCAAAATAGTGAGCGGGTGCCATTTGATTCTTAAGACCTGAGTTACTTGGTTTAAAATCAATCTCACTCCTTTTATTTTATGTTATGTAGATTGTAATATGTCAGGACATCCTATCACCAAAATTCTCAACGAGAATCGTCTTGAAGGCCTAAACTTCAATAGTGGTTCCGCAATTTGAAAATTGTATTGACATTCGATAAGATCGCTGATGTCTTACAAAATGCACCTCCTCACACTCATTTGGCTCAAAATGCAGCCGATGAGCAATGTGTTGCTTATCAAAAGCATAAGGATGATGACACTCAAGCCAAATGTGTTATGGTTGCATCCATAAACTGACAACTTCAGAAGCAACATGAGAATATGGATAACGCCATTTCAATATTACTCTATCTCACTGAATTGTTTGGTGAGAGAAATAGAAATATGCACTTCACAGCTGTCAATGAGCTTATCAAGACAAAACATGTGAGGGGTGCACTTGTGCATCAATATGGTCTCAAAATGATAGGTCTTACTGAGCAAATTCAAGACCTAGGATTTGCACTTGATGAGCTAGCTCAAGATCTTCTTATGTCCTCCCTAGATGATTCATTTTCTTAGTTCATAATGAACTATAACATGCAACAAATGGATCATACTCTTCCTGATCTTCTCAATATGTTGGTAACAAATGAATAGCAAATTAAGAAAGAGAGTTAGAGTGTGGCTATTGTCACTTCTTCTTCATCCACCGAGTCCAAGGGCAAAGGGAAGAAGAAACAAGTGGCATAGCCTAAGGGAATAGTCCAAAAGAAGAAGAAGAAGGAACAAAAGGAACCAAAAGATCTAGAGATCTAGAGAAACGGTTAACCCCATTAAGATGTGGCACCTTGAGCTTGGTCATATTAGCCAAGATAGAATTCACAAGTTATCCAGAGATGGATATTTAGAGTCATTAGGATCTGATCCTATGCCTACTTGTGAGTCTTGTCTAAAAGGTAAAATGACCAAGTCCCATTTTGATGGACAAAGAACAAGAGTTAAAGAACTCTTAGGCTTAATACATACCGATGTATGTGGTCCTATGTCCACTATTAGTAGAGGTGGATTCCCATACTTCATAACCATTACTGATGACTACCCTCGATTTGGTTATGTATACCTTATGAAGCATAAATCTGAGGCCTTTGAAAAGTTCAAATAATTTAATAATGAAGTTGAGAAACAAACCGATAAGAGTATTAAGGCTCTAACATCCGATCGAGGAGGCGAATACTTAAGCAATGAGTTTATTGATTATCTCAAACAAGAAGGCATTGTTTTTTCACTAGCTCCTCCTGGAACACCACAACTCAATGGTGTCTCTGAAAGGAGAATCGAACTTTGTTGGACACGGTTCGTTCCATGATGAGCTATATTGATTTACCTATATCATTTTAGGGATATGCACTTCAAACAACAATTTATTTGTTAAATAGAGTGCCTTCCAAATCCGTCCCGCTTACACCATATGAGATGTAGCATGAGAAGAAACCAAGTCTTAATCATATTAAGATTTGGGGTTGTCCACAAGCTAGTGTTTATTTGTGGGATATCCTAAAGATAGTTTAGGATATTATTTCTATCAACCTAAAGAACAAAAAGTGTTTGTTAGTTGGAATGCCACTTTCCTTAAAAGGGGCTATGTCCTTGATGGAAGTTTTGAGCAAATGGTAGAACTTAAGGAAGTGTCCAACAAGCCACAAGCTAACACTTCATTTCCTGATGAACAACTTCCTGAACCAACTATAACACAAACCCCAAGAAGATTTAGTAGGATTCAGATACCTTCTAAGAGGTATGGTTTATGTCATGAAAGCCTTGGGGAGTTAAATCTCCTTGGTGACAATGAAAACCTGCATGATCCTTCTAGTTATAATGAAGCAATGTCAGACATTGACTCAAAGAAATGGCAAGAAGCTATGGAATCCGAGATTGACTCTATGTATACCAATCAATTCTGGACTCTCATTGACCCTCCACATGGTATTATACCAATTGGAAACAAATGGGTCTTCAAGGAAAAGATTAGCTCAGATGGTAAAATAAAAACCTACAAAGCTAGCTTGGTGGCAAAGTGTTATAAGCAAAGAGAGGGCATTGACTATGAAGATACGTTCTCTCATGTTACCATGGTTAAATCAATTCGGATATTATTTCCTATAGCTGCTCACTATGATTATGATATATGGCAAATGGATGTAAAGACTGCCTTTCTGAATGGCAACCTTGCGGAAAAGCTATATATGGATCAACCTGAAGGCTTTGCGTCTAAAGATGACATTCATAAAGTGTGTAAGCTTCATAGGTCCATCTATGGACTTAAGCAAGCTTCAAGGAGTTGGAACATCCATTTTGATGATGCAGTCAAATCTTTTGGTTTCATGCAGAACATGGATGAACCTTGTGTTTACAAGAAGGTTAGTGGGAGTGATGTTGTGTTCCTTGTACTTTATGTAGATGACATCCTACTCTTTGGGAATGATGTAGGAATGTTATCTTCAATTGTAGTTCGGTTGTTCAAGACCTTCCTTATGAAGGATTTTGGAGAAGCTGCCTATGTACTAGGAATAAAGATCTATAGAGATAGATCAAAAAGACTAATTGGATTATCTCAATCCTTGTACATATACAAAGTGCTGAATAGATTTCACATGGAACAATCTAAGAAGAGTTTTCTACCTGTCAGACATGGCATTCACCTTTCTAAGAAAATATGCCCACAAACAATTGAGGAAGTTCAAAAGATGAGCAAGATCCCATATGCATCTGCAATAGGGAGGCTCATGTAAGTGATGCTATACACTAGACATGATATTAGTTATGGCGTAAGCATAATTAGTCTATATCAGTCCAATCCAGGTTTAGAACACTGGAATGCTGTTAAGAATATCCTCAAGTACTTGAGAAGGACTAAAGATTTATTCCTCGTTTATGGAGGTGGTGATTTGCAATCAGAGTTGCAAGTGGAAGCATACACAGACTCAGATTTTCAATCTAATTTGAATGACAGAAAATCCACATCAGGATTTTTTTTCACCTTGAATGGAGGTGCAGTAAGTTGGAGAAGCTGTAAACAAAGTGTTAGCAGATTCCACTACTAAGGCAGAATATACTGCAGCTGCAGAGGCTGCAAAGGAAGCAGTTTGGATGAAAAAGTTCATCACTGAACTTGATGTTGTTCCTACCATTGAGTCACTAATTCCACTTTATTGTGACAACAATGGGGCAATTGCTCAAGCCAAGGAACCAAGGTCTCATCAAAAAAATCCAAACACATCGAAAGACGTTTCCATATCATAAGAGAAATTTTTAATCATGGGGACATTAACATTCTCAAAGTAGCATATGGTGATAACATATCAGATTCATTCATTAAGCCTTTATCACAAGTAAAGTTAGAACGACATCTTGAGAAGATGGGTGTAAGTTTCATGGCTGATTGGGTTTAGTACTAATAGGAGATTGAAGGTGTTGTGTTCTAAAAAATCATTTTGATGTAATTATTATTGTAAATAATATTAATCAAAATGGCAAGTTTATTGTTCATTGCTTATATTTAATATTTGATTGAACAAGTGATTGGAGCATTTTAATGCGACGTTTTAACTGCTATTTCCTTACATTTCCTGCGTTATTTCCTTAGAAAATCCCTGTTTAGGAAAGTTTCCATTCTTCGATTGGGAAAGTTCCTATTTGTAGAAAGTTCCCATGTTGTAGTTTCTATTTTTCCTTTTTAGAAAGTTTCCCATTTTAGTTTAGGAAAGTTTCCGTTTTTCATTTTAGAGAAGTTTCTATTTTCGGTAACAGTTTCTATTTTCAGGACTTTGGCATAAATGACCTGAAATGAGCTCATAAATGGAAAGAGGAGCTTGCCAACTTTGAAGGGAGTAAAGACAAGCCACTAAGGGCTGCATAAATGAGCTGAAATGAAGAAAAGAAGTTTTCCTGTTTCAATCAGGAAACCACACTCAGAAGAGGAAACCCTGCCAAAACAAGACTCTTGAGCCAACCATGAAAGGAAATCGGTAAAATAATGTGTCATGGAATGAGAGAAGCTTCTTGAAGACATTTGATGATGACATGGCAAGAAGGTGATGCAACAAGGCCCAAGAATTCTCAAGAGACATTGAATTTTCGGCAAAAATGGATAAAAGCCCAAGGGAGCTAGGGTTTTGTGACATTATGAGATATTTTTGGGATGCCTTATGTGTTTTGCCGTGATATGCAATGAGAGAAACAAGGAGTGGCGTCAAAATCAATCAAGATAAAGGTGATTGACGCCATGCAAGGAAATGATATGTCTTGGAGATTTTCTTGGGAGATTTTTATGGAAAGAAATATTCTTGGAGGAGTAATTTTATGTGTTTGACGTGCAAAGGGAGAGAGATAAAGGGGTAATCAACGTGAAAATCAAGAAATCCTAGGGTGGTTTACGCCAAGAAAGATTCAAGGGAGAAATAAAAGGAAAGAGAAAAAGGTGGAGACCATGAAAAGCTAAGAAAGTGTCTAGGTTCATTCCTAAAATCCCTAAAGGAAGTTTGGCCTAAATAAAAGAGAAAAAAATCAGAATATTTTCAAGGGATTTCGGCAAGACTATTTAGGGAATTAACATTGGAATTTTGTGATTGGTTGGACCATCTCATAGGGCTTAGTTGGCAAGCTATCATTGGAGGAAACTTTGTGGAATTTTCAGATTAATTCCATGGTGAATAAAAGAGAAATACACGGCTTGGAGACCAAGTTTTGCCATTCCCTATATAATCCCCTCATTCTAGTCCTCTCCGGTGGTCTTTTTTTTTTTTTTCTTTACGTTTTGGACTTGAGAAAAATTCAGAAAAATACCTAGCATAGCCGTGAGCACCACCATTCATCCCCATGCTTGAAGCTTGCTTTCGAGTTTCAAGAGACCACAACATTAATCATCCATCTTCATCTTTCATCCACGGTGTAATTCGACCTCTCTTTTGTAAACCTTGTTTTGAATTCGTTGGTTATGTACTAGTTGACGTTTATGTTTGAACAAAATTTTCAATTCTGAAACTTTATATGATTGAATGCAATTTTCAGATTCTATTATTGTAATTCGAGAGTTGCTTATGTGAGTTTGTTTAATTAAATTTGCTTTATAGATATCTTTTGTATTTTAATCTTATGTGGTTCGAAACACTTAGGGTTTTGATATGAATGGTGCTAGATTTAGGAACATGAAATCAACTTTTTGTTTTGTGTAACTTGAACCGAAGTAGTAAAGGTTTTGGACAAAAACCGAATTTAATTAAAGAGGATTGCAATTAGGTGGACTTTTTCATACTAAGTTGCACACTTGAGTTAATAGCCTTTCTATGTGTTTCATGTGTTAAACATGTCATGATGGACTAGCTTTCTAGGGCTTGATTGCATGCTTGATAGGATTGATCTAGGTGCTTTCACTTAGGTTAATTAGCATTGAAAAGTAAAAAAATGGGAAATTATTTGCTTTCGAATATTTTACATGATCAACTCCTTTCTCATGACTTAAATGAACAATATTAGGGTTTAATCGAATTTGATCATAGTTTCGGTTTTGATCTTTGTTCTCTCATTCCATTCGTGTAATTATGTTTTTAGTTTTCTTTGTTTTCTTTACTTAGTTTATTTTCGAAACCTAAATCCAAAACCCCCCCCCCCTCTAATTTCGTAAATAATGTTTATACTTGTGAATATCTTTGTGAATAATATACTTTGTTTTAATTTTAATTGTTTAATTGGTTGACAATGACAGGTGTACCCTCAATCCCCGGAATAAAACAATCCCTATTTGCTTATACTACTAATGATATTTCTAGGGTTAAATTATGCGCTTGCTTTGAGCGTATCAATTTTTGGCGCCGTTGCCGGGGATTGAAAAATCGCTTGTTATAATTGTGAATATTTTTTTTATTTATATTATGATCGAAAAAAAAAAAAAAAATTTACTTGTTAATTGTTTGTAATTCTCGAAAAATTAGTTAATTAATTACTTAGGTTGTTATTTATGTTATTGAACACGAATTTTAATTATGAGTTGTAAATTAAAGAGGAATAGGTGAAGTCATGTTTATTAATATTAGCCTAAACCCCTTATTGGTACCTAGTTCAGGTCCCTTAAGGTTGAGGGCGACCTTTATTAGCATTCATTGAACTGTCTTCACACTTAGGACCTTTTTCATCTTAATAAGTATAGCCTATGTGGGATGGTGTGTAGGAAAGGGGACAACGTTCATGATGGGTTTTGGATCCAGAAGTGCTTACAAATGGGCCTAAACCACTATGTGGGAGTAGCTCATGCCAAAATGGATCCTGCCTCTTGTGTTCGCCCTCCCCTACCTAGCCATTTCAGTAAGGTTGCCCAAAAGATGTAGGAGGGGCTTTGTGTCTAGGCGACTATACTTGGGCCGCACGTCCACTTGATTTACCGCTTGGAATTATATTTGATATCAATGATATTAATAACAAAAGAAAATGTTGTGATACACTAAGGTATATTAGATAAAACATAATCTTGAAAAGGGTAGCTGTTTCAGTCCCATTGCACATCAAGATTCCCTGTTCCCGTACCTAAGTGTTGAAAATAATTTGAACTTTTGTGAAACTAATTGTTAAAAAAAAAAATAAAAAAAAAAGAGGTTTGTTCTGACGTTTTGTACTTGAAGTTTTGAGTGAGAAGTTGTAGATTTTTGTACTTGTAACAAAAGAGAAAAGAAAAGTAGTCATTTGTGATTATGAATTTTGTTAAATACTTAATTGCTGTAAGTGTGTAAAATGGTATGAGTAGACAAGGGCCCTTTTGTTAATATTGGCCTTAACCCTTCATTAGTACCTTTCTAAGGTCTTATGAGGTTGAGGGCGGCCTTTATTAGCATTTGGAGGACAATCTAACACATGAGTTATTTCCAAGCTGAGTAAGGGGCATATGGATGGTGTCTTAGGTTGAGACCTTGGGTGATGGGTTCAAATTGGATCTCAGAGACACTATAGACTGTGCCTAAACCACAATGTGGGAGTAGCCGATAGGGGTGTAAACCTCAATGAGGGAGTAGCCTCCGTAGTGTCACCAAAATGAGTCCTCCCTCTCACTTACCTCTTAATCTGGCCATCTAGCCTTCTGAAACAAAGGAAATAGACATATGTCTAGGTGACTATCCCTAGGTCGTATCTCACCAATAGTAGTGGTTTCTATTGGGCTCGACTTACAACTTGGAATCAATTGAGATATTAACGATGTTTATAATTATTAAAAACAAAAAGAAAAATACTTGTACATAACCTTCACGTGTTTTGTTTTGTTTTTGTACTTTTCTTTTGTGTACAAATTTGTTACGTTTCCCTTTTGTTGTGTATAGTGAATAGTGACGTTTTCTTGTACATTAACTTGTAATTCTTGTATTTTGTAATTTACTAACTTGCGTAAAGTTTTAATGTTGTTCAGGATCTCCATGAATGACCGAGCCTTTTAAAATCCCTAGTAAACGAGAGATTGAAGAAGGCTTGCTCGTTTGAAAAATCCTCCACAACCTGAACCAAGAAGACCTTCTTCACCTTTGAGATTCAGACCATACACATTCAACGAGCAAGGGAAAAGGATCTTTGACCCTTCTGAAGATTCCACCTCACCAACACCATCTCCATCACCACCTTTACATACACCCTCACCTTTAATTTTGTCCAACTCTACACCACCTCTTTCACCACCACATGAAGAAGACAAGGAAGAGAAAATGGCATCTATTAGGGAGCTATCCACATCAGTAGTTCAAGGAGGACCCCCTACGAGCATTATATACCCTCCCCCTGTAGAAGGAAGACATGCAGAGTTTGAGTTGAAGAGTGGATTGTTGCACAAACTTCCTATGTTCCATGGCCTTAATTTGGAGGACGCTAACAAGCATCTCCGAGAATTCCAGTCTGTGTGTGCAAACATGCAACCACAAGGAGCAGATGAAAACATTCTTAAGATGAAGGCATTTCCTTTCTCCCTAACTGACAGAGCCAAAGATTGGCTATATGAGCTTCCTGCTGGACGTACACTTCATGGGAAACTATGATACAGGCCTTTTTGGAAAAGTACTTCCCAGCTTCAAAGGTCATAACACTCAGAAAGAAGCTTAGTGGAATTGAGCAAGCCCAAGATGAGTCCTACGCTGCCTACTATGAGAGGTTCAACTCCTTACTTGCACAATGTCCTCAGCATCAGATGAAGGATGAGACCCTACTTACATGATTTTACGAAGGAATCCTGCCCTTAGAAAGACAAATGCTTGATGCTGCAGCTGGAGGAGCTTTTGTGGATAAGTCACCTGCTGCTGGGAAGGAACTTATAGCAAACCGTGCCCTAAACTCTCAACAATATGAGGGTATAAGACACTCTGTTCGTAGGGTACATGAAGTAAGCAAGAATACTGCCATTGAAGATCAACTGAATAAGCTCACCCTCCTTATGAACCAAGTCATAAGTTCTAAGTGGCCAAGTCCTACTATAGCTTGTGGGGTGTGCTCTATGCAAGGGCATGTTATGGATCAGTGCCCTTAAATAATTGACAATGGTGGATAGGAGTCTTTGAATGCCATTGGAGGATATCAAGAGGGACCTCAACGTCCTAGGTATGACCCTTATTCAAATACCTACAACCCTGGATGGAGGGACCATCCCAACTTCAAGTGGACCAACAATGAGAATGTTCAGAATCCTCTTGGTGGGAACTTCCAACGCCCTCAAGGGCCTTCATTTCAAGGACCTTCCTTTCAAAGACCTTACATGCCTCCTCAACAGAACCCAGGGAATTCAATGGCTCACTATGATAGAACGTTGGAAGCCTTGACTAGTTCTACACAAGCATTGACAAACTCTACACAGGCTTTGATTCAAGGACAACAGACCCATACCAAGGGTATTGCAGACCTTAAGAAGCAAATGGGCCAAGTTGTGGACTTCATGGGCAAGATTCACGAGTCTGGGAAGCTCCCTAGTAACACAATACCTAACCCTAAAGATAATGTGGAGAATGCTTCAGTTGTTACTACAAGGAGTGGACGAACATTTGTGGATCAACCTAAACGAACCAAAGATGCCCAAGCAAGCTTTGAGGAAGAACAAGAGCCCACCAAGTTGGGAATTGAGAAAGACCCTGCAACATCCAGGGTAGAGGATAGAACGTCCTCACCTCCTAGGCAATTCCGGAAAATAGAGGTAAAACTTCTAACTTGTCCAATTCGGTTATTGCTAATAATTCTTCTCCTTGCATGCCCTTCCCACGCAGGTTTTCCCAATCTAGGAAGGATGAGAGTAACCAAGCTATCTTGGAAACTTTCAAGATGGTGCAAGTGAATTTACCCCTCCTAGAGGCCATCAAGCAAGTGCCTAAATATGCCAAGTTCCTAAAGGAGCTATGTACTACAAGGAGGATCAACCGGGAGAAGGAGGTGGTAAAGGTAAGTGAGAACGTTTCTACCCTCATTCAGAGGAAGCTGCCTCCAAAATGTAAGGATCCTAGAAGTTTCACAATTCCCTGCACTATTGGTAACTCGAATTTTAAGAATGCCATGCTAGACCTAGGAGCATCTGTTAATGTTATGCCCTACTATGTTTATGAAACCCTAGGTCTAGGGGTGCTTAAATCTGACAATGTTATCATTCAGTTAGTTGATAGGTCCAATGCATACCCTAGAGGTTTGTTGGAAGATGTGCTTGTGCAGGTTAACCATCTTATCTTTCCAGCTGACTTCTACGTGTTGGAGATGGAGGACTCTCCTATGAGTTCTACACCATTACTTTTGGGTCGCCCTTTCCTAAGGACGGCTAGGACAAAGATAGACGTGTACGCTGGATCTCTCACCATGGAGTTTGATGGTGACATTATTGGCTTCAATATCTTTGAAGCCATGAGGTATCCTCTTGATGTTCATGATTGTTTTTCCATTGATATTTTGGATGATCTTGCACAGAAAATGTTGGATGTCATGAATGAGGACACCTTAGTCACCACACTCGAGCAAGGAATAGGGTACACCAACAATGGCGTCCCAATTCAAGAGGATGAGCTTAGGGACACTTGTGAGGACAAAATCATTGCCAATGTGTCCTTCCTTGAGGCATCCCCCTTTATAGGTGAGTCTTCTCCACCCTTGTCCATTCAGTTATCTTCTGATAAGACTTTACCTTTAGTGGTCCACGCACCAGAACTTGAGTTAAAACCTCTTCTAGACATTTTGAAGTATGTCTACTTAGGGGACAAGGAGACTTTACCAGTGATTGTGTCCTCTGCACTTACATCTCCATAAGAGGAGAAATTGGTGGAGATGCTTAAGGAACATAAGACCGCCATAGGATGGACATTGGCGGATATCAAGGTATTAGCCCTACAACTTGCATCCATAAGATACTTCTTGAGGAGGGGTCCAAACCCACTAGAGAGGCTCAACGTCGTCTCAACCCTCCAATGATGGAAGTTGTGAAGAAGGAGGTCATCAAACTCCTAGATTGTGGCGTGATCTACCCCATTTCAGACTCCAAATGGGTGTCCTCAGTTCAAGTAGTGCCCAAGAAGTCTGGGGTGACTGTTGTGGAAAATGCTGAGAAAGAATTGGTGCCCCAAAGGACAGTTACAGGCCACAGCGTTTGTATTGACTACAGAAAGCTCAATGCCACCACAAGGAAAGACCACTTTCCTCTTCCATTCATTGATCAGATGCTTGAGCGCCTAGCTGGACATGATTACTACTACTTTTTGGATGGCTACTCAGGCTACAATCAGATTGCCATAGCCAATGAGGATCAAGAGAAGACGACGTTCACTGCCCTTTTGGAACATTTGCCTATCGTCGCATGCCTTTTGGACTCTGCAATGCCCCAGGTACCTTTCAGAGGTGTATGGTAAGTATCTTTTCAGATTATATTGAGAAAATCATAGAGGTATTTATGGATGATTTTTCTGTTTTCGGGAAAAGTTTTGATGATTATCTTAATAATCTAGAAATAATTCTTAAACGTTGCATGGAAACTAACCTTGTATTAAATTGGGAGAAATGTCATTTCATGGTTAGATAAGGGATAGTTTTAGGGCACATTATCTCTTCTAAGGGTATAGAGGTAGATACAGCTAAAGTAGACCTTATGCGTTACTTACCCTCTCCCACTTCTGTGAGAGAGATTCGATCTTTTCTTGGCCATGCAGGGTTCTACAGGAGGTTTATCAAGGACTTCTCTAAGATATCAATACCTATATGTCGCCTACTCCAAAAGGATGTGACGTTTACCGTTGACAAGGAGTGTCAAGAAGCTTTTGACAAGCTTAAGGAGTTGTTGACGTCTGCCCCAATCATGTTACCTCCAGATTGGTCCTTGCCCTTTGAATTGATGTGTGATGCCTCTGACTACGCAGTTGGAGCTGTTTTAGGACAACGAAAGGACAAGAGACCCTATGCCATCTATTACGCCTCAAGAACTCTTAATGATGCACAAATGAACTATTCCACCACTGAGAAAGAGCTTCTTGCAGTTGTCTTTGCCCTTGAAAAATTTTGTTCTTACTTACTTGGTACTAAAGTTATTGGGTATAGTGATCATGCAGCTCTCAGGTACTTGATGTCCAAGAAGGAGGCGAAACCAAGGCTAATTAGATGGGTCCTACTCCTATAAGAGTTCGATGTGGAGATTAAAGACAAGAAGGGTAGTGAGGACGTGGTAGCTGACCACTTGAGTCGTTTGGTGCATGCAGAAGACCCTCTCCCTTTGGTGGAGACATTTCCAGATGAGCAACTCTTTGGACTCCAGGTAAGTGAACCATGGTATGCAGACATTGTGAACTACATTGTTTCTAGAAAGATCCCTGATACCATGTCACGTGTTCATAGAGATAGGCTAAAGAAAACTGTTAAGCAATATGTTTGGGATGAGCCCTATCTTTGGAAATATTGTTCTGATCAATTGATTAGGAGGTGCATACCTGAACATGAACAAAATGCCATACTTTCTTTTTGCCATTCTAAAGCATGTGGGGGTCACTTTGGGTCCAAGAAACCTGCGTTTAAGGTGTTGGAGTCTGGGTTCTTTTGGCCAACGTTATTTAGGGATGCATATGCCTATTGTTTAACTTGTGATAGATGCCAAAGAACCGGAAATCTAGGTCCTAGAGATCAAATGCCATTGTCCAATATAATAACTGTTGAAATATTTGATGTCTGGGGTATAGATTTCATGGGACCATTCCCTTCATCTTTTGGGTTTCTCTATATCTTACTTGCAGTGGACTATGTTTCCAAATGGGTGGAAGCAAAGGCCACTCGAACTAATGACTCTAAAGTTGTTGCAGATTTTATTAAGCATAACATCTTTAGCAGGTTTGGAATGCCTAGAGTCCTTATTAGTGATGGTAGATCTCACTTCTGCAATCGGACGATTGAGGCCTTGTTGAGAAAATATGATGTTACACATAAGGTTTCTACACCTTATCACCCCCAAACCAGTGGGCAGGCTGAAGTCTCCAATCGTGAGATCAAGAGGATATTGGAGAATACTGTGAACCCTAACAGGAAGGATTGGTCCCTTTGTTTAGAGGATGCTTTGTGGGCCTATAGAACTGCATACAAGACCCCCATTGGGATGTCCCCATATCGGATTGTGTATGGCAAAAACCTTGCCATTTACCTGTGGAGTTAGAGCACAAAGCTTGGTGGGCTGTGAAGCAGTTTAACATGGATCTTGATGAAGCTGGGCTTCATAGGAAATTGCAATTGCAAGAGTTGGAGGAGATAAGGAATGACTCTTTTGAGAGTGCAAAGATCTACAAAGAAAAGACAAAGGCCTTCCATGATAAGATGATTCGTGGAAAGACTTTTGTTGTGGGCCAGAAAGTTCTTCTTTTCCATTCTCATCTCAAACTCTTCCCAGGTAAGCTTCGTTCTCGTTGGATTGGGCCTTTCATTATTACTAATGTGTTCTCCCATGGAGCTGTGCAAATAAAGAGTGAGCAGACTGGCAACGAGTTCAAAGTGAATGGCCATCGCCTAAAGCCTTACTATGAGGTATTTGTGGAGCAAGAAGTGGAGGATGTACCCCTCCAAAACGCTCCACAACCAGAGGATTAAATGGAGGTTCAAGTCTAGGCTGAAAGACTATAAACATTAAGCGTTGCTTGGGAGGCAACACAATTCAGAAGTAGTTGTGAAGGAGTCTACAAACGCAGATTTGCTTTCTCTTTCCCTTTTACTTTTTCATTTTCTCTTTGTTTTAGTAGTTATTTTCATAAATTTCATCCTTATATACCTAAGTGTTTCATTGCATGCTTATTCTTGATTACATTGAGGACAATGCAATATTTAAGTGTGGGGGAAGGGATTTATACTTTTGTTTTGAGTCATATATATTGGAAAAATACAAAAAAATCGAAAAATGTCAAAAATAAAAAAAAAAATTTCGTTGCTTTTATTTTTGTTTATACAGGATGCATTTCAACTGTCTAGGATGGTTCTATATCTCTGAAATTATGACTAAAAGAGGATCACAATATTGAGATGATTTCAACATGGTATTCTTTGGTTAATTGAGATATGTGAAAAATGTATGCATGTGTAGTGGATATGGATCTCGTGACCCTGGTACAGAATATGAGCATATTAAGATGAGTTTTGATTCAGAAAAGCCCATGTGAGATATTTGAGCCATGTCCCTTTCTTTTGGAGTGAAATGAAAAATATATTCTTAATTTCTTGGCGATGTTTTGATGATCTCATTATTCTTTCATTTGATTGATTACTTGCCATAGATTAAGTTTAATGGACTAGAGAATGCTAGAATTCGCTCTTGTGCTTGTTGAGACGTGATATCAATACATGGCCCTGATTTTGGAAGGGATAGAGGCACCCTAGGAATTACCACCATTCCCAAATAAACTTGTGTCCCCATTTGTGCCTGTCGTGGGACTCCCCTAGATAAGCCCTTTTGAGCCTACATTAAGCCTTTTCGTTCATCACCCTTAAAATCTTTAACCCTGAACCTTAGTATAGTTACAACCTTACCCTTTGTTCTAAAAACTTAGTGGCGCTATCTTTTGAGACATACTACATGGGTTTGGTGCTAAGGATGAAGATTGATAAGAGGTGAAAGTTCAAGTGTGGGGGTAGACTTGTCCATAAAGAAAAAAAAATTGTGAAAGCCGGAAAAAAAAAATGAAAAGAAAAAATGTGTACGGCTAAAAAGAAAAAGAAAGAAAAATATATGTTTATGGATTTTAGTCCCCCGTACTTAGTGCTTTTGGAGTTTGTTTTGAATTGAAGGCCTAGTATATTAAAATTTGGCCTTTGTCCATTTCACTAGAGTTTAAGGGAAGTTTACAATGAAGATTGGGCCCAACATGAAGACATTAGGCCCTTTTATGTTACCTCTATAGGAAGTGACGCTTTTTGCAATACCTTAGTGGAATTCTTGAGGTCTCTATATTTACATGAGCTCTGCTAGGTTCTTAGGACACTTTGTTAAATCCCTTACCTTTCGTTTCTTAAAACCTTGAACCTTAGCCCCATTACAACCTTTGAGAAGACCTTCTTGATCCTTAAGATGGGACAGCCCTTGATGTGGAGATGAGTTACAAGAGTTGAACATATGGCTTGGGTCCATTCGTGTAAGTAGTTGGTATCTTTCATGAGGTCTTTAAAAGAGAAAGATATATTTATGTGCTTTTTCTTCATATGTGATCTACTTTGTTTATCTTTCACATATACTTAAGTGAATAAGCTTTTAAGCATTGCCATGATCTGAGAGAAGAAAGAGTGGATATACCTTGTCAGGATATGAATCATACCTGTCTGAAGCATGCTAAGCTCCACCCCATCACCATTGTTACAACCAAGTCCTACTTGTGTATGTGTGGATTATATGTTTTAATTAACTCTCGAATGCCTAAATATTAATTCTTGGTTGAATGATAATCTTGATGTTGTGAAAGTAAGAGATTTCTGAGACAAAAAGTTGAAGGGCAATAGAGTTTTTGTATGTGTAGAGTCTTTAATTTTCGTTTTGTCTGAGTTGTGTCTGTGTTGTGATTTTGCTAAGGGACTAGCAAGAGCTAAGTGTGGGGGAATCTGATAGGAGCATTTTAATGCGACGTTTTAACTGCTATTTCCTTACATTTCCTACGTTATTTCCTTAGAAAATCCCTGTTTAGGAAAGTTTCCATTCTTCGATTGGGAAAGTTCCTATTTGTAGAAAGTTCCCATGTTGTAGTTTCTATTTTCCATTTTTAGAAAGTTTCCCATTTTAGTTTAGGAAAGTTTCCATTTTTCATTTTAGAAAAGTTTCTATTTTCGGTAACAGTTTCTATTTTCAGGACTTTGCCATAAATGACCTGAAATGAGCTCATAAATGGAAAGAGGAGCTAGCCAACGTTGGAGGGAGTAAAGACAAGCCACTAAGGGCTGCATAAATGAGCTGAAATGAAGAAAAGAAGTTTTCCTGTTTCAATCAGGAAAGCAAACTCAGAAGAGAAAACTCTGCCAAAACAAGACTCTTGAGCCAACCAAGAAAGGAAATCGGCAAAATAATGTGTCATGGCATGAGAGAAGCTTCTTGAAGACATTTGATGATGACATGGCATGAAGGTGACGCAACAAGGCCCAAGAATTCTCAAGAGACATTGAATTTTCGGCAGAAATGGATAAAAGCCCAAGGGACCTAGGGTTTTGTGACGTTATGAGATATTTTTGGGATGCCTTATGTGTTTTGCCGTGATATGCAATGAGAGAAACAAGGAGTGGCGTCAAAATCAATCAAGATAAAGGTGATTGACGCCATGCAAGGAAAGGATATGTCTTGGAGATTTTCTTGGGAGATTTTTATGGAAAGAAATATTCTTGGAGGAGTAATTTTATGTGTTTACCGTGCAAAGGGAGAGAGATAAAGGGGTAATCAACGTGAAAATCAAGAAATCCTAGGGTGATTGACGCCAAGAAAGATTCAAGGGAGAAATAAAAGGAAAGAGAAAAAGGTGGAGACCAAGAAAAGCTAAAATCCCTAAAGGAATTTTGGCCTAAATAAAAGAGAAAAAAATCAGAATATTTTCAAGGGATTTCGGCAAGACTATTTAGGGAATTAACATTGGAATTTTGTGATTGGTTGGACCATCTCATAGGGCTTATTTGGCAAGCTATCATTGGAGGAAACTATGTGGAATTTTCAGATTAATTCCATGGTGAATAAAAGAGAAATACACGGCTTGGAGACCAAGTTTTGCCGTTCCCTATATAATCCCCTCATTCTAGTCCTCTCCGGTGGTCTCTTTTTTCTTTTTTTTTACGTTTTGGACTTGAGAAAAATTCAGAAAAATACCTAGCATAGCCGTGAGTTTTTCTCCTCCTCTCTCCATCCTCTAGTGCAAGCCACGGGTTCAAGCAAGGCCAAAGGGAGAAGAAGAAGCCGTGAGCACCACCATTCATCCCCATCCTTGAAGCTTACTTTCGAGTTTCAAGAGACCACAACATTAATCATCCATCTTCATCTTTCATCCACGGTGTAATTCGACCTCTCTTTTGTAAACCTTGTTTTGAATTCGTTGGTTATGTACTAGTTGACGTTTATGTTTGAACAAAATTTTCAATTCTGAAATTTTATATGATTGAATGAAATTTTCAGATTCTATTATTGTAATTCGAGAGTTGCTTATGTGAGTTTGTTTAATTAAATTTGCTTTATAGATATGTTTTGTATTTTAATCTTTTGTGGTTCGAAACACTTAGGGTTTTGATATGAATGGTGCTAGATTTAAGAACTTGAAATCAACTTTTTGTTTTGTGTAACTTGAATCGAAGTAGTAAAGGTTTTGGACAAAAACCGAATTTAATTAAAGAGGATTGCAATTAGGTGGATTTTTTCATACTAAGTTGCACACTTGAGTTGATAGCCTTTCTATGTGTTTCATGTGTTAAACATGTCATGATGGACTAGCTTTCTAGGGCTTGATTGCATGCTTGATAGGATTGATCTAGGTGCTTTCACTTAGGTTAATTAGCATTGAAAAGTAAAAAAATGGGAAATTATTTGCTTTCGAATATTTCACATGATCAACTCCTTTCTCATGACTTAGATGAACAATATTAGGGTTTAATCGAATTTGATCATAGTTTCGGTTTTGATCTTTGTTCTCTCATTCCATTCGTGTAATTGTGTTTTTAGTTTTCTTTGTTTTCTTTACTTAGTTTATTTTCGAAACCTAAATCCAAACCCCCCCTAATTTCGTAAATAATGTTTATACTTGTGAATATCTTTGTGAATACTATACTTTGTTTTAATTTTAATTGTTTAATTGGTTGACAATGACAGGTGTACCCTCAATCCCCGGAATAGAACGATCCCTATTTGCTTATATTACTAATGATATTTTTAGGGTTAAATTATGCGCTTGCTTTGAGCGTATCAACAAGGTCCAAGGAATATGAGTTAAAGAGAAAGTAATCTAAAGAGTTAGATGTGGGACACCTTTACTCTTTTACACTCTTATCCTAAAAGGTTCATAGTCATAGGATTATCATTTGGACGTTGATGATCTGGAAAGACTAGCACATAATATGTATGCTCAATATGGAGGATGATATGTCTCTTATCATTCGTGTAGAGACACTAATACAAGTATGTGAGTGCTCTTATCTTAAAGAGTACACTAAACACGATCATTAGAGTTCTTTTATGGAGTTTTACTTACATGTCAAACTTGAACTCTAAATTGCAATAATGCAAATTAATCATTTGATCTGAGACACCATGGATGTCTTATGAGTGAATGGATTAACTCTTGGTGATGCAATAATATTATGTCCCTTAATGGATATGATTGATGCATTCATTGGTTTATCAGTTCACTCATAGCGACATGTGAGTGTCCAATAAGGAATCTCTATCCCTAAGTAAATAAGGTGTATGTTCAAGGATGTGATTCAATGAGTCTTTGGCCAAAGCCTTGAATGACATTAAAAAGGCGTTTCTAATCACATTCTAAGAATCACATAAGAAAAGAAATCGCATTAAGGGATTGACATGTCAATTCCATGCCCCAATGATTTGATTTAGAATATCGTGTTAGAGAAGGACCGTATTGTATTGTAATTCCAATTGAATAGGTTATTTGTCATTCTATATTAACTAGAGTAGTCATGATATGTTGGAAGACGTCACTCATGACTTGTTAAGTCCCCGAGGATTGATAAACATTTATAATCTTAATAACAAGGGAGAATCAAAATGGAGTTTTGATTCGTAAAGGAAATAGAATGTATCTATAAACTTCACTGCCTTGTTAATTAGAACGCAAGTGATCACACACCATATAAGTGGATCCTTGAGATTGTATATGAAGAAGATTAAACAAGAGTTGGTTATGACTAAATAATTAATTATATTTATTGTTTGGACATAATTACGATTTTTGGGTAAAATTGAATCTATTGGGCTTAAACGATTGTCGGGGTTTTGGTGTAGACTTGGGCTTTACTAAGTGAGACTTAAATGAAAGCCCAAGACACAATTTTAGTGCCCAATCACA
The DNA here is from genome assembly GCA_025331145.1 of Rosa persica. NCBI lineage: Eukaryota > Viridiplantae > Streptophyta > Magnoliopsida > Rosales > Rosaceae > Rosa > Rosa persica. The sequence goes on from WFKR01000004.1 coordinate 18,118,508, forward strand.
TGTATAGACCAGCTAACATATTGGCTTTGTGAAAGTCAATATTTCACTTTTAATAGTTAGAGTTATTTCCTATTATATAAGGTGAAAGCATGGACAAAGATAGATAGAGAGTGTGTCTTCACACTATCATCTTTTAGTTGGTAGGAGAGTTCTTCCTTTGTCTAATTGCACGAGTTGGTGTTATAACAAGGAAGGAAGAACACTTGCATACTTCTTCCTTTCCTTTCATCTTTCTTCATATCTTGATTCACTTGGTGAAGATCCTTAGAGGCCATATCCTTTTGTGGCTCTACTTGTAACATCAAGGAGAAGTCTACAAGCACAAGAAGGAGTACAAGGAGTTCTTAATCCAAGGTACTTCAAGGTGGAGGAAACACACAAGGAGAGATCAAGGAGAGGAACTTTGGTGGTTCACTTGGATCGGATTGAAAACAAGCTCCAAGGGTGAGTAGAGCATAAACTCCCTGTTAGTTCTTCCTTACTATGAATGCTATGTTTATATACATATCATAATAAGCCAAGATCATGGGTTAAAGGAATGAATTTTATGTTTAGATAGTAGTTTAATTGTTAAACTAATTCCGTACTAATTAAAAAGTTTTGAAATCCATCATATCCTTCAATTGCTTGATGTGTGCGATCACTATGGCGATTGTAAGACCCTGAAAATTCGTTATTAATTTCTAAATGTTTCGAGAACTATTAAAGTGTTCGATAACACGATTTCGTGGTTTGAAGGTGGAGCGGAAAGTATTTCAAACAATTATTCTTTGGAATGTTTCTATTCAAGAGTTGACTTTTGTATGTTTAGATTTTGGGAAAACTTCCTTCACGAAAGTCGTAGAGCGCGTAGATACGAGTTCGTGCATATGCGGAACACGAAAATTGGAGTTCGTATGAGAAAGTTATGATCAATTGAAAAGTTGGAAAGTTTCAATAAATAACAAAAATTCCGGGATTTTTCATAAAACCACAAAATTTGTTTTTTTCCATTTTCTCCCCCATAATTCTCTTTGTTCTGTTTCCTCCACGTGACTCGACCCTGTATGAAACCCGGTTCCACACTTGAGTCAATCTCCTCCGTTCGATGTCCACCGGCGACTCCACCACCGGTGTTAGACTTAGACTTAAGTCGCCGTTCGCCCTCTAGTGCTCGTCGTCGACAACAACCGTCAAAACAAGTAGATCTGAGAACCCAAAGCCAATGCCTTCGGGACCCAATCGGATTTTCAGATTCTGGCAATAGCTCGGTCTGGTCTTTACAGTTCTAGATTCATCTCATCCTCCTGATCATCTCCATATAGGCCTTACATCACGATTTTACCTGTGGAGCGAAAGATCAAGCGTTGAAAATCGAAGGCTCTGGTTGAATTTGGAAACGTGATCAGACTCCCAAGATTAATCCAACTTCCAAGCTTGATCTAGGACGGTCTAAACCGAATCTCACTTAGCTCCAGGTATGAAGGTTGCTCATCTCTTCAATATGAACAAGTTTGTAGTTGACGACTTTTGCATCGGAGGTGATTGACCCGGTGTTTATGCCACCGCTGACCACGCGCCGACCCGCTGCTTGTGGCAGCGCGTGGCAGGGTGTCTAGCATCTTTTTTGTGTTATGTTTTCAGTTTATTCATCTACACATCAATACGGTCGTTTTGATATATTATAAGGTCATTTTGGAGAAAGTTGATGCACGTTAGATTTAAGGTTTTACGCGTTATCTTTGGTTTGCGATCCAAGAGGATCCGACCGTCAGATTTACTTCAAATTGTGATATGTTGATCGTAAAACTGTTCCGATGACTTTTTGTGGTCACAGATGATGATCCAACCGTCAAATCATCGTTTAATTTTTATCCAACCTTTGGATCATCGTATAAATTAGAATCTGACCGTAGGATCGTCGTTGAAGTGTGTTTTATGAATCGTTTGCTAAGTTGCGACCATATTTGGTTAGGTGATTGACGGATTCATATTAGACGAACGGTTGTGATTGTGATTTTGAACTATTAAGAAAGAGCAGCTGGATTAGGGGTGAGTAAATCTCACGTGGTTCATTTATGAACGGGTTTACTTATTAGTCAGAATTGTGGGATAAATTGTGAAATCATTTTCGTAAATGATGATTTGTTTTCAGATAATATGAATTTGATCGACTACGGTTCATAGGACTGCGGTTCACAGGTATTGTACAATGAGTTTTCAAGTATAAAAATGATTTTTTCGGTTTTTGGTGCGTGCGAATTATAGTTAGTATTAGTGGTCATTTCTGAGCAAATAACTACGTATATCTATATATTTACGTGATTTTATATATATATGGATGGTGTGGTATTTGATGAAATAATAATAGTGCTTGTACTGGATTATTATTTCGAGCACATATTTTATACGCAAGTACAATATATCATGTCATTGATTGAGGACATTATGTTAAAGAATATTTGAGTTGGGATTGGTTTTGTATTGTGAAGTAAATAGTACAATTTTGCTATGGTGTTCATTGATCGTATATGTGACCTTATTTTTGGGGAAAACATTATATTTTGAGAAGGTTCATTTATGTTGTTTTAAAGTGATTTGGAGTTGTGGTGTAACATTTTGAGTCTTGTGTGATTTTTAAATGTTTTGGTCTTTGTACCAAGGGCCACAATAGTGACTGTGGGCCACAGTTGTGACCAAGGGTGGGTTATTGGAACCATGCCCTTAGCCGGGGTATGGTTTCGATTCAGTTAGAGCTCTATTCTATCTGCCATTGTATGTCATGGGGGTAACAAGAAGGTTACTTGAGACTCATGAGTACATGTTTTTAAAAGAGAATTTGGGGTGTTTTCTTCTTTTAATTGTCCAAGAAGGGACTTGATTTCATATTAAATTGCGAGTTGAAAATAATACGATTTTGTCACTTTAGTGATGCATGTCACCCTTATAAGGTAAGATTGTCAAGTTTTGAAAACGTGTTATTTTGTGGGATCGTCTTAATGGAGTTAAAATGTGGTTTCTGCTTTATTTAAATTGTTTGATTTTATTATTAATTTCGGTTTTATTTAAATGGTTTGATTTTAGGGTAAAATCTTTATATAGTACCTGAACTATCACGGAATGCACTTTTGAAACCTACAAATTTTTAGGGAGTCTAATGGTACCTGTATTATCCTTCCGTTAGCCATTTTAATACTTCCGTCAATTATTCCGTTAAAGTATGGATAAAATCATAAAAACACCTATTTTTCATATTTCTTTTACAAATTTTTGATTAAACTAAATTAAAAGAAAGACCTACAATTGAATTTAGTGAATATCTAGATTTACCTACCATCTCTATTGATTAATCTTATTAATTGTTCGAGAAAAAAATTATCTCTAAATTAATATATATTAAATTTTCATAAAATAAAATAAAAACTAAACAAAAATAAAAGTACTTAAATTAATTGACCGAAGTACCCTGATAATAGTGAAGAATAAATTGGGTATAATTTTTTTTATGTGTCAAAATGTTTTTTAATTATAGATATTCAATATATTAAATTTTATAATTCTAAATATGAATGAAAAGACTATTTTACCCTTGCTATTTTACTCACATGAGTGTCACATGACCGCCACGTAGACATTTTTTAACGGAATAATGGACGGAGGTACTATAAGGGCTAACGGAGGGATAGTACAGGTACCACGGGACTCCCTGAAAATTTGTAGGTACCAAAAAGTGCATTTTGTGATAATTCGGGTACTATATGAGGATTTTACCCTTGATTTTAATGTAATCTCATAAACTAAGTTATATGCAGGGATTACTGCCTCTTGAATTGTTTGTTTTAATGTAATCTCCTGAACTAAACTAGGTGCAGGAGTTGTTATGATTTGAATTGTGTGATTTTAGGTGATCTCCTGAACTAATTTTCTATGCAAGGATACAATCTTTACCTAGTGTGATTGTATGTTTGGTTGTGTTTGTGAAGTTAAATATTGTTGCTTTAATTTATCTCACGAACTGAGAAATTATAAGCATGCGTGACGTGAGTTATTTTAATTAAGATTACTCATACGAGCTTCAAAAGTATAGGGTTTGCTGTTTGCAATCCCGGTGCACTATTTCATGGTGTAACAGTTCTTCCTGCAGGTCAGGACCACCAGGGTTGAGATTGAGGCGAGGAGTGGTGTTAGGTTTAGAACCTATTTTTGTTAGTGTACTGTTGTTTTTGGTATGCTCCTAGCAAGCGTGTACATTTGTATATCAGTTCTCTCGAGTTTTGTAAACACTTGTTGATGTGATATTCGACTTAAGTGATCGAGTCTTTATTGACGTTTTGTTGTTGCGCAGATATATTTGAAAAAGTTTCTATGTATTTCAGGCATTTGGTTAAGTTTTTTCATTTCGGATTCAAATATCTTTATTCGAAATTCGGGACGTGACAGCGATTGACATACTTCTAATTGGCGATTGACAAACTCGTAATTGTATGATTGGTGTAACTATTAAGTTTTACCTTTTGTACACAAGATGTAGCCCTATATAAACCACATAGTGAGACAAATAAACAGTTTAATCCCATTCTCTGCGTCATTTCTCTCTTCTCTCAAACTCTCTCGCTTTATGTTTTACAACACCATTATTGATGATGCCTCCTTTCCACTAATTGGATCTGACTATAGCACGAAAACCGGCTATAAACTCGGCGCTATGATACCATTGTTAGGATGTTGTGGTATGGGGCACCTAATTACAATTGAAGTAGAAACTATAAAAAAATGAGTGGAGCACAAGATGATAGGCAAATTTTAGAAGGATTTGTACTTCAGTAGGAGGATACAACAATTTCTCTTCTGTACAAAAGAGAGCACAATTGACAATATCTTCTCTCTTATAACAAGAGGAAATACACTCTAACAAAGGAAAGACAATTGAGTTTTAAGAGAAATCTCTATTTTCTCTCTAAACTCCTCTTTCTCTTTCTCTATGTTCTTACTCATAACAGTATACAAAGGGTTTATTCATTCATTGAAGTTGACAGCTAGCTAGTACCTAATAGCTACATGAGCAATGGCTTTAAGTGGGTATTTTCTATGCGTAGCTGCACTGATGGATTCAGTCATGTCTAACTCTTGTGGTTTTGATCCGGCTGGCAATGCCCAATCGAACTTGTGCATCAAACTTGCTAAAGCTATCGTAGCAGCAGATATGGCGAAATGGCTTCCTCGACAACCCCTCTTGCCAACATGATAGGAGCATAAAATGTGACGTTCATAATGCTTAACTCCATATATTTTGCTAAGTTATTTCCTTTATCTTGATCGATTTAACTTAGTTAGTTTTTTGTAGGTAAAATAGAGTCTCAAAGTCCAAAAATGACTAAGGAAGGCACAAATGGCACAGAAGTGAAGAGAAATGAAGAAATGGAAGTTCTCCCAGTTTGACTAGGAGAAGGAATCCTAGTTGGAGTAGAAGCCTGAAGCTGACTTGTACTAGGAGTTCTACTTAGGCAAGGAAATCCATTTCTACTCAGATAAGGACACCTAGTGTGACAAGGAGTCCCTGTTGGATAAGGATTACTTAAGAAGATTCCGGAAGAGTGTAGAAGCATCTCGGAAAAGAAGTTCGTATTTGACTAGGAAACCTGATTGCATATGGAGTTCTAATCATACTTGGAGACCTGTGGAAGCTAGGAGAAGTCATGGAACATTCATGAAGTAACTAGAAAGGCATGGAAGACATATGAGAGGCATGTGACGGCAAGGAAATCCTAAATGGACATGAGTTGTGCTTTGAAAGTCAAATCCATTACAGATTCAGAAATCTGCCTCTGCAGAATAGTCAAATTCAACAAAGCATAGAAACCAGCTCAGAGCTCATAAAATGATCTTTATATGTTGGAAATTTACGGATGTCTAGTTTCCAGAGCTTTTTACAGTTTGTCAATAGCTGTTTTCTAGAGGAAGTTATGGCCGATTTAGTGCACGGAGGTCAAGTTTGCCGGAAATCTGTTTTGTGTCAAACAAAGTCCTACATCTACAAAACTTAGGAGAACTCAAGTATGAACGAATGGGGAGTGCTTTGGACGTCTCCCTATATATACCTAGTGTATTTGACGTTCCAAGGTTACATATTTTCTCCACAAATTCGTTTCTCACTTGTTTTCTCTCTAGTTTTCAGGTTTTCACAATCTTCAAGTTCCTAGCCGTGCCATCCTCCATCTTTGCAATGAATTCCACCTTGTGCCACCACCTTGGAGCTGCGTTGAATCTTTGGGATGTGACTAAGGGTTGTTTATACCACCTTCCATGTGTTTTTCTTCGCAGTTTAGTGTTCTTGTAGATAGAATTTCTGCTTTTGATTTTCTTTGTGTAAAACCGAAACTATGAGTTGACAATCTGATTTTTGGATACAATTTTGGTTTTCTTTTCAATGTTTAATTTGTTTATGTGTTCTTGATTCTTGTTAGTTGCTGAATCCTTGGAATGATAATCTGATATTGTTTTATAGAAAACTTTTGCATGTTCTTGTTCTTTGGTTGCAAACTTAGGATGATTGCATGTAATTGGAGCTAGTAATTAGGTTTATGCATTGTAACCCTAATTCAATTAAGTAATAAAGGCTTTGGATAAGGCCGAAATCAGATTATGTATGCATTGAAAAGACTTGCGTTGAGTACTTGGATTTGCATGTTTATTGACCGAACTTTCACTTGTTCTTAATGATTCGAATGCATGAGATTACAAATTGCGTTGATTGTGTGATACTTATTTTCGAAATATGTTGGATTAAGTGCGTTGCTTGATCAACTGTGTAAAAGGAAGTAAAATAAGGGACATTGGTTGCTTTGATCTTTGTTTCTTGGTTGATGACGTTCCATGGTAACTAATAAGTTAAAATGATTGAATGAATGAATTGATCTTGATTTGTTCTTGATGAATTTTTTTTCCAAAGATTCTTCTTTTCCCACCTATGTAAATAAAAACGTTTTCCTTCTTTATTGTTTTCTGAAAATTTAACTTTCAATCCTTAAAGCCCCCCTTGTTCTTGCTTTCTCTTGTTCTTGTATATTTGTAAATACATAAAATCGGAATTAGTTTGCTTAGGAAGCATGAAAACGTAATTAGGTAGGTTAATAATCTGAAAATATGGTAGTTAAATCATAAATATGTGTTCTTGAACTTGTTTTTGCCGAAATATATATGCTTTGTGTTTTATATGAATTGTTTTGGTGGTTTTTAGGAATTTGTTTTGTGTTTTTTAGGGATTGCTAAAATTTAGGGATTCTCTTGGTGTTTTTTAGGGATTTTGTTTCCTACTTGCATTTGGACTCCTAAAATGTGTAGAACTAGTAATCCTTGTTAGATATGGTTTTCCTAATGTGAATATGACTATTAAATTGTATATAAGTAGAAGTAGGATTTCCAAAACCCATTCTAACTTGTCTTTCTCTCTAATTTCGGCAAAACATGTGTATATATACTTGTATATTTCATTTCTTTCATAACTTTTGCTCTCTATTTCGTGTTTCATGTATGTTTCTCTCTAACTCTTTGTTGTTTTTACCTTTTAAGCATGCTTGTATTTGCAAACTTGTACTTTTCATGTAAACTTATGAAAGGTTCTTAAATATTTCATGTAATTGTATATTCTTCTTCTTAGTTTTGTGTGTTACATGTTGTACCCTCAATCTCCAGCTTGAACGATCCCTCCTTACTCTATACTAACGTTTGACATCTTTTCAGGGTTTAAATTGGCGAATGCTTTTGTACGTATCACAACACCAAATGGAATCAACTGGAAGTCATTCCCCTTATAATCTATTAATGGACGTCGACTATTCAAGAACCTTCTGGCTCGAACTCCTCTGCTTTGTTGTATGACATTGGATCTCTTCCAATTTGCCACACGCTCATTATAACTCGCGTGTTGGCTTTGATGTTGCAACCTTTCATATTCACATCTTTGGTTGACATCCTCAATATTATCGAAAATGGAGAATGTAAGCGAAGAGCCTCCTTGATCACAACCCTCAAGTAGTTCATTCCGATGAGATCGTCTTTAATTTGTTAAGCATGTCTTGTTACCCACTACTTCCTTAAGCTCATTCTGCAATTTGCTCATCACTATCGGATGCCTTAAAAGCTGAGTCATAGCCCACTCTAAGACTGTATATGTGGTATCAGTACCACCAGAAAACATATCCTGCAAAAATAATTAAGAAATTAACTATTTGATTAATTTAATTATGTCTAGTACATGCCATGCACACTCTTTTCCCACGTACGACGACAATTCATCAAACGACCACACACATTTTTTTCAATTTTTTTTTTATCATCATTGATCATTTGAATGATTCAGTAAAGAATTGGAACTAGTTGTGCAATGCCCTACCCTCATTTGTCATGAGTTGAATAAATATCTTTTAAATAAATAAAAAATGAATTTTGACCATTTACTGTAATTTTAGGGATTTTTTTTCCACTTATCCGATTAAGTTTTTTTAATTCCCCCATAAACACTCTAATAAAGTCTTCCTAATACCCAAACAAGTTTTTTTTTTAAAAATTATTTTACCCTCACCCCTTGGTTACATAGAGAGAGAGAGAGAGAGAGGCCACAAGAGACTTCGTCGGACTTCGGTCACCGGCAGCCGGATTCCGGTCATCGATTGCTGGATTCAGGGACGAAACTAGGAATTAGAATTGAGGGGGGCTGAATTTACCTTATGCTAGCAAGAAAAATTATTCTTAAAAATTCGGCAGAGTCTATTTTGTTTTGATAGAATATCTCAACAAAATGCATATTGTTACTTAAATCTGACAATAAAAAATTGAAACAATTCAAAGTTACATATTCAATGTCGGTACAAATTCAACTTACTCAAAAGCTAAAAAACACCAATCAAATGTATAAACAACTCAACTCTCAGAAAATCAACACAAAGCTACAAATTCAATATCTCTTTCTAGGGATCAATAAATTTCATTACTTATATCAAGAAATCTAGAAATCCCCAAATTTTAACCTAAATTGCATTCCAATTTCATCAAAAAACTTCATTATAGAAAAACAGTTAACGTGTAATACCCTAAATAAGGTTAAGAGAATCAGAGCAGAGTGTTGAGGAGAAATAAAGCAACTTGGCAGAGGTGAGAGTCTCAAAGAGCGACGCGGAACTTGGCAGAGGTGAGAGAGGAGACCATAGAAAAGGGGAGACTTGTCATTTGCTATATATATATATATATATATATCAATATCAATATATGTGTGACTTTTTTTTTCTTAAGGGGTGCTAGAACTTATGTCTTATGCTGTACAGTAGGTTTTTCCCCCCAAAATATTGAGGTGGGCTGCAGCACACCTCAGCCCCCCTCTTTGTCCGTGCCTGGTTGGATTTCGGCCAATGATCACCAGATTCCGGCCAACGGTCGCCAGATTCTTATCTTCGGCCGTCGCCCACCGAACTTCTCTGAAAACTGATAAAAGCACAAAGTGCGACGATTTTCATGAGTATACGCTCCATTCTAGCCTTATTTCTCCCTTAGATTTGTGTTTTGAGTCATTAGAGTCATTTTGAGAGTCTTGTAGAGTGTTTGGAGTAAAATAGGAGGAAAATGAAAAATTTATGAAAAAATCCTAACAGGATCAGGATTCCTTACCGTCGATGTTTTTGCGGTCTTTACATTTTAATTCCCTTTATTTTCTCTAAAAAAATTCTGATATTCTCTACCTTTTTGTAGGAAATTTAAGACATTTGACCAAGTAATGAAGAAGGGGAATAAAGCAGAAAAATGTTTCAATTGGGAAATTAAAGGAATTGCCCCATTATTGAGAGGAATTAAGGCCATAAGTACCCCATTATGAGAAATTAAAAGGCCAAGAAATAAGAAACAGAAAATTAAAGAGAAGATGAAGAAAGCTATGCAATCCCATCCGTCCAAATGATGAAGGGTACGATCGACAAAAGCCAACCACTGCTCCCCTATAAATAGGCAACATCCAGAACAGAATGGGGATCACTTCCTTGCCTATCACTTCATGGCCAAAAACTCTTCCGAGACTCTGCCCAATTCACTCCTCAATCTTCCATCACCTACAAGACCGTGACCACCATCCATCCAGCAATCTACGAAGCTCTTAGGCGTTGAGTCAAAGACGCACCACCACCATAGCAGAGATGAGTTCATCACCTTGTTGCCAAGCCGCTGAGGAAAGCTTCAAAGTGTAACTATGACTCTACTTTCAATTTTTGTTTCGGTTTTGTGTGTTTGGATTTGCGAGTTGTGTAATTGGAGACATGAAATGTTCAGAATATTTTTATTAATATTTTTGAGATTTTCAGTTTATTATTGAGTTAATTTCGAGAATTATTTGATGATGCATGTTACAATCTTGTGCCCTTTTACGTGTTTAGGTAATTTTCTGAGTTAGGTTAATAAGTTCCCATGCTAGAATCACACTGAGTGTTCTTGTTTGTTTGCTTAATTTGCCAAGAATAATTGTTATTTGTTAAGATGCTGAGTTAAACAAGTAATAATTAGTTCTAAAGTGGTAAAAACCATGTTTCAATGGTTAAACGATTCTGAAAATTATGTGTTAGATTCTATGTGTAATGGTTAATTTGCATGTGTGAGTCGATACGGGGGTTAGATAATTCTACTGATTAAGAGAATTATGTTGAGTGTTCTAAAAAATTAGTAGTATTGGGCATGGTAAGGACTCTTCAGATCCAAGCCCACATTAGAACGAATTAGATAAATAGATTGATCCGCTGAGGCTTTTCATTTGGGCTCTTATCTAGGCATTTAAGATGGGCACGTTTTTGTAGCATGTTGAAATGGATTTTCTGTTTCTACACTTAGTAATTTCCGAGTGGTATTGGTCTAGGTTTAGGGAAGTCGATCATTGTATATAGTTTTATTTATTTTGTTTTTATTTTATTTTAAGTAGATTAGTAACCAAATCTCATACCCCCCATTTTATTCTTTTATTTGTTAATTGACCTTTTTGTGTAGGTGTACCCTACAATCTTCGGACTGAACGATCCCTGCTTATCCTATACTGACAACTACATTTTGCAGAGTTAAATTGTGAGACTATTTCAGCCGCATCAAAAACCTCACAGGAAATCCCTAAAGAGGTCGTCGGAGATCTTATAGGTTGCCGGAAAGGTTTGTTGTCCACAAGTAGACCTACATTACCCCTCAATGGAGGGGCAATAAACCTCTATTGTCCCCTAATAGACATTTATTTGGAGGTAATTTGGAGGTAATAGAGAAACATGAAACCTCGCCGGAAGTCCCCAAAGAGGCCGTTGAGATCTCATATGGGGCCGGAGAGGTTTATTGCCCCCCCCCCCCCAATAGACTTGTATTGTCTCCCAATAGACCTTTCGGTGGCCAGAATAGGAACTAATCTCCCTAAAATTACACAGATAAAACTTTGATTAAGAAAAAAAACAAGGAGATTACATCAATTCAAAACATTTATTACCCCCGATAAAACTTTTTTTTTTTCTTTTTTCTTTCCTTCTGCCCCCATTTTACCAAAAACAAAAAAAAAAAAAACTGGTTTGGGCGCCCACATTAAGATTCTCATCGGTGCTTCGGAGCTCTGACTCCGCCTACCATGTCTTCGAACTCCGGCGAGGTGGCTCCGGCCTATGGCAGACGCAAGTTAGGACCAGTGGGGGCAGTGGCCCCCAATCAAATGTTTGTTTTCCTCATCTTGGTACACTAGTTAATTGTTTTACCCCCAGATGCAAGCACCAAACGATACTTATATATCTTTCTTTATTGTGCAGAATTGATTCTTGACAAATCACATGAAACTTCTGTTGATGATGTGCAATCTACAGTTCAATCTTCACATATTCCAAGTATAAGTCCAAGTATGTACACTTATAGAATTTGACAATATTCATACTTAGTTAATTGGGCTTATTGCTTATATATGCAAGTTCTTAATCAGCTAGAAATATAGGATTTGAAAAGGCGAATTCATGACGGATTATATTTTTTCTATCTTTCTTAGAACAACATATGATTCAATGATCAACTAATAGGGTTCTAATCTTCTTTTAATATGTTATTTAATTAGTTACTTACTTTGTTAAAAAATTGAATTACTAAATTTGAAGATATTTGTATATTTTCTAATTTTCTTTGACTTGACGCTTGTTTTCTTTGGAAATTTATTTTTTGTTTTCTTATAACTGATTGTAAAGGTTTTGCCGGTTGTGAAATGCATTATTGAAAATCTATCTTTTATTTGCTAGAAAATGTACTAATTGAAACATTGTTTCATTAATTGAAAATCTTCGTCGTCTTCAGGAGTGGATGATGCAGGAGTTCGTCATGCCGGAGTTTGGATCCTTGGTTTGGAGCAAATGCGTCATCGAGCGGCGGTCTCTTTGGTTTGGCCGGTGGCGATCTCAACCACCAACTACTCAAATTCCAGCGGCTTCTGAAACGATGACGGTTTGAAGTCTCCGTCGACCTCAACCATGAGGATGACAAGTACCACTCATCAGCGGCGTCTGTGGCTATTCAATTTGAAGAGAGAGAAAAGTCCCGGTGATTCACAGAGAAAGAAAGAGGGGGGAGAGAGAGAGAGAGCTCAAAGTGATTCCCAGTGGATGGCGGCTGGTCTGATCTGAGAGAGATAAAAGTCGCCGGTGATTCGCAAAGAGAAAGAAAGACGAGAGAGAGAAGTCACAAAGATAAGTGAGAGATGAGAGAGAAATTGACGGTGAGTGGCATAAAATGTAATTTATTAATTAGATTAAGAGTAAAGTTGTCATTTTCTTTGAAATTGGGTTAGTGAGAATAAAAATTTGTTTATAGAGTAAGTAAGATAATTTTTGCTCATTTTAGTTTTTCGGGTCAAGGACCCAAAAAAAAAAAAATTATAGACATTTCATAATTTGGTAAAGTTTGCCGCATAAAACTTCAAGTGTACTTAATTTATAGAGTAGAAGATATAAAATCATAAAATAAATGTATACCAATATGAGGGCCTTTATGGTAACTTGAAGAGTCGCCTTCTTGAATCTCAAGCAAAACGTCCACAAAGTCCTACCGGTCCTCCTTGGTTGTCTGTTCTTCACCAATAGGTCCAATATGATCTACATGGTCATGATCAATTCTTGCACCAACTCTTTGATCGATGATTCTCATGCTCCTGAACCACTCCATCCAAAACGTCATCCAACTGTTTAGCAACCTTGTCTAGTTTAGCATTGAAACCATTAAAATGGCTTAACCAAGCAAGCCATGGGATCACATCACCAATATTGGGGCATCCCATTAACCAATTGAACTCTTTCAAAAGCTCCTCGAACATCTTCCCGTTTGGAGATTCACTGTTATACTTCCTCCTCAGAGCAACTCTACAAATTGTATAAGTAGTAAGCCTCGAAATCATTTTGGATAAATTCACCAATGATCCTGTGGATTGCTCTATCTTGTTGATCATGGCTTTGGTTTCTTCTTCTCTCACGCCGCGATACAAGCGAACCCTACTGTTGCTTAAGAGATTCAACACACATATGCTCTTCACCTGCCTCCAATACTGGCCATATGGCGCTGAGCCCACGTCCTTGTAGTTGTAGAGAAGCTTGCCGTAGGTGGTCAACTTGGGTCTGGAGGAGAAGCCAAGGTCATGTGTTTTGAAGAGCTGGGCGGCAACCCCCGCAGAGGACACGACGACCACCGGGAAGCTTCCAAGATGAAGAAGCATGAGGTCAGGGGCGCCATGGCATTGGAACAATGCTTGAGTGAGCGGTGAATGTAAGGGCCTTTAAGTTGGTAAAGGTTTCCGATGATATGGAGCTTTGGTGGAGAAGGTGGTGAGATTTTAGTAGTGGTAGCGTAGAAGGACCATATGTATAGGAGGAAGAGGGAAATGGTAAAAAAACATATCGACAAGGTTTAGTTGATGATCAGGACCATGATCATTTGGATAATGATCTACTTCTCTAAGTTATATACAGAGACTCATAGACGGATGCATATCTATGACGATGGCAGTAAGACAACGGGGCCGGTCAAGATCATTGATAAGAATAGTTTAAATTCTTCCGCTGCTCATTAGGCATTTAGTCGGATTTGGGATCTCCATGGTCGGCATGATCATCTTTCTAGCCTCGAGGTGTACGTATTAAAGATTACATAGCTCTGTTTGTGTTTAGAAGTTATGTTCAGTCTTGCTGGTCTGAAGTTTGTTATAAGTAGCCAGCTAACCGCTAATGGCTCTAGATTGAATTTTTCTTTTTACTTAAAATAATTTCTTCTACTTTAGTGAAATTCATTTGATAAATAAAATAAAAAAAAGAATAATGTAAAAATGTAAATTTGAAGACCAATATATGTATATAAAAGTGAGTGTCTCACCAATAAAATTGGACGTAATTTGGAAACCCCCTCATAAATAGAGTTAAACACATTTTTGGTCCCTTTATTTTGGTGGGATGGTGATTTGGTCTTTGATTTATGCTAGTAAACAAGTCATGGGGATTGGTCATTGGACCATGCATGTATAGCGAATTCTAGGCTGCTTAATTCAATTAATAATGGGTGCGGCTAATGCTACCCTACTAACTACTCTGTTTACCGTATAAGTTTCTGATTTATTAAAAGTCTAATATATCTTCATATAAAATTACAATAAAGGACATGATTTTATTAAAAATTACAATTTGTTTTCCTAATTACACCAAAACACGTACTTACTGACACTTTTAAATAAATCCATGGAATTTAAAAGTCTGAGGGTATTCAATACAGACTTTTAACAGGTCATAAAAGAATGAGTCTATTCAATTATGATTTTTAAAAAGGGTCATTTACCCAAAGCACCAATATAAGAAAAGATTAGCCCACTTAACGCAACAAAAAAAATTTTGTTCCCACCAACACAATTTAACACTAAATGATCATTTTGCCCTAAGCCTAATTAAGAAATTACAGCATTGCCACTCTTTCCTCTCTCTCTCTCTCTCTCTCTCTCTCTCTCTCTCTCTCTCTCTGTTGAGCTTCATATCGAGGTTAGGTGACTTGCCGTACCAAGAAACGTGCCGGCCTGTGACGTCGAGCTTCAAGTCGGAAGAAAATCGACGTTGAACTCGATGCCAGAGCCTACGATTCGGCATGACGACGTAAATGTGGCAGGCGAAGTCGGTGAGAAAGGAAAAGCGTCGGTGGCTACTCTGACAAGGACTGGAATTTCGGAGAGGTGAGAGAGGTCGGCAGCGAGCTCCAGAGGTGATTCGATCCAGTGATTTTTGGTCTTGCTCTTGACTTGGGTGCCCAAATCAGATTTTTTTTATATTTTTATTTTTTTAAGTAGTGTAGCAGGAGGAAAGAAGGAAAAAAAAGGTTTTGAATGTCTATTGAGGGACAATAGACGTCTATTAAAGAGCAATCGACATTTTGAATTGATATAATCTCTTAAATTTTTTCTTTAATCAAAGTTTTATTTGTTTAAGTTTAGGAAGATTAATTCTCATTCCGGCAACCGAAAGTTCTCATTAGGGGAAATAAACTAGTGGAGGAATAAACCTTTCCGGCGACCTATGAAATCTCCAACGACCTATTTGGGGACCTCCGGTGAGTTTTTCAGAAAAATTCGGTGGGCGGCGGTAGGTGACTGGATTCCGGCGAAAGTTGGCCCGATTCCGGTGATCGGTGATAGGATTCCGGCAAAATTTGACCAGAATCCGGCGGCCAGTGACAGGATTCTGGCGGTCGGTAACTTGATTACGATGAAAGTTGGCCGGAATCTAGCAGCCAGTGACTGGGCTCCGACGAAGTCTCCTATGGTTTCTCTCTCTTCCATTTTTTCTCTCTCTTTCTCTCTAAGTAACGAATGAGTGAGGGTAAAATAGTCTCAAAAATAAATAATTAACAAAAAAACTTAATAGGGTATTAGGGAAGATTTCCTTAAAGTGTTTTGGGTAAGGAGAAATTAAAAAAACTTAATGGGTTAAGTGGGAAAAAAAAACCATAGAAATGGGGTAAATTGACAAAAACCCTTTAAAAAATCTTTATAAATTCCACCAAAGTCTAGGAGTATTCAATTAGGACTTTTAAAAATGAATAGAAGTTTAAGAGTATTCAAAATATCATTCATACATATGGAATTAGAAAATCATGGAAAATAATGGACTTTGTGGTGTTCAGTATAAATACCAACAATCCTGTTCCCCTGGTCACCTACTAACCAGGGATCATTTGCTCAATAACCATTAGATCTGACCCATATTAATTTAAGGGTTGAGAAATAATTGCTCCACTTGAATTAAAATATATTATTTTACACTTATTTAATCACTTTCAATTACTTTATCATCTTCATTAATTAAAATTATTCATTGATATCAACAATCAATCTCCCACATCTGCTCCTCTTCTCACAGTCCTAAAAAATTTTCAGAACCTAAATCATTCCTGTCGATGAACCATGTCAAGAATTTGATATCAAACACGTCTTCCCTTCTCAATACCTAGAAGAATTGCACAACCCAGTTCTCATCTAGGATTCGTTCCTGCGGAAGACCTAAAATAATAGCCTCCGCAGTCACGGTCGCTCTCCAGCTCCTACGCCCTCTTTGGAAAGATAGATTCTCTATCTCTTTTGCTTATCTCTTATGTAATTGAGAGTTTTCCAAAAGATTGGTGAAACTCGATCCAGGCGTGGAGCTGAAATCAACATTCTTCTACGCGCACATATGAAGCTTTACTTGGAAACTATTGGGTTTAAACTTGGATTAGTTCTGGACCTCTTTTTTTTTTTTTGAAATGGTTGTATCAATCTGTTTTCGTTTCCTTGGTGAAATGTTTCCATCAAGTGTGCACTTTCTTTAGCCAAATTTTGAATCGTGTAAGTGGAAGAAGGTTTGACTAGTTGAATTAAAGAATATTTGGAAAGTGGGGGTTTTGATTATGTTCTTTCTTTACTATTTGATTTGCGTTATGAATATTTGCATCTTTTAAGTACCAAGTTCATGGTTAGCTTATTGAAGTTCCAAGTCAACAATCTGCTTATGTACCAACCGTAGATGAACTCTACTTTTAACTTGAGGGTAAAAGGATGTTGAACATTGTTATTTTGGTTGACTTGGCTAAACCCTAAAATTTCTCAACCCTTAGATTAATATGGGTCAGATCTAATGGTTATTGAGCAAATGATCCCTGGTCAATAGGTGACCAGATGAACGGGATTGTATACTCCATATACCAGATTTAAGAACATAGAAACTTAAGCTCACTAGTTTTGAATGGCAACGTAGCAGAAGCAGTTTATTTTCCAAGCGCAAGTAAATTTGACTTTCAACTCAAAAAAGCTTTGAATGGTCTTTGCATCTTTGGAAAGATGTTGTGCTTTTGCTCTGCAGAATTGGGCACTGATTCTTAAAAAAGTGAGTGAATGAGTAGTACTCATTTCAGGTCAGGTCATTATATGTGTTGATGAATAATAATTGCATGGGTGCTCTCTCTGCTATCTCGCTGCTCCCATCATCATCATCATATATACCTTGAGCTTTTAATTTCTTTGCATGAAGAACTATCACCTCAACGATGTCTCTCCCTCACTTTCTCTGGATAGTAGACACATTATTTTATGAAAAGCTTTTAGCAACAGTTCCTGGACCTTGCTTGCAAAGCTGGTTATGGCAAGAAGAAGACTTACTGTTCTTCTGTGTAGTACTAGTACTAGAAGCTGAATCGGACCCAGTTGCAGCCAAAGAAGGCGGTGGAGATTTGACCGAGTTAGTAGTTGGGATCATCAAATTAGTCGTCTAAGGAGGTGGTACTATTGACCCGATTGAGGGAGTTGAATCGAAAGACGAGCTGAAGCTCCACCACTCAATGCTGTGGATTTCGGTGCTTCCTTGGGTCGATCCGGAAAACCCGACATACATGAAGTCGTTAATATTGTAGATCAAGATTGAGTGGGAAGGAGAGGAGCGGGTCCCTGGGTTTGAGATTCGAATACGAAACGGATATGAAGACCTGACTTAACCTGTCAAATTTGATCCAGCAATTCACGAGATCAAGATCGAACCCACCACCGCCACCGCCGCTACCTTCAACCAACTCACCTGTAACTCCCAGTGAAGCAAAGATTACGACACCACTACCGGTCATTGAGACCTTCCACAGAGAGAGACGGGAGGGGGGCATTAGAGAGAGAGAGAGAGAGCTGACCAGAGTCATCGTGGTAGAGTCTGAGACAGAGAGAGAGAGAGAGTTAAAGTGGCTATTGGTAAATTTCGGATTTTCGGAGCCTATAAGTGTCTTTTTACTATTAAATGGATAAGTAGGCACACAAATCTGTTAGTAAAGTAAGCGGACATTTGTTAAGTCAAATTTGGGCATTTTGTTAAGAGCCCTATTTGTTTTTATGTTTCTTCATTTATTAGACTGATTGACTGAGAGACTTCATGAAACTGATTGAACTCGAGCTCGCTGGTTTCTGCAGATTTTCTTGCCATCGTGACTATTGTGGTAATTTTTGACCTCTTTCCATTATTTTCTGGTTTTGAGCTAGTTATAAAAAATGATCAGCATGTTAAAATGAAGAAGAGTAGCTTAGCCTCGACACCATTGGTGGTGGTCGGCCGCGGCTCTGCCATTAAATCTGGCGACCCTTTCCGGCCACCTCTGGGGGTCAAAAATATAGTTTCTATACATTTTCAGATTCTACATTTCAATACGATCATTTTGGTATATTATACGTATCTTTTGGATATCGTATGATTTAGTTATGCATTTTTAGATTTCGATTGATTTCGATCGTTAGATTTGTGATCTGTGAAGTTAGGACTGTCCGATAGACTTGTAGTTTTGATATGTTGATCATATGACTGTCCCAGTGGCTTTGTGTGGTCATGAGCGAAGATCCGACCATTGGATCTTCGTATAATTGCAAATCAGGGATTAGGGAGGCGATCTGTGAGAATCCGTCCGTGGGATTTTCGTATAATTTAGAATCCAACCATAGGATGGTAGTTTAAGTACGTTTTTGAATTATTAGCTAATTCAGGTCACATTTGATTAGGTGATTGACAGTTTTTACTTGGGTTAGCGGGTTCGGTGTGATTGTGTTAAAATTGAAGACGCATCGGGAGTATTAAGATGAGTAAAACTCACGTGGTTCATATTACGAACCTAGTGCTTTTAATTTATTTATTTTGTCATAATTGTATGAAAAATATTTATGGATTAAATATTTATTTTTAAAATCACATAGACTTGATCAACTACGGTCCATCAGTAAGTAAAATGAATTTTAATTATACAAATGAATTTCACAATTTTCTTGTGTGAACTATAGATGGTATTAGTGGTCATCCTGAGTGGATGATTATGTATATATATATATGTTTACGTGGAATATATGTATTGGGTGGTGTGTTGTTGAGTGATGATATGATTGAATTGGAATGATGATTACTATTATATTTCAAATGCTTAAATTTCATAATAATAATGTGTATCTTAGATTGGTTGATTTCATTTTGTGAAACATATTATTGTACTCGTTATGGATTTAGGGTCGATGTAGTGACCGGTATTGGGGAATCAGACGCTCTAATCTTAGGTGGATGATGGGATACGATTGGTTGAGTGAGTTGGATGCCACAACCCTTGTCGAGTAATGGGGCTAGATTAAGTACGAGTATCGGATGTTCTAAATATGTATATAAGTATATATATTGATAAAATACGATAAAGATAAATATGTGGGATGCCATAACCTGTGCCAGGTCGTCCGGCTATGATTCAGTTAGAGCTCTAGTCTGTCAGACACCGTATTTTTATAAATACGATTTCAGGATTTTGAGAAGAAAAATGTGAGTTTAGATTTCGTGTTGAATCGTTGATTTGGTGATTGATTGTAGAGATTGTGGTTTCTTTGTAGTTGTGGGAATTGTTGGTGTTGACTTGTGTGAAAATAAATATGACTTAATTAAACAACATTTCTTTGTTTTTACTCATACGAGCTTTCAAAAGCTTACCCGGTTTTGTGTTGTTGCAATCCCGGTACACTATTCAAATGGTGTAGCAGATATTCCTGCAGGTCAGGATAATCAGAGAGGCGACCGTGCTGTTTAGGAGTTGCAGCATTTATTTTATTTCATTTACGTTGTGAGCTTGTTATGCTCATCTAGAGCTTTACAATTTTATTTGTGACTTTTAGTTGTAATAATTAACCGAGGCTAAATTCGGGATTTGAACTTCATTTCGTGTGGTGTGTTTGTTAAGCAAAAAAAAAGAAATTCAGGATATTATTTGTTGAGTTGTAGTAATTCATGTTTCGGATTTTGAATTTATTATTCAAAAATCTGGAGTGTGACAGTTTGGTATCAGAGCATAAGGTATATATTTGGTGATATGTCAATACTCCCCGAGTGATAGCCCGTTTGCAGTAGATCCTCATTGTGTGCTCTTCCGTATTGACAAAGTCATTGGGTATGTGAGAGCATTAGGTTGGCTAGAAAAGTTAGCACGTCATAAGAACTTTAGGCGTCGTATTGTATGTTAGTTACTTGGTTCATATGGACTTGCATTTGACTTATGTCATGATTAAGTGTTATGCGTGTATTAACCAAGTATGCCCTGCTTAATAGGTAATGGAGATTGAGGGAAACGAAGGTAAGGGTAGGGCTCCTCCAGTTGATGATGCATATGAGGCGGAGGAAGAGGCACCTCATGATGATCAGCATATTCTGCCAGTGGGCATGGTTGATGACCCTGGTTGCTTGTTAGTGATAGCGAGGGAATTAACCGTTTGGGAGCAACCAAGTTTGGGGGAGGTACAGATTATATGGTTGCATATCGGTGGATTGAGGATTTACATACCTACTTTGACTTGTTTGACTGCAGTGAGATTGATAAGAGTTTGAAATACATGTTCTCCTAAAAGGAGTTGAATATGAGGCAGAGGAGATGGATGTAGCTCATCAAAGACTATGATTTCACTTTGGAGTATCAACTCGGAAAGGCCAGCGTAGCGGCGGATGCTTTGAGTAGGAAGCCCCCAGTACTCATGGCGTCTCTTATAGTGCAGGAGTGGCTTATGTTGGAAGCTGCATCCGAATTTGATCTTATGCCCGCACGAGTTGGACATGATATCTTTCTCAGTAGTATCACCTTATAGTCCACCTTGACTTCCAGGATCATTCAGGGTCAGACATTTGATGAGTTCGCTCAGGCGAGGATTGCTGAGATGATTGCTGATCCGAATGTGGAGGGCCCTTCTGAGTGGGCCATTGGGACAGATAGAGGGTTGAGATTTCGAGGAAGATTGTATGTCACAAGTGTTGATAACCTCAAGGAGATACATGATACATCCAGGGGGTACCAAAATGTATATGGATCTACGAAGGCAGTTTTGGTGGTATGGAATGAAGAGGGATGTGGCAGAACATGTGTCGAAGTGTCTTACATGTCTGCAAGTGAAGGCAGAGCATCAAAGGCCCACAAGGATGTTGCAACCTTTGCCAATTCCGGTATGGAAATGGGAAGATATCTCCATGGACTTTGTGACTGGATTGCCTAGGTCCAGGCAGAGTATGACTCAATTTGGGTGATTGTAGACCGATTGACGAAGTCTGCACACTTCCTTCTTATGGCAAAAACTTACTCAGGGGATGCGCTGTGTAAGTTGTACGTGAATAAGATAGTAAGGCTTTATGGTGTGCCTATCATGATTGTTTCTGATCGGGATGCTCGTTTCACATCGGAATTCTGGCATAGATTCCATAAGGCTTTTGGCACGTCTTTAGCTATGAGCACTACATTTCACCCACAGACAGATGGGCAGACAGAGAGAGGGAATCAAGTGATGGAGGATATGCTTAGAGCTTGTGTCCTGGACTTCAAGAGAAGTTGGGCGGATCATCTACCATTGATAGAGTTTGCCTACAACAACAACTATCACTCCAGCATAGGTATGGCCCCATATGAGGCTCTTTATAGTAGGCCATGTAGGACTCCTATCTGTTGGGCGGAAGTTGGAGAGAAAGGTCTTTTGGGTACTGCACTTGTTCAGGAGACTACGGAGAAGATCACTACTATTCGAGACAGGATCCTAACCGCTCATAGTAGACAAAAGAGTTATGCTAACTTGAAGAGAAGACCTGTAGAGTTTGAGACAGGCGATCATGTGTTCTTGAAGGTCTCACCTATGAAAGGTATGGTGAGATTTGGCAAGAAGGGAAAACACGCGCCTAGGTATGTGGGACCTTTTGAGATTCTGGAAAGGCGTGAGAACTTGGCATATCGTCTTGCTTTACCTATTAGCATGGCTGGTGTCCACAATGTCTTTCATGTGTCTATGCTCAGGAAGTATGTACGAGATGAGTCCCATGTGATTGATCATGGTATGATCAGGGTAAACACGGATGTGACCTTTGTGGTGGAACCAGTTCGTATCTTAGATAGGTCTACGAAGAGACTTCGTAGGAAGGAGGTTGACCTTGTGAAGGTGTTGCGGAGTCATCATGATGAGGGTGATGCATCACGGGAATTAGAGTCTAACATGAGAGTGAGGTATCCACAGCTCTTTAGGCAATTGGATACTTGAATTTTGGGACAAAATTCATTTAAAGGGAGTAGATAGTAATAACCGCAATTTTCATTTTCATCTCGTGTAATTGTGTGGGACAAATAATGTGCATTTGCACGAATGATACTTGAAATATTTCATTTTTAGAATTATCGAAATTCAGAAACATTTTGTTTTAACGAAAAGCTCGAAATGTTCGATTTAAGGAATCTACTTTTTATACGTGTAAAATTTGGGAAAACTTCCTTCATGAAAGTCGTAGAGCTCGTCGATACGACTCCGTGCATATGCGGAACACAAAGATCAGATTTTTTTCCAATTAGTTATCGTATTTAGAGGAAATTTCCAAAACGGGTATATAAAGAAAAAACCCCTTATTTTTTTTTTTGGAAAGTTTCCTTTTCTTCCAGCCTCCTTCCTTTTTTGGAAACTGTCGCTCCCTCTCTCTCGGCCGAACCCAATCAAAGAAACTGAGCAAGTTTCTTCAGCCGATCTCTCCCACCTCATGCCACCTCACGACGTCGGACCACCTCCTACAGCTTCGCCTCTACCTTGCTCAGCTGCTAGGGGCAGCCTTGAGCTGCGGCACGGCCGGAAACGGCGGCTGGAACACGGTTCCGTTTTGAGCCCATTTTGATTCGATCTCGATATCTCGAGCTACAGATCATCATTCCTCTTGATTCTTGTCTTATTAGACTCGTATCAAGTTGTTGAACAAGCACTAAAAAGGACCAGGCCTGGGTATATCGATTTCACGTTCGTCGGAGCTCAATCCGTGTAGATATAAAAACCACCTTCAAATCTGGATATCTCAAGTTACAGACCACTATTTCTTGTGATTCTTGAACTGGAAGCTCGACTTAAGTTGCTGAACAAATCTCCAGAAGGGATCAAAGCCATTGGTGGAAGTTTTTACGTCGAACTCGAGCTCGCAGGTTTCTACAGATTTTCCGGCCACCGTGACTATTGTGGTAATTTTTGACCTCTTCCCGTTATTTTCTGGTCTTGAGCTAGTTATGAAAAATGATCAGCATATTAAAATGAAGAAGAGCAGCTCAGCCCCTACACCGTTGGTGGTGGTCGGCGGCGGCTCTCCCATTAACTCCGGCGACCCTTTTCGGGTACCACCGGGGGTCTAAAATATAGTTTCTGTACATTTTAAGATTCTACATTTCAATACGATCATTTCAGCATATTATACTTATTTTTTGGATATTGTATGATTTAGTTATGCATTTTTAGATTTCGATGGTTAGATTTGTGGTCTGTGAAGTTAGGACCGTCTGATGGACTTGTAGTTTTGATATGTTGATCATATGACTGTCCCAGTGGCTTTATGTGGTTATGGGTGAAAATCCGACCGTTAGATCTTCATATAATTGCTAATTAGTGGTTAGGGAGGCGATTTGTGAGAATCCGTCCATCGGATTTTCGTATAATTTAGAATCCGACCATAGGATGGTAGTTTAAGTATGTTTTAGAATTATTGGCTAAATTCAGGTCACATTTGATTAGGTGATTGACGATTTTTACTTGGGTGAACGGGTTCGGTGTGATTGTGTTAAAATTGAAGACGCAGCGGGAGTATCGAGGTGAGTAAAACTCACGTGGTTCATATTACGAACCGAGTGCTCTTAGTTTATTTATTTTGTTGTAATTGTGTGAAAAGTATTTATAGATTAAATATTTATTTTTAAAATCACATAGACTTGATCAACTACGGTTCATGGGTAAGTAAAATGAATTTTAATTATACAAATGAATTTCACGATTTTTCTTGTGTGAACTATAGATGGTATTAGTAGTCATCCCTAAGTGGATGATTACTATATATATTTAAGTGGAATATATGTATTGGGTGGTGTGTTGTTGAGTGATGATATGATTGTGTTGGAATAATGATTTGTATTATATTTCAAATGCTTAAATTTCATAATACTATTGTGTATCTTGGATTGGTTGATTTCATTTTGTGAAACATATTGTTGTACTCGTTATGGATTTAGGGTCGATGTAGTGACTGGTATGGGGGAATCGGACGCTCTAATCCTAGGTGGATGATGGGATACGATTGTTGAGTGAGTTAGATGCCACAACCCTTGTCGGGTAATGGGGCTAGATTAAGTACGAGTATCGGGCATTCTAAATATGTATATACGTATATATATTGATGAAATACGATAACGATAAATATGTCTGATGCCATAACCTGGGCCAGGTTGTCCAGCTACGATTCAGTTAGAGTTCTAGTCTGTCAAACACCGTACTTTTATAAATACGATTTCAGGGTTTTGAGAAGAAAGATGTGAGTTTAGATTTCGTGTTGAATCGTTGATTTGGTGATTGATTGTAGAGATTGTGGTTTCTTTGTGGTTGTGGGAATTGTTGGGTGTTGACTTGTGTGAAAATAAATATGACTTAATTAAACAGTTGCCAAAATGAACACAGTTAGAGTTCTCCTATCTATTGCAGTTAATAATGCTTGGCCATTATATCAAATGGATGTTAAAAATGCCTTTGTTCATGGAGATCTTGAAGAAGAGGTCTATATGAAACTTCCTCCAGGTTATCCCCAAGAAGGTGATCCCAGTTTGGTGTGTAGACTTCACAAATCCTTGTATGGATTAAAATAGTATCCTCAAGCATGGTACTCTAAGCTCAGTTCTATTCTAGAGACAAATGGTTTCAGAAGAAGCAATACAGACTCATCTATGTTTGTTTGAAGTGGTAGTTCTGGGAGATTAGTGGTGCTTGTCTATGTTGATGATCTTATTATTACAAGAGAGAATGAAGATGAGATCAACACTCTTAATAAATCTTTGAATCACAATTTTGCCATTAAGTATTTGGGAGTGTTGAAATACTTTCTTGGTATTGAAATGGCCACATCTTACAATGGGCTATTTCTAAACTAAATAAAGTATTTAATGGATCTTTTGGAAGAAGCTGAACTGATGGACAGCAAGCCTCGCGCCACACCCCTTGACAGCAAATTGAAACTAAAATTGGAAGGTGATAAACTCAACAATATAGGTGAGTATCAAAGACTTGTTGGGAAATTGATCTACCTCACCATTACAAGACCAGACATTACTTTTTCAGTAGGTTTGGTCAGCCAATTTATGCATGCACCTATTGAAGCACATTTGCACATTTCCAAAGGATTCTTAGATACGTCAAGGGTTCCATTGGAAGAGGAATACTAATGCAGAATAATCAACATGCAAAGATAATGGGGTTCTCGAATGCAGATTGGGCTGCAAATGCATGTGATCGGAAGTCTACCACTGGTTATTGCACTTTTGTTGGTGGCAATTTAGTGTCTTCGAAGAATAGGAAACAGACTGTAATTGCTCAATTGAGTGCCGAGGCTGAATATAGGGCCATGGCCTCTACTGCCTGTGAGTTTATTTGGTTGAAATATCTCCTATTAGATTTAGGAATCCACCATGATTAACCTATTCCTATGTTTTGTGAGAATCAAGCAACAATGCACATTGTTGCCAATCCAGTTTTTCATGAGCGCACCAAGAATATTGAAGTAGATTGCCACTATGTTAGATCTCAAGTTCAAAACAAGGTGATTGATACTGTTTTCAATCGAAGTCATGATCAACTGGCAGATATCTTCACAAAACCTTTTCCCTCTATCCAGTTTCTATGGTTGCTTTCCAAGCTTGGATCCATCAATCTTTTGGATCCAGCTTGAGGGGCAGTATTGAGAGTTGTCATATCTCAGTGTTACTTATCACCATACCTAGTGTTAGGTTGCGTGGTGATTACCACCATGCTTAGTTGGTAGTTGGTATATACTGTTGATGTAACTAGCCTAATTATAGGGAATGGTCATTAGGAAAAGTATGGGGATAGGTATGAGCGTGTTTGGACTTTGGAGAAGGTGTATGTGTTGTACCTTTTCCTATATATATGTGTAATCTTTGTACATTGAAATACAAGAAAATCATCTTAACAATTTCCATAGGGATGTTGCTCTGCTAAAGAAAACAAAAGGGTCATCTTCAATAGCGATGGTAATGTAAATTCGTAGAGTAATGATAAACTTTGTAGCAAGATGCAGCCACTTGAAATTGTAATAATAAATTGTGTTTATGAGCTCACAACTCTTACATATGGAAGGGTGCGGTTAGCTGGTGCAGTATCATTAATTGACGACCAAGGATAACTATTTCTGCCAAAAGCATTGAAGTGCTTTGTCAGTTCTTGGAATTGTATAAGCAAGGAACAAGTTTGTGAGTTTGCTATGATAATTTACAGTACACTCCATTGTAAAGAATGAAGAGAAAGACGGTTGAAGTCATTCGTTCTATATGCACAACCATGTGATCTGCCGATTGGTTCATAACAAATAGTGCCAAATTACAACTTCCTACAACATGGCCCAGAAAAAGACTTAAACCGCCACTACTACTTGAGATTGTGTTGGTACAAGTTTTTTTGTCATATTGCCATTCCTATACAAACTGATGTGTTGTTTTAAAGATGCGGTTAAGGGAAATTATCTTTTGGTTTCAAAGTTTACTTTAAAAAGGTATTCCCGTGGCTTTTAAGGTGATGTAGTGTAATCCTATTTTTTCTAGGACTTGATATTTTATTTGGTCAATATTCAATCACCAAGATCCTTTCCTATTAGGAGTCTATTACGGTTGGCATTGCTTCTACACATATATAGAGGATGCAAACTGCACAGGCAGTGAATGAAGAACGCAAGAATAATTGAGAGTCTTGCTTGATATTGTGTCGTGATAAAAATCCTAAACACTTGTTCCTTGGTTAAGTGTTATAGATCAGTTGCTCATGTGTATGGAGTTACTTGTGATCTGAAGAGTTGCTGTGAAGCAAGAAAAGGAAAAATTGAAGAACAATCAAGTGAAGAAGGAGTTCAAGATTGAAGACAAACTGTATATTAGTTTTGTCTATTCATTGTAGCCGCGCTAGTGCTATTCGAAGTTGTAAAGAACATATCCTTCATCATAATTCAATTGTTCTTATTTTGGGTTCTCAAGAGTAAGAGCCCCGCAGTGTTTTTAATCTCATATTTGAGATTTTCACTGTAACCAAAAATCTGGAGTTTGGTTCTTTATCTCTGATTTCTGTCCAGTAGGGATTGATCTGTATACTGCAATCCCCATTTTTCAGAAAATCACATTCTATCCTTGTATTTTCACTTGGCATCAGAGCAGGTTCTAAAGCTTTTTAGTTGATCCGTGGTCAAGGATGGAACGTGAATATAACAGAGCCTCCAGTTCGATAAATTGCCCTCCTTTGTTTGATGGTGAAGATTACTCACAATGGAAGATCATGATGAGGGCCTTTCTCTACTCTCAAGATGAAAACATGTGAAATATAGTTGAGAATGGATGGGAACACCCAACCAAGGCAGAAGAATCAAAGAAAGTAGAAGGGTCCTCTGCAAGGGTTCTCAAACCTAGGAAGGAATGGACAAAAGAGGAAGTTCGTGATAGAACTTGTGACTTTAAGGCAAGGAATTCACTATTCATAGCTTTATCCAAGAAGGAGATGATGAGAATTAGCCACTGTGACACAACCAAACAAGCTTGGGATCTACTTCAGGTTACTTATGAGGGAAACAAGAAGGTTAGAGGTCAGAAGCTTCAAAGACTTGTATTGAATTTGAAAACATGACCATAGGGGAAGATGAATCAATTGATGATTTTCACGCTCGACTTCTCAATGTGACAAATCAATGTCGTAGCCTTGATGATCCATTTGAGGAGCACTGAATAATCAAGAAATTTCTCAGGGCTCTTCCTTCAAAATTTCAAGCCAAGCAAATTGCCATAGAGGAGACTCAAGATCTGGACACCTATTCTCTTGACGAACTGATAGGTAATCTCAAAACCTTTGAAATGAGGATCAAGCCCGAGAAAAAGGTAAAAAATATTGCTTTCTCTTCTGTTAAAAAGAAAGATGATGTTGATGATGATTATGTGGATATATCATTGTTGACAAAAGAGTTCAAAAATTTTCTGAAAAACAAAAAATCCTTTGGAAACTCTTCAAAAAAAATTTCTTAACAAACCTAAATGCTTTGAGTGTGGTGGAATTGGACATCTTGCTGCCAATTGTGGCAAAAAGAAGTATAACTCACATGGGAACAAGGCTTTAAAATCCACATGGAGTGACAGTGATGAAGGCTCTCAATCTGATGGTGAAGAGGTAAATCTTACTCTTACTTCCTTTATTGATATTAATTTATCTGATGATTCTGACTTTGAAGATGATACTCTTGATGAAGAAACAAATAAAAAATGCAAGAAATTGTATAATGCCTCTAGGATTGTTCTTCGAAAAAATTACAAACTTGAAAAAGAAGTTGAATCATTGAGAGTGGAAAAGGAAAAAATTGAGCAAAATTTTGAAATTTCTTTGAGAGATTGGGAAGAAGAGCGTGCTAACCTTGTTGATAAGATCAAAGTTTTGCAGGGTAAGGTCGGGTCCCAAGATTGGGATAAGGAACATGATGAGCTCACTAACAAATTCAAAGTTTTGCATGTTGAAATAAAAGCTCAATCTAATCTAAATGTTTCTCTAACCCTTGAAAATGAGAATTTGCATGATGAATTATTGAGGGTCAAGGAAAGCTTTAACAAGTTCTCTATAGGGTTTGAAAAAGTCTCAAAAATGATTGGATTAGGCAAAGCGCAACAAAGAGGGATTAGGATACAATGGTGAGTCCTGCAAGCCTTTAAGGTTTGTAAAAGGTGTGGAATGTCAGCCACAAAAGTCTTGTGAAAATGGGTCTGGTTCCAAGTTGCTTGCAAAATCAGAACTATATGTGACTCACCAAACACTTCAGAAAAGCTCCTCGGTAAGTCTTGACAAACTTTGTCAGCCCAGGTATATTAACAACCCCAAAAACTTCATTCCTACTTGTCATTATTGTGGAAAATTAGGACATATACATCCTAGGTGCAATATGCTTCGCAGGGCTACTCAAAATCAGAGGAAAACGTTGAGAATTAACTCACATTCCTCGTTGCAAGCTGAGTTGAAAGAGTGTCTGAATCTGATCGCCAGGATTGCAAAGCTGGCCTTAATCCCCATGGATCTGGAAACAAAAACAAAGCTGAAGCAAATCTGGATTAAAAAAGGTTCAAATAATCACTTTTCTGCTCATACAGATAATCTTGATAATATGCTTGAGCTTTCTTTTGTTCCTACTGAACATAAATTGGCTAATTCTTTTTCTAAGCCGTTAGACATAACTCAATTTGAATCACTTAGAAGCACTGTTGGTGGATGCTCTAAGTATTGATAGAGCACTTCATTTGATCCATTTTGCATGCATTCATGGTGTAATACCCGCAAATTTCATTTTAAATTCGAGTAATTGTATCGAATGATTATTATGCGATTTCACGATTTATGTTCGATAATAATTCATTTTTACAATTATCGAAGTTTCGAAACAATTATTTTTAACGAAAAGCTCGAAATACTCGGTTTGAGAAATCGACTTTTTCTACGTACGAAATTTGGAGAAACTTCCTTCATGAAAGTTGTAGAGCTCGTCGATACGAGTTCGTACACGTGCGGAACACGAAGATCGGATTTTTTCAAAATTAGTTATCAAATTTCGAAGTTTTCCGAAACATGTATATATAGAAAAATTTTGGGAAACCCTAATTTTTTTCTACCGGTTCCTCTCTTCCTCTTCTCTTTCTTTTTCTGGAAATCCCACTGTTCATCTTCTCTCTCAGCTCTCTCACCCGTCTCTCTCGACCGAAAAGGAGAGAAAACTTCTCCTTAATTGTTCTCCCTCCACAGACCACCTCTCGACCTCAAACCAAGTCCCAGGCGTTCGTCTCGAGCTGCTCTAGCTCCCGGAGGCAGTTTCACAAGGCGGCGCAGCCTGTGACAGCGGCGGCACGGCCCGAACCGAAAACCACCATTTTCGATTCGATCTCGATATCTCGAGCTACACTCCACCATTTCACTTGATTCTTGGCTCATTGAGCTCGCCTCAACTTCCTCTACAAGCACCAAGAAGGACAGGAACTGGGTCGAACGTTTTCACGTTCGTCGGAGCTCGACCCGAACGGATCGAAATACCGAAACTTTCGATCAAGATATCTCGAGCTATACACTATCGTTTCTTGTGATTCTTGGCTTGTTTAGTTCGCAAGGAAGTTCTGAACAAGTTTCCAGAAGGGATCGGGGCCTGAGGTTGCAGTTTTACGTCGGTTTTCAAGCTTGCCGGTTTCTGCATTTTTTCCGGCCGCCGACTGTAAATCGGTAATTTCGATCCCTTCCCGTCATTTTTAGGTCTCGTGCTAGTTATGAAAGTTGCTCAGAATGATGAAACGAAGGGGACAAGCTTGGCACCGACACCATTGGTGGTGGTCCGTGGCGGCTCTGTCCCTAATTCCGGCGGCCTTTTCTGGCCACCTCCGGAGGTCTAAAATTTGGTTTCTGTCCATTTTATGATTCTATGTTTCGATACGATCATTTCGGCGTATTATACGCATTTTTAGGATATCGTATGAATTAGTTATGAATTTTGTGATTTCAATCGATTTCGATCATTAGATTTGTGATCTGTGAAATTATGACCGTCGGATGAACTTGTAAATTTGTTATGATGATCATATGACTGTCCCAGAGGCTTTGTGTGGTCATGGGCGAAGATCCGACCGTTGGATCTTCGTATATGTGAAAAACGGTAATTAGGGGAGCGATTCGTGAGAAACCGCTCGTCGGATTTTTATGTAAATTAGAATCTGGCCGTTAATTAGTAGTTAAATTATGTGTTGAAATTGTTGGCTAAATTCGAATCACATTTGATTAGGTGATTGACGGATTTTATTTGAGTGAGCTATTCGGCGTAATTATAATTATAATTATATTGAAGACGCAGCGGGAGTTTCGAGGTGAGTAAAACTCACGTGGTTCATATTACGAACCGAGCATTTAAATTATTTATTTTTGGTAACTGTGTGAAAAATATTTGCGGATTAAATATTTGTTTTAAAATTTCATGGACTTGAATCACCACGGTCCATAGGTAAGTAAAAATGAATTTTAACTATACAAATGAATTTCATAATTTTCTTGTGTGAACTATAGATGGTATTAGTGGTCATTCCTGAGTAGATGATTATGTATATATATATATTTACGTGGAAAATATATATTGATGAGTGGATTGTTGTGTGATGATATGATTGAGTAGAATTGATGAATTGATTTTATTTCAATTTGTGTAATTCCATAATAATATGGTGTATCTTGGTTGGGTTGATTTCAGTATGTGATATTATATGTTGTGTTCATTTATGGGTTTAGGGTTGACGTAATGACCGGTGTGGGTAATCGGACGCTCTAATCCTAGTGTGGATGATGGGATACGATTGGTTGAGTATGTGGAATTATTAGACGTTCTAAATATGTATATAGGTATACATATTGATGAAATACAATAATGATAAATATGTCGGATGCCATAACCTAGGCCAGGTGACGGGCTACGATTCAGTTAGAGCTCTAGTCTGTCAAGTACCGTATTTTTATAAATACGATGATAAGAGTTGTGGAGAAAGTTGTGAGTTGGGTTGTCTTGATATTTGAATTGGTGTTGATTGAGATTGTTATTATTTGCATATGTGGAAATTATTGAGTGTTGCTGTGTGTGGGAATAAATGAGATTAAATTAAGCAACAGTTCCTTCTTTTACTCATACAAGCTTTCATAAGCTTACCGGGTTTTGTGTTATTGCAATCCCGGTACACTATTCAATGGTGTAGCGGATATTCCTGCAGGTCAGGATAACCAGGGAGGTGACCGAGCTGCTTAGGTGTTACAGCAGTTTTGTTATTTATTTAGTTGTGAGGTGTGTGTATGCTCATTTAGAGCTTTACATTACATTTTGGATTTGAGTTGTAATAATTAACCGAGACTAAATTCGGTTTGATTTTATTTCGTGTGGTGAGTATGTTAAGAAAAGAAATATTCAGGATGATTATTTTGAGTTGTAGTATTTTCATGTTTCGGATTTTGAATTGTTATTCTAAAATTCGGGGCGTGACACATGGTGTATGTCTTCATGATTGTATAGGTGCATTTTCTTTACGTTTCTGCATTGTTAGGTTCAGTTTCTGGAAATTCAAGATTAAAAAATAGTGGTTTGTATCCCCGAGTGTCTGACAAATTATTTTGAACTTAGATTGACAAGGGCCATACTCTTTTCCTTAAATCTGTGTGCAATGAGGTGCCTAGCATGTTTTGAATTTGCTCTTGCATCACTCTGTAATTGTGAGCTTGAACAACATATTCTCTATCACTTTGAATTCTCACATGCACACATACTCTAATTGGTGGTAAGTCATATTTGTTGGTTGGCCTGTTCTCAATTCTCATGTTCGAAATTATTCCTTCGTTTTGCTGCTCCTTAAAAAAAAAAAAAAAAAAAAAAAAAAAAAAAAAAAAAAAAAAAAGGAGAATGATTTATGGAGCATGGCCAGGCTATTCCCAAAGTAAACAAGCCTCGGTCGTGACAAACGATATGAGGATTGGGAAGAAACGGGAATGGTTTGGTCACCCCAGTGGATTGTGAAACTATTGACTCGAGTAGATGTGCTCTTTGGGATGTCCTTGTTACATCTAGTACCCTAAAGTCATCTGATTTAGGAGTTGCTAGCATAATACTCCTTACATGGGTTGTAGTCTTCTTGAGTAAAAATGTTACTTTGTGAGAAATGCCAAAAGAAAAATTCAAAATCATGCCCACACAGTGTTATAAGGGGGAATAAAGTTTATGTGCTTAAATGTGTTTCGTATGTGAGCCTTGCTTTTCAGGTTTCCACAAATATTACATACCCCATCTTGAGATATGTTCACTCTTCACAACAAGAGGTATAGAATACTCGATCACCCTCTATCTTACCTTGTGATTGTCGGAGTCAATTCACTCGTGTGAACTTATCTTGTTGCACTCTTGTTTATGGTTAAGTGGTATTGCTCTTGTTGGAAAAGCTATGCTAATTAAATCTATTCTTAGCATTTGGATACAACCCACTCATTGTGTGTTTGCATTTCATTCTTGCATCTCTCATTACATGATCACACTTAGGGAGAGTATTAATACTTGGATTATCTTCCTTTGATTGTTTCGACTTGGGCTAGTGTCTACTAAGCAACATCTCTTTGTGCTTCCACTACATAAGTTGCCTTTGTCATTCCTATTCAAAAAGGGGGAGAAATATGATGTTAAATGTGTTGTGTGATCTGTTGGATTTACATGCTTTGTTTAATCAGTGGTAACATTATTCTATCTTATGGATTTTCACAATGTGTGTGTGATAAGTGTTTCAGGATTGACAGGTGTGTTCACAAGTGAAAGTTCTCAAGTACCTGTTGAGGGGGAGCTTTCATTCGGTAAAGTTGTTTTGTATAGGAATGTCAAAGGAGGAGATTGTTGGTACAAGTTTTTGTCATATTGGCATTCCTATACAAACTGATATGTTGTTTTAAAGATGTTGTTAAGGGAAATTATCTTTTGGTTTCAATGTTTATTTAAAAATGTATTCCCGTGGCTTTTAAGGTGATGTAGTGTAATCCTAAGTTTTCTAGGACTTGATATTTTATTTGGTCAATATTCAATCACCAAGATCCTTTCCTATTAGGAGTC
The DNA here is from genome assembly GCA_025331145.1 of Rosa persica. Taxonomy (NCBI): domain Eukaryota; kingdom Viridiplantae; phylum Streptophyta; class Magnoliopsida; order Rosales; family Rosaceae; genus Rosa; species Rosa persica. The sequence continues at coordinate 18,152,731 of WFKR01000004.1, forward strand.
TATTAGGGTTGGCGTTGCTTCTACACATATATAGAGGATGCAAACTGCACAGGCAGTGAATGAGGAACGCAAGAATAATTGAGAGTCTTGCTTGATATTGTGTCGTGATAAAAATCCTAAACACTTGTTCCTTGGTTAACTGTTATAGGTCAGTTGCTCATGTGTATGGAGTTACTTGTGATCTGAAGAGTTGCTATGAAGCAAGAAAAGGAAAAATCGAAGAACAATCAAGTGAAGAGGGAGTTCGAGATTGAAGACAAACTGCATATTAGTTTTGTCTATTCATTGTAGCCGCGCTAGTGCTATTCGAAGTTGTAAAGAACATATCCTTCATCATAATTCAATTGTTCTTATTTTGGGTTCTCAAGAGTAAGAGCCCCGCAGTGTTTTTAATCTCATATTTAAGATTTTCACTGTGTAACCAAAAATCTGGAGTTTGGTTCGTTATCTCTGATTTCTGTCCAGTAGGGATTGATCCGTATACTGCAATCCCTATTTTTCAGAACATCACATTTTGTCCTTGTATTTTCAGATTGGTCAAACTCAAGCTAAAATCCCAGAGTCTCTTGGCCAAATCTGCATCATTTGCCTGAGAGCTCGGTTTGGCAATGTTACAGTCCACATAGTATTTGCTGCTTACTCCCTTAACTTGTGGATTCAGTGCCAAAAAGCATGTGGTTGCTGCTCCCTGCACGACCATGTTCAATGAGAATTAAACATTTGAATCACAATGTATATCACATTTCTAATACATACAAGTAAAACACATTTTAATTAATAATCTTAAACCAGCAAAGCCTAAAGACAATTCATCAAAGACATGCTACCATGCATAGTGTTTCCTTGATTTGTCATTAATAATTTCAAAACGAATTCCTTCACGGTATGTATATCTATGGCCAAGTGATAATACATTAACAATTCTCCCCTCTATGCTGCTTTTTCTCGATGTGTGTTTCATGTTCTCTGACAGAAGATTTGTGAGAAGAAAATGACTTGCATATTGGATGTTTCAAGTAACAAATGTATTGATTCATTATACCAACTTGTAGAAAACAACTTCGAAGAATTTGTAGGTAACAGACCTAAATGCTTCTAAATCTTTTACTGCTGTTCTTGAGTATCTTAATCGTCCAGTGATCAGGTGTGTTCGTCTTGTTTCACCAACTCTTGTTTCTTCATCTTTTTGGACTCCACCTCCTCACGGTACATTTAAGGTTAATACCGATGCAGCTTGGCACTCGGACTCCCTCTCTTGTGGTACTGCTGTGTTGATCAGGAACTCTTCTGGGGAGCTTGTTGCTAGGTCAAATCATTCGCTTCATGCCTTATCCCTGTGGCAGCCGGGGCTTTGGCTGTGTTGGCAGGTCTCACGATGGTTATCTCTTTAAACTTATTTTCTGTGATTTTGGAATCAGATTCTTTCTAGGTCATTTTAGCTCTTACCTCTGATAAATCTCCTATGGATTGGACGATGGCTCACTTAATCTACAAATTCGCCTTCTTGCCTCGTCCCACTCGTGTTAGCTGGCAACGGTCCAGCAGACAGACCAATCTTGCAGCTGACTATATTGCTGCTCTGGCTTCCAGTAGGATGTGTACTGCGGATTGGGCTTCCAATCCTCCTTCCTCCTTTTTAAATTTGTTGTTGTCTGATGCGTCTCACATCTCTCCTCAGGATTTTGTTCCTTCAGGCTTTGATGTAGGCTAGTTGTAGGTTGTACCCTGTTCTTGGTTTCTTATACATTTGTTTTCACGTCAAAAAGAAAAAAGAAAAAAAGAAATGAAACTTATCAACACTCCGATCATAGTGGGGCCCTTACTTGTACAGAGGATGATGACCACCAAGAACAACTTGTTTTCCCTATTAGTCTCTAGCCTACAAGTATTGAAACAAAGTTTCTAGCAATTGAGCAGCTTTACCTCCCCTTTTTACGCCTCTATTTCTTGTCCCACAAGTTACATTTGAAAAGAAGTCTTATCAGCTACTTACTCACTAGCATTTGACGGCCTTTTACGTAAAAAATTGATCATATTTAGCAGAAGAAATACTTGGGGCCTTTGCCGAAAGACTAACACTATTGCAAATGATGATTTTCACTTCGATGAATAATCTACAGCACAGCATGAGGAGTTGGATTCGTGCTCACAAACCCTACTAGGGCAATTTCTCAAGGACAATATACTAATTGGCAAATAATAATTTATAAAAAGATTAATTTTATGTTTTCTCCTCTGCAAATAACCACACATAGCTTTTCATTTAGGGTGTGTGTTGATAGGGTGGTAATAGAGCTATCAATTCCGACACACCCGATGACACGACTCGAAACCCGCACGAAATAAAGCGGGTTGAACTCACACGATTAAAAAACGGGTCGGCCGTGGGTCAACCCACCATGACCCATTTAATAAATTGGTCGGCCACAGGTCAACCCGCCAACACGAAGTGAACCCGTATAACCCGATTATGTTATACTCCTTCTTGGAATTTTAGACGTTGGAAGTATTTGATCATAGGATTAGACAATTTGAAATATTTTGCTTTATAATTATTGGATTTAATTATTTATGAAATATATATAATTATTTATATTCTTCATCTTGTGGAGTTTTTTGTGAATTTAATCAATTTATACATTTTTTTAGTTAAATTGGTCGCATTGTTCATCCTTAAATGAATCATTTTGTCTAGCACGACACGACTTATTTATTAAATGGGTTAAGCGGGTTGAAAACGGGTAACCCGTTTAATAAATAGGTTGGGTTTGAATTTAAAGTTTTGACACAATTATTAAATAGGTTGGGTTTGGGTTTATATCTTGCGACACGACAAGTATCTTGACCACACATGAACTCAACCCGACACGACCCATTGACAGCCCTAGGTGGTAAGATAATGACTTCTTATTTGAGAGGTCATGTGTTCAAACTCCATCATAATTGCAAATGGGTGAAGTTAACCAAAAAAAAAAAAAAAACTATATATAGAGAAGATATGAATTTTTTTTTATGACAGAAAATATTACAAACAGGAAAGAAAAACCACGAACTACTCCCCTTCATAGCTGATCCAAATGAAACGCTGGGCACACTAAAAGTGGAAGACAAGAAAACCATACTCTAGGATTCTGGGGATTATATGCTAATGTCGCCAGATGATCCAAAAGATATGAATTAGGTACCTAAGATTTACAAAATTTTCTTTTCCACCATCCCACAGGAAAAGAACATTCCGATTAAGCACTCGGAAAAAGTTTTCTTCAGTTTCTTTCACATTTTTATTTCCTGGGCCTGCTTAACTATGAGAGACTCAGGTTGGCTTTTCAACTTCTGACCTTTCAAGTTCAACTGTAGCATTAAATGCAAATTCATTCCCCGGAGTGAACAAGGATTGAAGTTCTTCTGCCGATTGGGTGGTGTTGATCTTGTTTTCCTTCACAGTCAAATTTTCCTGAAAATTGGACCTGGGTTCTTAAAGGTCTCACAATTTTAAAAGAAAGACACATATAGAAGAAGTTGATGTTGACTTGCCTGCTTTACATAGTCAGCCATAGCAGAGCTTACTAATTCTTGTATGACAAACTTTGTGACACGCTCTTTACCAAGTATATCCAAGAGAAAGCTTTTTGGAACCTGACAGAAATTGCCGGTTAGTGACCAAAGAACATGATCAGATAAAATAAACTTACAGAAAAAATTTTAATTCCACAACCGCTGCGAAACAATCGCACCAATCAAAACGAAAGACTTTAACATGTTGCTAGGTCTATCAATCATAAACAGCCAAGCAACTCGAGTTCATGATTTTATAGATTCTGACCAATGTGGAATGTTAGTGGTGTTGGATTCTCTCCAAGCAAAGTTCAACATGAAGATTTGGGCACTTGACCTATACATGTGTAACCCTTAGATAACGTGCCATTATAAAACGGTTTGCAGTTCAACATGAAAATCGTACAATTTGTGAAAAGGAACAGCCTCTGTACAACAAAGGGTGCGTCCTATGATTCACCCAAGAAAAAAAAAATAGAAGGGAGGTGTCTCTAATAAAGACTCAATATGTACTTTCAAATCAACATGGGTTTGATGGGTAAAAATTTAAAATATATGCTGCAATTTAAAATATTCACCCAACGATCATATAAAAGTCTACTGAGTCCTTATTCTAACGTCCTCATTGGGGAGCTCCCATAGACTAATATGAAACTCTGTTTTCTCTCTTTGAAATTATGATAATATCAAAATAAGGTGATACAGGATTTTGAAATAAGGTGCTGAAAATGGAAAATTGGATAAGGTTCTTCCTTTCTCTTTTTCTTACTTTTGGGATAGCCAGGGCAATCTTAGTTTCATAATCTCATAATAGATATCAAGTAAATATCTTTCACTGAAGTTTTATATAAAGGAATAAAAATCGGTTTCTCTATGGCCATTCTGGCGCTAGAGTGGAGACTATGTCAAACTAAGAACAGTGGAATAATTTATCAAATCTAAACTACTGAATTGGACAATTACAGTGCCATTGAACTTATGGAGGATGCACAAACAGCCTTGGTATCAAATTCAATTATAGAATAAGAGCTGAATGGTTCAGCCTACTTATACTTTAAAAAAATAATGCCATTTGCATGAAATACATGTTTTAACCAAGAGTTTGAACAAATCATCACGGAATTCCCTTATAATACTTCAGGTGCTAATGAAACGATTTTAGTGAATAGCATCCTATTAGACCTATTGTATGTGGACTACATAGAGCAAGTTAAATGCAGAGGAGACATCAAATGCTAAAATCCAATGTATGGACTGAGGGTAAAGCTACTGACCTTTGATGTTTTCCCTGGAGTAGCTCCAAAGCACATGGAAAAAGAAAATTTAGTCAATACTGCTGGCAATTTCAAAAGTTGCTCGACATATAGAGTTGTGAGAAAAAGAAGAAAAGAGAAACATTATCGGATAGAAATGGGATGGGTTAAACCCGGATGCATTGGAGTTAATAATCCTAAGCATATCAAAATTGAGCAGAACCTTAGCAAAATATTTTAATATCACAGTGTAGTCACTTTTGAAGTGCTGGTTACTCAAAAGATTTTTGCACAACCGCAAGATTCTATTGGGTACGCATAGAGAGATAGACTCACAGAAAAGAGCCCAAGGATTGTAGAAGTCATCCAGAAGTGTGAGCCCTCAGGTTAAGAAGGTTTGTATCAATTGAGCAATGATAGCAGGGGCATGATTGTACTACCTCCTTTTTGTCTGCGAAATCCTGGAACTGGTGGAGCAGTGCGTGCCAAATTTGTCAAAACCTGATCAAAAACTTTTTGCGTTTCATCCCCAGCCACGTCTACTCGAACCTAGCAGTTGGACATCATAACAACTAGCAATATAAGGTCCCAAACTCTGACAGAGTAAATGCAAAATGTAGATACAATTAGAATCCCAATAAATAATGAAATTGAATGGCACAACACAATCAAACAATTAATAAAAATGAAAAAGAAAAAAAAAACTCTAACCCACACTGAACATAATAAAATGAAGCAGGCAACTCTTTTGATGAAAATTAATGAGAACTTATTTGCAGCCCTGTGCTTGTTTCAAGAATTCAACCTGATTTTCTGGATACTTGAATACTGGTTCTGTTTACCTAGACCAACAAGACAGATGTTCCTAGGAAAAATTAAAAAGTTCCTTAAACAGCCTTCATGAACAACTTCAAATTATCGTCATAAGGCTTAACTCAAGGTCATAATGCAAGTATTGGTTAAATATTTCAGAGCAAACTCACTTGTATACTATTCTCATCTTGGGACTCAACAACAATCTTTGTGGTTTTCAACCTTATCACATTTTCTTCCGCAATAGATGCTTCTAAACCTGCAACACCAAATTGACAATTGTGAACACCAGAGAACAACAGGAGCAAACAGGAAGAGAGGAAACTTTCAAGGCTGAAATAAACAGACCTGAACCAGCTGCAAATATCGGCCTGGATAAGCGTGCAATACCAATCTCATGCACACTACAACAGAGAAAATAACCACATTAACATGTATAATTCCGTTCTGTGTCTACTCTTTTTTGTTTCTTTGTTGTTGTTAAAGGAAGAAAACCCAGTTAGCTTTGCAGTAGCAGAAAGGCATTAGTTACTTTTACTATTATCATTGCTGCATTCAAAGTAGGAACTCTCAGTCCCTCCTACTTTAAGAAAGCTGCAAGGTAAAGTCAGAAAAGGTGGGGTAAAAAAGGTTTACCTAGTGAAAATATTATGTTGAGAGCTATATGACCCTATTTTTGTGGCGGCATTTTGATAAGCAACAACACAAGTGCAGTATTTTCTCACAGAAAATTGCTGCAAAGAAATAAGGAAAGCATCTAAAACGTGTCAATTGAATCACATATTTGTAGTAGACAGAAATGCATATGAAATTGGAAGGTGAACAGTTGGAGTTTAAGCAAAGTTGAGAGTCTGGTAAAAATACCATGGGAAGTCCAAGGGAGGGGAAGTTTGACGGAACTGTTATCATCGTCGTCAACGACGCCATGGCTGCTGCTGCTGCCGGCTGTAACTTTCTGATGACAACGGGTTTTTCTGTTTTCATTATAAACAAGAGAATCTTATCCGTCCAAATACGACGCCGTCACCTCCAATTGAAGATTTTTTTGTTTAATTGATTTATTTAATTTTTTTTTTTTTAGAACAAAGATTGATTTTCATTTACTAAACACGTTGTAGAAACTAGCTTCTTTTTCTTTTTTCTTTTTTGTGAAAGACTTAAAGCTAATTTTTAAGGAGCATAGTTTATTGAATTAACTCTTATGTCCATGATTTATGCAGCAGAGAAACATTTTTATCAAAAATTGGTAAAATAGGAAAAATTGTCATTAACCACAAAATGTGGACAAACGACTGGATAAAATGGAAAAACCTCTGAGACTAGTTGAAAGTATAAAAGTTTAAAAGTTGAGCATCTAGGTTATCTCAATTTTAAGTTTAGGTAGAGGATAAATCACAATAGTTTTTCCGTTAACTATCTCAATTGCTTCATGTTATGCAATTTAATTCTCTCAAAAAAAAAAAAAAAGGTTACCTCAATTTGCGAAGCTGTTCCAAATACTTTGCATGGGCTAGTTTAGTAATATCCACATTTTTTTTTATCAAATGATTTCATTCATACGGAAGTCTTACAAGTAGTATGAAACTATGAACGATACAAACTTAACATTAACATAGCCATAGGTTGATGGTGTTGGTTCGTGAACAACATTAACATAGGATACCCCTTTAGGTGGGGGATTACTTCTTTCCTAAGTGGATTCTTTGGTCATTTTCATCTAAAAAAGTGGTATAGTAATCTATATCACTACTTGTGATATTATTAATATTATTATTATTTTATTTTTTAAAATATTTGCATCTACAGTGCTAACACCATGATATATCTTCACAGTGCAATAACTTTGCTAATAGACGTAGTCTTCTTATTGGGTTCTTTGGCCCATGAAGTTGTAAAAAAAAAATAAAAAATCTAGTAATTACATCAAAATTACATATAGTTCAAAGTGCAAACAACATTAGATGCAATATTAGAAAATAAAACTAGGAAGAAAATAACTAGATGAAAGACCACATCAAAAAAAGGGTTGGGTGTAAGCCGACCGATGCAAAAAGTAATCAATGGTATCACAAATCGTGCATTTTTCAAGATTTCAAGATTATGAGCCTAAATCGAAAGCCCAGCAAGAGAGAAGTCGGTATCAATTTTCATGGCTGACCCAACCAACACTGTCGTAGTCCACCCAAGAAGTTCCAAGCTCAAACCCATGTAGCTCTGCACCAAGCTGCCAAGCTAGGAGTCTAGGACTACTGACCTTAGCGGCGACACTCCAGTAACATGCCAATTTTTTTTTTTGGTTGTATTTTTGATGTAATTTATTGTTTTACATTTCTCCAAGATGAAACGATAGGTTAAATATCATGTACGGAGTGTTCAACAGTTCAAGATGCTAGTTTAAATTAGGGAAAAATTCACCAACGGTGTCTGAACACTTAAGGGACTTTCAGAATGATACATGAACTTACAAAGTTATCAATGTGATTCCTGGACTCATTTTTTCATATCAACGTCGTAGCTACGACCAATTTTCATCACGGAGCCGTTAAATTTTGCACGTGCGATGCACGTGAGTCACTGAAATTGGTCGTAGGTATGACGTTGATACAAAAAAATAAGTCTAGGTATCACATTGATAACTTTGTAAGTTCAGGTACATTATAAAGTCCTCTAAGTGTCCAGACATGTTGGTGAATTTTTCCCAATTTTGTACGTGCAATGCACGTGAGTCACTTAATGAAGACAAAAGAACCGATTTACCCTCAAATATTTATTTTTTCTTTTCTTTCTTTCTTTCTTTCCTTCTTTCTTTCTTCTTCTTTTCTGGTTTCTTCTTCCCCTGATTTGAATCATCAAGATTCAAATCATCTTGCTCGTCCGATTACCACTGCTGATCGCCGATCAAACACCGCTGCTGCGTCTCAATCCACCTTCATGCACCGCAGATGTTTCTGGTTCCTCCAACTTCAAACCTACAGCAAATTGAAATTGTGCACTGAGGCTTCACCGCTTACTCCGAGTTCATCCCCCCTCCCCGACGCCGCCGCTGCCAATGACTTGGCCACCACCACTCTCGTTCTCTCCTCTGACCCCCTTTTATACACCATTGATCAGAAACTCAGACCCCGCCAGCCCTTAACTCTCAAATCACAGCTCCAATCCCACCCCTCCATCCTCTTCGTCGTTCCCAACATGCAACACCACCTCCACACCATCCTTACCTGCAACTTCATCTGTTTAGCCGACAATTTCAGCCTCTAGCCCAACTTCGATAAGAGGCAATTGTAGGCAGACAAAGATTAATAACTTCGCCCTCCACACCATCCTCACTTGCAGAAAATTAGAGCTGTTCTGATTCACCAGCTTCGCCACTCCACTGCTACCCACCATTGTGCTGCCGATTAGCAGACAAAGAACTCGGAGCCTCCACCATCGCGAAATGGAGGCTCACGTTCTGCGTGTCCTGCACGGAGGATATAGGCACCTTCGGATAAAATGTTGTCTGAACAGAAATTTAGTTCAGGTTCCACGGCTACAGCTAGTCGAGCTCGTCGATTGTGGCCTTGGCTTTCTTAATTAGCCAATTAATGGCCTTGTTAGGCCGGTCGTATCCAAGCCGGTCCTGCATGTCGTAGAATTGAATGGAGGTGTGGACAACGAGCCGGACGCTACGGTCCCTGGGGCCTTTGGTGGTGCAAACCTTGCTGTGGCGGTCCTTCCTGCCGGTGGCCCTTAGAATGTGGCCTTGAGCCTCCACGTTTTCACTAGAGGTGGAGGAAGAAGTAGTCCTTATCCCCAAACCCAATCGAGAAGCAGCAGAGGACGGTGTCGTTGCGCGGTGGTGGAGGTTGTTGTGGCTCTCCCCCATTTTTCTTCATGCATATTCGATGGTGGGTTCTCCAAAAGTGGTGGTGTTGGCAAGGAGAGAATAAAGAAACCAAAAAAGAAGAAGAAGAAAGAAAGAAAGAATAAGAATAAAGAAAGAAAGAAAGAAAGAAAGAAAAGAAAAGAAAGGGGGGGGGGGGAATCTTTTGAGGGTAAAGCGATAATTTTGTCTTCATTAAGTGACTCACGTGCATCGCACGTGCAAAATTTAACGGCTCTGTGATAGAAATTGGTTGTAGGTACGACGTTGATACGAAAAAATGAGTCCAGGTATCACATTGATAACTTCGTAAGTTCAGGTATCATTCTGAAAGTCCTCTAAGTGTCCAGACACCATTGGTGAATTTATCCCATTAAATTAGATTAAAATTGAGTACAAGTGATGTACCAAAGAAAATGAGTAGAATTGATGGATGTAGCAGTGTGTCATTATATCTCGTTGTGTCCAAGTCGGGCTTCACAAGTACTATATGAGCTTTCTACGTCAATCTATGGAGACAACCCCTAATTTTTGGTTTGTTGTCGGTAACCATCAAGGCAATGAAATTTGGTACCTTATTTCATGGAGACGTAGCAACTTGAGGCTGGCGGTGAATTCTCCTTTTACACAACGTCAGCTTGTTTAGCATTTTATGCTTGGTTTTTCTTCAACAAACAACCACGAACTCTAACCCTAAGTTTCACCGGTCCTGATTTTGGGGCATCTTGTGGCCTTTAATATCATCGTCGAGTGTTCTCGAGGTTTCTATGCCATTTCTACACCTTAGTTAGTTTAACATAAGTTAAAAATTCAAAAGTTTAGGACTGGAGCGTCTAGTTTAACTCAATTCAACAATCCGGCAGGTTGTTGATAGCTCAACCAAATCCGTATCAGGTGGTTTAACAAATACTCAATTCGCTAATCTAATCCGCCTATAAAAACGAATATTTTTGAATTTTGAATAATTTATTAAATTTTTTATATTGATATTGAATAAAATATTAAAACAAAATTACTCTTTATCAAAATATTCCTTAGAACGATAAAGTAAGGTAACTAAAATGTTTTCAAAAAAAAAAAAAAAATGGTACCCAAAATACTAAATTGCCAAAGCAATACTTCATTGATATTTTTGGATCAGAGAACACAAAAAAAAAAAAAAAAAAAAAAAAACACAAAGCCACAGGCATCAATAAGCTTCAACTTCATATTTCCATGTAGGGAAAAATTTCCAATATTCACAATACTCTTAATTATCCCGTATTCCTAATATTGGAAGCTTAATTGAGACTACATCATTTAGCTTTCTGTAAAAGTTCTGTTATAATATATGTACGTATATTTATTATTTTATATGTAAAGCTAATAAGTATTTTTAATATTTGGCAAAATAATATTTTATCACTACAAAAATAATATTTAATTATTATAAAAAAAGACTAGATCATTGATGAATCGGATCAACTTAAATTTATGTTTGATCGGTTAAATAAACAGACTAATGGATCCAGACCATTAACAAATCAACGAATCAAATTTTCAATCTAAACCCGTTTAATAACTATGAATCTGGAGCGGATACGGATCAAAAGCGGATCAATTTACAGGTCATATTGGGCTATTCAACCCTAACTAAAATAAAATCTTGACTATGAGAGGCACGAACCTTGTTTTGGTTTCGTTCCCCAAGCAACTGCGCGCGCAAATAGAATAGGGTTCTGTCTCGGAATCTTGTCTCCGAAGAAAGATCCTTGCCCCCCGTTTTCTTTCTATCTCAGCCTCCCTCGGAGGTTTCACGAAGTAATAAGGAGGAGAGTCAGAGTGATATTAAATTATTAATCATTATCGTCGGTCGATCATGGCTAGGGTTTTGGCTCTGTCTTCAACAAATAATATTCCTGGTGTGGTTGGTGGGCTAGTCAGGACTGCTCAATCTAAAGAATCGGCTGCAAAAAGTAGTAGAGTGAAGATGATGTGTGCTTCTTCACTGGTAGGAGGAGCTCTTGCTTTGAGAATGAGGTGCATGAGTAGTAGTAGCACTAGTAGTGTTTCTAGTTTCTCAGGACTCCGTAAGGTTAATGCCCTAGATACGCTGGTGGCCACACCTAGCAGCCTACACCACGAAGAATACTCTTTTGGAATTGCAATCCCTTGGGGTTCCAAAAGTCGAAAGGGGGCTAGAAGTGGAAGAGCTAGCAGATGTGTCCCTAAAGCCATGTTTGAGCGGTTCACAGACAAAGCAATCAAAGTGGTTCTGCTTGCACAAGAGGAATCAAGACGACTTGGTCACAATTTCGTGGGCACCGAGCAGATCCTTTTGGGTCTCATTGGTGAAGGAACTGGTCTTCCTTCCAAGGTTCTGAAATCCTCCATGGGAATTAATCTTAAAGAGGCACGGATTCAAGTGGAGAAATAATTGGAAGGGGTGCTGGATTTGTTGCTGTTGAGATCCCATTCACTCCTCGTGCCAAACGAGTTTTGGAACTCTCACTCGAAGAGGCTCGCCAACTTGGTCAGTAAACACCTCATAATATTATTCTTACTGCATGCTTGAATGGTTGCTCGATCTTTTGGTTGAATTTCATGTGCATACCTTATTATTTTACTGCTGGCAATTTTGCATTGTATAGTTTATAGGTTTGATTTAAAATTTGATATAATTGAAAAAAGGCTTAATAAGTTTTAAATGTAGAAGTATGCATGACTGTGCTCTATTCCACCCCTATCAAATTCATCATTTCCCCTATGATGTAATTGGTTAGCGATTTCTTATTTTTTATTTTTTCAATGAAACAAGTGTTTGCATTTCTAAAGTGATGAACGACTTTTAGGACATAACTACATTGGATCCGAACACTTGCTTCTGGGACTGCTTCGAGAGGGGGAGGGTGTAGCAGCAGTTGTTCTTGCAAGTTCTGGTGTCAATCCTTGTAATATTCGTACTCAGGTTATCCACATGGTGGGAAGTGAGAACACAGCAGAAGCTGTTGTTGATCATAGGCGAGGGGTTGATAAGACTAAAATGGCAACACTAGAGGAGTATGGGACCGATTTAACGAAGCTAGCAGAAGAGGGTAAGTTGGATCCTGTTGTTGGAAGAGAACAACAAATATCACGTGTCATCCAAATTTTGGGTAGGCGGGCTAAGAATAATCCCTGCCTTATTGGAGAACCTGGTGTTGGGAAGACTGCAATTGCAGAAGGTCTTGCTCAACGTATTGCAAGTGGCGATGTTCCAGAAACAATAGCCAAAAAGACGGTTATAACTCTTGATACGGGTCTTCTTGTGTCCGGTACCAAGTACCGCGGTGAGTTTGAGGGAAGATTGAAGATGCTAATGGAGGAATTAAAAAAAAAGTGATGGTGAAGTTATTCTGTTTATCGATGAGGTGCACATTTTAATTGGAGCAGGAGCAGCAGAAGGAGCAATTGATGCTGCAAATTTATTGAAGCCGGCTCTTGCAAGAGGTGAACTGCAGTGCATTGGAGCCACAACACTAGATGAATACAGAAAGCATATTGAAAAAGACCCAACATTGGAAAGACGATTCCAATCAGTCAAAGTTCCTGAACCAACAGTGGATGAAGCCATACAGGTTTTGAGAGGGCTTCGAGAACGATATGAGATCCACCACAAAGTGCAGTATACTGATAAGGCCCTGAAAGCAGCTGCGCAGCTATCTTACCAATACATCAGGTAGGTAGCCCATTTATAGATTCTACATTATGTCTGATGAATTCATCAGCTAAACTGAAAATTATAGATTTATATGCATGCTTATTAAATTGCAGAATTGCAGTGAGAAGGTGCACATTTTGATTTGATCTGCACAAACATGTCGTGTAGCTAGAATTTTGGAGTCCATGACCATTAGTGTCTCATTTAGTTTTTTTCTTTGGTGGCCATTGATACTTGTTTTCAGCGATGCATGCTACTTAATTCTCTCTTCCCCAGTGAATATAAATTAAAATTTTTCTGTTATGTTTCATAATTATGTGTACTTCAGCGATCGCTTTCTTCCTGATAAAGCAATTGACTTGCTCGATGAAGCTGGTTCTATAGTACGGCTCCGTCAGGCACAGGTATCACTTCACTTTTTGTTTCAGGGTTCAGACTGCTATCTGACCTTTTAAAACACTGGGATTTTTCAAGTTAGTAGGGTGTTTTTTATGGGATTCTAATTTGCAGCTTCCTGAAGAAGCTCGAGAGCTTGACAATATTCTGAGGCAGATAACAAAAGAGAAGAATGAAGCTATTCGTAGCCAAGAGTTTGAGAAGGTACAAAGTTTTTGTTGCTGGAAATCTGTATGATAACTATGCATGTTGCAGTAATATTATTGATCTCAGCGGTCAAATGTTTGTAATTTTGTCGACTAAACTTGACACAACAAGATCTTGGACAGGCTGGGAAATTACACGACAGAGAATTGGACCTTAAGACACAGATCTCAGCAGTAACAGGCAAAGAGATAAGTGAGGCATTGGATTATGTTAATGGTGGCCCTATTGTTACTGAATTGGATATTCAACATATTTTGTCTTGTTGGACTGGTATTCCAGTTGAGAAAGTGTCAACAAATGAATCTGATCGCCTCCTCAAGATGGAAGAGACGCTCCATAAGCGGGTTGTTGGTCAGGATGAAGCAGTCAGGGCTATTAGCAGGGCTATTCGTCGAGCTCGTGTTGGACTGAAGAATCCTAATCGGCCAATTGCCAGTTTCATCTTTTCTGGTCCAACTGGTGTTGGAAAATCTGAGCTCGCAAAAACTTTGGCGACTTGCTATTTTGGCTCTGAAGAATCAATGGTGAGGCTCGACATGAATGAGTTCATGGAAAGGCACACTGTTTCCAAGCTCATTGGTTCTCCCCCTGGTTATGTTGGTTACACAGAGGGCGGTCAGCTGGTTGAAGCCGTTCGTCGCCATCCTTACACCCTGGTGCTTTTTGATGAGATTGAGAAGGCTCATCCTGATGTTTTCAACTTGATGCTTCAAATACTTGAGGATGGAAATTGACTGACAGCAAGGGCAGATCTGTAGATTTCAAGAATACACTCATCATTATGACGTCTAATGTTGGAAGCAGTGTCATTGAGAAAGGAGGCCGTAACATGGGATTTGACCCGGCCAAGGATGAAGACAAGGATAGCAGTTACAAACAAATTAAGGGCTTGGTGACGGAGGAATTGAAACACTACTTTCAACCAGAGTTCTTAAATAGGTTGGATGAAATGATTGTTTTTCGGCAGCTGAGTAAGTTGGAGGTAAAGGAAATTGCAGATATAATGCTGAACGAGGTTTATGGAAGGCTCAAGTCCAAAGAGATAGTGCTTCGTGTGATACAGAGGTTCAAAGACAAAGTGGTTGACGAAGGATACGACCCAAGCTATGGAGCAAGGCCTTTAAGAAGAGCCATAATGAGACTTTTAGAGGACAGCACGGCTGAGAAGATGCTGACAAGGGAGATCATAGAGGGCAATTCAGTTATTGTGGATGTTGATTCTGATGGGAATGTGATTGTGCTCATCAATGGCAGCGCTAAGACAGAGATAAAGAAATAGGTGAGTGAAAAATGTCTAGCTTGTTCACCGATCTGCTTACATCTGACATTGACACAAGTGCACCAGCAGCCTCAAGATGACTCTCTCCAGCAGCAAACGAATACAGCTACACACAAAAAAGACCTAGATTGACATTGAATTCATAATTTGTTACGCTCTTTTGCCCCACAGTTTCTATTGTTCTTTAGTAGGTATCGTTAGACGTTTTGTTTTCCATATTGTAGTTTTTATTTTCAGCTTAGTCATATGCATCAGACAAATAGATCTTACGGGCTAATAATTCTTTGCATTTATTTCTGCTCTTCCTAGATTGTCAGATACTCAAATGTCTATATTTCTGCAACATGCAAGGATCCTACCTAGCTAGTTTGTTAAACGTCATATTTGATTTATATATATATATATATATCCTATATCAGTCCGGCTACACTAAGGAGGTCCTTAGTTTTTCTTAGGTACGGATTTCTGGTTTTCACCCACTTTCCGATTCGACAGTTTGTTCACCTACCTAGCTAGTTTGTTAAACGTCATATTTGATTCTTACACTGCTTCGCAGATCCGGCTAAATGAAAACTTCCATTTTTCTGTGTTGCCATGTTGGTCCTATCTATCATGATGTTAAATGCCCCGATGAGATTGATAATGAACCTAAGACCCTACATGAGCTCAAGCTCAGGTTGCTCCCTGATATATACTCCTGATTTAATCATGTAATGTTGTACCATCGAAAACACTATTCTTCTCTTCTCCTTGGTTTTCCACTAAATGCAATGCAATCCCTCTTTTAGTGAATTAAGCAATATGAAGTTGAGAATACATAGGCCCTTGTTGTTAGGAAACTGTGATTGTTATGTTAAATACAACTAGCCACCTAAAAGGACATGGTTACTTTTGTTTTTTACGGGACAGACGGACATAAAACTGAAGGTACAGTAGAGTCGACTGTGCAGGTTTCAGGTCAATGTTATAGAGTACGTCCTTGTCAACGAAATACAAGTTTGTGTCATCGGTCCATACAGAAACACATGATAACTTCCCTTTTTGTATTTCGCTACTATCTGTCATGATGTTAAATGCCAAAACCAGTGGAGTTTTATCAATTCGAAAATAATGTTTGATACCAATCCATTTGCTCATCACACTGAATTTAGAAAGGGCACTATGTATGACCTGAAAGTACTAACGCCCAATTATATTGTGCCATCCAGGCAAAATACATAACTGAGGCCAAAGAGAAGTACAATCAAGTGTTGAAACTTGAAAGCGTCGAATCCTGAGCTGTCTATGCATTACCAGAGAAGATGTGCAGAAGCCAGTAAAGAAGGTAAATTTGCTGCATTAACGTTTCAGTCTCGTTTGTATCAAAAAAAATGTTTTCAGTTTCATTTCCTTCACGCTTTGTTGATGTTTTTTTTTATTATTATTATTATTATTATTATTTTTTTTTTTTTTAAGTTTCTTGAATTTGAAATTTTTAGGAGGGAATATGTCGGGGCATCCTCTCGGAACATAGAGCAGACCACCTCTAATACTAGATAAGGAATTCTATCGATCCAGTCTACCTGGCTAAGACTCGTACAAATTTATCTCCCTTGCAATTAAAGGACTTTTGCTAACATGGTTTACATATCAGAAACTGCTGGATGTAGAATAAATCAGACTGGATTTACCTGGATATAAATGGCTTTACTCAACTCTTTGTTCCACCATCTATGGGTGTTTATTTTTCAGTCAGTTGCTTCACATTTTTGACATCGTCATACCTGCTTCTTGTCTTGCTTTATGGTATGTGCCCTGTAATGAAAAGTCTTGCTAAAATAGTGGTTTATCCACCCTTCGGCTTCTTTGCCAATTGCAATATCTTTTATATGCTAATTTGATACATCCAATCCAACCCTGAGGTCATTAGCTGCAGTGAAAACAACTTTTACGGAATTAATTTTAGGATCTCAAATGGCAGAGGTAACAATAAAATGTGCGTTACAAGCTGATAACTTGTACCATCCCTCAAAAAGTTGATGGGAAATGCCCAAATGTAGAGGGAAGGTCAGTATAATTATACTACTACTTGACTTGGACTATTCATCAGAACTTGATTCTAAATGAGATCTAATGCTCTCAGTTACGTAGCGATACTTGGCAGGGCTATCCCACCAAGTTGGGGTACTGATTATGGCCTTCTCCAACCAGAACTTATCATACACCTTCTTCTCAGTCAGCTTCTGGTAGAACCTTCCCCATTGGTACATGGCACGTTTTAGACGAACACTCTCAGACCCTGAAAAGAGAAACTTGAGGTAGTCCTTTGCTAGACGAGCCCACTCCTCACCAGTGATGATGTAAACATACTGCAACAAAAGCATTCAACCAAAGCATATCAAAACATCACTTTGTGAAACTAAAGCAACTCTGCTGTGGGAATTACTAAATCATGTCAGTGACCAAACTATACTTCAGCCAGGTGGGAAAGAGTATTGGCCAACCTAAATATCATATTCAATTAAGCAGCAATAAGTGATACTCTATCTTGTGTTAGTTATTTAGTTGTGCGCAATGTGTGAGCCTTATACTATACTAAATTTCACCTTTGAGAAAACAACAAGCTTATATGAGTTGCTAGGGAATGCAGGATTATTACCAGAAAAATAAATCCAATGGTTGCGAGAATCACTTGCACTGTTTCATCAATGATTCCAGCAAAGCCCTCATCTTCTGATCCACCAGATCCATCTGCACCACCACCACCGCCACCTCCACCGCCGCTGCCACCACCACCACGTGTACCACTGTCTTTGTCTTCATAGAATTCTTTCTTTTCTATCTGCTGACGTAATACATCCTCTATTGAACTTTCCTTCTTCAAATTGCCCATTGCTTTCTCCAGAGATTTCCATGGGGAAGCCTGGATGCATTAAGATATGCAGTGAGAATGCTGGTGACATGCATTTGCAGGCTCACAAATACCATTACGAATATCAAGGAACATACATCTTCACAACTCTTCTCATATTGTAGGGAAAATTCTCCAAACATGTCATAAACAAAATCATTAAGCCACCAAATGCACCTTACTAGCTACTACTCTATTACTAGACTCTGATGAGCAAACCTTGAAAATGAGGCACAAATATCTTATTAGGTCATAATGTCATGTGGCATGGAGTGAAGGAATAGATTATAAGTTGGAAAGAAAAAAAAAAAAAGAAATGAAATTGCAAGTATGTCTCTCATAATTTGTAAAAATTTAGTTCAGCCATAGTTCAACCATATATTATACAAGTATTTTGCAGAAACAGATGCAGGGACTTATAGAGAGGTTTCTTACCTCGTCGTCACTTCCATCTTTTCCTTTTCCACCCAATAAGCAGACAGGGAATGATTGGTATGTAGATACCGCCCTGCATCGCTGGTTCTTCAATACAGTCATGCACCGTTGCTGAATTGATGCATTACACGATGCTAACAAAGGATTTCTAAGAAGAGCATGTTTAGTATGAATTGGTAAAATATAAGGCTTAGAAGGGAGATGAAGAGATTGAGAGCTGTTCCTGAGGCAGATGCTAGGATTGCATGAACTAATCTGCACAGTGCTCATCCTCAATCAAATTCTCAGCTTCCTTGTAAATGTCACATGAAGATCTAAAATCCTACAATACCATTCTCCAAATGTTATTGAATAATTACCCAGGAAAGTATGTGAACAGTAAGGTAAGATGTGACTAGTTACTTTTCTCTTCTCTTTTTTGGGTCTGAAAAAGAAAATGTGATATTTGATATAAAATTAAACAATGCAGATGCATTGGTCTCATTAGCAAAACAAAGGGAAGATGCATTGGTCTCATTAGCAAAACAAAGGGAAAATTACATTACTAAAGTGTAAGATAGAAAACTGAAGATGCGTGAATCTCTGCACTCCCAGGTATGCAACTACGTAACACAAATCCTTAACAGAGAAGAGATTTCCTTCCCTTCCTAAGCCAAATACATTTCCCATCACAACTACTTCATCAACCATTTGAAGTCATTTCACAGCTAATTGTCTAGCAAAAGTGAGAAATAAAGTAATGTTCTCGGTCGAAACAAATGAGTTTTAAGTGATATAAATTTTGCATTCACTAATTGTAAGACACATGAAGAAACACAATGGATGAATTTGAGGTTGTAAAAGTGAACTGGGATTGCGTTTTGCTTCTTTTATTTTTGTGATAAACGACTAAACAAAACTGCTTGTTACAACTAGTGCCTTGCTCACAGACCCATATGGCATTCATGTCTTTGTTCCCAAAACGGTAGAGCTATGAATAACAGATTCATTCACGATTGCAAGAAAAAAGAAAATGAGGCAACCATCGACATAAATTCCCCAAAAAAAAAATGAAAAGAGCGAGAGGACGAGAGAGAGAGAGAGAGAGGCAGTGGCTTACTAGTGTTGCTCAACCGGTGACGGTGGCTGAGAGAAGCAGCGAATTTGTTTATCTTCGGAAACCTCGACTCCGAAAGGGTTTTGCAGAAGAGAGAAGACGATGAGTTAGAACAAAGGAGGAGATAATATTTGTTTCTCTGGGCCTTATGGGCTGTACTAAAATGAAATAATATTTGGGCCTTTTGATGGGCCCAACAATACCCGCGTCAAGTTTGTAGAGGGACAGTCGCAGCTGCTTCTTCTTCTTCTTCTTCTTCTTGTTGAGGGTTTAGGCTGCAGGAGATTAGAAACCTCGGCCATGGAGTTGGAATCAAGTTACGAAATTGGGCGGACTGCAGAGTTCATTGAGAGTAATAACTTCAGAAGAGTGGCTTTACAGGTGGGACTTGGTCTTGTTTTTCAACAAAGCTCTTGAGTTGTGGAGTCTTATCATATATATATATATATATATATATATCTCTCTCTCTGTGTTTCAGTTCCCGGATGAGCTTCTGAAGGAGTCGGTGAGAGTTGTGAGTGCTCTGAGGGCCTCACTCAGCAACAAGGAGGAAGTGGGCCTGTTCCTAATGGCGGACACGGCCTACGGTAGTTGCTGTGTGGACGAAGTTGGAGCCTCGCATGTCGACGCCGATTGTGTTGTCCATTATGGCCACACCTGCCTCAGTCCGTGAGTAATCTATTTCTAAACTCTACTCTCCAACCAATCAGGTTTTTCTTACGAATTGAATTGGCAGGACAACGAAGCTTCCGGCATTGTTTGTTTTTGGGAAGGCTCCCATCACTGTATCTGATTGCGCAAACAATCTATCACATTATGCACAACCAAGTGGAAAGCCTGTTTTGGTACGATAATCAGATCCCTCTAGTTGGTAACACTGATACATAGCAATTATTTTTCGTCACATCAGCATTCTAGGTGTAAAGTTTCAACTAAAAACGCTACTTATGAGTTGGTATTATCATTCATAGGAGCATCAACAATGGTTATATTTCATTTAGGATCAACATTTTTTCTTTTTTATATTTTCTTTATACAAAAACAAGTAACAGGGAACAGATAAAATCTAGTTGGACCTCATGACATGAGTTGAGTATTCATTTTTTGGATCAAGGTGGAAAATTCTTGTCAATTAAAACATGAGTTTCTTCTGTTTCTCTTCATCTTCCTTTCGGTTACACTGAACATTATTCTCTACGTATCATCATCAAGATACTGACTATTTATTTGTGGATAATCTGCAAGATACCAACTCTTTCTTGTTCAGGTTATATCGACCAATCTGACTTTCAATAAATCTTTAGGTTCTTTTTGGGTTGGATTATGCACATTCCATACAGCAAATAAGAGAAACTGTCATGGCAGCAGGTGGATCCGAGTGCAAGCGAGAAGTTCAATTTGCTAATGTAATGTGTTCTGTTATGAGTCCATCGAAAGATCCTCAAGTCTCCAATGACATCGTAGGAGCAGCTGATGGCCTTACTAGTAGTAACAGTTTTGGGACGGTATCTGGTAATGTTTATAGAATTGGAGGCTTGGTTTGGGAATTACCTGAGGGACGCAAAATGGAGGATTACTTAATTTTCTGGATTGGTTCCAATAACTCAGCCTTTGCAAATATTGTGTTAACATATAGTGGCTGTGAAATAGGTAAATAAATTACTTCTCTTTATGCAATTCATTGTGTCTGAGTATGTGTTTGTAACTTCATCTTATAGGCCACTCTTAGATTGTTGTGTGGAGACATATATCATATATTGGCTGATCTATGGACGTGCATTTAGCCTATTTATCAGTGGATTTCACTTTTGCACAAATTAAAGAGGAGTGTTTCTTTGTGCATATATGATGTTGCATTAGTGAACGTAAATCTTTAGTGCACACTTACTTTGTTCCTGTCCATCTAGGCAATCAACTGTTGGTGTTCCCTTCTCTTCTTTAGTGAGTAGTGAAAATCACATATTGGAGCTATTTATGTGCCATGAGTCCAAACGTAACCAAATCCCTCTCCACTCATGTTTGTCACGTATTGTTGGGACATGAAATCAGGCTATGCAATTGCAGTTACGGTTCTTTCTTGTTCGGGCTTGGAGCTAATAAAATAATCAATTTTGATTCGAAACGTTTTATGCTACTTAGTTATAAATTAACACTTGATTGATTACAGATAAAAATCTATTTACAAGTTCGTATTACAGATGTGAACTCTCATAAGCTTCAAGTTATGAAATTTGATATGCTGCTTTTATTGATTTTCTTCCAATTTTACTAATTTATTTAGTTTTAATTATGGTCATTTTGGTTTTAGTCAGATATGATGCATCAGACTGCAGTATGGTGACCGACTTGTCTCAACAAAGAAGAATTCTTAAACGCAGGTAGCATCTTCAAAAATCATTTTGTTTTGGTAATATGGTGCAACGACCCAAAATGAAACTACAATGGAAAAACCAAAGTGGGTTGATGGGGACCGCCTTTTGTCATGTTTTAGGTTGCTAAAATTTGAAAAACAAAAGTGGAATTGAAAAGTTCAAGTCTTTTCTGCATGGTGGGTTGATGGGGACTGCCTTGTGTCATGTTCACAGGGTTTAGGTTTCAAAAATTTGAAAAACAAAAGTGGAATTGAAAAGAAATGACTGCGTAGTGGTTTTCAATTTGGTCCTTTCACCATAAAATCCTTTCTGTTTCTGCTAATCCCTTGCTTAAGAAGATATAAAATTTTTATCTTGACATGAAGTACTATTTGTTCATTCCACAACATCCTCTATTCATGCCATGCTTTACTTTCATAAGATTTATTGTGCGAGTAATATCTTCTACAGATATTACCTAATGGAAAAGGCAAAGGATGCTAACATTGTTGCGATCTTAGTAGGAACCCTCGGTGTAGGTATGTCATTTTTGACCCTCTGGGATTTGTTCCGTAATAATGTGCTGCGTTTGACACTTTGAGTATGGCAGTCAGTTTGTACTAGATTTTAGAAAGCATGGATTGCTAGAAGAAATACTTCATCTGAATGTTATGTATGTTTCGTACCTGTCTTGAAGCAAGAAGCTGTGAAGTAAACTATATGATGAACCGTTGATCATGATGTTGTTCATCAGTAGTTTCTCAATGTTTCTTGGTGTTGACTAGTTTAAAATGGTGGTGCCTATGGTTTTATTTCATGATTTCACTAATGATACAATCTGGGAAAAAAAAAAAAAAACTTAAAGTCGTGGTGAAAAGTTAAATGATTTGTGGTTTCATTACACATTTTCAGTACTCTTGATTTGAGTTTCTTTGCTTTTCCTTCTAATTATAACCTGCATTTAATCTCCGATTCATGAGAAGCTGACATGAAAGCCTTGATTCAAAACTAAGTGGTAAACATCGTCTTTCTTTCTTCATAAATAAAAGAATTTATCACATCTAAACAGCAAATCTTATTTTTCTGTACATTTCTTCAGTCTGAATACATTTTGATATCTCCATTCATCACTTATAACTAATGCATTGTAGATGTCAATTATGATGAGATCTTTCTTTCATAACTATGATGCAGCTGGTTACTTGAATATGATTTATCAGATGAAAGAACTAATTACAGCAGCGGGAAAAAAAGTTTATACTCTAGTTATGGGAAGACCAAACCCTGCAAAACTTGCCAACTTTCCAGAGGTAAACTCTGATACATGCAAGCTGGTAATTGCCAATTTTCCCTGATGGTGTTTAGTATTGCAACTGTGAATAACAGATTATTATTTATGGCAGTGTGATATTTTCGTTTATGTCTCTTGCGCCCAAACTGCTCTGCTGGATAGCAAAGAATATTTAGCTCCAGTAATCACTCCTTTTGAAGCGATGCTAGCTTTCAGCAGGTACTGCACTACTTTCAGCTTAAACTTTTTGTTTCCTTGTGACATATGCTGTGGATTTATTCAATTGTTTTATATGGTTTCATTATTCTAGTCTGTTGAGAAAATATCCACTCATGAGATGGTGTTGTTGATGATCATAACATTGACAATATTAATTGATTAGTTTTGAGTTATAATTTCTTTTATACTTGACCCTTAGAATTCACTATTTTCATATCCCCAGAGGATCTCAGTGGACCGGAGCATATGTAATGGAATTCCGTGATTTGATTAATTCTTCTCCAGTGGACTCAAGAAACCAGTCTGAAGAAGCACGATTTTCCTTCATACAAGGTGGATATGTAGAAGAGATTGATCAGGAAGGTAGGTCTCTCAGGCTGATAAGTAAAATAGCTCTCTCTTATTGTTCTAATGCATCTTTGCGAAATGAAAAATATATTACGGGTTTAATATTCTAATGTATTACCTCTCCGTCAATAAGATGTTTTATTTATTTATTTTATTTTTTATCGGAAAATAAGCTTATAATAGATAGATGGATAGATAGGTACATGGATACATATCTTTCTTATTCTTTGCTTACATCACACATGAATCCTACAAAAGATTGCAAATTTGAGAACCCTTATATTTTCTCATTTTTTAGCTACAGACACATATGAGTCCTACAAAAGATTACAAATGGTTTTACAATTGTCATTCTTAAATGAAAGTACATGCATGCTTTTATTCTGTAGTTGTCCCACATTTCCTTATTAGAAGTGAAGGTTAACACAGATTTATTGGGATGTATAGTCTGCGACCTTGTTCCATTTTAATTAGTTGGATTCGTAATGATGTTGTCTGATACTTTATGGGAAGACTGGTTTCTTTGATGAACTTTTTATGGATGTTTGAATTATTTTTTGGTTTTACGTCAATTTTTTATTTATTTTGAACTAGTTTAATTCTTGTCAGACTAAGTACTACTAAATTCTCTCAATTTCCAATTTTTCATTTACTAAAATCTCACATTGGGAAAGTACGAAATTGCTGCATAAACAGGGAATGATGCTGATGAAGACAAGGAAGTAGTTCTTGCTTTAGCAAATGTGACAGAGAAGGCCCTGCAATTGCGTGACAACACTAATTCCATAGCCAAGCGAACGGCTAAGTCTGGTGCAGAGTTTTTAGCAGCTCGATCCTATCAGGGTCTAGATATACATTATGACACTTCATTGCCAGGACCATATCTAATGGGGAGGAGTGGGAGGGCAGCAGGGTATGAAGATGAAAAAAGCATGCAAGAGAAATTGGAATGAGTTGAAGAAAGTTAAGATGTAAGGAAAGGACAATGCTACGATTTTGCATGAGAATTTATTTATCAGAAGGAAGCGCGGAAAGCAGTCCAAGGACAGGCAAGGAAAAGAGCATCTTCAGATCTACTTTCCACCTTAGAGCTTAGGCAAGCTATTTGCCAAAGAGTACTAGAGTTGTGATGCGTCACAAACAATTTCTTGACAAATTTACTTGTTCTGTTTTCTTTTCTTTCGCTTTGCACATTTTGTTTTTCTTTATAATGTTAGTGTAATATAATGGAACATGCAATGAGCCGATAAATTTTTGGATGTATGATTTTGGCACTTTAATCTTGCCCGAGTTTAGGTTTACAATTGAATGAAATGCCCCAGATTTTACTAGCTAGCATTAATATGGTAGAACTTAGAGATTTACACATGAAGGTGAAAATATTTCAACAGTCCGTCTAGTGGACCGTCCTTTATTGATTTAGTGTGCAGCATACGTATCATAGACATCTATTTATATTAGGGTTAATTATATATAAGTATATATTTGAATGTGTTTTTAGCCGTAAGGCTATCAACTATTTTTTTTCCCTCATAGGCCATTAGATTAAAAAATATGTTAATTTTTGGATATAAAAAAAAAATATATTTACATAAATGTCACTAGAGTAAAAAGTCAACAATCATCTTCCCTCTTCTCCGATGAGGTCTCCAACAAACTCTGGTGAGTCTCTGGTCGACCTCCGGCCAACTCCAGCGGGTCTCCAGCTGACCTCCGGCCAGTCTCCGGCCAACCTTTGGCGACCAGAAAAGCTACTGTCACTAACATCAAAAGCTACTGTCACTGGCAACAAAATCTACTCTGATGAGATTTTCGGCAACCTCCGGTAAGGTAGCAAAAGATACTGTCATCAGCAACAAAAACCACTGGCAACTTCCAGCGAGGTAATAAAAGCTACTATCACCAGCAACTAAAGCTATTGTTACAGAAGAAGTTACTGTTACCAAAAATTTTTTTCTCCCCAAAACCAAAATCTATTATCCCCACCAACAAAAGCTACTGTCACCAATACTAAAAGCGACTCTAACCAACAACAAATGCTACTCTCACAAACATTAAAAAGCTACTCTCACTAACACCGAAAGATATTCTCACAAACACCAAAACTTACTGTCACCAACAACAAAAGCTATTATCACCAACACTAGCGAGCTACTCTTACACTAAAGAACTACTCCAATAACAGAAGCTACTCCGACCACCAACAAAAGCTACTATCACAAACACAAAAAGCTACTATAACCGGCAAGAAAAAATACTATCACTAATGCTAACTTATACAATCACCAGCAAGAAAAACTACCTATACAAAAGTCGCTCGAAAACATCAAAACATTCTGACTTCAACCAAATACAATTGCAATTAGGCACAAACTCTGCCAAATCATCCAAAACCAAGAACAAAACAATCTATTAGGGAAACGGAAATCTTCGCAATCAAAACAGATCAAATCAAGGACATGTTGGTCCCAATTATTCCAAAAAAAAAAAAAAAAGCTCCTACCTCTGGCCTCTGGCGCTCAGCAACCCTTGACCACTAGAATTCCGGATTTTAGCCGGATCTGCGAAGCAGTTTAAGAAGAAAAGCTCCGACTTCGACATGCTTCGATTTTCTCATCATATAATCGCATACCAGTTCAGTTCCATTCAAAGAGAGTCGAATCAAAAGCACCTAGTCAATTCCAATTCCATCAGATCCAGATCCAAATTAGAATCTCTGAATTCATTTAAAACCCTATGCAAGAAGCCAAGAAGACGAACCTCATTTTCTTCTCTAAGACTGAGAGTGCCGGCGAAGGTGAGCGATTATTATGGTGTCTCCTCGCTGGAGGATAGAAAATTTCGAATTCTGACCTGCAGTGGTGAATTTTGGCCGGTGACATATATTGATCGAATGACGAGGTCAGATATGCTTTGAATCAGCATTGAGATCAGAGAAAACGCTCGAGAAAAAGGTGGAGGTGGTGAAACAATGTCGTCTCGTTTCGCTCCGATCTGTAACAAGGCTTCTCTCCGTCGAGATAGTTCGGCCAGGGATGAGCAATCGTCGGTTGCCACCGAGGGAGAGCTTCTCACGTCGGAGATGTTCTTCGTCGACAACTCCATGGATGACAGCCATGGAGAAGCGAACGAGCTCATCGGAGAGAGAGAAGGTGAATCGCCGACAAGAGAGAGAAAAGAGAGAACGATGGATCTGTTTTTTTCTTTTTTTTCAGAGAATGGATTGAATAAGATAGCAGGTTGGTTTTGACGCCTTGTTGAAGGGTAAATTTGTCAGAGACAAAATTATTTGAATGTGAAAGGTGAAAGTGGCCTTAAGAAGGCAAAAAGAGTTGTGTGGCCTTATGGCTAATTAGAGTTTCAAAATGACACTTGTGTGTAATTTTCTATTTTTATTTTGAGGAATGCTTTAAGAGCCCCAATGATAAGGTCGTGTCGCTGAATATTGAGTCCAACCTCATGGACACGGGTCCTTCTTAGGAATGGGCAAACGGAGGTGGGGTACCCGCGGGTTTTCCTCGCATTTGTCAAGCGGGATAGGGGTAGGGTTCCCCTATCAAAGATGCGGGGGCGGGGTTTCCCATTACCCGTGCAGGTTCTCCATTGTTTTTTCTTTTTTTTGTCCTTCAACGG
Source organism: Rosa persica (assembly GCA_025331145.1). Classification (NCBI taxonomy): domain Eukaryota; kingdom Viridiplantae; phylum Streptophyta; class Magnoliopsida; order Rosales; family Rosaceae; genus Rosa; species Rosa persica. The sequence continues at coordinate 18,180,038 of WFKR01000004.1, forward strand.
AGGCATTTTTATAATTTTTCTTATTCTAAAAAAAAAAACACTATACGTGGTGTTTTGCTTTCCCCATTTCTTGTTTGGCATAAAGTTGATAAGTTCTCAATTCTTACGAAATGTAGTTTCGATATATTGGCGTAAATGAGTTTTGATCCGTGAGGATCAGGCCGTCCGATTGACTTGTAACTTTGATATATTGATCGTAGAAGTGTTCCGATGACTTTGTCTGGTCTCAAATGAGGATTTGACCATTGGATCTTCATATAATTGTGAAAAAATATTCAAAAGGCGATCCGTGAGGATCCGACCCTTGGATCATCATATAATTTTGTGAGGATGATTCTAAACGCGATCCAAAACGATCCAACCGTTGGATCTTCATATAATTTTGAGAAGATGATTCTAAGGGCGATTCGTGAGGATCCGACCGTTGGATCATCTTATAAATTAGTAAAGTTGATCCTCTAGGCAATCCGTGAAGATCCAACCTTTGGATAGTTGTATAATTTTGTGAGGATGATTCTAAAGGCGATCTGGGACGATCCAACCGTTGGATCTTCATATAATTTTGAGAGGATGATCCTAAGGGTGATCTGTGAGGATCAGATTGTTGGATTATCATATAAATTGGTAAAGATGATCCTCTAGACTATCCGTGAGGATCCATGTTACGTTCCAGGTCTAAAAATTATCGGTCTATTAATCGCACAGACGGTAAACGACAACTACTTAGAACTTTTACTCTGTTTCAATACTTTTAATGGCCCTAAAAGTTGACTTTTTTTTTTCGGGTTAGAATTTGAGAAAATGTTTTTCACGAAAGTTGTGGAGGGTATTAAACCGAGCGAGTGCATACGTGGTACGTAAAAATCGGAGTTCGTATGCGAAAGTTATAAGTGAAATACTAAATTTACTGTTCATGGTAGATAATATATATTTGAATTTTTACTATTGGTCGGGTAAATTTTTCTTTATTGTTACGTTCCAGGTCTAAAAATTATCGTTCTATTAATCGCATAGACAGTATACGACAACTACTTACAACTTTTACTCTGTTTCAGTACTTTTAGGGGCCCTAAAAGTACTGAAACAGAGTAAAAGTTGTAAGTAGTTGTCGTATACTGTCTATGCGATTGATAGAACGATAATTTTTAGACCTGGAACGTAACAATCCAACCGTTGGATCGTCCTATAATTGTGATTTGTGAATTGTATGCTAAGTTGAGACCGTATGTGATTAGGTGCATGACGGAATTGCATTGAACGATCATTTGTGATTTTATGATTTTGACTGTTAGAGAAGACGCAGCGGGATTTAGAGATGAGTAAATCTCACATGGTTTATTTATGAACCAAATTTTATTATTTTACATTTAATCGCCAAGTTGTGAAAATTGTTTTACAGAAATAAATATTTGTTTTAAACCTATTGCTTCCTCATGACTAAACCAACAATTTCTTTTTTAAACACTGTCTCAAAAATTTGAAATACTCATTTGACCAAAACAAGGATGAAAATAAAAAGAATTAAAAAATATTTTTTGTCAAAAAAGGAAAGAAAAAAATCTAAAAAGATAGAAAATAGAAAATTTCAAAATAGAAAAACAAAAAATTTCATATAGAGAAAATGACAAATGCGGGGGCGAGGGCAGGTGTGGGGAACCCATTCCCTGCAGGGACGGGGTGGGGAATCCCCTATTTGAAAAATATCCCCAGATGGGGAACGGGAGCGCGGAGGAAATTTGGGGCGGGGGCAGGGGCGCGGGGGTGGGGGAATCCCCCGTTTGCCCATTCTTAGTCCTTCTCGGTCTGGAGATGACTCGATATTGGCTACCCATTCCAACTGTATGGCAAGCTTGAATCATTCTTCAGGGGACGCTGAGTTGCCGGAGACCTCTGGACCTCCATCTGGGCTTTAAAGCTGTCAACAGTCTTTTATTGTGGTTAAGCAGGGGAAAATTGGAAACGAAACGTTTCTGGTGGTCGTGGTTGGTGAGGGTGAGAATTTTCTAAGGTTAAATTCTATGAATACTATTGTTTCGTTTAGCTTAAAGTATGATATTTTAGGACAATTAATGACATTGAGAGAATTGAGAGTTCAACAGTTATCAAAATCATGGTTCGGTTGACTATGGTTTCACAATTATAGTGAATTTTTTGCTGACATTCATTAGTTCTTTTTGTATTTGTACGTGGCTGGATCTGCATTCTTGGTTTGTTTATGGAATTTCATGCAAGGTGGAAATCATTTACACAGTGTTAGATTCTAGATGAAAATGATATCAATTAAAGAAAACTAGATTCCAAAACTTCAATATTTTTGTCTTCTAAAAGAAAGAACTTCAATAATTTTGGTCAAAAGATGAACCATTTTTTTGTGTGCATGTGCAGAGATGTGTACTCGGTGCCATCTAAAACTTTATTCATACCTTTCAAGTTTGCAATACATGGATGCGAGGAGTACCCAGATTCACCCTGGAAGGGGTAGTGCAAAAGAACAAAGTATGTGGCTGTACAATGTAGCAGGCGGATGAGTGTAATAGTCCAATTGTTGATTTTGAGATGGTTTTAGTCAGTAGCAGAGCCAGAATTTGATGTCAAGTGGGGCACTCACAAAATATCAAAACTCTATAAAAGAAAAAAACACTTCATTGACAAATAAAAGGAAGAAAAAATAATCCAAAATGATATATTTTAAATTGTCTAAAGCAATTTGTCAATAACTCTATTGGTGTTAATGTCCAACACATAATATATATATATATATGACGCGTTTTCTAGTGAGAGAACCTCCTTCTTTTCTCTTGCCAACCCAACTTTTAGCTTTCCCCCTCCTCCCCCCCTTTCTTGCCAGATCTAGATATCTCCGATCTGGATCTTTGGCTTGAAAGTCGGGGGAGATATTTTCCCTCTTCGCGAGGCTTATCCCTACCCTTCTTGTCGTAGCTCCCTGCTGCCCAGGCAGTGGCAAGTATGCTTTCCCTTTTGTCTTTGCTTTCCTTTCCTTCCCAGATCCCCTCTTCCAACCATTCCTAATCTTTAATGTTCAGCATACCCATCTCTACCATCCCTCCGTTCTTCTATTTTCCTCACCCTTCCCACCATCCGTCTGCCTTCTCATGTCTTTTCCATCTATTCTCTCTTTACTATTTTTTCCCTTCTCTTTGTCTGAAATCTCTTATTCATCATGGTTAAGATGCACATCCTCCTCACCTTGCGGACTCCACATCACCGATTGCTCCTTGGTCCATCAGAGCTCCGTCGTCGACGTTGCTTGGATTGTCTTTTTTAACAGGTTTTTCCCGTCCCTGCGCATAAACCCATTGAATACGGTAGTACAACAAGGGTCTGCATGGTTTTCGGCCGTCTGTCCCTTCTTTTTCTTTTTTTTTTTCTTCTGCTTTGGTTACTTTGTTTGTTTCTGAGGATGTTTTGTATGGTTTAGAGATTTGGGTTATGGAGATCTTTCGATGGGTTCTCTGCTGCTGTACTTGCACGGGATTGTTTTGGTTGAACTCGAAGTCTTCGTCGGCCGATCGGGTGACGTTTCTGGGCTTGGCTGGTGGCAGCGACGTCACTACGTCATCTGTCTTCTGATGGATCTGCACTATGGCTAAAGCTTGTTGGGCTATTTGGTTTTGTTTGCTGTTGTTTGTTGGGTTTTTTATTTGGCCCCTGTTTTGGGTCTTTTGTTTGTAATTAAGTTCTTGTTTGAATAAAAATATTTCCATCACCAAAAAAAAAAACATAATATATATTATATATAAAAGATAAATGTTCAGACTAAAAAAAAAAAAGGCTATCCATGTATGGCTTCGAACCCAAGACCTAGATGTTGCCTATTGATCATGCTTCCACCATGCTGGAACATTCCCAATGCATACGTGGCAAACTAAAATGTATATAAACTTACTGGGTCACGGGACTGGGCACGGATTTAATCTTGATTTTGAGGCATTTTTCTAGGGCTGGGCACGGACTGGGTCCAACTAAAGCTCAGATCCTGCCCTTTTTTTACGGTTCGAGCCCAAAGCTCGTTTTGACACTAACAAGGAATGTTAATGTCTAAGAATTCAGCGGTAGCTGAACTTTGGTTTACGCTGGTCCGATGGGCAGACCGCTACTTGGGATACCCTTGTCGATTCCGCTACTTGGGATACCCTTGTCGATTTTGCTATCTATCAAATGAAATACAAAGGGCGTCAAAGGGAGACTGCGGTGGGCAGTCTTCTCTTTTCCGATGCCTAAGTTAGTCAATGTATTTATGTTGACATGATAACAGTAGATAAGTAGTAAATGCGTAATTAATGAGGAGAGATGAGAGAACCTTTTATAGGTGGGGAAGAGGCTGACCTCTTCCATGTTTTCGATGTGGGATTGATATACTTCAGTTCCCAGCTTCTGGAGCTTCTGATACTATCTTGGCGCGGCGCGTTAGCAGTGATCCGAGGGTGAGCCGGGGCTCAGTCGATAACTTGTCTGGAGGTCTTTCCGTAGATCACATCATTGATAGTCAATGCCGCTGGCGGTAGTGTGAGCATGGCTCATTACAGCTAATTATGCTTAGCAAATACCTATGTAAGTACAACCTGTTTTCACAAGAACACCAAGAACACAACTTTACTTCAATTGGATTTCACAAGTACAAGCACATTTCTAATAACATTCCAGCACAAGCACAAGTATATTTCACAAGCCATTCTATTGTAGTCACTAGAAAACCCCAAACATATTTGCAGTTACTAAAAAGTCGAAATTCTAAAGCATAGGATTCAACAATGGTTCAAATCCAGAATCTGTGAGCTTCAGATCTTAGCAATGGTTGCAAAAAATCGATGGATGATGAAGTTAGCCACCGCGAGATAGAGAGATAGGGTTTGAGTCGGTAGCTTGCCGTGAAAAAAAAATTAAAAAATGGATGATGTACAGATGATGTTAGTCTCGGCATGCAATTATAGAGAGAGAGAGAGAGAGAGAGAGAAAGAGAAGTCTCGGCGAGTTAGGGAGAGTGAGAGTTGTCTCAGTGAGCCGGGGAAAGAGAGTAGCAGGCGAGCTTAAGTCGAGAGACAAAAACCCAGAGAAAGAAACTCACATATTAGCAGTCGTTTGCGTCGGATATGGCAAATAAGAGAGAGCAATCTCAGCCGTGCAGGTGAAGTGAAGAGAGAGGGAGAGAGAGAGAGCAGTCTTGGTGTGTCAGCTATGGCGAAGAAGAGGGAGCAAGAAGAATGCGGCCTCTCGATTTAGCTCAGGATTCTGGGAAGAAATTAAGTCTGAAGATTACGTTTTGGTATTTGAGTGAAGACTCTATTGTGTCTGATCCTATGATAAGGATTTTGATCCTTATATTAGGACTAATAATATATGGACATTTGTCTATGCTTATCTACAACGGGCTCGACGGGCTTTTTCAACTTTGAAAGTCAAGGCTAGGCCAGAATTTTTTGTTTGCAAGTCAAGGCTAGAGCGTAGACCATTTTTGAAGGAGGAAAAAAAAAAGGCTCGGTCCTACATTATTCAATGTTCATTGTTGTTATTTTCCTAGTTGGCATAGGTTTTAGTACTCTAGACCCATTTCCCTTTTGTAATATATGATGCCTCCCATTTCTGTCTTTTTGTTGATGATCAAGTCTCCATAAAATTTGGATTTGTTGTAATAGTCCATTAGAAATTGAGTGATACATTTTTGATACATCTTTGATCCAAGTATGATATGGTGTTAATATAGGTGTGATATAGCTGTGATACATTTTGTGATACAACTTCGATACATCTTATAAAAGATAGCTTGATATAGATTATGACACCACGTGCTTTGATACAGTTGCGATACAGCTTGATTATTCCTGGTCAACTCCCGCTCCAATATGTATTTATTGGTGGTATTTTCCATCACCAACACCCATTTTACATATTTATGTGATAGCTAGTTATGAATTAGGACTCATTACTTTCAAGGCACAAGATTAGACTTGGGTAAGAAACAAACCTTAGAGGGATGAAATGGCCATGCTATTTAATATAGCATGTGGAGTCTCTGATGTCCTCCTGGTCAAACTCCTTGTAAGTCTTGTCAATCCCCACTTTTCTTTCTCTAGAAAAGACTTTTGTTATTTAGGTTGTGGGTTAAGTGTATTGGAATAGATTTGTTGATAGGACCCGCCCCGAATTTCACCCTAAAATTTGAGGAGGCCCTGTGGGGCCCACCTTAGGAATAACTCTACGTAAAATTTAGCAGAGTCACCCCTAAAATGGACTACCCCAGACCTGTAGAAATACATTCACACTTCTAATAAGCCTTCCTTATTCTTTTGGAGCCACCCTGCTCCCCAAAACACAACAACTCCACAACAACCAATTGAGATCTGAACCATACAACATAACGCCAAATACACAAATACAGCTCCCCAATGTTTACAACATTTTTCACACAGGTTATCAGAGCAATCTAAAAGAGAAAAAAAAATTCATATTACAAGTAGGTTCAACGATTAACCTACAATATGAAAACCACAGCAGCAAATGATATGCCTCGAATCCTACTGTGTCGAACCAGCAACTCTGTAGATTGGTTAAAAGAAACCAAAGGGCCCAGAGGAAAGTAATTTAAAAACACGTTAGCGTGAGTGGACAAAAACAAGTAATAGTGAAACAAAAGAAGTTTATACTTTCCCACGTTTATTCCTTTAAAAATCTCGATGCATGCAACATTTGTAAAATAGATTTCTTTAAGCTCGAAAACTAATGACAACACACCAGCTCCGTTGGTCCAAAAGAAAACAGACTAGCCTCGCTAGTCAAGTAAGAACAAAGTATGGGGAAGAAGTCGTCACCATACGAATAAGGGAGCCTCCTAGGCTCGGGTCGGAGTGTCCCACACTCTTGAGCATCCCATGCTCTGCTCAACTCACCCCAAAACACAGAATAAGTGGGGAGGATTACTAATAGGCTAGCTAGCAATAAAATATATCGACCCAGGTATGGTGGGTTAAAATCACGAAAATCGAGTGTCACACCCTGAATTTTGAATAAATAAATTCAAATCTGAAACATGAATTAAACAACTTAATCAAATAAACGTCCTGAATTTTTTTCGTAAACAACCACACCTCACCCACTCAATATATACATAGACATCTACACAGTAATGCCTATTATTATCAAATCAATATAATTTACTAAATTCGGTTCTTAAATGAACCATGTGCGATTTACTCACCTCTAGTCCAGCTGCGTTTTCTATCAATCAAATCACAATGATCCAAATGCTGGTCAACTCGAACCGTCAAGTACCTAATCAAGTACGGTCTTTACTTAGCAAACGAAGCACGAAATAAACTTACATGATGATCCAGCAGTCGGATTCTAAAATAAAGGTGATCCAACAGTCGGATCGAATTTAAACGATGATCCAACGGTCAGATCCTCACGGATCGCCCTTAGAAACATCCTATCAAAATTATACAAAAATCTGACAGACGGATCTTCATGAGTCGCCTCCCGAATCATTGGTTTACAATTATACAAAGGTCCAACTGTTGGATCTTCGCCCGTGACCTCACAAAGTCATCGGGACAGTCATACGATCAACATATTAAAATTTGAAGCAAAACTGATGATCTGATATCCGTAGATCGTAAACCGAAGATAAAACGTAAAAACTGTAAATTGTAACGTCAAAACGTAAATCCGGTATTTATCAACTTTTTCTAAAATAACCTTGTGATATATCAAAACGCTCGTATGGATGCATAGATCATCGTTCAGATAATATAAACTCAAAATATGATCCGACGCGCTGCCACACGGGGCGGTCAACGCCGGTTAACCACCTCCGATGCAAAAGTCATCAACTACAAACTTCTACAAAATAAAAGGGTGATCAACTTTCATACCTGGAGCTAAGCGAGATTTGGTCTAGATCGTCCTAGATCGAGCTTTGAAGTTGGATTAACCTCAGTCGCACGATCAGTTTCCAGATTGAATCAAGGACGTCGAAAACTTCAACTCTTGATCTTTTACTCCTCACTCAAAATTGTCATGCAAGACTTATATGGTGATGATCAGGGGGAGGAGTACTATCCAAAACCGGGGAGAATAGGCCAGTGCAACGCCGATAAGGAGGAAAATCGGCCCGGTCGGGTTTGAGGCTTGGAGGAGGGCTTCGATCCAGCCCTGGGGGCAGCGGCGTGGCGAGCGAGGGCACCAGGCGGCAGGCCGGCTTAGGGCAATGGCGAGGAGGCCCGGGTCCTAGGGCAGCGTGGCCGGGAGGGCTACGTTACGGCCGGGTCGGAACTGTTTGGACGAAGGGGGATGGTTTCGCGCGAGAGAGAGATTGAGGAGGGCTGGGGGCCAAAACGCAAAATTATAATTTTTTCGTCCTTAATGAAGAAATTCAGATTTTCTTGATATTTATAGAAAAATTCTAATTTTCAAATATTCATAACTTATTCATACGAATTCCGAATAATGTGATCCATATATGCACGAGATCGTATCGACGAGCTTTACAACTTTCATGAAGGAAGTTTTTTCAAATTTCGAAAGTATAAAAAGTCAATTTTCACGACCCCCTAAATAACGTTCGTTTCGAAATTAAAATTCGTTCGAAACCTCTCTCCTCACACAACGACATACGAAGCAAGTCCAAAATTCATAATTCATATTATTGAATAAATATTGAATTACATACATTAATTTAAATGAAATTTCGGGTCTTCACAGTCTAACCTCCTTAAAGAAATTTCGTCCCGAAATTCAAGCACACTCGTCAATAAATAACTGAGGATACCTCTTCCTCCCGTCAGACTCCAACTCCCATGACGCATCACCCTCGTCATGATGACTCCACAAAACTTTCGCAAGATCAACCTCCTTCCTACGAAGCCTCTTCGTAGACCTATCCAAGATACGAACAGGTTCAACCACGAAGGTCACGTCCGTATTTACTTCGATTGTACCATGATTAATCACGTGGGACTCATCTCGGACATACTTCCTGAGCATAGACACATGGAAGACATTGTGGACACCCGACATGCTAACAGGTAAAGCAAGTCAATATGCCAAGTTTCCAACCCTTTCCAGAATCTCAAAAGGTCCAACATATCTCGGTGCAAGTTTTCCCTTCTTGCCAAATCTCACAACACCTTTCATAGGTGAGACCTTTAAGAACACATGATCGCTTGTCTCAAACTCTACAGGTCTCCTCTTCAAGTCAGCATAACTCTTCTGTCTACTCTGAGCGGTTCGGATTCTGTTCCAAATAGTAGTGACCTTCTCAGTAGTCTCCTGAACAAGTGCAGGACCCAAGAGTCAATTCTCTCCTACTTCTGCCCAACAGATAGGAGTCCTACATGGCCTACCATAAAGAGCCTCATATGGGGCCATGCCAATGCTGGAGTGATAGCTGTTGTTCTAGGCAAACTCTACCAATGGCAGATGATCCGCCCAACTTCCCTTAAAGTCCAGAACACAAGCTCTAAGCATATCCTCCATCACCTAATTCACTCTCTCGGTCTGCCCATCTGTCTGTGGATGAAATGTAGTGCTCATTGCTAGAGATGTGTCAAATGCCTTATGGAGCCTACGCCAAAATTTTGAAGTGAAATGAGCATCACGATCAGAGACAATCGTCATAGGCACACCATGAAGCCTCATTATTTCATTCACGTATAAGCTACACAACACATCCCCTGAGTAAGTTTTTGCCACAGGAAGAAAGTGAGCTGATTTAGTCAATAGGTCAACAATCACCCAAATCGAGTCATAACTTTGCCTGGACCTAGGTAATCCAGTCACAAAGTCCATGGAGATATCTTCCCATTTCCAAACTGGAATCGGCAAGGGTTTCAACATCCTTGCGGGCCTCTGATGCTCTGCCTCTAAAGGTGGGCTATAAGGTGATACTACCGAGAAAGATTCCATGTCCTGCTCCTGTGGGCATAAGGTCAAACTCTGATGCAGCTTCCAACATGAGCCATTCTCGCACCATAATCGACGCCATGATTACTCGAGGTTTCCTACTCAAAGCATCCGCCACTACATTGGCCTTTCCGGGATGATATTTAAGGTGAAATCATAGTCCTTGATGAGCTTCATCCATCTTCTCTGCCTCATGTTCAATTCCTTCTGGGAGAATAGATACTTCAAACTCTTATGATCAGAAAATAGTTCAAATTTCTAACCATACAGATAGTGTCTTCAAATCTTCAAGGCAAACACTACTGCAACTAGCTCTAGATCATGAGTGGGGTAATTCCGCTCATGCACCTTCAACTATCTAGAACCATAAGCAACAACGCTACCATTCTGCATCAACACACACCCCAAACCCTGATGAGATGCGTCACTATAGATAACCAACCCACCATCAGTAGTAGGAATAGTCAACTGGGGCTGTAGTCAACCTAGTCTTCAACTCATTGAAGGCCTTCTCACACTCATCCGTCCATACAAACTGAGTGTCTATCCTTGTTAACTTGGTCAAAGCTGAAGCAGTACTAGAAAAACCCTTAATGAAACAATTGTAATACCCTACCAATCCGAGGAAGCTACGGATCTCTATAACAGTAGTGGGGCGACTCCAACTCATCACCGCTTCAACCTTCGAAGGATCTACAGAAACTCCATCCTTCGAAACTACATGACTAAGGAACATGACTTCCTTATGCCAAAAATCACACTTCTCAAACTTGGCAAACAATTCCTTCTCTCTCAATGTCTGTAGCATAATCCGTAAATGCTTCTCATGCTCATCAAATGACCTTGAATAAATCAAGATGTCTTTAACGAACACCACAACAAACTGATCCAAGTAAGGACTGAACATGCGGTTCATCAAGTCCATGAATGAATTCGTGAGACCAAAAGGCATGACAAGGAACTCAAAATGTCCATACCTGTCCTGAATGCCGTCTTTGGAATATCATCATCCTTTACCCTTAACTGGTGATATCCAGATCTCAAATCAATCTTTGAGTACACAGTAGCCTCCCTAAGCTGATTGAACAAGTCATCAATCCTAGGTAAAGGGTACCTGTTCTTGATGGTCACCTTGTTCAGCTGTCGATAATCTACACATAACCGAAGTGAATTATCCTTCTTCTTCACAAACAACACTGGTGCGCCCCAATGAGATACACCAACCTATATGATGTAACATATCAAGTTCAAGGGATACACCGAGAGGTAATGTAACACATAAAGATCTAGTAAGAGGCATGGCAATCAAACCCTACACATCTACCACAGAACTAGATATGAAAGAGTGGGAAGCTCCAGTGTCAAATAGTACTCTAACAAGATAGCTATAAACAAATATAGTACCTTCCACCCCGGTGCCTCCCTATCCAATGGTGAAAACTCTAGCCTGACCTTGAGGCTCTTGCCTCTGCTGATTCCTTTGACCCTTATCCTGCTGCTGTGAACAAACTCGGGAGATATGTCCTACCGGGCCACAAGTAAAGCACACCACGTTTTTTGGTTTCGGGCAGTTCAGATAAATGTGCCCCAACTTATGGTAATTGAACATTTCAGAGGCACCACCTATCTAATAGGTACCACCCAAGCAGGTGCAGGAACCATGGCCCTAGCTGGTGCCTGCTGGTTAGTCTTTTGCCTCTTCCAGAAGTTACCTCGGTTTCTCATTGTATGGCTGCTCTCAACAATTGCCTTTCCCTTCCTCTGAAAATCTCTCTCAACTGTCTGCTCCTCCAAGAGAATCTAGTTTTCCTGCTCAATGGTTAATGCCTTAGCCACCACAAGTCCTAGTTCCGTCAGTTCCAAAATGGCTATATCACGCCGAATCGAAGGGTTTAGCCCCAACTAAAACTTCATGGCCAAACTCTCATGATCTAGCTATCTCACATACTGATACAACCGGTTGAACTCTGCCTCATAATCTCTCACACTCAACTTTCCCTAAGTTAGAGAATGGAACTGTCTCTCTAACTGGTGTCTCACTGTAACAGGGAAGTATTTCTTCCTTAAGAGTTCCATGAACTCATCCCAGGTTAGGGTAGTCACATCCATCATTCTCTCTGTGCCACTCCACCACAACCATGCATCCTCCTGAAGCATAAACGACGCTATCTTCCTCTTTTCCTGCACATCACAAATCACCATCTGGAAGTAGCCCTTCATGTTTTCGATCCACTGATCTGCCAACATGTAGTCTGTGCCTCCCTTAAATGGAATAGCTCCCAGATGAGAAATCTCCCTTGCCAATTTCGACAAACAAGCGGGATCCCCCACGGGTGGAACTGGCAGCTCAAACTCTGGTGCTTCCACTTCGTCCTCATAGTGATCCACAGGAGGTGCCCTACCCCTACCTCTACCTCTGCCCCTACCTCTGGGTCTTCCTCGACCCCTACCTCTGCCTCCCACAAGATCCATTACCTATGGATAATAGTACAAGTATACCTGATCAATACATGTATAACACTTAAAACATAGCATAAGTCAAATACTAGTCCATATTAACCAAGATACAAACACATCTAAGGTAATTCAAGGAACTATACTTGTTCCAACAAGAACCTAAAAGTCAACCTTACCGTTCTAAGGACTTAAACCCTGACTAGACCCCGCACTACGACATACCCGATGATTATACCAGTACCGAAGAGCATATGATGAGGATCCGATGCAGACGGGCCATCACTCGGGGAGTACTGATTATCACCAAATATGTATCTTACGCTATGATACCAAACTGTCACACCCCGAATTTTGAATAAATAAATTCAAATCTGAAACATGAATTAAACAACTTAATCAAATAAACGTCCTGAGTTTTTTTCATAAACAACCACACCTCATCCACTCAATAATACGAAAACCAAATCTTCAAATTACTTATTACATCACACTCTCACAAACTTAAATTGTAAAGCTCAATGAGCATAACAAACCTCACAAAAGCAAATGCGTTAAATCAAATACTGCTACACTGAGCAGCTCGATCACCACCCTGGTTCTCCTGACCTGTAGGATTATCCGCTCCGCCGTTTGAATAGTGTACCGGGATTGCAACAACACAAAACCCGGTAAGCTTTTGAAAGCCAGTATGAGTAAATTTAAAGATTGCACAATTTAAGTTAATAAATATAAACTCACAAGATAACTCCAAAATATAAAGGAATGAATACTCACAAGATTCTCTTCTAAAACTCATACTTATGAGTCACAAGTAACCTCAACAATACCCTCATAAGACCACTCACATTTGGCAGACAGACTAGAGCTCTAACTGATCGCAACCACCAGCCCGGTGTGAGAGCGTGGTTCACGAGTATAATGCTATTAGTAACCACCAGCTCGGTACAACAGCGTGGTTCACTGATAGTATGCCATGGTCACACTCGTGACCTATTGATCTCCACATATCAAAACAATTTAATGTTTCTCAAACAATAAAACTCAACTCCTTTTTCAATATATAAATCACGAAAAGTAAACATTTAAACAATAATAGCAACACAATCATGCATATTGTTTTCTCAACACAAACCATGAACACAAATATATATCATCACATAAATAATATATATACATAGACATTCACACAGTAATGCCTATTATTATCAAAACAATATAATTTACTAAATTCGGTTCTTAAATGAACCATGTGCAATTTACTCACCTCTAGTCCAGCTGCATCTTCTATCAATCAAATCACAATAATCCAAATGCTCATCAACTCAAACCATCAAGTACCTAATCAAGTACGGTCTTTACTTAGCAAACGAAGCACGAAATAAACTTAAATGATCATCTAACGGCCGGATTCCAAAATTACGATGATCCAACGGTCGGATTCCAAAATAAAGACGATCCAAAGGTTGGATCGAATTTAAACGATGATCCAACAGTCAGATCCACACAGATCGCCATTGGAAACATCCTATCAAAATTATACCAAAATCTAACGGACGGATCTTCATGAATCGCCTCCAAAATCACTGTTTTACAATTATACGAAGATCCAACGGTCGGATATTCGCCCGTGATCGTACAAAGTCATCGGGACAGTCATACGATCAACATATTAAAATTTGAAGTAAAACCGATGGTCTGATCTCAATAGATATTAAACCGAAGAGAAACGTAAATCCACTATTTATCAACTTTTTCTAAAATAACTTTGTGATATATCAAAACGCTCGTATGGATGCATAGATCATTGTCCAGATAATATAAACTCAAAATATGGTCCGACGCAGCGCCACACGCGGCGGTAAGAAGGCGGTCAACGCGGAGGTCAACTCCGGTCAACCACCTCCAATGCAAAAGCCGTCAACTACAGACGTCTACAAAATAAAATGGTGATCAACTTTCATACCTGGAGTTAAGCGAGATTTGGTCTAGATCGTCCGAGATCGAACTTTGAAGTTGGATTAATCTCAGTTGCACGATCAGTTTTCAGATTGAATCAGGGACGTTGAAAACTTCAACTCTTGGGGATGATCAGGGGGAGGAGTACTATCCAAAACTGGGGAGAATCGACCCGTGCAACGCCCAGGAGAATTGGCCGGGTCGGGTTTAAGGCTCGGGGGAGGGCATCGATCCAACCCTGGGGGCAACGGCGCGGCGAGGCGAGGCACCAGGTTGCAGGCTGCGTTCCGGCGGGGTCAGGTCTGAAAGGGTCAGACGAGGGGGAAGGGTTTCGCGCGAGAGAGAGAGAGAGCGGAGGGCTAGGGGACCAAAACACAAAATTGCAATTTTTTCGTCCTTAACGAAGAAAATCAGATTTTCTTGATATTTATAGAAAAATTCCAATTTTCAAATATTCATAACTTATTCATACGAACTCCGAATAATGCGTTCCACATATGCACGAGATCGTATCGACGAGTTCTATAACTTTCCAAATTTTGAACGTATAAAAAGTCAATTTTCACAACCCCCTAAATAACGTTCGTTTCAAAAATAAAATTCATTCGAAACCCCTCTCCTCACACAACGACATACGAAGCAAGCCCAAAATTCATAATTCATATTATTGAACAAATATTGAATTACATACATTTATTTGAATGAAATTTCGGGTCTTCACATCGAGAATCAGAAAGGCTTCCCCAATGTCTCACAAGAAGTAAATTTCTCTCAAAAATCCCATTTTTGAAAACTTTTCAGAAATCTCAGAATGGACGAATAAAAATATAAATAATTCCGGAAATCACCTCGGAAAATACTTCGTCAAAATTCAATATAAATCACAAATTTAAAATCGATCATAACAAAATTCAATTCGAATTTCCAATTAACAAATAATTCAATATTTAAAAACACGGATAATATGCTCGAATGTTTAAAAAGATAATTTAAATAAATTCTTAATTCAGAAAATAATTGAATGCAATATTGAAATCAAAAATCCACTCACGGTATACAGCTAACGTGATATCCACGCGTAAGGATCCTCATCGAGTGATGAGTAGGTCCTCTTCCTGTACACAATTAGTCGTACATAAATAATTACCGGACGGAAAGAAATAACTTTTGTGATAATTAAAATTCAATCCCAAAACCCATATCCTCAACTTCTCCAATTCTCTTTCACGTCCAACCAAATTTCATCAAAATTTCTCAATCGTCGATTCAGACTATATAACACTTATAGAAAAATCCAATAATCGAATTCTCAATTAACATTAACAGAAATCCAAATCTTTAGAAATTCATAACTGATTAACAACTCCACCAATCCTCACCAAATTTCATTATCAGCTCTAGGATAACTATAGAATTTAAATAGCCGGAAATTGGAATTAAAAGGCTACCTTAGCCACCGCCACCGCCGCCCACAGTGGCGGCGCCATCGCCACCTCCACCAACTCCAATGGACACCAAAATTTGGCAGTAGCACCTCCTCAACAGACCCATTAATTCTTTCAACTGTGACCAAGTCAGAAAATGAACAGAAGTACCTCAACAATTAAAGGGAAGATTGAACCCGAACCGTGAATAATTACCCAGAATTTCAAATCTTTGATTCTTTCTCCACGCCTCAAATCGCTACACAAGACTCTGGGTATAACATCTCGACCCAAGGCTCTTCCAAATGACCCAACTTTGTCGTATGTGGTGACCAGAATCTGGAGAAATTGATGTTGACTTGATTTGCTACAGTGAATTTTCAAGACCCGATGCGTCGTTTTAGGGCCAAACAACCCCCCGAGCCACCACCACCGGCGTCTAGAGGGAAGGGAGACGAGTCCAAAGATGTTTGTTTTGCGTCGTCAGGTGGCCGGAGGAGGGAGAGAGCTGCAGTTGCAGGCGAGAGGAAGAGAGAGCGACAGCTCGGGGAGAGGAAGAAGAAAACGCGGGGAAGGGGGAGAGAGAAAAGAGTTACCAGCCACAATAAAAAAATTTGAATTTATACTATCTATCATAAACAGTAAATTTAGTATTTCGCTTATAACTTTCGCATACAACTCCGATTTTTACGTACCACATATGCACGCGCTCAGTTTAATGCCCTCTACAATTTTCGTGAAGAACATTTTCTCAAATTTTGACCCAAACAAAAAGTCAACTTTTAGGGCCACTAAAAGTATCGAAATAGAGTAAAAAGTGAAAGTAATTATCATTTACCGTCCAAATGACTAGTAAACGGATAAATTTAAATTCGAGACGTTACACTTGTACTGAAAACTTGGTTAAGGATGGTGAAGTTTTAAATAGAAGATCTTCTAATTGCAGTGAGATTGGAGAAGCACTTAGCCACAAAGAACTAAATACTAGTTACTCCCTGTATTTTGCTCCCTAACACAGTTTAGTCATCACCTTAAATTAAATAGAATACTCATTGTTCCCTCAGTTTCTAACATTATAGTTCCAAAATATCTATTATACCCCTCACTTCCTCTTTTTTATTTTTGAATTAATTTTTTTTCCCTTCTCTTCCCTATCAGACTGGCTCACACTCCTCTGAGACCTTTCCTAGAGAAAGAAGAGGTAAGCAAAGAGAGAGGGGGGAAGAGGAAGTATGTGAATAATAGACATTTTGGTTTGGGTGAAATTG
Organism: Rosa persica; assembly: GCA_025331145.1. Classification (NCBI taxonomy): domain Eukaryota; kingdom Viridiplantae; phylum Streptophyta; class Magnoliopsida; order Rosales; family Rosaceae; genus Rosa; species Rosa persica. The sequence continues at coordinate 18,197,061 of WFKR01000004.1, forward strand.
AGAGAACAAGAAGTACTCTGTTTAATTTTAAATAGGGGTGGGCTCGATGCAGTTCGAGCCGGTTTTGGCTTGAAACCGCAACCACACTGCATTATTCAGTAGGCCAATTTTACACACCGCAACCGCTTTTACAATGTTTGGACTGAATTTTTAGTTCCACCGTTTTATCGATGCGGTTTACACCCACCGTATATTAAAACATCCAACTAAAACCTGGAAATTTGACAGCCTCCAAATTTGAAAGAAAGAAAAAAATCAACTAAAACTTGAAACATTCTACTCCCAAATTCCCAACTGCTAATCAACCAAATGTGGAAAAAATATAAGCAAACACTAGAAGAAACAGACGTATAGACCAACTACTAATAGTGTAATACACTCAAAGTCTGGAAATGGGGGTTCATCAAGGTTCCAAATCATAGACCATTCACAAAGTCTAAATTCACCAAATGCAGAAAACTGAAAAAATAAATGGCAATCCAACAAACAAGCAAATGCAAAAATCCAGCACTACCGAGTGCCTACTTCCATCTTCCCGATTGCCGGTGTCGGTGGTAGAGAGGAGCGGCCCAGAGAGAGACGTTGTGGGAGAAGAAGGAAAATAGAAGGAAGCGGCGAGATAGAACCCTAGGGGCTTAGGGTTAGTCATGTGGGACTAAGGTTACCAATCAAAAATAGAGAAATAACAATAAAAAAATATTAAAAATAAATCAAAAACATATTAGAAAACAATCAATCTGGTTGGTTTAATGCAGGCAGTTTGAGGTCATGAACCGAACCTGCACCGCAGGTAAGTGTTTAGATGCGGTCCACCTTCAAAGTGACGTTGTTTTATGCAGTTCGGTTGTCGAACTGGATTTTCAGGTTCTGTTCAATCGGTTACCAGTTTTTCGGAGGTTTATGCCGAGACCTAATTTTAAAGTTGAGGGACTGAACTGTTTTAAGAAGCGTACCAAGAGTAACTAGTATTTAATCTAAAAATCACGAAGTGGCCAAATTTTTGGCTTTTGTATTTGAGAAATTGAATGGCTTGAAGGCAAAAACCAAACCCAGATCTTTTGGTTTTCATATGAGAATAAAGATTGGGTTTGTTATCAGTTAAAGAAACAAACAAACATAGGGATGTGGTTCCAAGAGAGAAGGTTGAAACATTGAAGCAATTTGCATAACAAAGAACTAGGTAACTGGATTTGCTGATTTTCTTTAGTTGGCTTGGAGATGGGGGCTAACGGTTTTAAAAATGATAATGGGAGACAAGGAAGGAGACATGTAATTTGGAGAGAGGGGATTTCCTCCCATCAAAACCCATCAAGTCTTAAGTGTATCACAAAACTATCCCTATTTTATTAAAGTAAATATCCAAAACACGTCCAGTTACCTCTGCATGTGCATTGATTGACCAGCTATACCGAAGAGAGTTATATGGTAGCTAGAGAAATCCAAAGGGTGTTATTATGAATTATGCAATGAAATGGTTTTCTACTAATTTGAAGTAAACAATAGAACACTTCAGGTGTTGTCTTTCTTGGCCTGGGTCCCTTTATGGATAGAACAGCTGGATTAAGCTTAATGTGGATGGGTATAGAAAATGAGATGAATGTATCATTAGAGTTGGAGGGCTGCTTAGAGATAGCATGTACTGGAAATTCACTTGCTAGGTTTGCTGTTAATAGGTGACATTCCTACCGCTGAGTTATCGTGGGTGGTGTTTAGCTTCAAAGAAGGGTTATAATTAAGAAGGCCAAAGTGAAAACTGACTTTCTATTGCATTTACTATTTTAAAACAAGGTGACCTTGAAATCCATCCTCTTATTGCTCAGCTAGAAGCTTGTCAAGCTCGTTTACATGATAACTGGAGCTACATATTAGATCATTCATGTTCGTTGTTAGAGGAATTTCTTTGTTGATGTGATCACTAGTTATGGCTCTTTCTCTAGATTTGGGATTTATTCCTATTTTGCTATTTTGGATACTCACCCTACATGTTTGAACAATTATTTTTTGACGGTTTGGTTGGGGTAACAAGGGCTCTTCCTATTTTGATGTAATTTTTAGGACTTGGGTGGTTCTATTCAAACCTCCTAATTTGCTTTTTAGACTTCTCCTAATTTTTGTAAAAATTTAATCTTCATTATCTCCCTCTAACAAAAAAAGAAGAAAAAAAAAACTGAAGACTTATGGAAGAGGCGCACCATAACAATCTTCCTTCTCTTCCCATTCTCTTTTTGAAACTTAATTTTTCATGGAAAGGTGGAAGTTGATTGGTTGCTAAATACCATTCTTTATGGGATTTCAAACTCAGTGGAAGAAATTTACTATTTTCTTGTTGTTGAAGCTTGCATATAAAAGTTAGGGCTGGGCGTCTGGACTCGAGAACCCGACCCGAACCGAGCAAAAAAGCCCGATTCGGTTCAGTTTTGTGTTGGAAAATGTAGGTTCAGTGCAAAGCCCGACCAGAATTACTGTTTATCGGGTCGATGTCGGGCTTGATATTTTCCAGGACCGAAAGACCGATCGGAACCGATTTCTCCTCCATTTCAGAAGAACCCAGAACCTATATGAAACAAAGTATTAAAATTTGAGCATAGGACATGGGAACACAGAGAAAGTTGTAGCTTTGAGTAATCTTACCTTGGGAAACAGTGAAGCCAAGAAACTCCTTCACTTGCAAAAACTCTTTTCTTGATGGCCTCTTGAGCTTGAAGGTCGGAGCGGAGTAGATCGAAGTCGCCGAAGAAGAAGATATGGTAAATAGATAACTGCAAATGGGGATTGGAGAGGAAGAAAAGAGAAAAAAAGAAGAAGAAGAAGACGAAGAAGATATGGTAAATAGAGAACTGCAAATGGGGATTGGGTAGGAAGAAAAGAGGAAAAAAGAAGAAGAAGAAGAAGAAGAAGAAGAAAGTGAGAAAAAAATAGAGAACTGCATAATGGATTAATGGGGATTGGGAAGGAAGAAAAAAAGGGAGAAAAAAGAAGAAGAAGAAGAAGAAGATGAAAGTGAGAAAAAAAGAGTGAACTGCATAATGGATTAATGGGGATTGGGGAGGAAAAAAAAAAAACGAAGAAGAAGAATAATACAGCTAGAAAAGAGAGAAAGCAGAAAGTGAAAGAGGGTTCTGCACTTTTAGGTTTTGTATTATTTCATCTCCTCCTTAGGATAAAATAAATATAAACTTTAGACAAATTTTATTGAAAGTGTCTCGTGCTCCAGTGGTTTGGAGTAAGGCTCTTATGTAGAAGGTCGGGGGTTCAAACCCTGCCTTGCCCAATTTTGTGTGTATTTTGCATAAATCTGGGAAACTGAATTTGGGCCCGAAAAGCCCGAAGACCGATCTGGTCCGTTTGGGTCGGTTTGTGTCGGTTTCCATTTTTGAAAAAACCAGAACCAACCCGGACCGATTGTTTCGGACTCGGTCTCGGTCTCATCAAATTTTGGGTCCGGCCCGACCCGAGCCCAGGCCTAATAAAAGTTATAGGCTTCTAGTGCTTAATTAATCTTTGCTAATCATGAGATATCTAATAGGGACCGGGAAAACTTGGCATCTGAGGGTGACTTTGTGGATTAATATTCTACTCGTGTGGATTAATATTTCTCTTGCTTTTCTTTTCTCTGGGTGGTAGGCTGCAGTGGAATAAATTGAGCTCTTCTATCTATTAATTAACAATTAACCACATCACTGAAGGTGACAATTGATTCTTCAGCTCCTAGCCTCCTACTGTATCAAAGAAGTTAACTGGTGTATTGATAGTGGATGATTAATGGTGTGGGCATTTAATCATATGCAGATGTAAAGGGTAATAGGCATATCAGGGCAAAATAAGAAGTTCAATGGTTTAAATTAAGAGGGGGGTCCAAATAAAAATGTAAGAGGTTTGAATAGAACCATTCTTAGGACTTTGGACCCATTTCACTGAAAATAAAATAAAATACATATACACCTCAGTCTGTTTATTTACCTTCTTTTGGCTTCTCAACCTAGCTCATTTAATTTGTATCTTTAATAACGATAGCATATTATATCCGTAACAGGAGCAATTCAAATAAACTTCCTCAAATCAAGACTCCCAATGAAAGTTCACTTGGAGGATTCATGGAAATAACATATTTAAAATCACAACCAATTCAATTTTTCAAGTCGAGCAGCAGCTGGACGAGTCCGTTCCATATAGACACAAATAAAGAAAGGTATAGGACATTTAAATTGTTAAATTGGCAATCAAAATAAAATTATCATTGAAGAAATGAAAGAATGTAAACTTCCAGATTCAACTAACCAAGCTCGTAAAAATCTCAAGCTCTTTATTTAATTATTTGATGAGTGGACTACACAATAGGAGGTAGTCCTCTCCTTTCATGGATTTAACATGCATGATACATCGATAAAATATCATGTTTGAGAGAGATGAGGCTGATATTATTTTCTTTTAGGCAAGCTGCACTTTTTTTAATTTATTCCAATCATTAACATGTAAAAATATAAATATGTCTAGCAAGAGAGATTGTCACCGGGAGCAACATTAAATTGGGTGCAGTAGTTGGTGTAATAGTCGATGCGAGCTTGAACTGTGGCGGGGGATTTGCCATCACATTCCACAGCACCGTTGATGGCTCGAGTTGTAGCTCCGAAACCTTGGCCTATAACAGAGTGAACATTGGTCATCCAATACCACAAGCCTGTCTTGAATGCTATCACGGGGTCTTGAGCCACCGTTTCGGGGGAGTTCAAGCCGTCAAAACCAATGGCATTTCCGGCAGCTCCGTAATTGTAGTTCCAGGTGAGCTGGAGTGGTCCACGCCCGTAGTACTGCTTGTTGGGGTTGCATGGGAAGTCTGTTCTGCTCGCATCGCAGTAGGTGTCCTTATTTATCTCTTCTATGTAGCAAAAATCTGCATCCATGCATCAATTAACAAAAAAAAACTCTAATTATTACCAAGTCCAACGTAGGGAATTATGGGTGCTGATTTGTGAGTGCATATTAGTATCAGTACATTTCACTTTCCTCTACGTACAACTGTAATATTTACGTGTGTGTGTGTGTGTGTGTGTGTGTGTGTGTGTGATGCCCCTTCTAGATGGACGATGAGAAATGAGGAGGTACTTACGGCCGGTCTCATGAGTGACGTGAGCAAAAAAAGCTGCAATTTCCCGTTTATTCTCATCAGCGGAACCGGAGGTACCGAAATTGGGGTAAGAGCCTACGGCATCGATAAAAGCCTGTCTGGTGTAGAAGCTCTTGCCGGCACAATCAGCTGCAGCTTGGTTAATAATCTTGTTGAAGAAGTCCGCTGTAACGATATCTGCCACGTTTTGAGCAACAGAAATTTGAGCTACAAATGCTAGCCCTAGGATGGTGAAGACTGCAACTTGGAAAGCCATCTTGTTTTGGTCTCTCGATCTCTATAGATGTGTATAGAGTTGGGTGTAGAACGAAGATGATGGAATTGGGTATTTATAGGGGGAATATGCATGGCATGGATCGATGATGATCGAGTGATATCTAGTTAGGTCGACGCGTACGTCTACTTAGAGAAGACGTTACAATTTGGTTTGAAATTTCAACATATGATCGATCAAGATCAATTGACTTGACTTGTAAAACGATGTGACGGACAGATTGGGTCATGTTTTCATTCTAGATAAGACACATATGCGAAGACTCGTTTAAGTTATTACTTTACTAGCTAGCTCACTGGCTTAGCTTGCAAAATAATTTTCATTGTTGCCGGTCATCAATAACCGTTAATTACTAATTATTTCTTTGAAGGTATTCTTTTCACACGCAGTAGTTTGCTTTTTCTACACGGTTGATTTTATTCATACCTCTTAATTTGCTTTTCACATCTCTCTTATTTTTGTCCATCAAATTTCTTAATTTACTCTTATTTTTATTTTACATATTAAAATTTCATTTTATGAAGCTCCCATTCCATCCATATATCTTCAGAGACCGAGTTGGTTGGATGATACCAAGGATCACCGTAGAGCTTCGGTAGCCATAGTGTTTCTGATATCAATTGGCCCATAAACAAATATCAGCAGAGAAAACAAAGAAACTGGTTTGAGTTAATTGTTTGGTTGCAGAGCGAAAGCTTGCTTGTTGATAATGAGAATAGAAAATGAAATTTAAAGACTAATTATATTTCTTTTATAAATGATTGTAGAATCTTGATCTTCTCTGTTTGAATTGCACCTGTATTTTTTGTTTGTTTTTGGATAAATGGAGGCCAAAAATTTGTATTTTCAATTAGAGAGGTATAATTATATTAAATTTTACAAAAATTAGATTAGAGGATATCCCAATAACAAATTGAGAGGTTTGAACAGCAACCCCGGAACATCCTTGGGACCTCGATCCCCTGGCTGCAAATAGGAATATTTTGAATCTTACCACAAGCAATCTTAAGTTGTACGTGATCGATTTCACTTTCGTACAAATATGACTTGGACCAAGTTAATTAATTAATTTTATGTCATCAAAAAAAAAAAGTTAATTAATTTCAAAAAAAAAAATCCCACCCGATAGAATTCAATCACTTTGTAGATTTTTCATTGTTAATCTGGAAGCAAGGTGGGCACGTGTGCAGGCTGCTGCACCACTAATTACGGAGCCAAAAAGAAGAGGAGAAAAAGAAAAGGACCTCTTGTTTCGATCAGTGAGTCCGCCAATTAAGCTACCAAAATTAAGCAAATTTACTAGTCAAGCTTTCAATGCTAGGCAGGTTCAGGCTAGTATCGTCTTGGAGACGGAAGCCAGTAAGTGCCCAGCTAGTACCGAACAAGTTGTCAATCGTCAATCTGATCAAGCACGGCATTATGTCCATCAACGTCACACATGAAATTAAAAGCTTTGATGTACCAAATTTCAATTCCTAGAGTTTGTTATTTGGACAAGTAATGGACTTCTTGATCATATACAGCTCTTGTTTTCCTGAATTGCGCCTCCATAAGGAAACAAAATTTACATTTTAGTATGATTAAACAGTCCTGGAAATTCCAGCCGTGATGAGAGTTGACCTCTTCCTACTCTGTTTAATCATTCTAAAATGTAAAAAAAATTTGTTCGACATCACATTATTGAAAGGGAAAATTTTATTTAAGCATTATTTTTGTTTAGATACACACCCCCATTTTTGATAAAACTTGTAGTCTTCATTTGTGAAGACCCGAAATTTCAGTTAAATATTTCGTAATTCAATATTTCTCAAATTATATGAATTATGAGTTGTGAGTGTGATTCGATTGTCGTTATTTGAGAAATTTGGTTTCGAATGATTTTAGTATCGAAATTTAACGTTATTTAGGGTTATTAAAATTGACTTATTTATACATAAGGAATTTGAGGAAACTTCATTCACGAAAGTCGTAGAGATCGTCGATACGAGTTCGTGCATATGTGAAACGCAAGAATCAGAGTTCGTATGAGAAAGTTATCGCGTTTGGAAAAGTTTCTATTTCGGGTATATATAGGCTACTATTTCCGGAAATATCCGAAAATAGCATAATTATCCAAAAAAGTAAACCACGGGTTACTGTTCATCTTCTCTCTCTCTTCCTCCCTCGGCCCAAAACAGAGCGATTTTTTGCCGGCCCTTTTCTCACAGCTCCGGCCACCGTTTGAGGTGAAATGAAGCCCAGATCGACTCTACTCCTTCCTGTGAGTCGACTGGTGGTCACGGTTTCCCCTCTCGTGGCGGCTACACGGCGGTGGAACTCAAAAATCAATCCGAGCCCTAAAACGAACCAGCGGCGATTTCTCCTAGCTCCGGCCATGAAAACTTGAGTTCTTTATCTTGTTGAACTCGTATTAAGGAGAAGAACACGCAGCAAAAAGACCCAGACCAGAAGTGCAGCTTTTGAAGTCGAACGGAGCAACTATCGGAAAATTTCGGTTTTTCGGCGAACCGGACTGTTTTTAGGTATTTTCGACCACTTCCACTTGTTTTCTCACTTCGTGTTAGTTATGAAAGTTGCTCAAAATGATGAAACGAAGAGGATAAGCTCAGCCCCGACACCATTGGTGGTGGTCGGCGGCAGGCTCTGCCCTAAACTCCGACGGCCCTTTCCGGCCACCTCCGGGGGAACCATGAGTAGTTTCTGCTCATTTTTAGATTCTACATGTCGATACGATCATTTTGATATATAGCATGTGAATTTTGGATATCGTATGAATTAGTTATGAATTTTACGATTTCGATTGATTTCGATCTCTCGATTTGTGATCTATGAAGTTTGGACCGTCTGATAGAATTCTAGTTTTGATATAATGGTCGTAGGACTGTCCCGATGACCTTGTGTGGTCACGGGTGAAGATCCGACCGTTGGATCTTCATATAAGTGTGTTTTTGAAATTATACGCTAAGTTAATTATCGTTTTGATTAGGTGTTTGACGGATTTGGTAGCGGACGATTGTGAATCGTATTCTGGGCTGTAAGAAGACGCAGCGGGAGTTTAGAGGTGTGTAAATCTCACTTGGTTCATTTACGAACCGAATTTCCTTAATTGGCCAATTTATTGTTATGTGTGAGAAAATGGTTTTAAGAAATGAGTTTTAAAGCATATTAAAAATGAATTTCTTGATTTTGTATCGTGTGAACTACAATTGGTATTAGTGATCATTCCTGTGTGGATGGTTACGTATATATATATTTACGTGATTATATATTGAATGGTATGACATTGAGGTGTGGAATTGTGATAATATGTTGTTGATAAATGTTGATAATATGATTTTATTATGTTGTTAATATTTGATAAATGTTGGTGATAAGCATGTTGATTTTGTGAGTTGAATAGAAGGTAGGGAAACGTAGGATTCCGAGGATCGAATGGTCCAAGGATCTTTGGTTAATGATAACCGGAGTGTATGTGTTCTGAGGACAATGAGGTCCAAAGTTCGACCGTTAAATAATAACGGGGATATATTGTTCTGAGGACATGAAATGGTCCAAAGTTCGCGGGTTACTGAGTAACCTGGAGGTGCCGTTACTTGACCCTGGGCCAAGTTGTCAGAGGTAACGAGGCAGTTAGAGCTTTAACGTGGGGCCAAAGTGGCGATAGTTGTGATTAGGTGCCAAAGTGGCAAGAGTTGTGATTTGGTGATTGTGGAAATGTGTTCCATGTTGTTTCATGCGTGTTGGATTGATGTTTCTTGTGGTTGTTGAGATTGTTGGATGTTTACTTGAGATAAATGAGTTGTGGTCTAATAAATCAACCGTTCATTCTTATTTACTCACATAAGCTTTCAGAAAGCTTACCGGGTTTTATGTTGTTGCAATCCCGGTACACTATTCAAATGGTGTAGCGGATAATCCTGCAGGTCAAGATAATCAGGGTGGTGAGCGAGCTGCGTAGGGCAGCAGGGTTGAGACCAGCACTTGGTCTATTTTGGTGTGTTTTGTAGACTCTTTTGAGCATAACTTTGTATTTATGTTAGTATTGTAATAATTGACTCGAGAGATAGTTGCTACGAGGTTTGTATTATGGTTTGTGAGATGTTGGTTTTGAGAAAAAAATGCAGGACGCTATTTGTTTAGTTGTATTCATGTTTCGGATTTGAATTTATTATTCGAAATTCGGGGCGTGACATCATTTGAACCCTCCTCACTATAAATAAATTAAAAATTACAGATGAGATCACACCATTTTGGTTGCGTACTTGCTCTAGTAAGTCTAGTAAAAGTGTTAATCGGATTGCTCGGTTTGCCAATGACCCACAATCCGGATAGCACGATCCAGAATGTGGTACATTCAGGAACAAGATGGGAAAATCCATTGATCTACTAGTTTCTTGTTATTGAACCTTTGAAATTTGTATTCTGAAAAACAGATTGCCTTTAAGTACATCCTGATACTTCTTGACATCTAATCTTATATTTCTATTCTCAATTGCTTGATTCAATTGTAGAGTTGTACAACAACTCCTTTTATTATCCTATTAAAAAATGTTTTTAAATGGTCATATTTCATTTCTTTTGTCTTGGATAAAGACATAGGAAATTAGGAGCATTGCTTTAACAAAAAAATAAAAAAAAAGGCCATAGGAAAGGAGAGAGAGAGAGAGAGAGAGAGGGAGGTAACATGTTCTTTTGTTTGATATCACATTATTCAAAAGGAAATTTTATTTCCACATTACTTTTGTTTAGATACACACTTCATTTTTTATAAAAATTGTAATCTTCATTTGAACCCTCTTCACTATAAATTAAAAATTGCAGACGAGATCACACTAGTTTGGTTGCGTGCTTGCTTTAGTAGGTATAGTAAAAATTGTTACTGGGATTGCTCGGTTTGCCGATGACCCACAATCTGGATAGCACGATCCAGAATGTGGTATATTCAGGAACAAGGTGGGAAAATCCATTGATCCACTAGTTTCATGTTACTGAACCTTTGAAACTTGTGTTCTGAAAAACAGATTGTCTTTAAGTACATTCCGATACTTCTTGACATCTAATCTCATATTTTTATTCTCAATTGCTTGATTCAATTGTAGAGTCGTATAACAACTTCTCGTATTAACCTATTTAAAAATGTTTTTAAATGGTCATATTCATTTCTTTTGTTTTGGATAAAGACATAGGAGATTAAGAGCATCGCTGTAGAAAAAAAAAAGGCCATAGGAAAGGAGAAAAGGCTATTATAGTTTTTTTTTTTGTGTAATTAATCTAATTTGGTATATTTGACCATGAGAGAGAGGGAACATGGTTTTTTTGTTTCCAATGTCATATTGTTGGAAAAGAAAATTTTATTTGCACATTATTTTGTTTTGATACACCCCACATTTCGCCTGCAAGACTGAAATCACTGTGCCGGCAATCATGGCGGCTCCTACACCAGCGGTAAGGAAATTAGAGCTCAATGGTCCCTTTTTAGGGTTTCAGGACAATCAGTTCAAGGATGGATTGTTTTACTTTCAAGGGCTTACCACTCCCATTCTTCCATCTGTGGGAAGATCTCTTTTTGGAGGTGCTAAGACAAGTAAGGTACGTAAACCTATTGTTCTTCGTAATGCAGAAAAACCACAAGCTAATGAAGACAATGCATTGGCCTTGATACCGGTTGACACTGACCAGCCTACCAAGAGAGATCGACCTTCCCATCTCCAAAAAAGCTGCAATTCTTGACGTCTGATTTACTAAAGGGCAAAACAAGCCCTATTGCTCCTTCCAAGAAGGCAAAAATGCCTGAATTCCCTACTAAATTCATTGCCAAATCTCTGGGATTAGTGGAGACACCAGGTGGTGTGCTTGTGCCTGCAGAGGTCATGATGCCTAAACCTTTAGAAGTTGAGCTATCTGGTGGAAAGAAGAAGAGAGGTAGGCCATTGCGAGCCAAGAATAAAAATCCTCCCAAAGCAAAAAAAGTTCCTGCTGAAGATGTCCTGAATGTTCTGTATTCAGGTAAGCCTCAAGCCCTAGTCTAAAGGGCAAGGAGAAGGTATAGGTTTTTCTTTATATTTAGCCTATAAACTATGTAAATGTCTGGATAGTTATAGGCTCACTTTTAATAAGTGGGCGATAAGTTCTAATATATCCTATGTACCACGGTGGCTCCTCCACGAAGTCTTGTCTGGCCATTGTTTTGTGTCAGCGGATGAGTATGTAATGGCTTTCTTGGCATGCGCTATTATCAATGGAATTACTATTTATTCAAAAAAAAAGAAAAGATACACCCCCCATTTTCTGTAAAATTTGTAATCTCTATTTAATCCTCTTCAAGATATATAAATAAAGTATAATAAAAAAATTACAGATGAGATCACACCATTTTGGTCGCAAACTTGCTTTAGTAAGTATGGTAACATTGTTACTGAGATTGCTCGATTTTGCCGGTAACCCGCAATCTGGATAGCACCACCCAGAATGTGGTACGTTTTCACATACAAGATAGGAAAATCCATTGATCCACTAGTTTCATGTTATTGAAGCTTTGAAACTTATTGTATTCTGAAAATGGATTGGCTTCAAGTACATTCTGATGATTTTTGACATCTAATTTCATATTTCTATTCTCAATCACTTGAGTTAGTTGTAGAATCGTACAAAAACTCCTTTTCCTATCATGTTGGAAAATGCTTTTAAATGGTCATATTTTATTTCTTTCTTTTTAGATAAAGCCATAGAAAAGAGCCTCGCTATAACAAAAAAAAAAAACCGTAGAAAAGGAGAAAAGGTTGTTGTACTTAATTTTTTTTTTTGGTGTAATTATCTAATTTGGTATGTTTAACCATTGAGAGGGAGGGAGGAAAATTTTGTTTGCATATCATTTTTGTTTAGATGCGCACACCCCATTTTTTGTAAAATTTGTAACCTCTATTATCATCATAGAAAAATAAAATAAAATAAAATAATTGCAGATGAGATACACGATTTTGGTCGCTTACTTTCTCTAGTAAGTCTAGTAAAAGTGTTATCGGGATTGCTCGGTTTGTCGGTAACCCACAATTCGGATAGCACGACCCAGAATGTGGCAAATTCGAGAACAAGATTGGAAAATCCATTGATCTACTAGTTTCATGTTATTGAACATTTAAAACTTGTATTCTAAAAAATGAAAACTGATTGCCTTGAAGTATGTTCTAATGATTCTAGATATCTAATCTCATATTTCTATTCCCAAATTCTTGAATTAGTTGCAGAGTTGTACAACTCTTCCTCTTCCTATCCTATTAAAATTTTCTTTTAATTAGTCATAATTTATTTCTTTCTTTTTTAATAAGACCATAAGAAAGAGCGTCGGGAAGTTTAGGGGAATGAGACTACTCCTCCTAAATCCTAGCTGCCTCGGCTTTGGGCTCTATAAAAGGCATTCGTCATGGGTCTTAAACATAGTAGTATCCTTCGTCCCTCAATGCATCTCTGTAGTTATCAAAGGTCGGTCTTGATCGATAGGCATCCAACCCATTTCAACAGCTTGCAGTGTGGACATTGAATTTTGTTCCCTTAAAGAATTCAGTGTTTGAGCGAGTTCCCAGTGGTTGGGGGTTTAGCTAGATTGGGATGGAAGAGCCAACCACGTCAGGCCAAACTCAAGGTTGGTGGGCTCTGGCCTGAGAGACTTTGGGCGTCGTGAGAATGGGTTGCAACCTCTAGGCATGGCGGCGTCGATCTACTGTGGTTTGGATGGAGGCTAATGGCATCGGTGGGGGCAGTGGCCTTACAAACCAATGACCAAAATATCTAGTTTCGAGGAAATATGGATGGTCCCGGAAATAGAAATTTCGACGGAAATATTGAGGATATATCAATTTCGGTAAATAATCAAGAAAAATGATGGAAATTTGAAGAAAAATATTGAAATTTTAAATGAAACTTTTAGATATGTTTATTTAATCAATTTTCTACTATATATGAAAAGAAAACCTTGAATAAACACCCCTGCACTTTCAATTTTGATCTGATAGGTCCACTTCGTTAATATTCTATTATGGGTTCAAGTTATAGTTAGATTATTTGTTGAAAAACTATTTATTTTTAATAGTATGTCAGACTCTTAAATTGACTATACAGGCCACCTCGAGACCACATCATAAAACATAGGCCATATATGAGCCATGTCAACAAGTTAAATAACTCAATTGTCGGAAAACTAACAAATTGGACCTATTAGATCAAAATTGAAAGTGCAGGCGTTTTTGATGAAATTAGAAGTTTAGGGACTGAATTGATTTTGGACCCAAACTACAGGGTAGTAATCTGTATTTATCCCAATAAACATCTATACTAATTAAGTTATACTTACCAAAATGTTAGATTGAAGAAATAGTAGGAGAAAGAAGTAAAGAAAGAAATTTGTAGTTTCCTTTCGTGCAAAGAGTGAATGAATTTTGAACTATTTATAGAATTAAAATTTGAAATGTTGGTGTAAAAATTTCTGAACATTTTGTAAAATTTATTCAATATGTAAATGATTATTCAAAGTTAATTAGTTATTGGACATGTACCAAAATTTCAGTTTCGTAGCCAAAATGAACTATATATTACAATGTCGGAACTATTATGCAAATAAGTGTGCAGCATAGTTGGCTAAAGCTCTCAAATGGAACCTTGGTGAGCCTAGGTTCAAACCCTGGTGACTGTGGCTTTTTGATTGAATTTTAGGCCAACTAATAGTCCCCACTTGGTGGGGGGCCATTGTCTTGACTTTGCATACTAGAGAGGTTGTTGGAATTTTCTGGAATCATATCTGATTTCATCAAAATATCAGGAAAATCTCGAAATTTCAGGAAATTCTACAAATATCCACCGAAATGTAGCTGGTATATCATGATAATTTCAGACCCTCCCAAAAACGAAAATATCAGAGATATCTCGCCGATATTTTCAAAAGTTTAGTCCTTGTCACAAACCAATAAGCAGTCTATGAGGGCCAAGTCAGACTGGTTTCGCTGCGGCAAATTCAACCTGTCAACGAACCACAACTTGGACTTCGGGTCATCAAAGTGGGAATCGAGGTTCTCCATCATGCTACAATCAGTCCAGTAGTGATATTTTCGAAAGTTTAGTCCTTGTCACAAACCAATAAGCAGTCTATGAGGGCCAAATCAGACTGGTTTCGCTGCGGCAGATTCAACCTATCAACGAACCACAACTTGGGCTTCGGGTCATCAGAGAGAGAATCGAGGTTCTCCATCATGCTGCGATCAGTACAGCAGTGAGGGTGACCAAATCATCTTAAAAAAAAAAAAAAAGCCTTAGGAAAGAAGAAAAAGGCTATTATACTTAATTTTTTTTCAGCATAAATCTAATTTTTTTTTGAATCAAAATCATGACAATTGTCATCATCTCAAGCCAGAGTGGCAACGCTACATACATTTCCACTGCATACTTCGCAGGTAGGATAATAATGGCACATACATGGCACCTTCTATTTAACAACCAATGCTCACTTATTCAAAGTGAGCCTATAAACTATGAATAAAGCATAGTAAATAGGCATAGCAGAGTTCTTGAGCTTTAGTCACCTTCTTTGTCTTAGGCGGGTTCTTACTCTTAGATCCCAGTGATCTTCCCCTCTTTTTCTTTGGAGCAGCATGTTCAGGTGGATGCTCCTTTGACTAAAATGCTACCCGGTGCCTCAATCATTCCTAGTGACTTAGCTGAGAACCTTAATGTAACTTCTAGCATCTTCACTTTCTTGGCTGGTGCCATACTAGGATCAGGCTGTTGAAAAAGCTTACGAAAAAAAAAATCTTCAATTTTTTTGGAGAGAAGTACGTACAGGGAAGGGGATCTACTTATCTTATTTCCA
Source organism: Rosa persica (assembly GCA_025331145.1). Taxonomy (NCBI): domain Eukaryota; kingdom Viridiplantae; phylum Streptophyta; class Magnoliopsida; order Rosales; family Rosaceae; genus Rosa; species Rosa persica. Next base: position 18,212,316 of record WFKR01000004.1, read on the forward strand.
TCCTTCAATTGTACTGGTTCAAGGTCAACGTGTTTCTCCGAGCTAGATGGATCAACAAGAACTATTGCCATAAAATTATTCTACCTGGCATTGCTGCCCTTTCCACACAGCACTAGAGGCTTACGGCCACTACCATTATCCTTTCCAAAGAGGCTTCTTCCCAACACCGGCAGAATAGGGGTCTTTAGGCCTTGAAACTTGAAAGTCCCATTGATAAACTGACTTGTTGAAGCTAATAAAAGGGCTCAAAATTTTCAACATTGTTTCCCCCGCTTTAGGCATCAGTGTATCCTTAGCAATGCTTCTATAACCTGCACATCTATCATCCTCAAGGTAGATTAGATTGCACACATGACACTTCCCCACTAGATTTTCGAAGAAGTATGAAATGTTAGCCTCCACCCTAGGTGCTAACTTTAGGGTTTTATAAAGGAAAAAGGGTTTTAATGTTTCATGGGAAACCCTAACCCTCCCCTTGCCACTGTTCCCAAATAGTTTTTCATGATATTCGATTTACTCTCCAGCTACAGTAGCAATGTCAAGGAAGTTATTTGGTACCTCAAACAATAGTGGGATGTTGGAGATGCGAACCCAGTAGAAGAGTGAGTTCAAATGTAGAGTGGGGTGGTGCTGCTCCATCATATTCCTGGAGCACAATGGGGGCCTGATTGAAATTCCAAAGACCTCCTTTTAGTACCTTATCCGTCATATCACCAATACATGTGGGGGAGAGATTTGGCACCATTTAAATAGTAGGAAAATTGCTGCTCAATTTTTTTTCAACGTCACAATGCTTCTATTTATAAAGTTTTATGAACTAGTTCATAAGTCCAACACGAAAAACAATCATTGGTTGCATTCATATTAAAAGACTAATATTTTAAAAACATTCAAATGACAGAAAAGTGTATGGTGTCGTATAACTGGTGTCGTGTGTTTCATTTTCTGTAGTAGTGGTATAGTCAACCAGTATGAGGATGTAAGCAACGGTAGCCACAATGGCGATCACTGTAGGCAACAAAGACACAAGGCAGAGAATGTGTTTGTAATTTGTTAGCGAGTTATAATTCAAATATTGTAAAGGTCATGAGTTTGATTCTCACTAACATATGTAAAGCTGGGGCAAGCTAAGGGTTAAAAAAAAAATTGTAGTTTGTTAGAAACATAATCTCCAAGAAACGGACAACAAGTACACCCAAAGGTCCAGAGAAGTGCATAATCTGGGTGCTTCTCAAAAAGTTTGGGGTATGGAGAAGTCTATTTAAAAGTGGGAGTGGGGAGCCAATTGATTAAATGAACTATAATACAAACAGCTTCTGCCCACATATTATGTGGTATTTGAGTGGTAAGAAGAAAAGTATGACCCATATCAGCTTATGATGATGCTTTTCGCTCTGCCAAGCCATTTTGCTGAGGCGTGTGTGGACATGAAAAATGATGCACAATACATTATTTGCACAAAATTGGTGAAATTGAGAGTTGTCATATTCCTTCCCCCATCAGTTTGGAATTGCTTAACAGACATAGAGAATTGAATTTTGACATAACAAAAGTTGAAAGAAGACCAAAAAGCTCAGATTTAAGAAGCATGGAAATATTCAAGAGTAGCGAGTATAATCATCGGTAAATAAGACATAGTGCGAAACCCAGAAACAGAAAGAACAGGGAACATCCAAACATCAGAATGAATTAATTCAAAATGAGCGACAATACAATGTTCACGAGGCAAAAAGGAATGTCTAATTGATTTAGCCAAAGCACAATGACTACAATCTTTATTGAATAAACGAAAAGGAAAATCTAATAAGGAACTACAAACTAGAGTGTGGATCACTTTATTGGATGGGTGTCCGAGACGAGTCAGACGACGATGCCAAAGAGAGGACATGACCATGGAAGTAAGAGCAGTTTTGGAAAGAGGTGAAAGGTTTGGAAAATGGGATAAAGACCATCATTACATGGGCATCAAAATAGAATAGCACCGTAAGTCACAAATAACATAGCCCCAAGGAAAGAAGGTAATATTGACAAGAATATCATTAGTAAACTAAGCAGACGAAAATTTTTACGAAAAAAAGAAACCTAAAGAACATCAGAGAAGCAAAAAGTAAAAGAACCAGAAGAAAAGGAAACAATATTAGACTGAGTGATGGGAAGAGTATCACCATTACCAGCAACAACTTGATCAGTAGGTGAGTGATTGGTAGATGAAATGAAGGAGCGTGCATCATGATTCATATGGTTGTTAGCGCCTGAATCAAGATACCAATTTGGATCAGAAGAGAAAGCAACATGCATGCTGGTAAACATACGTGCTTAGGGGCACTTCGAGTAAATATGACCATATTGATGACAATTTCAGCGTTGCACAGGTTGACAAGAAACTAGAGGAGGATCCAAAATCCCTGGAGAAGTCGGTGATGGACGGTGGTCCTGTATGAGGTACTGACTAGGGCTATGTTTGGTATAGCTGGGCTTTTTAGAAAAGTTGGCTTCTGCTTATTTCTGAGAATAAGTGGCTGAAAAGCAAAGATAGTGAGTGTTTGGTAAACTGACTTTTTATAAGAGTTGTCAGTGACAGAAGCAATGGCAAAGTGTTTGGTAAATCAAACTGGCTTGTGCTTTTTGTTTGTGGAATGACCAAATTAGACATGAGAAATTATTTTACCTTGATTGTTTGGTAATACAATGTTCTTCAAATGCTCTTGTTATTATTTTTAATCTTTAATATGTTCCTATTAATTTTTGTTAACGTCTGCAAATCATACAAGCTTTCCACTATATTCTCCATCAAATGATATGATACTAGAAATTGTGCCCGCACTTTGCCGCGGGTTTTTAAGCTAACACAATGTTATTTAAGGACTAAATTTAAAAGTATAGAAAATATAATTGACATGATCATTATATTATCAAAAGATTAAGTCTGTTTTACAACAAAAAATGAGGTAGATCAAGTCTCTCCATCAGCTTCCCTCCTTTCCAAATATCTCTTTAGCTTGACCTGAATGGAAAACAAACATTGCATAATTAGGTAATAACATAAAAAATGAAAATAGAAAACTAAAAAGAAACCATGTACTAAAATTTGACTGTTGTATGCGGTAAACCTCAGGAAATATGGGAGAATCTAATATAGTGCTAAGACAATCACTTTTCAACTATCAATTTAGTTCATCACCTGTAGTAGCATATAGTGAGTTGTAATGCACTTCACTCCAAAAGCTCAGCTAAAGCTCTGAAAAACAACACAAAAGGGTGGTCAAGTTTGAAGCAAAAACAAAAACTTCTGGAAGCACTCTGTCCAACTGGCATATGGCTGCTAGGACTACTTTAATTATCTCTCTAAACACTGACATTTCCTTAATGAAAACTTTATTTCCTAGCACTTAATTGAACTGTCTATTTCCTAGCACTTAATCAGATCAATTCATTTTGTTCTCCGGTTACACTTAATGAATTCTTCGAAGCATTTGATTTTTCTCATCAAACAATCTCAAACTAGCTGGACCATTATCCAGTTATACAAATAACTGGATATCCTCTTAGAAAAAGCAAATGAAGGGCAAATAACTTACTTTTTCTTATAGTTTTCTCTGTTGACTCTAGCTTTACAAACAGATCATTCATTCGTTGGCTCAAACCATCAAGAGATACTGTACTCGCAAAGAATTTGCCTTCAAAGAACTCTTTATCTTTCTCAGCTGTTAGAGCAAGTTAAATATCAATACGACTTTGATCTAAAGCAAACTGTGAAAGGCCAAACTATACAAAATAGCACTCACCATCCTGAACTTGACTAGCTAATAGCTGTAAAGTTTCTGTGAGTTGATCACAACACGTTTTCGTTGAAGAAAACTTAGACTCTAATCCCTTCCACAACTTCTCATCTTCCTTCTACTCCACAGCGTGCAAATCACACTCGCACACTCACAGGCACACCGTATAGAAGAGACAAAGAAATATAGATACAGATATAGAGAGAGAGAGTACCGCCATTTCCAGATCTGTTTTCACAGAAGCTTGCTCTTTCACTAATTTCTTTGCAAACGCAGAGAACGAACAAGAAATCATCACAGAATTTCAAAATCACAGATGAAATCAACTCAAAAACATAGATATTCTGATCAATCCGAACCTGCGGTGAGCTTCAAGTTCGCGAAGCTTCCCGACGAGGTCGACTCCTGCTGTCACAAAGAGTAGGCGAAGGTCTTCGGAGGTCCTCCTGAGACCGATTTGGAGAGGGATTTGAACTGATCCAAGCTCCTCATGCTCGGAAACCCTAGCTTCTGCATCTTTCGAACTCGGATTGATACACTCGATTTCTCATCCATAATTCTAACCAACAATAATTTCAGTTGCTCTGTGCTTGGGGTTTTAGTGATTATTGTTTGGCTGAGGCGGCATCAGAGGGAGAGGGATGCGCATCAGAGATGAGAGGTTGTGGCGGCGTCTATGGGAGAGCGATGCTTGGTCTGTGATGAGAGCCCGGCGGCGTCAGAGGGAGAGTAAAGACAGGATAGAGATGAAAATGAAGCAGAGTCTGAGATCTCATCTCGAAGGGGTAATGGCAATCCGTAATTGCCTCAACCAAGGAAGGATAAACTCCGTCATTTAGAAAGAGTCATTTAGCTACACTAATATCCGCTACAGTACGCTGCTGGCTTCTGGCTTCTGAAAGCAGGGGTCAGGCAGCTTCTCCTTTTCGAGAGAAGCTGCAGTGGCTTTTCAAATAAGCTGAGCATAAGTCAGCTAACCAAACGCATAGGACTCTTGTGCTTATAAGCAGGGGAGCTAAAAAGTCCCCCCAAACATAGCCTAGGCCCACAATTCTGGAATAACTATTGTTGGTTGAAGCACGCACCTCTAGAACCACGTGAAGAACGATAAGGAATATGGAAGCATATGGAAGGTTTTCAGTTATGTTATTACTACACTAATTGTAGATGTCAGTTACAATCTTTCCATATTCTTCTATAATTAGAATTAAGTAGGATTGAATCCATCAGGAATGGGATAACTCCTGAATATACTTCTTGTACTCTTTTCATTCTTTTGAGTGGTTGATCTCTCTGCGATCTCTAATCATGAAGCATATATATTTGTTATTCAAACTAACAAATCTCTTTAATATTTGTAGCACTCTCTTTCACAGTTTGCTCATCAAAATGAAGCACTATGGTACATACATGGCTGAAATTCTGCAATGTATACCAAGGATCCAATATTAATCCTTCTCTAACTGCTTCAGTCTTCTTGTAAACGCTTTCAAGAGGCAGCCAGAGTGTATGGCATTGATGATCGTCCTAATGGAGGCTAGCTTGATGCGACTTCCTGATTCATATCATCCATTGCTTCTTTTCAGTCTTGCGCACCCTCATTTTCTCTTCTCCGCCAAAAATGTTACTCTCCATCATTCTCCACTTTGACTTATTCACCGTACTCGAAATCCTTCTCCTCCCTACAACCACCTTCGACCACCACCATGGTGCTCCACCCCAAAGACGATACTTACCTTGTGTAATGACCTGGATTTTCATATTAATCTCTTATAATTTTCTTGAAATTGATAGTCCAGTTAGTACAAATTATTGTTTTGCAACGAGGAAGAAGAATCGAACAAAATTAGATTTTAGGGTTTGTCCAAATTCGGAAAATCCTTTCGTTTCTAGACTTCATTGTAGTTATGAAAGCTGTTGGGCTTATTGTCGTGATGATTTTGGCATAGGTTTCATGACCAAGTTTGGGGGTTGTCAACGGCACGTTTTATGTGTCTGTTTTCTTTGTTGTGTCCTACTCATCGATACAAGCGTGTTGATATATTATGAGGTCATGTTGTGATCGTTTGAAGCATGTTAGGTTAACATCGTTTCGGTTTACGATCCGTGAGGATTCGACCATTTGATTGTCATATAATTGTGAGAAATTGATCCTAGAAGCGTTCCAGAAACCTTGGGAGGTCTCAGAGGAAGTTTGGTCTCGATTGAAAAAATCTTTGGTTTTTTGGTTCAAGTGTTCGATTCGAACCGTAACCGCTTTCATTAATCGTGACAAATTTGAGACCTTATTTTACTTAGGTGATTAACGGAGAGTGTACTGTACTTTATCTCCGCTGTGAGAGAAGACGTAGTGGGATTTAAAGGTGAGTAAATCTCACGAGGTTCATTTATGAATAAAGTTCCCTTTATTGTTTCGGTGTAATCCCGAAATTGTGAAATTGTTTTCTGGAAATAAATATTTATTTTAAATTATATGAACTTGATCATCTACAGTTCATAGGTAAGTTAAAATGAGGTTTTATTATAACAATGATTTTCTCGAGTTTTGCGATTGTGGACTATAGTTGGTATTAATAACATTTTTGAGTGGATAACTACGTGTGTGTGTGTATTTACGCAAAATATATATCTTGATGGTGTGGCATTGTGATAAGTATAATAAATGTGATTTTTTTCATGTTCTTTTTTTTTGAGAAATTTACTGTTTTCGGGAATGTGATGTATCATGAAATTGTTGATTTATATTGTGTTGAAAGAGTACTTTGAGTTTTGGTGTAACATTTTGGGTCATGTTGGATCTTTTTAAATGTTTTCTGATATGAGAAGACCTAGTGTCACAGTTGTGATTGAGGCAAGTATATCGAGAACCATGCCTTTGGCCAAATGAGTAGTTACGATAAGTTAAAGCTCTAGTCTGTTTGTCAACGTAGTAGCATGGGAGTAACTTGTGTTATTGGGCCTCATGAGTACGCATTCTTAAAAAAGAGTTTCGAGGCTATTCTTTCTTTTGTTGTCCAAGAGGTACATGGTTTCATATTTGAAATGTGTGATTCTTCACTAGAGTTGAAGGGGTGCTTTGGTGGACTTAATTGTTGGTTGCTTTAATTTATTCGTAAATTGAGAAATTTATGAGTATGTGTTGGTCGAGTCATTTCAATTGAGTTTACTCATATAAGTTTAAAAAGCTTACCGGGTTTGTAGTTGCAACCCAGTGCACTATTCCATTATGTTGGGGTTACTCTTACAGGTCATGGCGACTAGGGTTGAGACCGTGGATTGTTGTTGCAGTAGTGTTAGGTTCAAAGCCTATTTTGTTATTTTACTGTTGTTTTGTTGTATGCTCCTAGAGAGCGTTTATATTTTACTTTGATGTTTCCGAGTTTTTGTAAACATGTTGTAATGTAATATGTAACTCTAGAGAACGACTCGGTATTGACATTTGTGGGTTCAGTCTTTTTTTTTTCTTAGTTTAAATGAAAAAAAAATTCTAAGCATTTTAGTGATTTGTTGAGTTATCGCGTTTCAGATTTGATTTCATTATTCAAAATTTGCGGCGTGACACCTTGATTTCTATTTTTTTTTACTTTATAAAGTCTAATTCAGGCAGTTTGATCCAAGAAAATTAGGTTCAATGAGGTTATTTTTACCATTGACTCGAACAAAAGGGAGGTCAAGAAAGGTTACGGCTTCCCAATTTTGCGGATTTTGTTTGTTTTGGTTGGGGTAGTGATGAAACTAGTGATTTAAATTAAAATGAAGTACAGATTTTTGAGATTTGAGGTTGAGTTTAGGGAGGAAATTGGTGAGGTTGGGGAAGGTGGTAGTTGGTCGAGAAGAGAAGGCTTTGACCTAGAGAGATTGGAGTTTGAGATTTGAGTTTTAAGAGTTTCGGTTGAGGTTCATTTTTCTGGTTTGGATTGGGGTTTCAACTTTTCTAGGTAAAAGTCTTATTCTAGCCTTCATTATATAGATAATGGCATATGGACTGACGAGGTTATTAACATCATATGCAAATTATTTTTCGGGGTTATAAGTTCGTGTACTGAAATTTAGGATTTATAACTTTATGTATAGAACAGAAATGCATAATAAACTTATTATTAGGTGAATTTTCCCCGTTACGACATTTCATGTTCCCTATCAGGATCGACCTGAATATCATTACTTTAGACCCAACTAATGAACTGAATTTCATTTACTTCTTATATATTTTTCTATTGAATCTATCATTCATGCATCTTTGGGCCCCATGTATATAAAAGCAAGTAATAATAAATTTCTCATGTGTACAAACGAAAAGTAATAATAAATTTCTAATTTCAATCAAGCGCACCAATTCAAGCTCTCTTTATTTTATTATCTTTTTTTTTGTAAGATATTTTATTATCTTATAAAAAAAGAGTACGTAGACTACAGAATAGGAGGTAGTCCTCTCCTTTCATGGCTATACCTTGCATGATATATCAGTACATATCATTTTTGAGAGGGAAGAGATTGATGTTATATTTTTCAGGCTAGCTGCACTTTTATTAATTTATTCCACAATTAATTAGTTAACATGTTTAGCAATAGACATTGTCACCCGGCGAAACATTAAGTTGGGTGCAGTAGTCATTATAATAGTTAACGCGAGCTTGAACTTTATCCGGATCTTTGCCATTACATTCCACGTCACCGTTGATGGCTCGAGTTGTGGCTCCGAATCCTTGGCCTATAACGGAGTGCACATTGGTCATCCCAAACCACAAGCCCGTCTTGAACGCCACCACGGGGTCTGTAGCCACCGTTTCGGGGGAGTTCAGGCCGTCAAAGCCAATGGCATTTCCGGCAGCTCCGTAATTGTAGTTCCAGGTGAGCTGGAGTGGTCCACGCCCGTAGTACTGCTTGTCGGGGTTGCATGGGTACTCTGTATATTTCGGGTTGCAGTAGATGTCCTTCTTTATCTCTTCTATGTTGCAAAAATCTGCATCCATCATTAAAAAATGCTCTCATTAGTACGTACATATGGAATTATGTATAGTGATAATTAGTGCATACTGTATGTATTAATTCAGTAGACTGCAATTCACCTTCTTCTACTAGAGTATTATTATCCAACTACAGATGTGATTTTGTTTTGCAGTAATTGTATATATAAGATATGCTAGCAACAGCTGTTACATAGATGATGAGAAAATAATAATATACTTACGGGTAGTCTCATGCGTGATATGAGCAAACAGCGCTGCAACTTCCCGCTTATTGTCATCAGCGGAACCGGTGGTACGAAAATCACCATAAGAACTGAGGACATCGAGAAAAACCTGTCTGGTGTAGAAGCTCTTTCCGGCACAGTCAGCGCCAACCTGATTAATAATCCTGTAATACCCGTAATTTTCATTTTAAATTCGAGTAATTGTGTTGAACGATTTTTATGAGATTTCACGAATATTATTCGATAATAATTCACTTTTAGAATTATCGAAGTTTCGAGACGACTATTTTTAACGAAAAGCTCGAAATGCTCGATTTGAGAAATTGACTTTTTCTACGTACAAAATTTGGAAAAACTTCCTTCATGAAAGTTGTAGAGCTCGTCGATACGAGTCCGTACACATGCGGAACGTGAAGATCGGATATTTTCTGAATTAGTTATCGAATTTAGAAGATTTTTCGAAACGGGTATATATAGATAAAACCCTAGAATTTTTTTGGGAAGTTTCCTTTGTGGTCCGGCCTCCATTTATGTTTTTGGAAAGCACTGTAGCTTTCTCTCTGGGTATATATAGATAAAACCCTAGAATTTTTTTGGGAAGTTTCCTTTTTGGTCCGGCCTCCATTTATGTTTTTGGAAAGCACTGTAGCTCTCTCTCTCTCTCTCTCTCTCTCTCTCTCTCTCTCGCGTCGTCTCCTCCCTCTCGGCCGAAACGGAGGCAAAAACAGGGCAAGCTCTCTCCACCTCATCCGGCCACCCCACGACCTCAAACCTCCTCCAAGAGCTTCGTCTCAACCTTGCGCAGCTGCCAGAGGCAGCCTTGCGCTGCGACACGGCCGGCAGCTGCGGCGGCACGGCCCGAACCGAAAAGGGTCGTTTTCGGTTCGATCTTGATATCTCGAGCTACACACCACCATTTCACTTGATTCTTGGCTCATTGAGCTCGCATCAACTTCCTCTACAAGCACCAAGAAGGACCGGAACTGGGTCGAACGTTTTCACGTTCGTCGGAGCTCGACCCTGTACGGATCGAAACAACCAACTTTCGATCCAAATATCTCGAGCTATACACGATCGTTTCTTGTGATTCTTGGCTTGTTGAGTTCGCAAGGAAGTTCTGAACAAGTTTCCGGAAGGGATCGAGGCGTGAGGTTGCAGTTTTCACGTCGGTTTTCAAGCTCGCCGGTTTCTGGAAATTTTCCGGCCGTCGACTGTAATTGGTACTTTTCGATCCCTTCCCGTCATTTTTTGGTCTTGTGCTAGTTATGAAAGTTGCTCAGAATGATGAAACGAAAGGGACAACCTCAGCCCCGACACCATTGGTGGTGGTCGGTTGCGGCTCTGTCCCTAAATCCGGCGGCCTTTTCCGGCCAACTACGGAGGTCCAAAATTTGGTTTCTGTCCGTTTTATGATTCTATGTTTCAATATGATCATTTCGGCCTATTATACGTATTTTTCGGATATCGTATGAATTAGTTATGAATTTTGTGATTTCGATCGATTTCGATCGTTAGATTTTTGATCTGAGAAATTACGACCGTCGGATGAACTTGTAAATTTGTTGTGATGATCATATGACTGTCCCAGAGGCTTTGTGTGGTCATGGGCGAAGATCCGACTATTGGATCTTCGTATATGTGCAAAACGGTAATTAGGGGAGCGATTCGTGAGAATCCGCTCGTCGGATTTTAATGTAAATTAGAATCCGGCCGTTAAATGGTAATTAAATTATGTGTTGAAATTATTGGCTAAATTCGAATCACATTTGATTAGGTGATTGACGGATTTTATTTGAGTGGGCTATTTCGGCGTTAATTATATTTGTATTGAAGGCGCAGCGGGAATTTCGAGGTGAGTAAAACTCACGTGGTTCATATTACGAACCGAGCGTTTTATATTTAATTATTTTTGGTAATTGTGTGAAAAATATTTGCGGATTAAATATTTGTTTTAAAATTTCATGGACTTGAATCACCACGGTCCATAGGTAAGTAAAAATGAATTTTTAATTATACAAATGAATTTCATGATTTTCTTGTGTGAACTATAGATGGTATTAGTGGTGATTCCTGAGGGGATGATTACGTATATATATATTTATGTGGAAAATATATATTGATGAGTGGATTGTTGGTGATGATATGATTGAGTTGAATTGATGAATTGATTATATTTCAATTGTATAATTCCATAATAATATGGTGTATCTTGGTTAGGTTGATTTCAGTATGTGATATTATATGTTGTGCTCATTTATGGGTTTAGGGTCGACGTAGTGACAGGTGTGGGGTAATCGGACGCTCTAATCCTGGGTGGATGATGGGATACGATTGGTTGAGTATGTGAAATTATCGGACATTCTAAATATGTATATAGGTATACATATTGATGAAATACGATAATGATAAATATGTCGGATGCCATAACCTAGGCCAGGTGACGGGCTACGATTCAGTTAGAGCTCTAGTCTGTCAAGTACCGTATTTTTATAAATACGATGTTGAGGGTTGTGAAGAAAGATGTGAGTTGGGGTTTGTCTAGATATATTGAATTGGTGTTGATTGAGATTGTTAGTACTTGCAGATGTGGAAATTGTTGAGTGTTGTTGTGTGTGGGAATAATTATGAATTAAATTAAACAATAGTTCTTTCCTTTTACTCATACGAGCTTTCATAAGCTTACCGGGTTTTGTGTTGTTGCAATCCTGGTACACTATTCAAATGGTGTAGCGGATATTCCTGCAGGTCAGGATAATCAGGGAGGTGACCGAGCTGCTTAGGTGTTACAGCAGTTTTAGTTATTTCATTTAGTTGTGAAGTGTGTACGCTCATTTAGAGCTTTACAGTTCATTTTGGATTTGAGTTGTAATAATTAACCGAAAATAAATTCAGTTTTGATTTTATTTCGTGCAGGTGAGGATGTTAAGAAAAGAAATTTTCAGGATGATTATTTGAGTTTGTAGTAAATTCATGTTTCGGATTTTGAATTTCTATTCTAAAATTCGGGGCGTGACAGTTTGGTATCAAAGCGTAAGGTACATATTTGGTGATATGTCAATACTTACCGAGTGATGGCCCGTCTGCAGCGGATCCCCATCATGTGCTCTTCGGTATTGACAATGTCATTGGATATGTGAGAGCGTTAGGTTGGCTAGGAACGTTAGCGCGTCTTAAGAAATTTAGGCATCATCATGTATGCTTAGTACTTGGTTAATATGGGCTTGCATTTGACTTATGCTTTGTTTAAGTGTTATGCGTGTATTAATCAAGTATATCATGCTTATCAGGTAATGGAGATTGAGGGAAACGAAGCCAGAGGTCGAGGTAGAGGTAGACCTCGTGGCAGGGGTAGAGGCCGAGGAAGGGGTAGGGCCCATCCGGTCGAAGAAGAATCCGAGACGGAGGTAGATGCACCTTATGAGGATCAGCCTATTCCTCCTGTGGCCGTGGTTGATAGTCTGCTCACTTGCTGATGCTAGCAAGGGAAATTATTCACTTGGGAGCAACCAAGTTTGGAGGAGGCACTGATTATATGGTGGCGGATTGATGGATAGAGGATTTGCAGACCTATTTCGATCTGCTTGATTGCACTGAGACCGACAAGAGGAAGCTTGCCGCTTTCATGCTGAAGGATGAGGCTAGGGTATGGTGGAACGTTACACAGAGGAGCATTGAGGTGTCTACCTTGACATGGGACGGCTTTGAGAGGCTGTTCAGGGAGAAGTACTTTCCACCAGCAGTGAAGGAGAGGTTGGAACGAGAGTTCCTTGCACTTGTACAGGGGAAGACGACCGTAGTATGATGCGGAGTTCTCCAGACTGTACAAGTATGCGAGGCAGATGGAGAATGAGGACTTGGCCAAGAAGTTTCAGAGAGGGTTGAGTCCTTCGATTGAGCGTGATGTGGCCATCTTAGAGCTGAAGACCAAGAGAGAGATCTTGGCTAAGGCACAAATCATTAAGCAGCAGAACCTGATTCGTAGAGAGAAAGAGTCTGCTGAGAGAGACTTTCAGGGCAAGGGAAAGGCCATAGCAGGAAGCAGTTGAGCTAGAGACTTCAGGGGTGGGTTTTGGAAGAGACAGAGAACTCAGTTTCAGCATCAGGCTCCAACTAGGGCAGCAGTAGCTCCTCCTGTTCAGGCTATGCCTATTAGGCAGTTAGCACCAGCAGCTCCGATGAAGTGCTTTAACTGTGGCGAGCCGGACCTCATCTCTCGTGCGTGCACGAAACCGCGGGGTAGGATATGCTATAGCTGTGGACAGGCAGGGCATCAGGCTAGGGAGTGTCCCCGAAATCAGGGTAGAGTGCAAGGTAACCAGCAGAGGCAGCTACCACCTCCACATGCTATAGTCTTTGCCATCGGTCAGGCAGGCATGGGAGTGGAAGTTACCTTATCTGTTTATCACTATCTTGCTAGAGTACTGTTTGATACGGGAGCCTCACACTCTTTCATATCTAGTTCGGTTGTGGATGTTTTGGGTTTGATTTCTATGCCTCTGACTAGATCATTGTGTGTTACATCACCTCTCGGTGTGTCTCTTGAGCTTAGCATGTTTTGTGATAATTGCCCTATTGGGATTGGTGGCAGAGAGTTCTCTGCGTCTTTGATTGTGATTCCGGATCACACGTACGATGTGATTTTGGGTATGGATTGGTTGAGCCCGAACCATGCTGTTATTGATTGCTTTAGGATGATTGTGTCCTTCCATGTTCCGGGACAACCGGTGTTCCATTACCGTTGTTTGAAGTCTGACATCACCATGAGGACAGGGATTTTGGCCCATATTGAATTAGGGAGTAGTACTTCAAAGATTACAGGGATTCCTGTAGTTTCAGAGTATGTAGACGTGTTTCAGGAGATCCCTGGGTTACCTCCGAAAAGGGTAATGGACTTCTCCATTGATGTGATATCAGGTACTTCACCTGTGTCAAAAGCACCCTATCGAATGGCTCCAGCTGAACTTCAGGAGTTGAAGGTTCAGATTGAGTACTTACTTGCACAAGGGTTCATTCAGGCAAGTGTGTCTCCTTGGGGCGCACCAGTGTTGTTTTTGAAGAAGAATGACAATTCACTTCGTTTATGTGTGGATTATCGACAGTTGAACAAGGTGACCATCAAGAATAGGTAACCTTTACCTAGGATTGATGACTTGTTCGATCAGCTTAGAGAAGCTACTGTCTTCTCGAAGATTGACTTGAGGTCTGGATATCACCAGTTGAGGGTGAAGGAGGAAGATATCCCAAAGACGGCGTTCAGGACCTGGTATGGACATTTTGAGTTTCTTGTCATGCCTTTTGTTCTCACGAATGCCCCCGCAACATTTATGGACTTGATGAACCGTACGTTCAGTCCTTATTTGGATCAGTTTGTGGTGGTGTTCGTTGACGACATCTTGATTTATTCAAGGTCGTCAGCTGAGCATGAGAAGCATCTGCGGATAGTACTGCAGACGTTGAGAGAGCAGAAACTATTTGCGAAGTTCGAGAAGTACGATTTCTGGCAGAGTGAAGTCAAGTTCCTTGGTCATGTGGTCTCGAAGGATGGATTTTCTGTCGATCCTTCGAAGGTTGAAGCAGTGATGAGTTGGAGTCGCCCTACTACGGTTACAGAAATCGGTAGCTTCCTTGGACTGGCCGGGTATTACAGGCGCTTCATTGAAGGGTTTTCTGGTATTGCTTCGGCTTTGACCAAATTGACCAGGAAGGACACTCAGTTCGTATGGTCGGATGAGTGTGAGAAGGCTTTCAATGAGCTGAAGACTAGATTGACTACAGCTCCGGTGTTGACTATTCCTACTAGTGGTGGTGGATTAGTCATTTACAGCGATGCATCTCATCAGGGTTTGGGGTGTGTGTTGATGCAGAAGGGTAGTGTCGTTGCTTATGGTTCTAGACAGTTGAAGGTACATGAGCGGAATTACCCCACTCATGATCTAGAGCTAACAGCAGTGGTGTTTGCCTTGAAGATTTGGAGGCACTATCTTTATGGTGAGAAATTTGAACTCTTTTCTGATCACAAGAGTTTGAAGTATCTATTCTCCTAGAAGGAATTGAACATGAGGCAGAGAAGATGGATGGAGCTCATTAAGGTCTATGATTTCACCTTGGAGTATCATCCCGGAAAGGCGAATGTGGTGGCGGATGCTTTGAGTAGGAAACCGCGGGTAATCATGGCATCAATTATGGTGCGAGAGTAGCGCATGTTAGAAGCTGCATCTGAGTTTGATCTTATGCCCGCAGGAGCAGGATAGAGAATTTTTCTCGGTAGTATCACCTTACAGCCCACCTTGATCTCCAGGATCATTCAGGGTCAGACACTTGATGAGTTTGCTCAGGCGAGGATTGTTGAGATGACTGTTGACCCGGATGTGGAGGGTCCTTCCGAGTGGATGATTGGAGTTGATGTAGGGTTGAGATTTGGAGGGAGATTGTATGTACCTAGTGTTGATAACCTCAGAGAAAAGATCATGCGGGAAGCACATAGGTCTTGATATACTATACATCCAGGAGGAACTAAAATGTATATGGATCTACGAAGGCAGTTTTGGTGGTATGGTATGAAGAGGGATGTGGCAGAATATGTGTCGAAGTGTCTTACCTGTCAACAGGTGAAGGCAGAGCATCAGAGACCAGCAGGAATGCTGAACCCCTTATCGATTCCTGCTTGGAAATGGGAAGATATCTCTATGGACTTTGTGACTGGATTGCCTAGGTCCAGGCAAAGTTATGACTCGATTTGGGTGATTGTTGACCGGTTGACTAAATCAGCACACTTCCTTCCGGTGGCAAAAACGTACTCAGGGGATGCGTTGTGTAAGTTGTACGTGAACGAGATAGTGAGGCTTCATGGAGTGTTTGTGACGATTATCTCTGATCGTGATGCTCGTTTCACTTCAGAATTCTGGTGTAGGTTCCATAAGGCATTTGGTACGTCTCTTGCTATGAGCACTGCATTTCACCCACAAACAGATGGACAGACTGAGAGAGTGAATCAGGTGATGGAGGACATGCTCAGAGCTTGTGTTCTGGATTTTAAGGGTAGTTGGGCGGATCATCTGCCATTGGTAGAGTTTGCCTACAATAACAGCTATCACTCTAGTATCGGTATGGCTCCATATGAGGCTCTTTATGGCAGGCCATGTAGGACTCTTATCTGTTGGGCGGAAGTAGGGGATAAAGGGCTGATCGGTCCTGAGATTGTATAGGAGACTACAGAGAAGGTCACTATTATTCGGGACAGAATCCGAACCGCTCAGAGTAGATAGAAGAGTTATGCTGACTTGAAGAGGAGACCTTTGGAGTTTGAGACAGGCGATCATGTGTTCTTGAAAGTCTCACCTATGAAAGGTGTGGTGAGATTTGGCAAGAAGTGGAAACTCACACCGAGGTATGTTGGACCCTTTGAGATTTTGGAAACGGGTTGGTAACTTGGCATATCGTCTTGCTTTACCTGTTAGCATATCGGGTGTGCACAATGTCTTCCATGTGTCTATGCTCAGGAAGTATGTTCGAGACGAGTCGCACGTGATTGATCACGGTACGATCGAAGTGAACACAGATGTGACATTTGTAGTTGAACCTGTTCGTATCTTGGATGGGTCTACAAAGAAACTTCGTAGGAAAGAGGTTGATCTCATAAAGGTGTTGTGGAGTCATCATGACGAGGGTGATGCATCATGGGAGTTAGAATCTGACATGAGGATGAGGTATCACAGCTCTTTGGGGAATTGGGTACTTGAATTTCGGGACGAAATTCCTTTAAGGGGGGTAGATTGTAATACCCGCAATTTTCATTTTAAATTCGAGTAATTGTGTTGAACGATTTTTATGAGATTTCACGAATATTATTCGATAATAATTCACTTTTATAATTATCGAACTTTCGAGACGATTATTTTTAACGAAAAGCTCGAAATGCTCGGTTTGAGAAATCGACTTTTTCTACGTACAAAATTTGGAAAAACTTCCTTCATGAAAGTTGTAGAGCTCGTCGATACGAGTCCGTACACGTGCGGAACTCGAAGATCGGATTTTTTCTCAATTAGTTATCAAATTTAGAAGATTTTCGGAAACGGGTATATATAGATAAAACCCTAGAATTTTTTTGGGAAGTTTCTTTTTTGGTCCGGCCTCCATTTCTGTTTTTGGAAAGCTCTGTAGCTTTCTCTCTCTCTCTCTCTCTCTCTCTCTCTCTCTCGCGTCGTCTCCTCCCTCTCGGCCGAAACGGAGGCAAAAACAGGGCAAGCTCTCTCCACCTCATCCGGCCACCCCACGACATCAAACCTCCTCCAAGAGCTTCGTCTCAACCTTGTGCAGCTGCCAGAGGCAGCCTTACGCCGCGACACGGCCCGAACCTAAAAGGGTCGTTTTCGGTTCGATCTTGATATCTCGAGCTACACACCACCATTTCACTTGATTCTTGGCTCATTGAGCTCGCCTCAACTTCCTCTACAAGCACTAGGAAGGACCAGAATGGGTAGAACGTTTTCACGTTCGTCAGAGCTCGACCCCGTACGGATCGAAACAACCAACTTTCGATCCAAATATCTCGAGCTATACACGATCGTTTCTTGTGATTCTTGGCTTGTTGAGTTCGCAAGGAAGTTCTAAACAAGTTTCCAGAAGGGATCGAGGCGTGAGGTTGCAGTTTTCACGTCGGTTTTCAAGCTCGCCGGTTTCTGGAAATTTTCCGGCCGCCGACTGTAATTTGTACTTTTCGATCCATTCCAGTAATTTTTTAGTCTTGTGCTAGTTATGAAAGTTGCTCAGAATGATGAAACGAAGGGGACAACCTCGGCCCCGACACCATTGGTGGTGGTCGGTGGCGGCTCTGTCCCTAACTCCGGCAGCCCTTTTCGGCCACCTCCGTAGTTCTAAAATTTAGTTTCTGTCCATTTTATGATTCTATGTTTCAATATGATCATTTCGGCATATTATACGTATTTTTCGGATATCGTATGAATTAGTTATGAATTTTGAGATTTCGATCGTTTGATTTTTGATATGTGAAATTAGGACCGTCGGATGAACTTGTAAATTTGTTATGATGATCATATGACTGTCCCAGAGGCTTTGTGTGGTCATGGGTGAAGATCCGACCGTTGGATCTTCGTATATGTGCAAAACGGTAATTAGGGGAGCGATTCGTGAGAATCCGCTTGTCGGGTTTTAATGTAAATTAGAATCAGGCCGTTAAATGGTAATTAAATTATGTGTTGAAATTATTGGCTAAATTCGAATCACATTTGATTAGGTGATTGACGGATTTTATTTGAGTGGGCTATTTCGGCGTTTATTATATTTGTATTGAAGACGCAGCGGGAATTTCGAGGTGAGTAAAACTCACGTGGTTCATATTACGAACCGAGCGTTTTATATTTAATTATTTTTGGTAATTATGTGAAAAATATTTGCGGATTAAATATTTGTTTTAAAATTTCATGGACTTGAATCACCACGGTCTATAGGTAAGTAAAAATGAATTTTTAATTATACAAATGAATTTCATGATTTTCTTGTGTGAACTATAGATGGTATTAGTGGTGATTCCTGAGTGGATGATTACGTATATTTATATATTTACGTGGAAAATATATACTGATGAATGGATTGTTGAGTGATGATATGATTGAGTTGAATTGATGAATTGATTATATTTCAATTGTGTAATTCCATAATAATATGGTGTATCTTGGTTGGGTTGATTTCAGTATGTGATATTATATGTTGTGCTCATTTATGGGTTTATGGTCGACGTAGTGACCGGTGTTGGGTAATCGGACGCTCTAATCCTGGGTGGATGATGGGATACGATTGATTGAGTATGTGGAATTATCAGACGTTCTAAATAGGTATATAGGTATACATATTGATGAAATACGATAATGATAAATATGTCGGATGCCATAACCTAGGCCAGGTGACGGGCTACGATTCAGTTAGAGCTCTAGTCTGTCAAGTACCGTATTTTTATAAATACGATGTTGAGGGTTGTGAAGAAAGATGTGAGTTGGGGTTTGTCTTGATATATTGAATTGGTGTTGATTGAGATTGTTAGTACTTGCGGATGTGGAAATTGTTGAGTGTTGTTGTGTGTGGGAATAATTATGAATTAAATTAAACAATAGTTCTTTCCTTTTACTCATACGAGCTTTCATAAGCTTACCGGGTTTTGTGTTGTTGCAATCCCGGTACACTATTCAAATGATGTAGCGGATATTCCTGCAGGTCAGGATAATCAGGGAGGTGACCGAGCTGCTTAGGTGTTACAGCAGTTTTAGTTATTTCATTTAGTTGTGAGGTGTGTACGCTCATTTAGAGCTTTACAGTTCATTTTGGATTTGAGTTGTAATAATTAACCGAGACTAAATTCAGTTTTGATTTTATTTCGTGCGGTGAGGATGTTAAGAAAAGAAATTTTCAGGATGATTATTTGAGTTTGTAGTAAATTCATGTTTCGGATTTTGAATTTCTATTCTAAAATTCAGGGCGTGACAAATCCCCGTTAAAGAAGTCAGTGGTCACGATATCTGCCACCGAGCCACCATTAGTAGTTGGTGTCGGTGTGGGGGTGGTAGTACAAGGACCTTCTTTACAATCCCTTGCTGCAGTAGGCATCGCCGGTGCCGCAGTAACCAAATTCGCTACAACACAGGCCTGCGGCACACCCGCAGTCTTGAGCTATAGCATTTTGGGCTACAAATGCTAAGCCTATTATGTATAGAATGAGGTATAGAACTGATTAGGATGATGGTCGAATTGGGTATTTATAAGGCAGATATGCATGGCATGGACGATGGAGTCCCAGTTAATTTGAAATGGTCATTGGCACGTCGATCTGGACAACTTACAATTTGGTTTATTGAAATTTCTGTGTTTCAGGATTGACTTGGAGTTTTAAAGTTTCGACGTACAATTTGGTGTATGTCTCGATTCCAATTTACAAATAAGATTAAATCAAAGATAGATTATTCATTGATTACTATAGTTAGTTTATCAACCTCGTCGAAGGTGCTTTAATCTTTTGCTTTCCAATGCGTCAGGTGTTGGTCAACGAAATAGCAGGGACTTTATTGTTATAATAAGTGACAAAGGTTACTAATTTTTTTTATGACACAAAGGTTACTAATGGTTACACAAGTTAAATAACTTTTTACATATTATCAACAGAAATCGTCCAAACAGTGTCTGAACTTTTCTAGACTATTAATTTTCATACCTATACTTTGAAAAATATCAAAATAGTATCTGAAGATTTTACCCTGAGCCGATTTCAGTATCTAGCAACAGTAAAGTCGTCAACTCCGTTAAATTTTTAGGGGTAAATGTGGTAGTTCATGTATTTCGGAAGAGAAAATCGTCTAAACAGTGTCTGAACATTTTCAAACTATTAATTTTGATACCTATACTTTAAAAAATATCAAAATGGTACCTGAAGATTTTACTCCCACCCAATTTCCGTACCTAGCAACAGTAAAATCGTCAACTTCGTCTGGAATTTTGAGGGGTAAATCTGGCACTTCATGTGCACTTACTCGAGAGAGCGTTTCGTCCTTGGTTTGACAAAGCATCAATTCGAAGAATAAGAAGAAGAAGAAAGAAAGAAAGAAATAATGAATCAGTCTGGAATTGCTTCTTTCTTCTTCTTCGAATTGCTGCTTCGTCAAACCATTTTGTGGAAAGAGGCAACTAATACTCCAACCCAATTTTCGTACCTAGCAACAGTAAAGTCGTCAACTCCGTTAAATTTTAAGGGGTAAATCTGCCACTTCATGTGGTTTTGATTAGATGCGGAGCAATGCTTTACCTGATGGACAATACTTGGACTAGCTTCATAAGCACACCAATCATTAGCTACCTCTTTCCACAAAATGGTTTGACGAAACAGCAATTCGAAGAAGAAGAAGAAGAAGAAGAAAGAAAGAAGCAATTTCAGACGGAGTTGAAGGAATTTTGAGGGGTAAATCTGGTACTTCATGTGCACTAAGTCGAGAGAGCGATTCGTCCTTAGTTTGACGAAGCATCGATTCGAAGAAGAAGAAGAAGAAAGAAAGAAAGAATGAATGAATGAATCAGTCTGGAATTGCTTCTTCCTTCTTCTTCTTCTTCGAATTGCTGCTTAGTCAAACCATTTTGTGGAAAGAGGCATGTCACGCCCCGAATTTTTGAATAAAATTCAAAATCCGAAACATGAAAATTACCACAACTCAAAATAATCATCCTGAAAATTTCTTTTCTTAACAACCTCACCACACGAAATCAAATCAAACCGAATCTTGTTTCGGTTAATTATTACAACACAAATACGCGATAATTTGTAAAGCTCTAAATGAGCATACACACCTCACAACTCAAAGAAATAAAATGTAACTGCTGTAACACCTAAGCAACTCGGTCACCTCCCTGGTTATCCTAACCTGCAGGAATATCCGCTACACCATTTGAATAGTGTACTGGGATTGCAACAATACAAAACCCGGTAAGCTTATGAAAGCTCGTATGAGTAAAAGAAAGAACGGTTACTTAATTTAATCACATTTATTTCTACCTAAGTCAACATGCAACGATTCTACAACTACAAAAACCAACAATCACAATCAATCAACTACTCAACACCAACCCTTACTCACATCTTTCTCCACAATACCCCATCATCGTATTTATAAAAATACGGTATTCGACAGACTAGAGCTCTAACTGAATCGTAGCCCGTCACCTGGCCTAGGTTATGACATCCGACATATTATCTTTATCGTATTTCATCAATATGTATACTTATATACATATTTCGAACGTCCGATATTTGTACATACTCAACCAATCGTATCCCATCATCCACCTTGGATTAGAGCGTCCGATTACTCCATACTAGTCACTACGTTGACCCTAAATCCACAACATGTACAACCTTATGTTTTCACATAAATAAATCAACTCAACCAACATATATGATATTATCATGAAATTAAAGCATTTGAATATAATCCAAATCATCATTCTAACTCAATAATATTGTCATTCAAAATCACGCCAATCCATGTATATATATTCCATGTAAATATATATATATATATATATATGTAATCATTCACTCAGGAATGACCACTAATACCATCTATAGTTCACACAAGAAAATTCATGAAATTCATTTGTATAATTAAAATTCATTTTACTTACCTATGGACCGTAGTGATCAAGCCCATGTGATTTTAAAAACAAATATTTAATCCACAAATAATTTTCACACAATTACAAAAATAAATAATTTAAAGCGCTCGGTTCATAATATGAACCACGTGACTTTTACTCACCTCGAAATTCCCGCTGCGTCTTCAATAAATATAACTCACAATAATCCAAATGCTCGTGAACTCAAACCGTCAAGTACCTAATCAAGTACAGTCTTTACTTAGCAACGAAGCATGAAATTAACCTAAATGATGATCCAACGGTCGGATTTCAAAATAACGACAATCCAACAGGTCGGATTCTAAAATAAAGACAATCCGCCGGTCAGATTGAATTTAAATGATGATCCAACGGTTAGATCCTCACGGATTGCCCTTGGAAACATCCTATCAAAATTATACGAAAATCCGATGAACGGATCTTCACTAATCGCCTCCCGAATCACTATTTTACAATTATACGAAGATCCAACGGTCGGATCTTCGCCCATGACCACACAAAGTCATCGAGACAGTCATATGAACATCATATTAAAATTTGAAGTAAAACCGATGGTTTGATCTCCGTAAATCTCAAACCAAAGGTAAATCGTAAAACCGTAAATAGTAACGTCAAAACAGAAATTGTCTATTTATCAACTTTTTCTAACATGACCAAGTTATATCTCAAAACGCTCGTATGAATGCATAGATCATCGTCCAGATAATAAAAACTCTAAATTTAGTCCGACGCCCCGCCACACGCAGCGGACAGACGGTGGTCAACGCGGAGGTCAACGCCGGTCAACGCGGAGGTCAACGCCGGTCAACCACCTCCGATGCAAAAGTCGTCAACTACAAACTTCATCAAAATGAAATTGTGAACAACTTTAATACCTAACTTTTTCAGAGATGAGATCTAGATCGTCCTAGATCGAGTTTTGAAGTTGGATTAATCTCGGCCCTCTGATCAGCCTCCAGATCAAATCATGGACGTCGAAATCTTCAACTCTTGATCTACCACTCTACACTCAAAATCGTGATGCAAGCCATATATGGGGATGATCAAGAGGAAGATCACGTCACGAAAATGGGGAGGATCAGCCCATGCAACGCCGGGTCGGGCGTTCGGGGCTGAGCTGCTCCGATCTCCTGCTTGCGGCAAGCGGGGGCGGCAACGGGGTCGACAGGGAGGCAGGCGACGTAGGTCTGAGCGGCCTCGCGGTGGTTTCGTCGCCGTTGGACGTCGGACGGCGCCGGTGCAGTGGGTCGGGTCGTGCGGGTCCTGGTCGGGTCAGTCGGATTTCTTCAGTCCTTCAAGCTTCAGCAGAGAGAGAAGAGAGAGAGAAATTTTTGTTATTTTTTTTGGTTTTCTGAAATTTAAAAAAAAAATCCTATATTTAATGAAAAATTTCGATTTTCAAATATTCATAACTTATTCATACGAGCTCCGAATAATACGTTCCACATATGTTCGGACTCGTATCGGCGAGCTCTACAACTCATACATCGCAGCTGCACCCAATTAATTATGGACCAGACACAAGGAGGATGAGAGTCGTCTGTTTCAGTCAATGAAGAATACTCTTGTTTGTGCCCCCATGAATACTTCAAACTAATTCAAGGTCGACTTGGTTCAAGGTCCAATACACTGATTAGTTGTTATCAAAAACAAAATTTGACTGACTAGTTTATTATTCAACTTGGTTGGGAGTTGGGACGATGGGCCATGTCGTCTTGGAGACGAAAATCAGTTTAGCAGCCTAGCTATACTACTTTAATGCCAACATCCACATTGCACATTTTACGACCCCCTAAATAACGTTCGTTTTCGAAAATAAAATCATTCGAAACCAATTTTCTCGACCCACGACAATCCAAATAATCCGAAATGTCATAATTCAATTAACATAACAATTATTGAATTACATAAATTTATTGTATGAAAATCTGGATCTTCACAAGGCAGCTAATACCCCAACCCAATTTCCATACCTAGCAACAGTAAAGTCGTCAACTCCGTTAAATTTGAGGGGTAAATCTGGCACTTCATGTGGTTTTGATCAGATGCGGAGCAACCCTTTACATGGTGGACAATACTTGGACCAGCTTCATAAGCAGACCAATCAGTAGCTACCTTTTTTCATAAAATGGTTTGACGAAGCAGCAATTCGAAGAAGAAGAAGAAGAATGAGCAATTTTAGACGGTATTGACAACTTTACTATTGCTAGGTACATAAATTGGGTCGGAGTAAAATCTTCAGGTACAATTTTGATATTTTTCAAAGTATAGGTATGAAAATTAATAGTCTGAAAAAGTTTAGACATTATTTGGATGATTTTCCCTTCCGGAAGGGAATACATGAACTACCAAATTTACCCCTCAAAATTTAACGAGTTGATGACTTTACTGTTACTAGGTACTGAAATTGGATCGGGGTAAAATCTTCATGTACCATTTTGATATTTTTCAAAGTATAGGTATGAAAATTAATAGTCTGGAAAAGTTCAGACACTATTTAGACGATTTTCCCTATTATTAAAGTAACACAAAACTCAAATAGTTTTTGTATAAAAGTGCAATTCCTTGGTCAGGTCATATTCAAGAGCGTTAACCTTCTCATGTAAAAATGCAATCCCTTGGTCAGGTCATATTCAAGAGTGTGGATCCTAGGAAATCTAACCTTCTCATGTAAAAGTACAATTCCTTGGTCAGGTCATAACTTTATATCGTCAAATTTATAATCAGCATATGTATTTGGTGTACAATATTTAGGATCGTATAAATTACCTAGATAATGACTTTTTCGGTCACTCATTTAAGGGGCAGATCATTATAAAGACTTTTTCTATTAAAAAAATTAAAAATAAAGAAGTATTTTCCTAGTCCCAGACTTGAGAATAACCAGCTAATTAAGGAAGGCAAGAAGCAATACAGTACATATTGCCATGTTGAATTGTTGTCATGTTTTTGGAAAGGTAATCAAACAAGAGTAATGCTAGATTGCTAGATGCATGAATCACTTTTTCATTCTTAATTATGTATCCAGGGCATCGCAGCTGCACCCAATTAATTATGGACCAGACAAGGAGAATGAGAGTCGTCTGTTTCAGTCAATGAAGAATACTCTTGTTTGTGCCCCCATGAATACTTCAAAATAATTAAAGGTCGACTTGGTTCATGGTTCAATACACTGATTAGTTGTTATCAAAAACAAATTTTGACTGACTAGTTTATTATTCAACTTGGTTGGGAGTTGGGACGATGGGCCATGCCGTCTTGGAGACGAAAATCAGTTTAGCAGCCTAGCTATACTACTTTAATGCCAACATCCACATTGCACATTTCACGACCCCCTAAATAACGTTCGTTTTCAAAAATAAAATCATTCGAAACCAATTTTCTCGACCCACGATAATCCAAATAATCTTAAATGTCATAATTCAATTAACATAACAATTATTGAATTATATAAATTTATTGTATAAAAATCTGGGTCTTCACAGTCTACCCTCCTTAAAAGAATTTCGTCCCGAAATTCAAACATGTTCGTCCACAAAAATCTGAGGATATCTCTTCCTCATGTCAGATTCCAATTCCCATGATGCATCACCCTCGTCATGATGACTCCACAACACCTTCACAAGGTCAACCTCTTTCCTACGAAGCTTCTTCGTAGACCTATCCATGATACGAACAGGTTCAACTACAAACGTCACATCAGTGTTTACTTCATCACATCATGATCAATCACGTGAGACTCATCTCGAACATACTTCCTGAGCATAGACACATGAAAGACATCGTGTACACCCGACATGCTAACAGGTAAAGCAAGTCGATATGCCAAGTTTCCAACCCTTTCCAGAATCTCAAAGGGTCCAACATACCTCGGTGCGAGTTTTCCCTTCTTGCCGAATCTCACCACACCTTTCATAGGTGAGACCTTCAAGAATAAATCATCGCCTGTCTCAAACTCTAAAGGTCTCCTCCTCAAGTCAGCATAACTCTTCTGTCTACTCTGAGCGGTTCGGATTCTGTCCCGAATAGTAGTGACTTTTTCTGTAGTCTCCTGTACAATCTCAGGACCGATGAACCCTTCATCTCCTGCTTCCGCCCAATAGATAGGAGTCCTACATGGCCTACCATACAGAGCCTCATATGGAGCCATACCGATACTGGAGTGATAGCTGTTGTTATAGGCAAACTCTACCAATGGTAGATGATCCGCTCAACTTCCCTTAAAATCCAGAACACAAGCTCTAAGCATATCCTCCGTCACCTGATTCACTCTCTCGGTCTGCCCATCTGTCCGTGGGTGAAATGCTGTGCTCATAGCAAGAGATGTACCAAATGCCTTATGGAACCTACGCCAGAATTCTGAAGTGAAACGAGCGTCACGATCAGAGACAATCATCACTAGCACTCCATGAAGCCTCACTATTTCCTTCACATACAACTTACACAACGCATCCCCTGAGTAGGTTTTTGCTACCGGAAGAAACTGTGCTGACTTAGTCAACCGGTCAACAATCACCCAAATTGAGTCATAACTTTGCCTGGACCTAGGCAATCCAGTCACAAAGTCCATAGAGATATCTTCCCATTTCCAAACAGGAATCGATAAGGGGTTCAGCATTCCTGGTGGTCTCTGATACTCTGCCTTCACCTGTTGACAGATAAGACACTTCGACACATGTTCCGCCACATCCTTCTTCATACCATACCACCAAAACTGCCTTCGTAGATCCATATACATTTTAGTACCTCCTGGATGTATAGTGTATCGAGACCTATGTGATTCCCGCATGATCTCCTCTCTGAGGTTATTAACACTCGGTACATACAATCTCCCTCGAAATCTCAACCCTCCATCTGCCCCAATCATCCACTCAGAAAGGCCCTCCACATCCGGGTCAGCAATCATCTCAGCCATCCTCGCCTGAGCTAACTCATCAAGTGTCTGACCATGAATGATCCTGGAGATCAAGGTGGGCTGTAAGGTGATATGTCACGCCCCGAATTTTGAATAATAAATTCAAATCCGAAACATGAATACAACTAAACAAATCACGTCCTAAATTTTTTTCCTCAAAACCAATATCTCATAAACTATAACACAAACCTCGTAGCAAACTATCTCTCGAGTCAATTATTACAATACTAACATAAATAAAATGTTCTGCTCACAAGAGTCTACAAAAACACACCAAAATAGACCAAGTGCTGGTCTCAACCCTGCTGTCCTACGCAGCTCGCTCACCACCCTGATTATCCTGACCTGCAGGATTATCCGCTACACCATTTGAATAGTGTACCGGGATTGCAACAACACAAAACCCGGTAAGCTTTCTGAAAGCTCGTGTGAGTAAATAAGAATGAACGGTTGATTTATTAGACCACAACTCATTTATCTCAAGTAAACATCCAACAATCTCAACAACCACAAGCAACATCAATCCAACACACATGAAACAACATGGAACACATTTCCACAATCACCAAATCACAACTCTCGCCACTTTGGCACCTAATCACAACTATCGCCACTTTGGCACCCACGTTAGAGCTCTAACTGTCTCGTTACCTCTGACACCTTGGCCCAGGGTCAAGTAACGGCATCTCCAGGTTACTCAGTAACCCGCGAACTTTGGACCATTTCATGTCCTCAGAACAATATATCCCCGTTATTATTTAACGGTCGAACTTTGGACCTCTCTGTCCTCAGAACACATACACTCTGGTTATCATTAACCAAAGATCCTTAGACCATTCGATCCTCGGAATCCTACGTTTCTCTACCTTCTATTCAACTCACAAAATCAACATGTTTATCACCAACATTTATCAAATATTAACAACATAATTAAAATCATATTATCAACATTATCAACAACATATTAACACGATTCCACACCTCAAGGTCACACCATTCAATATATAATCACGTAAATATATATATACGTAACCATCCACACAGGAATGATCACTAATACCAACTATAGTTCACATGATACAAAATCAAGAAATTCATTTTTAATATACTTTAAAACACATTTCTAAAAAACCATTTTCTCACACTTAACAATAAATTGAGCAATTAAGGAAATTCGGTTCGTAAATGAACCAAGTGAGATTTACTCACCTCTAAACTCCCGCTGCGTCTTCTTACAGCCCAAAATACGATTCACAATCGTCCGCTAACAAATCCGTCAAATACCTAATCAAAACGATAATTAACTTAGCGTATAATTTCCAAAAACACACTTATATGAAGATCCCACGGTCGGATCTTCACCCGTGACCACACAAGGTCACCGGGACAGTCCTACGATCATTATATCAAAACTAGAATTCTATCGGACGGTCCAAACTTCATAAATCACAAATTGAGCGATCGAAATCAATCGAAATCGTAAAATTCATAACTAATTCATACGATATCCAAAATTCGCATGCTATATATCAAAATGATCTTATCGACATGTAGAATCTAAAAATGAGCAGAAACTGCTCATGACACCCCCGGAGGTGACCGGAAAGGGTCGCCGGAGTTTAGGGCAGAGCCACCACCGACCGCCACCAATTGTGTCGGGGCCAAGCTCATCCCCTTCGTTTCATCATTTTGAGCAACTTTCATAACTAACACGAAGTGAGAAAATAAGTGGAAGTGGCCGAAACTTACCAAAAACAGTCCGGTTTGGCCTGAAAAACTGCAGAAACCGATATGCTCTCCGACGAGCATGAAAACCTCCACTTCTGGTGCTGTCCTTTTTACTGCATGTTCTACTCCTCCATACGAGTTCAACGAGATAAAGAACTCGTAATTTGGTGGTCTAGAACTCGAGATATTCGCTTCGCACTCAAAACTGCCGAAAATGGAAAACCAGCTTTCCGCCGCTGCTACAACCCGTGCCACGGCGCAAGGCTGCCTCTGGCAGCTGGACAAGGTCAAGGCGAAGCCGTGGGAGGTGGTTTGACGTCAAACGGTGGCCGGAGGAGCAAGGACTCAACCGTAGAAGTTTGGCTCTGTTTTTTGCCTTCGGTTCGGTGCCGCGCGAGAGAGAGAGAGAAAAAATCTAGGTTTCTGATTTTTCCAAAAAAGTTAACCTATATATATACAAAATCGAAAACTTCTAAATGTCATAACTTCTTCCTACAAACTCCGATTCTTGTGTTCCGCATATGCACGAACTCGTATCGACGAGCTCTACGACTTTCATGAAAGAAGTTTCCTCAAATTCCTTACGTAAAAATACATCAATTTTAATAACCCTAAATAACGTTAAATTTCGATACTAAAATCATTCGAAACCAAATTTCTCAAATAACGACATTCGAATCACACTCACAACTCATAATTCTTATAATTTGAGAAGTATTGAATTACGAAATATTTAACTGAAATTTCGGGTCTTTACAGTCTACCCTCCTTAAAGGAATTTCGTCCCGAAATTCAAGCAAACTCATCAACAAACAGTAGTGGGTACTTAGCCCTTATGTCAGACTCTAGCTCCCATGACGCATCACCCTCATCATGATGACTCCACAACACCTTAACCAACTCAACTTCCTTCCTACGAAGCCTCTTCGTGGACCTATCCAAGATACGAACAGGCTCAACAACGAAAGTCACATCCGGACTCACCTCGATCGTACTGTGATCAATCACATGAGACTCATCTCGAATGTACCTCCTAAGCATGGACACATGGAAAACATTGTGTACACCGGCCATGCTAATAGGTAAAGCAAGCCGATATGCCAATTCTCCGACCCTTTCCAAAATCTCAAAGGGTCCAATGTATCTCGGGGCCAATTTCCCCTTCCTGCCAAATCTCACCACACCTTTCATAGGTGAGACTTTCAAGAATACGTAATCACCCACCTCAAAGTCCAACGGTCTCCTTCTAAGGTCGGCATAACTCTTCTGTCTACTCTGTGCAGTACGGATCCTGTCTCGGATGGTAATAACCTTCTCTGTAGTCTCCCGAACAAGCGCAGGACCCAAGAGCTGTTTCTCTCCAACATCCGCCCAACAGATAGGAGTCCTACATGGCCTACCATAAAGTGCCTCATATGGGGCCATGCCAATACTAGAGTGATAGCTGTTGTTGTAGGCAAACTCTACCAATGGCAGATGATCCGCCCAACTTCCCTTGAAGTCCAAAACACATGCCCTAAGCATATCCTCCATCACCTGGTTCACCCTCTCTGTCTGCCCATCAGTCTGTGGATGAAATGCAGTGCTCATAGCCAAAGATGTTCCGAAAGCCTTATGGAATCTACGCCAAAATTCCGAAGTGAAACGAGCATCCCGATCAGAGACGATCGATACAGGCACTCCATGAAGCCTCACAATCTCATCAAGATACAACTTACACAAAGCATCACCTGAGTAAGTCTTTGCCACAGGAAGAAAGTGTGCTGACTTTGTCAATCGATCAACAATCACCCAAATAGAATCATAACTTTGTCTGGACCTAGGCAATCCAGTCACAAAGTCCATGGAGATCTCTTCCCATTTCCATACTGGAATCGGCAAAGGTTTCAACATTCCCGCAGGCCTCTGATGCTCTGCCTTCACTTGCTGACATGTAAGGCACCTAGATACATACTCAGCCACATCCCTCTTCATCCCTATCCACCAAAACTGTCTTCGTAGGTCCATATACATCTTGGTACTCCCTGGGTGTACCGTATATCGAGATCGATGTGCTTCCCGCAGTACCTCCTCCTTGAGGTTATCACCGCCCGGGACATACAATTTCAATCGAAATCTCAATCCACCATCAGTTCCAACTGTCCACTCTGATGGACCTTCCTCGTTGGCATCAAGAATAATCTCCGAAATCACCATTTGAGCGAACTCATCATGTGTCTGACTCTGAATGATCCTGGAAATCAAGGTCGGCTGTAAAGTGATACTACCGAGAAAGATTCCCTGTCCTTCTCCTGTGGGTATAAGGTCAAACTCAGATACAGTCTCTAACATACGCCACTCTTGAACCATAAGTGACGCTATGATCCCTCGGGGTTTCTTGCTCAAAGCATCCGCCACTACATTGGCCTTTCCGGGATGATACTCCAAGGTGAAATCATAATCTTTGATGAGCTCCATCCATCTTCTCTGCCTCATGTTCAACTCCTTCTGGGAGAATAGATACTTCAAACTCTTATGATCAGAAAAGAGTTCGAACTTCTCACCATAAAGATAATGCCTCCAAATCTTCAAGGCAAATACCACCGCAGCCAGCTCTAGATCATGAGTGGGGTAGTTCCGCTCATGCACCTTCAACTGTCTAGAACCATATGCTACTACACCCCCATTCTACATCAACACACAACCCAAACCCTGATGAGATGCATCACTGTAGATAACTAACCCACCGCAACTAGATGGGACAGTCAACACTGGAGCTGTAGTCAATCTTGTCTTCAGCTCACAAAAGGCCTTCTCACATTCATCTGTCCACACAAACTGAGTATCCTTCCTTGTTAACTTAGTTAAAGCCGAAGCTATACTAGAAAACCCCTCAATGAATCGCCTGTAGTATCCTGCCAAACCAAGGAAACTACGGATCTCTGTAACTGTCGTGGGGCAACTCCAACCCATCACCGCTTCAACCTTCGAAGGATCCACAGAAACTCCATCCTTCGAAACTACATGACCAAGGAACTTGATCTCCTTTTGCCAAAACTCGCACTTCTCAAACTTTGCATATAACTTTTCTCTTCTCAAAATTTGCAGCACAATCCTCAAATGCTTCACGTGCTCGTCAGACGACTTTGAATATATCAAGATGTCATCAACGAACACCACCACACACTTATCTAAGTAAAGACTGAATGTGCGGTTCATCAAGTCCATGAAAACTGCAGGTGCATTAGTTAGACCAAAAGGCATGACAAGAAATTCATAATGCCCATACCTGGTCCTAAATGCCGTCTTAGAAATATCTTCATCCCTCACCCTCAACTGGTGATATCCAGATCTCAAATCAATTTTGGAGAACACCGTAGCCTCCCTAAGCTG
Source organism: Rosa persica (assembly GCA_025331145.1). Classification (NCBI taxonomy): domain Eukaryota; kingdom Viridiplantae; phylum Streptophyta; class Magnoliopsida; order Rosales; family Rosaceae; genus Rosa; species Rosa persica. Next base: position 18,244,492 of record WFKR01000004.1, read on the forward strand.
ATCGAACAAGTCATCAATCCTAGGCAAGGGGTACCTATTCTTGATGGTCACCTTGTTCAGCTGTCGATAATCCACACATAACCGAAGTGAATTATCCTTCTTCTTCACGAATAATACTGGTGCGCCCCAAGGAGATACACTTGCTTGTATGCACCCTTGTGCAAGTAATCCTTCAATTTGAACCTTCAACTCCTGAAGTTCAGCTGGAGCCATTCGATAAGGTGCTCTCGACACCGGTGCAGTACCTGGTATCACATCAATGGAGAAATCCATTACCCTTTTCGGAGGAAATCCTGGTATCTCCTGGAACACATCAGCATACTCTGCCACTACCGGAATCCCTGCAATTTCTGAAGTGCTATTCACTGATTCTATATGTGCCAAGATCCCTGCCCTCATGGCAACGTCAGATCTCAGGCATCGATAATGAAACATTGGTTGCCCAGGGGCATGAAAAGACACAATCATCCTAAAACAATCAATCACTGCATAGTTCGGACTCAACCAATCCAAACCTAAAATCACATCATACGTGTGATCCGGAATCACAATCAAAGATGCAGTGAACTCTCTACCACTAATTGCAATAGGGCAATCATCACAAAACATGCTAAGCTCAAGAGATACGCAAAGAGGCGATGTAACACATAAAGGTCTAGTAAGCGGTATAGCAGTCAAACCCAAAACATCTACCACATAACTAGATGTGAATGAGTGGGAAGCACCCGTATCAAACAGTACTCTAGCAAGATAGTTATAAACGGATAAGGTACCTTCCACCCCGGTGCCTCTCTGGCCGATGGCAAATACTCTGGCTGGTGCTGGAGGTAAGGTTCTCTGCTGGTTACCCAGTCCTACAATCTGAGGTTGAGTACAGTCCCTGGCAATATGTCCAGTCTGTCCGCATCGAAAACATGCTCTAGGCCTGAGTTTAGGGCAAGTCCTAGCAAGATGACCCAACTCATTACAGCTATAACACCTCATAGGGGCTGCTGGTGCTGCTTGCCTGATAGGTGGTGCCTGAATAGGGACAGGTGCTGCTGCTATCCTGGCTGGAGCCTGATGATGAAAATAAGGCCGCTGTCTCTTCCAGAGCCCACCTCTATAATCTCTGGACCCACTACTCCCTGCAACCGCCTTCCCTTTTCCCTGAGAATCTCTCTCAACTGTTTGCTTCTCCTTGTGGATCAGATTCTGCTGCTCAATGATCAGGGCTTTAGCTAAAATCTGCTCCTTTGTCTTCAGCTCCATAATAGCCACATCGCGCTCAATAGAGCCATTTAACCCCCGCTGAAACTTCTTAGCCAAGTCTTCAGCATCTAATGGTTTCACAAACCGATATAGCCTGGAGAACTCTGCCTCATATTCTCTCACATTCATCTTCCCTTGAGTAAGCGAGAGAAATTGCCTCTCCAGCTGTTCCTTCACCGATGTTGGGAAGTATTTCTCCCTAAAGATCCTCACAAATCCATCCCAAGTCATGGTAGAAACATCAATAGTCCTCTGAGTGCAATTCCACCACACCCTAGCCTCATCTTTGAGCATGAAAGTGGCTAGCTTCCTCTTCTCGATCTCATCACAGACAATCAACTCAAAATAGGTCTGTAAATCCTCGATCCATTGATCAGCCACCATATAATCTGTGCCTCCCGCAAATTTAGTTGCTCCCAACCGATTAATGTCCCTCGCCAACACTAACAGACGAGCGGGATCATTAACCACAACCTCAGGTGGAACAGGTTGCTCCACAAACGGTGCCTCCACCTCTTCCTCATGTACTCCCACATGTGGAATCTCACCCCTACCTCGGCCTCTACCTCTACCTCTGGGTCTACCTCGACCCCTACCTCTGCCTCCCACAATATCCATTACCTAAGGAGCATAGCATACCTGGTTAATACATGTATACACTTAAATCAAAGCATAAGTAAATACAAGTCCATATTAACCAAGCTACTAACACAAAGAGGTTAATTCAACTCCTATTACGTCCTAACATTCTAGACAACTCCCAACAACCCCACATACCCAATGACATTGTTAATACCGAAGAGCACCCGATGGGGATCCGCTGCAGATGGGCCATCACTCGGAAGGTATTAACTTATCACTAAATATGTACCTTACGCTCTGATACCAAACTGTCACGCCCCGAATTTCGAATAATAAATTCAAATCCGAAACATGAATACAACTAAACAAATCACGTCCTAAATTTTTTTCCTCAAAACCAATATCTCATAAACTATAACACAAACCTCGTAGCAAACTATCTCTCGAGTCAATTATTACAATACTAACATAAATAAAATGTTCTGCTCACAAGAGTCTACAAAAACACACCAAAATAGACCAAGTGCTGGTCTCAACCCTGCTGTCCTACGCAGCTCGCTCACCACCCTGATTATCCTGACCTGCAGGATTATCCGCTACACCATTTGAATAGTGTACCGGGATTGCAACAACACAAAACCCGGTAAGCTTTCTGAAAGCTCGTGTGAGTAAATAAGAATGAACGGTTGATTTATTAGACCACAACTCATTTATCTCAAGTAAACATCCAACAATCTCAACAACCACAAGCAACATCAATCCAACACACATGAAACAACATGGAACACATTTCCACAATCACCAAATCACAACTCTCGCCACTTTGGCACCTAATCACAACTATCGCCACTTTGGCACCCACGTTAGAGCTCTAACTGTCTCGTTACCTCTGACACCTTGGCCCAGGGTCAAGTAACGGCATCTCCAGGTTACTCAGTAACCCGCGAACTTTGGACCATTTCATGTCCTCAGAACAATATATCCCCGTTATTATTTAACGGTCGAACTTTGGACCTCTCTGTCCTCAGAACACATACACTCTGGTTATCATTAACCAAAGATCCTTAGACCATTCGATCCTCGGAATCCTACGTTTCTCTACCTTCTATTCAACTCACAAAATCAACATGTTTATCACCAACATTTATCAAATATTAACAACATAATTAAAATCATATTATCAACATTATCAACAACATATTAACACGATTCCACACCTCAAGGTCACACCATTCAATATATAATCACGTAAATATATATATACGTAACCATCCACACAGGAATGATCACTAATACCAACTATAGTTCACATGATACAAAATCAAGAAATTCATTTTTAATATACTTTAAAACACATTTCTAAAAAACCATTTTCTCACACTTAACAATAAATTGAGCAATTAAGGAAATTCGGTTCGTAAATGAACCAAGTGAGATTTACTCACCTCTAAACTCCCGCTGCGTCTTCTTACAGCCCAAAATACGATTCACAATCGTCCGCTAACAAATCCGTCAAATACCTAATCAAAACGATAATTAACTTAGCGTATAATTTCCAAAAACACACTTATATGAAGATCCCACGGTCGGATCTTCACCCGTGACCACACAAGGTCACCGGGACAGTCCTACGATCATTATATCAAAACTAGAATTCTATCGGACGGTCCAAACTTCATAAATCACAAATTGAGCGATCGAAATCAATCGAAATCGTAAAATTCATAACTAATTCATACGATATCCAAAATTCGCATGCTATATATCAAAATGATCTTATCGACATGTAGAATCTAAAAATGAGCAGAAACTGCTCATGACACCCCCGGAGGTGACCGGAAAGGGTCGCCGGAGTTTAGGGCAGAGCCACCACCGACCGCCACCAATTGTGTCGGGGCCAAGCTCATCCCCTTCGTTTCATCATTTTGAGCAACTTTCATAACTAACACGAAGTGAGAAAATAAGTGGAAGTGGCCGAAACTTACCAAAAACAGTCCGGTTTGGCCTGAAAAACTGCAGAAACCGATATGCTCTCCGACGAGCATGAAAACCTCCACTTCTGGTGCTGTCCTTTTTACTGCATGTTCTACTCCTCCATACGAGTTCAACGAGATAAAGAACTCGTAATTTGGTGGTCTAGAACTCGAGATATTCGCTTCGCACTCAAAACTGCCGAAAATGGAAAACCAGCTTTCCGCCGCTGCTACAACCCGTGCCACGGCGCAAGGCTGCCTCTGGCAGCTGGACAAGGTCAAGGCGAAGCCGTGGGAGGTGGTTTGACGTCAAACGGTGGCCGGAGGAGCAAGGACTCAACCGTAGAAGTTTGGCTCTGTTTTTTGCCTTCGGTTCGGTGCCGCGCGAGAGAGAGAGAGAGAAAAAATCTAGGTTTCTGATTTTTCCAAAAAAGTTAACCTATATATATACAAAATCGAAAACTTCTAAATGTCATAACTTCTTCCTACAAACTCCGATTCTTGTGTTCCGCATATGCACGAACTCGTATCGACGAGCTCTACGACTTTCATGAAAGAAGTTTCCTCAAATTCCTTACGTAAAAATACATCAATTTTAATAACCCTAAATAACGTTAAATTTCGATACTAAAATCATTCGAAACCAAATTTCTCAAATAACGACATTCGAATCACACTCACAACTCATAATTCTTATAATTTGAGAAGTATTGAATTACGAAATATTTAACTGAAATTTCGGGTCTTTACAGTCTACCCTCCTTAAAGGAATTTCGTCCCGAAATTCAAGCAAACTCATCAACAAACAGTAGTGGGTACTTAGCCCTTATGTCAGACTCTAGCTCCCATGACGCATCACCCTCATCATGATGACTCCACAACACCTTAACCAACTCAACTTCCTTCCTACGAAGCCTCTTCGTGGACCTATCCAAGATACGAACAGGCTCAACAACGAAAGTCACATCCGGACTCACCTCGATCGTACTGTGATCAATCACATGAGACTCATCTCGAATGTACCTCCTAAGCATGGACACATGGAAAACATTGTGTACACCGGCCATGCTAATAGGTAAAGCAAGCCGATATGCCAATTCTCCGACCCTTTCCAAAATCTCAAAGGGTCCAATGTATCTCGGGGCCAATTTCCCCTTCCTGCCAAATCTCACCACACCTTTCATAGGTGAGACTTTCAAGAATACGTAATCACCCACCTCAAAGTCCAACGGTCTCCTTCTAAGGTCGGCATAACTCTTCTGTCTACTCTGTGCAGTACGGATCCTGTCTCGGATGGTAATAACCTTCTCTGTAGTCTCCCGAACAAGCGCAGGACCCAAGAGCTGTTTCTCTCCAACATCCGCCCAACAGATAGGAGTCCTACATGGCCTACCATAAAGTGCCTCATATGGGGCCATGCCAATACTAGAGTGATAGCTGTTGTTGTAGGCAAACTCTACCAATGGCAGATGATCCGCCCAACTTCCCTTGAAGTCCAAAACACATGCCCTAAGCATATCCTCCATCACCTGGTTCACCCTCTCTGTCTGCCCATCAGTCTGTGGATGAAATGCAGTGCTCATAGCCAAAGATGTTCCGAAAGCCTTATGGAATCTACGCCAAAATTCCGAAGTGAAACGAGCATCCCGATCAGAGACGATCGATACAGGCACTCCATGAAGCCTCACAATCTCATCAAGATACAACTTACACAAAGCATCACCTGAGTAAGTCTTTGCCACAGGAAGAAAGTGTGCTGACTTTGTCAATCGATCAACAATCACCCAAATAGAATCATAACTTTGTCTGGACCTAGGCAATCCAGTCACAAAGTCCATGGAGATCTCTTCCCATTTCCATACTGGAATCGGCAAAGGTTTCAATATTCCCGCAGGCCTCTGATGCTCTGCCTTCACTTGCTGACATGTAAGGCACCTAGATACATACTCAGCCACATCCCTCTTCATCCCTATCCACCAAAACTGTCTTCGTAGGTCCATATACATCTTGGTACTCCCTGGGTGTACCGTATATCGAGATCGATGTGCTTCCCGCAGTACCTCCTCCTTGAGGTTATCACCGCCCGGGACATACAATTTCAATCGAAATCTCAATCCACCATCAGTTCCAACTGTCCACTCTGATGGACCTTCCTCGTTGGCATCAAGAATAATCTCCGAAATCACCATTTGAGCGAACTCATCATGTGTCTGACTCTGAATGATCCTGGAAATCAAGGTCGGCTGTAAAGTGATACTACCGAGAAAGATTCCCTGTCCTTCTCCTGTGGGTATAAGGTCAAACTCAGATACAGTCTCTAACATACGCCACTCTTGAACCATAAGTGACGCTATGATCCCTCGGGGTTTCTTGCTCAAAGCATCCGCCACTACATTGGCCTTTCCGGGATGATACTCCAAGGTGAAATCATAATCTTTGATGAGCTCCATCCATCTTCTCTGCCTCATGTTCAACTCCTTCTGGGAGAATAGATACTTCAAACTCTTATGATCAGAAAAGAGTTCGAACTTCTCACCATAAAGATAATGCCTCCAAATCTTCAAGGCAAATACCACCGCAGCCAGCTCTAGATCATGAGTGGGGTAGTTCCGCTCATGCACCTTCAACTGTCTAGAACCATATGCTACTACACCCCCATTCTACATCAACACACAACCCAAACCCTGATGAGATGCATCACTGTAGATAACTAACCCACCGCAACTAGATGGGACAGTCAACACTGGAGCTGTAGTCAATCTTGTCTTCAGCTCACAAAAGGCCTTCTCACATTCATCTGTCCACACAAACTGAGTATCCTTCCTTGTTAACTTAGTTAAAGCCGAAGCTATACTAGAAAACCCCTCAATGAATCGCCTGTAGTATCCTGCCAAACCAAGGAAACTACGGATCTCTGTAACTGTCGTGGGGCAACTCCAACCCATCACCGCTTCAACCTTCGAAGGATCCACAGAAACTCCATCCTTCGAAACTACATGACCAAGGAACTTGATCTCCTTTTGCCAAAACTCGCACTTCTCAAACTTTGCATATAACTTTTCTCTTCTCAAAATTTGCAGCACAATCCTCAAATGCTTCACGTGCTCGTCAGACGACTTTGAATATATCAAGATGTCATCAACGAACACCACCACACACTTATCTAAGTAAAGACTGAATGTGCGGTTCATCAAGTCCATGAAAACTGCAGGTGCATTAGTTAGACCAAAAGGCATGACAAGAAATTCATAATGCCCATACCTGGTCCTAAATGCCGTCTTAGAAATATCTTCATCCCTCACCCTCAACTGGTGATATCCAGATCTCAAATCAATTTTGGAGAACACCGTAGCCTCCCTAAGCTGATCGAACAAGTCATCAATCCTAGGCAAGGGGTACCTATTCTTGATGGTCACCTTGTTCAGCTGTCGATAATCCACACATAACCGAAGTGAATTATCCTTCTTCTTCACGAATAATACTGGTGCGCCCCAAGGAGATACACTTGCTTGTATGCACCCTTGTGCAAGTAATCCTTCAATTTGAACCTTCAACTCCTGAAGTTCAGCTGGAGCCATTCGATAAGGTGCTCTCGACACCGGTGCAGTACCTGGTATCACATCAATGGAGAAATCCATTACCCTTTTCGGAGGAAATCCTGGTATCTCCTGGAACACATCAGCATACTCTGCCACTACCGGAATCCCTGCAATTTCTGAAGTGCTATTCACTGATTCTATATGTGCCAAGATCCCTGCCCTCATGGCAACGTCAGATCTCAGGCATCGATAATGAAACATTGGTTGCCCAGGGGCATGAAAAGACACAATCATCCTAAAACAATCAATCACTGCATAGTTCGGACTCAACCAATCCAAACCTAAAATCACATCATACGTGTGATCCGGAATCACAATCAAAGATGCAGTGAACTCTCTACCACTAATTGCAATAGGGCAATCATCACAAAACATGCTAAGCTCAAGAGATACGCAAAGAGGCGATGTAACACATAAAGGTCTAGTAAGCGGTATAGCAGTCAAACCCAAAACATCTACCACAGAACTAGATGTGAATGAGTGGGAAGCACCCGTATCAAACAGTACTCTAGCAAGATAGTTATAAACGGATAAGGTACCTTCCACCCCGGTGCCTCTCTGGCCGATGGCAAATACTCTGGCTGGTGCTGGAGGTAAGGTTCTCTGCTGGTTACCCAGTCCTACAATCTGAGGTTGAGTACAGTCCCTGGCAATATGTCCAGTCTGTCCGCATCGAAAACATGCTCTAGGCCTGAGTTTAGGGCAAGTCCTAGCAAGATGACCCAACTCATTACAGCTATAACACCTCATAGGGGCTGCTGGTGCTGCTTGCCTGATAGGTGGTGCCTGAATAGGGACAGGTGCTGCTGCTATCCTGGCTGGAGCCTGATGATGAAAATAAGGCCGCTGTCTCTTCCAGAGCCCACCTCTATAATCTCTGGACCCACTACTCCCTGCAACCGCCTTCCCTTTTCCCTGAGAATCTCTCTCAACTGTTTGCTTCTCCTTGTGGATCAGATTCTGCTGCTCAATGATCAGGGCTTTAGCTAAAATCTGCTCCTTTGTCTTCAGCTCCATAATAGCCACATCGCGCTCAATAGAGCCATTTAACCCCCGCTGAAACTTCTTAGCCAAGTCTTCAGCATCTAATGGTTTCACAAACCGATATAGCCTGGAGAACTCTGCCTCATATTCTCTCACATTCATCTTCCCTTGAGTAAGCGAGAGAAATTGCCTCTCCAGCTGTTCCTTCACCGATGTTGGGAAGTATTTCTCCCTAAAGATCCTCACAAATCCATCCCAAGTCATGGTAGAAACATCAATAGTCCTCTGAGTGCAATTCCACCACACCCTAGCCTCATCTTTGAGCATGAAAGTGGCTAGCTTCCTCTTCTCGATCTCATCACAGACAATCAACTCAAAATAGGTCTGTAAATCCTCGATCCATTGATCAGCCACCATATAATCTGTGCCTCCCGCAAATTTAGTTGCTCCCAACCGATTAATGTCCCTCGCCAACACTAACAGACGAGCGGGATCATTAACCACAACCTCAGGTGGAACAGGTTGCTCCACAAACGGTGCCTCCACCTCTTCCTCATGTACTCCCACATGTGGAATCTCACCCCTACCTCGGCCTCTACCTCTACCTCTGGGTCTACCTCGACCCCTACCTCTGCCTCCCACAATATCCATTACCTAAGGAGCATAGCATACCTGGTTAATACATGTATACACTTAAATCAAAGCATAAGTAAATACAAGTCCATATTAACCAAGCTACTAACACAAAGAGGTTAATTCAACTCCTATTACGTCCTAACATTCTAGACAACTCCCAACAACCCCACATACCCAATGACATTGTTAATACCGAAGAGCACCCGATGGGGATCCGCTGCAGATGGGCCATCACTCGGAAGGTATTAACTTATCACTAAATATGTACCTTACGCTCTGATACCAAACTGTCACGCCCCGAATTTCGAATAATAAATTCAAATCCGAAACATGAATACAACTAAACAAATCACGTCCTAAATTTTTTTCCTCAAAACCAATATCTCATAAACTATAACACAAACCTCGTAGCAAACTATCTCTCGAGTCAATTATTACAATACTAACATAAATAAAATGTTCTGCTCACAAGAGTCTACAAAAACACACCAAAATAGACCAAGTGCTGGTCTCAACCCTGCTGTCCTACGCAGCTCGCTCACCACCCTGATTATCCTGACCTGCAGGATTATCCGCTACACCATTTGAATAGTGTACCGGGATTGCAACAACACAAAACCCGGTAAGCTTTCTGAAAGCTCGTGTGAGTAAATAAGAATGAACGGTTGATTTATTAGACCACAACTCATTTATCTCAAGTAAACATCCAACAATCTCAACAACCACAAGCAACATCAATCCAACACACATGAAACAACATGGAACACATTTCCACAATCACCAAATCACAACTCTCGCCACTTTGGCACCTAATCACAACTATCGCCACTTTGGCACCCACGTTAGAGCTCTAACTGTCTCGTTACCTCTGACACCTTGGCCCAGGGTCAAGTAACGGCATCTCCAGGTTACTCAGTAACCCGCGAACTTTGGACCATTTCATGTCCTCAGAACAATATATCCCCGTTATTATTTAACGGTCGAACTTTGGACCTCTCTGTCCTCAGAACACATACACTCTGGTTATCATTAACCAAAGATCCTTAGACCATTCGATCCTCGGAATCCTACGTTTCTCTACCTTCTATTCAACTCACAAAATCAACATGTTTATCACCAACATTTATCAAATATTAACAACATAATTAAAATCATATTATCAACATTATCAACAACATATTAACACGATTCCACACCTCAAGGTCACACCATTCAATATATAATCACGTAAATATATATATACGTAACCATCCACACAGGAATGATCACTAATACCAACTATAGTTCACATGATACAAAATCAAGAAATTCATTTTTAATATACTTTAAAACACATTTCTAAAAAACCATTTTCTCACACTTAACAATAAATTGAGCAATTAAGGAAATTCGGTTCGTAAATGAACCAAGTGAGATTTACTCACCTCTAAACTCCCGCTGCGTCTTCTTACAGCCCAAAATACGATTCACAATCGTCCGCTAACAAATCCGTCAAATACCTAATCAAAACGATAATTAACTTAGCGTATAATTTCCAAAAACACACTTATATGAAGATCCCACGGTCGGATCTTCACCCGTGACCACACAAGGTCACCGGGACAGTCCTACGATCATTATATCAAAACTAGAATTCTATCGGACGGTCCAAACTTCATAAATCACAAATTGAGCGATCGAAATCAATCGAAATCGTAAAATTCATAACTAATTCATACGATATCCAAAATTCGCATGCTATATATCAAAATGATCGTATCGACATCTAGAATCTAAAAATGAGCAGAAACTGCTCATGACACCCCCGGAGGTGACCGGAAAGGGTCGCCGGAGTTTAGGGCAGAGCTACCACCGACCACCACCAATTGTGTCGGGGCCAAGCTCATCCCCTTCGTTTCATCATTTTGAGCAACTTTCATAACTAACACGAAGTGAGAAAATGAGTGGAAGTGGCCGAAACTTACCAAAAACAGTCCGGTTTGGCCTGAAAAACTGCAGAAACCGATATGCTCTCCGACGAGCGTGAAAACCTCCACTTCTGGTGCTGTCCTTTTTACTGCATGTTCTACTCCTCCATACGAGTTCAACGAGATAAAGAACTCGTAATTTGGTGGTCTAGAACTCGAGATATTCGCTTCGCACTCAAAACTGCCGAAAATGGACAACCAGCTTTCCGCCGCTGCTACAACCCGTGCCACGGCGCAAGGCTGCCTCTGGCAGCTGCACAAGGTCAAGGCGAAGCCGTGGGAGGTGGTTTGACGTCAAACGGTGGCCGGAGGAGCAAGAACTCAACCGGAGAAGTTTGGCTATGTTTTTTGCCTTCGGTTCGGTGCCGCGCGAGAGAGAGAGAGAAAAAATCTAGGTTTCTGATTTTTCCAAAAAAGTTAACCTATATATATACAAAATCGAAAACTTCTAAATGTCATAACTTCTTCCTACAAACTCCGATTCTTGTGTTCCGCATATGCACGAACTCGTATCGACGAGCTCTACGACTTTCATGAAAGAAGTTTCCTCAAATTCTTTACGTAAAAATACGTCAATTTTAATAACCCTAAATAACGTTAAATTTCGATACTAAAATCATTCGAAACCAAATTTCTCAAATAACGACATTCGAATCACACTCACAACTCATAATTCATATAATTTGAGAAGTATTGAATTACGAAATATTTAACTGAAATTTCGGGTCTTTACATGATACTACCAAGAAAGATTCCCTATCCTGCTCATGCGGGCATAAGGTCAAACTCTGATGCAGCCTCTAACATGCGCCATTCTCGCACCATAATAGCTGCCATAATCACTCGAAGTTTCCTACTCAAAGCATCCGCCACCACATTCGCATTTCCGGGATGATACTCCAAGGTGAAATCATAGTCCTTAATGAGCTCCATACATCTTCTCTACCTCATGTTCAATTCTTTCTGGGAGAATAAATACTTCAAACTCTAATGATCAGAAAAGAGTTCAAATTTCTCACCATAAAGATAGTGCCTCCAAATCTTCAAGGCAAACACCACTGCTGCTAGCTCTAGGTCATGAGTGGGGTAATTCCGCTCATGTACCTTCAACTGTCTAGAACCATAAGCAACAACGCTACCATTCTGCATCAACACACACCCCAAACCCTGATGAGATGCATCGCTGTAAATGACTAATCCACCACCACTAGTAGGAATAGTCAACACCGGAGCTGTAGTCAATCTAGTCTTCAGTTCATTGAAAGCCTTCTCACAATCATCCGACCATACAAACTGAGTGTCTTTCCTGGTCAATTTGGTCAAAGCCGAAGCAATACCAGAAAACCCTTCAATGAAACGCCTGTAATACCCTGCCAATCCAAAGGAAGCTACGCATTTCTGTAACTGTAGTAGGGCGACTCCAACTCATCACTGCTTCAACCTTAGAAGGATCCACAGAAACTCCATCATTCGAGACCACATGACCAAGGAACTTGACTTCACTCTGCCAGAAATCGCACTTCCCAAACTTGGAAAATAGTTTCTGCTCTCTCAACGTCTGTAGCACGATCCGCAGATGCTTCTCATGCTCACCTGACGACCTTGAATAAATCAAGATGTCATCAACGAACACCACCACAAACTGATCCAAGTAGGGACTGAACGTGCGGTTCATCACGTCCATAAATGCTGCAGGTGCATTCGTGAGACCAAAAGGCATGGCAAGAAACTCAAAATGTCCATACCTGGTCCTGAACGCAGTCTTTGGAATATTTTCATCCTTCACCCTTAACTGGTGATATCCAGATCTCAAATCAATCTTTGAGAACACAGTAGTCTCCCTAAGCTGATCGAACAAATCATCAATCCTCGGTAAAGGATACCTGTTTTTGATGGTCACCTTGTTCAGCTGTCGATAATCCACACATAACCGAAGTGAATTATCCTTCTTCTTCACGAACAACACTGGTGCGCCCCAAGGAGACACACTAGCCTGAATGAACCCTTGTGCAAGTAAGCCCTCAATTTGAACCTTCAACTCCTGAAGCTCAGCTGGAGCCATTCGATAGGGTGCCTTTGATACAGGTGAAGTACCTGGTATCACATCAATGGAGAAGTCCAGTACCCTTTTCGGAGGTAACCCAGGGATCTCCTGAAACACGTCCGCATACTCTGAAACTACAGGAATCCCTGTAATCTTTGAAGTACTACTCCCGGATTCAATATGGGCCGAAATCCCTGTCCTCAGTGCGATGTCAGACTTCAGACAACGGTAATGAAATACCGGTTGTCCCGGAACATGGAAGGACACAATCATCCTAAAGCAATCAATAACCGCATGATTCGGGCTCAACCAATCCATACCCAAGATCACATCATACGTGTGATCCGGAATCACAATCAAAGCTGCAGAGAACTCTCTGCCACCAATCCCAATAGGGTAATCATCACAAAACATGCGAAGCTCAAGAGACACCCCGAGAGGTGATGTAACACACAATGATCTAGTCAAAGGCATAGCAATCAAACCCAATACATCCACAACCGAACTAGATATGAAAGAGTGTGAGGCTCCCATATCAAACAATATTCTAGCAAGATAGTGATAAACAGATAAGGTACCTTCCACTCCCGTGCCTGCCTGACCGATGGCAAAGACTCTAGCAGGTGCAGGTGGTAGCTGCCTCTGCTGGTTACCCTGCACTCTACCCTGATTCTTGGGACACTCCCTGGCCTGATGCCCTGTCTGTCCACATCTGTAGCATATCCTACTCCGAGGTTTCGTGCACGCAAGAGAGATGTGGCCCGGCTCGCCACAGTTAAAGCACTTCACCGAAGCTGCTGGTGCTATCTGCCTAATAGGCATAGCCTGAACAAGAGGAGCTACTGCTGCCCTAGCTGGAGCCTGATGCTGAAACTGAGTTCTCTGTCTCTTCCAGAACCCACCCCTGAACTCTCTAGCTCTACTGCTTCCTGCTATGGCCTTTCCCTTGCCCTGGAAGTCTCTCTCAGCAGACTCCTTCTCTCTACGAATAAGATTTTGCTGCTCAATGATCTGTGCCTTAGCCAAGATCTCTCTCTTGGTCTTCAGCTCCAAGATGGCCACATCACGCTCAATCGAAGGACTCAACCCTCTCTGAAACTTCTTGGCCAAGTGTTCATCTTCCATCTGTCTCACATACTTGTACAGTCTGGAGAACTCCACATCATACTCGATTACGGTCATCTTCCCCTGTACCAGTGCAAGGAACTCTCGTTCCAACCTCTCCTTCACTGCTGGTGGAAAGTACTTCTCCCTGAACAACCTCTCAAAGCCGTCCCATGTCAAAGTAGACACCTCTATGCTCCTCTGTGTGATATTCCACCACACCCTAGCCTCATCCTTCAGCATAAAATGGCTAGCTTCCTCTTGTCGGTCTCAGTGCAATCCAGCTGATCAAAATAAGTCTGCAAATCCTCTATCCATCGATCCGCCACCATGTAATCAGTTCCTCCTGCAAACTTGGTTACTCCCAAACGAGTAATTTCCCTTGCCAGCATCAGCAAGCGGGCAGGATTATCAACCACGGCCATGGGAGGAATAGGCTGATCCTCATAAGGTGCCTCTACCTCCGTCTCAGATGCTTCTTCGACCGGAGGGGCCCTACCCCTTCCTCGGCCTCTACCCCTGCCACGAGGTCTGCCTCTACCTCGACCTTTGGCTTCGTTTCCCTCAATCTCCATTACCTAATAAGCATGATATACTTGATTAATACATGCATAACACTTAAACAATGCATAAGTCAAATGCAAGTCCATATTAACCAAGTACTAAGCATACAAGACAACGCCTAATGTTCTTAAGACATGCTAACGTTCCTAGCCAACCTAACGCTCTCACATACCCAATGACATTGTCAATACCGAAGAGCAAACGATGGGGATCCGCTGCAGACGGGCCATCACTCGGTAAGTATTGACATATCACCAAATATGTACCTTACGCTTTGATACCAAACTGTCACGCCCCGAATTTTTGAATAAAATTCAAAATCAGAAACATGAAAATTACCACAACTCAAAATAATCATCCTGAAAATTTCTTTTCTTAACAACCTCACCACACGAAATCAAATCAAACCGAATCTAGTTTCGGTTAATTATTACAACACAAATACGCAATAATTTGTAAAGCTCTAAATGAGCATACACACCTCGGTTAATTTCAAATTATTGCGAGGTGTGTATGCTCATTTAGAGCTTTACAAATTATTGCGTATTTGTGTTGTAATAATTAACCGAAACTAGATTCGGTTTGATTGGTTTCGTGTGGTGAGGTTGTTAAGAAAAGAAATTTTTAGGATGAATATTTTGAGTTGTGGTAATTTTCATGTTTCAGATTTTGAATTTTATTCTAAAATTCGGGGCGTGACATTTATAATCAGCATATGTATTTGGTGTACAATATTTAGGATCGTATAAATTACCTAGATGATGACTTTTTCGGTCACTCATTTAAGGGGCAGATCATTATAAAGACTTTTTCTATTAAAAAAATTAAAAATAAAGAAGTATTTTCCTAGTCCCAGACTTGAGAATAACCAGCTAATTAAGGAAGGCAAGAAGCAATACAGTACATATTGCCATGTTGAAGTGTTGATCATGTTTTTGGAAAGGTAATCAAACAAGAGTAATGCTAGATTGCTAGATGCATGAATCACTTTTTCATTCTTAATTATGTATCCAGGGCATCGCAGCTGCACCCAATTAATTATGGACCAGACACAAGGAGAATGAGAGTCGTCTGTTTCAGTCAATGAAGAATACTCTTGTTTGTGCCCCCATGAATACTTCAAACTAATTAAAGGTCGACTTGGTTCAAGGTTCAATACACTGATTAGTTGCTATCAAAAACAAAATTTGACTGACTAGTTTATTATTCAACTTGGTTGGGAGTTGGGACGATTGGCCATGCCGTCTTGGAGACGAAAATCAGTTTAGCAGCCTAGCTGTACTACTTTAATGCCAACATCCACATTGCACAAGAACCAAAGAATTTAAGCAAACGTGGGAGTGTGGAGACGGCTACAGAATTGTAGCATGCATGCAATTTTCCACTTGAGAATGACAACCATAATTCACGCACTAAAAGTCATGTGTCTGTCTCTGTCTAGGTCTTTGTCTCGCTCTGTATGTGCCAACATAATTCATACACTAAAAATCATGTGTCTGTTTCTCTAAGTGTGTAGAGCCGTTCAGAAGCGGACGTCTGAAATCCAGAAAAAGAGCAGACGTCGCTCCTTCAGGCTGAATCAGGCGCCGACGGGCAGCGCTGCTTGTGCCGGAGGGAATCAGGCCACGACTTCTTGCTGCTGGACTTGTTGATAAACGGTTCGAAGTCGACCTTGATGGTGCTTCTATGGTTTCAGGCGAGCTCGTCGCACATCGTTAAGAATCCGATCACCTTCACCTTCGCGTTGATGGCTATGCCGTCCGGGATGTCTAGAGCCTTCGTCTGACAACAGAAACGCCGCCATCGACACCTGATCGAGGCCGGAGGAGCGACGTCCGCACTTTTTCTAGGTTGTTGACGTCCTCTTATGATCGATCCTATATGTATACATATATATATATATATATATATAATCGGAGGTAAAAAACAATGTTTTTTTTGGAGAAGCATAAATTTCAAGATCATTGAATGAAACCCAGCGTAGACTAGAAATAAGCTCCACAACATTATACTTCAGCCCCTAGAACCCATGGACACAGAACAATAAATTAAGTAGGGTAATACCTTACACTTCAGATATCCATATACTCAACTGACCCGTGTTATTAAAATATAAGTACCCAACCTAGAGACAAACAAATAAACTTCACCTCCAACCTATCACCACCGAGAAAAAAAGGAACCATCATAAATGCCACGGTAAGCAAAAAGTGATAAAGTAAAACAGTCTTAGCCCAGGGGTTATCATTTAGCCCGTGGATCCAAAAGCTCACAGGTGCCCACTCAGTCCAGTGGGCAAAAGGCCAGCCCTGTCCACAGCAAAGCCCATCTCGATCTTGCCCGTTGAGCATGAGGCAGGGCTAGGGTAGAGGGTTCATAGCTCAATCTCGGCTCGCAACCCTACTCATTAAAGCACGCCCGGCCTGGCCTTATAAGCCCAGCCCGAAAACCTATTCAATTTTACTATTAATATTTTTTATACAGTTATTAGTTGAATATGTGAACTAGTATTAGGCCACATTTTCCTTTAATTTTGTATTTTATCTTATTCAATCAATAACATATCATAATTTCTCTGGTTTAGGGAACTCTTGTGATCTAATTTCTCTGGGATTCATACAAACATTTGGAGATCACTTGTGAGGGGTGTCGTTCGGGGGTTTTTTTTTGCAGGTTGGTTTCGCTTATGATCTGGTGTCAAATCTCTGGTTCCAGTGGCTTTGTAAAGCAGGATCGGTGAGTCTAGATTTCGGCTTCTTGGATCAACGACGTTACATCCCGTCCGTTTACTGGTCATTCAGAAGGTAAATGATTAAAATATTTACTTTTACCTTCTGTCACGCCCCGAATTTCGAATAATAAATTCAAATCCGAAACATGAATACAACTAAACAAATAACGTCCTGCATATTTTTTCTCAAAACCAACATCTCACAAACCATAATACAAACCTCATAGCAAACTATCTCTCGAGTCAATTATTACAATACTAACATAAATACAAAGTTATGCTCAAAAGAGTCTACAAAACACACCAAAATAGACCAAGTGCTGGTCTCAACCCTGCTGCCCTACACAGCTCGCTCATCACCCTGATTATCCTGACCTGCATGATTATCCGCTACACCATTTGAATAGTGTACCGGGATTGCAACAACACAAAACCCGGTAAGCTTTCTGAAAGCTCGGGTGAGTAAATAAGAATGAACGGTTGATTTATTAAACCACAACTTATTTATCTCAAGTAAACATCCAACAATCTCAACAACCACAAGAAACATCAATCCAACACACATGAAACAACATGCAACACATTTCCACAATCACCAAATCACAACTCTCGCCACTTTGGCACCTAATCACAACTATCGCCACTTTGGCCTCACGTTAGAGCTTTAACTACCTCGTTACCTCTGACATCTTGGCCCAGGGTCAAGTAACAGTACCTCCAGGTTACTCAGTAACCCGCGAACTTTGGACAATTTCATGTCCTCAGAACAATATATCCCCGTTATTATTTAACGGTCGAACTTTGGACCTCCCTGTCCTCAGAACACATACACTCCGGTTATCATTAACCAAAGATCCTTGGACCATTCGATCCTCGGAATCCTACGTTTCTCTACCTTCTATTCAACTCACAAAATCAACATGCTTATCACCAACATTTATCAAATATTAACAACATAATAAAATCATATTATCAACATTTATCAACAACATATTATCACAATTCCACACCTCAATGTCACACCATTCAATATATAATCACGTAAATATATATATACGTAACCATCCACACATGAATGATCACTAATACCAACTATAGTTCACACGATGCAAAATCAAGAAATTCATTTTTAATATATTTTAAAACACATTTCTTAAAACCATTTTCTCACACATAACAAATAAATTGGACAATTAAGGAAATTTGGTTCGTAAATGAACCAAGTGAGATTTTGTAATACCCGCAATTTTCATTTTAAATTCGAGTAATTGTGTTGAATGATTATTATGCGATTTCATGAATATTGTTCGATAATATTTCACTTTTTGAATTATCGAAGGTTCGAAACAACTATTTTAACGAAAAGCTCGAAATGCTCGGTTTGAGAAATCGACTTTTTCTACGTGCAAAATTTGGAGAAATTTCCTTCATGAAAGTTGTAGAGCTCGTCGATACGAGTCCGTACACGTGCGGAAGACAAAGATCGGATTTTTTCTGAATTAGTTATTGAATTTAGAAGATTTTCCGAAACGGGTATATATAGAAAAAACCCTAGAATTTTTTTGGGTAATTTCCTTTTTGGTCCGGCCTCCATTTCTGTTTTTGAAAGCACTGTAGCTTTTTCTCTCTCTCTCTCTCTCTGTCTCGCGTCTTCTTCCTCTCGGCCGAACACAAGCAAAACTGGGCACAGAGAAACCGTGCTCCCATCCTCTCCTCCGACCACCTCTCGAGCTGCAAGAGGTAGCATTGCGCCGCGACACGGCCGGCAGCGGCGGCGGTACGGCCCGAACTGAAAAGGTTCATTTTCGGTTCGATCTCTATATCTCCAGCTACATATCACCATTTCACTTGATTCTTGGCTCATTGAGCTCGCCTCAACTTCCTCTACAAGCACCAAGAAGGATCGAAACTGGGTCGAACGTTTTCACTTTCGTCGGAGCTCGACCCCGTGCGGATGGAAAAACCAACTTTCGATCAAAATATCTCGAGCTATACACGATCATTTCTTGTGATTCTTGGCTTGTTGAGTTCGCAAGGAAGTTCTGAACAAGTTTCTAGAAGGGATCGAGGCGTGAGGTTACAGTTTTCACGTCGGTTTTCAAGCTCGCCGGTTTCTGGAAAATTTCCGGCCGCCGACTGTAATTGCTACTTTTCGATCCCTTCCCGTCATTTTTTGGTCTTGTTTTAGTTATGAAAGTTGCTCAGAATGATGAAACGAAAGGGACAAGCTCGGCCCGACACCATTGGTGGTGGTCGGTGACAGCTCTGTCCCTAACTCCGGCGGCCCTTTCCGGCCACCTCCGGAGGTCTAAAATTTGGTTTCTGTCTATTTTATGATTCTATGTTTCAATACGATCATTTTGGCGTATTATACGCATTTTTCGGATATTGTATGAATTAGTTATGAATTTTGAGATTTCGATCGATTTCGATCGTTAGATTTATGATCTGTGAAATTAGGACCGTTAGATGAACTTATAATTTTGATATGATGATCATATGACTGTCCCAGAGGCTTTGTGTGGTCATGGGCGAAGATCCGACCGTTGGATCTTCGTATATGTGTATAACGGTAATTAGGAGAGCGATTCGTGAGAATCCGCTCGTCGGATTTTATTGTAAATTAGAATCCGGCCGTTAAATGGTAGTTCAATTATGTTTTGGAATTATTGGCTAAATTCGAATCACATTTGATTAGGTGATTGGCAGATTATATTTGAGTGGGCTATTTCGGCGTTAATTATATTTGTATTGAAGACGCAGCGGGAGTATTGAGGTGAGTAAAACTCACGTTGTTCATATTACGAACCAAGCATTTTAAATTTAATTATTTTTGGTAATTGTATGAAAAGTATTTGCGGATTAAATATTTTTTTAAAAATTTCATAGACTTGAATCACCACGGTCCATAGGTAAGTAAAATGAATTTTTAATTATACAAATGAATTTCACGTTTTTCTTGTATGAACTATAGATGGTATTAGTGGTCATTCCTGAGTGGATGATTACGTATATATATATTTACGTGGAAAATATATATTGATGAGTGGATTGTTGAGTGATGATATGATTGAGTTGAATTGATGAATTGATTATATTTCAATTGTATAATTTCATAATAATATGGTGTATCTTGGTTGGGTTGATTTCAGTATGTGATATTATATGTTGTGCTCATTTGTGGGTTTAGGGTCGACGTAGTGACCGGTGTGGGGTAATCGGACGCTCTAATCCTGGGTGGATGATGGGATACGATTGGTTGAGTATGTGGAATTATCGGACGTTCTAAATATGTATATAAATATACATATTGATGAAATACGATAATGATAAATATGTCGGATGCCATAACCTAGGCCAGGTGACGGGCTACGATTCTGTTAGAGCTCTAGTCTGTCATGTACCGTATTTTTATAAATACGATATTGAGGTTTTGTGATGAAATTTGTGAGTTGGGGTTGTCTTGATTTACTGACTTGGTATTTGATTGAGATTGTTAGTACTTCGTGGTTGTGGAAACGGTTAAGTGTTGACTTGAGTAGAATTGATTATGATTAAATTAAACAACAGTCTTTCCTTTTACTTATACGAGCTTTCATAAGCTTACCGGGTTTTGTGTTGTTGCAATCCCGGTACACTATTCAAATGGTGTAGCGGATATTCCTGCAGGTCAGGATAACCAGGGAGGTGACCGAGCTGCTTAGGTGTTACATCAGTTTTTGTTATTTCATTTAGTAGTGAGGTGTGTACGCTCATTTAGAGCTTTACAGTTCATTTTGGATTTGAGTTGTAATAATTAACCGAGACTAAATTCGGTTTTGATTTTATTTCGGGTGGTAAAGTTGTTAAGAAAAGAAATTTTCAGGATGATTATTTTGAGTTGTGGTAAATTTCATGTTTCGGATTTTGAATGTTTATTTTAAAATTCGGGGCGTGACAGTTTGGTATCAGAGCGTAAGGTACATATTTGGTGATGTGTCAATACTTACCGAGTGATGGCCCATCTGCAGCAGATCCCCATCGTGTGCTCTTCGGTATTGACAATGTCGTTGGGTATGTGAGAGCGTTAGGTTGGCTAGGAGCGTTAGCACGTCTTAAGAAATTTAGGCATCGTCATGTATGCTTAGTACTTGGTTAATATGGACTTGCATTTGACTTATACTTTGTTTAAGTGTTATGCGTGTATTAATCAAGTATATCATGCTTATTAGGTAATGGAGATTGAGGGAAACGAAGCCAAAGGTCGAGGTAGAGGTAGACCTCATGGCAGGGGTAAAGGTCGAGGAAGGGGTAGGGCCCCTCCGGTTGAAGAAGCATCCGAGGCGGAGGTAGAGGCACCTTATGAGGATCAGCCTATTCCTCCCGTGGCCGTGGTTGATAATCCTGCTCGCTTGCTGATGCTAGCAAGGGAAATTACCCGCTTAAGAGCAACCAAGTTTGGAAGAGGCACTGATTATATGGTGGCGGATCGATGGATAGAGGATTTGCAGACCTATTTCGATATGCTTGATTGCACTGAGACCGCACAGATCATTGAGCAGCAGAACCTGATTCGTAGAGAGAAGGAGTCTGCTGAGAGAGACTTCCAGGGCAAGGGAAAGGCCATAACAAGAAGCAGTAGAGCTAGAGACTTCAGGGTGGGTTCTGGAAGAGACAGAGAACTCACTTCCAGTATCAGGCTCCAGCTAGGGCAGCAGTAGCTCCTCCTGTTCAGGCTATGCCTATTAGGCAGATAGCACCAGCAGCTCCGGTGAAGTGTTTTAACTGTGGCGAGCCGGGCCACATCTCTCGTGCGTGCACGAAACCACGGGGTAGGATATGCTACAACTGTGGACAGGCAGGGCATCAGGCTAGGGAGTGTCCCCGAAATCAGGGTAGAGTGCAGGGTAACCAGCAAAGGCAGCTACCACCTGCACCTGCTAGAGTCTTTGCCATCGGTCAGGCAGGCATGAGAGTGGAAGGTACCTTATCTGTTTATCACTATCTTGCTAGAGTACTATTTGATACGGGAGCCTCACACTCTTTCATATCTAGTTCGGTTGTGGATGTTTTGGGTTTGATTGCTATGTCTCTTGAGCTTAGCATGTTTTGTGATGATTGCCCTATTGGGATTGGTAGCAGAGAGTTCTCTGCATCTTTGATTGTGATTCCGGATCACACGTATGATGTGATTTTGGGTATGGATAGGTTGAGCCTGAATCATGCTGTTATTGATTGCTTTAGGATGATTATGTCCTTCCATGTTCCGGGACAACCGGTATTCCATTACCGTTATCTGAAGTCTGACATCGCCATGAGGACAGGGATTTTGGCCCATATTGAATCCGAGAGTAGTACTTCAAAGATTACAGGGATTCCTGTGGTTTCAGAGTATACAGACGTGTTTCAGGAGATCCCTGGGTTACCTCCAAAAAGGGTAATGGACTTCTCCATTGATGTGATACCAGGTACTTCACCTGTGTCGAAAGCACCTTATCGAATGGCTCCAGCTGAACTTCAGGAGTTGAAGGTTCAGATTGAGGGCTTACTTGCACAAGGGTTCATTCAGGCAAGTGTGCCTCCTTGGGGCGCACCAGTGTTGTTCGTGAAGAAGAAGGATAATTAACTTTTGTTCTGTGTGGATTATCGACAGTTGAACAAGGTGACCATCAAGAATAGGTACCCTTTACCTAGGATTGATGACTTGTTTGATCAGCTTAGAGAAGCTACTGTGTTCTTAAAGATTGACTTGAGGTCTGGATATCACCAGTTGAGGGTTAAGGAGGAAGATATTCCAAAGACGGCGTTCAGGACCAGGTATGGACATTTTGAGTTTCTTATCATGCCTTTTGGTCTCACGAATGCCCCTGCAACATTTATGGACTTGATGAACCGTACGTTCAGTCCTTACTTGGATCAGTTTATGGTAGTGTTCGTTGACGACATCTTGATTTATTCAAGGTCGTCAGGTGAGCATGAGAAGCATCTGCGGATTGTACTACAGACGTTGAGAGAGCAGAAACTATTTGCCAAGTTCAAGAAGTGCGATTTCTGGTAGAGTGAAGTCAAGTTCCTTAGTCATGTGGTCTCGAAGGATGGAGTTTCTGTGGATCCTTCGAAGGTTGAAGCAGTGATGAGTTGCAGTCGCCCTACTACGGTTACAGAAATCTGTAGCTTCCTTGGACTGGCAGGGTATTACAGGCGCTTCATTGAAGGGTTTTCTGGTATTGCTTCGGCTTTGACGAAATAGACCAAGAAAGGACACTCAGTTTGTATGGTCGGATGAGTGTGAGAAGGCCTTCAATGAGCTGAACACTAGATTGACTACAGCTCCGGTGTTGACTATTCCTACTAGTGGTGGTGGATTAGTCATTTACAGCGATGCATCGCATCAGGGTTTGGGGTGTGTGTTGATGCAGAATGGTAGTATCGTTGCTTATGGTTCTAGACAGTTGAAGGTACTTGAGCGAATTACCCCACTCATGATCTAGAGCTAGCAGCAGTGGTGTTTGCCTTGAAGATTTGGAGGCACTATCTTTATGGTGAGAAATTTGAACTCTTTTCTGATCACAAGAGTTTGAAGTATCTATTCTCCCAGAAGGAATTGAACATGAGGTAGAGAAGATGGATGGAACTCATTAAGGGCTATGATTTCACCTTGGAGTATCACCGGAAAGGCGAATGTAGTGGCGGATGCTTTGAGTAGGAAACCTCGGGTAATCATGGCATCAATTATGGTGCGAGAGTGGCGCATGTTAGAAGCTGCATCTGAGTTTGACCTTATGCCCGCAGGAGCAGGACAGGGAATCTTTCTCGGTAGTATCACCCTACGGCCCACCTTGATCTCCAGCATCATTCAGGGTCAGACACTTGATGAGTTTGCGCAAGCGAGGATTGCTGAGATGACTGTTGACCCGGATGTGGAGGGTCCTTCTGAGTGGATGATTGGGGCTGATGGAGGGTTGCGATTTCGAGGGAGATTATCTGTACCGAGTGTTGATAACCTCAGAGATGAGATCATGCGGGAAGCACATAGGTCTCGATATATTATACATCCAGGAGGTACTAAAATGTATATGGATCTACGAAGGCAGTTTTGGTGGTATGGTATGAAGAGGGATGTGGCAGAACATGTGTCGAAGTGTCTTACCTGTCAACAGGTGAAGGCAGAGCATCAGAGACCAGCAAGAATGCTGAACCCCTTATTGATTCCTGTTTGGAAATGGGAAGATATCTCTATGGACTTTGTGAGTGGATTGCCTAGGTCCAGGCAAAGTTATGACTCGATTTGGGTGATTGTTGACCGGTTGACTAAATCAGCACACTTCCTTCCGGTGGCAAAAACGTAATCAGGGGATGCGTTGTGTAAGTTATACATGAACGAGATAGTGAGGCTTCATCGAGTGCCTGTGACGATTGTCTCTGATCGTGATGCACGTTTCACTTCAGAATTCTGGCATGGGTTCCATAAGGCATTTGGTACATCTCTTGCTATGAGCACTGTATTTCACCCACAGACAGATGGGCAGACTGAGAGAGTGAATCAGGTGATGGAAGATATGCTTAGAGCTTGTGTTCTGGATTTTAAGGGTAGTTGGGCGGATCATCTGCCATTAGTAGAGTTTGCCTACAACAACAGCTATCACTCCAGTATAGGTATGGCTCCATATGAGGCTCTTTATGGTAGGCCATGTAGGACTCCTATCTGTTGGGCGGAAGCAGGGGATAAATGGCTCATCGGTCCTGAGATTGTACAGGAGGCTACAGAGAAGGTCACTACTATTCAGGACAGAATCCTAACTGCTTAGAATAGACAGAAGAGTTATGCTGACTTGAAGAGGAGACCTTTGGAGTTTGAGACAGGCGATCATGTGTTCTTGAAGGTCTCACCTATGAAAGGTGTGGTGAGATTTGGCAAGAAGGGGAAACTCGCACCGAGGTATGTTGGACCCTTTGAGATTCTGGAAAGGGTTGGTAACTTGGCATATCGTCTTGCTTTACCTATTAGCATGTCGGGTGTGCACAATGTCTTCCATGTGTCTATGATTTGGAAGTATGTTCGAGACGACTCGCACGTGATTGATCACGGTGCGATCGAAGTGAACACAGATGTGACATTTGTAGTTGAACCGTTTGTATCTTGGATAAGTCTACAAAGAAACTTCGTAGGAAAGAGGTTGACCTCGTGAAGGTGTTGTGGAGTCATCATGACGAGGGTGATGCATCATGGGAGTTAGAATCTGACATGAGAGCGAGGTATCCACAACTTTTTGAGGAATCGGGTACTTGAATTTCCGGACGAAATTCCTTTAAGGGGGGTAGATTGTAATACCCGTAATTTTCATTTTAAATTCAAGTAATTGTGTTGAACGATTATTATGCGATTTCACGAATATTGTTAGATAATATTTCACTTTTTGAATTATCGAAGGTTCGAAACAATTATTTTAACGAAAAGCTCGAAATGCTCGGTTTGAGAAATCGACTTTTTCTACGTGCAAAATTTGGAGAAACTTCCTTCATGAAAGTTGTAGAGCTCGTCGATACGAGTCCGTACAAGTGCGGAACACAAAGATCAGATTTTTTTTGAATTAGTTATTGAATTTAGAAGATTTTCCGAAACGGGTATATATATAAAAAACCCTAGAATTTTTTGGGAAATTTCCTTTTTGGTCCGGCCTCCATTTCTGTTTTTGGAAAGCACTGTAGCTCTCTCTCTCTCTCTCTCTCTCTCTCTCTCTCTCTCGCATCTTCTTCCTCTCGGCCGAACGCAAGCAAAACAGGGCACAGAGAAACCGTGTTCCCATCCTCTCCTCCGGCCACCTCTCGAGCTGCAACCACCTCCAGGAGTTTCTCCTCGACCTTGCACAGCTGCCAGAGGCAGCCTTGCACCGCGACACGACCGGCAGCGGCGGCGGCACAGCCCGAACCGAAAATGTTCGTTTCGGTTCGATCTCGATATCTTGAGCTACAGATCACCATTTCACTTGATTCTTGGATCATTGAGCTCGTCTCAACTTCCTCTACAAGCACCAAGAAGGACAGGAACTGGGTCAAACGTTTTCACGTTCGTCGGAGCTCGACCCCGTGCAGATCGAAAAACCAATTTTCGATCCTAATATCTCGAGCTATACACGATCGTTTCTTGTGATTCTTGGCTTGTTGAGTTCGCAAGGAAGTTCTGAACAAGTTTCCAGAAGGGATCGAGGCGTGAGGTTGCAGTTTTCACGACTGTTTTCAAGCTCGCCGGTTTCTGGAAAATTTCCGGCCGCCGACTGTAATTGGTACTTTTTGATCCCTTCCCGTCATTTTTTGGTCTTGTGCTAGTTATGAAAGTTGCTCAGAATGATGAAACGAAGGGGACAAGCTCAGTCCCGACACCATTGGTGGTGGTCGGTGGCGACTCTGTTCCTAACTCCGGCGGCCCTTTCCGGCCACCTCCGGAGGTCTAAAATTTGGTTTCTGTCCATTTTATGAGTCTATGTTTCAATACGATCATTTTAGCGTATTATACACATTTTTCGGATATCGTATGAATTAGTTATGCATTTTGAGATTTCGATCGATTTCGATCGTTAGATTTATGATCTGTGAAATTAGGATCGTCAGATGAACTTCTAATTTTGAAATGATGATCATATTACTGTCCCAGAGGCTTTGTGTGGTAATGGGTGAAGATCCGACCGTTAGATCCTCGTATGTGTGCAAAACGGTAATTAGGGAAGCGATTCGTGAGAATCCGCTTGTCGGATTTTATTGTAAATTAGAATCCGGCCGTTAAATGGTAGTTCAATTATGTCTCGGAATTATTGGCTAAATTCGAATCACATTTGATTAGGTGATTGACGGATTTTATTTGAGTGGGCTATTTCGGCGTTAATTATATTTGTATTGAAGATGCAGCGGGAGTATCGAGGTGAGTAAAACTCACGTGGTTCTTATTACGAACCAAGCGTTTTAAATTTAATTATTTTTGGTAATTGTGTGAAAAATATTTGCGGATTAAATATTTGTTTTAAAATTTCATGGACTTGAATAACCATGGTCCATAGGTAAGTAAAATGAATTTTTAATTATACAAATGAATTTCACGATTTTCTTGTGTGAACTATAGATGGTATTAGTGGTCATTCCTGAGTTGATGATTACGTATATATATATATATTTATGTGGAAAATATATATTGATGAGTGGATTGTTGAGTGATAAATACGATGTTGAGGTTTTGTGAAGAAAGATGTGAGTTTGGGTTGTCTTGATTTATTGACTTGGTATTGATTGAGATTGTTAGTACTTCGTGGTTGTGGAAACGGTTGAGTGTTGACTTGAGTAGAATTGATTATGATTAAATTAAACAACAGTCTTTCCTTTTACTTATACGAGCTTTCATAAGCTTACCGGGTTTTGTGTTGTTGCAATCCCGGTACACTATTCAAATGGTGTAGCGGATATTCCTGCAGGTCAGGATAACCAGGGAGGTGACCGAGCTGCTTAAGTATTACAGCAGTTTTTATTATTTCATTTAGTAGTGAGGTGTGTACGCTCATTTAGAGCTTTACAGTTCATTTTGGATTTGAGTTGTAATAACTAACCGAGACTAAATTCGGTTTTGATTTTATTTCGGGTGATGAAGTTGTTAAGAAAAGAAATTTTCAGGATGATTATTTTGAGTTGTGGTAAATTTCATGTTTCGGATTTTGAATGTTTATTTTAAAATTCGGGGCGTGACAGATTTACTCACCTCTAAACTCCCGCTGCGTCTTCTTACAGCCCAAAATACGATTCACAATCGTTCGCTAACAAATCCGTCAAACACCTAATCAAAACGATAATTAACTTAGCGTATAATTTCAAAAACACACTTATATGAAGATCCAGCGGTCGGAACTTCACCTGTGACCACACAAGGTCATCGGGACAGTCCTACGATCATTATATCAAAACTAGAATTCTATCGGACGGTCCAAACTTCACAGATCAGAAATCGAGCGATCGAAATCAATCGAAATCATAAAATTCATAACTAATTCATACGGTATCCAAAATTCACATGCTATATATCAAAATGATCTTATCGACATATAGAATCTAAAAATGAGCAGAAACTACTCATGGTACCCCCGGAGGTGGCCGGAAAGGGCCGTCGAAATTTAGGGCAGAACCGCCGCCGACTACCGCCAATGGTGTCGGGGCTGAGCTTATCCTCTTCGTTTCATCATTTTGAGCAACTTTCATAACTAACACGAAGTAAGAAAACGAGTGGAAGTGGTCGAAACTTACCAAAACAGTCCGGTTTGGCCGGAAAATCTGCAGAAAACGTTGGGAGCTCCTACGAGCGTGTAATCGATCACTTCAGGTCCGGGTCTTTTTGCTGCATGTTCTACTCCTTAATACGAGTTCAACAAGATAATGAACTCAAGTTTTGGTGGCCTAGAACTCGAGATATTCACTTCGCACTCAAAACGGCCGGAAATGGAAACAAGTTTCTCGCCGCCGCTGCAAGCCGTGCCACGGAGCAAGGCTGTCTCTGGCAGCTGCGCAAGGTCGAGGCGAAGCCGTGGGAGGTGGTTTGGCGTCAAACGGTGGCCGGAGGAGTACGAACTCGGCTGGAGGAGCTTTGCTCTGTTTTTGCTTCCCGCTTGGGTGCACGTGAGAGAGAGAGAGAGAGAAGCTAGGGTTTCCTTTTCTGATTTTTTTAGGAATTTCCAAAAATGGCAACCTATATATATACGAAATCGAAAACTTCCAAATGTCATAACTTCTTCATACGAACTCCGATTCTTGTGTTCCGCACACGCACGAATTCGTATCAACGAGCTCTACGACTTTCATGAATGAAGTTTCTTCAAATTCCTTACGTATAAAAAGTCGATTTTTAGTAACCCCTAAATAACGTTAAATTTCGAAACTAAAAACATTCGAAACCAAATTTCTCACGCAACAACATTCCAATCACACCCACAATTCTTAATTCATATAATTTGACAAATATTGAATTACAAAATATTTAACTGAAATTTCGGGTCTTCACACCTTCATTTGGATCATTTAGTGGACCTAAGGTTGACATTTTTGTTCAACTCAGTTTTTGGGGAAATTTCCTTAAAAGTTGTAGAGGATATTAAACCAAGTTCGTGGACACGTGGCACATTAAAATCAAAGTTGTAACAAAGAAGTTATAAGGGTTTCATTTCAGTGGCAGTTTTGTAATTATACTGAAATTGTGTTCTATTAATGGTAGTGGCTGACTTTTCATTTCGGGAAAGTACCCCCAAAATTCAATTTTTCCTTCCCCAGCATCGAACTTTTGCAGCTTTGCCACCACTTCATTCGGTCACCTATGGCGATGAATTTGGTACATTCTCTTCGTCTTGGAACAATCTTTCCAACCATATATGTCTTGCAATCTCTCACTCACCATACGAGATGAATCGAACAAATGAAGGTATGACCCTTTTCCCACCATATTTTTAAATTCTGATCAACTCTGGCCAAATTAGACGTTGAGAGTAACTGGATTTTGTACATCTTCCCATGCATTACAAACCTTTTAAGTGGCTTGAACTGAATTGAAGCGAGGAGGGAGAATCGAGCTTCGGAATATTTTGGGGGAATTTTCGGACTCTTTGCTTTCGAGGTAAATTCCGACCTTCTCTTTTGAAATCTGACTTTGTGATAGTTGAAGAAGTTGTTTGGGGTGTTAAGAAGAAGATTTTTATGTAAGTTTCGTGACCCAATTTGGGGGTTGGGAGGCAGGTCATGGGGCCCAGAGCAGCCGCTTTTGGCTTCCGGTGGAGGGGCCCATCTAGCCTTTTCCAGAGGCCTACTTTGGTCCGTTAGGTTGAGCTTGTTGTTAAGGACTTGTAGATATGATTTTGGTAGATTTCGGAGAAGTTTGGGTATCGATCGAGATTTTTGAAGTTTCGGAGTTTGGAGTTGTGATTTGAGGAGATCTTATCGTTGGATCGTTTTCATTTTTCATTAGGATGTTAGAATAATTAAGTTGGTGCAATGTGGAAGTTTAGGCTGATTCTGATGTGATTAGGATGCTTGACGAATTAAATGTGCGAGGGGTTTTCGGGTTTTCTTTTAGAATGGTATTTAAATTTTAAATCGTTGTTTACGAATTATAATTTTGTACAGGACAAGATACCGACCATCAGTTAACAAGGATCCATACGTTTGGTCACGTTAGCCATATACAGTGAGTGGACCTTTGATTTTAAATGATGCATGCGATTATTTTCTGAATGAGTGATTTATTCATTTATCGTTTCATTTATCGAGCATATTATTTGGTTTTGGTTTATGATTTAAACATATGATTCGATTTCGGAATTTGATTTCGATTTATCTCGTGAATTGTGTTCGATGATGATTTAGGAGAATTCATTGTGATTTATTTTGATGTTGACTTTCGGGAAAGATTTTGTTTTACCAATTGTTTGACCTTAAGCTTTCGATGATTTATCTCCGATAATTGGTTGTTAATTGAATTTATGATTTTTGATTTAATCTCGCTATTTATTATTGATTTGAGATTATAATTTGATTTCAGAAATGAATTGGTTTCAGATTATAATTTGGGTTATTGATAGGATTTTTGTCATGATTTTCGGATATGAGTTTGCGATGCTCGGATTTGAATTTATGATTTAGGATGATTTTCGACGAGTTATTTTCCGGTGTGATTTCTGGAATGAAGTATATTTTTATTCTTCGATTTTGAGCTTTCGGGAAGATTTTTGAAAATGGGATTTTCGATTGAATTATATTTATCTATTATTATCTCTCTTTTTTTTTTTTATAGATTGGAGACATAGTCAACAGCCCAGCTTCCGCATATTCATTTTATTTATATTTTCCTTGTTTACTTTGTGGATTAGAATTGCTTTGATAATCTATGAGATTTATGTTATTGAGCGAAGACTTGTATTTGTGAAATTGGAGGTGTTATAAACTGGGGAGCAGAGTGACTTCCAGAGTTAAGGATGTTGTTTGTTATTAGAAGTGTAATCGTTTTCTACAGATCTTGGATAGTTTACTTTTAGGGGAAGTTTTGCCAAATTTTTGACAAAATTTGTTTTAAGGTGGGTTCCGCAGGGCCACTTTGGATTTCAAGGTGAAATCCGGGGTGGGTCCTGTCAATTTGGTTTCAAAGCATTAGGGTGTCAAATTTTGTAGACTTGTTTCTATTTTGTTACCTTATATGTTTGATGTTACTCAGTACCTCCCGAGTGATGGCCGGACTGTCATGCCCTAAATTTTGAATAAATAAATTCAAATCTGAAACATGAGTTAAACAACTTAAAGAAATAAACATCTTGAATTTTTTTTCATAAACAACCACACCTCATCCAATCAATAAATAAGAAAACCAAATCTTCAAATTACTTATTACATTACACTCTCACAAACTTAACTTGTAAAGCTCAATGAGCATAACAAACCTCATAAAAGCAAATGCAATAAATCAAATACTGCTCCACTAAGCAGCTCGATCACCACCCTGGTTCTCCTGACCTGCAGGATTATCTGCTACACCATTTGAATAGTGTACCGGGATTACAACAACACAAAACCCTGTAAGCTTTTGAAAGCCCGTATGAGTAAATTTAAATATTGCACAATTTAAGTTAATAAATATAAACTCACAAGGTAACTCCAAAATATCCTAAAATATAAAGGAATGAACACTCTCAAGACTCTCTTCTAAAACTCATACTTATGAGTCACAAGTAACCTCAATGTTACCCTCATAAGACCACTCACATTTGGCAGTTAGACTACAGCTCTAACTGATCGCAACCACTAGCTCGTCTTCTATAAACCAAAACCATAACAATCCAATCGCTCGTCAACTTAAGCCGTCAAGTACTTAATCAATTATGGTCTTTGCTTAGTAAACGAAGCACAAAATTAACTTAAATGATGATTCAACGGTCGGATTCAAAAATAAAGCCACTAGTCTATTCTAAAATGACAATCCAACGGTCGGATTCTAAAATAAAGACGATCCAACGGTCAGATTGAATTTAAATGATGATACAACGGTCAAATCCTCACGGATCGCCCTTGGAAACATCCTATCAAAATTATACGAAAATCCAACGGTCGGATCTTTGCCTGTGACCTCACAAAGTCATCAGGACAATCATACGATCAACGTAAATCCACTATTTATCAACTTTTTCTAAAATAACCTTGTGATATATCAAAATGCTCGTATGGATGAATAGATCATCGTCTAGATAATATAAACTCAAAATATGGTTCGATGCGCCGCCACATGCGGCGGTCAACGCGCCGGTCAACCACCTCCGATGTAAAAGTCGTCAACTACAAACTTCTACAAAATGAAATGATGAACAACTTTAATACCTGACTTTTTTCTAGACAAGGTCTAGATCGTCCTATATCGAGCTTTGAAGTTGGATTAATCTCGGCCCTCTGATCAGTTTCCAGATTGAATCTCAGCCATCGAAAACTTCAAATCTCTATCTTTCACTCCACACTCAAAATAGTCGTGCAAGGAGGATATGAGGATGATCAGCAAGAGGAGAAGATGATAAAAAGGTGGAGGATCGACCCGTGCAACGCCTGCATGGGGAGATCCGATCGGGTCGGCTTCTCCGCCTGGGGTCGCTTAGATCCAGGCTTGGGGGCCGCGGCTCGGCAAAGCGACGGCAAGGGGCGGTTGGGTGTGGAGCGACGAGCATGGGGGAGCCCAGGTCCACGACGGTGGAGGCCGGAGGAGAGAGATGGGGCCGTGTCGGGTCGCATTTGACCCGGCGGGTCTGAGGCCGAGAGAGAGAGAGAGATCGGAGGGGCTGGGGGACCAAAACGAAAAAATGAGATTTTTTCGTCCTTAATGAAAAGCTAAGATTTTCTTGATATTTATAGAAAAATTACAATTTTCAAATATTCATAACTTATTCATACGAACTCCGAATATTGTCCATATATGTACGAGATCGTATTGACGAGCTCTACAACTTTCATGAAGGAAGTTTTGCCAAATTTCTAACGTATAAAAAGTCAACTTTCACAACCCCCTAAATAACGTTCGTTTCGAAAATAAAATTCGTTCGAAACCTCTCTCCTCACACAACGACATATGAAGCAAGCCCAAAATTCATAATTCATATTATTGAAAAAATATTGAATTACATACATTTATTTAAATGAAATTTTGGGTTTTCACAGTCTACCCTCCTTAAAGGAATTTCGTCCCGAAATTCAAGCACGCTCGTCAACAAATAGCTGAGGATATCTTTTCCTCATGTCAGACTCCAACTCCCATGATGCATAACCCTCGTCATTATGACTTCACAACACCTTCATAAGATCATCCTCTTTCCTACGAAGCCTCTTCGTAGACCTATCCAAGATGCGAACAGGTTCAACCACGAAGGTCACGTCCGTGTTTACTTCGATCATACCATGATCAATCACGTGGGACTCATCTCGGACATACTTCGTGAGCATAGACACATGGAAGACATTATGCACACTCGACATGCTAACAGGTAAAACAAGTCGATATGCCAAGTTTCCAACCCTTTTTAGAATCTCAAAAGGTCCAACATACCTCGGTGTGAGTTTTCCCTTCTTGCCAAATCCCACCACACCTTTCATAGGTAAGACCTTCAAGAACACATGATCGCCTGTCTCAAACTCTACAGGTCTCCTCTTTTAGTCAACATAACTTTTCTGTCTACTCTGAGCGTTTTGGATTCTGTCCCAAATAGTAGTGACATTCTCAGTTGTTACGCTCTGAATTTCGAATAATGAATTCAAATCCGAAACATGAATACAACTAAACAAATAACGTCCCGAATTTTTTTTTCCAAAACCAACATCTCACAAAGCATAACACAAACCTCGTAGCAAACTGTCTCTCGAGTCAATTATTACAATACTAACATAAATAAAATATTATGCTCAAAAGAGTGCTGGTCTCAACCCTGCTGCCCTACACAGCTCGCTCTCCACCCTAATTATCTTGACCTACAGGATTATCCGCTACACCTTTTGAATAGTGTATCGGGATTGCAACAATACAAAACCCGGTAAGCTTTCTGAAAGCTCGTATGAGTAAATATGAAATGAACAGTTGATTTATTAAATCACAATTCTTTTAATTCAAGTATAACAATCCAAACACACACAACAACATTCATTCTCAATTTCACAACTATTTCAAGTAACGACTCAACATTTGACCCCTCTAAACTACCAATTCGTGTTCACGATCACGAGTAACCCAACTCGCTGCTTTCATGTCACACAATGGCAGACAAATTAGAGCTCTATCTAAATCGTAATGCGTCACCTCGGCCAAGGTTCACCCTTACGAAATAGTCACCACACTCCCTACGATGGCATCGAACATTTAAAGGTCCCCCCGACCCAAATGTTATAACAATTCTTACATCCCACAACAATTACAATATCAATTGTAATTGCATAATCATCACATGTCTTAAATCATAATCTAAACAATCACCATCATCATGCTTTCACTCAATATCATTTAACATAATAAATCATAGCAATAATTCTTTCATTCAAGTATACTAATGAAATCTTCAACAATCCACATATTTCAATGTCACATCCTTCCTTATAAAATCACGTAAATATATATATACGTAATCATCCACTCAGGGATGACCACTAATACCAACTATAGTTCACACGGAGTAAAAGCCCAAAAAATTCATTTTATATATACTTTAAAACTCATTTCTTAAAACCATTTTCTCACACATAACAAATAAATTGGGCAATTAAGGAAATTCGGTCTGTAAATGAACCAAGTGAGATTTACTCGCCTCTGATCCTGCTGTGTCTTCTCAACAGCTTAAATACGATTCAAAATCACCTGTCAACTCAATTCTATCAATCACCTAACCAAATACGATAATTAACTTAGTGTACAAATCAAAAACACATTTATATGAAGATCCAACGGTCGGATCTTCACCCGTGACCACACAAGGTCATCGGGACAGTCGTACGATCATTATATCAAAACTACAATTCTATCGGACGGTCCAAACTTCATAGATCACTAATCGAACGATCAAAATCTATCGAAATCGTAAAATTCATAACTAATTCATATGATATCCAAAATTCACATGCTTTATATCTAAATGATCGTATGAATATGTAGAACATAAAAATGGGCAGAAACTGCCCTTGGAACCCCAGGAACTGGCCGGAAAATATCGCCGGATTTAGGGGCAGAGTTGCCGCTAACCACTGCCAATGGTGTTGGGGACGGGCTTCTCCCTTTCGTTTCATCATTTTGAGCAACTTTCATAACTAGCATGAAAAAGAAAACGAGCGGAAGTGGTGGAAAATACCTAAAATCAGTCGGGTTCGTCGGAAAACTGAAATTTTCCGATAGCTGCTCTGTTCGACGTCAAAATATTCAATTTAGGTCTGGGTCTCTTGCTGCGTGTTCTACTCCTTGATACGAGTTCAACAAGCTAAAGAACTCGAGTTTTGGTGGCCGAAGCTAGGAGAAATCTTGGTTTGAACTTAAAAAGGCCTTTAACCGTAACCGAGCTCCCGCCGCCGATACAGGCCAAGACGCGGCACACAATGCTGCCTCTAGCAGCTGTGCAAGGAAGATACGAAGCTGTAGGAAGTGGTTTGTCGTCAAACGGTGGCCGGAGGAGGGAGAACGAATCTGAAAACCTCTTGCCCTGTTTTCGGCCGAATGAGGGAGAGAGAGAGGAGATGAACAGTAACCCGATGGTTTCCTTTTTTGGATAATTATGCTATTTTCGGATATTTCCGGAGATAGTAGCCTATATATACTCGAAATGGAAACGTTTCCAAGTGCGATAACTTTCTCATACGAACTCCAATTCTTGCGTTCCACATATGCACGAACTCGTATCGACGAGTTCTACGACTTTCATGAAGAAAGTTTCCTCAAAATTCCTTACGTATAAAAAGTCGATTTTAGTAAACCCTAAATAACATTAAATTTCGAAACTAAAATCATTTGAAGCCAAATTTCTCACGCAACAACATTCCAATCACACCCACAATTCATAATTCATATAATTTGACAAATATTGAATTATAAAATATTTAACTGAAATTTCGGGTCTTCACAGTCTACCCTCTTTAAAGGAATTTCGTCCCGAAATTCAAGCAAACTCATCAACAAATAGTAGTGGGTACTTTGCCCTCTTGTCAGACTCTAACTTCCAAGACGTATCACCCTCATCATGATGACTCCACAACACCTTAACCAAATCAACCTCCTTCCTACGAAGCCTTTTCGTGGATATGTCCGAGATACGAACAGGTTCAACAACGATAGTCACATCCGGACTCACCTCGATCTTACCGTGATCAATCACATGGGTCTCATCTCATATGTACCTCCTAAGTATGGACACATGGAAGACATTGTGTACACCGGACATGCTAATAGGTAAAGCAAGCCGATATGCCAACTTTTCGACGCTTTCCAAAATCTCAAAAGGTCCAACATATCTCGCTGCCAACTTTCCATTCTTTCCAAATCTTACCACACCTTTCATAGGTGAGACTTTCAAGAATACATGATCACCCACCTCAAAGTACAACGGTCTCCTTATACATGAGCATAACAAGCCTCACAAAAGCAAATGCGATAAATCAAATACTGGCTACACTAAGCAGCTCGATCACCATCCTGGTTCTCCTGACCTGCAGAATTGTCCGCTACACAGTTTAAATAGTGTACCGGGATTGCAACAATACAAAACCCGGTAAGCTTTTCAAAGCCCGTATGAGTGAATTTAAAGATTGTACATTTAGGTTAATAAATATAAACTCACAAGGTAACTCTAAAACATCCTAAAATATAAAGGAATGAATACTCTCAAGACTCTCTTCTAAAACTCATACTTATGAGTCACAAGTAACCTCAACGTTACCCTCATAAGACCACTCACTTTTGGCAGACAAACTAGAGCTCTAACTATTCGCAACCACCAGCCCGACGCGAGAGCGTGGTTCACGATTATAATACTATTAGTAACCACCAGCCCGGTACGAGAGCATGGTTCATGATACGTGCAAAAGCTACGCCAATTTAAACCCTGAAAAACATCATCATTAGTATAGAGCAAATAGGGTATCGTTCAAAACCGGGGATTGAGGGTACAAACATGTGAAACGAAAACAAAGAAATCAAAGAGAAGAATTTACAAGTTACGAAATTATTAGAACACTTTACAAGTTTACAATTACAAGCATGCTTTAAAGTTAGAACAACAAAGAGTTAGAGAGAAGAACATACATGTATCACACGAAAGTAAGAGAGAAAGAATGAGAGAGTGAAAAGAAAATCACAAGTATATATATACACATAATCCGAAAATTAGAGAGAAAGACAAGTTAGAATAGGTTTTGGAAATCCTACTCCTATTTATACACAATTTACAAGTCATAATCACATTAGAAAACCATAAACAACAAGGATACAAAGTCTAAACCAAGTCAAACAAGAAATCCTAAGTCAAAACTAACTCTAACTACTTTTCCTAAAAAACACCAAAAGAATTCCTATATTTTAGCAACTCCTAAAAAACACAAAACAAAATCCCTAAAAACCACCAAATTAATTCCTAGAAAACACTAACACATATTTACTATTCACGGAGACACTATTCATGAATTTTTAAAAACATTTATTTTATTCTATTTATTTTATTATTTTCATGAACATGCTACCTAAGAATCTAAGTTAAATTTAGTTATTTACAAATATACACGAACAAGAAAACATAAAGATGGGGGGAGTTTTTGAAGATTAAAATGTAAATTTTCAGAAAACAAATAAAAGAATAAAAGCAAAGAAATCGTTTTATATACATAGGTGGGAAAAGAAGAATTTTTGGAAAACAATTCATCAAGAACAATTCAAGAACAACATATTCATGCATCCCTTAATCTTGTTTATTACCAAGAGCGCCATCAATCAAGACACAAAGATCAAAGCAACCAATGTCCCTTTTAACTTTCTTTCTTAAGTTAATCGAAATAGCAAAGCACCAAATCAATTTATTTTGAAAACCCGAATACACACATACGTTGAAAATTCGTTTTCAAATCATTAAGTTCAAGAAAGAATTGATGAACCTGCAAATCCAAGCGTGTCAAAACTATTCATCACATGCATAATATGATTTACGACTCAAAGCAAGCCTTCACTACATATTGAATTAGAGTTTACAAAGCAAACCTAATTACTAGCAAGTTACATGCAATTCATCCTATTATGTTTGTCAGACCAAGTGAATCGTTGACATGTACTGAAGCACAAAATCAGATCATCATTCTATCAATTCGGCAATTAGCAAAGATCAAGAACACATAAACATATCAAACACAAAAAGAACTATCTAAATTGAATCCAAAAATAGGTTTGTCACATCATAGTTTCGGTTTAAACAACAGAAATTCCAAAGCAGAAATTCTAACTACAAGAAAGCCATAACCGCAAATTAACGTGAGAAGATGATGGTATGAACAACCCTTGATCACGTCCCAAGGTCCAAAGCAGATCCAAGATGATGCACAAGTGATGAACACGGCTAGAAAGGTGGATGGTCACGGCTATGCTCCTTGAAGATTGCAAAAACTGAAACTTAGAAAGAACAAGTGAGAAATCGAAATTGTGGAGAAAGAATGTGTCACCTTTGAGACGTCAAATACACTAGGTATATGTAGGAGAACGTCTCAAGGCACTCCCAATTCATTCCTACTTGACTTCTCCAAGTTCTTGTTGATCTAGGACTTCTTTGACACAAAACAGTTTCCCGGCAGACTTGACCTCCGTGTACAAAATCGGCCATAACGTCTTCTAGAAAATAGATATCACTGATCTGTAAAATGTTCTGGAAACTAGACATTTGTAGCTTTCCAACCATATAGAGATCATAATTTTCTGAGCTCTGAGCTGTTTTTGACACTCCATTGAAGTTGATTGATCTGCACAGGCAGATTTCCGAATCTGTAATGGATTTGACTTTCAAAGCACAACTCTTGTCCATTTAGGATTTCCTTCACATCACATGCCTCTCACATGTCTTCCACGCCTTGTTGAAGAATGAAACGTCAAGAACTCCCTAGAACCTTCAAGAATCTCACGGAAAATCCAATCCAAACTCAACTAGAAATCCAAACTCCTCATTGCTTTGAAATCCGAATTCTTTGGGACTTCCTCCAAGTGTGCACGGCACATGATCTTCTTGAGACTTCTAGATGCTTCATGAACGTTCCAAGGACTTCTCCTAGCTTCCACAGGTCTCCTAGTGTGAGTAGAACTCCATATGCAAGTAGGTTTCCTAGTCAAATACGAACTTCTTTTTCGAGATGCTTCTACACTCTTCCGGAACCTTCTTGAGTAATCCTTATCCAACAGGGACTCCTTATCACACTAGTATTCCTTATCTGAGTAGAATTGGGTTTCCTTGTCCAAGTAGAACTCCTAGTCCAAGTCAGATTCAGATTCCTACTATAACTGGGATTCCTTTTCCTAGTCAAACTGGGAAAACTTCCATTTCTTCATTTCTTTCCATTTCTACGCCACTTGTGCTTCCTTAGCCATTTTTGGACTTTGAGACTCCATTTTACCTGAAAAACACTAACTAAGTTAAATTGATTAAGTTAAAAGAAATAACTTAGCAAAATATAGGGTTTAGATACTTATAACGTCACATTTCATGCTCCTATCAGTTCACTGATAGTATGCCATGGTCACACTCGTGACCTATTGATCTCCACAGATCAAAACATTTTATTGTTTCTCAAACAATAAAACTCAACTCCTTTCTTAACATATAAATCATGAAAAGTAGACATTTAAACAGTAAAAGCAACACAATCATGCATATTGTTTTCTTAACACAATCCATCAACAAATATATATATCATCGCATAAATAATATATAGACATAGACATTCACACAGTAATGCCTATTATTATCAAATCAATATAATTTACTAAATTCGGTTCTGAAATGAACCATGTGCGATTTACTCACCTCTAATCCAACTGCGTCTTCTATAAACCAAAACCACAATAATCCAATCGCTCGTCAACTCAAGCAGTCAAGTATCTAATCAGGTATGATCTTTGCTTGACGATTCAATGGTCGGATTCTAAAATAAATATGATCCAACAGTCGGATCAAAGTTAAATGACAATCCAACGGTCAGATTCTAAAATAAAGATGATCCAATGGTCGGATCGAATTTAAACGATGATCCAATGGTCAGATCCTCACGGATCGCCCTAGGAAACACCCTATCAAAATTATACGAAAATCCGACGGACAGATCTTCACGAATCGCCTCTAGAATCACTTTTTTACAATTATACGAAGATCCAACGGTCAGCTCTTCGCTCGTAACCTCATAAAGTCATCGGGACAGTCATACGATCAGCATATTAAAATTTGAAGCAAAACCGATGGTCTGATCTCCGTAGATCCTAAACCGAAGATAAAACATAAAAACCGTAAATAGTAACGTCAAAACGTAAATCCACTATTTATCAACATTTTCTAAAATAACCTTGTGATATATCAAAGCGCTCGTATGGATGCATAGATCATCGTCTAGATAATATAAACTCAAAATATGTTCTGACGCGCCGCCACACGCGGCGGTTAACGTGCTGTTCAACCAGATCCGATGCAAAAGTCGTCAACTACAAACTTCTACAAAATGAAATTATAAACAACTTTAATACCTGACTTTTTTCGAGACAAGGTCTAGATCGACGTAGATGGAGCTTTGAAGTTAGATTAATCTCGGCCATCAGATCAGTTTCCACATTAAATCTCAGCCATCGAAAACTTCAAATCTCTATATTTCACTCCACACTCAAAATCATCGTGCAAGGAGGGTATGAGGATGATCAGCAAGAGGAGGAGATCACAACAAGGTGGAGGATCGGCCCGTACAACGCTGGCACGGGGAGATCTGATCGGGTCGGCTTCTCCACCTGAGGTTGCTTCGATCCAGGATTGGGGGCAGCGGCTCAGCAAAGCAACGGCAGGGGGCGGCTGGGCGTGGAGCGACGAGCATGGGGGAGCCCTAGTCCGCGACGATGGAGGCCGGAGGAGAGAGATGGGGTTGGGTCAGGTCGGGTTGCGTCTGACCCGACGGGTCTGAGGCCGAGAGAGAGAGAGAGAGAGAGAGAGAGAGAGAGAGAGAGAGAGAGAGAGAGAGAGAGAGAGAGAGAGAGAAGGGGCTGGGGGACCAAAATGTAAAAATGAGTTTTTTCGTCCTTAATGAAAAATCTCAGATTTTCTTGATATTTATAGAAAAATTCCAATTTTCAAATATTCATAACTTATTCATACGAACTCCAAATATTGCATTCCATATATGCACAAGATCGTATCAACTAGTTCTACAACTTTCATGAAGGAAGTTTTTCCAAATTTCGAACGTATAAAAAGTCAATTTTCACAACCCCTTAAATAACATTCGTTTCGAAAATAAAATTCGTTCGAAAGCGCTCTCCTCACACAACGACATACGAAGGAAGCCCGAAATTCATAATTCATATTATTGAACAAATATTGAATTACATACATTTATTTAAATGAAATTTAGGGTCTTCACACGGACTACAGCGGTTCCTCATCGTTTACACTTTGGTGCTGATGTAGTCATCAAGTGTATAAGATACATGTCTAGTTGACCTCATAGGGATTCCTCTACGTAGCAGAAGGTATGCATGTCTTGCACCTTTCTTGATGGTTGTGGAATGCGATTATTCCTCAGGTTTGAGTTTAAGTTATGAATTAAGACTCGAGAAACATCATGGTGATCTCTTTCTCAAACCCAACATATTTTCAAGGCTAGGTTTATGGTGCGAGTTTGGATTTCAATTCCATGCTTGATTGTCTTAGACGAGCGACTATAGATTTGTGCTGTCTCTAGCCACTGTATTTATTCTGAAATTAGGATTGTTGTTGGAAGTGGAACTTGTAATAGTGGTGGTTCTAACTTTGAACTAAGTTTTGAGAAATGTGTCATGTGAC
Source organism: Rosa persica (assembly GCA_025331145.1). Classification (NCBI taxonomy): domain Eukaryota; kingdom Viridiplantae; phylum Streptophyta; class Magnoliopsida; order Rosales; family Rosaceae; genus Rosa; species Rosa persica. The sequence continues at coordinate 18,286,982 of WFKR01000004.1, forward strand.
GTGATTGGTCTTGTGAGTATCATTTTGGAACAATACTGGAAGTCGTTGGAGATCACTTGGCAATCTCAATGTTAGAGGCTGATTCCCCACTTTGCGATCCATAGAGAAAACCATATTGGAACTCCTCCATCTGGACACTTTATGACGACGTAGTGTACATATCACCTTTTGGTAGTCAACTCATCCCTACTCTCAGATCGTTCGACTGTGGAAGGTGGAGAAGATAAGTTGGTTGGTACGACTAATTTCCGTGTTTTCCTGTGACTCCAGTCACCGATGGTGGTAAGTAAAAAGTGGAAAGGATGATGATGAGTAAGTAGAGTGGAATTCTAGGACTGGTCATCCTGGATCATTGACCTGGCCATGGCATGTGAACATAGTTTTGTTCGAAGTGAAGGAAATTGATTCTAGGTTTTTTGAGTTATAAATTGGTAGTCTGAAGTTTTGGACTGTAGTGAGTAGTGAGATGGATGGAAGCAGGTTTTTGAAGTTGTTTTGTGTTTTAAGTTTAAGTAATTTGTGGGATGCTTAAAGTTTTACAATGAGTTTGATCTTGGTTGGTAAATAACTGGGAGGATTATAACCAACTCTTTGTACATGATATTGGACAAGAGTGTGTCTTTGGTCATATGTTTTGGTGAAATGGCTTAACCCGTCATTTTAGGAAATTGCGGTAGTGACACCATTGGTTATCCATAGTAGTTCAAGCCAAATTATGATATCATATAGTGTATGATTGGAGTTCTGAATCGTGGAGTCATGAAGAAAGAATTATGGTATAGGTTCTCCGTGAAACTTTCACTAGATAAATGGATTGTGATATTATAAGAGTAAATTAAGGAAATGGGTTTTACTAGTTGACTTAGGAAGTATTTCAGGTCATAGCTTGACTAGAGTTCTAAGTAACATTTTGAGTAAAACTTATTACGATTGAACTTGGGAAATTGGTTCGTTATGTGGTGGGATCACGTTCGGATCTAGGTACCACTGGGGGTGATACATGATCTTGGACGGGTGTCCTTCATCTAAAAACCAGAGATGTTGTCTAGGGAGAATGATCCCATTAGCCAATTTTGGAATTTGGAATCGATTAAAAGAGAAAAGGCAAGAATCGGGGGCGTTTGGGTCACCTTTCAACTGTTTCAGTGATCGTTAGTCGTACTTAAGTTGTTGTTAGACTGCCGTTCGTAGTGGCGTTTTATTGTTTTTTTTAGTTACTTCTGACTTCTCAGAAACTGATTGATTTTTGTTGTTCGAGCTCAACTCATGGAGTGGACTGATTGGAAGAAATTAACTGCGCTTTGCTACCATGATGCCATTACTTGTGATGTTATTCTGACCTTGATCGACCTTTGTACCATATGGTGACTCTTAATTGGAAAGTATAGGAAGTAGTTGATATGATTGATATTGGTCAGCATCACATGCTTACTGGAGAGATGACGTGATTATGAAGTATGAGTTTGGCATGGAATTATTGGTATACACCTAAGATTTATCGGAAATCTAAAATGTCATTTGAAGTGCTAATCATACATCTCCTATGGTTTAATTGTGTGGTAGGTTTACTTCTTGGCGAGATGAGGTTTGGGAAATTTTGGTACAATATTGGTTAGCGTAGTATGGTCATTGAGATTGTTGTTGTAGCTAAAATCTTATTGAATAAGTGTTATTTCCTCATATTTACTTAGTTATTCCTTTAGGAAAGTTTCTATTTTCTATTTTTAGGAAGTTTCCTGTTTTATTTGTAGAAAGTTTCTATTTTTCATTTTTAGAAAGTTTTCTCATTTTACTTTAGGAAAGTTGCCATTTCTTGTCTTAGGAAAGTTTCTATTTTTGGTAACAGTTTCTATTTTCAGGACTTGGGAATAAATGAGCTGAAATGAGCTCATAAATGGAAAGAGGAGCTAGCCAACGTTGGAGGGAGACAAGATGAGATACAAAGGGCTGCATAAATATGCAGAAATGAAGAAATGAAGTTTTCCTATTTCAACCAGGAAATCCTGTCTAAGAAAGGAAATGACTCCTTCGCCGTCCAAGAAGTGTGATCGAAATGATGAAGTATCATGGCGTGAGAGAAGCTTCTTGAAGACCTTAGAAGATGATATGGCAAGGAGGTGACGCATAAAGGCCCAAGAACGAGAAAGTATACTTCGGATTTTAGGCAAAATGGACAAAAGCCCATGAAATTAGGGTTTTGTGATGCAAAGGAGTATATGTTGAGTTGTTTGCCGTGAACTACCAAGAGAGAAACAAGGAGATGGCGTGTAATAAAGAGGAGAATAAAAGATTACGGCAAGAGATTTTCTAGGGAGAGTTTTAAGGAAGGAAATATTCTTGGAGGAGTTAATTGTGTTGATTGCTGTGAAAAGGGAGAGAGAACAACGTGAAAATCAAGAAAATTAAAGGAGATTGATGCCACACAAGGAAGGATATGCCATGGAGATTTCCTAGGGAGAGTTTTAAGGAAAGAAGAAGTGTGGACACCAAGAATAGGCTCAAAATGCATCTAGATTCATTCCTAAATTCCCTAAAGGAATATTGGCTGAAATTAAAGAGAAAAATCAGAATATATTCATGGAAATTCGGCACTATTCACTAGAGAATTATTTTGGAGAGTTGTGATTGGTTGGACAACACAATAGGGCTTACATGGCAACTTTTGATTGGTTGAAGTTATGTGGCATTTTCTGATAATTCCTTGGAAAATAATAGAAGATTCATGAAGACTTGGAGACCAAGGCCAACGTCCCCTATATAAACCCCCCTATGCTTGACGTTTACAAAGACACATTCTCCATTCAGAAAATACTCCCATAACGTCAAAACTCCCTCTCCCTCTCTCCACTCTCTAGTTTCAAGTTCTGCGTTTTCAAGTAAGGAGATGAAGAAGAACAAGGAGCCGTGAGCCCTAGCCTCCATAATCCACCTTGAAAACTTGCTTCTAAGATTCAAGATCCAACGTTTAAGCTCTCCATCTCCATCTCCCCTGACGGTGTAATTCATTCTTTTTTCCTTGTAATCTTTTGATTTCCTTGTTTGAATTCGTAGGAACTTGTTTCTAGTTAACAATAACGTTTAGGGCAAAATTTAAGCCCAGTTCTATGTTTAAATAAAGTTTTCGAATTCTATGATTGTGATTCTATGTTGCTTATGTGAGTTTGTTCGATTGAATTTGCTTTACAGAAAACTTTTATATGTTTATGTTGTTTGGTGGCCAACTTAGGATATATGCATGTAATTGGTGCTAGATTTAAGTTAACGATTCACCTAATAGTTTTGTGAACTTAAATCAAAAGTAGTAAAGGCTTTGGACAAAGGTCGAATTCAATTGAAGAGGATTCCAAATAGGTGAACTTATTCATAGTAGGTTGTGCACTTAAGTTGATAACCTTTCTCTATGCTTCTTGCATTGAACATGTTATGATTAGCTAGCTTTCTAGACTTTGATTGCATGTTTAATAGGATTGATCTAGGTGCTTTCACTTAGGTTAGTTAGTAAAGGAAAGTAAAATATGGGAAATCTTTTGCTTCAAATGTTTCACATGATCAACTTCTTTCTCATGACTTAGATAATCAATTATAGGGTTTGAATCAAATTTACATGGAATTGGTTTTGATCTTTGTTTCTTATGTTTCCTTCTTGTATATGTGTTTTTGTATTTTCTATATTTTGTTTATTTTAATTTTCGAAACCCTAATTGTTAAGAGCCCCCTTATTTTGTATTTTGTATATATCCTTTGTTTTATTTTTTTGTTAATATTATACTTTGTATTTTTATTAATTCTTTAATTGTTTTAAAATGACAGGTGTACCCTCAATTCCCGAATTAGAACGATCCCTATTTACCGTATACTAACGATGATATCTTATAGGGTTAAATTATATGCTTACTTTTAGCATGTCAATGTCGACTTTAGATCAAGCAAGAAGAGTTGAGCATATTTAAGTACTTTGTAGTCTGACGTTGATTATTAGAATATTACAATCTGGAAACACGAAGAAGAGAGTGAAACGCTATGGTGGCATCCTTTGTACGAAAATTTGAGCATGAACGAGTGAGTGGCACCCAAAGGGTGTTGCCTTGTGGCAGCTAAAGAAGGTACATGATTAGGAACTTATAGGTTTAATCAAGACTATCCTATGATACACTCAGCAACTGTGGGATCTTATTTGAATGACATTTGACTAGAAATCTAAGCACAAACAGACAAAAAGAAGGTGTTGTTTTGTGGTAGCTAAGGAATCCACTTGTTTTGGACTTGTTGGTCAACAATGACCATCTTATGGGGTTGTAATTGCAGTTGGACTTCCCCATAAATGCGTGTACGAACTGAAAACGTATTAAGTGTGAGTCGATATATTATCACAATATTGTTGGTGAATAGGGTAGATCTTCACTTTGCAACTTATATGAAAATGTTATGAATGTTACTATTCTGACTAAATGTTTGTGATGCCGATACCTTGCGTCATTTGAGCTAGTAGTTGACAAAAATTTATTGACGCCGAAATTCATGTACTTGTGAGTATACAGTGACATTGTTAGCTAATACAAATTGTTTCGACTTTGGTGTTGATAATTCTGGGTTGTAAGCATGTTTTTATTTGCTTGTGTAGTTGGGACTGTCGGAGACTCTATCGGTTGTTAAAGTAGTTGATTTGAGGTTGTAAAAAGAAAATAAAAAATTTAACCCAAAGAAGAGTCAACAAGTTTTGGGATTCTGGCAACATCAAATGATGTCTTGCTTCGTTAAGTCTTTTGGAGACTATGAAATAAATTCTTCCTGCTTGTGGATTATGTTGTCTTTTTAATATCTCGTTTTACATAACTCGCGAGTCGATTTTCTGTTATGCGGTATTCAAGGTGTTATTCGCTCAAGTAACCGACTTCGATTTAACCTTGAGCCTTTATTCTCGAAATTCTACAATGTGTTTCTGCTCATATATTCAAATCAATTACAGGTTGCTACGAACATAAGGCTTTGATGATTTTTTTTCTTCAGTCGATAAGGACTTTCTATAACGATTGGAAGTAAATCTATCTCCTAAGATTGCAAATTCAGCAGGAAAATTGTGAGAATCGATCAGATTATAGTGACCAGCCAGATTTCAGCTTGAAGATTGTTCCTTTGAAGTGTTGATCTCCCTGTTTTAATTGACCAACTCTTGGATTAGCTTTATAGTTAATTTCTGCATATTCTAAGGAGGATTGCACTTTTTATTCTGTGCACTATTATCACCACTTTCATATGATCAATGTGCTATCTTTTTCGAGAATGTTGTACTTCGAATTGGCCGCACCTCTACTTCAACATTATGAAATTTCGGCAATGAAATTTTATAAGGTGGGGAGGTTGTTATGTCCCGTACCTTAATTTATCCGTTTATTGGTCATTCGAACGATAAACAATTAAAATATTTACTTTTACCTTCATTTGGATCATTTAATGGACCTAAAAGTTGACTTTTTTGTTTGACATAGTTTTTGGGGAAACTTCCTTCATGAAAGTTGTAGAGGAAGTTAAACCGAATTCGTGGACATGAGGCACATTAAAATCGGAGTTATAAGGAATAAGGTACAGGGGTTTCAAGTTAGTGGTAGCTTTGTAAGTATGCTGAAATCGTGTTCTATACATGGTAGTTGCTAATTTTCCTTCTCCGGTGTTGACCCTTTACGGCTTCACCACTGCTTCGTCCGGCCACCTATGGCCATGAATTTGGTACCATTCTCTTCATCCTGGAACAACCTTTCCAACCATATATCTTGTAATCTCTCATTCATCGTATGCGACGAATCAAACAAAAAGGTACGACCCTTTTTCCGGCATATTTTCAAACTCCGACCAACTTCGGCCAAATTAGACGTTAACACTAATTGGGCTTTGTACGTCTTGCCATGCTTTACAAACATTTTAAGTGGCTTGAACCGAATCAAGGCGAGGAGGTAGAATCGAGCTTCAGAAGATTTTGGGGGAATTTTCGGACTTTTTGCTTTCGAGGTAAATTGCGCCCTTTTCTTTTGAGATCTGACTTTGTGGTAGTTGAAGAAGTTGTTTAGGGTGTTAAGAGGAAGATTTTGATGTAAGTTTGGTGACCCAATTAGGGTCTTTTATGCCTTTGTGGCAGTAACCCTGAAACCCAGTATCCCATTTGCCTGAATGGCGTAAGGGTATTGTGAAGACCCAAATTTTCATATAATAATTTTTGCAATTCAGTAATTGTTATATTAATTGAATTATGATATTTGGGAATAATTGGTATGTTCTGGTTTGAGAAAGTTGGTTTTGAATGATTTTATTTTCGAAAACGAACATTATTTAGGGGGTCTTGAAAATTGACTTTTTATACGTTCAAAATTTGGAAAAACTTCCTTCATGAACGTTCTAGAGCTCGTTGATACGAGTTCGTGCATATGTGGAACGTAATATTCGGAGTTCGTATGAATAAGTTATGAATATTTGAAAATTAGAATTTTTCTATAAATATCACGAAAAATCAGATTTTTCATTAAGGACGAAAAAATCTGATTTTTGCATTTCAGTCCCCCCTCTCCTCTCCCTCTTGCGCGTGCATAGCCCCTCCCGGTCCCTACCCAACCCGGGTGGAAACCTCCCTTCCCGGACACGCCGCTACCGAACCCCGCGCTCCCATCCTTCATTGTGCTGCGCCCAGCCGCCCCCCAGCCTTGCTTCGGCCCGCCGCTGCTCCCTCACCCGGATCGAAGCCACTTTCCGAGCCTCCAACCTGACCTCCTCCGGAACTCCACTTTTCCGGCAGTGCACGGGCCGATCTTCATCATTTTCGTGATGTCCTCTTCCTCCTGATCATCCCCATATGTGGCTTGCATCACGATTTTAAGTGTAGAGTTGTAGATCAAGAGTTGAAGGTTTCGACGTCCCTGATTTGATCTGGAATTTGATCGAGTGACCGAGATTTATCTAACTTCAAAGCTCGATCTAGGACGATCTAGACCTTATCTGTGAAAACGTTAGGTATTAAAGTTGTTCACAATTTCATTTTGAAGAAGTTTGTAGTTGACAACTTTTGTATATGAGGTGGTTGACCGGCGTTGACCTTCGTCTGACCGCAGCATATGGCGGCTCGTTGGACCAGATTTTGAGTTTACATTATCTGGACGATGATCTATGCATCCATTTGAGCGTTTTGATATATAACATGGTCATGTTAGGAAAAGTTGATAAACAATAAATTTAAGGTTTGACGTTACTATTTACGGTTTTACAGTTTATCTTTGGTTTACGATTTACGGAGATCAGACCATCAGTTTTACTTCAAATTTTAATATGATGATCATATGACTGTCCCGATAACTTTGTGTGGTCACGGGCGAAGATCCGACAGTTGGATATTCGTATAATTCTAAAACAGTGATTCGGGAGGCGATTCATGAAGATCCGTGCGTCGTATTTTCATATAATTTTGATAGGATGTTTCCAAGGGCGATTTGGTGATTGATTTGAGATTTTGGTTTCTTGTGGACGTGAAAATTATTGAGTGTTGACTTAGGTGAAAATAAATATGATTTAATTAAACAACCGTTCTTTGTTTTTACTCATACGAGGTTTCAAAAGCTTACCGGGTTTTGTGTTGTTACAATTCAGGTATACTATTCAAATGGTGTAGCGGATATTCCTGCAGGTCAGGATAACCAGGGAGGTGACCGTGCTGTTTAGGTGTTGCAGCATTTATTTTTATTTCATTTGAGTTGTGAGGATTGTTATGCTCATTTAGAGCTTTATAATTTATTTTATGAGTGAGTTGTAATAATTAACCGAGACTAAATTCAGTTCTTGAAATTAAATTTTGTGGTGAGGTTGTTATGAAAAAAGAAATTTTCAGGATGGTTATTTTAAGTTGGGGGAAAATCCTCAAATGGTCTCTGAACTATGGTCCAATGCACATTTTGGTACCTAAACTTTCAAAACTACCCTAGTGGTACTTGAACTATTGCTCCGTTTCTCCATATGGTACTTCCGTCAAATGTGCCGTTAACTTTGACGGAAGTACCATATAGAGAAACGGAGCAATAGTTCTGGTACCATTAGGGTAGTTTTAAAAGTTTAGGTACCAAAATGTGCATTGGACCCTAGTTCATGTACCATTTGAGGATTTTTCTCTTTTAAGTTGTAGTAATTCATGTTTCGGATTTTGAATTTTTATACTAAAATTCGGGGGGTGATAGTTTGGTATCAGAGCGTAAGGTACATATTTGGTGATATGTCAATACTTTCCGAGTGATGACCCGTCTGCAGCGGATCCCCATCGTGTGCTCTTCGGTATTGACAATGTCATTGGGTATGTGAGAGCGTTAGGTTGGTTAGGAACGTTAGCATGTCATAAGAACTTTAGGCTTTGTCTTGTATGCTTAGTTACTTGGTTAATATGGACTTGGATTTGACTTATACCATGTTTAAGTGTTATGCATGTATTAATCAAGTATACCCTGCTTATTAGGTAATGGAGATTGAGGGGAACGAAGCTAGAGGTCGAGGTAGAGGCAGACCTCATGGTAGGGGTATAGGCCGAGGTAGGAGTAGGGCCCCTCCGGTCGATGATGCATATGAGGCGGAGGTAGAGGCACTAATCAGCATATTCCGCCCGTAGGCATGGTTGATGATCCTGCTCACTTGTTAGTACTAGCGAAGGAAATTACCCGCTTGGGAGCAACCAAGTTTGGAGGACGCACTGATCATATGGTCGCGGATAGGTGGATTGAGGATTTGCATACCTATTTTGATCTGTTTGATTGTAGTGAGATTGATAAGAGGAAGCTAGCCGCTTTCAGGCTGAAAGATGAGGCTAGGGTGTGGTGGAACGTCACACAGAGGAGTATTGAGGTGTCTACCTTGACATGGGATGGCTTCGAGAGGCTGTTCAGGGAGAAATACTTTCCAGCAGTTGTGAAGGAAAGGTTGGAACGAGAATTCCTCGCACTTGTACAGGGGAAGATGACCGTGATCGAGTACGATGCGGAGTTCTCTAGGCTGTACAAGTATGTGAAGCAGATGGATGACGAAGACTTGGCCAAGAAGTTTCAGAGAGGGTTGAGCCCTTCGATTGAGCATGATGTGGCCATCTTAGAACTGGAGACCAAGAGAGATATCTTGGCTAAGGCACAGATCATTGAGCAGCAGAACCTATTTCGTAGAGAGAAGGAGTCTGTTGAGAGAGATTTCCAGGGCAAGAGAAAGGCCATAGCAGGAAGCAGTAGGTCTAGAGACTTCAGGGGTGGTTTTTGGAAGAAAAATAGAACTCAGTTCCAGCATCAGGCTCCTGCTAGGGCAGCAGTAGCTCCTCCCATTCAGGCTATGCCTATTAGGCATATAGCACCAGTAGCTCCGGTGAAGTGCTTTAACTGTGGCGAGCCGGGCCACATCTCTCGTGCGTGCATGAAACCACGGGGTAAGATATGCTACAGCTGTGGACAGACAAGGCATCAGGCCAGGGAATGTCCTCGAAATCAGGGTAGAGTGCAGGGTAAACAGCAAAGGCAGCTACCGCCTGCACCTGCTAGAGTCTTTGCCATCGGTCAGGCAGGCACCGGGGTGGAAGGTACTTTATCTGTTTATCACTATCTTGCTAGAGTAATGTTTGATACAGGAGCCTCACACTCCTTCATATCTAGTTCGGTTGTGGATGTTTTGGGTTTGATTGCTATGCCTCTGACTAGATCATTATGTGTTACATCACCTCTTGGTGTGTCTCTTGAGCTTAGCATGTTTTGTGATGATTGCCCTATTGGGATTGGTGGCAGAGAGTTCTCTGCCTCTTAGATTGTGATTCCGGATCACACGTATGATGTGATTTTGGGTATGGATTGGCTGAGGCCGAACCATGCTGTGATTGATTGCTTTAGAATGATTGTGTCATTCCATGTTTCGAGACAACCGGTGTTTCATTACTGTTGTCTGAAGTCTGACATCGCCATGAGGGCAGGGATTTTGGCCCATATTGATTCAAGGAGCAGTACTTCAAGGATTACGTGGATTCCTGTAGTTTCAGAGTTTGTTGACGTGTTTCAGGAGATCCCTAGGTTACCTCCAAAAAAGGTAATGGACTTCTCCATTGATGTGATACCAGGTACTTCACCTATATCGAAGGCACCCTATCGAATGGCACCAGCTGAACTACAGGAGTTGAAGGTTCAGATTGAGGGATTACTTGCACAAGGGTTTATTCAGGCTAGTGTGTCTCCTTGGGGCGCACCAGTGTTGTTTGATCATCAAGAACAAGTACCCTTTACCTAGGATTAATGAGTTGTTTGATCAGCTTAGGGAGGCTACTGTGTTCTCAAAGATTGATTTGAGATCTAGATATCATCAGTTAAGGGGTGAAGGATGAAGATAGTCCAAAGACGGCGTTCAGGACCAGGTATGACATTTTGAGTTCCTTGTCATGCCTTTTGGTCACGAATGCACCGGCAGTATATATGGACTTGATGAACCGCACGTTCAGTCCCTACTTGGATCAATTTGTGGTAGTGTTCGTTGACGACATCTTGATTTATTCGAGGTCGTCAAATGAGCATGAGAAGCATCTGCTAATCGTGCTACAGACGTTGAGAGAGAAGAAATTATTTGCCAAGTTTGAGAATTGCGATTTCTGGCAGAGTGAAGTCAAGTTCCTTGGTCATGTGGTCTCGAAGGATAGCGTTTCTGTGGATCCTTTGAAGGTTGAAGTAGGGATGAGTTGGAGTCACCCAACTACGATTACAGAAATCCGTAGCTTCCTTGGATTGGTAGGGTATTATAGGCGTTTCATTGAAGGGTTTTCTGGTATTGCTTCGGCTTTGACCAAATTGACAAGGAATGACACTCAGTTCGTATTGTCGGATGAGTGTGAGAATGCTTTCAATGAGCTGAAGACTAGATTGACTACAGCTCTGGTGTTGACTATTCCTACTAGTGGTGGTGGATTAGTCATTTACAGCGATGCATCTCATCAGGGTTTGGAGTGTGTGTTGATGCAGAAGGTACATGAGCGGAATTACCTCACTCATGATGTAGAACTAGCAGCAGTGGTGTTTGCCTTGAAGATTTGGAGACACTATCTTTTTGGTGAGAAATTTGAACTCTTTTCTGATCATAAGAGTTTGAAGTATCTATTATCCCAGAAAGAATTGAACATGAGGTAGAGAAGATGGATGGAGCTCATCAAGGACTATGATTTCACCTTGGAGTACCCTCCCGGAAAGGCGAATGTAGTGGCAGATGCTTTGAGAAGGAAACCTTGAGTAATCATGGCATCGATTATGGTGTAAGAATGGCGCTTGTTAGAAGCTGCATCAGAGTTTAACCTTATGCCCGCAGGAGCAGGACATGGAATCTTTCTCAGTAGTATCACCTTACAGCCCACCTTGATCTCCAGGATCATTCAGGGTTACACACTTGATGAGTTTGCTCAGGCGAGGATTGTTGAGATGACTGTTGATCCGGATGTGGAGGGTCCTTCCGAGTGGATGATTGGGGCAGATGGAGGGTTGAGATTTCGAGGGAGATTGCATGTACCGAGTGTTGATAACCTTAGGGAAGAGATCATGCGGGAAGCACATAGGTCTCGATACACTAGACATCCAGGGAGTACTAAAATATATATGGATCTACGAAGGCAGTTTTGGTGGTATGGAATGAAGAGGGATGTGGCAGAACATGTGCCAAAGTGTCTTACATGTCAGCATGTGAAGGCAGAGCATCAGAGACCACATGAATGATGAATCCCTTGCCGATTCCTGCTTGGAAATGGGAAGATATCTCCACGGACTTTGTGACTGGATTGCCTTGGTCCAGGAAAAGTTATGACTCAATTTGGGTGATTGTTAACCGGTTGACTAAGTTAGCACATTTTCTTCCCGTGGCAAAAAAGTACTCAGGGGATGCGTTGTGTAAGTTGTATGTGAATGAAATAGTGAGGCTTCATGGTGTGCCTGTGACGATTGTCTCAGATCGTGATGCTCGCTTCACTTCAGAATTCTGGCGTAGGTTCCATAAGCCAAATATTTGGTACATCTCTTGCTATGAGCACTGCATTTCACCCACAGACAGATGGGCAGACCGAGGGAGTGAACCAGGTGATTGAGGATATGCTTAGAGATTGTGTCCTGGACTTTAAGGGAAGTTGGGCGGATCATATGCATTTGGTAGAGTTTGCCTACAACAACAGCTATCACTCAAGTATCGGTATGGCTCCATATGAGGCTCTTTATGGTAGGCCATGTAGGACTCCTATCTGTTGGGCGGAAGCAGGGGATAAAGGGTTCCTCGGTCCTGAGATTGTACAGGAGATTACAGAGAATGTCACTACTATTCGGGATAGAATCCGAACTGCTCAGAGTAGACAGAAGAGTTATGCTGACTTGAAAAGGAGACCTTTAGAGTTTGAGACAGGCGATCATGTGTTCTTGAAGGTCTCACCAATGAAAGGTGAGGTGAGATTTGGCAAGAAGGGAAAACTCGCACTAAGGTATGTTGGACCCTTTGAGATTTTGGAAAGGGTGGGAAACTTGGCATATTGACTTGCTTTACCTGTTAGCATGTTGGGTGTGCACAATGTCTTCCATGTGTCTATGCTCAGGAAGCATGTCCGAGATGAGTCCCACGTGATTGATCATGGAACGATCGATGTAAAAACAGATGTGACATTTGTAGTTGAACCTGTTCGTATTTTGGATAGGTCTACGAAGAAGCTTCGTAGGAAGGAGGTTGATCTTGTGAATGTGTTGTGGAGTCATCATGATGAGGGTGATGCGTTATGGGAATTGGAGTCTGACATGATGAAGAGGTATCCTCAAATTTTTGTTGACGATCATGCTTGAATTTCGGGACGAAATTCTTTTAAGGAGTGTAGACTGTGAAGACCCAAATTTTCATATAATAATTTATGTAATTCAATAATTGTTATATTAATTGAATTATGATATTTGAGATTAATTGGTATGTTGTGGTTTGAGAAAGTTGGTTTCGAATGATTTTATTTTCGAAAACGAACGTTATTTAAGGGGTCGTGAAAATCGTCTTTTTATACGTTAAAAATTTGTTGAAACTTCCTTCATGAAGGTTGTAGAGTTCGTCGATATGAGTTCGTGTATATGTGGAACGTAATATTTGGAGTTCGTATGAATAAGTTATGAATATTTGAAACTTAGAATTTTTCTATAAATATCATGAAAAATCAGATTTTTCATTAAGGACAAAAAAAATCCGATTTTTGCATTTCAGTCCCTCCTCTCTTGTCTCTCTCTCTCGCGCGCACAGCCCCCCCCCCTGGTTGACCCGGTCGGGACCCGACCCGGGTGGAAACCTCCCTTCCCGGCCACGCCGCCGCTTCAGCCCGCCGCTGCTCCCTCGCATGGATCACAGCCACTTTCCGAGCCTCCAACCCGACCCGGCCGGAACTCCACTTTTCCGGTGGTGCAAGGGCCGATCTTCATCATTTTCCTGATCATCCCCATATGTGGCTTGCATCACGATTTTGAGTGTAGAGTTGTAGATCAAGAGTTGAGGCTTTCGACGTCTCTGATTTGATCTGGAATCTGATCGAGTGACCGAGATTAATCCAACTTCAAAACTCGATCTAGGACGATGTAGACCTTATCTCGGAAAAATTCAGGTATTAAAGTTGTTCACAATTTCATTTTGAAGAAGTTTGTAGTTGACAACCTTTTCATCTGAGGTGGTTGACCGGCGTTAACCGTAGCGTGTGGCGGCGCGTCGGACCAAATTTTGAGTTTATATTATCTAAACGATGATCTATGCATCTATACGAGCATTTTGATGTATAACATGGTCTTGTTAGAAAAAGTTGATAAATAGTCAATTTAAGTTTTGACATTACTATTTTCAGTTTTACAGTTTATCTTTGGTTTAAGATTTATGGAGATCAGACCATTGGTTTTACTTCAAATTTTAATATGATGATCATACCACTTTCCCGATGACTTTGTGTGGTCATGGGCGAAGATCCGACCGTTGGATCTTCGTATAATTGTAAAATAGTGATTCGGGAGGCGATTCGCAAAGATCTATCCGTCGGATTTTCATATAATTTTGATAGGATGTTTCCAATGGCGATCTGTGAGGATCTAACCGTTGGATCATCGTTTCAATTCGATCAGACCGTTGGATCGTCTTTATTTTAGAATCTGACCGTTGGATCGTCTTTATTTTTCAATCCAACCGTTGGATCATCATTTAAGTTTATTTCGTGCTTCGTTTGCTAAGTAAAGACCATACTTGATTAGGTACTTGACGGCTTGAGTTGATGAGCATTTGAATTATTGAGATTTGTATTTTAAGTAAAGACGGAGTGGGAGTTTTGAAGTGAGAAAAACTCACGTGGTTCATATTACGAACCGAATGCTTTAATTTATTTATTTTCGTAATTGTGCGAAAAATAGTTATGGATTAAATATTTGTTTATAAAATCACAAGGACTTAATCAACTATGGTCCATAGGTAAGTAAAATGAATTTTAATTATACAAATGAATTTCACGATTTTCTTGTGTCAACTATATATGGTATTAGTGGTCTTTCCTGAGTTGGAGTGATGATATGATTGAGTTGGAATGATGATTTGGATTATATTTCAAATGCTTAAATTTCATAATAATATTATGTATGTTGGATGAGTTGATTTCATTGTGTGAAAACATATTGTTGTAGTCATTATGGATTTAGAGACGTAGTGACCGGTATGGAGGAATCAGACGCTCTAATCCTAGGTGGATGATGGGATACGATTGGTTGAGCATGTACGATTATTGGACGTTCTAAATATATATATATAAGTATACATATTGATGAAATACAATAAAGATAAATATGTCGAATGCTATAACCTAGGCCAGATGACGGGCTACGATTTAGTTAGAGCTTTAGTCTGTCAAATATAGTATGTTTATAGATACGATTTCGGGATTTTGAGAAGAAAGATGTGAATTAGGGTTTTGTGTTGATTTAAGATTTTGGTTTCTTGTGGACGTGGAAATTGTTGAGTGTTGACTTGGGTGAAAATAAATATGATTTAATTAAACAACCGTTCTTTCTTTTTACTCATACGAGCTTTCAAAAGCTTCCCGGGTTTTGTGTTGTTCCTGCAGGTCAGGATAACCAGGGAGGTGATCGTGCTAGTTAGGTGTTGCAGCATTTATTTTTATTTCATTTGAGTTGTGAGGTTTGTTATGTTCATTTAGAGCTTTACAATTTATTTTGTGTGTGAGTTGTAATAATTAACCGAGACTAAATTCGGTTCTTGAAATTAGTTTGTTAAGAAAAAAGAAATTTTCAGGATAGTTATTTAAGTTGTAGTAATTCATGTTTTGGATTTTGAATTTTTATTCTTAAATTGGGAACGTAACAGGTACGTACGAGAGCATGAGAGGCTCATTCGTATGGCTATTGTCTTCCTCTAGATATATTTTATTATTCTTGACTAGCAGTTGTAATAACCACAATTTTATTTTAATTTTGTGTAATTGTGTTGAACGATTATTGTATGATTTCATGAATGTTGTTCGATAATATTTCATTTTTTTAATTATCAAAGGTTCGAAACGATTATTTTAACGAAAAGCTCGAAATGCTCAATTCAAGAAATCGACTTTTTATACGTGCAAAATTTGGAAAAACTTCCTTCATGAAAGTTGTAGAGCTCGTCGATACGAGTCCGTACATATGCGGAATACAAAGATCAGATTTTTTCTGAATTAGTTATGGCATTTTCAATAAATTTCCATTTTGGTATATATATTTTGGGAAATTTTCTGAAAATAAGGTTTCTATTTTCGGAAGGCAGCAACCCTCTCTCTCTTGCGTTCTCTCTCTTTCCGCCGAACCAAGCGGAAAACAGAGCACGGCTTCACAGTGCTCTCTCTTCCTCCTTCGTCCAGCTTATGGCCTCAAACCTCTTCCATTTGCTTCGCCTCAACCTTGCACAGTTGCCAGAGGTAGCCTTGCGCTGCGACACTGCCGGCAACGACAGCGGTGAGGCCTGAACGGATAAAGCTCGTTTTCATTTCGATCTCGATATCTCGAGCTATAGGTCACCATTTCACGTGATTCTTGGCTCATTGAACTCGCCTAAACTTCCATAACAAGCATCAAGAAGGACCGGACCTGGGTCGATCGTTTTCATCTTCGTCGGAGTTCGACCTGTTTAGATCGAAAAACAACATTTCAATCTGTATATCTCGAGTTATAGACCACCTCTTCCTGTGATTCTTGGCCTGGCGAGTTCGCCATGAAGTTCTGAACAAGTTTCCAGAAGAGATCGAGGCGTGAAGTTGTAGTTTTTACGTCGGATTCAAGCTCGCCGGTTTCTGGAAAAATTCCAACCACCCTACTGTTTTGGTACTTTTCGACTTCTTCCCTTTATTTTCTGGTGTTGTGCTATTTATGAAAGTTGCTCAAAATGATGAAACGAAGGGGAGAAGCTCGGTCCCGACACCATTGGTGGTGGTCGTCGGCGACGGCTCTGCCACTCACTCCGGCGGCCCTTTCCGGCCACCTCCAGAGGTTTAAAATATAGTTTCTGTGCATTTTATGATTCTATGTTTGAATTCGATCATTTCAGCATATTATAAGCATTTTTGGGATATCGTATGATTTAGTTTGAATTTTGAGAATTTGATCGATTTCGATCGTTAGATTTATGATCTGTGAAATTAGGACCTTCGATGGATTTGTAGTTTTGATATTATGATCATATAACTGTCCCAGTGGCTTTGTGTGGTCATGGGTGAAGATCCGACCGTTGGATCTTCGTATAAGTGCAAAACGGTGATTAGGGAGGCGATTCGTTAGAATCCGTCCGTCAGATTTTCTTATAAAATAGAATCCGGCCATTAAATGGTAGTTTAGTTATGTGTTGGAATTATTGGCTAAATTCAAATCACATTTGATTAGGTGATTGACGGGTTATACTTGGGTGCGCTGTTTCGGTGTGATTTATATTTTAATTGAAGACGTAGCGGGAATTTCGAGGTAAGTAAAACTTACGTGTTTCATATTTATTTTTGAAATTGTGTGAAAAATATTTATAGATTAAATATTTGTTTTAAAATCATATGGACTTGATCAACTACGGTCCATAGGCATGTAAAATGAATTTTAATTATACAAATGAATTTCACGATTTTCTTGTGTGAACTATAGATGGTATTAATGGTCATTCCTGAGTGGATGATTACGTATATATATATATATTTACGTGGAATATATATATTGATTGGTGTGTTATTAAGTGATGATATGATTGGAATGATGATTTGGATTATATTTCAAATGCTTAAATTTCATAATAATACTATGTATGTTGGATGAGTTGATTTCATTGTGTGGAAACATATTGTTGTACTTATTATGGATTTAGGGTCAACATAGTCACTGGTATGGGGGAATCGGACACTCTAATCCTTGGTGGATGATGGGATACGATTGGTTGAGTATGTACAATTATCGGACGTTCTAAATATGTATATAAGTATACATATTGATGAAATACGATAAAGATAAATATGTCGGATGCCATAACCTAGACCAGGTGACGGGCTACGATTCAGTTAGAGCTCTAGTCTGTCATATACCGTATTTGTATAAATACGATGTCGGGGTTTCGAGAAGAAAGATGTGAATTAGGGTTTTGTGTTGATTGGTGATTTGGTGATTGTTGAGATTGTTGGTTTCTTGTGGACGTGGAATTTATTGAGTGTTGACTTAGGTGGAAATAAATATGATTTAATTAAACAACCTATCTTTCTTTTACTCATACGAGCTTTCATAAGCTTACCGGATTTTGTGTTGTTGCAATCTCGGTACACTATTCAAATGGTGTAGTGGATATTCCTGCAGGTCAGGATAACCAGGGAGGTGACCGTGCTGCTTAGGAGTTGCGGTATGTATTTGCTTTTCATTTGAGTGGTGAGATTTGTTATGCTTATTTAGAGCTTTACATTTTATTTTGTGAGTGAGTTGTAATAATTAACCGAGACTAAATTCGGTTTTTGAAATTAAATTGTGTGGTGAGGTTGTTAAGGAAAAGAAATTTTGTTGATGGTTATTTTAAGTTGTAGTAATTCATGTTTCGGATTTTGAATTTTTATTCTAAAATTCGGGGCGTGACAGTTTGGTATCAGAGCGTAAAGAACATATTTGGTGATATGTCAATACTTTCCAAGTGATGGCCCGTCTGCAGAGGATCCCCATCGTGTGCTCTTCGGTATTGACAATGTCATTGGGTATGTGAGGGCGTTAGGTTGGCTAGGAACGTTAGCATGTCATAAGAACTTTAAGCGTTGTCTTGTATGCTTAGTTACTTGGTTAAGATGGACTTGCATTTGACTTATACCATGTTTAAGTGTTATGAGTATATTAATCAAGTATACCCTGCTTATTAGGTAATGGAGATTGAGGGGAACGAAGCTAGAGGTTGAGGTAGAGGCAGACCTCGTGGTAGGGGTAGGGCCCCTCCAGTCAATGATGCATATGAGGCGGAGGTAGAAGCACCTTACGAGGATCAGCATATTCCGCCCGTGGGCATGGTTGATGATCCTGCTCGCTTGTTAGTATTAGCGAAGGAAATTACCCGCTTGGGAGCAACCAAGTTTGGAATAGGCACTGATCATATGGTTGCGGATAGGTGAATTGAGGATTTGCATGCCTATTTTGATCTGTTTGATTGCAGTGAGATTGATAAGAGGAAGCTAGCCGTTTTCAAGCTGAAAGATGAGGCTAGGGTGTGGTGGAACGTCACATAGAGGAGTATTGAGGTGTCTACCTTGACATGAGATGGCTTCGAGAGGCTGTTAAGGGAGAAGTACTTTCCAGCAGCTATGAAGGAAAGGTTGGAACGAGAATTCCTCGCACTTGTACAGGGGAAGATGACCGTAATCGAGTACGATGCGGAGTTCTCCAGGCTGTACAAGTATGTGAAGCAGATGGATGACGAAGACTTGGCCGAGAAGTTTCAAAGAGGGTTGAGCCCTTCGATTGAGCGTGATGTGGACATCTTAGAACTGAAGACCAAGAGGGAGATCTTGGCTGAGGCATAGATCATTGAGCAGCAGAACCTAATTCGTAGAGAGAATGAGTCTACTGAGAGAGACTTCTATCGCAAGGGAAAGGCCATAGCAGGAAGCAGTAGGTCCAGAGACTTCAAGGGTGGTTTCTGGAAGAAACATAGAACTCAGTTCCAACATCAGGCTCCAGCTAGGGCAGCCGTAGCTCCTCCCATTCAGGCTATGCCTATTAGGCAGATAGCACCAGGAGCTCCGGTGAAGTGCTTTAAGTGTGGCGAGCCGGGCCACATCTCTCGTGCATGCATGAAACCATGGGGTAGGATATGCTACAGCTGTGGACAGACAGGGCATCAGGCTAGGGAGTGTCCCCGAAATCAGGGTAAAGTGCAGGGTAACCAGCAGAGGCAGCTACCGCATGCACCTGGTAGAGTCTTTGCCATCGGTCAGGCAGGCATCAGGATGGAAGGTACTTTATCTGTTTATCACTATCTTGCTAGAGTATTGTTTGATACACGAGCCTTACACTACTTCATATCTAGTTCTGTTGTGGATGTATTGGGTTTGATTGTTATGCCTCTGACTAGATCATTATGTGTTACATCACCTCTCGGTGTGTCTCTTGAGCTTAGCATGTTTTGTGATGATTGCCTTATTAGGATTGGTGGCAGAGAGTTCTCTGCATCTTTGATTGTGATTCCGGATCACACGTATGATGTGATTTTGGGTATGGATTGGTTGAGCCTGAACTATGCTCTGATTGATTGCTTTAGCATGATTGTGTCCTTCCATGTTCCGGGAGAACTGGTGTTTCATTACCGTTGTCTGAGGTCTGACATCGCCATAAAGGCAGGGATTTTGGCCCATATTGAATCAGGGAGTAGTACTTCAAAGATTACAGGGATTCTTGTAGTTTCAGAGTATGCTGACGTGTTTCAGGAGATCCTTGGGTTACCTCTGAAAAGGGTAATGGACTTCTCCATTGATGTGATACCAGGTACTTCACCTGTGTCGAAAGCACCTTATCGAATGGTACCAGCTGAACTTCAGGAGTTGAAGGTTCAGATTGAGGCTTAGTTGCACAAGCGTTCATTCAGACTAGTGTATCTCCTTGGGGCGCACCAGTGTTGTTCGTGAAGAAGAAGGATAATTCACTTCGGTTATGTGTGGATTATCGACAGCTGAACAAGGTGACCATCAAGAACAGGTACCCTTTACCTAGGATTCATGACTTGTTCGATCAGTTTAGAGAGGTTACTGTGTTCTCAAAGATTGATTTGAGATCTGGATATCACCAGTTAAGGGTGAAGGATGAAGATATTCCAAAGACGGCATTCAGGACCAGGTATGGACATTTTGAGTTCCTTGTCATGCCTTTTGGTCTCACGAATTCACCTACAGCATTTATGGACTTGATGAACCACACGTTCAGTCCCTACTTGGATCAGTTTGTGGTAATGTTCGTTAACGACATCTTGATTTATTCAAGGTCGTCAGATGAGCATGAGAAGCATTTGTGGATCGTGCTATAGACGTTGAGAGAGAAGAAATTATTTGCCAAGTTCTAGAAGTGCGATTTCTGGTATAGTGAAGTCAAGTTCCTTGCTCATGTGGTATCGAAGGATGGAGTTTCTGTAGATCCTTCGACGGTTGAAGCTGTGAGGAGTTTGTGTCGCCCTACTACGGTTACAGAAATCAGTAGCTTCCTTGGTCTGGCAGGGTATTTCAGGCGTTTCATTGAAGGGTTTTCTGGTATTGCTTTTAATGAGCTGAAGACTAGATTGAGTGTGAGAATGCTTTTAATGAGCTGAAGACTAGATTGATTACAGCTCTGGTGTTGACTATTCCTACTAGTAGTGGTGGATTAGTCATTTACAGCGATGCACATCTCATCAGGGTTTGGGGTGTGTGTTAATGCATAATGGTAGCGTTGTTGCTTATGGTTCTAGACAGTTGAAGGTACATGAACGAATTACCCCACTCATGATCTAGAACTAGCAGCAGTGGTGTTTGCCTTGAAGATTTGGAGACACTATCTTTATGGTGAGAAATTTGAACTGCTTTCTGATCATAAGAGTTTGAAGTATCTATTATCCCATAAAGAATTGAACATGAGGCAGAGAAGATGGATGGAGCTCATCAAGGACTATGATTTCACCTTGGAGTACCATCCCGGAAAAGCGAATGTAGTGGCGGATGCTTTGAGTAGGAAACTTCGAGCAATTGTGGCATCGATTATGGTGCGAGAGTGGCGCATTTGAGAAGCTACATCAGAGTTTGACCTTTTGCCGTCAGGAGCAGGACATGTAATCTTTCTTGGTAGTATCACCTTACAGCCCACCTTGATCTCCAGGATCACTCAAGGTCAGACACTTAATGAGTTTGCTCAGGCGAAGATTGTTGAGATAACTGCTGATCTGGATGTGGAGGGTCCTTCCTAGTAGATGATTGGGACAGATGGATGGTTGAGATTTCGAGGGAAATTGTATGTACAGAGTGTTGATAACCTCAAGGAAGAGGTCATGCGGGAAGCACATAGGTCTCGATACACTATACATCCAGGAGGTACTAAAATGTACATGGATCTACGAAGGCAGTTTTGGGGGTATGGAATGAAGAGGGATGTGGTAGAACATGTGTTAAAGTGTCTTACATGTCAACAGGTGAAGGCAGAGCATCAGAGACCCGCATGAATGTTGAATCCCTTGCCGATTCTTGTTTGGAAATGGGAAGATATCTCCATAGACTTTATGACTGGATTGCCTAGGTCCAGGCAAAGTTATGACTCGCTTTGGGTGATTGTTGATCGGTTAACTAAGTCAGCACACTTTCTTGTGTTGTGTAAGTTGTATGTGAAGGAAATAGAGAGGCTTCATGGAGTGCCTGTGACGATTGTCTCTGATCGTGATGCTCGTTTCACTTCAGAATTCTAACGTAGGTTCCATAAGGCATTTGGTACATCTCTTGCTATGAGCACTGCATTTCACCCACAGACAGATGGGCAGACCGAGAGAGTGAACCAGGTGATTGAGGATATACTTAGAGCTTGTGTCCTGGACTTTAAGGGAAGTTGGGCAGATCATATGCCTTTGGTAGAGTTTGCCTACAACAACAGCTATCACTCCAGGATCGGTATGGCCCCATACGAGGCTCTTTATAGTAGGCCTTGTAGGACTCCTATCTATTGGGCCGAAGCTGGAGATAAAGGGTTCATTGGTCCTGAGATTGTACAGGAGACTACAGAGAAGGTCACTACTATTCGGGACAGAATCCGAACCGCTCAGAGTAGACAGAAGAGTTATGCTGACCTGAAGAGGAGACCCTTGGAGTTTGAGACAGGAGATCATGTATTCTTGAAGGTCTCACCTATGAAAGGTATGGTGAGATTTGGCAAGAAGGGAAAACTCACACCGAGGTATGTTGGACCCTTTGAGATTCTAGAAAGGGTTGGGAACTTGGCATATCGTCTTGCTTTATCTGTTAGCATGTCGGGTGTGCACAATGTCTTCCATGTGTCTATGCTCAGGAAGTATGTCCGAGATGAGTCCCATATGATTGATCATGGTACGATCGAAGTAAACACAGATGTGACATTTGTTGTTGAACCTGTTCATATCTTGGATAGATCTAAGAAGAAGCTTTGTAGGAAGGAGGTTAATCTCGTAAAGGTGTTGTGGAGTCATCATGACGAGGGTGATGCGTCTTGGGAGTTAGAGTCTGACATGAGAGTAAGGTATCCACAGCTCTTTGGGGAATTGGATCCTTGAAGGGGGGTAGATTGTAATAACCGCAATTTTCATTTTAATTTCGTGTAATTGTGTTGAATGATTATTGTACGATTTCAAGAATGTTGTTCGATAATATTTCATTTTTTTAATTATTGAAGGTTCGAAATTATTATTTTAACGAAAATGTCGAAATGCTCGATTCAAGAAACCGAGTTTTTATACGTGCAAAATTTGGGAAAACTTCATTCAAGAAAGTTGTAAAGCTCGTCAATACGAGTCCGTTCATATGCAGAACACAAAGATCGGATTTTTTCTTAATTAGAATCCAAGGAAGTTGGGTTTGACGCGACATGGCCGGCAGCGACAGCGGTAGCGGTGAGGCCTAACTGATAAAGCTTATTTTCGTTTCGATCCGTATATCTCGAGTTATACACCACCTCTTCCTGTGATTCTTGGCCTGGCGATTTTTCCAGGAAGTTCTAAACAAGTTTCCAGAAGATATCGAGGCGTGAAATTGCAGTTTTTTAGTCGGATTCAAGTTCCCCGGTTTCTAGAAAAATTCCGGCCACCCGACTGTTTTTGATACTTTTCGACCTCTTCCCTTTATTTTCTGGTCTTGTGCTAGTTATGAAAGTTGCTCAAAATGATGAAACGAAGGGGAAAAGCTCGGTCTGGATACCATTGGTGGTGGTCGGCGGCAGCTCTGCCACTAACTCTGGCGGCCCTTTCCGGCCACATCTGGAGGTCTAAAATATAGTTTCTGTGCATTTTATGATTCTATGTTTCAATACGATCATTTTGGCATATTATATGCATTTTTCAGATATCGTACGATTTAGTTATGAATTTTGATTTTTCGATCGATTTCGATCGTTAGATTTATGATTTGTGAAATTAGGACTGTCCGATGGACTTATAATTTTGATATGATGATCATATGACTGTCCCAGTGGCTTTGTATGTTCATGGGTGAAGATTCGACCGTTGGATCTCCGTATAAGTGCAAAACGGTGATTAGGGAAGCGATTCGTGGGAATCCATCCGTCGGATTTTCTTATAAATTAGAATCCGGCCGTTAAATGGTAGTTTAGTTATGTTTTGGAATTATTGGCTAAATTCAAATTACATTTGATTAGGTGATTGACGGGTTATAGTTGGGTGCGCTGTTTCAGTGTGATTTATATTTTAATTGAAGACGCAGCGGGAATTTCGGGGTGAGTAAAACTCACGTGTTTCATATTACGAACCAAGCACTTTAAATTATTTATTTTTGAAATTGTTTGAGAAATATTTATGGATTAAATATTTGTTTTAAAATCATATGAACTTGATCAACTACGGTCCATATGTAGGTAAAATGAATTCTAATTATACAAATGAATTTCACGATTTTGTTGTGTGAACTATAGATGGTATTAGTGGTCATTCCTGAGTGGATGATTACGTATATATATATATTTACGTGGAATATATATATTGATTGGTGTTATTGAGTGATGATATGATTGAGTTGGAATGATGATTTGGATTATATTTCAAATGCTTAAATTTCATAATAATACAATGTATGTTGGATGAGTTGATTTCATTGTGTGGAAACATATTGTTGTACTTATTATGGATTTAGGGTCAACATAGTGATCAGTATGGGAGAATCAGACGCTCTAATCTTAAGTGGATGATGGGATACGATTGGTTGAGTATGTATAATTATCGGACATTCTACATATGTATATAAATATACATATTGATGAAATACGATAAAGATAAATACGTCGGATGCCATAACCTAGGCCAGGTGACGGGCTATGATTCAGTTAGAGCTCTAGTCTGTCATATACCGTATTTGTATAAATACGATGTCGGGGTTTTGAGAAGAAAGATGTGAATTAGGGTTTTGTGTTGATTGGTGATTTGGTGATTGTTGAGAATGTTGGTTTCTTGTGGACGTGGAATTTAGGGTTTAGGGTGTTGATTGGTGATTTGGTGATTGTTGAGAATGTTGGTTTCTTGTGGACGTGGAAATAAATATGATTTAATTAAACAACCGTTCTTTCTTTTACTCATACGAGCTTTCATAAGCTTATCTGGTTTTGTATTGTTGCAATCCCGGTACACTATCCAAATGGTGTAGCGGATTGTCCTGTAGGTCAGGATAACCAGAGAGGTGACAGTGCTGTTTAGGAGTTGCGGTATTTATTTGCTTTTCATTTGAGTGGTGAGATTTGTTATGCTCATTTAGAGCTTTACATTTTATTTTGTGAGTGAGTTGTAATAATTAACCGAGACTAAATTCGATTTTTGAAATTAAATTGTATGGTGAGGTTGTTAAGGAAAACAAATTTTCAAGATGGTTATTTTAATTTGTTGTAATTCATGTTTCGGATTTTGAATTTTTATTCCAAAATTCGGGCCTGACAGCAGCGCTGGTCCGATTTCTCTTAACCAGTAGAGCTGGTATGTTTTCACGTGTTTTCAAGCTTAAAGAAATATGTTTTTTAAACGTTGGGCAGACCGAGAGAGTGAATTAGGTGATGGAGGATATGTTTAGAGCTTGTGTTCTGGACTTTAAAGGAAGTTGGGCGGATCATCTGCCATTGGTAGAGTTTGCCTGCAACAACAGCTATCACTCCATATGAGGTTCTTTTTGGTAGGCCATGTAGGAATCCTATCTGTTGGGCAAAAGCAGGGGATAAAGGGTTCATCGGTCCTGAGATTGGACAGGAGACTACAGAGAAGGTTACTACTATTCGTGACAGAATCCAAACCGCTCAGAGTAGACAGAAGAGTTATGCTGACTTGAGGAGGAGACCTTTAGAGTTTGAGACAGGCGATCATGTATTCTTGAAGGTCTCACCTATAAAAGGTGTGGTGAGATTTGGCAAGAAGGGAAACTCGCACTTAGGTATGTTGGACCCTTTGAGATTCTGGAAAGGGTTGGAAACTTGGCATATCGACTTGCTTTACGTGTTAGCATGTCGGGTGTGCACAATGTCTTCTATATGTCTATGCTCAGGAAGTTTATCTGAGATGAGTCTCACGTGATTGATCATGGTACGATCGAAGTAAACACTGATGTGATATTTGTAGTTGAACCTGTTCGTATCTTGGATAGGTCTACGAAGAAGCTTCATAGGAAGGAGGTTGATCTTATGAATGTGTTGTGGAGTCATCATGATGAGGGTCATGCGTCATGGGAATTGGAGTCTGACATGAGAAAGAGGTATCCTCAGCTTTTTGTGGACGAGCATGCTTGAATTTCGTCCTGAAGGAGGGTAGACTGTAAAGACTCAAATTTTTATATAATAAATTTATGTAATTCAATAATTATTATATTAATTGAATTTTGATATTTGAGATTAATTGGAATGTCGTGGTTTGAGAAAGTTGGTTTCGAATGATTTTATTTTCGAAAACGAATGTTATTTAGGGAGTCGTGAAAATCGACTTTTTATAAATTTCAAAATTTGGGAAAACTTCCTTCATGAAAGTTGTAGAGTTCGTCAATATGTGTTCGTGCATATGTGGAACGTAATATTTGGAATTTGTATGAATAAGTTATGAATATTTGAAAATTGGAAAATTTCTTTAAATATCATGAAAAAATCAGAGTTTTTCGTTAAAGACGAAAAAATTACTTTTTTGCATTTACCCCCCCCCTCCCCGCCCCCGGTCTCTCTCTCTCTCTCACTCTCTCTCTCTCGCAGCTTCTTCACTGTGCTTGCCGACCTGGAAACCCGACCCAGCTGGAAGTCAGCCTTCCCGGGCACGCCGCCGCCAGACCCGGGCTTTCCCTGCTTCGCCGCCCCTCGCCCAATTGCTCCCCGCCCTCGCCTCGTCCAGCCACTGCCTCTAGCCTCGGATCGAAGCTACCTCAGTCACCGAATGGTGACCCAGCCGGATCTCCACTTTTCCGGCATCATCTAGGCCGATCCTCCCTATTTTCGTGACGTGCTCTTCCTCCTGATCATCTCCACATGTGGCTTGCATCACGATTTTGGGTGTAGAGTGGTAGATCAAGAGTTGAAGGTTTCGACGTCCCTGGTTCAATCTGAAAACTGATCAGACGGTCGAGATTAATCCAACTTCAAAGCCCGATCTAGGACAATCTAGCCTTTATCTCGGAAAAAGTCAGGTATTTGACGGCTTGAGTTGACGAGCGTTTGGATCATTGTGATTTGTATTTAAGTGAAGACACAGCGGGAGTTTAGAGGTGAGTAAAACTCACGTGGTTCATATTACGAACCGAGTACTTTAAATTATTTATTTTTGTAATTGTGTGAAAAATATATGTGGATTAAATATTTGATTTTAAAATCATATGGACTTGATCAACTACGGTCCATAGGTAAGTAAAATGAATTTTAATTATACAAATGAATTTCACGATTTTCTTTTGTGAACTATAGATGGTATTAGTGGTCATTCCTGAGTGGATGATTATGTATATATACATATATTTACGTGGAATATATATATTGATTGGTGTGTTATTGAATGATGATATGATTGAGTTGGAATGATGATTTGGATTATATTTCAAATACTTAAATTTCAAAATAATATTATGTATGTTGGATGAGTTGATTTCATTGTGTGGAAACATACTGTTATACTTATTATGGATTTAGGGTTAACGTAGTGACCGGTATGGGGAAATCGGATGCTCTAATCCTAGGTGGATGATGGGATACGATTGGTTGAGTATGTACAATTATCGGACGTTCTAAATATGTATATAAGTATACATATTGATGAAATACTATAAAGATAAATATGTCGGATGCCATAACCTAGGCTAGGTGACGGGTTATGATTCAGTTAGAGCTCTAGTCTGTCATATACCGTATTTGTATAAATACGATGTTGGGGTTTTGAGAAGAAAGATGTGAATTAAGATTTTGTGTTGATTTGTGATTTGGTGATTGATTGAGATTGTTGGTACTTTGTGGATGTGGAGATTGTGGAGTGTTGACTTGGGTGAAAATATTATGATTTAATTAAACAACCGTTCTTTCTTTTAACTCATACGAGCTTTCAAAAGCTTACCGGGTTTTATGTTGTTGCAATCCTGGTACACTATTCAAATGGTGTAGCGGATATTCCTGCAGGTCAAGATAACAGGGAGGTGACCGTGTAGTTTAAGAGTTGCCGTATTTATTTGCTTTTCATTTGAGTGGTGAGATTTGTATGCTCAATTAGTGCTTTACATTTTATTTGGTGAGTGAGTTGTAATAATTAACCGAGACTAAATTCGGTTTTTGAAATTAAATTGTGTGGTGAGGTTGTTAAGGAAAAGAAATTTTCAAGATAGTTATTTTAATGTAGTAGTAATTCATGTTTCGGATTTTGAATTTTTATTCTAAAATTCGGGGCGTGACACGGTCACCTGGCCAAGGTTATGGCATCAAATATACTCGCTTCAATCGTAGCCCGTCACCAATTAAGGTTATGACGTCCGATATACTCGCCTCAATCGTAGCCCGTCACCAGTTACGGTTATGGCGTCCGATATCCTTCTCTCAATCGTAGCCCATCACCAATTAAAGTTATGGCATCCAACATACATCACATAGATCACCACACAGGTACTCGCACAGATCGTCACATAATATCGTTTTCTCATCTCAAAATCGAATCCCACATGCTTGATAATTTTTCCAAATCATGAATCAATCAAGTCATACAACTCAACTCCACAATCAATAATGATTCAAGTCCCTCATGGATAATAAATGAAAGGATCACACTTTACTCAATCACTCTTTAACAAAATCAACTCAACAATATGTGATAATTTATGTCTTCAAAGAGTAATGCTCGGAATGATAAATCAATCAATCAAATCAATACCTCACCCAATGCCATACCATCCAATATATATTCCTCACGTAAATAAATATATATATATATATATATATATATACGTACCACACAAGAATGACCACTAATACCAACTATAGTTCACACGGAGTAAAAACCGAGAAATTCATTTTCATATACTTAAAAACTCATTTTCTTAAAACCATTTTTCAAACATAGGAATTAATTGTGAAATAAGGAAATCGGTTCGTAAATGACCTATGTAGATTTACTCACCTCTAAGCTAGCTACGTCTTCTTAATGATCCAAAAATAACAATTCACAAATCGTTCGCCAATCAAAACTGTCAATCACCTAATCAAATATGGTCTCAACTTAGCACACAATTCATAAAACGCACTTATACGAAGATCCAGTGGTCGGATCTTCACCCGTGACCGCATAAAGTCATCAGGACAGTTCTATGATCAAAATAGATTGAAATCGATTGAAATCGTAAAATTCATAACTTAATCATACGATATTCAAAATTTACATGCTATATATCAAAATGATCGTATCGATGTGTATAATATTAAAATGGGCAGATATTGTCCTTGAGGTGGCCGTAAGTGGCCGAAAATGGCCGTCGGAGTTAGAGGTAGAGCTGCCGTCGACCAAAGCCAACGACATAGGGGCCAGGATGCTCATCTTCCTTTCAATGAGTTGAACAAATTTCCTAACTAGCATGACGTCTGGAAACGATGGAAAGATATCGAAAATACCTGAACCAGTCGCTTTGGCAGAAAATTTTCCAAAAACCGGCGACAGCTCTGTTCAACGTGAAATCGATCTCCCCAGGTCCGGTCCTTCTTGGTGCTTGTTCAAATCAAGCTGAGGCGAGTCTAATGAGCCAAGAATCTCGAGTTTTGGTGGCCGGTAACTCAAGATATCGGTGTTGGTTCAAAATTGAACCCAAATCGGTTTTCGCTTCCCGCCGCCGCTACAGGCTGCACCGCGGTGCAAGGCCACAACTGGCAGCTGCCCAAGGTTGATGAGATCAGGCTAAAAGTCGTCTGGCATCCCGAGGTGGCTGGAGGAGGGAGAACGGCACCGGCAAAGTCATGCTCTGTTTTGGGCTCGGGGGAGAGGAGAGAAAAATGAGAATAGGGTCGACTGCCTAAAATACAAACCCAACTAAAAATAGCTAGGTATATATACCCAAAATGGAAACTTTTCCAGACTTCTTCATACCAACTCTGATTCTTGCTTTCCGCATATGCACGAACTCCTATCGATGACCTCTACGACTTTCGTGAAGGAATTTTTCCTAAATTCCATACGTATAAAAAGTCAATTTTTCACGACCCCATAGAATGTTAATTTTTCCAAATAACATTGTTTGAACTAACTCCGTCACTTCTCCAAGCTTCGTACTCGCACCCATGACAATGAAACAATTTCTGAAAGTCAACGGGAAATAATTTGAATTTTTCAGGGTATTACATTATGAATTGGGGAGCAGGGTGGCTCCAAGAGTTGAGGTTGGTATTTGTTATTAGAAGTGTAATTTTTTTTTTCTACAGGTCTTGGGCAGTCCACTTTTAGGGGAAGTTTTGCCAAATTTTTGGTAGAATTTCTTTTAAGGTGTGCTCCACAGAGACACTTCGGATTTCAGGGTGAAATCTGGGGCGGGTCCTATCAGAAGAAGATTGCAATTTAAGGTTCAAAATCGGAGTCGGCGTGGATTCCAAGGCGTTGGGTTGAGGCGGTTTCAGAGTGAGTCAGGTTCTGGCGGCATGCTTTTAGGTGTTTTGGGTCGCGGCGGAGCAGTCACGGTGATATGCGTCAACGGAGCTATTCTGGAAATGTGCATTGGGTGCAGTGTTGGAGATGAATGCTGGGCTGGAGTCGAGCCAGGCCTACTGGGCTTTTAAGGGGGCCTTCTCTTGGAGCTTCTTTGATCTGGGTAAGTTGGGCTGGGGTTTTTTGGCCCTAGGCTCAACCCCATATTTTTTAGCTTTTCTGTATAATTACAATAATTTCCTTGAATTAGGAATCTAGATTTCTAACGCCTCCGACATAGTACCAATGGAGGATCCCCGCTACTTCTACGTATTTGAATGTATAATGAGTAGATCTATTCCTACATACCATTGTGGGTACTACCACTATCTTCTTGTCTGTCTATAAATGACAGCGAAAGGGTATGTAATGGCTTATTCTACCTTGTGATAAGTATATTATTTCACTTCAGTGGCTTGATTCGAAACAAAAAATCATAATTTTTTCATAGCTTTTGTATTTTTTTTAAATAAAAGAACCTTATATATAAATATAGTGGGTTCGACCCTTCCCACCCAAATAGCCTGGCTAGGGGTTTATAGGCGGCTTGGGCCTTGATTTTTCAGAAAAAGTCTGGGTGAAAATAAGAAAAATATGTTTTGGCCCTGCCTGAATATTAATTCTAGTATTAATATATTTTATGTAGTTCTAAGTTGAACATGTGAACTAATTATTACATTAGGTCATATTTTCCTTTAATTTTGCATTTTATCTTGTTCAATCGTTAACATGTTATAACTTTTTCATAGCTTTTGTATTTTTTTTTAATAAAAGAACATTATATATAAATATAATAGGCTCGACCCTACGACATAGGGGCCAGGCTGCTCATCTTCCTTTCAATGAGTTAAACAACTTTCCTAACTAGCATGAAGTCTGCAAACGACAGAAAGATATCGAAAATACCTGAAACCAGTCGGTTTGCCCGAAAATTTTCCAAAAACCTGCGACAACTCCGTTCAACGTGAAATCGATATCCCCAAGTCCGATCCTTCTTAGTGCTTGTTCACCAAGTTGAGGCGAGTCCAATGAGCCAAGAATCTCGAGTTTTGGTGGCTGGTAACTCAAGATATCGGCGTTGGTTCAAAATTGAACCCAAATCGGGTTTCGCTTCCCGCCGCCACTACAGGCTGCACCGCGGTGCAAGGCCACAACTGGCAGCTGCGCATGGTTGAGGAGATCAGGCTAGAACTCGTCTGGCGTCCCGAGGTGGCTGGAGGAGGGAGAACGGCACCGGCAAAGTCAACCTCTGTTTTGGGCTCGAGGTAGAGGAGAGAAAAACGAGAATAGGGTCGACTGCCTAAAATACACACCCGACTAAAAATAGCTAGGTATATATACCCAAAATGGAAACTTTTCCAGACTTCTTCATACCAACTCTGATTCTTGCTTTCCGCATATGCACGAACTCCTATCGATGACCTCTACGACTTTCGTGAAGGAAGTTTTCCTACATTCCATACGTATAAAAAGTCAATTTTTCACAACCCCCTAGAATGTTAATTTTTCCAAATAACATTGTTTGAACTAACTCCGTCACTTCTCTAAGCTTCGTACTCGCACCCATGACAATAAAACAATTTCTGAAAGTCAACGGGAAATAATTTGAATTTTTCAGGGTATTACATTATGAATTGAGGAGCAGGGTGGCTCCAGGAGTTGAGGTTGGTATTTGTTATTAGAAGTGTAATTTTTTTTTTCTACAGGTCTTGGGCAGTCCACTTTTAGGGGAAGTTTTACCAAATTTTTGGTAGAATTTCTTTTAAGGTGTGCTCCACAGAGACACTTCAGATTTCAGGATGAAATCTGGGACGGGTCCTATCAGAAGACGATTGAAATTTTAAGGTTCAAAATCGGAGCCGATGTGGATTCCAATGCGTTGGGTTGAGGCTGTTTCAGAGTGAGTCAGGTTCTGGCGGCATGCTTTTAGGTGTTTTGGGTCGCGGTGGAGCAATCACGGTGATGTGCGTCAACGGAGCTATTCTGGAAATGTGCATTGGGTGCAGTGTTGAAGATGAATGCTGGGCTGGAGTCGAGCCAGGCCTACTGGGCTTTTAATGAGGCCTTCTCTTGGAGCTTCTTTGATCTGGGTAAGTTGGGCTGGGGTTTTTTGGCCCTAGGCTCAACCCCATATTTTTTAGCTTTTCTGTATAATTACAATAATTTCCTTGAATTAGGAACCTAGATTTCTAGCGCCTCCGGCGTAGTACCAATGGAGGATCCCCGTTACTTCTACGTATTTGAATGTATAATGAGTAGATCTATTCCTACATACCATTGTGGGTACTACCACTATCTTCTTGTCTGTCTATAGATGACAGCGGAAGGGTATGTAACGACTTATTCTACCGTGTGATGAGTATATTATTTCACTTTAATGTGAACTAATTATTAAATTAGGTCATATTTTCCTTTAACTTTGTATTTTATCTTGTTCAATCGTTAACATGTTATAACTTTTTCATAGCTTTTGTATTTTTTTTAATAAAAGAACATTATATATAAATATAATAGGCTTGACCCTACCCACCCAAAAACCCCTACCTTGGGCCTTAATTTTTAAGAAAAAAACCCGGCCTGAAAATAAGAAAAATATGTTTTTGCCCTACCTAGCCGGCCTGAGCCTATTGATTTTGGGAAGGGCAGGGTGGATGAGCCATTGAGTAAATTAAACCCAATCACCTAACTCTATTGAACATTGATAGAGACTTATTACGTAGCAAGCACCTAAATTACCCGTTTAAAGGTCATTTGGATAGGTGAATAAAATATTTATTTTTACCTTAGTTTGACCTTATAATGGGTAAAAAAGTTGACTTTTTCTTCCGCTAAGTTTTCAAGGAAACTTCCTTCTGGAAAATTGTAGAGGATATTAAATCAAGTTTAAAGATATGAAGTACGCTAAAATCGGAATTGTAACCAAGGAATTCTAAGGGTTTCAAGTCAGTGGTAGTTTTGTAATTTCCCAAAAATATCTGATGCTATAAATAGCAGTTTCCATTTTTGGAACCAGAATATTCTACCCTGCAGATCATATACCATGTAGATGGGTGTATGATCACATTATAAATTAAATATGTCACAGAAATTGATTATGTCATGTACTGAGAACCACACGATAGGAGAAGATTGGAATGAATGGTATACAATTGATCTACATACTATGCAAATTTACACCACAACCAAATCCTTCGGAAACATCCATTTTTGGAACATTCCCGAAATGGAAACTCGTCCCTAAACCTAGAAATTTCCAGATTCATTGCCAGAACTTTCCGACCTTGTCGGCTACAATTCTGGCCATGTATGCCTTGCTAAGGTCTAGCCTCAATAAACCCACACAAAAACAACACATAACATTACACACACACACACACAATCAAAGTGGTAGAGAATCTCCACTGCAAAGACAATGAAAGATGCATCACGCAACCCACCACACTCCATAAAGGAAGTCACACGTAATAGTTTATTTATAGACATCAGGCAAAACCCATCGCCAATAAAATCAAAGATGCATCACCAAGACAATCATTCTAAAACAGAAAAAACTCCAAGAAGTCAAGCCATACAGAGGTCTACCTAGAATCATTTGAGCCAAACCAAACACATAACAAATGTGCAGAACTACAAATCTCCACTAAAATCAACGGACTAAAAAATGCTAGGCACCTACTAATCCAAAACACCTTGCAGCGCTGCCTGCCCAATGGGTGCAGTCAAATAGGTTCAGTAGCTACACTAGTTGAAGCTTGCTGAAGAGTCCCTTACCGTTTCCAGTGTAACATGCACCCCATCCCCTAGAATCTTAACTTATCATTTAGTTACCGTACTAAAGAATGTTGCAGTTGCGAGTTACGTTTTACCGTTAATGGATGAAGAGTTGACTTTTTGTTGACTCGATAATTTAGGAATTTTCCTTGTCAATGTAACCAAGTTTTTAAAGGTATAGTTTACTTAAATCGGAGTTACGACGGAAAATTTATGATTAAAAAAAAAAAAAAGGAAAGTTACTATTCTTGCATTTGGGCTTTTAAAGACTTTCTATTTGTAAAAAGACAAAAAGAAGAGAGAAAAAGAGTTAAAATTGGGAAAACTCGATCTAGCCTCTCCCTCCCCCTTTCATTTTCCAGCCGAGCTATTTCGGCGATTTCTTTGCTGTCGAGCCACAACAGATGTCCCACCAGTCGGAAAAGCTTCCTCTTCCTCTTCTTTCATCTCAGGTAAGTGTTTTACATTGGGTAGCCATGGTTTGAGCAAATCGAAGGAGGGAAGTCCGATCGAGGTTTTGGGATTTTTCGATTAAGTTTTCAATTTTAAGCTGTTTTTGGTTGGAAATCTTTGTGGTTTTGGTTGCTAGAGAGGTGCTGAACTTGCTCCTAACTCTTGTGCAGCTCGATTTGGCCGGTGGAGGAAGAATTGGAGGTGAAACAGATCGTGAACAGTAGCCATCAGGTTTCTTGGTTTTGGGTTGAATTTGCGGCCATTATTGATTGGATTTGTTGTTGTTGAAGGTACAATTGTTGTTGGGCTTGTTGTGGAGGTCGTGTTGGTGTATTTTCATTGGCCAGTTGTGGGTGTTGGGGTGGTGGTGAGTGATACCCACGCTTCGCCGCTGGTGGTGGTGAGTGGAGGCCCAGTCCGCCCCTCAAAATGCTTTATTTTAATTTTCTGAATTATACCTAATATATGAGAATGCTTGGTTATGGCTGATTTCACATAGATTCAATGTTGGACATTGTTTTAAGAGTATTACGATTGAAATTCTTGGTTAAGGTAATCATGGTTATGGTTTGTTTAGTGTTGTAATTGTTGGGGAATTAGAGAAGAGGAAGTGGATCAAAGAAAATTAAGGGAGAATTTGGAAATTGGAAAGGATTTTATTTATAACTTATTGGTTATTTTTGTTGTTAGGAAATCAAAATGTAATTGATTAAGATGATAAAAGGGGACTTGAGAAGGTTAAACAGAATTTTGAGAATGTTGGGAACGTTAGGAATTCCGAAGTCAAATATCATAAATCCTAAATTGAAAGAATCGAAGTTTTAGAGGAATTGTTGAGTTTTGAATTATAAATTTTCAAGGGAATACATTTTTGATTTTAAATTATTCCCTTCTTATAGTTATTTATAACCTGCTGATTGTATAGGATGTACTGAGCCCTTGAGCAAGGAGAAAACTGGCAAGCAGCAGGATTAGTGGCGAGGCTCACTAGTGAGTGGACCTTTGTTTTAATTAAATAATGCATGCAATATGGTGTCAAACAGAAAGATTGATTTCAAAGGGAACGAGTTTGGAGATAATTTATAAATTGCACTGCGTGTTAGATTTAATTAACGAGAAAATAGGAAAGCATCCAGTTAGTTATTTTCGTAAATTACTTTATTTTCGTCCACTTACTCTAACGTTTTTAAATGTTTTCCCCTGGGCCCTTTGGTTTTCTAAATGCCCAGATTTCATATTTGTTGAGGTCGTGTCCAGGAACTTGAGGCTTAGGATTCAGCGCTTCCGTTTTTATCGTAAGTTATCACTTAACCTACCTTTGAATGATATCGGCTTATTTATGTGGAATTACTTTGATAACCAGTTTAATTCGGAGAATTGTGAGTACTTGCGAACATAAATGCTTTGATGGTTTTAAGGTGGAGTTGTATTCAGAATGTAATTTATACCTAGAATGTGTATATATATATATATATATATATATATTGGAATGTATTTATGGTTGTGAGTTTAGTTATGTTCATGTCCAGGTTTTTGTAAACGTTAGGTAGTCCATTTTAGTGGAAGTTCTGCCGATTTTTTGGTAAAATTTCACCTAAGGTGGACTGCACAGGCTCGTATTCAAGTTTCAGAGCACTAGGTTACTAGATTCCATGGCCGATATCTTGTTATAGTTTTCTTACATACTTGGTTGTACTCAGTATCTTTCAAGTGATAGCCCTACTGCGGTGGTTCCCTATTATATGCTCTTCGGTGTTGATGTACATATCAAGTGTGTAAGGTGTATGCTTTTAGTATAATATCTCTAGTATAACTAAATATTGGGAAATTTCAGGTAGAATGCGTCATGGATACCGACCTAATGCTGGTAGGGACCCTTACCCCGCTGGAGAGGGTAATGATAAGCAGGTTCCTCGTGGATTGTTATGGACCATGGAGCGTTTGTTAGGCGTTTTAAAGAGGCACTTCCGAATTCTAGTACTGATCATACTGTTGAGCGTGCTAGACACCATAGAGCTTATACTTTTTCCAGTGCTCCGACTGAGTCGTTGGGTTGTCCAACTGTCAGGAGGGTTCCTTTAGCTATTAATTTCGTAGATGGTGATGCATTGCTGTGGTGGCATGGCACTAGGGCTAGGGGTTTTGACCCAACTACCATGACATGGGAGGAGTTTAAGACGGAGTTCTCTAATCATTACTATAATAAGGCATCCCAGCACCACCTACGAGGTATTGAAGTTGGAGCAGGATAAGGAGATGATTGTGTAGTAGTATCAGGAGCGTTTCATTGCTTTATCTCGGTATACACCTAAGCTGATATCTACAGAAAAGATGAAGGATGAGAAGTTTATTAGGGGTCTTCTACCAGTTTATCAGGATTGGTTGGCATCTCACGATTACTCATATTTCAGATCAGCTATGAAGGCGGCTATGCGGTGTGAGGCTAGGGTTCTAGCCGGTTCCCTTTAGTGATTGGTGGTTCTAGTTAGGAGTGATAGGAGCATTTTAATGCGACGTTTTAATTGTTATTTCCTCATATTTACTTATTTATTTCCTTAAATAAATCAGTTTAATTTAGGGAAGTTTCTATTTCCTATTTTAAGAAAGTTTCCATTTTAGTTTAGGAAAGTTTCCATTTCTTGTTTTAGAAAGTTTCCATTTTTAGTAATAGTTTCTATTTTCAGGTCCTTGGGATAAACTAGCTGAAATGAGCTCAAAAGTAGAAAGAGGAGCTAGAAAACGTTGAAGGGAGTTAAGACAAGACACGAAGGGTTGCATAAATGAGCTGAAATGAAGAAAAGAAGTTTTCCTGTTTCAACCAAGAAATCCTGTTCAGTAGAGGAAACTTTGACAAAACAAGACTCCTAAGCCGTCCAAAAAGTATGATCGAAATAATGAAGTGAAATGACTCCTCGGCAACAGTGCCAAAAATTGATACGCTAAAAACAACCGCGCAATTTAAACCCTGCATCAGATAGTAGTATAGAATAAGTAGGGTATCGTTCTAAGCCGGGGATTGAGGGTACACCTGTCATTGTAAAACAAGTAAAGAATTATTATTTACAAAGTATAATATTTACAAAAATATACAAAGAATATACAACGAAACCAGGGATTCAGATAGAATTTTGAAAATTAAAATAAATAAAAGAAAGAAAATGTAAAAACACATGTATAAGAATGAAACGTAAGAAACAAAGATCAAAACCAATTCCATATGATTAAATTCAATTCAAATCCTATAATTGATCATCTAAGTCATGAAAAAGAAGTTGATCATGTTTCACCTGAAACATCATGTCTCCTTCAAGGGCTTATAAAAGGGCTAAGTGCCATCATGTTGGGCCCAAACTTCACTCTAACTTTCTTGTGAATTGGACAAAGACCAATATTTTATTGAATGGGCCTTCTCTTCAAAATAACCTCCAAATTCACAAAGTATAGGGGACTAAAATCCATAAAACATAAACAATTTTTTTTTTCATAGGAATTACATATACAATGTTCTCATGGACAAGTCTACCCCCACACTTGATCTTCTTCATGTCTTCAAAGGTCTTCCTAGACGCCAAAACTCCAAGTAAAGTCTCAAAAATATGCTCCACTAAGTCTTCAGAACAAAGGATAAGGATATAACTATACTAGGGTTAAGGGTTAAGGAATTTTGAAGGTAACGAAAGAAAAAGCTTAACGTAGGCTCAAAATGGATAAACTATGGGGGTCCCACGACAGGCATAAATATGGACACAGGCTTTATTTGGCTATGGTGGTAAAATCATGTTGCCTTTATCCTTTCCAGAATCAGGACCATGTATTGATAAACGTCTCGACAAGCATAAAAGTGAATTCTAGCATTCTCTAGTCCATTAAATTAATCTATGACATGCAACCAGTCAAGATGAAAGAATAATGAAATCAGCAAAATCATCGCCAAGAAAATAAGAGTATAATTCATTTTTTTCATTAATCACTCCAAGAAAAAGGGACATGGGCTCAATATCTCACATGGCTTTTATGAATCAAAACTCATCTTAACATGCTCATATTCTGTACCAGGGTCACGAAATCCATATCCACTACAGATGCACATGCTTTTCATATATCTCAATTAACCAAAACCATTTAAAATCATCGAAAACTTTTATTCAATCATAGAAACTCGGAATTAAACTTTGGTCTAACATTGTTGTCAATTAGAAACAATTCCAACGAAAATCAAACAAGGATTATAAAGAAAGAGGACGAATTACACCATGGGATGGAGATGAGGATGGAGGCTTGACGTTTGGATTCTTGAATCTTGAAAGCAAGTCTTCAGGGTGGAGGATGGATGATGATGATCACGGCTCCTTCTTCTTCTTCTTCTTCCTTGCTTGAAACGTTCAAAGTGAACTAGAAAATGGAGAGAGGGGGACTTGACGTTATGAAGAATTTCTGAATGAGAATGCGTGTTAAACGTCAAAATATGGGGAGTATATATAAGGGACGTTGGACTTAGCCTCCAAGCTTCATGAATCTTCTATTATTTTCCCAAAGAATTATTTAATAATTCCACATAGCTTCGACCAATCACGTAGTGCCATGTAAGCCTTGGTGTGTCATCCAACCAATCAAAACTCTCCAAAATAAGTCTAAATCCCTTTTCAATATATTGTTGCCAAGAATATATAAGGATTTTCTTATTTTCTTCATTATTTTCGGCCAAAATTCCTTTAGGGAATGTAGGGATGAACCTAGACTTGTTTTGAGCATTTTCTTGTTGTCCACACTTCCTCTTTCCTTAAAACTCTCGCTAAGAAATCTCCAACATAATCTTCTTGATATTTCTTTGATTTTCAGGTTATTTCCTCCATTCTTCCTTGGTGTATCATGGCAAAACACAAAAACCCTCCAAGAATATCTCTTTTGCGTCACAAAACCCTAAATCCAATGGGCTTTTATCCATTTTGCCGAAATCCACATTAATCTAGAAGGATCTTCGGCCTTCATGCATCATCTTCAAGCTCTAAGGTCTCCCAGTGCCTCCAAGAGTCATTTCACTTCATATTTCAATCATACTTTTTGGACAGCCTAGGAGTCTTGCTTTGTCAAAGCTTCCTCTTCTGAACAGGATTTCCGGGTTGAAACAGGAAAACTTCTTTTCTTCATTTCAGCTCATTTATGCAACCCTTCGTGTCTTATCTTAACTCCCTTCAAGGTTTTCTAGCTCCTCTTTTCACTTTTAAGCTCATTTCAGCTCGTTTATCCCAAGGACCTGAAAATAGAAACTATTACTAAAAATAGAAACTTTCTAAAAACAAGAAATGGAAACTTTCCTAAACTAAAATGGAAACTTTCTAAAAATAGGAAATAGAAACTTTCCTAAGTAAAAGGGATTTATTTAAGGAAATAACTAAGT
Source organism: Rosa persica (assembly GCA_025331145.1). NCBI lineage: Eukaryota > Viridiplantae > Streptophyta > Magnoliopsida > Rosales > Rosaceae > Rosa > Rosa persica. Next base: position 18,327,012 of record WFKR01000004.1, read on the forward strand.
AAATATGAGGAAATAATAATTAAAACGTCGCATTAAAATGCTCCTATCAAATTCCCCCACACTTAGCTTTTGCTAGTCCCTTAGCAAAATCACAATAAAGAAACAACTAAGACACCTATGAAATTTAAAGAAAGAAAAGACAAAGACGCTACACATACAATGACTCTATTGCCCTTCAACATTTTGTCTCAGAAATCTCTTACTTTCAAAACATCAAGATTAGCACTCAACCAAGAATCAATATTTAGGCATTCGAGAGTTAATTAAAATACATAATCTTCACACACATAAGTAGGACTTGGTTGTAACAATTGTGAAGGGGTGGAGCTCAGCATGTTTCAGACAAGTATGATTCATATCCTCACAAGGTATATCCACTCTTTCTTCTCTCAGATTCAAGGCTCATGCTTAAAAGCTTATTCACTCAAGTATATGTGAAAGATAAACAAGTGTATCACATATGTAAGAAACGAAAGCACATATATATTTTTTTCTTTTCAAAGATCTCATGAAATATATCAATCACATGCACAAATGGACCCAAGCCATAGGTTCAACAGTCATAACTCATCTCCACATCAAAGGCTGTCCCATCTTAAGGATCAAAGAGGTCTTATAATTAAGGTTGTAATGGGGCCAAGGCATAAGGTTTAAAGAAACGAAGGAATAGGAAAATCACATAGTATCATAAAAACCTAGTAGAGCACTTGTTGATGTAGAGAGACTATCCACCATGTATTCAACGTCATGCATCCATAAAGGCTTCATTGTGAATTGGACAAAGGCCAAATTTTTCTTGACTGGGCCTTCACTTCAAAGCAAACTCCAAATCCACTAAGTATAGGGGACTAAAATCCATGAAACGTTAAACAATAACACACTTTTCTTTATTTTGCCGTAACTTTCTTCTTCTTTTTTCTTTCTTTCTTTCTTTCTTTCTTTCACACGTCATATACATACATTTTTTTGTTTCTATGAACAAGTCTACCCCCACACTTGAACTTCTTCATGTCTTCAAAAGTCTTCCTTGATGCCAAAACTCCAAGTAAAGTCTCAAAAATATGCTCCACTAAGTCTTTAGAACAAAGGGTAAGGATATAACTATACTAGGGTTAAGGATTAAGGAATTTTGAGGGTGATGAAAGAAAAGGCTTAACGTAGGCTCAAAATGTCACGCCCCGAATTTTAGAATAAAAATTCAAAATCCGAAACATGAAATTACTACAAACTCAAAATAATCATCCTGAAAATCTCTTTTCTTAACATCCTCACCACACTAAATAAAATCAAAACCGAATTTAGTCTCGGTTAATTATTACAACTCAAATCCAAGATGAACTGTAAAACTCTAAATGAGCATACACCCCTCACAACTAAATGAAATAACAAAAACTGCTATAACACCTAAGCAGCTCGGTCACCACCCTGATTATCCTGACCTGCAGGAATATCTGCTACACCATTTGAATAGTGTACCGGGATTGCAACAACACAAAACCCGGTAAGCTTATGAAAGCTCGTATGAGTAAAAAGAAAGAACTATTGTTTAATTTAATTCATAATTATTCCCACACACAACAACACCCAACAATTTCCACATCCGCAAGTACTAACAATCTCAATCAAACACCAATTCAATATATCAAGACAAACCCAAACTCACATCTTTCTTCACAACCCTCAACATTATATTTATAAAAATACAGTACTTGACAGATTAGAGCTCTAACTGAATCGTAGCCCGTCACCTGGCCTAGGTTATGGCATCCGACATATTTATCATTATCGAATTTCATCAATATATATACCTATATACATATTTAGAACGTCCGATAATTCCACATACTCAACCAATCGTATCCCATCATCCACCTAGTAGAGGAAGTTGAGGCGAGTTCAATGAGCCAAGAATCAAGTGAAATGGTGGTCTGTAGCTCGAGATATCGAGATCGAACCGAAAACGAACCTTTTCGGTTCGGGCCGTGCCGCTGCCGCTGCCGGCAGTGTCGCCGCGCAAGGCTGCCTCTGGCAGCTGCGCAAGGTCGAGGCGAAGCTCCTAGAAGTGGTTGCAGCTCGAGTGGTGGCCGGAGGAGGAGATGGGAGCTTGCCCTGTTTTTGCTTGTGTTTCGGCCGAGAGGAAGGAGACGACGCGAGAGAGAGAGAGAGAGAGAAAGCTACAGTGCTTTCCAAAAACAGAAATGGAGGCCGGACCAAAAAGGAAATTTCCCAAAAAAAATCTAGGGTTTTTTCTATATATACCCGTTTCGGAAAATCTTCTAAATTCAATAACTAATTCAGAAAAAATCTGATCTTCGTGTTCCGCATGTGTAAGGACTCGTATCGACGAGCTCTACAATTTTCATGAAGGAAGTTTCTCCAAATTTTGTACGTAGAAAAAGTCGATCTCTCAAACAGAGCGTTTCGAGCTTTTTGTTAAAAATAATCGTTTCAAAACTTCGATAATTCTAAAAGTGAATTATTATCGAATAATTTTCGTGAAATCACATAATAGTCGTTCAACACAATTACTCGAATGTAAAATGAAAATTGCGGGTATTACAATCTACCCCCCTTAAAGGAATTTCGTCCCAAAATTCAAGTACCCAATTCCCCAAAAAGTTGTGGATACCTCGCTCTCATGTCAGATTCTAACTCCCATGATGCATCACCCTCGTCATGATGACTCCACAACACCTTCACGAGGTCAACCTCTTTCCTACGAAGTTTCTTCGTAGACCTATCCAAGATACGAACAGGTTCAACTACAAATGTCACATCTGTGTTCACTTCGATCGCACCGTGATCAATCACGTGCGACTCGTCTCGAACATACTTACTGAGTATAGACACATGGAAGACATTGTGCACACCCGACATGCTAACAGGTAAAGCAAGACGATATGCCAAGTTACCAACCTTTTCCAGAATCTCAAAGGGTCCAACATACCTCGGTGCGAGTTTCCCTTTCTTGCCAAATCTCACCACACCTTTCATAGGTGAGACCTTCAAGAACACATGATCGCCTGTCTCAAACTCCAAAGGTCTTCTCTTCAAGTCAGCATAACTCTTCTGTCTACTCTGAGCGGTTCGGATTCTGTCCCGAATAGTAGTGACCTTCTCTGTAGTCTCCTGTACAATCTCAGGACCGATGAGCCCTTTATCCCCTGCTTTCGCCCAATAGATAGGAGTTCTATATGGCCTACCATAAAGAGCCTCATATGGAGCCATACCAATACTAGAGTGATAGCTGTTGTTGTAGGAAAACTCTACCAAAGGCAGATAATCCGCCCAACTACCCTTAAAATCCAGAACACAAGCTCTGAGCATGTCCTCCATCACCTGATTCACTCTCTCGGTCTGTCCATCTGTTTATGGGTGAAATGCAGTGCTCATAGCAAGAGACGTACCAAATGCCCTATGGAACCTACGCCAGAATTCTGAAGTGAAACGAGCATCACGATCAGAGACAATCGTCACAGGCACTCCATGAAGCCTCACTATCTCGTTCACGTACAACTTACACAACGCATCCCCTGAGTACGTTTTTGCCACTGGAAGGAAGTGTGCTGATTTAGTCAACCGGTCAACAATCACCCAAATCGAGTCATAACTTTGCCTAGACCTAGGCAATCCAGTCACAAAGTCCATAGAGATATCTTCCCATTTCCAAACAGGAATCGATAAGGGGTTCAGCATTCCTGCTGGTCTCTGATGTTCTGCCTTCACCTGTTGACAGTTAAGACACTTCGACACATGTTCTGCCACATCCCTCTTCATACCATTCCACCAAAACTGCCTTCGTAGATCCATATATATTTTAGTACCTCATGGATGTATAGTATATCGAGACCTATGTGCTTCCCACATGATCTCCTCTCTGAGTTTATCAACACTCGGTACATACAATCTCCCTCGAAATCTCAACCCTCCATCAGCCCTAATCATCCACTTGGAATGACCCTCCACACCCGGGTCAACAGTCATCTCAGCAATCCTCGCCTGAGCAAACTCATCAAGTGTCTGACCCTGAATGATCCTAGAGATCAAGGTGGGCTGTAAGGTGATACTACCGAGAAAGATTCCCTATCTTGCTCCTGCGGGCATAAGGTCAAACTCAGATGCAGATTCTAACATGCGCCACTCTCGCACCATAATTGATGCCATGATTACCCGAGGTTTTCTACTCAAAGCATCCGCCACCACATTCGTCTTTCCGGGATGATACTCCAAGGTGAAATCATAGTCCTTAATGAGCTCCATCCATCTTCTCTGCCTCATGTTCAATTCCTTCTGGGAGAATAGATACTTCAAACTCTTGTGATCAGAAAAGAGTTCAAATTTCTCACCATAAAGATAGTGCCTCCAAATCTTCAAGGCAAACACCACTGCTGCTAGCTCTAGATCATGAGTGGGGTAATTCCGCTCATGTACCTTCAACTGTCTAGAACCATAAGCCACGACACTACCATTCTGCATCAACACACACCCCAAACCCTGATGAGATGCATCGCTGTAAATGACTAATCCACCACCACTAGTAGGAATAGTCAACACCGGAGCTGTAGTCAATCTAGTCTTCAGCTCATTGAAAGCCTTCTCACACTCATCCGACCATACGAACTGAGTGTCTTTCCTGGTCAATTTGGTCAAAGCCGAAACAATACCAGAAAACCCTTCAATGAAGCGCCTGTAATACCCGGCCAGTCCAAGGAAGCTATGGATTTCTGTAACCGTAGTAGGGCAACTCCAACTCATCACTGCTTTAACCTTCGAAGGATCCACAGAAACTCCATCCTTCGAGACCACATATCCAAGGAACTTGACCTCACTCTGCCAGAAATCGCACTTCTCGAACTTGGCAAATAGTTTCTGCTCTCTCAACGTCTGTAGTACGATTGGCAGATGCTCCTCATGCTCACCTGACAACCTTGAATAAATCAAGATGTCGTCAACGAACACTACCACAAACTGATCCAAGTAAGGACTGAACGTACGGTTCATCAAGTCCATAAATGCTACAGGTGCATTCGTGAGACCAAAATGCATTACAAGAAACTCAAAATGTCCATACCTGGTCCTGAACGCCGTCTTTGGAATATCTTCCTCCTTCACCCTCAACTGGTGACATCCAGACCTTAAGTCAATCTTCGAGAACACAGTAGCTTCTCTAAGCTGATCGAACAAGTCATCAATCCTAGGTAAAGGGTACCTATTCTTGATGGTCACCTTGTTCAACTATCGATAATCCACGCATAACCGAAGTGAACTATCCTTCTTCTTCACGAACAACACGGGTGCGCCCCAAGGAGACACACTTGCCTGAATGAACCCTTGTGCAAGTAAGCCCTCAATCTGAACCTTCAACTCCTGAAGTTCAGCTGGAGCCATTCGATAGGGTGCTTTCAACACAGGTGAAGTACCTGGTATCACATCAATGGAGAAGTCCATTACCCTTTTCGGAGGTAACCCAGGGATCTCCTGAAACACGTCTAGATACTCTGAAACTACAGGAATCCCTGTAATCTTTGAAGTACTACTCCCTGATTCAATATGGGCCAAAATCCCTGTCCTCATGGCGATGTCAGACTTCAGACAACTGTAATGAAACACCGGTTGTCCCGGAACATGGAAGGACACAATCATCCTAAAGCAATCAATAACAGCATGGTTCGGGCTCAACCAATCCATACCCAAAATCACATCATACGTGTGATCCAGAATCACAATCAAAGACGCAGAGAACTCTCTGCCACCAATCTCAATAGGGCAATCATCACAAAACATGCTAAGCTCAAGAGACACACCGAGAGGTGATGTAACACATAATGATCTAGTCAGAGGCATAGCAAAAAAACCCAAAACATCAACAACCGAACTAGATATGAAAGAGTGTGAGGCTCCCGTATCAAACAGTACTCTAGCAAGATATGGATAAACAGATAAGGTACCTTCCACTTCCGTGCCTGCCTGACCAATGGCAAAGACTCTAGCATGTGCAGGTGGTAGATGCCTCTGCTGGTTACCCTGCACTCTACCCTGATTTTGGGGACACTCCCTAGCTTGATGCCCTACCTGTCCACAGCTGTAGCATATCCTACCCCGTGGTTTCGTGCACACACGAGAGATGTGGCCCGGCTCGCCACAGTTAAAGCACTTCACCGGAGCTGCTGGTGTTATCTGCCTAATAGGCATAGCCTGAACAGGAGGAGCTACTACTGCCCTAGCTGGAGCCTGATGCTAGATCTGAGTTCTCTGTCTCTTCCAGAACCCACCCCTGAAGTCTCTAGCTCTACTGCTTCCTGCTATGGCCTTTCCTTTGCCCTGGAAGTCTCTCTCAGCAGACTCTTTCTCCCTACGAATCAGGTTCTGCTGCTCAACGATCTTGTGCCTTAGCCAAGATCTCTCTCTTGGTCTTCAGCTCTAAGATGGCCACATCACGCTCAATTGAAGGACCAAACCCTCTCTGAAACTTCTTGGCCAAGTCCTCATCCTCCATCTGCCTCACATACTTGTACAGTCTGGAGAACTCCGCATCATACTCAATTACGGTCATCTTCCCCTGTACAAGTGCAAGGAACTCTCGTTCCAACCTCTCATTCACTGCTGGTGGAAAGTACTTCTCCCTGAACAGCCTCTCAAAGCCGTCCCATGTCAAGGTAGACACCTCAATACTCCTCTGTGTGACGTTCCACCATACCCTAGCCTCATCCTTCAGCATGAAAGCGACTAGCTTCCTCTTTTCAGTCTCAGTGCAATGAAGCATATCGAAATAGGTCTGCAAATCCTCTATCCAATGATCCACCACCATATAATCAGTGCCTCCTCCAAACTTGGTTGCTTCCAATCGAGTAATTTCCCTTGCTAGCATCAGCAAGCGAGCAGGACTATCAACCATGGCCACAGGAGGAATAGGCTGATCCTCATAAGGTGCATCTTCCTCCATCTCGGATGCTTCTTCGACCGGAGGGGCCCTACCCCTTCCTCGGCCTCTACCCCTGCCACGAGGTCTACCTCTACCTCGACCTCTGGCTTCGTTTCCCTCAATCTCCATTACCTAATAAGCATGATATACTTAATTAATACACGCATAACACTTAAACAAAGCATAAGTCAAATGCAAGTCCATATTAACCACGTACTAAGCATACATGACGATGCCTAAATTTCTTAAGACGTGCTAACGTTCCTAGCTAACCTAACGCTCTCGCATACCCAATGACATTGTCAATACCGAAGAGCACACGATGGGGATCCGCTGCAGACGGGCCATCACTCGGTAAGTATTGACATATCACCAAATATGTACCTTACGGTCTGATACCAAACTGTCATGCCCTGAATTTTAGAATAAAAATTCAAAATCCGAAACATGAAATTACTACAAACTCAAAATAATCATCCTGAAATTTTTTTTTCTTAACATCCTCACCACACGAAATAAAATCAAAACCGAATTTAGTCTCGGTTAATTATTACAACTCAAATCCAAAATGAACTGTAAAGCTCTGAATGAGCATACACCCCTCACAACTAAATGAAATAACAAAAAATGCTGTAACACCTAAGCAGCTCGGTCACCACCCTGATTATCATGACCTGCAGGAATATCCGCTACACCATTTGAATAGTGTACCGGGATTGCAACAACACAAAACCCGGTAAGCTTATGAAAGCTCGTATGAGTAAAAGGAAAGAACTATTGTTTAATTTAATTCATAATTATTCCCACGCACAATAACACCAAACAATTTCCACATCCGCAAGTACTAACAATCTCAATCAAACACCAATTCAATATATCAAGACAAACCCAAACTCACATCTTTCTTTACAACCCTCAACATCGTATTTATAAAAATAAGGTACTTGACAGACTAGAGCTCAAACTGAATCGTAGCCCGTCACCTGGCCTAGGTTATGGCATCCGACATATTTATCATTATCGTATTTGATCAATATGTATACCTATATAGATATTTAGAATGTCGGATAATTCCACATACTCAACCAATCGTATCCCATCATCCACCCAGGATTAGAGTGTCCGATTACCCCACACCGGTCACTACGTCGACCCTAAACCCATAAATGAGCACAACATATAATATCACATACTGAAATCAACCCAACCAAGATACACCATATTATTATGGAATTACACAATTGAAATATAATCAATTCATCAATTCAACTCAATCATATCATCACTCAACAATCCACTCATCAATATATATTTTCCACGTAAATATATATATATATATATACGTAATCATCCACTCAGCAATGACCACTAATATCATCTATAGTTCACACATGAAAATCATGAAATTCAATTGTATAATTAAAAATTCATTTCACTTACCTATGGACCGTGGTGACTCAAGTCCATGAAATTTTAAAACAAATATTTAATCCGCAAATATTTTTCACACAATTACCAAAAATAAATAAATTTTAAACGCTCGGTTCGTAATATGAACCACGTGAGTTTTACTCACCTCGAAATTCCCGCTGTGTCTTCAATACAAATATAATTAATGCCGAAATAGCCCACTCAAATAAAATCCGTCAATCACCTAATCAAATGTGATTCGAATTTAGCCAATAATTTCAACACATAATTTAACTACCATTTAACGGCCGGATTCTAATTTACATTAAAATCCGACGAGCGGATTCTCACGAATCGCTCCCCTAATTACCGTTTTGCACATATACGAAGATCCAACGGTCGGATCTTCACCCATGACCACACAAAGCCTCTGAGATAGTCATATGATCATCATATCAAATTTACAAGTTTATCTGACGGTCCTAATTTCACAGATCAAAAATCTAACGATCGAAATCGATCGAAATCACAAAATTCATAACTAATTCATACGATATCCGAAAAATACGTATAATACGCCGAAATGATCGTATTGAAACATAGAATCATAAAATGGACAGAAACCAATTTTTGGACCTCTGGAGGTGGCCGGAAAGGGCCGCCGGAGTTAGGGACAGAGCCGCCACCGGCCACCACCAATGATGTCGGGGCTGAGCTTGTCCCCTTCATTTCATCATTCTGAGCAACTTTCATAACTAACAGAAGACCAAAAAATGATGGGAAGGGATCGAAAAGTACCAATTACAGTCTGCGGCCGGAAAATTTTCAGAAACCGGCGAGCTTGAAAACCAACGTGAAAACTGTGACCTCAAGCCTCGATCCCTTCTGGAAACTTGTTCAGAACTTCCTTGCGAACTCAACAAGCCAAGAATCACAAGAAGCGATCTTGTATAGCTCGAGATATTTGGATCGAAAGTTGGTTGTTTCGATCCTTACGGGGTCGAGCTCCGACGAACGTGAAAACGTTCAACCCAGTTCAGGTCCTTCTTGGTGCTTGTAGAGGAAGTTGAGGCGAGCTCAATGAGCCAAGAATCAAGTGAAATAGTGGTCTGTAGCTCGAGATTTCGAGATCGAACCAAAAACGAATCTTTTCGGTTCGGGCCGTGCCGCCGCCGCTGCCGGCTGTGTCGCAGCTCGAGGCGAAGCTCCTGGAAGTGGTTGCAGCTCGAGTGGTGGCCGGAGGAGGAGATGGGAGCTTGCCCTGTTTTTGCTTGTGTTTCGGCCGAGAGGGACAGTGCTTTCCAAAAACAGAAATGGAGGCTGGACCAAAAAGGAAATTTCCCAAAAAATTCTAGGGTTTTTTCTATATATACCCGTTTCGGAAAATCTTCTAAATTCAATAACTAATTCAAAAAAATCCGATCTTCGTGTTCCGCATGTGTACGGACTCGTATCGATGAGCTCTACAACTTTCATGTAGGAAGTTTCTCCAAATTTTGTAAGTAGAAAAAGTCGATCTCTCAAACCGAGTATTTCGAGCTTTTTGTTAAAAATAATCGTTTCGAAACTTCGATAATTCTAAAAGTGAATTATTATTGAATAATATTCGTGAAATCGCATAATAGTCGTTCAACACAATTACTTGAATGTAAAATGAAAATTGCGGGTATTACACAAAAGGGTTAAACTAAGGGAGTCCCACGACAGGCACAGATACGGACACAGGCTTTATTTGGCTATGGTGGTAAAATCCTAAGTTACCTTTACCTTTTCCAAAATCAGGATCATGTATTGATAAACGTCCCGACAAGCACAAAAGTGAATTCTAGCATTCTCTAGTCTATTAAATTAATCTATGGCACGCAATCAATCAAGATGAAAGAATAATAAGATCAACAAAATCATCGCCAAAAAAATATGAGTATAATTCATTTTTTTCATTAATCACTCCAAGAAAGAGGGACATGGGCTCAATATCTCAAATGGCTTTTATGAATCAAAACTCATCTTAACATGCTCATATTCTATACCGGGGTCACGAAATCCATATCCACTACAGATATGCTTTCCACATATCTCAATTAACCAAAGAATACCATTTAAAATCATCTCAATATTGTGATCCTCTCTTAGCCATAATTTCAGAGATATAGAATCATCCTAAACAGTTGAAAGGACATCCTAAAACTCAAAATCTTTTTTTTTTTTTGACATTTTTCAATTTTTTTTTTGTATTTTTCAATATATAAGACTCAAAATAAAAGACAAAAAATAGAAATCTCTTCCCCCACACTTAAATATTGCATTGTCCTCAATGTATTCAATCATAAGCATACAATGAAATGCATAAGCATAGATAGAAGGCATTTACAAAAACAAATTCTAAAATAAAAACAAAGGAGAAAAATTGAAAATAAAATAAATAGGGAAAGAGAAAGCAAATCTGTGTTTGTAGACTCCTTCACGGCTACTTCTGAATTGGGTTGCCACCCAAACAGCGCTTGAGTTTTAACGTCTTTCAGCCAGACGGTACCTCCATTAAATAAAGTTAGTGACTATAATTAACAAAAAATTACAAAATATAAAAACAAGTAACTATGAATTACAAATTACAAACTAAAAGTCTAATTAGCAAGTACATTGTACATAAAACACAAGTTAAGTACTCCAACCAACCAAAAATTGCCATGTAAGCCCTATTGTGTTGTCCAACCAATCAAAACTCTCCAAAATAATTGTCTAGTGAATAGTGTCGAATTCCCATGAATATATTCTGATTTTTCTCTTTAATTTCGGCCAAAATTCCTTTAGGGAATGTAAGGATGAATCTAGACGCATTTTGAGCCTTTTCTTGGTGTCCACACTTCTTCTTTCCTTAAAACTCTCCCTACGAAATCTCCATGGCATATCCTTCCTTGTGTGGCATCAATCTCCTTTATTTTTCTTGATTTTCACACTGGCTCCATCTTTTCCTCTTGGTATTTCACGGCAAAACACTTTAAACCCTCCAAAATATCTCTTTGCGTCACAAACCCTAATTCCAATGGGCCTTCATTGTCTTGCTGAAATCCATAATAGTTTAGAAGGGTCTTGGACCTTTATGCATCACCTTCAAGCCATGTCATCTTCTAATGTCTTCAAGAAGCTTCTCTCAACGCCATGACACTTCATTTTTCCGATTTCCTTTCTTGGTTGACTCAAGATTCTTGTTTTAGCAGAGTTTCCCCTTCTGAACAGGATTTCCTGGTTGAAACAGGAAAACTTCATTTCTTCATTTCAGCTCATTTATGTAGCCCTTTGTGTCTTTCTTAACTCCATCCAATGTTTTCTAGCTCCTCTTTCCACTTTTGAGCTCATTTCAGCTCATTTATTCCAAGGACCTGAAAATAGAAACTATTACAAAAATAGAAACTTTCTAAAAATAAGAAATGGAAACTTTCCTAAACTAAAATGGAAACTTTATAAAAATGGGTAATAGAAACTTTCCTAAACCAAAATGATTTATTTAAGGAAATAACTAACTAAATATGAGGAAATAACACTTAAAATGTTGCATTAAAATGCTCCTATCAAGGAGCCATCCAAGAGGATTGCATCTAGTTCGGGTTCTGCATCTTCATCTGGCAGTAGACCGAGCAGCTTAGATCTAGCACTTGACAAAACTTCAGGGACGCTTTAGGAGACTTAGACAGTTTGGTAGGAGGTAGTCCAGGGGTAGCACTGTTGGTTCCAGTGGTGTTTCCAGTAGACAGCCGATCCATAAAGAATACCCCTTATGTTCTACTTGTGGTAGGCACCATATGGGTCAGCGCCAGGCAGGACAGGGCTAGGCAGTGCGACAACTTGTTATCAGTATAGCCAGTAGGGCTACTACAGGAGTGATCGCCCTTAGTTACCCCAGGGATTTACTACTCCATCTGATCAGGCTGTGAGTCAGACCACTATGGGTACTACTAGTACAGGTCCTTGTATCAATTTGACTGGTAGGAGAAACAATCTGTTGGGTCAAGCACAGAGAGGGCATCTAGTGACTCAGGCTCGTCTTCATGCCATGACCCAGCAGGATGGTTGCGCAGCACCGAACGTCATTATGCATACATTAATTATTTTTGGCCAACTGACTTTCACTTTGATTGATCCTGGAGCCTCTCATTCCTTTATGTCTAGGAGGTTTTCTTTCTTTGCTAATGTGCCCTCATCTCTTCTTCCTGAAGAATGGCATGTTGTTTTACCATCAGGAGAAATCCATATAATTGAATGGGTTTTCCGTTTTTGTGGAGTATTAGTAGAAGGTGTTTACTTGGAGGCAGATTTCATTCCATTTGATTTAGTGGAGTATGATGTAATCTTGGGGATGGATTTCCTTCGGATGCATCATGCCCTGGTGGATTGTTTTTGTAGTACAATGTTCTTTTAGAGTCGAGGTAAATCTATAGTCACCTTCTATGGCGAAAGGGAGGTTCTCCCATATTGCTTAATCTCAGCTTTGACTGCTAAGAATTTGTTGAGTAAGGGATGTCAAGCATATTTGGCCCATGTGGTGAACACAGATGCAGAGGTTTTGGACATTAGCCAAATTTCGATTGTTTGTGATTATCCAAATGAGTTGCCTGGCCTACCTCTGGTGCGAGAGATAAACTTTACCATTGATTTACTTCCCAAAACAACACTCATTTCTCAAGCACCCTACAGGATGGCTGCGGTTGAATTGAAGGAGTTGTACATATAGTTACGAGAGTTAACTGATACAGGATTTATACAACCTAGTTTGTCTCCCGAGGGTGAACTTGTGCTGTTTGTGAAAAAGAAAGATGGTACCTTAAGGCTTTGTATCGATTAGGGTTATTGTAGATAATAAATATCCCTCGCCCCGTATTGATGATTTTTTTGGTTAGTTGAGGGGCGCTAAATTATTTTCAAAAATTGATTTGAGATCAGGATATCATTAGTTATGGATTAAAGAGGAGGATGTAGCAAAACTACTTTTCGATCACGTTATGATCGTTATGAGTTCCTTGTTATGCCTTTTGGGTTGACAAATGCACCTGCTGCTTTCATGGACCTCATGAACATAGTGTTTTGTCCTTAGCTTGACCGCATTGTGATCATATTCATTGAGGACATTTTGGTTTACTCTAAGAGTGATAAGTTGCACATTGAGCACTTGAACATTTCATATTAGAGACCTTAAGGATGCACCAGTTGTATGCTAAATTCAGCAAGTGCGAGTTTTGGCTCAACCATGTGGCATTCTTGGGTCATGTTATTTCAACTATAGGTGTTAGTGTGGATCCCCAAAAACTAGAAGCGGTGTTGAACTGGGAAAGACCTACCAATATGACGAAAATTTGTAGTTTCTTGGGTCTTGCTGGTTATTATCGGCGTTTTGTACAAGCCTTTTCAAGAATCGCCGCTCCTCTTACCAGGTTAACTATAAAGACGTCGGGTTCATTTGGTCCTAAGATTGTGAGCGGAGCTTTTAGGAACTTAAGAGTCGTTTGACTAGTGCTCCAATTTTAGCCTTGCCTGATGACAGTAGGGAGTATGTAATTTACAGTGATGCCTCTAGACAAGGTTTTGGTTGTTTCTTAATGCAACATGGTAACGTGATTGCTTATGCTTCTAAACAGTTGAAACCACATGAGTTGAATTACCAAACACATGACCTAGAGCTAGCAGCCATTGTGTTTGCTCTTAAGTTGTGGAGGCATTACCTGTATGAAGCCAAATGCCAGATCTTTACAGATCATAAAATCCTCAAGTATGTGTTTACACAACCAGACTTAAATTTGAGACAATGAAGATGGATGGAATTGATTAAAGACGATGATTGTACTATTGAGTATCACCCATGTAAAGCAAATGTGGTGGCAGATGCACTCAGTAGAAAACCTTTCGTGGCATTGTCATATTTAAGGACCATTCGAGTACCATTATTATCTGAGTTGAGGACTACAGGGGTTGAACTATTGATTGATGAGGTTGGTACCCTGGTGGCTAGTTTTCATATGAGACCAGTGTTGATTGACAAAGTGCATGAGGCACAATCTCTTGACCCAACCATTAAGAGGATTGCAGCCAGGTTTCTCTATTAGAAGAGATGAGACTCTGATGTTCAGAAAGAGACTTTGTGTTCCTAAAGATGAAGCATTTAAATAAGAAATACTTGAAGAAGCTCATAATTCTATGTATGCCCTGCCCCCTGTGATACAAAAATGTACCGAACTCTCAAGGAATACTATTGGTGGCCAATCATGAAAAGAGAAATTGCAGCCTTAGTGAGTAGATGCTTGGTGTGCAAACAAGTTAAAGCAAAAAGGCAGAAACCATCAGGTTTGTTGCAACCTTCATCAATTCTAGAATGGAAGTTGGAGCACCTCACGATGGACTTTATTTACAAGTTACCTCGTACTCAAGTTGGTAATGATGGTACTTGGGTGAATATGGATCGACTCACCAAATCCGCTCATTTCTTGGCGGTTAAGGAAACATTTGGTGCAGAAAAATTTGCAAGAATGAATGTGGATGAGATTGTGAGGCTTCGTGGTGTATCCGAGTTAGATTTTAGAGCTAGAATTCCGATTTAATATTCGTGGGAAGTACAAGCATGGTTCACTACATGATTAGCTTGATCGCAATTATGATGAGCTTGGTTGTCTAATTCCTCGAACTCTAGGCCTCTTGATGTGAATTAGTGACCCTGGAACCGGCTCTAATTCACGTCAAGTGAGTTCCTACGGCCCTTGAACCGGAGTAGGAATACCATGAAAGGGAATTTCGGTCCTTGAGCCTTGAAAAGCCTTGGGTACGGCTTCTACCATCTTTGATAAATTACATGTCCATCAAATTAGCATCTAGAGCATTGAATTAGGGTTAGGAATCATCCTTAACTACCAATCCCATATTTATATTCATTTTTCAGTTTTCTTTCCTTTATTTAATTTAGTTGTTAATTAAAGTCTCATTTAAATTCTTGCCCTTTAGTTATTAAAAATGCAAATTACATTTGCGGTGACACTTTCTACTTCATTGTAAATAGTCATCACTAGGATCACAGATTTGATTAGGCCTCGGTGCAAACAAAACCGAGCATTGCTAAGGCTTGGTGCCTTAGAGTAAAATTTTTATTTTATTTTCTTTTTCTTTTTCTTTTTCTTTTGTTTGCTAAGTGTCTTTATTTCCGATTACCCAAGGATTGTGGGTTAGCCACTAATCCCCGTGGTATGATAACTTTGGGCATAATATTTCCTTATCTTGACAACGATACGTACGCTTGCGTAAATGTGTATAGAGTCACTAGGCAAACAAAAGGAAAAAAAATGTTACTCTAAGGCACCAAGCCTTAGCAATGCTCGACTTTGGTGAGAACCAAAGCCTAATCAAAACTAAAAGCCTAGTGATGATTATTTACAATGGGTCAAAATTATCACCGATAATTGTAATTTTGATTTCTAAAAACTAGATTGCAATTATTTTAATGAAAACTCAAATAACTTGAGGATCGGTAGCTTGGGGTGAATCCTAACCCTAATTCAATGCTCTAGATGCTAATTTTATTTACGTGCAATTTATTAAAGATGGTAGAAGCCGTAACCAAGGGTTTTCAAGGCTCAAGGGCCGAAATTCCCTGGTATTCCCACTCCGGTTCAAGTGCCGTAGGAACTTACTTGACATGAATTAGAGCCGGTTCAAGGGTCACTAATTCACATCAAGAGGCCTAGAGTTCGAGAAATTAGGCAACCAAGCTCACCATAATTGCGATCAAGCTAATCATATAGTGAACCATGCTTGTACTTCCCACGAATATTAAATCGGGGTTCTAGTCTAAAATCTAAGGATGTCAACCCCTATGTTTTAATCTAGACTTATTAAAACACATACCCAAGTGTTGACAATTCCTAAGCATGCATTCTAATCAATTATCACAAAGCACAAGCATCTAATAATTAACAAATTCCATATATAAATTAAATTAAGCATCCATTACATCAAATTTGGATTAGGGCACACAATCCTAATCCTCAATAAAGAAATTACTCACAATCCATAATTATGAACATCAAAGATACAAAATTCAAAGAGAAAAAATATTATAGAAGTGTAGGAGAAAACAAAGGTAGTCATAATTAGCTAGAAAGCTAATATGACTTCCCTTGAATTACAACTCTTACAAATACCTAAAGCTTGAATCTTGTAGCTCTCGATGAATCCTTGAAGCTTGTGTGAGAAATTCTATGAATACCCAGAAGAAAACTAAAACTACTATGAAAAATGGAGAAGGAGAATGGGAAAGAGGGCTGCCCCTGTTTTTGTGTGCGCTACCGTGTGGTTGTCTCTCTTTGAGAGAGGAAGAGAGAATGAATATATAGGGATAACTCAGTCGTGGTCTCTGTGTGTTGAGTGAGAAAAAGGATTGATTGCAAGAGAGGACAACAATGAGTGGGTAGGATGGCACGTGGTTGGCCAGAGAGAGAGGATATAAGTCTGATGGCAGATGCCACAACCCACGTGCCTGCCTGGGGATAGAGAGAAAGAAAAAAAAGCTTTGAGATTAATTATAGCTTATTTAAAGCTATTGCCATGCAGCTCCGTTGTAATCAAACCAATTTGGTTTAATTAATATCTAATCAAACCATTGTTCTATTCTCCAATTAAGCCCATGCTTAATTAATTTAATTTAATCTGCCTTCATTTCATTCTCTCTCTCATTTGTTGGACGAAGGTGACTCATGGTTGATAGCAGCACAAAGTGCGATGATTTTAATGAGTATACGCCCCATTTTAGTCTTATTTCTCTCTTAGATTTGTGTCTTGAGTCATTAAAGTTGTTTTCAGAGTCTTGTAGAGTGTTTGGCATGAAATAAGCGGAAAACGCAAAATTCATGAATAATCCTAGCTTGGTCAGGATTCCTTACCGTCATGCTAATTTATAGGCCTTAAGAGAGAATTTATGGGAGTATTTTTTATGAAATTAAATTGTTTTAATTCCATTTATTTTCTCTAAAAGTATTTAATTTTGTGCCCGTTATTAAATCAGGTTGACCAAGCAATGAAGAAGGGAATAAAAGAGAAAGATGTTTCAGTTGGGAAATTAAAAGAAATGCCCCATTATTGAGAGGAATTAAGGCCATAAGTACCCCATTATGAGAAATTAAAAGGACAAGAAATAAGAAACAGAAAATTAAAGAGAAGATGAAGAAAGCTATGCAATCCCATCCGTCTAAATGATGAAGGGTACGATCGACAAAAGCCAACCACTGCTCCCCTATAAATAGGCAACATCCAGAACAGAATTGACATCACTTCCTTGCCTAGCACTTCCTGGCCAAAAACGTTTCCGAGACTCTGCCCAATTCACTCATCAATCCTCCATCACCAACAAGACCGTGACCACCATCCATCCATCAATCTACAAAGCTCTTAGGCACTGAGTCAAGGACGCTCCACCACCATAGCAGAGACGAGTTCACTACCTTGTTGCCAAGCCGCTGAGGAAAGCTTCAAAGTGTAACTATGACTCTACTTTCAATTTTTGTTTCGGTTTTGTGTGTTTGGATTTGTGAGTTGTGTAATTGGAGACATGAAATGTTCAGAATATTTTTATTAATATTTTTGAGATTTTCAGTTTATTATTGAGTTAATTTCGATAATTCTTTGATGATGCATGTTACAATCTTGTGCCCTTTTACGTGTTTAGGTAATTTTCAGAGTTAGGTTAATAAGTTCCCATGCTAGAATCACGCTGAGTGTTCTTGTTTGTTTACTTAATTTGCCAAGAATAATTGTTATTTGTAAACGCTGAGTTAAACAAGTAATAATTAGTTCTAAAGTGGTAAAAACCATGTTTCAATGGTTAAATGATTCTGAAAATTATATGTTAAATTCTATGTGTAATGGTTAATTTGCAGGTGTGAGTCGATTCGGGGGTTAGATAATACTACTGATTAAGAGAATTACACTGAGTGTTCTAAAAAAATTAGTAGTATTGGGCATGGTAAGGACTCTTCCGATCCAAGCCCACATTAGAACGAATTAGATAAATGGATTGATCCGTTGAGGTTTTTCATTTGGGCTCTTATCTAGGCATTTAAGATGGACACGTTTTTGTAGCATGTTGAAATGGATTTTCTGTTTCTACACTTAGTAATTCCCGAGTGGTATTGGTCTAGGTTAGGGAAGTCGATCATTGTATATAGTTTTATTTATTTTGTTTTTATTTTATTTTAAGTAGATTAATAACCAAATCCCATACCCCCCATTTTATTCTTTTATTTGTTAATTGACCTTTTTGTGTAGGTGTACCCTACAATCCCCGGACTGAACGATCCCTGCTTATCCTAGACTGACAACTACATTTTGCAGGGTTAAATTGTGAGGCTACTTCAGCCGCATCAATGGTTGACCAAATGACCGGTCGCCTACTTGTCGAAAACTCCAATTTGCTCTAATTTCTTACAATTTCCTCTTATTTTCGCAACTTCGCTTATTCACTTGAAAATAAATAAAAATGGATTAATTACATAATAATCGACTTAAGGATTAACTTATTTATAGTGCTTTAGATATAATTACATGCATAGAAATGAATGTAATCACGAGTCTATTGTTTCTGATCGTGACACCCGCTTCGCATCAAAATTTTGGAGTAAAGTTCACAAATTTATGGAAACTAAAAACTGCAATTTTAGCACCGCCTTCCACCCTCAAACTGATGGGCAATCTAAGATAACTATTCAGACTCTGGAGGACATGTTAAGGGCTTGTGTTCTATAATTTAAGGGAAGTTGGGATAAGCACTTAGCTTTGATGGAGTTTGCCTATAACAATAGTTACAACTCGAGTATTGGTATAGCTCCCTACGAAGCTTTATATTGGAAATAGTGTATGATGCACTTATGTTGGGATGAAGTGGGAGAAAGACAACTTATTGGCCCGGAAATTATTGAAATCACAACTGATATGTTACGACCCGAACCTAAATTTATAGACTTACGGGTTTTTTGGACGGTAAACGAGAGTTATTTTAATTTTCGACTTTTTATGACTGTTTAGGGGAAGATGACTTTTTGTTCGAGCCAAAATTTGAGAAAACTTTCTTCATGAAAGGCGTAGAGGACTTTAAACCGAGCGTGTGCATACTTGGTTCGTAAAAATCGGAGTCTGTATACGAAAGTTATAAGCGAAATACGAAAGTTACTGTTTATAGTAGATAGTATATATTTGAATTTTTACTGTAGGCCGGTAAAATTTCTTTTTTTTTTCTTCTTCTTTCTTCTTCTCTCTCCTTCTCCCCATGCTCTCTCTTCTGCAACTCTCTCTTCCTCCGCCTCCAGGCCACGATTTGGCCGGAAATGTGGAGATCGAAGCCCACATTTTTACTGTAGCAAATTGGTCAACGCCAATTTCCGGCCACCTCTGGTCATAAACCCAGGTCCATTAGAAGCGCCTTGAGCCACTCTTCATGCTTGCCAAGTTTCATAACCCAGATGAAAGCATGGAGGAAGAAAGCATAATTGGAAGATTTTGGGTTCAACCTTCTCCTTAATTTTTGAGGTACTTCTACTCATTTTCTCACTTGGTCACAGTTATGAAAAATACTTAGAATGTTGAGATGTTGATGCTGGTAAAATTTGGTAGCCAGATATGGTGATTGACCATTGGTGCGTGAATAGTGTTGGTGTGGAACAGTACGGTACGTGAACAGTGATTTAATTATGTTTTAAGCCCATTAAATCCTATTAATATTGTAGAGCTTATATATGAATTTTGGTGAAGATTGGTGAAGTATTGAAATTATTATGAATTTCTGAAGATTAAGAGTTTCGATTATCAATTTACGAGAATCCAATCATCGGATTTCTTTGGAATTCATCTTAGAATTTGTAAATTGACGAATAGAATTTGTTGGTGAAGTTTAGATTAAATCTGAGGAGAATGGAAGGAGTAGAGATTAAAGGAGACAAAATTCGTTTTAATTATCGTAAAGTTAATTTTCATGTCCTGTAATTATTTTGTTTACGCGCAATTATTTTTGTACAGGGCGTGAGGAACCTCGATTTTGAGAAAACTTCGAATCAATGGCAAGCATAGCCGTATACTGTGAGTGGACTTTTGTTTTAAATAATGATGCATGCAATTATTTTCCCGAAATGATTGATTTATTTAATTATTTATCATTTTATTTATCGAGCATAATATTTAACTTTGAATTATAATTTTGACATTGATTTATTTGTCATATGAATTTCGATTATGAAATTGCTATGCTTGAATTTGAATTTATGATTTGATTTTCGGAGATTAATTCTGATTTGGGAAATGGGATTTCCCGAGGGAATTATAATTATCTATTATTTGTCGCCTATTTATTTTTGAATTCGAGAAAAATTTTGGCATTCTGGGCCACGTCGTGAAAAATTGAGGAAGCTTTATGGATTTCACTGGATTATGGATTTTTCTTCACCATACTTGGGTTGTATTATTTGATGATACTATTGCTAGCTAGCCTATTCCTCCCCGCTTACTTTGTGTTTGCGGCTGAGTTGAGATTAAGCCTTGGAGGCTCAAGAGTGTGGGACACTCCGACCCGAGCCTGTGAGGCTCTTTTGTTGTATGGTGATAACTTCTTCCCCGTATGATATTATTATTTAACTAGCGAGGCTAGCCCGATTTCTTCTAACCAGCGAGGCTGGTATGTTTTCACGAGTTTTTCATGTGGCGAGAAATATATTTTATAAATGTGGCATGCATCGAGATTTTAGAAATAATTTATTTGTGGGAAAGTATCGAAGCGTATTTGATTTAAATTATCTAAATTATTTATTTTTGTCCACTCACTCTAACGTGTTTTAAATTACTTTCCCTGGGCTCTTTTTTTTCAAATGCCCAGTTTACAGGGGAGATTAGTTGTGGTCGGGCGTACATGGAGTTGAGGCATAGCTAGCACTACTTCCGCATTGTAGGATCTATCAATCATTTGTCCTCTCTTTGTTTGTTTTAGAATTGCTCTGATAACCTATGAATTTTTGCTAAATGTGAAAATGAAGTTGTTGGTATTTGGGGAGCATAATGGCTCCAGGAGTATAAGGATGGTTGCTTAGAGGTGTGGTTCTAATTCTTTTCAGGTTAGGGTTGTCCATTTTTTAGGAAAATTCTGTTAAACTTTCTAAAAAAATGGACCCCGCATGGCCACCTGGAATTTCAGGGTGAAATTTTGGGTCGGGTCCTGTCATGATAAAATTAAGGTAATCAGGGAGACTTAAGATTGCTCAAAGTAGACAAAAGAGCTATGCTGACAATCGTAGGAAGCATCTTGAATTTCAAGTTGGTGATTGGGTATTCTTGAAGTTATGTCACGCCTCGAATTTTGAATAAATAAATTCAAATCCGAAACATGAATTAAACAACTTAATCAAATAAAAGTCATGAATTTTTTTCATAAACAACCACACCTCACTCACTCAATAATACGAAAACCAAATCTTCAAATTACTTATTACATCACACTCCCACAAACTTGAATTGTGAAGCTCAATGAGTATAACAAGCCTCACAAAAGCAAATGCGATAAATCAAATACTGCTACACTAAACAGCTCGATCACCACCCTGGTTCTCATGACCTACAAGATTATCCACTACATCGTTTGAATAGTGTACTGGGATTGCAACAACACAAAATCCAATAAGCTTTTGAAAGTCCGTATGAGTAAATTTAAAGATTGCACAATTTTAAGTTAATAAATATAAACACACAAGGTAACTCCAAACTTAAGGAATGAATACTCTCAAGACTTTCTTTTAAAACTCATACTTATGAGACACAAATATCCTAAAATGTAAGGAATGAATACTCTCAACACTCTCTTTTAAAACTCATACTTATGAGACACAAGTAACCTCAACGTTACCCTCATACGACCACTTACATTTGACAGACAGACTATAGCTCTAACTGATCGCAACCACCAGCCCGGCGCGAGAGCGTTGTTCACGATTATAATGCTATTAGTAACCACCAGCCCGGTACAAGAGCGTGGTTCACTGATAGTATACCATGGTCACACACATGACCTATTGATCTCCACAGATAAAAATAATTTATTGTTTCTCAAACAATAAATCTCAACTCCATTCTCAATATATCTGTCACGCCCCGAATTTTAGAATAAAAATTCAAAATCCGAAACATGAAATTACTACAAACTCAAAATAATCATCCTGAAATAATCATCCTGAAAATTTCTTTTCTTAACATCTTCACCACACGAAATAAAATCAAAACCGAATTTAGTCCCGGTTAATTATTACAACTCAAATCCAAAAGGAACTGTAAAGCTCTAAATGAAATAACAATAACTGCTTTAACACCTAAGCAGCTCGGTCACCTCCCTGGTTATCCTGACCTGCAGGAATATCCGCTACACCATTTGAATAGTGTACGGGATTGCAACAATACAAAACCCGGTAAGCTTATGAAAGCTCGTATGAGTAAAAGGAAAGAACTATTGTTTAATTTAATCATAATTATTCCCACACAAATCATCACTCAACAATTCCCACATCCACAAAGTACTAACAATCTCAATCAAAAACCATTTCAACATATCAAGACCAACCCCAACTCACATCTTTCTTCACAACACCTCCACATCGTATTTATAAAAAATACAGTACTTGACAGACTAGAGCTCTAACTGAATCGTAACCCGTCACCTGGCCTAGGTTATGGCATCCGACATATTTATCATTATCGTATTTCATCAATATGTATATTTATATACATATTTAGAACGTCCGATAATTTCACATACTCAACCAACCGTATCCCATCATCCACCCAGAATTAGAGCGTCTGATTACCCCACACTGGTCACTACGTCGACCCTAAACCCATAAATGAGCACAACATATAATATCACATACTGAAATCAACCCCACCAAGATACACCATATTATTATGAACTTACACAAAATTGAAATAAAATCAATTCATCAATTCAACTCAATCATATCATCACTCAACAATCCACTCATCAATATATATTTTTCACGTAAATATATATATATACGTAATCATCCACTCAGGAATGACCACTAATACCATCTATAGTTCACACAAGAAAATCGTGAAATTCATTTGTATAATTAAAATTCATTTTACTTACCTATGGACCGTGGTGATTCAAGTCCATGAAATTTTAAAACCAATATTTAATCAGCAAATATTTTTCACACAATTACCAAAAATAAATAAATTTAAAACGCTCGGTTCGTAATATGAACCACATGAGTTTTACTCACCTCGAAATTCCTGCTGCGTCTTCAATACAAATACAATTAACGCCGAAATAGCCCACTCAAATACAATCCGTCAATCACCTAATCAAATGTGATTCGAATTTGGCCAATAATTCCAAAACATAATTGAACTACCATTTAACGGCCGGATTCTAATTTACAATAAAATCCGACGAGCAGATTCTCACTAATCGCTCCCCCAATTACCGTTTTGCACATATACGAAGATCCAACGGTCGGATCTTCACCCATGACCACACAAAGCCTCCGGGATATTCATATGATCATCATATAAAAATTATAAGTTCATCCGACGATCCTAATTCCACATATCATAAATCTAACGATCGAAATCGATTGAAATCTCAAAATTTATAACTAATTCATACGATATCCGAAAAATACGCCGAAATGATCGTATTGAAACATAGAATCATAAAATGAACAGAAACCAAATTTTAGACCTCCGGAGGTGGCCGGAAAGGGCTGCTGGAGTTAGGGACAGAGCCGCCGCCGACCACCACCAATGGTGTCAGGGCTGAGCTTGTCCCCTTCGTTTCATCATTCTGAGCAACTTTCATAACTAGAACAACACCAAAAAATGACGGGAAGGGATCGAAAAGTACCAATTACAGTCGGCGACAGGAAATTTTCCAGAAACCGGCGAGCTTGAAAACCGACGTGAAAACTGCAACCTCACGCCTCGATCCCTTCTAGAAACTTATTCAGAACTTCCTGGCGAACTCAACAAGCCAAGAATCACAAGAAAAGATCGTGTATAGCTCTAGATATTTGGATCGAAAGTTGCTTTTTCGATCCGCACGGGGTCGAGCTCCGACGAACGTGAAAACGTTCGACCCAGTTCCGGTCTTTCTTGGTGCTTGTAGAGGAAGTTGAGGCGAGCTCAATGAGCCAAGAATCAAGTGAAATGGTGGTCTGTCGCTCGAGATATCGAGATCGAACCGAAAACGAACCTCTAGCAGCTGCGCAAGGTCGAGGCGAAGCTCCTGGAAGTGGTTGTAGCGCGAGAGATGGCCGAAGGAGAGGATGGGAGCACGGTGAAGCCGTGCTCTGTTTTTGGGTTTCGGCCGAGGGAGAAAAACACTAGAGTGAGAGAGAGAATGAACAATTCCTTTCCAAAAAAAGGAAGGGAGGCCGGTGGAAAAAAAAAAAGGGTTTCCAAAAATTTCTAGGGTTTTTTTCTACATATATAAGTTTCGGAAAATCTTCTAAATCAATAACTAATTCAGAAAAAATCCAATTTTTGTGTTCCGCACGTGTATGGACTCGTATCGATGAGCTCTATAACTTTCATGAAGGAAGTTTCTCCAAATTTTGTATGTAGAAAAAGTCGATTTCTCAAACTGAGCATTTCGAGCTTTTCGTTAAAAATAATCGTTTCGGAACTTCGATAATATTTGTGAAATCGCATAATAATCGTTCAACATAATTACTCGAATTTAAAATGAAAATTGCGGGTATTACAATATCGTTCACGAAAAGTAATATTTAAACAATAATACCAACACAATCATGCATATTGTTTCCTCAACACAATCCATCAACAAATATATATATCGTCACATAAATAATATATATACATAGACATTCACACAGTAATGCATATTATTAAAAAATCAATATAATTTACTAAATTCGGTTCTTAAAAGAACCATATGCGATTTAGTCACCTCTAGTCCAGCTGCGTCTTCTATCAACAAAATCACAATAATCAGACGCTCGTCAACTCAAACCGTCAAGTACCTAATCAAGTATGGTATTTCTTTAGTAAACGAAACATGCAATAAACTTAAATGACGATTCAAAGGTCGAATTCTAAAATAAAGACTATCCAACGGTCAGATCGAATTTAAACGATGATCCAACGGTTGAATCCTCACGGATCGCCCTTGGAAACATCCTATCAAATTAGGCGAAAATCCGACAGATAGATTTTCACGAATCGCCTCTAGAATCACTTTTTTTACAATTATACGAAGATCCAACGGTCGGATCTTCACCCGTGACCACACAAAGTCATCGGGACAGTCATACGATCAACATATTACAATTTGAAGCAAAACCGATGGTCTGATCTCCGCAGATCGTAAGCCGAAGATAAAACGTAAAAACCGTAAATAGTAACGTCAAAACGTAAATCCACTATTTATCAACTTTTTCTAAAATAACCTTGTAATATATCAAAACGCTCGTAAGGATACATAGATCATCATCCAGATAATATAAACTCAAAATATGGTCCGACACGCCACCACTTGCGGCGGTCAGACCGTGGTATATGCTGCGGTCAACCACTTCTGATGCAAAAGTTGTCAACTACAAACTTCTTCAAAATAAAAGGGTGATCAACTTTCATACCTGAAGCTAAGTGAGATTTGGTCTAGATCATCCTCGATCAAGCTTTGAAGTGGAATAATCTCGGCCACACGATAAGTTTCTAGATCGAATCAGGGACGTCGAAAACTTCAACTCTTGATTTTTGCTCCACAGTCAAAATGGTCATGCAAAGCTTATATGGGGATGATCAGGAGGAAGAGTTGATCATGAAAATGGGGAGGATCGGCCCGTGCAACTCCAGAAAAATCAATTTCGAGCCGGGTAGGGTTTTGGGCTCAGGGAGAAGCTTCGACCAGCACCTGGGGCGGCGGGCGAGGGCACCAGGCAGCTGGGCGGCTCGGGGCGAAGTCGGGGAGGCTCGGGTCCGGGGCCGGAGGAGGTCGGAAGGGGGAGAAATTCCCGGGTTGGGTGGGCGGGTCGGGGCGGAGGGGGTGAGGCGGGCTGCGCACGGGCGGGAGAGAGAGAGAGAGAGAAAAGGCTGGGGAAAAGATCCGCAAAAATGAGAAAATTCCGTCCTTAATGAAATAACTCAGATTTCCTTGATATTTATACGAACTCCGAATATTGCGTTCCACATATGCACGAGATCGTAACAAGGAGCTCTACAACTTTCATGAAGGTAGTTTTTCTAAATTTGAAACGTATAAAAAGTCAATTTTCACTACCCCCTAAATAACGTTCGTTTCGAAAATAAAATTCGTTCGAAACCTCTCTCCTCATACACCAAAGCAAGCCTAAAATTCAGAATTCATATTATTGAACAAATATTGAATTACATAAATTTATTTAAATGAAATTTCGGGTCTTCACAAGTTATCTCCATGGGAGGGTGTTGTGAGGTTTGGTAAGCGTGGGAAACTTAGTCCGAGATATTAATCACACTTTGACTACTAAACTATACCCGCTACAATCCGATTATTGTATATAAATGGACCTTTTGTTGACCCTAATCAAAACTAAAACAAAAGATCAGAAAAAAATCATGAAAACTAAAGCGTTTACCTTTTGTATCAGAGAACCTAATGAGATTAGGAAAAGGGGATTCATTTCACTTTAATAACTAAATAACAAGTGCTTTTTTTGTGAAGACCTGAAATTTCAATTAAATATTTCGTAATTCAATATTTGTCAAAGTATATGGATTATGAGTTGTGGGTGTGATTCGAATGTCGTTATTTGAGAAATTTGGTTTCGAATGATTTTAGTATCGAAATTTAACGTTATTTAGGGTTTTTAAAATCGACTTATTTTTACGTAAGGAATTTGAGAAAACTTCCTTCATGAAAGTCGTAGAGCTCGTCGATACGAGTTCGTGCATATGCGGAACGCAAGAATCGGAGTTCGTACGAAAACGTTACAGCATTTAGAAAAGTTACCAAATTAGGTATATATATAAATGGAAAGTTTCCGAAAATAGGGTTTCCATTTTCAGTCGGTGGCACTGTTCACCTTTTCCCTCTTTTCCCTCCCGCGCGGTACCGATCTCCAAAACAGAGCATTTTTTTTTGCCGGCCTTTTCTCACAGCTCCAGCCACCGTTTGAAGTGAAACAAATCCCAGATCGACTCTACTCCTTCCTGTAAGTCGACTGGTGGTCACGGTTTCCCCTCTCGTGGCGGCTACGCGGCGGTGGAACTCGAAAACCAATCCGAGCCCTAAAACAAACCAGCGGTGATTTCTCCTAGCTCCGGCCGCCAAAACTTGAGTTCTTTATCTTGCTGAACTGGTATTAAGGAGTAGAACACGCAGCAAAAAGACACAGACTAGAAGTGAAGCTTTTGACGTCGAACGGAGCAACTATCGGAAAATTTCGGTTACTGTTTTTACGCCTGGCCCTGACACCATTGGCGGTGGTCGGCGGCGGCTCTGCCCTAAACTCCGGCGGCCCTTTCCGGCCATCTCCGGGGGTACCATGAGTAGTTTCTGCTCATTTTTAGATTCTACATGTCCATACGATCATTTTGATATATAGCATGTGAAATTTGTATATCGTATGAATTAGTTATGAATTTTACGATTTCGATTGATTTCGATCGCTCGATTAGTGATCTTTGAAGTTTGGACCGTCCGATAGAATTCTAGTTTTGATATAATGATCGTAGGACTGTTCCGATGACCTTGTGTGGTCACGGGTGAAGATCAGACCGTTGGATCTTCATATAAGTGTGTTTTTGAAATTATACGCTAAGTTAATTATCATTTTGATTAGGTGTTTGACGGATTTGTTAGTGGACGATTGTGAATCGTATTTTGGGCTGTAAGAAGACGCAACGGGAGTTTGGAGGTGAGTAAATCACACTTGGTTCATTTACGAACCGAATTTCCTTAATTGCCCAATTTATTTGCTATGTGTGAGAAAATGATTTTAAGAAATGAGTTTTAAAGTATATTAAAAATGAGTTTCTTGATTTTGCATCGTGTGAACTATAGTTGGTATTAGTGATCATTCCTGTGTGGATGGTTACGTATATATATATTTACATGATTATATATTGAATGGTGTGACATTGAGGTGTGGAATTGTGATAATATGTTGTCATTAAATGTTGATAATATGATTTTATTATGTTGTTAATATTTGATAAATGTTGGTGATAAGCATGTTGATTTTGTGAGTTGAATAGAAGGTAGAGAAACGTAGGATTTCGAGGATCGAATGGTCCAAAGATCTTTGGTTAATGATAACCGGAGTGTATGTGTTCTGAGGACAGGGAGGTCCAAAGTTCGACCGTTAAATAATAACGGGGGTATATTGTTCTGAGGACATGAAATAGTCCAAAGTTCGCGGGTTACTGAGTAACCTGGAGGTGCCGTTACTTGACCCTGGGCCAGGTGTCAGAGGTAAAGAGGCAGTTAGAGCTATAACGTGGGGCAAAAGTGGCGATAGTTATGATTAGGTGCCAAGTGGCGAGAGTTGTGATGTGGTGATTGCGGAAATGTGTTCCATGTTGTTTCCTGTGTGTCGGTTTGATGTTTCTATGTGGTTGTTGAGATTGTTGATTGTTTACTTGAGTTAAAAGATGTGATTTTTAATAAATCAACTGTTCATTCTTATTTACTCATACGAGCTTTCAGAAAGCTTACCGGGTTTTGTGTTGTTGCAATCCCGGTACACTATTCAAACGGTGTAGCGGATAATCCTGTGAGCAGAACATTTTATTTATGTTAGTATTGTAATAATTGACTCGAGAGATAGTTTGCTACGAGGTTTGTGTTGTGGATTATGAGATGTTGGTTTTGTATTCATGTTTTGGATTTGAATTTATTATTCGAAATTCGGGGCTTGACATTTTTGCCCGATGTTTTGTCTCGAACTTAAGCCATAACACAAAAATGGGTTGTGCCAAGAAACGAGAGTTCCCTTTTCTTATTTAAACCGGAATAAAAGGACTAACTAAGAAAGTTCACTTTGATTCAATATGTGAAGACCCGAAATTTCAGTTAAATATTTAGTAATTCAATATTTCTCAAATTATATGAATTATGAGTTGTGAGTGTGATTTGAATGTCGTTATTTGAGAAATTTGGTTTCGAATGATTTTAATATCGAAATTTAACGTTATTTAGGGTTATTAAATTGACTTATTTATACGTAAGGAATTTGAGGAAATTTCCTTCATGAAAATCGTAGAGCTCTTCGATACGAGTTCGTGCATATGTGGAACGCAAGAATCGGAGTTCGTATGAGAAAGTTATCGCATTTGAAAAAGTTTTTATTTCGGGTATATATAGGCTACTATTTCCGGAAATATCCGAAAATAGCATAATTATCCAAAAAAGGAAACCACGGGTTACTGTTCATTTTCTCTCTCTCTTCCTCCGTCGGCCCAAAACAGAGCAAATGTTTGCCGGCGCTTTTCTCACAGCTCCGGCCACCGTTTGAGGTGAAACGAAGCCCAGATCGACTCTACTCCTTCCTGTGAGTCGACTGGTGGTCACGGTTTCCCCTCTCGTGGCGGCTACACGGCGGTGGAACTCAAAAATCAATCTGACCCCTAAAACGAACCAGCGGCGATTTCTCCTAGCTCCGGCCACGAAAACTTGAGTTCTTTATCTTGTTGAACTCGTATTAAGGAGTAGAACACGCAGCAAAAAGACCTAGACCAGAAGTGAAGCTTTTGACGTCGAACGGAGCAACTATCGGAAAATTTCGGTTTTCGATCACTTCCACTTGTTTTCTCACTTCGTGCTAGTTATGAAAGTTGCTCAAAATGATGAAACGAAGAGGATAAGCCCAGCCCCGACACCATTGGTTGTGGTCTGCGGTAGCTCTGCCCTAAACTCCGGCGGCCCTTTCCGGCCACCTCCGACAGTACCATGAGTAGTTTCTGCTCATTTTTAGATTCTACATGTCGATACGATCATTTTGATATATAGCATATAAATTTTAGATATCGTATGAATTAGTTATGAATTTTACGATTTGGATTAAGTTCGATCGCTCGATTTGTGATCTATGAAGTTTGGACCGTCCGATAGAATTCTAGTTTTGATATAATGATCGTAGGACTGTCCCGATGACGTTGTGTGGCCATAGGTGAAGATCCGACTGTTGGATCTTCATATAAGTGTGTTTTTGGTCTATTTTGGTATGTTTTGTAGACTCTTTTGAGCATAACTTTGTATTTATGTTAGTATTGTAATAATTGACTCGAGAGATAGTTTGCTACGAGGTTTCTATTATGGTTTGTGAGATGTTGGTTTTGAGAAAAAACGCAGGACGTTATTTGTTTAGTTGTATTCATGTTTTGGATTTGAATTTATTATTCGAAATTCGGGGCGTGACAGTTTGGTATCAGAGCGTAAGGTACATATTTAGTGATAAGTTAATACCTTCCGAGTGATGGCCCGTCTGCAGCAGATCCCCATCGGGTGCTCTTCGGTATTAACAATGTCATTGGGTATGTGGGAGTATTGGGAGTTGTCTAGAACGTTAGGATGTATTAGGAGTTGAATTAACCTCTTTGTGTTAGTAGCTTGGTTAATATGGACTTGTATTTACTTATGCTTTGATTTAAGTATTATACATGTATTAACCAGGTATGCTATGCTCCTTAGGTAATGGATATTGTGGGAGGAAGAGGTAGGGGTCGAGGTAGACCCAGAGGTAGAGGTAGATGCCGAGATAGGGGTGAGATTCCACATGTGGGAGTACATGAGGAAGAGGTGGAGGCACCATTTATGGAGCACCCTGTTCCACCTGAGGTTGTAGTTAATGATCCCGCTCGTCTGTTAGTGTTGGCGAAGGACATTAATCGGTTGGGAGCAACTAAATTTGCGGGAGGCACAGACTATATGGTGGCTGATCAATGGATCGAGGATTTGCAGACATATTTTGAGTTGATTGTCTGTGATGAGATCGAGAAGAGGAAGCTAGCCACTTTCATGCTCAAAGATGAGGCTAGGGTGTGGTGGAATTGCACTCAGAGGACTATTGATGTTTCTACCATGACTTGGGATGGATTTGTGAGGATCTTTAGAGAGAAATACTTCCCAGCATCGGTGAAGGAACAGCTGGAGAGGCAATTTCTCTTGCTTGCTCAAGGGAAGATGAATGTGAGAGAATATGAGCCAGAGTTCTCCAGGCTATATCGGTTTGTGAAACCATTAGATGCTAAAGACTTGGCTAAGAAGTTTCAGCGGGGGTTGAATGCCTCTATTGAGCGAGATGTGGCCATTATGGAGCTGAAGACAAAGGAGCAGATTTTAGCTAAAGCCCTGATCATTGAGCAGCAGAATCTGATCCACAAGGAGAAGCAGACAGTTGAGAGAGATTCTCAGGGAAAAGGGAAGGTAGTTGCAGGGAGTAGTGGGTCCAGAGATTATAGAGGTGGGCTCTGGAAGAGACAGCGGCCTTATTTTCATCATCAGGCTCCAGCCAGGATACCAGCAGCACCTGTCCCTATTCAGGCACCACCTATCAGGCAAGCAGCACCAGCAGCCCCTATGAGGTGTTATAGATGTAATGAGTTGGGTCATCTTGCTAGGACTTGCCCTAAACTCAGGCCTAGAGCATGTTTTCGATGCGCACAAACTGGACATATTGCCAGGGACTGTACTCAACCTCAGATTGTAGGACAGGGTAACCAGCAGAGAACCTTACCTCCAGCACCAGCCAGAGTATTTGCCATCGGCGAGAGAGGCACCGGGGTGGAAGGTACCTCATCCGTTTATAACTATCTTGCTAGAGTACTGTTTGATACGGGTGCTTCCCACTCGTTCATATCTAGTTCTGTGGTAGATGTTTTGGGTTTAACTGCTATACCACTTACTATACCTTTGTGTGTTACATCGCCTCTTTGCGTATCTCTTGAGCTTAGCATGTTTTGTGATGATTGCCCTATTGCAATTTGTGGTAGAGAGTTCACTGCATCTTTGATTGTGATTCCGGATCACACGTATGATGTGATTTTAGGTTTGGATTGGTTGAGTCCGAACTATGCAGTGATTGATTGTTTTAGAATGATTGTGTCTTTTCATGCCCCTGGGCAACCAGTGTTTCATTATCGATGCCTGAGATCTGACGTTGCCATGAGGGCAGGGATCTTGTACACATAGAATCAGTGAATAGCACTTCAGAAATTGTAGGGATTCCGGTAGTGGCAGAGTATGCTGATGTGTTCCAGGAGATACCAGGATTTCCTCCGAAAAGGGTAATGGATTTCTCCATTGATGTGATACCAGGTACTGCACCGGTGTCGAGAGCACCTTATCGGATGGCTCCAGGTGAACTTCAGGAGTTGAAGGTTCAGATTGAAGGATTACTTGCACAAGGGTTCATACAGGCTAGTGTATCTCCTTGGGGCGCACCAGTATTATTCGTGAAGAAGAAGGATAATTCACTTCGGTTATGTGTGGATTATCAACAGCTGAACAAGGTGAGCATCAAGAATAGGTACCCCTTGCCTAGGATTGATGACTTGTTTGATCAGCTTAGGGAGGCTAAGGTGTTCTCCAAAATTGATTTGAGATCTGGATATCACCAGTTGAGGGTGAAGGATGAAGATACTTCTAAGACGGCATTTAGGACCAGGTATGGGCATTATGAATTTCTTGTCATGCCTTTTGGTCTAACTAATGCACCTGCAGCATTCATGGACTTGATGGACCGCACATTCAGTCTTTACTTAGATAAGTGTGTGGTGGTGTTCGTTGATGACATCTTGATATATTCAAAGTCGTCTGACGAGCATGTGAAGCATTTGAGGATTGTGCTGTAAATTTTGAGAAGAGAAAAGTTATATGCAAAGTTTGAGAAGTGCGAGTTTTGGCAAAAGGAGATCAAGTTCCTTGGTCATGTAGTTTAGAAGGATGGAGTTTCTGTAGATCCTTCGAAGGTTGAAGCAGTGATGGGTTGGAGTCGCCCCACTACAGTTACAGAGATCCGTAGTTTCCTTGGTTTGGTAGGATACTACAGGCGATTCATTGAGGGGTTTTCTAGTATAGCTTCGGCTTTGACTAAGTTAACAAGGAAGGATACTCAGTTTGTGTGGACAGATGAATGTGAGAAGGCCTTTAGTGAGCTGAAGACTAGATTGACTACAGCTCCAGTGTTAATTGTCCCATCTAGTGGCGGTGGGTTAGTTATCTACAGTGATGCATCTCATCAGGGTTTGGGTTGTGTGCTGATGCAGAATGGGGGTGTAGTAGCATATGGTTCTAGACAGTTGAAGGTACATGAGCGGAACTACCCCACTCATGATCTAGAGCTGGCTGTAGTGGTGTTTGCCTTGAAGATTTGGAGGCATTATCTTTATGGTGAGAAGTTCGAACTCTTTTCTGATCATAAGAGTTTGAAGTATCTATTCTCCCAGAAGGAGTTGAACATGAGGCAGAGAAGATGGATGGAGCTCATCAAAGACTATGATTTCACCTTGGAGTATCATCCTGGAAAGGCCAATGTAGTGGCGGATGCTTTGAGCAGGAAACCCCGAGGGATCATAGCATCACTTATGGTTCAGGAGTGGCGTATGTTAGAGACTGTATCTGAGTTTGACCTTATACCCACAGGAGAAGGACAGGGAATCTTTCTCAATAGTATCACTTTACAGCCGACCTTGATTTCCAGGATTATTCAGAGTCAAACACATGATGAGTTCTCTCAAATGGTGATTTCGGAGATTATCCTTGATGCCAACGAGGAAGGTCCATCAGAATGGACAGTTGGAACTGATGGTGGATTGAGATTTCGATTGAAATTGTATGTCCCGGGCGGTGATAACCTCAAGGAGGAGGTACTGCGAGAAGCACATCGATCTCGATATACGGTACACCCAAGGAGTACCAAGATGTATATGGACCTACGAAGACAATTTTGGTGAATAGGGATGAAGAGGGATGTGGCTGAGTATGTATCCAGGTGCCTTACATGTCAGCAAGTGAAGGTAGAGCATCAGAGGCCTGCGGGAATGTTGAAACCTTTGCCGATTCCAATATGAAAATGGGAAGAGATCTCCATGGACTTTGTGACTGGATTGCCTAGGTCTAGACAAAGTTATGATTCTATTTGGGTGATTGTTGATCGATTGACAAAGTCAGCACACTTTCTTCCTGTGGCAAAGACTTACTCAGGTGATGCTTTGTGTAAGTTGTATCGTGAGGCTTCATGGTGTGCCTGTATCAATCGTCTTTGATCGGGATGCTCGTTTCACTTCAGAATTTTGGCGTGGATTCCATAAGGCTTTCGACACATCTTTGGCTATGAGCACTGCATTTCATCCACAGACTGATGGGCAGACAGAGAGGGTGAACCAGGTGATGGAAGATATGCTTAGAGCATGTGTTTTGGACTTCAAGGGAAGTTGGGCGGATCATCTGCCATTGGTAGAGTTTGCCTACAACAACAGCTATCACTCTAGTATCGGCATGGCCCCATATGACGCACTTTATTATAGGCCATGTAGGACTCCTATCTGTTGGGCGGATGTTGGAGAGAAACAGCTCTTGGGTCCTGCGCTTGTTCGGGAGACTACAGAGAAGGTTACTACCATCCGAGGCAGGATCCGTACTGCACAGAGTAGACAGAAGAGTTATGCCGACCTTAGAAGGAGACCGTTGGACTTTGAGGTGGGTGATTACGTATTCTTGAAAGTCTCACCTATGAAAGGTGTGGTGAGATTTGGCAGGAAGGGGAAATTGGCACCGAGATACGTTGGACCCTTTGAGATTTTGGAAAGGGTCGGAGAATTGGCATATCGGCTTGCTTTACCTATTAGCATGGCCGGTGTACACAATGTTTTCCATGTGTCCATGCTTAGGAGGTACATTCGAGATGAGTCTCATGTGATTGATCACGGTACGATCGAGGTGAGTCCGGATGTGACCTTCGTTGTTGAACCTGTTCGTATCTTGGATAGGTCCACGAAGAGGCTTCGTAGGAAGGAAGTTGAGTTGGTTAAGGTATTGTGGAGTCATCATGATGAGGGTGATGCGTCATGGGAGTTAGAGTCTGACATAAAAGCTAAGTACCCACTACTGTTTGTTGATGAGTTTGCTTGAATTTCAGGACGAAAATTCCTTTAAGGAGGGTAGACTGTGAAGACTCGAAATTTCAATTAAATATTTCGTAATTCAATATTTCTCAAATTATATGAATTATGAGTTGTGAGTGTGATTCGAATGGCGTTATTTTGAGAAATTTGGTTTCGAATGATTTTAGTATCGAAATTTAATGTTATTTAGGGTTATTAAAATTGACTTATTTATACGTAAGGAATTTGAGGAAACTTCCTTCATGAAAGTCATAGAGCTCGTCGATACGAGTTCGATGCATATGTGGAACGCAAGAATCGGAGTTCGTATGAGAAAGTTATCGCATTTGAAAAAGTTTCCATTTCGGGTATATTTCCGGAAATATCTGAAAATAGCATAATTATCCAAAAAAGGAAACCACGGGTTACTGTTCATCTTCTCTCTCTCTCTTCCTCCGTCGGCCCAAAACAGAGCAAATGTTTGCCGGCCCTTTTCTCATAGCTACGGCCACCGTTTGAGGTGAAATGAAGCCCAGATTGACTCTACTTCTTCCTGTGAGTCGACTGGTGGTCACGGTTTCCCTTCTCGTGGCGGCTACACGGCGGTGGAACTCAAAAATCAATCCGACCCCTAAAACGAACCAGCGGCGATTTCTCCTAGCTCCGGCCATGAAAACTTGAGTTCTTTATCTTGTTGAACTCGTATTAAGGAGTAGAACACGCAGCAAAAAGACCCAGACCAGAAGTGAAGCTTTTGACATCGAACGGAGCAACTATCGGAAAATTTCGGTTTTCCGGCGAATCGGACTGTTTTTAGGTATTTTCAACCACTTCCACTTGTTTTCTCACTTCGTGCTAGTTATGAAAGTTGCTCAAAATGATGAAACGAAGAGGATACGCCCGGCCCCAACACCATTGGCTGTGGTTGGCGGCAGCTCTGCCCTAAACTCCGGCGGCCCTTTCCGGCCACCTCCGGGGGTACCATGAGTAGTTTCTGCTCATTTTTAGATTCTACATGTCGATACGATCATTTTGATATATAGCATGTGAATTTTGGATATCGTATGAATTAGTTATGAATTTTACGATTTCGATTAATTTCGATCGCTCGATTTGTGATCTATGAAGTTTGGTCCGTCCGATAGAATTCTAGTTTTGATATAATGATCGTAGGACTGTCCCGATGACCTTGTGTGGTCACAGGTGAATATTCGACTGTTGGATCTTCATATAAGTGTGTTTTTAAAATTATACGCTAAGTTAATTATCGTTTTGATTAGGTGTTTGACGGATTTGTTAGCGGACGATTGTGAATCGTATTTTGGGCTGTAAGAAGACGCAGCGGGAGTTTAGAGGTGAGTAAATCTCACTTGGTTCATTTATGAACCGAATTTCCTTAATTGCCCAATTTATTGTTATGTGTGAGAAAATGGTTTTAAGAAATAAATTTTAAAGTATATTAAAAATGAATTTCTTGATTTTGTATCGTGTGAACTATAGTTGGTATTAGTGATCATTCCTTTGTGGACGGTTACGTATATATATATTTACGTGATTACATATTGAATGGTGTGACATTGAGGTGTGGCATTGTGATAATATATTGTCATAATATGATTTTATTATATTGTTAATATTTGATAAATGTTGGTGATAAGCATGTTGATTTTGTGAGTTGAATAGAAGGTAGAGAGAAGCAGGATTCCAAGGATCGAATGGTCCAAGGATCTTTGGTTAATGATAACCGGAGTGTATGTGTTCTGAGGACAGGGAGGTCCAAAGTTCGATCGTTAAATAATAACGGGGATATATTGTTCTGAGGACATGAAATGGTCCAAAGTTTGCGGGTTACTGAGTAACCTGGAGGTGCCGTTACTTGACCCTGGGCCAAGGTGTCAGAGGTAACGAGGAAGTTAGAGCTCTAACGTGGGGCCAAAGTGGCGATAGTTGTGATTAGGTGCCAAAGTGGCGAGAGTTGTGATTTGGTGATTGTGGAAATGTGTTCCATGTTGTTTCATGTGTGTTGGATTGATGTTTCTTGTGGTTGTTGAGATTGTTGGATGTTTACTTGAGATAAATGAGTTGTGGTTTA
The DNA here is from genome assembly GCA_025331145.1 of Rosa persica. Lineage (NCBI taxonomy): Eukaryota > Viridiplantae > Streptophyta > Magnoliopsida > Rosales > Rosaceae > Rosa > Rosa persica. Next base: position 18,364,562 of record WFKR01000004.1, read on the forward strand.
ATAAATCAACCTTTCATTCTTATTTACTCACACGAGCTTTCAGAAAGCTTACCGGGTTTTGTGTTGTTGCAATCCCGGTACACTATTCAAATGATGTAGCGGATAATCCTGCAGGTCAGGATAATCAGGGTGGTGAGCGAGCTGCGTAGGGCAGCAGGGTTCAGACCAGCACTTGGTCTATTTTGGTGTGTTTTGTAGACTCTTTTGAGCATAACTTTGTATTTATGTTAGTATTGTAATAATTGACTCGAGAGATAGTTTGCTACGAGGTTTGTATTATGGTTTGTGAGATGTTGGTTTTGAGAAAAAATGCAGGACGTTATTTGTTTAGTTGTATTCATGTTTCGGATTTGAATTTATTATTCGAAATTTGGGGCGTGACACGATACCATTTGATTATATATCATAGAAATTGAAAAAGTTCTTTTTGTTTATCGCAATAACAAGCAATTTTTTTTTCATTATTTATTTATTTTCAAACTTAATAAATCTTTTGATTTATGATTTGTTGGAACAAAAGGGCAGGCCAGGCTAAGTACTGACCAGGCGGGGCCGTGGAATTAAAAAGCCCCTTCAGACGAAATCACGAAATAAAAAAATAAGAGTATATACTATGACCGGCGTTTTCAAGCCTTATTTTTTATAATGAAACATAGTATTATCCTTTTTCAATTGAGAAGAGAGATGGTTGAGTGAACTAAAGCGTCGGATTGCTAATCCGTTGTACGAGTTTTCGTACCGAGGGTTCGAATCCCTCTCTTTCCGTTTTCATTGATGACTTGGCATTTTCTTTTGAATTTATCGCGAGCTCTTTTTTATTAATAGTTAAAAATTAATAGTTAAAGAAGTTGAATAGATAAAACCTTATTTTTTATTCTTCACGTCTAGGATTACGTCCTGGATCATTAGACATGAATCTAAAGATAAAGAGAGAAACAAAGAATATCACTACTGTGTAAACAAATAGTACGAGAGTAAGCATTACACAATCTCCAAGATTTTTTTTTAGGAAAAAAGAGAATAGATTCTCCACTTTTATACCACATACCCTACCTTTTTTATTTTGACACCAAGAAATAAAGTGGGGTGGTCCGGATTTGTCGCGGTTGTACAAGAATTTCAATATTTGAATTGAGAGTGTAAGACGTATCTGATCTTATCAATTCCACGAATTCTTTTAGAATAAATCATGAATTTGTCTGGGACTTTATTAAAAATATCATCGAAAACTTACAGCAGCTTGCCAAACAAAGGCTAAGAGAAAAAAGAATAGGGGTATTACTGGCATAACATCTACAATTGGATTCAAAAAAGCGTAGGCTTCGGGCAATTTGGCGACGAAAAAACTACTGGAATAAAGAGCAGAATTAAGGTAGATACAGATCAAACTTAAAATATTAAGCATAACAAACTTTTTGTTTTTGGGGATAATTGTATTTATTTTGATTGAGTTATTAATAAATTAAATTGAGTTTTTTATTATTATATTTTATTATTATAAATAGAGTATTATTGATAGAAGAAAAACAATGAATTAAAATAAATAAGAAAGACCAAAAAACTTTCTTTGATTTGAACTCACCCAATCAAAAATCTTTCTATATCTCAAATCAAAAGAGAATAGAATAAATCATACTTTCGTACAATATCTTAATTGAATTATGTGTAATGATCAATAAATTTAGTTTAATTCTATGTCTACATGTATAGTCTACATGTATAAAAATTCTAGTAATTCATTTTATAAATAATAGATATTTAGACTGGAGTTGACGAATAACCCGTACAAATATTAGTGTTTATTAGTGTCGAATAGAAATAAATGGGGCGTGGCCAAGTGGTAAGACAACGGGTTTTGGTCCCGCTACTTGGAGGTTCGAATCCTTCTGTCCCAGAGCATACCCCGTCTATCTATATTATTATATAATGTGATCATTATATTAACATTCTATTAATATAATATATTTATTAATATATTTATAATTTTTTTACATATAAAATATATATAAAAGATTGTCTTTTCGAACAGCCTTCTGTATTAAGAGTAGAATATTGGTATAGAATGTGATTATTAGTCTTTTTTTTTCATAATCCGCGGAATCATATCTTTTTCACAAATTTAATTGAGTTCAAATAACATGCAAACTATTTTACAGTACAAATATGAAAACATAACAACATAAAATTTCTCCCTTACATCAGTGTTTTTTTATCTATCTTTTTTTAATCACATATGGTTTAATCCAATATGAGTCTCTCTCTCTTACTGATGATAAAAAATGAAAGGTCCTTGCTGTAAAACTTTATGTTATGCAAAATGCAAATAATTATATCAGATCGGAGATTTTTCAATCAATTAAATCTTTGTAACGAGCTCCTATGAGTTCTTGGTACTTGAAGAAGTGTGGAATTGTTGAATTTATGCTACCACTATTATGTTACTTGAAGATACAGATTCAAAATAACTTGTTTCTTCGTATTATATTTATTTATTCGTGTTATATTAGTTATAATTTAGTTAACTAATTTGATTTTCACAATAATTGAAAAATATTCTAAAATTTAGAATGATATAAATAAGAAAATAGAAATAAATAAAAATTATTTTTATAGAATTTCTGATATTAAATTCTATTAATCTCTATCCGAACCAATGATTATTCATGATTCCATAATTGAATCAATTACATATGGGTTCCAAACTCGAAACTGAAGGAATGTTATGGTAAAACTTCGTTTAAAACAATGTGGTAGAAAGCAACGTGCGACTTGACGGACATGATCCGCTGTGGAGTCTTACATCCACCATTTTTTTATATATTATATAGGAATGAAAGTGCTCTTGGCTCGACATCATTTGTTATATTCCGCTGTGACTCTCTTTTTTTGGGGGGTGTGATATAATATGTATAGGATGGAGCTTGAGTAGAAAGTATTTATTTTTCAGGGGCAAGAATCTAGGGTTAGTATCAATCAATAAATTAGAACAGCTTCGTAAGTATATTTTCGATACATAAACTTAAAGGGTCCTATTTGAGAAAATTTCCAATTCAAAAGGAAAGTTTGTTGAAATTGGTAAAACTCTTTCGATCAAATCAAAAGGAAAGTGTATTACGCAGGAATCAAACATTCGTATGATTCTTTGACAGAAAGAAATCACAAAAAATGGTATGTTGCTGCCATTTTGAAAGGATTTAAAGATCACCGAAGTAATGTCTAAACCCAATGATTCAAGGCAGAGATCCTGGGATAAGGAAATACCATTTTCAATTGTCTTAACAACTAGATACGAAAGAATCAAAATGGATTCTAAAGAAGACAGACAATTAAAAGGTTAGAGACCGCTCAATAGATGAAATATCTAAAAGGTTTCTCTTTTGAGTTATTTCAGAGTTATCCAACTTGAGTTATGAGGGTGCAAATACGACTAATTTTCTTTTTTGTTGGGTAAGAATAAGAAAAAAAGTACTAAAATCAATAGTCTAATTAATTTGATGATTTTATGGATATATTTGATATTGTAATTCTATACATAGACATAATATCAAATTTTCTCGAGCCGTACGAGGGGAAAACTTCTTATACGTTTCTGGAGGGGGTATTCTTCATCTATCCCAATGAGCCATTTATTGAATCGTTGCAATTGATGTTCGATCCCGATGAGAGGGAAGAGATCTTCGGAAAGTGGGTTTTTATGATCCGATAAAGAATCAAATCTAATTAAATGTTCCTGCTATTCTATACTTCCTTGAAAAAGTGCTCAACCTACACGAACTGTTCATGATATTTCAAAAAGGGCGAGGGTTTTTACGGAACTTCACCTTAATATTTAAATTGAAATATATATAAAAAAAAAAAGCGAAGAACTTGTGTTGGATTGGCACTATATATAATATAGGTGGAAGACTAAATTAAGGAAGACGGGGAGAAGTCGAAAAAAATGAGGTTTATTCAATAACTAAAATAAGCAAATTTAGTCCTTTGTTTTTTTTGTTCATAGCGTTCCAACGAAAATGGGGGTAATGTCAACTTTTTATGTCTATAGACCCCATTACTTCTACGTCATTTCTTATTTATTCACTTGATTTTTTTTCTATCTGTTTTATTTCAATTTAAATTATTGGATCAATTGTTATATCAATAAAATAGAAATCCATTTTTTTTGTCGTTATAAATTAAGGACACCATTCTATAGTAACAATACTAAAAGTAACAATACTAATTTGAATTGATTGAAATCGGAATTGTTAGTTCGATTTAGAATTTGTTTTCTCTTTTGTATACGTATGCTTTTCTCAATATTCATATTGACAACAGTGTATCAAATAAATATAATCCGATCATGGATAAATGGATCTATTTATCCCTGTTCCATAAATTTTATTTCATTCAAATAATAGGCTCTTATATTTTCTGTCATACAAGAACTCTTTTTTGATTAACATTTGAATCAATTAAACTCGATATATACTAATTAATGGATAATATAAGAGAAGAGAGACAAGAGACGGTCTATAAATATTTGAAAATCTTTGACTTTATCCTTATTTTATCTTTTATTTGAGAATTTTTTGTATTTTCGGAAGATTTGTTCATTTTTATTATGTTCAGAGGGGGTTACAGTTTTTTTTTTTAATAGTTTGATTGTGTTGTACCATTCAATTTCGTTATTTATTAGGATTCTGATTGTATCTACACATTCTAAATTGTTTATTTGGGTTGCTAACTCAACGGTAGAGTACTCAGCTGTCACGCCCCGAATTTCGAATAATAAATTCAAATCCGAAACATGAATACAACTAAACAAATAACGTCCTGCATTTTTTCTCAAAACCAACATCTCACAAACTATAATACAAACCTTGTAGCAAACTATCTCTCGAGTCAATTATTACAATACTAACATAAATACAAAGTTATGCTCAAAAGAGTCTACAAAACACACCAAAATAGACCAATTGCTGGTCTCACCCTGCTGCCCTACGCAGCTCGCTCACCACCCTGATTATCCTGACCTGCAGGATTATCCGCTACACCATTTGAATAGTGTACCGGGATTGCAACAACACAAAACCCGGTAAGCTTTCTGAAAGCTCGTGTGAGTAAATAAGAATGAACTGTTGATTTATTAGACCACAACTCATTTATCTCAAGTAAACATCCAACAATCTCAACAACCACAAGCAACAACAATCCAACACACATGAAAAAACATGGAACACATTTCCACAATCACCAAATCACAACTCTCGCCACTTTGGCACCTAATCACAACTATCGCCACTTTGGCCCCACGTTAGAGCTCTAACTGCCTCGTTACCTCTGACACCTTGGCCCAGGGTCAAGTAACGGCACCTCCAGGTTACTCAGTAACCCGCGAACTTTGGACCATTTCATGTCCTCAGAACAATATATCCCCGTTATTATTTAACGGTCGAACTTTGGACCTCCATGTCCTCAGAACACATACACTCCGGTTATCATTAACCAAAGATCCTTGGACCATTCGATCCTCGGAATCATACGTTTCTCTACCTTCTATTTAACTCACAAAATCAACATGCTTATCACCAACATTTATCAAATATTAACCACATAATAAAATCATATTATCAACATTTATCAACAACATATTATCACAATTCCACACCTCAATGTCAAACCATTCAATATATAATCATGTAAATATATATATATATATATATATACACACGTAACCATCCACACAGGAATGATCACTAATACCAACTATAATTCACACGATGCAAAATCAAGAAATTCATTTTTAATATACTTTAAAACACATTTCTTAAAACCATTTTCTCACACATAACAAATAAATTGGGAATTAAGGAAATTCGGTTCGTAAATGAACCAAGTGAGATTCACTCACCTCTAAACTCCCGCTCCATCTTCTTACAGCCCAAAATACGATTCACAATCTTCCGCTAACAAATCCGTCAAATACCTAATCAAAACGATAATTAACTTAGCTTATAATTTCAAAAACACACTTATATGAAGATCCAACAGTCGGATCTTCACCCGTGACCACACAAGGTCACCGGGACAGTCCTACGATCATTATATCAAAACTAGAATTCTATCGGACGGTCCAAACTTCATAGATTACAAATCGATCGATCGAAATCAATCGAAATCGTAAAATTCATAACTAATTCATACAATATCCAAAATTCACATGCTATATATCAAAATGATCGTATGGACATGTAGAATCTAAAAATGAGTAGAAACAACACATGGTACCCCCGGAGGTGGCCGGAAAGGGCCGCCGGAGTTTAGGGCAGAGCCGCCGCCGACCACCACCAATGGTATCGAGGCTGGGCTTATCCTCTTCGTTCCATCATTTTGAGCAACTTTCATGACTAACACGAAGTGAGAAAACAAGTGGAAGTGGTTGAAAATACCTAAAAGCAGTCCGGCTCACCGGAAAACCGAAATTTTCCGATAGTTGCTTCGTTCGACATCAAAAGCTTCACTTCTGGTCTGGGTCTTTTCGCTGCGTGTTCTACTCCTTAATACGAGTTCAACAAGATAAAGAACTCAAGTTTTCATGGCCGGAGCTAGGAGAAATCACCGCTGGTTTGCTTTAGGGCTCGGATTGATATTTGAGTTCCACCGCCGTGTAGCCGCCACGAGAGGGGAAACCGTGACCACCAGTCGACTCACAGGAAGGAGTAGAGTCGATCTGAGCTTCGTTTCACCTCAAATGGTGGCCGGAGCTGTGAGAAAAGGGTCGGCAAAAAATTGCTCTGTTTTGGGCCGACGGAGGAAGAGAGAGAGAGAGAAGATGAACAGTAACCCGTGGTTTCCTTTTTTGGATAATTATGCTATTTTCGGATATTTCCGGAAATAGTAGCCTATATATACCCGAAATATAAACTTTTCCAAATGCGATAACTTTCTCATACGAACTCCGATTCTTGCGTTCCATATATGCACGAACTCGTATCGACGAGCTCTACGACTTTCATGAAGGAAGTTTCCTCAAATTCCTTAAGTATAAATAAGTCAATTTTAATAACCCTAAATAACATTAAATTTCGATACTAAAATTATTCGAAACCAAATTTCTCACGCAACAACATTCCAATCACACCCACAACTCATAATTCATATAATTTGAGAAATATTGAATTACGAAATATTTAACTGAAATTTCGGGTCTTCACAGTCAACCCTCCTTAAAGGAATTTCGTCCCGAAATTCAAGCAAACTCATCAACAAACAGTAGTGGGTACTTAGTCCTTATGTCAGACTCTAACTCCCATGACGCATCACCCTCATCATGATGACTCCACAACACCTTAACCAACTCAACTTCCTTCCTACGAAGCGTCTTCGTAGTCCTATCCAAGATACGAACAGGTTCAACAACGAAGGTCACATCCGGATCCACCTCGATCGAACCGTGATGAATCACATGAGACTTATCTCGAATGTACCTCCTAAGCATGGACACATGGAAAACATTATGTACACCGGCCATGCTAATAGGTAAAGCAAGCCGATATGCCAATTCTCCGACCCTTTCCAAAATCTCAAAGGGTCCAACGTATCTCGGTGCCAATTTCCCCTTCCTGCCAAATCTCACCACACCTTTCATAGGTGAGACTTTCAAGAATACGTATTCACCCACCTCAAAGTCCAACGGTCTCCTTCTAAGGTTGGCATAACTCTTCTGTCTACTCTGTGCAGTACGGATCCTGTCTCGGATGGTAGTAACCTTCTCTGTAGTCTCCCGAACAAGCGCAGGACCCAAGAGCTGTTTCTCTCCAACATCCGCCCAACAGATAGGAGTCCTACATGGCCTACCATAAAGCACCTCATATGGGGCCATGCCGATACTAGAGTGGTAGCTGTTGTTGTAGGCAAACTCTACAAATGGCAGATGATCCGCCCAACTTCCCTTGAAGTCCAAAACACATGCTCTAAGCATATCCTCCATCACCTGGTTCACCCTCTCTGTCTGCCCATCAGTCTGTGGATGAAATGCAGTGCTCATAGCCAAAGATGTGTCGAAAGCCTTATGGAATCTACGCCAAAATTCCGAAGTGAAACGAGCATCCCGATCAGAGACAATCGATATAGGCACACCATGAAGCCTCACAATCTCAATAAGATAGAACTTACACAAAGTATCACCTGAGTAAGTCTTTGCCACAGGAAGAAAGTGTGCTGACTTTGTCAATCGATCAACAATCACCCAAATAGAATCATAACTCTGTCTGGACCTAGGCAATCCAGTCACAAAGTCCATGGAGATCTCTTCTCATTTCCATACTGGAATAGGCAAAGGTTTCAACATTCTCGCAGGCCTTTGATGCTCTGCCTTCACTTGCTGACATGTAAGGCACCTGGATACATACTCAGCCACTTCCCTCTTCATCCCTATCCACCAAAACTGTCTTCGTAGGTCCATATACATCTTGGTACTCCCTGGGTGTACCGTATATCGAGATCGATGTGCTTCCCGCAGTACCTCCTCCTTGAGGTTATCACCGCCCGGGATATATAATTTCAATCGAAATCTAAATCCACCATCAGTTCTAACTGTCCACTCTGATGGACCTTCCTCGTTGGCATCAAGGATAATCTCTGAAATCACCATTTGAGTGAACTCATCATGTGTCTGACTCTGAATGATCCTGGAAATCAAGGTCGGCTGTAGAGTGATACTACCGAGAAAGATTCCCTGTCCTTCTCCTGTGGGTATAAGGTCAAACTCAGATACAGTCTCTAACATACGCCACTCCTGAACCATAAGTGATGCTATGATCCCTCGGGGTTTCCTGCTCAAAGCATCCGCCACTACATTGGCCTTTCCGGGATGATACTCTAAGGTGAAATCGTAGTCTTTGATGAGCTCCATCCATCTTCTCTGCCTCATGTTCAACTCCTTTTGGGAGAATAGATACTTCAAACTTTTATGATCAGAAAAGAGTTCCAACTTCTCACCAAAAAGATAATGCCTCCAAATCTTCATGGCAAACACCACTGCAGCCAGCTCTAGATCATGAGTGGGGTAGTTATGCTCATGCACCTTCAACTGTCTAGAACCATACGCTACTACACCCCCATTCTGTATCAACACACAACCCAAACCCTGATGAGATGCATCCCTGAAGATAACTAACCCACCACCACTAGATGGGACAGTCAACACTGGAGCTGTAGTCAATCTAGTCTTCAGCTCACTAAAGGCCTTCTCACATTCATCTGTCCACACAAACTGAGTATCCTTCCTTGTTAACTTAGTCAAAGCTGAAGCTATACTAGAAAACCCCTCAATGAATCACCTGTAGTATCCTGCCAAACCAAGGAAACTACGGATCTCTGTAACTGTAGTGGGGCGACACCAACCCATCACTGCTTCAACCTTCGAAGGATCCACAGAAACTTCATCCTTCGAAACTACATGACCAAGGAACTTGATCTCCTTTTGCCAAAACTCGCACTTCTCAAACTTTGCATATAACTTTTCTCTTCTCAAAATTTGCAGCACAATCCTCAAATGCTTCACATGCTCATCAGACGACTTTGAATATATCAAGATGTCATCAACGAACACCACCACACACTTATCTAAGTTCCATCAAGTCCATGAATGCTGCAGGTGCATTAGTTAGACCAAAAGGCATGACAAGAAATTCATAATGCCCATACCTGGTCCTAAATGCCGTCTTAGAAGTATCTTCATCCTTCACCCTCAACTGGTGATATCCAGATCTCAAATCAATTTTGGAGAACACCTTAGCCTCCCTAAGCTGATCAAACAAGTCATCAATCCTAGGCAAGGGGTACCTATTCTTGATGCTCACCTTGTTCAGCTGTCGATAATCCACACATAACCGAAGTGAATTATCCTTCTTCTTCACGAATAATACTGGTGCGCCCCAAGGAGATACACTAGCCTGTATGAACCCTTGTGCAAGTAATCCTTCAATATGAACCTTCAACTCCCGAAGTTCAGCTGGAGCCATCCGATAAGGTGCTCTCGACACCGGTGCAGTACCTGGTATCACATCAATAGAGAAATCCATTACCCTTTTCAGAGGAAATCCTAGTATCTCCTGGAACACATCAGCATACTCTGCCACTACCGGAATCCCTGCAATTTCTGAAGTGCTATTCACTGATTCTATGTGTGCCAAGATCCCTGCCCTCATGGCAACGTCAGATCTCAGGCATCGATAATGAAACACTGGTTGCCCAGGGGCATGAAAAGACACAATCATTCTAAAACAATCAATCACTGCATAGTTCAGACTCAACCAATCCAAACCTAAAATCACATCATAAGTGTGATCCGGAATCAGAATCAAAGATGCAGTGAACTCTCTACCACAAATTGCAATAGGGCAATCATCACAAAACATGTTAAGCTCAAGAGAGACGCAAAGAAGCGATGTAACACACAAAGGTCTAGTAAGCGGTATAGCAGTCAAACCCAAAACATCTACCACAGAACTAGATATGAACGAGTGGGAAGCACCTGTATCAAACAGTACTCTAGCAAGATAGTTATAAACGGATAAGGTACCTTCCACCTCGGTGCCTCTCTGGCAGATGGCAAATACTCTGGCTGGTGATGGAGGTAAGGTTCTCTGCTGGTTACCCTATCCTACAATCTGAGGTTAAGTACAATCCCTGGCAATATGTCCGGTCTGTCCGCATCGAAAACATGCTCTAGGCCTGAGTTTAGGGCAAGTCCTAGCAAGATGACCCAACCTCATTACAGCTATAACACCTCATAGGGGTTGCTGGTGCTACTTGCCTGATAGGTGGTGCCTGAATAGGGACAGGTGCTCCTACTATCCTGCCTGGAGCCTGATGATGAAAATAAGGCCGCTGTCTCTTCCAGAGCCCACCTCTATAATCCCTGGACCCACTACTCCCTACAACTGCCTTCCCTTTTCCCTAAGAATCTCTCTCAACTGTCTGCTTCTCCTTGTGGATCAGATTCTACTGCTCAATGATCAGGGCTTTAGCTAAAATCTGCTCCTTTGTCTTCAGCTCCATAATGGCCACATCTCGCTCAATAGAGGCATTCAACCCCCGCTGAAACTTCTTAGCCAAGTTTTCAGCATCTAATGGTTTCACAAACCGATATAGCTTGGAGAACTCTGGCTCCTATTCTCTCACATTCACCTTCCCTTGAGCAAGCAAGAGAAATTGCCTCTCCAGCTGTTCCTTCACCGATGCTGGGAAGTATTTCTCTCTAAAGATCCTCACAAATCCATCCCAAGTCATGGTAGAAACATCAATAGTCCTCTGAGTGCAATTCCACCACACCCTAGCCTCATCTTTGAGCATGAAAGTGGCTAGCTTCCTCTTCTCGATCTCATCACAGACAATCAACTCAAAATATGTTGGCAAATCCTCGATCCATTGATCAGCCACCATATAGTCTGTGCCTCCCGCAAATTTAGTTGCTCCAAACCGATTAATGTCCCTCGCCAACACTAACAGACGAGCGGGATCATTAACCACAACCTCAAGTGGAACAGGGTGCTCCATAAATGGTGCCTCCACCTCTTCCTCATGTACTCCCACATGTGGAATCTCACCCCTACCTCGGCCTCTACCTCTACCTCTGGGTCTACCTCGACCCCTAGCTCTGCCTCCCATAATATCCATTACCTAAAGAGCATAGCATACCTGGTTAATACATGTATAATACTTAAATCAAAACATAAGTAAATACAAGTCCATATTAACCAAGCTACTAACACAAAGAGGTTAATTCAACTCCTAATACATCCTAACGTTCTAGACAACTCCCAATACTCCCACATACCCAATGACATTGTTAATACTGAAGAGCACCCGATGGGGATCCGCTGCAGACGGGCCATCACTCGGAAGGTATTAACTTATCACTAAATATGTACCTTACGCTCTGATACCAAACTGTCACGTCCCGAATTTCGAATAATAAATTCAAATCCGAAACATGAATACAACTAAACAAATAACGTCCTGCATTTTTTCTCAAAACCAACATCTCACAAACCATAATACAAACCTCGTAGCAAACTATCTCTCGAGTCAATTATTACAATACTAACATAAATACAAAGTTATGCTCAAAAGAGTCTACAAAACACACCAAAATAGACCAATTGCTGGTCTCACCCTGCTGCCCTAAGCAGCTCGCTCACCACCCTAATTATCCTGACCTGCAGGATTATCCGCTACACCATTTGAATAGTGTACCGGGATTGCAACAACACAAAATCAGGTAAGCTTTCTGAAAGTTCGTGTGAGTAAATAAGAATGAACGGTTGATTTATTAGACCTCAACTCATTTATCTCAAGTAAACATCCAACAATCTCAACAACCACAAGCAACATCAATCCAACACACATGAAAAAACATGTAACACATTTCCACAATCACCAAATCACAACTCTCGCCACTTTGGCACCTAATCACAACTATCGCCACTTTGGCCCCACGTTAGAGCTCTAACTGCCTCGTTACCTCTGACACCTTGGCCCAGGGTCAAGTAACGGCACCTCCAGGTTACTTAGTAACCCGCGAACTTTGGACCATTTCATGTCCTCAGAACAATATATCCCCGTTATTATTTAACGGTCAAACTTTGGACCTCCCTGTCCTCAGAACACATACACTCCGGTTATCATTAACCAAAATTCGGTTCGTAAATGAACCAAGTGAGATTCACTCACCTCTAAACTCCTGCTGCTTCTTCTTACAGCCCAAAATACGATTCACAATTGTCCGCTAACAAATCCGTCAAATACCTAATCAAAACTATAATTAACTTAGTGTATAATTTCAAAAACACACTTATATGAAGATCTAATGGTTGGATCTTCACCCGTGACCACACAAGGTCACCGGGACAGTCCTACAATCATTATATCAAAACTAGAATTCTATCGGACGGTCCAAACTTCATAGATCACAAATCGAGCGATCGAAATCAATCGAAATCGTAAAATTCATAACTGATTCATACGATATCCAAAATTCACATGCTATATATCAAAATGATCGTATCGACATGTAGAATCTAAAAATGAGCAGAAACTACTCATGGTACCCCCGGAGGTGGCCGGAAAGGGCCGCCGGAGTTTAGGACAGATCCACCGCCGACCACCATCAATGGTGTCGGGGCCAGGCTTATCCTCTTTTTTTCATCATTTTGAGCAACTTTCATAACTAACACGAAGTGAGAAAACAAGTGGAAGTGGTCGAAAATACCTAAAAACAGTCCGGCTCACCGGAAAACCGAAATTTTCCGATAGTTGCTCCGTTCGACGTCAAAAGCTTCACTTCTGGTTTGGGTCTTTGTGCTGCGTGTTCTACTCCTTAATACGAGTTCAACAAGATAAAGAACTCAAGTTTTCGTGGCCGGAGCTAGGAGAAATCGCCGCTGGTTCGTTTTAGGGCTCGGATTGATTTTTGAGTTCGACCGCCGTGTAGCCGCCACGAGAGGGGAAACCGTGACCACCAGTCGACTCACAGGAAGGAGTAGAGTCGATCTGGGCTTCGTTTCACCTCAAACGTTGGCCGGAGCTGTGAGAAAAGGGCCGGCAAAAAATTGCTCTGTTTTGGGCCGACGGAGGAAGAGAGAGAGAGAAGATGAACATTAACCCGTGGCTTCCTTTTTTGGATAATTATGCTATTTTTGGATATTTCCGGAAATAGTAGCCTATATATACCCGAAATTGAAACTTTTCCAAATGCGATAACTTTCTCATACGAACTCCGATTCTTGCGTTCCACATATGCACGAACTCGTATCGACGAGCTCTACGACTTTCATGAAGGAAGTTTCCTCAAATTCCTTACGTATAAATAAGTCAATTTTAATAACCCTAAATAACGTTAAATTTCGATACTAAAATCATTCGAAACTAAATTTCTCACGCAACAACATTCCAATCACACCCACAACTCATAATTCATATAATTTGAGAAATATTGAATTACGAAATATTTAACTGAAATTTCGGGTCTTCACATCAGCTTTTAAGTGGGTCTAGCATCTTTTACACATTTGTATGGAACAACAGATTTGTCCATACCATCAGTTGAGTTTGTAAGACCACGACTGATCCTAAAAGGAATGAATGGAAAAAGCAGCATGTTGTAGGATAATTATGAGAATATTTCATTCTTACTAAATAGGTGCAAAATCTTATTTCAATTGTTTAAATTCAATTTTTAAAAATGAATTTTAGGGGGGAGGGGGGGCCGCCCGGTTGGTGTTAGAATGAATAAATGGGTCGAGCCTTACTAGAGGTTCCAATTCTAGAGAAATAAGAAGTAACGAGCCTCTGTTCTTCATTTTTGAATGATTACCCCATCTAATTAGATGTTAAAAATATATTACTGCTTAATGTGGGAAAAGCTATTCCGATGAGTGGATTAGAAATTTCTTAGGAGTCCTAACTATTAGCTATTCCCCTTTATGGGGTAGAGATAAATGTGTAGATGAAGGCAGTATATTGATAAAGAGATTTTTTTTTTTCAAAATCAAAAGAGCGATTGGATTGATAAAATAAAGGGCTTCTAACTATCTTGTTATCATATAAATGAAATAAATCTATTATATCAAAAGCGAGGGTCTGGAGAGTCCGTTGATGAGTTTGACTTGTTTCCGAGGTATCTAATTTTTTCTTACTATAATATAAATACTTTGTTTTGACTGTATCGTACTATGTCTCATTTGATAACCCAATAAATCACCTATTTGTATTCTGATTCAAATTGAATTTTAAATGGAAGAATTTCAAGGATATTTAGAATTATATAGATCTAAGCAACATGACTTCCTATACCCACTTATCTTTCGGAAGTATATTTATGCACTTGCTCATGATCGTGGTTTAAATAGATCCGTTTTGTTGGATAATGTAGGTTATGACAAGAAATCTAGTTTAATAATTATAAAACATTTAATTAGTCGAATGTATCAACAGAATCATTTTATTATTTCCGTTAATGATTCGAATCAAAATAAATTTTTGGGGTACAAAAAAAATTTGTGTTCTCAAATGATATCGGAGGGATTTGCAGTCATTGTGGAAATTCCATTTTCCCTACGATTAGTATCTTCCTTAGAGGAGACAGAAATCGTAAAATCTTATAATTTACGATCAATTCATTCAATATTTCCTTTTTTCGAGACAAATTTCCACATTTAAATTATGCATCAGATGTACTAATACCTAGGGGTCATCATGGGCCGGGCTAGGGCCGGCCCTACCCTAAATTTTAGGGCTTAGGGTCGGGCCTAGTCAAAGTCAACAAAATTTAGGGCCGGGTAGGGTCGGGCCAGGGCTTAAATATGCTAACCCTTACCCGCCCTAAAAGCCCGATCTGCTAAGGCCAAAAAGGCCGGGTCAGGCCGGCCTTCCGAATAGGGCCAAATAGGGCCGAAACGGTCCAAAAAGGGCCTTATTTTGTATAACTAAAAAAAAAAAAAACATTATTTTTTTTTCCTTAAAATGTGACTCAATGATGATATAGGTAATATAAGACTCATTATTTTTTATTGATCATATTTAATATATACATATACACACACACACAAACACACACACACACACATATAGAAATTAACTTATAACATTTATTAATTTAGTTAAGGTGGTTATATTCAATTAACTATCTCTTTAAATCTCCCAATATTAATTGTTGTGTAACAAACAAAATAAAAGTTAAAGAAAACAAAGCCTATGTTATAGAAAATAATAAAAATAATATATAAATTTTAGGGTTGGGCCGGGTAGGACTTTTAGGGCCGGGCCGGGCTTGGCTCTTACGTGCTCAATGAGGCCGGGCCGTAGGGTAGGGCCGGGCTTCATTTGCATGACCCTTACCCTACCCTAATGTAAGGGTAGGGCCGGCCCGCCCTAATGTAAGGGCCGGGTAGGGCTTCGGCCCTATGGGCCGGGCGGGCTTAGGGTCGAAGGGCTAAATGATGAGGCCTACTAATACCTTACCCCATTCGTCTGGAAATTTTGGTTCAAACCCTTTGCTATTGCGTGAAAGATCCCTCTTCTTTGCATTTATTACGGCTCTTTCTTCACGAGTATTATAATTGGAATACTCTTATTACTCTAAAAAAATCCATTTTTGCAAAAAGTAATCAAAGATTATTGTTGCTCCTATATAATTCTTATGTATGTGAATACGAATCCCTTTTACTTTTTCTCCGTAACCAATCATAAATGCCGTAACCAATCTAATCATTTACGATTAACCTCTTCTGGGATTCTTTTTGAGCGAATGTGTTTTTATGAAAAAATGAAATATCCTGTCGAAGAAGTCTTTGCTAACGATTTTCCGGCCACCTTATGGTTCTTCAAGTATCCTTTTATACAGTATGTTAGATATCAAGGAAAATCGATTCTGGCATCAAAAGATACTCTTCTTCTAATGAATAAGTGGAAATATTATCTTATCCTTTTTTCGCAATGTCATTTTTATGTATGGTCTCAACCAGGAAGAATCCATATAAACCAATTATCCAAGCATTCCTTTGATTTTTTGGGTTATCTTTCAAGCATACGACTGAATATTTTAGTGGTATGGAGTCAATTGCTATGAAAAAGCTTGATACATTCTTTCCAATTATTCCAATGATAGGATCGTTGGCTGAAGTGAATTTTGTAACACATCAGGGCATCCTATTAGTAAGTCCAGCTGGGCGGATTCGTCGGATTCTGATATTATCGACCGATTTGTGCATATAGGCGGAAACCTTTCTCATTATTATAGCGGATCTTCAAAAAAAAGAAGTTTGTTTCGAATAAAATATATACTTCGACTGTCCTGTGTTAAAACTTTGGTTCATAAACACAAAAGTATTGTACACACTTTTTTGCAAAGATTAGGTCCTAAATTATTGGACGAATTCTGTACGGAAGAAGAACATATTTTTTCTTTGCTCTTTCCAAGAACTTCTTCTACTTTGAAGAGGTTTTATAGAGGGCGGATTTGGTATTTGGATATTTTGTGTATCAATGATCTAGTTAATCATGAATGATTGTTTATGCAACCGTGGAAATGGAAATTTTCTTTAAATAATGGAGATAACAAATTTTTTCTATTATGTATTATGAAATGTTCATGTAGTAAGGGTTGATCAACTGAGTATTCAACTTTCTTAGAGTCGTGTATAAGGAAGGAACTACATTTTAGATGTATATAAAGGGAAAGCCGTGTGCAAGGAAAAATGCAAGCACGGTTTGGGGAGGGTTTTTTTACCTATTTTTTTCTAACAAGGAAATTATATACTCCATCCGACTAGTTCCGAGTTCGAGTCCTGGGCAACCCATTCTAATTAGTATATCAAAATCGTGTATATAGAAATCCTAATTTTTTGAATTCATTTCAGTTATTCAAAAAAACGGATAAATCTAGATAGATAAGAATATAGATATCTATGGATGTTGATATTGGCTGACATGGATATATAAGTCATGTTATACTGTTGAATAACAAGCCCTCAATGATCTATTATTTCTATTTATTTATTTATAGAGAATTTGTGTGATTGGGAGTCCCTGATGATTAATGATTAAATAAGCCAAGATTTTACCATGACTGCAATTTAGAGAGATGTGAAAGCGAAAGCCTATAGGGTCGCTTTTGTAATTGGATAACCAGCACTGAAAAAACCGTCTTTACATTGGATGGTTTAGTCTTTTGATGATCCCTACTTTATTGACTGTAACTTCTGTATTAATTATTGCTTTCATTGCTGCACCTCCGGTAGATATTGATGGTATTCGTGAACCTCTTTCTGGATCTTTAATTTACGAAAACAATATTATTTCTAGTGCCATTATCCCTACTTCTGTAGCTATAGGTTTGCACTTTTACCCAATATGGGAAGCGGCTTCCGTTGAGGAATGGTTATACAAAGGTGGTCCTTTTGAGCTAATTGTTCTACACTTCTTACTTGGTGTAGCTTGCTATATGGATCGTGAGTGAGAACTTAGTTTTCGTCTGGGTATGCGCCCTTAGATTGCTGTTGCATATTCAGCTCCTGTTGTAGTTGCTATGTGAAGACCCGAAATTTCAGTTAAATATTTCGTAATTCAATATTTCTCAAATTATATGAATTATGAGTTGTGAGTGTGATTCGAATGTCGTTATTTTGAGAAATTTGGATTCGAATGATTTTAGTATCGAAATTTAATGTTATTTAGGGTTATTAAAATTGACTTATTTATACGTAAGGAATTTGAGGAAACTTCCTTCATGAAAGTCGTAGAGCTCGTCGATACGAGTTCGATGCATATGTGGAACGCAAGAATCGGAGTTCGTATGAGGAAGTTATCGCATTTGGAAAAGTTTCCATTTCGGGTATATATAAGCTACTATTTCCAGAAATATCTGAAAATAGCATAATTATCCAAAAAGGAAACCACGGGTTACTGTTCATCTTCTCTCTCTCTCTTCCTCCGTCGGCCCAAAACAGAGCAAATGTTTGCCGGCCCTTTTCTCACAGCTCCGGCCACCGTTTGAGGTGAAACGAAGCCCAGATTGACTCTAATCCTTCCTGTGAGTCGACTGGTGGTCACGGTTTCCCTTCTCGTGGCGGTTACACGGCGGTGGAACTCAAAAATCAATCCGAGTCCTAAAACGAACCAGCGGCGATTTCTCCTAGCTCCGGCCATGAAAACTTGAGTTCTTTATCTTGTTGAACTCGTATTAAGGAGTAGAACATGCAGCAAAAAGACCCATACCAGAAGTGAAGTTTTTGACGTCGAACGGAGCAACTATCGGAAAATTTCGGTTTTCCGGCAAACCGGACTGTTTTTAGGTATTTTCGACCACTTCCACTCGTTTTCTCACTTCGTGTTAGTTATCAAAGTTGCTCAAAATGATGAAACGAAGAGGATAAGCTTGGCCCCGACACCATTAGTGGTGGTCGGCGGTGGCTCTGCCCTAAAGTCCGGCGGCCCTTTACGGCCCCGTCCGGGGGTATCATGAGCAGTTTCTGCTCATTTTTAGATTCTACATGTCGATACGATCATTTTGATATATAGCATGTGAATTTTGGATATCGTATGATTTAGTTATGAATTCACAATTTTGACTGATTTCGATCGCTCGATTTGTGATCTATGAAGTTTGGACTGTCCGATAGAATTCTAGTTTTGATATAATGATCGTAGGACTGTCCCGATGACCTTGTGTGATCACGGGTGAAGATCCTACCGTTGGATCTTCATATAAGTGTGTTTTTGAAATTATACGCTAAGTTAATTATCGTTTTGATTAGGTGTTTGACGGATTTGTTAGCAGACGATTATGAATCGTATTTTGGATGGTAAGAAGATGCAGCGGGAGTTTAGAGGTGTATAAATCTCACTTGGTTCATTTACTAACCGAATTTCCTTAATTGCCCAATTTATTGTTATGTGTGAGAAAATGGTTTTAAGAAATGAGTTTTAAAGTATATTAAAAATGAATTTCTTGATTTTGCATCGTGTGAACTATAGTTGGTATTAGTAATCATTCTTGTGTGGATGGTTACATATATATATATTTACGTGATTATATATTGAATGGTGTGACATTGAGGTGTGGAATTGTGATAATATGTTGTTGATAAATGTTGATAATATGATTTTATTATGTTGTTAATATTTGATAAATGTTGGTGATAAGCATGTTGATTTTGTGAGTTGAATAGAAGGTAGAGAAACGTAAGATTCCGAGGATCGAATTGTCCAAGGATCTTTGGTTAATGATAACCGGAGTGTATGTGTTCTGAGGACAGGGAGGTTCAAAGTTCGACCGTTAAGTAATAACGAGGATATATTGTTCTGAGGACATGAAATGGTCCAAAGTTCGCGGGTTACTGAGTAACCTGGAGGTGCCGTTACTTGACCCTAGGCCAAGGTGTCAGAGGTAACGAGGCAGTTAGAGCTCTAACGTGGGGCCAAAGTGGCGATAGCTGTGATTGGGTGCCAAAGTGGCGATAGTTGTGATTAGGTGCCAAAGTGGCGAGAGTTGTGATTTGGTGATTGTGGAAATGTGTTCCATGTTGTTTCATGTGTGTTGGATTGATGTTTCTTGTGGTTGTTGAGATTGTTGGATGTTTACTTGAGATAAATGAGTTGTGATTTAATAAATCAACCCGTTCATTCTTATTTACTCACACGAGCTTTCAGAAAGCTTACCGGGTTTTGTGTTGTTGCAATCCCGGTACACTATTCAAATGGTGTAGCGGATAATCCTGCAGGTTAGGATAATCAGGGTGGTGAGCGAGCTGCGTAGGGCAGCAGGGTTGAGACCAGCACTTGGTCTATTTTGGTGTGTTTTGTAGACTCTTGTGAGCAGAACATTTTATTTATGTTAGTATTGTAATAATTGACTCGAGAGATAGTTTGCTACGAGGTTTGTGTTATGGTTTATGAGATGTTGGTTTAAAAAAAAAAAATGCAGGACGTTATTTGTTTAGTTGTATTCATGTTTCGGATTTGAATTTATTATTCGAAATTCGGGGCGTGACATGCTGCTGCTGCTTTCTTGATCTACAATTGGTCAAGGAAGCTTTTCTGACGGTATGTCTTTAGGAATCTCTGGTACTGTCAACTTCATGATTGTATTCCAAGCTGAGCACAACATCCTTATGCACCCATTTCATATGCTAGGTGTGGCTGGTGTATTCGGTGGCTCCCTATTCAGTGCAATGCATGGTTCTTTGGTAACCTCTAGTTTGGTCAGGGAAACCACAGAAAATGAATCTGCTAATGAAGGTTACAGATTCGGTCAAGAGGAAGAAACTTATAATATCGTAGCCGCTCATTGTTATTTTGGCCGATTGATCTTCCAATATGCTAGTTTCAACAATTCTCGATCTTTACACTTCTTCTTAGCTGCTTGGCTTGTAGTAGGTATCTGGTTCACCGCTTTAGGTATTAGCACTATGGCTTTCAACTTAAATGGATTTAATTTCAATCAATCTGTAGTTGAGAGTCAAGGTCGTGTAATTAATACTTGGGCTGATATTATTAACCGTGCTAACCTTGGTGTGGAAGTTATGCTTGAATGTAATGCTCATAATTTCCCTCTAGACCTAGCAGATGTTGAAGTTCCACTATCATTGGATTTGACTTTGGTCTTAGTATATATGAGTTGAAAGTAAATGAGCAATACTTAATTTATTGTTATATCAAGAGGTTTGGTGTTGCTCCTATACCATATTCCTATAATTAATTATTTAATTACTATAATATTTAATTAAAATTATTACTATAATTAAATTAGTATTTTAGTACTATTTTTTTTTCAAAAAGATTAAAATAAAAGGTTTCCATTTATGTTGTATTCTCTTTTACAAGTAATGATAAATGGTGGAAATGTTTGTAATTTCTATTTTTATTTAAATAGTACAAGGGGCGGATGTAGCCAAGTGGATCAAGGCAGTGGATTGTGAACCCACCACATGCGGGTTCAATTCCCGTCGTTCGCCCATATATTTTTGTTTTTATTTTTTATTTTTTAAGACGAAGAAACAAATTCTATTTTCTCGCCTATTTACTACGGCAACGAAGAATCAAATTATCACTATATTTATTCCTTTTTCTACTTCTTCTTCCAAGTGCAGGATAACCCCAAGGGGTTGCGGGTTTTTTTCTATTACTTAGCTTTCAATTTGCCTCTGACCATCAAATGAAATGTGAATAACCCGTCCTCCTCTCTTTGAAACAAGGGGCGCTTCTGTAGGTGCTAAAAACAATTTTGTCTTCTCCATATTACTATATCTCTAGAGTCAATAATTTTATATGAGGAACTACTAAACTCAATCACTTGCTGTCGTTACTCTTCATTTTTTTTGTTGAGGTCTATCCTGTAGAGGTACTCAAACACAACAGATAGGAGTCCTACATGGCCTATCATAAAGAGCCTCATATGGAGCCATACCAATGCTCGAGTGATAGCTACTGTTGTAAGCAAACTCTACCAATGGTAGATGGTCCGCCCAACTTCCTTTGAAGGCAAGAACACAAGCTCTAAGCATATCCTCCATCACCTGATTCACTCTCTCTATCTGCCCATCTGTCTGTGGGTGAAATGCAGTGTTCATAGCTAAAGAGGTGCCAAAAGTTTTATGGAATCTACGCCAGAATTCCGATGTGAAACGAGCATCCCAATCAGAAACAATTGTAACAGGCACACCGTAAAGCCTCACTATCTTATTCACATACAACTTACACAATGCATCCCCTGAGTAAGTTTTTGCCACAGGAAGGAAATGTCCAGACTTCGTCAATCGGTCCACAACCACCCAAATCGAGTCATAACCTTGCCTGGACTTGGGCAATCCAGTCACAAAGTCCATGGAGATATCTTCCCATTTCCATACCGGTATTGGTAAAGGTTGCAGCATTCCTGCGGGCCCTTGATGTTCTACCTTCACTTGCTGACACCTAAGACACTTTGACACATGTTCCGCCACATCCCTCTTCATTCCATACCACCAAAACTGTCTTCGTCGATCCATATACATTTTGGTACCCCCTGGATGTATCTTGTATCTAGATCTATGTGCTTCCCGCATGACCTCCTCCATAAGGTTATCAATACTTGGGACATACAATCTTCCTCGAAATCTCAACCCTCCATATGTCCCAACTGCCCACTCAGAAGGGCCCTCCACATTCGGATCAGCAGACATCTCAGCAATCCTTGCTGAGTGAACTTATCAAGTGTTTAACCTTGAATAATCGTGGAGGTCAAGGTGATACTACTGAGAAAGATTTCGTGTCCAACTCCTACGGGCATAAGATCAAATTCGGATGTAGCTTCTAACAAGAGCCAATCCTACACCATAAGCGATGCCATGAGTACTCGGGGCTTCCTACTCAAAGCATTCGCCACTACGTTGGCCTTTCCTCGATGATACTCCAAAGTGAAATCATAGTCTTTGATGAGCTCTATCCATCTCCTCCGCCTCATGTTCAACTCCTTTTGGGAGAACAGGTATTTTCAAACTCTTATGATGCGAAAAGAACTCGAATTTCGCACCATAAAGATAGTGCCTCCAAATCTTCAAAGCAAATACCACTGCGGCGAACCTTCAGTTGTCTAGAACCATAAGCAGCAACACCACCATTCTGCATCAACACACACCCCAAACCCTGAGATGCATCGCTGTAGATGACTAACCCACCACCACTAGTAGGAATAGTCAACACCGGAGCTGTAGTCAATCTAGTCTTCAGCTCATTGAAAGCCTTCTCACATTCATCCGACCACATGAACTGAGTGTCCTTCCTTGTCAATTTGGTTAAAGCTGAAGCAATACCAGAAAACCCTTCCATGAAAAGCCTGTAATACCCTGCCAATCCAAGGAAGTTACGGATTTCTGTAACCGTAGTAGGGCGACTCCAACTCATCACTGCTTAAACCTTCGAAGGATCCCTAGAAACTCCATCCTTTGAGACCATATGACCAAGGAACTTGACTTCACTCTGCCAGAAATCGCGCTTCTCAAACTTGGCAAATAATCTCTTCTCTCTCAACGTCTGTAGCACAATCCGCAAATGTTTCTCATGCTCGTCTGACGACTGTGAATAAATCAAGATGTCGTCAACGAACACTATGACAAACTGATCCAAGTAAGGACTGAACGTGCGGTTCATCAAGTCCATGAATGTTGCAGGTCCATTAGTGAGACCAAAAGGCATGACAAGGAACTCAAACTGTCCATACTTGGTCCTGAACGCCGTCTTTGGGATATCCTCATCCTTCACCTTAACGAGTGATACCTAGATCTCAAATCAATCTTTGAGAACACAGTAGCCTCCCTAAGCTGATTGAACAAGTCATCAATCCTAGGTAGCGGGTACCTGATCTTGATGGTTACCTTGTTCAGCTATCGATAATCCACACATAACCGAAGTGAATTATCCTTCTTCTTCACAAACAACACTAGTGCGCCTCAAGGAGATACACTAGCTTGAATGAACCCTTACACAAGTAATCCCTCAATCTGAACCTTCAACTCCTGAAGTTCAGCTGCAGCCATACGATAGGGTGCCTTCGATACAGGTGAAGTACCTGGTATCACATCGATGGAGAAGTCCATTACCCTTTTCGGAGGTAACCCAGGTATCTCCTGAAACATGTCAGCATACTCTGAAACTACAGGAATTCCTGTAATCCTTGAAGTACTGCTCCCTAATTCAATATGGACCAAGATCCCCGCCCTCATGGCAATGTCGGATTTCAGACAACGGTAATGAAACACTGGTTGTCCTGGGACATGAAAAGACACAATCATTCTAAAACAATCAATCACTGCATGTTTCGGGCTCAACCAATCTATACCCAAAATCACATCATATGTGTGATTCGGAATCACAATCAATGATGCAGAGAACTCTCTGCCACCAATCCCAATAGGAAAATCATCACAAACATGCTAAGCTCAAGAGACACCCAAAGAGTTGATGTAACACATAAATGACCTAGTAAGAGGCATATCAATCAAACCCAACACATCAACAGTCTAACTAGATATGAAGGAGTTGGAGGCTCCTGTATCAAACAGTACTCTAGCAAGATAGTGATAAACAGATAAAGTACCATCCACCCCCGTGCCTGCCTGACCAATGGCAAAGACTCTAGCAGGTGCAGGTGGTAGCTGCCTCTGCTGGTTTCCCTGCACTCTCCCCTGATTTCGGGAACACTCCATGGCCTGGTGCCCTATCTGTCCACAGCTGTAGCATACCCTACCCCGTGGTTTCGTGCACGCATGAGAGATGTGGCCCGGCTCGCCACAGTTATAGCACTTCACCGGAGCTACTAGTGCTATCTGTCTAATAGCCATAACCTGAATAGGAGGAGCTGCTGCTGCCCTAGCTGGGGCATGGTGCTGGAACTGAGTCATCTGTTTCTTCCAAAAACCGCCCCTGAAGTCTCTGGACCTACTGCTTCCTGCCATTGCCTTTCCCTTGCTCTGGAAGTCTCTCTCAGTTGACTCCTTCTCTCTACTAATCAGGTTTTGCTACTCAATGATCTGTGCCTTAGCCAAGATTTCCCTCTTTATCTTCAGCCCTAAGATGGCCGCATCACGCTCAATCGAAGCGCTCATCCCTCGCTGAAACTTCTTAGCCAAGTCTTCATCATCCATTTGCTTAATATACTTGTACAGCCTAGAGAACTCTGTATCGTACTCGATTACGGTCATCTTCCCCTGTACAAGTGCGAGGAATTCCCGTTCCAACCTTTCTTTCATAGCAGCTAGAAAGTACTTCTCTCTAAACAGCTTCTCAAAGCCATCCCATATCAAGGTAGATATATCAATACTCCTCTGTGTGACGTTCCACCACACTATAGCCTCATCCTTCAACATGAAAGCGGCTAGCTTTCTCTTATCAATATCACTGTAATCAAACAAATCAAAGTAGGTCTGCAAATCCTCAATCCATCGATCTGCAACCATATGATCAGTGCCTCCCTCAAACTTGGTTGCTCCCAATCGGTTAATTTCCTTCGCTACAAGCGAGCAGGATCATCAACCATGCCCACGGGCGGAGTATGCTGATCATCATAAGGTGCCTCTACCCCCACCTCATATGCATCATCAATCGGAGGGGCCCTACCCCTAGCTCAGCCTCTACCCCTGCCACGAGGTCTTCCTCTACCTCGACCTATTAAGCAGGGCATACTTCGTTAATACACGCATAACACTTAAGCATGGCATAAGTCAAATGCAAGTCCATATTAACCAAGTAACTAAGCATACAAGGCAACACCTAAAGTTCTTATGACATGCTAACGTTCCTAACCAACCTAACGCACTTACATACCCAATGACTTTGTCAATATCGAAGACCATACGAAGGGATCCGCTGCAGATGGGCCATCACTCAGAGAGTATTGACACATCACCAAATATGTACCAAACGCTCTGATACCAAACTATCACGCCCCGAATTTTAGAATCAAAATTCAAAATCCGAACATGAATTACCACAACTTAAAAATAATCAACCTAAAAATTACATTTTCTTAACAATCCCACCACACGAATTTAATTTCAAATCCCGAATTTAGTCTCGGTTAATTATTACAACTCACTCAAAAATTAAATTGTAAAGCTCTAAATGAGCATAACAAACCTCCCAACTCAAATAAAAAACAAATAAATGCTGCAACTCCTAAACAGCGCGATCGCCTCCCTAATTATCCTGACCTGCAGGAATATCCGCTACACCATTTGAATAGTGTACCGGGATTGCAACAACACAAAACCCGATAAGCTTTTGAAAGCTTGTATGAGTAAAAGAAAGAAATATAATCCTAATCATCATTCAAACTCAACAACACACCATCCAATATATATATTCTACATAAATATATATATACGTAATCATCCACTCAGGGATGACCACTAATACCATCGATAGTTCACACAAGAAAATCGTGAAATTCATTTGTATAATTAAAATTCATTTTACTTACCTATGTACCATAGTTGATCAAGTCCATGTGATTTTAAAAACAAATATTTAATCCATAAATATTTTTCACACAATTAAACGAAAATCCGGCGGACGGATTCTCAGGAATCGCCTCCCTAATCACCGTTTTACAATTATACGAAGATCCAACGGTCGGATCTTCACCCATGACCACACAAAGCCACTGGGACAGTCATATGATAATCATATCAAAACTCCAAGTCCATCGGACGGTCCTAACTTCACATATCACAAATCTAACGATCAAAATAGATCGAAATCTAAAAATTCATAACTATTCAAAAAATGCGTATAATATGGCGAAATGAACGTATTGAAATGTAGAATCTTAAAGGGTTAAATACTGTTTAATTCTTAAGCTTTTGACCAGAAAACACTTCAGTCCCTGACCTTCTAATTTCACACGTTTAGTCCCTGTACTTCAAAATTTCAGACCAATAGGTCCTTGCCGTCTAAAAGTTACGGTGAAATGTCTATTATGCCCTCAGTTTTTTTCTTATATAATAAATTTATTCTTTTCTCTTTTTTTTTCAAACAGAAAAAAATAAAAAAAAACAGAAAGAAAGAAAGGGAAAAAAAATTCATTTCCAAAAAAAAATAAAATAACTAATTAATTAAAAAAAGAACTGAGGGCATAATAGACATTTCACCGCGACTTTTAGACGGCAATGACCTATTGGTCTGGAATTTTGAAGTACAGGGACTAAACATGTGAAATTAGAAGGTCAGGGACTGAAGTGTTTTTCGAGCAAAAGCACAAGGAGTAAACATTATTTAACTCAATCTTAAAATATACAAAAACTATATTATTGACACCCACAGGTGGCCGGAAAGGGCCACCGGAGTTAATGGCAGAGCCGCCGCCGACCACCACCAATGGTGTCGGGGTCGAGCTGCTCTTCTTCATTTTAACATGCTGATCATTTTTCATAACTAGCTCAAGATCAGAAAATAATGGGAAGATGTTCAAAAGTACCAAAATAGTCACAGTGGGTGGAAAATTTCCAGAATCCAGCGAGCTTGAGTTCGACATAAAAACTTCTACCAATGGCTTCCATTCCTTCTGGAGAGTTGTTCAGCAATTTAAGGCGAGCTCCCCAGCTCAAGAATCACTTAAAACGAAGCTCTACAACTCGAGATATTCGAATCGAAAGTTCCGCTCGATCCAAAACGGGGATGGCTTCCAGCCTCCACCACAGGCCACGCCGCCGTGCAAGGTTGCTTCTGGGAGCTTAAGGAGGTTGAGGCAAGCTTGAGGATGAAGTTTTGCAAGGATTGATGGCTTGGAACCAAATCGGGTCAAACCGTGCGGAGCTTCCCGCCGCCCTGCTGGCCGTGTCACTGTGCAAGGCTGCCCCTAGTAGCTGCGCAAGACCGAGATGAAGACAATGGAGGTGGTCCGACGCCGATTGGTGGCCGGTGGAGGGAGAGAGAAGTAGATGAGACTTTGCTCTGTTTTGGCTGGGTTTCAACCGCGAGAGAGAGAGAGAGAGAGAGAGAGAGAGAGAGAGAGAGAGAGAGAGAACAGTTTCCAAAAGAGGAAGGAGGCCGGGAGAAAAAGGAAAGTTTTCAAAAAAAAAATTAGGGTTTTTTCTTTATATACCTGTTTTGGAAATTTCTTCTAAATGCGATAACTAAATCAGAAAAAATCTGATCTTTGTGTTCAGCATATGTATAGACTCGTATCGACGAGCTCTACAACTTTCATAAAGGAAGTTTTCCCAAATTTTACTCATATAAAAAGTCGATTTTTTGAATAGAACATTTTGAGCTTTTCGTTAAATCAATTGTTTCGGAACTTCGATAATTCTAAAAATGGAATATTTCAAGCAACATTCGTAAATTTTTACATTATTCATTCCACACAATTATACGAAATTAAAATGGAAACTGCGGTTATTACACACTTATTCACAAACCTCCTGCGGGGCTAATAGTTTTCATTTCCCATCTCATGGAAAACCATTTTCGCTCCGTTTAGCCCTATCCCTCTCCAGGGGTATTTTAGTGATAGGTTCTATAGGAACTGGACGATCCTATTTGGTCAAATACCTAGCGACAAACTCCTATGTTCCTTTCATTACAGTTTTTCTGAATAAGTTCCTGGATAACAAGCCTAAGGATTTTCTTGTTGATGATAGTGAAAATATTGATGATAGTGATGATATCGGCTGTGACCTTGATAAGAAGCTGGAGCTTCTAACTATGATGAATGCACTAATTATGGATATGATGCTGGAAATAGACCGATTTTATATCACCTTTTAATTCGAATTAGCAAAATCAATGTGTCCTTGCATAATATGGATTCCAAACATTCATGATCTGGATGTAAATGAGTCGAATTACTTATCCCTTGATTTATTAGTGAACTATCTCTCTAGGGATTGTCAAAGATGTTCCACTAGAAATATTCTTGTTATTGCTTCGACTCATATTCCCAAAAAGTGGATCCCGCTCTAATAGCTCCGAATAAATTAAATACATGCATTAAGATATGAAGGCTTCTTATTCCACAACAGGGAAAGTACTTTTTCACTCTTTCATATACTAGGGGATTTCACTTGGAAAAGAAAATGTTCTATACTAATGGATTCGGGTCCATAACCATTGGTTCCAATGTACAAGATCTGTAGCACTTACCAATGAGGCCCTATCGATTAGTATTACACAGAAGAAATCAATTAAAGACACTAATATAATTAGATCTGCTCTTCATAGACAAACTTGGGATTTGTGATCCCAAGTAAGATCTGTTCAGGATCATGGAATCCTTTTCTATCAGATAGGATCGGTCGCTCAAGACCTTTGGTCTATACCCAGACTCGATGAAAAAAAGGGATTACTTCTTATGGACTCGTTGAGAATGATTTTAATCTAGTTTATGACCTATTAGAAGTAGAAGTAGAAGGCGCTCCGGTGAGATCCTCTCGGATAAAAAAAATTGCAGTCAGTTTGATATTGATCGAGTGACATTGCTTCTTCAGCCCGAACCAAGGAATCCCTTGGATATGAT